>OX381625.1:20562891-21991641 GCA_947459985.1 Diloba caeruleocephala
AACCATTTGGTAAATATATTACACACTAACAACACAACAAGATATTCAATCTACTGACCAATAACACACATGAACGAAGGCAGCCAAACAACGATGGAGACAATAATTCTACTGTATTAGAAAGTGTGGAAGATTTTGAGTGTCTTAGTCACAATACATGAAGCATTGTTTTAAATTGACAAATTAATTTGTTAGGCTGTGCATTACACATACTTTAACGACGGTGATCAATAAATAATTTCATTAAAACAATTAATTAATAGATGATCATATTTAAACCCGATGATAAATATTTTATGGTTTTGAGTCTCACAGCAATGCTATCCTAATCAATTTTGACTTCCATAGGTATTGTTGAATTCAGGCTGTACACGCATTTGATTATGCACCACTAGGCATTTCAACTCTTGCCGGATATTTTTCCGACATCTTTGATTGTGACGCGACCCATGATTTACACCAGATACATAAATAAACAGATTTTAAACTTTATACGAAGACTTTTATAAAACCACGCTAAACAAACATCTGGATCAAAATTGGGATAATACTTAGCGAAAAAAAACGCGAACAAAATCAAATCGTAGTATAAAAATGAAGATGCACAATTATTGCCCACGGAATCAATTTGTATCTATCACACCATGTACTCTTGTGTATTTATCCACCAAATATATTGGTATTATAATATCTACTACATTTTGACCGTAATATGTAACATAAAGTCGCAATTCGAAAGCGTTTACACTACGTATATCGCCATTTCGTTGAATTCACAGAACAACACATTTTTGACTCCATCTTATGATTTGAAATTAGTGATGCGCCGAGTCACGGAGTCAGGTAGACTAGAGTACTGACTTGAGTACCTTGTAAGTACCCATATTCTCGAGTACCAGATGCATTATTCGAGTACTTCATTGGGTTCGACTAATTTAACGTTTCTAACATCCGCGATAACATAAGCAACGATAAAATAAGTCATAAAATACGAATCTGTTCTGATCTGAAATTAAAATACTCGGAAACACAAAACTCGAGTAAAACATTCGAATATCATACTACTCGAATACTGTACCAAGTATTTAAATCGCGACTTTATGAGATTATGTAGTAAAGTCAAGTTTGCAATGCATGTGCACTGCTATTTCTGCCCCCCTGCACGATCACCTGGGAAATACGGGTTACTACACGCTTGTTTGTTTTACGATCCCAAGAGTATGAGTAACAAGTTGCATCTCTAAGAGTTATTGGTGGTAATTAATCATAATAATAAGTGAACATAGGTTCGAAGTAATTAATCTGAAGTGTAGAGTATTGAACAGTGGAAATCATAATAACAGCCTTTTTTCAACCACTTCCGCAATGTCATCTTTATTTTTAAGCTGGGATTTTTAAGTTTTTTAAGTGTCCCAAACTTGATTGTATTTTTCTACTAAGATCTCATTCAATTTTCTTACTTATTATAATGTTTAACTTAAGGAAGATTATTAATTAGTGCTTATTTAAAATATTTAATGTTTATATTTTGATACTGATCATTAAAACAGATTTGTATTTTATGGCTCATTTTATCGTTGCTAGTGTTTTTTGAAGAAACGTGAAGTTACTCGATTTCAATGAAGTACTCGGATACTGAATCTGGTACTCGAATACTATATTCAAGTTAGCGACTCAAGTTCCAAGGGTGAGATTCAGAAACGAGTCTAAGCGTGAACTTACACTTCCATATGTCAAAATGCACTACTTACGCCCCTAATTTTGACAGATGGAAGCGTGAACTTAGCTTAGAGTCGTTTCTGAATCTCACCCTAAGACGATTCCTTTTAAAACGAGTACTGAAGTAAACAAATATCAAAAAAGCTGTTCTCGGCACGTCACTAGTTGAAATAGTTATAGTTATTATACCCTATGTTAGTTTATTTATGAGATATACCACCGGATGACCGGACACGTCACCACTCCACGTTGTCAAATGCAGTGATTTGTTTTTGTCACTAGACGAACGAACGGAACGAAGAATAAGAATAAGATTATTGTGAATTATAATCAACCAAAGTATTAAACGTTTACATTGTTCTAGGAATATTATTATAAATAAATATATTGCGCTATATCCGGGGTTACTTAATGATTTGACATTAAATTTCAATCTTCTTTTCGTAATGAAAATGAATACTTAAGCTATAACCTCAATAGGTACCCAATAAATAATTGTAGTAATTTGTTAACTTTATTTCCGTAATTATAACGAATAGTAATTTTTGGTTTGTTATCACTTATAACAGTTATTACGCATTTTTTATTCTCAACCCTTTATTCCAATAACAATATAAAATATATCAAATTAGCATCTAGAAAACTTAGCCGGTATCACGGTAGACGACACTGGATACCCCTTTTAAACGTGCGAACATTTACAGAAGGGACTTTCGTAACTATGTTTCTAAAACTGTGAGAAGACAATTATTAGTTATTACTTTTATTATTGTTGCAAAATTGCATAACGAGATCGGAACCTAAACTACTACACTACTGCAACACTAGATGCTTATGGCTATCAGAAAATATTCATTTACAGCCAATTTTTGCAATCGTATAAAACCGGCCAAGATCTGCGACGGAAATAGTTCTCGTCTTATGTAGTGACAGCAATGTGCGAACTCTGTGGTGTACGTATTGTCTTGAGACACTACTTATTCGTACAGACGTTTACGGACAGTACCATGTGTTCACAGCAATACAAACCTTAACGTGCTACTGCACTTATAAACGCTTACGCTTACCTATTTATCTAGCAGCCCGTCCGTGTGGCGTCCGGATTAAGAGTATAGCACCACTCCATCTCTTCTTTTGGAAGTCGTACGTGGCGATTAAGGGACTTTAACCAGAGGGATGGGCAATTATAGCTAAAGTTGACACTAAGACAAACGTTTGCTCAATCAAAGATCACCTACTTTGTAATTATTACTTAGTAAATCTTAATTGAGTTTTGCAATAAAATAAATAGGGCTGACTACTGAAAATTGGTCTCATTTATGTAAGGCAACAAATTTGTTTGTCCTAGAACAAAGATGTTATATTTTGTAATCATTTCGGCCTAATGAAGTCCACTGTTGGACACAGGCCTCCCCCAAAGATCATCACAACCACCGATATGGATGTGTTTTGAGCTCATTGGGGGGTTTTGCCATAATCGCCACGCCTGGCAGGCGGGTTGGCGATCGCAGTTGAGTTGTTAATGTACTCGAAGGACGCTGCTGCCCATCCTCCGACTAATCCCTTAGTCGACTTTTACGACACCCATGGTAGGAGATGGGGTGGTGGCATTCTGAGCCGGCACCACACGGCAAATATTTTGTAATGTTTGGAGGGAAAGAAATGAAAGTATACGCGTCCGTTATTTAGCACAGCTATATTTCCACTTACTAGTATATCTGTATAATCTATGATTTCCACGGCTTGACAAACCATTCCTTAAATCTACCTACATACTTATAATATAATATTAATATACAACTACTACATTACATATTTATATAGATATGGGTCATGAAACGTCGTGCTAGTGGTGTCCGTATTAAGAATATAGCACCATTCCATCTCCTCCCGTTGATATCTTAAAAGGCAACTAAGTGAATCCGAACCTAGGTTATTGCGAATTTGCATTGGTTTTATTATCAGCATCAGCAACAATCGATGCTGATTTTTAATACTGACATTCAAGTTGTAACGTGTTTGTTTAAGAATCAGTTCGGATTCACAAGGCAGCGATCTACAGAGGATGTTGGATCTACTCTCATTAAAACCATATTAGTGGCCTGGGAGGATGCGCACAATGCTTTGGGCGTATTTTGCGATTTGTCTAAAGCATTCGACTGCTTGGACCACCGCACACTCAGTCTGAAACTTAAATACTATGGAATCCAAGGTAGGTCTATAGATCTTGTAACCTCCTATTTAATAAATCGGGATCAAAGAGTGGCAATTGATATTGTCACATCTACGGGCTCAGTAGTTAAAATGGGCGTACCTTAAGGATCAATTTTGGAGCCATTCCCGTTTCTGGTCTATATTAATGATCTGCCATACATGATAAACGATACAATGTCAAACAGTCTTGTTTGCTGATGACACGTCGTTTATATTTAAAGTAAATAGGAAGGATAGGTATCTTATAGAACCCAATGATATAGTAGGATCCTCACGATTTGCGATTTTTTTCATCTCTGATACCCGGAAAAAATTACATTAGCACCACGCTTTTTTACAATAAAATTGTTTTTTTTGATAATCACTCTCTTTTTTTAAACTATACTTTTTAAGTACATTGCGCGCACGGAGGCGTGTGATTTGATATAGTTAAAGTTCATATGGAAGAGAAGTGCATAATGTTAAAAATAGTTAAGTGCATAGATATAAAAAAAAACAGTTGTGTTTCGACCTTAAGGCGACCACTAGGTCATATAAAATTGTAAATGTGTGAGCATCACGTAGCTATTGATTTTATATATTTAATACTTATACTAGCATTTGTAGGCAATGCCATTTTACATATAGACGCGCCATACACGAACATTATTGCACTACATAACGGCGCGCCGGCCACCATTAGACCGCATAATAAAAAATTAAACAGAATACTATTTTTTGTTTATAATATCGATTTATGTTACTTGTTTATTTATTTGTGAAATAAAACGTCCTTATCTCTCGCAATAGCAGTATACTTCGTGCATCGTCTATAAACACAGGATTGCATTATTTTTTTGCAATATGTTACTGAATTGCGCTTATGAATTCACACCGAGCCACAACACTGGTCGGTGCGCGACTAAGTGCGACTCCAGGCAATTACCTTGCTTTCATGTGTAGAGCGACCGTCGTAGAGCGCGGGCAACGCATCTACACTTATAAAAACATCTAAGTTAGTAGGGCGGTATTGGTCTGTCATGCTTACTAAAATGTCTTACTAGTGGTGTCGTTGCGTATTGTGGTCGTTAGGTTTCCTACAATATGCATGAGCTAAGAGATGCTGATGCATGCGTCATGCTCGTGAAAGGGTACCGTCTGTCGGGCCTGGTCATCCGTTAACTGCCATGGCAAATAAATTATTATTATTTTAGCATGAAGTTCTTAACACCTTAACCTAATTTATTCCCGTTATATGTTTTACCATCATACTAATATCTTTATGGTACATTGCTGTGTGCTAATTTTCAATTTCTTCGTTTGTTAGCGCCGCTTGTTTTCCCCAATTGAAACATTGTGTAGTAGTGGGAAGCAGTGGAGGGTTATGGTTGTACCTTTAATGAAAGATTCCAGCTAAAATATAAAACAGCTACTTTTATTAGCAGCTGAGTACTAATATTTCGGCGGAAAGCTGGAAATTCCTAAGGACTGTTGGTATTGGCAAATCTCCTATGATCACTACTAATGATATTGACCTGTGTTCTCTCAACAATCATTTCTCTTCTCCCCCTGTTTCCTTTGATCCCATTGTCAAGGCTTCTACTTTGACAGATCTGTCGCGTTTGCTGATATCGGAGTTCTCTCCATTTTCATTTATCGTTGTCACAGAGGATGATATCAGAAAATTTGTTCTAGCTGTCAAATCGTCAGCTGCGGGTGATGACAAATTGTTCTCAAAGATGGTTACTCCCATCCTCTCCATACTGCTTCCCATTATGACTCATATTTTCAATTTCTATTTATACACCTGTACCTTTCCTGAGTCTTTAAAGATGGCCTACATTATTCCTGTACCTAAAGTCTCCAACCCTTCATTACTCTCTCACTTTCGGCCTATTTCTATTCTTTCCTTCGTCTCAAAAATTCTCGAGCACATCGTTCACCGGCAACTTTTTGATTTTCTTACTAAAAACAATCTTCTTAGTCCCTTCCAGTGCGGTTTTCGTCCCGGTCAGCTCTCTTGAAAGTTACTGATGATATTCGCTGGGCTATGGAAAATCAATCCCTCGCTATACTTGTGCTACTGGACTTCAGCAGTGCTTTCAACTCAGTTGACTTTGATATCCTTCTTGGGTCCCTCAAATCAATAAATGTTTCTCCTTCCACCGTAAAATGGTTCGAATCCCATCTTCGGGGACGCTCGCAATGTGTGCGTCTTGATGAGAAATTCTCAGATCGGCGTGATCTCTGTGCGGGTGTGCCCCAGGGTGGCGTCCTCTCTTCTCTTCTTTTCTCAATTTTCATAAACTCTGTCACCAGGGTCATCTCTTCTCACTTCCATCTCTACGCAGACGACTTGCAGCTGTATAGACCGTTCCTTGGTTCTGAAGTGGAACTTGCTATTGCTGCCATGCATCGTGACTTAGAATATATCAACTTATGGGCTAGGGCTTATGGCCTACACATAAACCCTAGTAAGTCTCAGGCCATTATCATAGGTAGCACTCAGTCTCGATGGTGTTCAGATTGCATATACGGATACGGTTAAAAACCTGGGAGTGATTGTTGACTGTAACTTGTCGTGGAGTGCTCATGTTGCTGATGTTAGTAGAAAGGTGCATTTTACCTTTCATTCACTGAAATGTCTCCAAAACTTCTTGCCCTTGAAAACCAAAATTTCCCTCGCTCAATCTCTCATTCAGCCCATTATAGACTCCGCTGACGCCTGTTATCTGGATGCCACAGAGGAGCTATTAGATAAACTTGAGAGATTACAGAATTTATGTATCCGTTTCATTATAAATCTTCAAAAATATGACCATGCCTCCCATTTTTGAAAGATGGCTCCCGATTCGTCTTCGCAGGAATACTAGGATATTGTGTCTCCTTTTTAATATCCTACATAATCCTACGGCCCCATCCTACCTGCGGGAACGCTTTTCCTACACCCGTCTGCCTGATGCGCCTTGCAGGTCGCACCTTAAAACCCTTCTTAAATTCCCATCCCACAAAACTGATTTCTACTCCTATTACAGATAACTGTACATGCAGTTAGGTTGTGGAATTCGTTACCGCCTGACATAAGAGATTGCAAAACAGTTTATAGTTTCAAAAAACTAGTTAAAGAGCACTATCTCTCTCTATCCACTTAATTGTTTATGTATGTATTAATATTTATGCTAAGTAGATGTATATACTATGTATAGTATGTAGGTATAGTAATCTTCACGTATGTGTATATATTTATATGTATCGTATATTCTCTACACACCATGTCTGCATTTCTTGTCTTCGAATTCTCCTTTCGCAGGTCTGCTGGAAGAGATTTCTTAAAGAAATAAGCAGTGCCTTTGTACTTTTCTTTCCTATGTAATTATATTTTAATTATTGCTGTGTGTACATAAATAAAAAATATACTCCGTACCAATCGAATAAAAATCGAAATGAGTAACAAACCAATATTTATTTAAAGCAAAAAAATGTTTAGACAGACTTTTCACTTAAAACTTATTCTTGGAAAATTTACCATTCTTTATAACTGAAACAAAAAGAATAGCATAGTTAATAATAATTATAAATTAATAAACAGTAATGTTTACAAATATTTCATACTAGCTGGGAACCGCGGTTTCACCCGCGTTTCATCATATCAGCCACAGGACGTCCACTGCTGAACAAAGGCCTCCCCCTTAGATTTCCACAACGAGCGGTCACATGCCGCTCTCATCCAACGACTCCCAGCGACCTTCACCAGGTCGTCTGTCCACCTCGTTGGAGGTCGTCCCACGCTGCGTTTTCCGGTGCGCGGTCTCCATTCGAGAACCTTTGTGCCCCAACGGCCATCAGTTCTACGAGTTTAATTCACCCGCGTTTAATTCAAAAGAATTCAAAGTATTCGACATAGACACTTGACATAGAATATATATATATTTGATTTCAAGGGTTTTATTTTTTTACGCGGAACCCTAATTATTTTTCTAAAATAAAAGTAGCCTAAGTTATTCCTTATAACATCAGCTATCTGCCAATGAAGGTCCCGTCAAAATCGGTCCAGCCGTTTCGGAGATTACCCGGAACAAACAGACAGACAGACGGACAGACAGACAGACAAATTTTTTTAAAATGGTGTTTTTGTTATATGTAACGTACATACTTTCATATGCATTTAGTAAAAAGCTGTTATTTTGACATTACAAACAGACACTTCAATTTTATTTATTTGTATAGATATTAGTGTAGATAAGCTATAAATCTTATTTTTAAGATTGAAAATATTACTTACTTAATACAAATTTCCTCTTTGCGAATTTCTGCCTCCTTCTCGTAAACGCAGCGGGTGTCGGTGAAACCTAGCAGCTCAGCTAGTACATTGATGTCTTGATAAGTAGGACTCGCACGAAGTATCTGTACAATAAAATAATCAGCTTTATGAGAATCTACGGCTCGTCACTTGAAGAGCTCACAATTCGCCATTATCGAAGTTAAGGAAAGACACACGTACATATCTGTACAATAAAACAATCAGCTTTATGAGAATCTACGGCTCGTCACTTGAAGAGCTCACAATTCGCCATTATCGAAGTTAAGGAAAGACACACGTACATATTCATAAATATGCATCCACAATCACGGGAGCTTATTATACAACATTATATTTAGTACTAGCTGGGACCCGCGGTTTCACCCGCGTTTAATTTAAAAGAAATTTAGAGTACTTCGACATAGACACGTGACATAGAATATATATATTGGATATCAAGGGTAATTTTATAGCTTTATCATACCTACATACAGCGAGACTGAGTTCTGCGCGCCATTTAATATGGACGTAACATATCTATGGTATTTCATTTTTTTATTTATTTTTTCATTTCGGCCGAATGAAATCCACTGCTGGACACAGGCCTCCCCCAAAGATCACCACAACGACCGATATGGTGTGTTGTGTGCTCATTGGGGGGTCTTGCCATAATCGCCACGCTTGGCAGACGGGTTGGCGATCGCAGTTGAGTTGTTAATGTACTCGAAGGACGCTGCTGCCCATCCTCTGGTTAATCCCTTAGTCGACTTTTACGACACCCACGGGATGAAATGGGGTGGTGGCATTCTGAGCCGGCACCACACGGTTATCTATGGTATAATATCATTGATTTGAAGCGTTAAAAAATGCCGACTAGCCGGTCGGGCGTACGATAGTTGACGCAGATCTATGATACACGTATTATGCAGTGCGTGCTTTACGACCGCGTGGTTCCCAGCCACGAATAAACCACCCCTCTCGGCCAAGGCCTCTCTGGGTGGCGGTAATCACTGAGAAGAGAGGAGAAGAGAAGAGAAGCTCGTTTGCTATCCTATAACATAAAAAAGGTTGATATCAAAGCAGCATCCTCCCGTGTACTAATAACAACATACTGCGATCCGCCTGTTAAGCTTGATTGTTACGGCAATATGACCCGTGGCAGCTTATTGTAGTGATCATTGAGAAGTCAGTGGTTTATTTTTATTTTTATAAAACGTTGCCCCACACTAGGATTTCTCCTGTGTCGTGGGTGCGTTTACAGACATGAATTCCACACACAATACACCCAGACCCGGAACAACTACCTCCAGATCATACAAATATTTGTTCCGTGCGGGAATCGAACCCACGACCCGGAGCGCAGCAGCCGACTGTATCAGCCACTGCACCAACCGTGCCGTCAAATTTAGTATTTTATGCTCAGCATTGAATTTGGCATAACCGACCGAGAAGAATAACGAAATGGTTGCGTTACACACAGATCCACACACAGACAAGTCATTTCGATCATATCGTGCTTTATTGCTTCGATTTTCTCATCTAGCGTAGGCTAGTACTCTAAGACGATGCGTGATCTAGACTGTAGGTTCATGTTACCTCAGTGGCGACTTCCTTACGATCTTCTATAGGGGGCATGTTCCAGAACACAAAACCAACCACAACCTCGTCTCTTAAGTAGAATAGAAGCCCTCGTTTGTATCTGTTGAGATATTCTATGGAACTGAAAGAAAGAAAGAAAGAAAATAATTTATTTGGCGCAAACCCAGGACACTCACAACAGTCACAACTTAAATACGTATATAAAATGTGTATATACAAAAACGATTCTTAAAATTATTACCTAATTAAGCTTCTATGTGCTCAACGGCTGAGCCAAATAGGTTCAATTCAGCGTTTAGACAGCTAGTGCCTGACGCTGATTTTCAACTGAACCTGTTATAGGTAGGCCGTGACGGATGTTAACCAGTTTACATTTAAAAAATCTATAAATGTATTATTTAAATAGAAAATCTTGTAGCAATACTGTACTGTGAAAAACGTTAAATATATACGAACGGACCAGTCAAGATGCACAGCGAGGCAGACGCAAAAGGCAAACAATATAATCTCATTATTACGCTGCACGCAGCCGATCAAGACGGTTCGCTACTTAATATTTTGTTTCGAGCGATAAATCATGTGAATATTATACCCACATCATTGTGACGAATATTAATGATATTTAAAAAGGAATAATAAAATATACGTAATGCTGATTCTGTTCAAGGTGAGTAGAACAAATGGTAATAAGGACTTAAATTGACGAACGACGTCCAATTTTTGATGACGTTTAGGACTCATCTACCTTATTCTTTTTATTTATTTTTCTTAGTGCCCAGTGGAAATTCTTCATGAACTTCCTGCGCCCCAGGGAAGGGCGAAGGGGTATGCCGGACTCCTACCGGTTAAAACCACTGGGGCGGTCATCTTCGGCACCTAAGGGAGGCTCCAGGTCCTCGTATGATCACACTGGAGACGCCCACTGGCCACGCCTATAGGCACATCTCGGAGAGGGTGACTGTAAAGCGGTCACCCCCCCGGGGAGGACTCATCTACCTGCAGGCAAGTTCCCGCTTCCAACTTAAACCTACAAGCGTTATTATGGTCTACATGGATATGCTCTGTTATTGTATGGCGGAGTACGTTGGCAGTACCGAAATCACAAGCAGGCCAGGCATATTGGGTTAGTATTAATCACAACTAAATTAGAAGGCATATAAACGCGCATAATCTGTTTTTTTAACCGACTTAAAAAAGGAGGAGGTTCTCAAATCGATGCGTATTTTTATTTTTTAATGTGTGTAGTAGTTTTATTTATTTATTAATATAAACACTAATTTAAATTAATTTAATTTCATACATGTCACAGACACACGCAAAATTCTGGTGCTTAATAAAACGTTTTAACAAAAAAAAAACCGACTTCAAAAGCCTACACGATATAAAAATATTAAAACCGCAAAAAAGGAAACGAAATCTTTATGAAGTTGGGCGGGTCGGTCCTTTTTTAGTGGTTTTAATATTTTTATATCGTGTAGGGTTTTTTAAGTCGGTATTTTTTCTGTTAAAAAGTTTTATTTGTTTCTTTTTAGTGTAAATAAATTTAAGAACTGTTTCTAATTTGATATCAGTATCTAACACTAAAAATAAGAATGACTCAAATCGGTTCTCTGATATGAGAGGAATAGAAACTATTAAGACATCATCTAGATAAGCGCAGTCTAATTAACCTGTTTATTGAAGCTGGTTTAAAATCTACTAAATAAAATGTAATGAAATTGATATGGGACCAATTCGAAAGCATTCTGCAAGAGTTGAAATATGAATTGCTCAAATCGGTCTACTAATCTCGGAGTAGTCGGAGTATATAAATAAAAAAAATAAAAAAACCATCGAATTGAGAACAGACCTTTACGAAGTCGGTAAAAAATAAAATACTTGTTGACTTTAATGTAATCTGTCTAATTTCAATTGTATATAATAAAACATAACATAAAAACTAGCTTTACATTATCTGAGCAAGGAATGTGCAATAGGAAAGTTATTTTTGTATAGAAATGCTCGCAAAATAGATTCGTATAAGATAAATAAAAATACTGAGTATATATATAAATATGTCTGTATTATGTTGGGCTCGCCGATAGCACCTCGACCCTAGTGGATCTTTTAATATACTATATATATGAATCAGCTTAAGTTAAGTACCTATTAGATTATATTATCTACCTATTATTGTATAACTTAATATGCATTTGTAGTTATGTATTACAAATATATTGCCATACCCTTACCGGGTTTCATGTTGAACCTTATTATAAATGTAACACCCATTTAACGTAAGTATAATTTTGTGTCGTGTTTCACGAGCTATTTGTAACGCCTTCATCGGAACCGTCCAAACTAATGATACTTACGTTTAGGTAATTTACTACTGATTTAGTTTAGTCATCTTAGGTTATAACAGAATTATCTTAACTTTATTTTTATGTAATGAAATGCTATACTTATGCTTAAAACAAGCCCTCTTATCACCGCCTACACTGTCCAGGAGTTCTTCAGCCTCATTCTTAGAATCTTCATCGGTGCACTCCTTAAACAGCCCAACAATGGGCATACACGCTCCTACTTCGCCAACCACCTGCGGATATATGACTTGTTTGTGTACATTCGACATTAAAGACATAATAACATTATAATAAAACACTTTTGACATACTTCTCATCCATAATCATAATAACCCTGATCATTCTGTTAGTCACACCGTGTATAGAAAGCCTACCCATACAGACAGATACCTTAATGGTGAATCTCACCACCATCCTTGTCAGTTAGCTACCGTGGCTAAATCTTTGTTACAGAGAGCACACGGCATCTGCGACCCTGACCACCTGGCAGGGGAACTTCACCATGTGAAGGAGGTTCTCCAGCGAAACAATTTGAGAGCTCCAAATCCCCGTCGCAGAAGCCGCCCGAAACCCACCACGGTTGATCGACGACCTGCAGTATTACCATTAATTAAGGGAGTCACCGACAGAACTGGTCATATCTTGAAGCGTGCTTTCATAAAAACCTACTTCAAGCCGCATAAGAAGATCAGCCAGCTTCTCAAACCGGTGAAGTGCCACATTCCTTTACAAGATGCAGAGGTCTATAAGATTGACTGAGTGTGGGTTGTCATACATAGGGCAAACAAAGTGTAGTATAGCCACTAGGTTAAAAGAACACATAGCTGACGTCAAGCATAGACGCTTCGCAAAGTCTGCAGTGTGCGAACATGCCTTAGACAAACCCAACCATTTTCTTCGTTTCGATCAACCTCAAGTCCTCGCGAAAGAGAACCGATATGTACCAAGAATGTTTCGTGAGGCTATTGAAATTAAAAAACATCCTAATTTTAATAGAGAAGATGGCTGACAGATACCTCCAATTTGGAATCCTGTTATTAAAATAATAAAGTCCCAAACCACACTAAAAAACATTAAGACACTGTGGGTGATTACTGCGTGCATCGAAATAATTTTTGATTATAATTGTACGGTAGATAAAATAAAATAACTTTTTAAAATCTGTAACGACGCCTGTCACCTTAGTCATCCTGCGACCACGAACCCTGCAAAGTGTTCGAAACGTCAGGAACAACAAAAATCTAAAATATACGCGATAGAATCCGTTTAAAAGTGTTTTATTATAATGTGTAATACTCGCGAAAACCTAAGTCATTATTATAATAACATTAGATTAAGACACATAATCTACTCAAATTCTAATTTAAAAGAGATTAAAAGACGAAGAGATTACAGCCAAATAATCATAATTTAAATAGTCGCACGTTTCCTAATTGTCAGCTGGCCAGAAAACCATGGACACTTTCAAAATACTATTAACTGACAATAAAATTAAGTTATGTGAGAATAATGTACTGCCAAAGAGTGAAATGGACAATAACAATATATGTACCATTACTACAATAAGACTGCATGTCAGTTGAAAAATGACCAGTCCCAAATGACGGCACCCATTCATGACCATGATGAATGCATCGGCGTCGCTCAGATAAACCAAATTCAGGAAACGTAACAAAGTCAAAGTTTTTTATTTCAAACAAACCACATATTGGCACTTATGAAACGACAGAATCTAAGTTGCATGGTTCCAAATAGTTGATCTATAAAGAAGAGCCGGCAAGAAACTCCATGGATACTCTTTTAAAATAATTGATATTACAATGTTGATTGATACAAATGATTGTATAACACATACAGAGAAAAATGTGACCTAAATTTTTACCTGTACTGTGGGGGTAAGAACAGCATTTTGCTACCAAGCCAACCAAGCTGTTGCAAAGGATTTCACCGCCTTTTAGAAAAACAAAACAAGATCCCAAATGTTCGCTTACGACACAATGAAACTAGTTCATACCTCCATTTCGATAGACTCCCCGAGTCTGACCCAGTAATTGGGCTCCATATTGCAGGGTATCCAATACCCAGTCATGTTGGCGCCGGCGATGTAACCCTGTTCCTCTGCATTGATGTAGTGATCGATGCGTATGCGCGTGTCCTTATATTGCGAGTAGAAGCTGGCTGCATCGCCCGCCTGGAGAATTCAGGAATTCGTTGCAAATTACCACAGCATGTTATGTTATTATAACACTAGACCAGCACATTCAGGTCCTTATTACAGAAGAGAATCAAAAATAAAGTTCTCACTCGAGTCGAGATTGCATTAATTAAACATAGATCCTGGACCTCTTAAATTAAGTTCACATTTGATTAACGCAATCTAGACTTGAGTGGTTACTTAAGATTTGATTCTCGTTCTGTGATACGAACTTCGCTCGAACGCTCTTTTTCGGTAGGATAGCGGGTGTGTCGTGTGGCGTTTCAGTATACCGTCGTTAGTATCGTGCCCTATGCGGGATTTCTCACAAATTACCAAAGGTATGTATGTAGTTACTTGAACTTTGTCATAATTTGATCATAGAACATAACACTATATTTCATGTTATTTAGAAAATACTTGTTTGTTTTCACTATATTTTTTTAAGGGAATTTTATCCTATAAGGATATTTCAGTTCCATAAGACCTTAACTTTAAATACATACAACTTTAATCATTATCTATAACACTTTAACAATTATTATTACAATATGCTAAATCATATAGACTCATAGCTCGTTTCAAAGTCGGTAAACTCTGAATTATATACTTTGAATAAAATCAACCCATTATAGCATTAAATCAACAGTAGGAGAAACTAAAACGAATAAACATCTTGCTTGTAGAAAGCCTGAGGTGAGAAAAAAAAGCAGCCCTCGGAGTAGTTGTGTCTTTTCTCTTTATCTTTTTATATTCACTTTATTTTTATAAAAACGTTGCCCTACTCTGAACTTAGAACGGTTCCTTTTCTTCAAGGAACTGTTTAGTTCCGCTAGTTCACATTGACCTTTCAGTTCCTGCGAACTGTCTGGTTCCTCTAGTTCCTATCGGTTCATGTGAATTATCTAGTTTCGCTAATTCCTATCGGTTCATGTCCGTGCGATCAGAGCAGATAATGCATAATTTAAACAAGTTCTCACAGTTCCTCGGATTTTTAGGACAGCGAAGCAAGCGATTTAGTTTTAGTTTATTCTAATAAAATCTAAGGAGCAAACGAGACGACTGTCAATGTGACCATGGTCAATACAACTTGGCCGAAACGTTGAGGTTAGTTAAAATATTGTGATTTATCTGTGCGCGAAAAGTCCCGAAATCATAGTCTAAGAGGACATAGTTCCTGGAACTATTTCAATCCGGAATTACTCATCTCTACTAGATAAGGCTTCTTACAATGTAAAGGTGCGTCCTGGCTTCGAGCTCGGTGTTCACCAGGTAGCCCCCGTTCTCTAAATCTCGCTCCAAGTATGACTGCTCAGCCAATTCAACCCGAGGCTGTGATCCAACCGCCAAAAATGCCTAAACGTTTATAAGGAAGCTACGATTACATAATATTTTCTTTCACAACTTACACACTTAAAGGGATGCACAGACAAACCGCGGGCAAAGGTTCTAGGTTTTGTTAAAACCCCGAGGGGGTGACCGCTTTACAGTCACCCTCTCAGAGATGTACCTATAGGCTGGCACCAGTGGGCGGCTCTAGTGTGATCATGCGAGGACCTGGAGCCTCCCTTAGGTGCCGAAGATGACCGCCCCAGTGGTTTTAGCCGGTAGGAGTCCGGCATACCCCTTCGCCCTTCCCGGGGGCGAAGGAATTTCCACTGGGCACCAATAAAAAAGGTTTTGTTAAAAAGTGTAACGTGTCAAAAACGCTTTTGCCTCAGATCTGTTCAACCCCTAATAACGTTACAACACAAAAACTGCAATTGTGGTTATAAAACCCCAATCAATAGCTCAAACTGAATTCCGCATCAATTCATATCTGCCAATGGACGTCCACTGCTGAATAAAGGCCTCCCTGATAGATTTCTACAATTGTATCTTCTTTTTGGAAGGAATTTGTCTGTACTCACCACGCTTGGCAGGCAGGTTGGTCAGCGCATAACTGTTCCACAAAGGGACGCTGCTGCCCATCCCTCTGGTTTAGTGACCCTTACGGCCGAAATTAATTATCAGTTGTTCATCATCATCATCATCATCATCATTATTTCAGCCGTAAATACGTCCACTGCTGAACAAAAGTCTCCCCAAAAGATTGCCATAACGACCAGTATGGGTTTGTATTGTGTGCTCATTGGGGGGTATAGCCATAATCGCCACGCTTGGCAGACGGGTTGGCGATCGCAGTGAAGTTATAAATATACTCGAAGGACCCTGCTGCCCATCCTCCGGCTAATCCCATAGTCGCCTTTTACGACACCACACGGAATTGAATTCTAACTCGTGTAAACGCAGACTCAATTATAAAATAAATTGAAATGATAATTACGTAATCCGTGACAACAGATTCACCATTGGACAGAGTGAGCTCTAGCCGCCCGTCAGGCGATTCAAAAATGTCGTACACCTGAGCTGCAATGTAAGATAATATTAAAAATAATTTGGACGTTGCCGACATATTTTAAAGATTTTTTTCATTTTTGAGAAATATTTTATGAATACGTAAAGATTCATTAGTCTAAACACCGTACGACGTTGCCTTATACTTGACATTGGCGAAATCGAAAGCCATAATCTAAGAGAAGAAGAAGAAATAATTTATTACATTATTGGGTATATCAAAGCCATGGCTAAAGCTTGGTATTTCACTACGAGATCGAATCAGAAATGAGGAGATCCGTAGAAGAACTAAAGTTGTCGACATAGCTGAAAGAATAAGTAAACTGAAGTGGCAATGGGCAGGGCACATTGCTCGTAGAACTGATGGCTGTTGGGGCACAAAGGTTCTCGAATGGAGACCGCGCACCGGAAAACGCAGCGTGGCACGACCTCCAACGAGGTGGACAGACGACCTGGTGAAGGTCGCTGGGAGTCGTTGGATGAGAGCGACATGTGACCACTCGTTGTGGAAATCTAAGGGGGAGGCCTTTGTTCAGCAGTGGACGTCCTGTGCCTGATATGATTACAACGACGAGTTTATTGTTATCAAGATGGTGTCTGCAGCGAAAATGCGCATTCATGGGATGCAAGCAAAGAGATTTAAATCTTTGGATGCAAGATGATAACTGGATTATAAAGGACAAAATCAACAGTATCGGGGCCTGATAAAGTTATATCAACCTATTGGAGATTATTCAACAGACCTTTAACAAGAGGAAACAACTTGATGGAATCAGATACACGAAGTACAAGTAAATGGAAAAAAATCGTTTAGTACATTTCATGAAAGAGCAAAATTGGACTTCTGGGGTGGAAGGCCTGGTGACCTGAGATACAGGCTTCAGCCTAGTTTAGGCAGCAGTCTACCACAGTCAATTTGAATTATACTGCAACTTTTATTATGGTGAGAAAATAAATAAACAAATGGTACACCGGTTTTGAACCAAAAATCGGGGAAAATATAGAACATTTAATCTCCTGATAGATGAAGGATTTAAATATAATTACCGTTAGGGATCATTTTGACTCCTTCGCACTTGATCTTTTCCGCCGCCCATTCTCCAAGATACTCTGGCAGAATGCCGGACAGTATGCCCTTGTCTTTGAAAATGTGCACCAACTCTACGGGATCCTTATCCTCCGGCCGCTCAACAACTTTGTCTGACAATTAAAATATAATTATTTTAATGCGCTTAAAGAGCATGCAGCAAGAGTATGGCACTGTAAACTTAATGTGGCATCTTATGCATGTAACTGTGCTCCGCAGTTTCACCGGCCATTTCATTTAAAAGAAATCGGATCACTTCAGCATATACAGTTTTATATTGGATTTCATGGGTTTAATTTTTACCGTACCCTTACTATTTTTTTTTATAAAAGTTGCCTATATTACTCCTTATAACATCAGGTATCTGCCAGTGAAAATCCTGTCAAAATCGGTCCAGCAGTTTAGGAGATTAGCTGTAACAAACAGACAGACAAGGACAGACAGACAAGGACAGACAGACAAAAAAAACATTTTATGAAATTACAAACAGATACTTCAATATTATTGATATGTATAGATTTTATGAAAATGCTTACAGGAAACCGTCTGGCAGTAGCTGGGATGGGACCATTATCAAATCAGCCAAAATACTTCCACTGCCGACCAAGGCCTCTGCCATAGACGATCGATTAGACGCCGCGTGTCATTTTGGGTCAAGGGTCTCTTTGTCAGATCTCACCACGCCTGGCAGGTGGGTTGGTGAGCGCAGAATGCCTTATTTTTATTGCTACCCAGTGGAAATTCTTCATCAACTTCCTTCGCCCCGGGGCAGGGCGAAGTGGTATGCCTCCTACCGGCTAAAACCATTGGAGCGGTCATCTTCAGCACCTAAGCGAAGCTGCAGGTCCTCGTATGATCACACTAGAGCCCCCCAATGGTGCCACGCCTATAGGCACATCTCGGGGAGGGTGTCTGTAAAGCGGTCACGCCCCGGGGGCTTGTAAAGGATCCCCCAAAGCGTCCCACGGCAGCGCGTGACCACATGCGTGCTACGTTATTCTCTTGGGTCGCTCGGTGTGGGCACGCAGATTCCCCAATCTACGCACCTGCGAACCCAGAGGTCCCCCACCTTATAGCAACGGCAGGAGGTTTCAGGCGTATAGGTATTAGGGCGGTTATTACCCCGGCGCCGTTTCCTCCTTCTTCGAGAACGCAGAATTCCTGCTGATTTACGGAAGACGCAGCTGACCCTTCCTCTTGTTTAGCGCGTTTTAGGTCTGATCATGTGCTCCTGTTACTCCTAAATTAACTTTAGTGAGATAGACAGTTCGGGTTCAGCGTCAAAACTGAACTTGTCAGAATGTTTTTGAGATTTTACAAGAAGGCTGACTGAAGAAAGTGACTTACTCATTTGCGCTAAGTACCACGCGAGCTCGCAGCCCAAACAGCCTCCGCCAATGATCGCGACCTGCTTAGATTCTCTCACCTTCCTATGAGTGCAGTTGACAAATTAATAGACAATAATTATAAATATAAGATATAATGATGTTAATATTACCGCCGCATCGTTTGAAAACGCTAGTTGGGGCAAAATGTTATTAAGTCCTTCTGTTATGATATTGAAGTATTATTAAAGAATTTTAATAATACTACATTACATGCGTTACTTCATCATTTTTAAAATTAAAATTAATCCGTCAAACCAAAATAGAACTTCAAATAAACACATTTATTATATCTATATAAGTACACAATGGTGTCATACATTGTACATAATGTTACGAGCCGGGGTGCTGGATAAATTAAATTCACCAATATTCACGGTACACACAATTTAATCTTGATTACAAATAATATCGCTTATAAAACCTACAGATTAATTGTAGTTCGGTCAATTACGACATGCAAGGTTACAAAAATTCCCACTTGGCTTAATATTGGTAGGATTGTTCAATACACTATTATAAAGGAAATGTGAAAAGTCCTCATCGATCCGGCACGTGCAAAAAAATGTAATCCGGGTTTTTGCGATTTTCAGCAAAATGGTAAGTTTTATTATAAAATTAGTTCAGACAAAAATTGTAGATCAGATAATTATCTATAAAAATTGTCCAAATACTTTTTTTCCTAAGACCCACCGTTTTTGAGATATAACGATTAAAAAAGTTAAAAGAGTTGTAATCGTCATAATATGCACACGATTCCACGCCACCTTTGAGGCGCGTTTTTTTTAATGTGGTTTCCCCGGTAGGCCTATTCCACTGATCTTTTATGATCCTGTTTAATTTGAAACTATTGAATAACTGTAGATATTGACAAGGGTTGAAAGTGATAAAAGGGGTGTAAATTAAAAAAAATAAGAAAATTTATCCATCTGAACCTAAATTATCATTAACTTCTGCTTTCTCTTGTTCTTCTTCTCTTTCTTCTTCTTCTTGTTTATCTTCTTCATTCTGGGTGTTAATAAATTGTCCCAATAATGACACATCGCATGTCTCTTCGTCAACATCAAATGAATCTTCAATTGTTGGCAATTCAACATTGGAGCATGACCGGCCTTGACAGTTTGTACATGCTACAGAACAAAACAATCCAACTTTTTTGCAACCACAGTTAGCACTACATCCCTTTTTTACAGTTGCAAAAAATGGTGTTTAGTAGTTTTTCTGGTGCAGATGGAAGTAAAGTTTGAACTGGCTCTAATGAATTGTCGACCAACTTCCAACCCCAGTCCTTTGGGTCTAACTGATTACCAAGCCACACTTGAACTTGTTAATATACCCGAAAAAGATGTTGATGAGCAGCCGCTGAGGTTGGAGGAAGACATGCTAACTGCACTTGTTTTTTATTTCGAGTATTTTTAACGAAACATGTATATCTGAACTCATCTAAGCACCTAATTTTTTTAGGAGCTCCATACATAGCGAGAAGAAAGCGAATTCTGTTGGTGATAACTTCTTGTGGAGTAAAAGATCAGTGGAATAGGCCTACCGGGGAAACCGCATTAAAAAATACGCGCTAAGTACACTACCTCAAAGGTGGCGTGGAAACGTGTGCATATTATGACGATTACAATTCTTTCAACTTTTTGAATCGTTATATCTCAAAAACGGTGGCTCTTAGGAAAAAACGTCTTAAGACATTTTTTATAGATAATTATCTGATCTACAATTTTTGTCTGAGCTAATTTTATGATAAAACTTACCATTTTGCTGAAAATCGCGAAAACCCCGTTTTTGTGACCTTTGACCCCGAGTAAATTTTTTTGCACGTGCCGATCGATGAGGACTTTTCACATTTCCTTTATAATAGTGTATTGAGCAATCCTACCAATATTCAGCCAAGTGGGAATTTTTGTAACCTCACCCCTATTTTTTAGTTTAATTTGACCGGACTATTGCTTGGTATTCCACTTGTTCTTCACTGTGTCGCAGAGTAAACTGAACTGTCTGTCCTTCCTTCGCGGCCAGAATATATATGGGCCGACCGATACTTTGTAGAAAGTTCCAGAATGTTCGCTTTCTAGGATTTTCCAGACTATGTGGTACCGCTACTAGACACCAGATGGCATCACATAGAACTATGCCTAACATTCTGGAAGTTACTACAAACCGTAGTACAGCTACTAGATAACAGATGGCGCTACGAGTCTTGTTTACTAAGAACAATCCAGAACAATCCATGAATTTCTACAGATCATAGTATCGCTACTAAACACCAGACGGCGCCACTTTGCGCTATTGTTTATCGGATGGCGTAACAATAAGTATGATTTCTTAATATATATCATCATATTATATAAGCCACAGGACGTCCACTGCTGAACAAAGGCCTCCCCCTTAGATTTCCACAACGAGCGGTCACATGCCGCTCTCATCCAACGACTCCCAGCGACCTTCACCAGGTCGTCTGTCCACCTCGTTGGAGGTCGTCCCACGCAGCGTTTTCCGGTGCGCGGTCTCCATTCGAGAGCCTTTGTGCCCCAACGGCCATCAGTTCTACGAGCAATGTGCCCTGCCCATTGCCACTTCAGTTTACTAATCCTTTCAGCTATGTCGACAACTTTAGTTCTTCTACTGATCTCCTCATTTCTGATTCGATCTCGTAGAGAAATACCAAGCATAGCTCTCTCCATAGCTCGCTGAGTGACCTTGAGCTTCCTTATGAGGCCCATTGTGAGTGACCACGTCTCTGTTCATAAGTATATAGATTACACCAGAGAAAGAATAAAAAAAATCGGTAGTGTGTAGCTGAAAAAATCGCGCACTTACAAACATACGGAGAAAACAGAGTACCATCCTTTTCTTGAAGTTGAAAAAAGTGTTTAGTAGAAACCGACTCCACAATACTTAGAAAAAAGGAATGAAATAAATAAAGAAAATGTTTTATTTGGAAAATGTAAACAACTAATAAACTAAAATATATATGACCACAGTAAGTATTATATGAGGCTAAAAAGGTCCCTCTCTCAGCAAATGCTGCAACAAATTATGCTGCAGCGCTGGTAGGATAGGGCCTATACGTTAATGCCACGGACAGCTACGACATAATTCCAACATTTGAAAAAAGAAAGAAAGAAAATGAATTTATTTGGATATATAGGGCAACACACATCACTTACAGAAAGCATAAATTGAGTAGATAAAGCAAAATAATATAAAAAGAAACCATTAACAAACATAGTGAGACATCAACATACAACAAACCATGCAATGTGAAGATAGCTGGAAGAATAAATGCATTATAATATAACACTAATATACCTCACATGAAATAAAGTTAATGGTTAGTGGCGTGCTGCGTCGCAATACCGCTCAAAAAGAGACATTGTTCCGGCTAAAGCCACATCGCAGTTAGCGGTGCGGCGCTGATTTTCAGCAATACCTCGTAGTATGCATAATATGTATATTATAGAATACATTGTGTTACAATTATATAACGTTACAGCTCTATTGTGCTGTGTACGTCACACAAAGCTATTTATGTTACTACTTACTATTACTTATCAATAAGAACTTGGATAAGATAAATTTGATGCTAATGACGGTTTGAATAAAGAAGCGAACATACCTGAACGCGATCTCTAAGTCCCGAATTGTTCGCAGGGTGCAAATTCGCTCACGAACACATTTCGGCGCAGACCGAATGATATCTAGATTCTTAGATTTTGTACCTGCATAAAGGGACAAATAGTAAACATTGCAGGTTGTGCAGATTGATCAATTTCCCCAAAAGTTTCAGATTGTCAACGTTAATCGACTCTACTGACTTTCTGTATATAGGGTCTTACTTTAATAACGGAAAATATTTTTAAGGCTAGGCTCTATGGATGGTATAGAATTCATTTCAAGAATCAACATACACTAGTGGGCTACCTAAACAGCCACACTGTTGTTCGACCGGACCATTTTGAAACAAGTTTTAGTGTTTATGTGTGTGCGTGTTCGGTGACAGTACCACATTTTTTTTAGAAAGACATAATAGTGATAGTTGCCTACAGGTTTTAGGTGGTGAATTGCGCTTTCTGTGCAAATGGAAACATTAATTTTGAATATGTATAAAATAAAGATCTATGTTATGTTTATTGTTTTTGCTAAAACGCATCATTGCAACCTAACAGATTCACCTCCTAAAATATTTTCCATTAATAAAGTAAGACCTTATATACTAGTGGTCGCCCATGGTCGAAATTCGACCGTAATTCATGATTTTCTTTCATTTGATTTGATGTATTTGTAACACAAATTATGTATACATTTTGACGGCACGGTTGGTGCAGTGGCTGATGCGCACCGGGTCGTCAGTTCGATTCCCGCACGGAACAAATATTTGTAGTTGTTCCGGATCTGGGTGTATTGTGTGTGGAATTTGCGTTTGTAAACCCACGACACAGGATCCTAGTGTGGGGCAATGTTTAAAAAAAAAGCTTTCTACGCTCCTCTTACCATACCTCATACCACTCCATCTCCTCCCGTGGATTTCGTAAAAGGCGACTAAGGGATTCTAAACCAGAGGGATGGGCAGCAGCGTCCATTCTGTGGGACCGTAGCCATACTACGCTCACCAACCCGCCTTGCAAGCGTGGTAAGCACTGGCAAGTGCCCCCCAATATGACGAAACAGTAATAGAAATCTATGGGGGAGGCATTTAATATTAATAATGTGAAAGTTTGCATGTCTTAGGCTCTATCACGCACAAACAGCTCAATGGATTCTAATAAAATTTGGCATATGGGTAGATTATATCGTAGAATATAAT
Organism: Diloba caeruleocephala; assembly: GCA_947459985.1. Lineage (NCBI taxonomy): Eukaryota > Metazoa > Arthropoda > Insecta > Lepidoptera > Noctuidae > Diloba > Diloba caeruleocephala. The sequence goes on from OX381625.1 coordinate 20,586,924, forward strand.
ATAGAAGACTTTTTACATCTGTTATGCCGTGTGGTGCCGGCTACGAATAGCACTAACCCATCTCATCTTGTGGGTGTCGTAAAAGGCGACTAAGGGATCAGCCGGAGGATTTTGTTTGCCAAGCGTGGTGATTATGGCAAAACCCCCCAATGAGCCCACAACACACCCATATCGGTCGTTGTGGTGATCTTTGCAGGAGGCCTGTGTCCAGCAGTGGACTTCATTCGGCCGAAGTGATGTGCGATTGCCCCCTATTCCCCTATATTTTTATAACTCATCTGGAATCAACTTTTTAGTGAGTAGAATTTTAAGAAGTATATATTTAATCAATGTTCACTGTTTCAATAACTCTCTGCACGTGTTGATGACTGTATAGAAGTGCACCTTACTAAACTATAAATAAGGTATAAATAAATCACCAACTTACCGGGTGCAAGGAGACAACGCTCGTAGTAAATGGGCACTTCCCCGCACAGGGTCCTGACGTAGACGACGTGGTCATCCGCATCAACGCGCACCACACACCAGCCGGTCGCTGCGGACACTGCCGGACCCTTCTTTTTCCGGTAGAACTTCACGGGGTCCATAAAATCCAAACACTCCGCATTGTACATACTGAAATAAACAAATATGGCTCCATAAGACGGTCCATCACTGGATAAGTCAGTATAGATGCTATTGTCACCGGTTTGAGGTATTGGATAGCAGATAAGCGTTAGTATTCTGATATAATCTATTCACCTCGTGTTGCCGACATAGCTTAAAGGATCAGTAAACTGAAGTGGCAATGGGCGGGGCACAATGCTCGTAGAACCGATGGCCGTTGAGGCAAAAAGGTTCTCGAGTGGAGACCGCGCACCGGAAGGCCCAGCGTGGGACGACATCCAACGAGGTGGACAGGCGACCTGGTGAAGGTCGCTAGGAGTCGTTGGATGAGAGCGGCATGTTTTTTAACGATGCCCCACACTAGGATTTCTCCTGTGTCGTGGGTGCTTTTACAGACATACACCCAGACCCGGAACAACTACCTCCAGATCATACAAATACTTGTTCCGTGCGGGAATCGAACCCACGACCCGGAGCGCAGCAGCCGACTGTATCAGCCACTGCACCAACCGTGCCGTCTGCTCGTTGTGGAAATCTAAGGGGGAGGCCTTTGTGCAGCAGTGGACGCCCTTCGGCTGATATGATATGATGACCTCGTGATACCCGTTAGGTCCCCTTTAGTTCGAGGACCTGGAGCCCCCCTTCAGTGCCGAAGATGACCGCTCCAGTGGTTTTAGCCGGTAGGAGTCCGGCATACCCCTTCGCCCTTCCCCGTGGCGAAGGAAGTTCCATGTAGAATTTTCACTGGGCACCAATAATCCGTGTGGTGTCCGGATAATCCGTGTGGTGTCCGGATTAAGAATATAGCACCACTCTATCTCCTCCCGTGGATGTCGTAAAAGGCGACTAAGGGAATCTAAAACCAGAGGGATGGGCAGCAGCGTCCCTTCTGAGAAACGGTAGCCATACTGCGCTCACCAACCCGCCTGCCAAGCGAGGTGAGTATTGGCAAATACCCCCCAAGATTGGCACACAGTTATGAAAATCTATGGGGGAGGCCTTTGTTCAGCAGTGGACGTATAAATGGCCGATTTGATTGATTGATTGACCATTAAATAAAAAAAGGGCCCCTTTAGTTACTTAGTATAAATCTTTAAGCCTAGCTGGAGGCTATTCAAGCTTCGCCAATTGTGCGGTTAAGGAACCACATCTCCCTTGAGAGGTATGCGAGAAGCCCTACACAAAAAGCCATAGAAAGACAATTTTTTACAAATTGATATTAAGATATGTGTGTGTGGTGCCGGCTCAGAATGCCCATTTCATCCCGTGGGAGTCGTAAAAGCCGACTAAGGGATAAACCGGAGGATGGGCAGCAGCGTCCTTCGAGCACACAACAACTCAACTGCGATCGCCAACCCGTCTGCCAAGCGTGGCGATTATGGCAAGACCCCCCACTGAGCACACTACACACCCATATCGGTTGTTGTGGTGATCTTTGGGGGAGGCCTGTCCAGCAGTGGACTTATTCGGCCGAAATGATGATATTAAGATACAAACGTTTTTCTCTTTCCATCCTCCACATAGGTAAGAGTCTTCATATCGGGCGGCGCTTTATTCAGCCACATGAACTTGCTCATAGGTGGCCTCTGATATGGTATAGCATCCTCTTTAGTTATAAAAAAGACCTGAAATTGTTTAAATCGTTTCTTGGCCGCAATAATAATTATGATAACATACACATGGGCATAATTTAGACTACAACAAGCCAGCAGGCTTTGGTGACAACGCGACGTTTTCCTTTCCTGAGTTGTATCTTGTAGCGTTTTCTTGAAAATTACTGGCTATATCATGCATGTTGTGCAACAAAATCTGTCGTGACGGTAACGACTGCTGAATTATAGATACTAGCATAGAAACTACTAGACGGCACGGTTGGTGCAGTGGCTGATATAGTGCGCAGCAGCCGGCGGGCTGAGTAGCTAAAAACAGCAATAACAGACGCGACAGCAGCTATCGCGCAGCCAAGGATCCGCCGGTGGCAAAGCGGCAAAAAATTTGTTTTACGTAAGTCATCGCCCGCCTGTCGCTATTGTGGAAGTTCATAGTTATTAGCGCCAGTAGCCACCAGTGGAACTAAAAAGAATTAACGTTTTTAGTTCATTGATTGTCCGACAGAGGCGCGTCAGAGATCTTCATCTGTTTAGTCGCTATCGGCAAATAGGTAATACCAAATTGACGTTTGGCAGCGGCGTTGGAGCAATTTACGCCTGTTTCAAAGCGTCAGCGACTTAGGTAATCAGCCCGCCGGTCGCGGGTTCGTTTCGCGCACGGAACAAATATTTTTATGATCTGCAGGTAGTTGTTTCGGGTCTGGGTGTATTGTGTGTGGAATTTGTGTCTGTAAACGCACCCACGCCACAGGACAAATCGTATTGTGGGATAATGGTAAATAAAATGCATGGGTGTCCAGAAAAATCTTCGGTTTCATAGTTTGTGTTGTGTTGTCACATTTGCTATGGCTAGCTCTTGTGAAAGGCTTAAAAGAACGGTGAAATACAACAACGGTAACATCCATAACGCAAATTTATTTAAAAAAAATATCTATGCAAAACAAAAATCGAACATTTTATTTGCGGTTTATGGCGTTTGTGGTTGCGTCACTGGCTTTAAAACAACAACCAATATGACCAACAAGACAACAGCGAGCAATAACATCAATTTTGGAAAGGCCCTTGGCTTGTTGTTTAAGTCTACCATGGGCTGTAAAAAATTGAATAGAGAACTTACCTTCGTGTGCATATATGTATACCTTAGCGGTTTTGTCGTGCTCCATGATAGCCCTGTAGGCGGCCCAGCCGGCCGCTCCCGCTCCTATGATGAGGTACTGCACGCACGCTGGTAGGTCCTTATCGTGAAATGGCCGCTTGATCTTTCGTCGAGGCCGCCCTGGACGGAAAATCTCATCAGCTACAGACAAATAGCTAGCCGACGGACAGGCAACCTAGAAGCGAGCCAGAATCTTTAACCAGATATTTAGGTGTTCTAACAGCTATCTAGGTTTAAACCCATTTTCGATATTCCACAAAACGACAACAGTAAAGCAAAAAAGGCGATCAGGTATGTAAGCATTAGTCAACGCCTTCGTCCCACGAAGTGAGTGAGTGGAGCATTGGTCTATTATCGGTCCGAAGCTGTCCTGCCGTTCTCCGCAGCCTTGCTCAAGAGAAGCGAGTATGTCAGAATGCAGGTATTCACCGGACACGGTTGTTTTAGTGCAAAGGAAAGGACGCGAAGACACGGCACTGTGGAAGTGACCAGGATACCGCACACGCTCGAGGAGTGCACTACGTCGGCGAGCGGTGGCCAAGACAAAGGCCTCGCCTTTCCCCTCTAAAACGTATCGAGATGAGCACCTCAGAATCAATGCAAACCATACTTATGTACAAACACGTAATAAATACTCATCTTTTTTTTTTATGTCCAGTGGAAATTCTACATGAACTTCGGCACCGAAGAGGGGCTCCAGGTCCTCGTAAGATCACACTAGAGCCCCCCCAGTGAATGAATGTAAAGCGGTCACCCCCTCTAGCGCAGGGAAGGCGACTGTAAAAAGGTCGCCCCCCAGGCACCTCTCGGGGAGGATTGTAAAGGATCCCCCCAAGCCTCGCAATAAATACTCATCTACACTCTCTAACTCACTCGTTACCCTTCACTCTCCGTCAAATACACAGCCAATTCCTGTTATACGTACGAGAAATGAAGTTTATATTAGTAATGTCTTAGGTTTTCGCGATTATTACACAATATAATAAAACAATTTTAAACGGATGAAATCGCGTGTATTATTGATTTTTGTTTTTCCTGACGTTTCGAATACATTGCAGCATTCGTGGTCATCATTTCGGCCGAATGAAGTCCACTGCTGGACACAGGCCTCCCCCAAAGATTATCACAACGACCGATATGGGTGTGTTGTGGGCTCATTGGGGGGTTTTGCCATAATCGCCACGCTTGGCAGACGGGTTGGCGATCGCAGTTGAGTTGTTAATGTAATCGAAGGACGCTGCTGCCCGTCCTCCGGGTAATCCCTTAGTCGACTTTTACGACACCCACGGGAGGAGATGGGGTGGTGGTATTCGCAGGATGACTAAGGTGACAGGCGTCGTTACAGATTTTAGAAAGTTATTTTTTTTATCTACCGTACAATTTTAATCAAAAAAATTGTTTCGATGCACGCAGTAATCACTCACAGTGTCTTGATGTTTCTTAGTGCGGTATCTTGTTTGGGACTTTATTATTTTAATAATTGGATTCCAAACAGGTGGTACCTGCCAATCATCTTCTCTATTAAAATTAGGATGTTTTTTAATTTCAATAGCCTCACGAGACATTCTAGTTACATATCGGTTCTCTTTCGCGAGGACTTGTGGTTGATTTAAATGAAGATAATGGTTAGGTTTACCTAAAGCATGTTCACACACTGCAGACTTTGTAGAGCGTCTATGCAGCATAGACATATTATTATTTATTAGGTCTCGAATGATTATTGTTTGTCTAATTATTAGAATCTTGCGGTAACCTCCTAATTGTACCTACTAAGTAATGTGTACCAATCACGAGGAAACTAGATCCCGCGACAAAGGGCATCCTTTTTTTTTTTTTTATTGATCCGGTGTAAATACCTCATGTACTTCCTTCGCCCCGGGAAAGGGCGAAGGGGCATGCCGGACTCCTACCGGCTAAAACCACTGGAGTGATCATCGTCGGCACCGAAGGGAGGTTCCAGGAACTCGAAAGATCTCCATCTAGAGCCACCCATTGGCGCCACGCCTTTAGGCACATCTCGGAGGGGATGACTGTAAAGTGGTCATCCCCTCTAGTGGAGGGAAGGCGGCTATAAAGAGGCCACCCCCCCAGGCATCTCTCGAGGGGATTGTAAAAGATTCCCCCGAGGCCTCACTATGCGCTGTGCTGCGCACACAGCGGTACGTGCCCACATGCGCACCGCTGTCTTCCCGGGGGTCGCTCGGTATGAGCACGCAGATTTCCCAATAAGCGCGCTCGCGACCCCCAGACACAGGGCATCCTAGTGCGGGTCTAGGGTTAGGTAGGGCACAAAAAATATAGTTTTATTACCTTCTAGATAATTCACATGCCTTCGATGTATATACCTTTTTGTGTGCTTAATTAAATATGTCAGTAAAGTTGTCACACAAAAAAAAAAAACTTACATTCAGGTTCCGAAACGAAGGCCCGCCATTGTTCTCTCCACAAATACAATTTATACATCTGAAAGATATTGAAAATAAAAATAACTAAACTTTAAGGGACTGTGGCATTGAAATAGTATTTTAAAAGAGTATCGATGGAGTTTCTTGCCGGTTCTTCTCCACAGGATCAACAAATTGGACCGTAACTTAAATTCTGACGTTTCATAAGTTCCATTAATTGGTTTATTTGAAATAAAAATGATTTGACTTTGAAATCATCCTGTCTATCGCATTTTGGACTAAATCTGTATACGGGGAAACCGTATATAGATTTAGTCCAAAATGGGCAGGCTACATCAAGAGCATCAGATTTGCAGCACACATATCAAGAGTGTAGCAGTGTGTTATGTTAAGGTGCGCCGGTGTCTACAGCGGGAGGGACACACACCTTTCTTCAAAAAGTCAGTTATTCGCATTTAATTTCAGTTTTACTCGATAATCCTGTAATTAAAAGATTTTGAACCGAAATTAAGTTCGTAATAAAACCGAATTTCAAAATCTACAAAGGCTTTTAATAAAAGAAATGGAAATTGTAAATAAAAAAAGAGGGTATTTCATTCAACTGTTTATGTATACATTGACCCGGTGAGCAAAATAAAAAGTTCCAGGCAAACAACTGGCCGAAATCTAACAAGAATAGTTTTTGTGGTAAAACGGACTTAAATGTATATAAATAAAGATACGTATTTAATATATATTAAAATCAAAGTTAGTCCGCGTAACATTTCGGCCGAATGAAGTCCACTGCTGGACACAGGCCTTCCCCAAAGATCACCACAGCGACCGATATGGGTGTGTTGTGGGCTTATTGGGGTTTTGCCATAATCGCCACGCTTGGCAGACGGGTTGGCGATCGCAGTTGAGTTGGGTTTAGCTAGGGTTTTATATAAATATGAATAAAATATTTTCGGCCATGTTACGACTATTCCTCTTGAGGGACAAAGAACGGTTAATGCAGAATGGTATGCTAGCATTTGTTTGCCACAGGTCGTTTCTGAACTCCGTAGAGAGAACTGCAACCGCCGCATCATCCTCCATCACGACAATGCGAGTTCTCACACCGCGCACAGAACAAAAGAGTTTTTAGAGCAAGAAAACATAGAATTATTAGACCATCCGCCGTACAGCCCCGACCTAAGCCCTAATGATTTCTATACTTTCCCTAAAATAAAGAATAAATTGCGTGGACAGAGATTTTCATCACCTAAAGAAGCTGTGGACGCCTACAAAACGGCCATTTTGGAGACCCCAACTTCCGAATGGAATGGTTGCTTCAATGATTGGTTCCATCGTATGGAAAAATGTGTCAAATTTCGCGGAGAATACTTCGAAAAGCAATAAATACATTTTTAAATAGTAATGTTGTGTCACTTCCTTGATTCCCGAAATTTTCAGTGCCGCCCTCGTATTGTGTAATTTAGATTTTATGTGTTCTATGTGTATTTTCTACAGGTGTCTTATTAACAATTTAAGTTTGTTTATCATCATCATCATCATCATATCAGCCACAGGATGTCCACTGCTGAACAAAGGCCTCCCCCTTAGATTTCCACAACGAGCGGTTACATGCCGCTCTCATCCAACGACTCCCAGCGACCTTCACCAGGTCGTCTGTCCATCTCGTTGGAGGTCATCCCACGCTGCGTTTTCCGGTGCGCGTCTCCTTTCGAGAACCATTTTGCCCCAACGGCCAATAGTTCTACGAGCAATGTGCCCCGCCCATTGCCTCTTCAGTTTACTAATCCTTTCAGCTATGTCGACAACTTTAGTTCTCCTGCGGATCTCCTCATTTCTGATTCGATCTCGTAGAGAAATACCAAGCATAGCTCTCTCCATAGCTCGCTGAGTGACCTTGAGCTTTCTTATGAGGCCCATTATGAGTGACCACGTCTCTGTTCCATATGTCATCACTGGTAACACAGACTGGTTAAAGATTTTCGTCTTAAGGTTTCCCAAACGCTGCCCAGCCGAGTTGGATTCGACGGTTGACCTCTTTCTCGCCCATGTTCATTTTAAGGCCCACCTGTTGGGAAACTCTTTGAGATCATCGAGCATTGTGCTGACCTCTTGCAGCGATTCTGTCATGACTACGATGTCGTCGGAAAATCGAACGTGAGTGATATACTCGCCATTGATGTTAATGCCGAATCCTTTCCACTCTAGTAGCTTGAAGGCATCCTCCATTGCAGCGGTGAACAATTTCGGGGAAATGACTTTTCACACCTCTCTGCAATGGAATTGCCCCCGTGCTCTGCTCATGTACTCGAACCGACATGGTGGCGTTTCTGTATAAGCACTCTCCTACTCCTCTGTCTTCTGTATAGCCTGCCGCAGCATATGGATTATTTGGTCTATGGTACTGAAACCTTTTTGGAAACCGGCTTGTTTGGTAGGCTGGAAGTCATCAAACCTGCGCTCGAGATGATTCGCGATGACCCTTGAAAATAGCCTATATATGTATATAGGCTGTATGTAGCCATGTGGCTCAGAAGCGAGATGGGTCTGTAATTCTTCAATAGGGTGTTATCACCTTTTTTGAAGAAAGAAGAACACCACCTCACCTCTGTTCCACGCTTCCGGCGTTGTGCCCTCGAGTAAGGCGAAATTTAATAGCTTCTCAAGGACTTTAAGTACCGGTGTGCCATCCGCTTTCAGAAACTCTGTCGTAATTCCATCCCCATTGCGCCTCGTTATTTTTAAGCTGTTTCAAGGCCATCCTAATGTCGTACAGGCTGATGTCCGAGATATCCTCGGTATAGTGTCGGCTTAGTTAGTTTGGCTCGCGGGTCTTTGTCAGAGCCAATGGTAGGTATAGTAACCGAGGTGTATAGCTGCCGGTAGAAGTTCTCAATCTCTCTCAAAATCTATGGCTTAGTCGACGCTATACTGCCGTCCTCGGTCTTCAGCTTCATAATACGACTTTGTCCAATAGACTTGTCTCTTGCGAACACTTTGGAGCCATGATTCCGCTCAATCACCTCTTTAACACCGTTCGTGCGGATATCGTGACGCAAGGACTTCCATATCCGTCTATTGAGCAGTCGGTATGCTTCAGCATCACCGGAGGACTGCAGCGTCATGGCGCGTCTTTCTGCCATTTTTTTTTCGAGAATGTGATCCGAAAACGTTTTTGGTCTACCTTTACGGTGGGTTTTAAAGAACTTAAACACAACCGTTTAGACAGTTTCTATAAACCTACCATTTAAATTGTTCACAGATACGCAATCTTCTAGGCACTCGAAGCGGTTTTGGAGTTCGAGTTAAAAGCTCTCGGGGTTTTGGATATTTGAGCACTAGAGGGTCGGAGCGTAGACCTCATTAGACGAGACCTCTCAACTTTGAGATTAATATTCAATGTGCCTCTTACCATTCGGTGATCACTACCGGTTATCACCCTATGGATCACAGAGACATTGAATATTGGCCTCCTATTGGTCATGATGAAGTCAATCTCATTGCTCGTGGAACCATCGGGACTCATCCAGGTCCGTTTCTTGTGAGGCGGCTTTTGGTAGAAGGAGTTCATCACGAAGAGTCCCTCTTTTTCCAAAAAGTCCGCCAGCCTCTATCCCCAGGGGCGTTCTGTTGCCCACATCCAAATTGCCCCACTCTCAACTCACCATTGCATCGAGTGCCCAGCTTAGCGTTTGAAGTCCCCCATCACAACAGTGAAATGTGTCTTCGAGGTACGTATGGCCCTACTTACGTCCTCATACATACTCTCTACTTCATCATCTGGGTGTGTCGAGGTCGGTGCGTAGACCTGTATGACCTTCAACGAATACCTCTTGGATATTCAGAGTATAAGGTACGCTACCCTGACAATAATTGTAACCATAGTCTGCCACTCACGTACAAAATTGGATGCTATTGCGGTTTTTATGCTTAGACTTTTTATTTAGGTACCTACATTTCATGATGCCTCGTATCAATTTATGTTTATGTTATAGATTCCGGTGAATGGAGGACGCTTTGAAAAAAGTTATTATTAGAACAGTTGTGTTGTGATTAATGATGTTTAAGTGTTAAGTTGTTGACAGAATCGCGCCATTTCACGGCGACAAAGTATTCCATATGTACAACTCGTACGAATTAACTGTGCACCTCGCTCTGTGACGTCATTCGGACGGTACCGTTTGCAAAAAATGAGAATTATGATAAAAAAATATAAATTACCATTTTTTATGTTGATAAAAGGTAGTTTTGATATAAGGCGTCATAATACTAGGTCATTTTACTCATGACGTTTTGCAATTAAACTGATACATATGGACTGATATGATATTACAGCTTGACAATAAAGAGACGATTTTCAAAGAATTTTAACACCTTTAATATAAGAGTTAAGAGAGAGAGAAACAGTAATAACAACAAGGGATTTAAACTGTATTTAGACAATTAAAATGAGCCACGCGCAACGGTAACAAAGATGCTATCGCTACTGACCGCTTGCGGCGAATGCGGGGCGCCGCGCGGGGAAGCGGGAGAGGGGTCGCATTCCAGCGGAGTGCACAGTTGATTCGTACAAACAATACAAGTAGGTGCCTGCCTAGTTATGTCGCTGCGATGTTACTGCTGTCACAAGATCAGTAATCTAATATTATCAAAAATCTGTTACATTTCCTGTAAATTTTAGGTTTCTTAGTTTAGCTTATTTATTTTTTTTAGTTTTTTACATATGTATTAAGCTATATTTTTGCAGTATAAGCTGATCTCACATTGTATAGACTTTTCCTACAATGAGAGCTCAGCTTATACTGAAATCTTGTAGCTTGATATATAGCCGTGTGTACCTCTTAATTATTTGATTACTCAACAGTAGTAATATATCAACTAGTCTTAACCGCTGCAACATTTAATGTGATATGTTTTCTTTTTAAAATCGTTGCCCCACACTAGGATTACTCCTGTGTCGTGGGTGCGTTTACAGACACAAATTCCACACAGTACACCCAGACCCTAAACAACTACCTGCAGATCATACAAATATTTGTTCCGTGCGGGAATCGAACCCGCGACCCGGGGCGCAGCAGCCGACTGTATCAGCCACTGCACCAACTGTGCCGTCTATTTTAAGCGCCACTTCGTCTAATTATTATTTTAGCTTTTAGGTACATTTTGATACTAACCAAACCAAACGCACCAAAGATGGACATCAAAGCATACACATAAATCCAGGGGAAAGGCGGAGGTGGAGGTGGCGGGCAAGGTGGCGGATCCGGCACCGGGCGCATAGAACATGGCCCGAACTGCTTCGCGCAGTCCAGCATCGGCTGTAAGGTTAAAGTAAATGTGTGAATAGAACAGATTAGAATGGTTTTATACAGTAATTAGATCATACATAACAGACACTTTTACACGTCATATTGAAACAACGGCGGTTATGTATAGTAAAGTAGACCCGTCAGACATAGACAACTGAAGGACCGGATGTCAGAAGGCATATGTTGTTGATAATGACGCAACAATTGCTTTAAGCAGCCAAGACTGGTTGATGCCAAATAGGTTGAGTAAGTTGGGACTGAATGCTTTTTGATAAATGAATAACTTATAAGTATTAAGTTGTAATTTATTAAATATAACGATTTTGTAAAGTCGCCTTCAATTCCCTATTATTTACCTACAATTTCCTACTAACAAAAAAATATTATATTCTAAATAAATACCTACCTACGGTGTAAATTTTCGATCATAAATTTTATTTTATTAAATACGGAATACAGTAAGATAAAATTAAAATAGGTTTATAAGTTAGAAATCTATATGAATGTATAGGTACCTGTTAAAAAAGCATTTAATGTTAAAATTATACTCCGCTCATTATGTCTTATAAAACTGTCTTCAAAATCAATAATATAAAATATAGCATTTTAACAATGATATTATACCATAGAAATGTTAAGTCAATATTCAATGGCGCGCAAAATTCAGTCTCGCTGTATGTAGCTATGTCTATTAACCTATAAAACTGCACACCTATGCAAGATAAGAAAGAAGATACAAAAGCTACGAAGCAAAAGAAATAGCTATTCAAAATGACAATGTACTCGATGTCTTCGTCGCACCTGTGATAGAATATTTGTGTTGTCTCTGTTCTTTGCTTGGCCTGAATTTGCTTGGCATATTAAAAGAAGTAGATATGTTACATGCGCGCCAAAAGTAAGAACCAAAACTACCCCAATTGTAGCACCTCGCAATCAGTACGCCCAAGACACGACAGCGAGCACATACTGTCAGAATCTGTATTGTTTTATTAATTATGTAACAAAAATGCCGTCATGCGTATAGAAAATGCACAAACTATCAAGCAAAAATAAATAAAGAACAAGGAACCACACGTTAGTAACAAACTATATAAAATATTTTAATAAAAATACTATTCAAATTATCTATAGAATAATATTCTCGAACAAAACACAGGCCAAGCAAGGAAAAGAGACCGCATATGTTCTATCACAAGTGCGACAAAGACACCGAGTACTCGTGTTGTCATTTTAGATAGCTATCTCTTTCACTCTCGTAGTTTTTGTATCTTCTTTCTTACAGCATAGGTGTGTAGTTCTATAGCTTTATAACCTACATACAGCGAGACTGAGTTTTGCGCGCCATTTAATATGGACGTAACATATCTATGGTATAATATCATTGTGTATTACTGTATAATATGAATTTGAATATGATAATGTCAACTAACAAAATAAGTATATTTATTTATAATAACTTTTTGTTTTTTGTCCTCTATGCGCTCCTATGTTATTCATTCGATCGAATTGTAACCGTTTATAGTAATTGCTCATCCGGAACAACACGGAGCATAACACAACACACAAAATCTTAAACTGGACTAAATATAACATGTTTGAAGTGAAAACGCCGCATTTGTTATTGCAACTTGCAAGAAACGTCCGCTACAGGGCGAAAAGCCGTTGTAGAAATACATAATATCCCATTTTGGCGCGCGGTTGCCGGGTGATAACGGCGAATAAGCCAGTTGCGCGTAACCAGTATACTATTGTAGTCTTTGGTTGCGCGCAGGATTTATTGGTATATAGTGTTCTGTGCGCAGGATACTCCGTAGAAAGTGCATTTGTTTGGGAGAATCTTATGAATAGAATTTTAGCTAAAGTCCATATTACTTTTATGGGATATAGTATATAATTTTATAATAAAATACCGGACACCGTGCTGCAATTACCCCAAAATAAATTTCAAATATTTGTAAAAAATTCTCTATGCAAACAAGCAATATTTAATTCTCTATGCAATATTATAAATTAGCAAGCATATTATTCTCGGTAGAATGCTTGTCCAGCTCCGCAAGAAATCTTTTTGTATGCCAGACATTCGTTAATTACCATTGATTTCTTTACTTTTTTTTTACTAGACGGGCATGAATGCTTGTACATCACAATGGCGTTCACCACACCAATGGCGAGTAAATCGGCTGCGGTTTTTTATACCATATGCAGGTTTTTCTAGTTGGGTAATTATAGCTAGCCAGTTGGTCTGCCACGTCAACCACCTTCTTCCTTTCGTAATATGTGAGGACCATTTTAGGTTTCATAACAGGTCGAAATCCTTGAGACATTTGCATGCTATGGTTATCGCACGTTGAAAGCATTAGCACATCTCTTTTATTGTGCCATTTGAGAACGTTTTTCGAACAGCTATTGAGTGTTACCCACTCTAAAATAGTGTTATGAGATAGAAAAAACGAAATACACACACAAAGTACTTGCTGAAGAGTCCGTGCACTACATGTAGTGCACACTGAAAAACCTGAAAAATCCGGATTTAGAGCCAGAAATGATTTTTTATAAATATTTATAATAATTTGGAGGCCTGATATTAAAATCAATGCAAATATATATATATCATCATCATCATCATCATATCAGCCACAGGACGTCCACTGCTGAACAAAGGCCTCCCCCTTAGATTTCCACAACGAGCGGTTACATGCCGCCCTCATCCAACGACTCCCAGCGACCTTCACCAGGTCGTCTGTCCACCTCGTTGGAGGTCGTCCCACGCTGCGTTTTCCGGTGCGCGGTCTCCATTCTAGAACCTTTGTGCCCCAGCGGCCATCAGTTCTACGAGCAATGTGCCCTGCCCATTGCCACTTCAGTTTACTAATCCTTTCAGCTATGTCGACAACTTTAGTTCTTCTACGGATCTCCTCATTTCTAATTCGATCTCGTAGAGAAATACCAAGCATAGCTCTCTCCATAGCTCGCTGAGTGACCTTGAGCTTTCTTATGAGGCCTATTGTGAGTGACCACGTCTCTGTTCCATATGTCATCACTGGTAACACACACTGGTTAAAGACTTGCGTCTTGAGGCATTGCGGTATTGTTGACGAAAAGATGTTGCGAAGTTTCCCAAACGCTGCCCAGCCGAGTCGGATTCGACGATTGATCTCTTTCTCGAAGTTGGACCTACCTAACTGGACAGTTTGTCCCAGGTAGACATACTCGTCAACAACTTCGAGAACAGAGCTCCCAACGGATATTGGGATGGGCACGACACGGGCATTTGACATGACTTTTGTCTTGCCCATGTTCATCTTAAGGCCCACCTGTTGGGAAACTCTGTTGAGATCATCGAGCATTGTGCTGAGCTCTTGCAGCGATTCTGCCATGACTACGATGTCATCGGCAAATCGAAGGTGAGTGATATACTCGCCATTGATGTTGATGCCGAATCCTTTCCACTCCAGTAGTTTGAAGGCATCCTCCATTGCAGCGGTGAACAGTTTCGGGGAAATGACGTCCCCCTGTCTCACACCTCTCTGCAATGGAATTGCCCCCGTGCTCTGTTCATGTACTCGGACCGACATGGTGGCGTTTCTGTATAAGCACTTCAACACTTCAATGTACCGATAGTCGATCTGGCACCGCTGCAGAGATTGCAGCACTGCCCAGGTTTCGATCGAATCGAAGGCTTTCTCATAGTCCACAAACGCCAAGCATAGTGGCAGATTATACTCCTCGGTCTTCTGTATAACCTGCCGCAGCGTATGGATGTGGTCTATGGTACTGAAACCTTTTCGGAAACCGGCTTGTTCGGGAGGCTGGAAGTCATCAAACCTGCGCTCGAGACGATTCGTGATGACCCTTGAAAACAGCTTATAAACATGGCTCAGAAGTGAGATGGGTCTATAATTCTTCAATAGGGTTGTCCGTGTGGTGTCCGGATTAAGAATATAGCACCACTCCATCTCCTCCCGTGGAAGTCGTAAAAGTCGACTAAGGGACTCTTAACCAGAGGGATGGGCAGCAGCGTCCCTTTTGCTGAGCAATAGCAATTCTGCGCTCACCAACCCGTTTGCCAAGCGTGGTGAGTATCGGCAAATTCCCCCCAAAATGACAACACAATTCAAGCACCGGCCCCCAGTTCCCGGCAGCCCCGCTATTCCTGGTCATGGTAGCGGCCATGGTAATGGCGGGGCAGGGGGTGCTAAGAATCTCCGGATGGGATCCGGCTACCACCCTAAACGGAAACAGGCCCTGGTGACGTACAACACACGAACACTGAGGGCAGACGAAAAGATTGTTGAGCTGGAAGAAGAAATAGATAAGTTGCACTGGGATATCATGGGACTATCAGAAGTCCGAAGAGAGGGGGAGGACACGATAACCCTGAAATCCGGCAACTTATTCTACTACCGGGAAGGCGAACATCTGTCTCAAGGTGGTGTCGGGTTTCTCGTCCGCAGGTCCCTCATTAACAGCATAGTGGCCATCGAAAGTGTGTCGAGCAGGGTAGCGTACCTTATACTCAGAATATCCAAGAGGTATTCGTTGAAGGTCATACAGGTCTACGCACCGACCTCGACACACCCAGATGATGAAGTAGAGAGTATGTATGAGGACGTAAGTAGGGCCATACATACCTCGAAGACACATTTCACTGTTGTGATGGGGGACTTCAACGCAAAGCGGGGCACTCGATGCGATGGTGAGTTGAGAGTGGGGCAATTTGGATATGGGCATCGGAACCCCAGGGGACAGAGGCTGGCCGACTTTTTGGAAAAGGAGGGACTCTTCGTGATGAACTCCTTTTTCCAAAAGCCGCCTCACAGGAAATGGACCTGGATGAGTCCCGATGGTTCCACGAGGAATGAGATTGACTTCATCATGACCAATAAAAGACAAATACTCAATGATGTCTCTGTGATCCACAGGGTGAAAACCGGTAGTGATCACCGAATGGTAAGAGGCACATTGAATATTAATCTCAAAGTTGAGAGGTCTCGTCTGATGAGGTCTACGCTCCGGCCCTCTAGTGCTCATATCCAAAACCCCGAGAGCTTTCAACTCGAACTCCAAAACCGCTTCGAGTGCCTAGAACATTGCGTATCTGTGGACGATCTAAATGGTAGGTTTGTAGAAACTGTCCAAACGGTTGGGTCTAAGTTCTTTAAAACCCACCGTAAAGGTAGACCAAAAAAGTTCTCCGATCACACTCTCGACCTCATGGCAGAAAGACGCGCCATGACGCTGCAGTCCTCCGGTGATGCTGAAGCATACAGACTGCTCAATAGACGGATATGGAAGTCCTTGCGTCACGATTGAGCGGAATCAAGGCTCCAAAGTGTTCGCAAGAGACAAGTCTATTGGGCAAAGTCGTATTATGAAGCTGAAGACCGAGGACGGCAGTGTAGCGTCGACTAAGCCAGAGGTTTTGAGAGAGATTGAGAACTTCTACCGGCAGTTATACACCTCGGTTACTATACCTACCATTGGCTCTGACAAAGACCCGCGAGCCAAACTAACCCGACACTATACCGAGGATATCCCGGACATCAGCCTGTACGAGATTAGGATAGCCTTGAAACAGCTTAAAAATAACAAGGCGCGGGGGGGGGGGGGGGGGGGGGAATTACGACAGAGCTTCTGAAAGCGGGTGGCATACCGGTACTTAAAGTCCTTCATAAGCTATTCAATTCCGTCTTACTCGAGGGCACAACGCCGGAAGCGTGGAACAGAGGTGAGGTGGTGCTCTTCTTCAAAAAGGGTGATAACACCCTATTGAAGAATTATAGACCCATCTCACTTCTGAGCCATGTTTATAAGCTGTTTTCAAGGGTCATCACGAATCGTATATATATATATATATATATATATATATATATATATATATATATATATATATATATATATATATATATATATATATATATATATATATATATAGGACGTAGTGCCATTTATCTCAAAAATGGCTTGGACAGCTAACGTGTTAAAAGCTCAAACAAATCCTGATGGCCCTACACGCACTTTGCCGGTTTTTATTTCTGATCCGGGCAAAGAATCTTCGTTTTTTCTAAAACGTTGGCCTTTACTAGCATTTATCGTGGGTGCGTTTACTGACACATATTCCACACACTGTATACCCAGACTCAGAACAAATACCAGCAGATCATACAAATATTTGTTCCGTGCGGGAATCGAACCCCCGACCCTGACCGCAGCAGCTGTAACAGCCACTGCACCAACCGTGCGGTTAAATCGTCGTTTACTGATGCACCTCCTGAAGGTTACCGGTATTTAAATCGGTACTCACCCAGTGTAGTATAATTCAGATGGGCAAATGGGATGGCTGTGTTGAAACATATTTTATGAATCTACCAGGAGTATTGCCTGCCACCATTCAAGAAATAGGAACAAGAACTTGAAATGTAATGTTTTGAGGTCTGAGATCTTAGTTCAGAGTTCAAATTTTATAGTTCTAGATTATTCAGGCATTGCCAGATTTACCGGTATGAGTAAAAACCACATATATGCAAACATTAAACAGAAATTTATTAGAATCTTTGCGACATTTTTACGTAAATATGAGCAAGGGTTTACAATATTTTTGAAATCCGAAATCAGAGCCCTTAAGTGGATTGATTATCTGTTTTGATGGCAGATACTTCATCTGAGTGCTCTAGTTCTTGCTTTTCAGCCTGTTCCAACAAGGTAATGCGGTCCAGAGGTTTCCAGGGCTCGTGAAATGCATATTTGTACTTGTTTTTGCCATGATACCCAAGTTTAGGAAACACCTCCTTTACCACTTCAGTCAGTTTCTTCACTGGCTTATCTTTCCAGTAATCTGGGTGCAGAATAGGCGAGTCGTGAAACAAGTCTTGTACATTAGATGTCGAGTAGAAACTCAAATCCGGATTACTGAACAGCGCACCACCGTCCTCATTTGGTATTTCCTGTCAAAAAATGTTACTATTCACTTCAGGACTATCGGCAGGAAGGTGTTATAGTGCGTTGGACGAAATTTAGTGCCCTCAAAAATGTATAAAAGTGAAAATGAAACCATCTAGAGAGTATGGAAAAATGTCTATTTAAGTATGATCTTCTATAATAATGTCTAGTTCAGTTTGCAGATGTTAAGTTAGCAGTAATTCAACGATGGAGCCACTGATATGTTCGATTGTCATTCATCATAGCATCACTGTCTCCCTTCCCTTGTTTGCCTTTGAATTTTCCGAAGAAGCCTTTGAGCAGTCCGAGAAAAGTTGCGTCTCTAGTTTCCTCCTCAGCGGACTCCTGCTGTCCGCCTTGTTGGTATCCTTCTTGGTATCCTTGTTGGTTCTGTTGGTGGTGGATGCCGGAGTCTTGGCCATGTTGGCCATGCTGGTCAGTGAACACCATGCCGGTCCGCTGATGAACAAAGCACAAGCTGGATTTCATTAGATACTTTATTTCACGTCGCGGGGCTCTGATTTCGTCAAACGCACTATTGAAACACCGTTTTTGGAATGTCGCAAAGGTTCAATAAAAGATTGTATTGGTTAAAGGGTTAAAAATGTGTAATTACCTTGGCATTGCTGGGCGGCAGGGGTGGCACGACCACATCGGGGACTTTTATTCTGTAGGGGTCGTAGTTAGGCGGCTGTACGTCCTGCGAGCACTCCGCGCGCCATGGCTGCGGCGATGTGTTGGCTTTTGGCCACGGCTCCACTTTTTTGCCAGCAGTCTGCGCGTCCTCTTTACAGCACCCTTTGTCTTGAGAGTACTGTAGATGACCCGCTGCAACATGCGAGTAACCAATATGTAGCCAACTATGCAGAAAAGGATCAAGTTCTTGATTAGTTTATACTCTAGTATTCATCTGCACGTGGAAATTCGAACAATGTCAGGTTTTTTACAATACATCGACGTATTTTTGCTTTCGTAACGTTTAGATAACACGAAGCCCTATACGACACTGCAATCTAGATGGGAATTCTAATGGTAGTCTAGAACTGTGCATGGGCTTACTCCAAAACTATATTTAGGTGGCTCGTAATATTTCACCTCGTCAGTGCGTCTAACAAGTATCTCGGAGATATACCAATACTTGTAACGCTCGAACACACCAGCGACCTTCGCAGACAGCCAAGCCTTTAGCTACAAGGCCGCCTGAGTCGTGGAATGGGAAAGTGGCGTTAAGCGAAACGAAGTGTTTACATACCTAGTCCAGCGACTACCTGCCCCAGACTGTTACAGTTGCAAGCGAGCGTTCCAGCCACACCGTTCATGTGTTTCATATGAGAACAATGTCGGAACGGCCCTAACATATTGAGTCCCGACATCGTGTATGTTATCGAAATAAAATTAATACACACAAAATTTAAGCTTTGTTTCACTAAATATATGGCCTACATATTTTCTGTGAAGTACGGCATGTTAATTGGTTTTGAAAGAACTATTTTGTGACAGCGATTAGAAAATAGAACTGAATGTGATGCTTATTCGTTTCTAAATGGCTTTAAAAAAACTATTTAATGCAAGTTCGTCTGCGAAGAATCGTTTACATGATACAGACCTATTTTATCTTTATGAAGGTTCTTCTAAGAATTTATTGCTCATAGCCAGGGGTGGTATCCAAAATCAAAGGACAATATGTGCTGATTTACTCAACTGTAACCCTTTATGAAGGTGAAAAAGTCCACGATTCTCTGTAGGAATCAGTGTAAGTAGGTACTTTATTTTATCACTAAAATATGTATTTATTTTCTTACACAGGCAATCTTATACAGCTGGCGGTCAATGGCCTCATACGCCTACCATATGATCGGGTGCTACGTACCAAACAACTCCGCAATGCCCACCTCGCGCATTGTCATTGACCGAGACGGGTGCATATTATGTAAGCTGCAAGTGTTCTGGATATGGATACCAATTACATAATCGCGTGCATTTTTATTGGATTGATTTTATTTTATTATTAAAGGGATCAATGCCCTACTGCATTTCAGTGTTGGTGGTTGGAGTGATGAAATCGGCACCCAGTGCAGTCAAAAATACGACCTAAAAGCAAGATAGCGTCTTTTCATTATATCTGCCAAAGAACCTAATGCTGAACAAGTGCCTCCCCCATAGATTTCCACAATAGTGTTGTCATTTTGGGGGGAATTTGCCAGTACTGACCAAGCTTAGTCCGTGTGGTGTCCGGATTAAGAATACAGCACTACTCCATCTCCTCCCGTTGGATGTCTTAAAGCCGACTAAGGGACTGAGGACTGTCCGAGGGACAGGCAGCAGCGTCCCTTTTGTAGAACAATACCCATAGTGCGCTCATCAACCAGCTTGCCAAGCGTGGTGAGTATTGGCAAATACCCCCCAAAATGACGACACAAGTGCGGAAATCTTTGGGGGAGGCCTTTGTTCAAAGTCAAAGTTTTTATTTCATATAAGCTCTAATAGGCACTTAAGAAAAGTCGAATGTTAAGGTGCACGGTTTGGAAAAGTTGATCTTATGGAGAAGAAGCCGCCAAGAAACTCCTAGACACTCTTTAAAAAAAAGTGATATTACAATTTAACACGTCAGCTATGTGGAAACAAAATGTTCAGCAGTGGACCTATAAATAGCTGATATGATGATGATGATGATGACCAAGCTTGGTGAGCGCAGTATGGGTACTGTTCCACAGAAGGGACGCTGCTTTCAAATTTGATTAAAACTGTCACTCTGTGGCTTGTGTTTTTGTTATAATCACCACGCTTGGCAGGCGGGTTGGCGATCGCAGTTGAGTTTTTAATGTACTCGAAGGACGCTGCTGCCCATCCTCCGGTTAATCCTATAATCGCCTTTTACGACACCCACGTGATGAAATGGGTTGGTGCCATGAAGTGCTATTCGTAACTGTCACTCAATGTCATGTCTAATTATAATTTTATTGTTTCTGATAGCATCTCCTGCCATGTTTAATCTGCGGATAATGTAGAAGGCTGCAACTTTAATCTATAAAACTTGTTATATGGCCTATGTACTATATTGTGGCTATTTATTATCTTTCAATAAATAAATAAATACTCGGTGGAAAATAAACACACAACATTAATTCCAAACATTTATTTTTGTACAAAGTAACAAAAGAATTCTTTCAATAAATACATTACATAATTGATCGTTTTTTTTACAAAAATACTTTTAATAAATTCACAAATATTGTAGTTGTGTTACAACGTGGAATGGCATAGCAGATATAAGGAATAGCACATACCTAAATTATCTATAGTGACAGGCAATTAGCAACTTTATACAGATAATACAAGAGTTCTATACATATTGTACAAGAACTTTTCCCTATTTCACTCATGTGTCAGAGACGAATACCCGAACACTTCGTCTGCTGTTGAAAATCTAATACATATTCAAGAGTCAGTTAATTCATACAACATATTAATAGACAATGTGCCGATTAAACCTCTGCAACCTTTTGCCGGGGGATGTTCCCTGACTGCGTCAAGTCGCCGCCTAGGTATGCTGCCCGGTGGCGCCAGCCATTAAGGTCGCGAAAAGCGGCCACATTCTGTGGGCTGGGTAGCAGCGCGGAAGCAGCTGGAGCCAGAAAGTCTGTTGTCTGAGGTCCTAAACGACGAAAATTTACCAAGCTCAACATGCTAGTGCCTAGGATTAGGTTAAAAACAATTATGTAACAGCAGAAAATGATTCTGAATGATCATTCCACATCTTGTTACCCACGCAAAGTCTAATCAAGCATTAAAAACCTCAAAATATTCTGCGACCTCTGGCAGATGTGAAATGCCGAAATTTATGTTTTATTGAAGGAAGTCGCAAATAAAAGTCCAACACATTTTTTTGTATTTGTTAATAATTTATTTTTATAAATGCAGTGAGGAGGTATTGGAGGAACGACACCGATACTAAGTGGCGACGCGAAGGGAGCCGAGCAGTCACGAGGCTGGCCGAATGGCACGTCGTCACGTGACGTTACACTCAAATAGGCACGCCATATTGATAACTAAACCTACGATATCTTAAAGGAACACGGAAAGGGTCGATATTCTAAAGGAACACGGAAAGGGTCGATATTCTAAAGGAACACGGAAAGGGTCGATATTCTAAAGGAACACGGAAAGGGTCGATATCTTACAAGGAACCCGGAAAGAGTCGATATCTTAAAGGAATACCGAAAGGTTTTTTTTTAAAGAAAAGTTGCCCAACACTCCGATTTCTCCTGTGTCGTGGGTGCGTTTACAGACACAAATTCCACACACAATACACCCAGATTCGGAACAAATACCCGCAGATCATACAAATATTAGTTCCGTGCGGGAATCGAACCCACGACTCGGGTCGCAGCAGCCGACTGTATCAGCCGCACCAACGTATGTGGAATTCATGTCTGTAAACGCACCCACGACACAGGAGAAATCCTAGTGTGGGGCAAAGTTTAAAAAAAAATATAAATAACCACTTAATAATCGCCATAACCTAAGTATCTATTAATCTCTTCCTTTTAACATTTGAAGCAAACGAAAATACTATTGTTATTGTACGAGTATATTAAAATTGCTGCGCCCCAACAGGGTTTCATATTGATACGCATCGAATTTTCTGTCAACTTATGATCTTATGAATGCAATTAAGATTTGAGTTTGAGTGTTTCTTATAAGGATACACCCAGGTACAAAAGAAATGCATTCTTAAGCCTGATAGTCCGATATTTAGTCTAGCATACATAGGTACTAGTTGGATGTAGGCTCATATAGGTCATGGGTATTTGGTTTAGATTATTTATTTGGGTTCGATATTATATGAATTCGCCTTTATAGTTGTTAACGTTATGTGTGGAGTGTACAAGATTCAAAATAAAATATTCAATCCGTGTTTTGACAACACCATCCAACAACAACTAAACTTGTACATTAATTACAGCTCAACTGCGATCGGCAACCCGCCTGCCAAGCATGGTGATTATGGTTAAACCCCCCAATATCATGTTAAACTACAATATATATGTTAAACTTAAATCAGCCAGAATGTGCAAGTTTTGAAATCGACTTAATTAGACATATTTATTGGCTTCCATTTGCCGACTAATAAGAAATGCATATAGAATATAACAGATTTCATAACGCCCTTTAGCATCTTTGTTTATGCATGTAACGAAGGCGTCACAACTCACAATCACAGACAATACGATTATGTTCAAAAGAAAGCGAGGAATCGCTACACATATATAATTTTTAACCAGTAACTAATTAATAATTTTCAATAGATTAATTACAAAAGTTACTCGCTAATAATCTAAACAAATAAATAAAATTGAAGTGTCTGTTTGTAATGTCAAAATAACAGCTTTTTTACTAAATGCATATTCAAGTATATATATGGTACATATAACAAAAAACATTTTTTTACGTTTTTGTCCGTCTGTCTGTCGGTCTGTCTGTCTGTCTGCCTGTATGTTTTTTCCGGGTAATCTCCGAAACGGCTGGACCGATTTTGACAGGACTTTCACTGGCAGATAGCTGATGTTATAACAAATAACTTAGGCTACTTTTATTTTAGAAAAATAATTAGGGTTCCGCGCAAAAAAAATAAAACCCTTGAAATCCAATATATATATTCTATGTCGAAGTACTCCAAATTTGTTTTAAATGAAACGCGGGTGAAACCGCGGGTCCCAGCTAGTAATTAATATAATAAGAATCCTATCACACAAATGATTTCTGAGCGATGCATTAACAATTAACCTCTATTCGCTAACGTTTACATTAACGCAGAGTAAAGTATTAAAATAGGGCAGTTATATGCATATTTTTTAACGCTTGAACTGTCAAGTCGATACCAAACTGCACATGACCCACCGATACTGTTTTCTGTCCCTTTCACACCAACAGATATTTTCATAAGAAAAACAAATGAAAATAAACATGCTTACAAAGAGCAGTCCCATGGTTCATGGAAGAGAGACGGTCAAGTAAGAAGTAAGGTCGTGGTCGTGAGCAGCGGTGCCATGTACAAGTCGGCGGATTAAACTATGCTATTATAAATAAATAATAGTTTAAAAAAACACGTTTTTGTAGATAACTGAACTAAAACGTAGAAAATAATGTTCAATAAGTTTAAAATAAGAATGGAGTGATTAACAAAAAAAATATATTTTATTGTAAAAATGCGTGGGGGTGACAAGTTTTTTTTTTAGTTTTTTTTAAAAACGTTGCCCCACACTGGGATTTCTCCAGTGTCGTGGGTGCGTTTACAGACACAAATTCCACACACAATACACACCCAGACCCGGAACACCTACCTGCAGATCGCACAAATATTTGTTCCTTGTGGGAATCGAACCCACGACCCGGTGTGCAGCAGTCGACTGTATCTGCCACTGCACCAACCGTGCCGTCTAGTACAATTTTTAACCAAGACAGGAATTTTGATTTCAAACAATATTATATGCATATATCCTATTCCCGCAATGGACTTTGCCTCTCAATGAATTAGTTTACTTGTCACTGTTCAGAAATCACTTGTCCCAGGTTCTCGCACTGTCATCACTCTCGTCAAAGATATATACATTTACAAAGTATAACACACGACATCCCACTATCTTAATTATGTACACAAAACACTGCAGCAAAAGTTGAAGACCATTCTTCGAAATACTAATTATTCGTTCCAATCTTGGTATAAACTAATCAAACAAACAGAAATTGCTATGTATTCGTTTTAATTAATGAATAATTAAAAATTTCTGAAGCATTGACCTTAAAATAATCTATGATAACTATTAGTCGATTGCAAGTAGTCCCTTGTATACTTTACTAAGGCAAGGAAATACCTAATCAATGTTTTGGTACTGGTTTGATTTAAAGAATAATGTTCCGTGTGGTGTCCAGCAAAGGATAGGCCACCTTCTCCATTCATGGATGTCGTAAAAGGCGATTAAGGGTTGATATCAAGAGGATGAACAGAAACATCCTCCCGTGTACTAATAACAACATAGTGCGATCACGAATCCGCCTGCCAAGTGTGGTTGATTGGTGATTATAGAATTTTCACCGCTCACTAGTGACTATTGGGACGCCCATGTCCAGCAGTGGACGTACATGGGCTGGTGTGATAATTAAAAGGAATCACCAAGTTGGACTAGTAAACTAACAGTTAACATTATGTACCGATATATCTAGGTATAGCTCCAGTTGTGTAAAGGGTCCTACGAAAATAGTGAACTATATCTAAAGGGGACAATCAATAGGTCATAGCGTTTAGTTTTTTTTTTGCTATTATTTTGGATTAATAATTAATAAAGCTACTATTTGAGCACATAGCTTTTTCTTTATAACTAATAGTTACCCACAGCTACATCTCAAGCTATAAAATTCCAGTATAGCCTGATGTCTCATTGTACGGCATACCTAGACAATGCGAGGTCAGCTTATACTGGAAATATATGTTAATAACACGTGCCAATGTAGTAAGATTGTGACAAGTTTCTTTTTTCGTTCTTAAATAGAAAGAACGGTTATCATAAAGAAGGCAAGAAAAAATTAAGAAAAAAAATCTCTATTCTGAGTCCGCATTAAGAATATAGCACCACTCCATCTTATCCAGTAAATTTTGCCCGGTTAAGCAGATATATCCCCCTTGGGATGACTGCGAGAAGCCCATAAAAAAAAAACATCCAGTAAATGTCGTGAAAGGCGACTCAGGGACTGTAAACCAGAGGGATGGGCAGCAGTAGCTATACTGCGCTCAAATTTTGACACAATTGTTTAAATTTATGGGGAGGCCTTTGTTCAGCAGTGGACGTATTATGGCTGACATGATGATTATTGCAAGAAAATTTATTAAAAGATTATTGAAATTACAACTTAGTTTTTAGTAAACGCGATGCCTAACCTACTTACTCTCGCCTAGAAATAAAGTTCACATGTAGGACCCTATATACGTTATACTTATATATACAATTAATGTACTTCGGTATTTAGTTTTTAATAAATCGTTTTAGTTACATCATTGTGTTGTGTTATTTTCAATAAACATTTAATAGGCTTTCATCTCTTAATACAAAACAAATTAAAAATTGCTCAAATTTAAATACAACTTTTTAAATGTATGAATTTGTTTGCCATATATGAATTGATGACATATATTGCTTTTACACAGAAAACAAAACAAGACAAATAAAACTAAATTTGACTGAAAGTAATTCTCAAAATATATGAAGGGTACAGGACAAGAAGGTCAACAAACAAAACCAATAACTAAACAAATAAAGAGGTTAATTAAACATTAAGATTTATGTAAAGTACGACAGTTAATTCAAAATTAATGTGCGACGGACCCGTTCTTGAATTGAACAATGACACGGTTCTACATGCAATGTGCACCTTTTATTCAAGTGTGAGCTGCAATAAGTTCCTTTTACGGCCGAAATTAACAATCAATATAATCCAAAATCTTTAGGTTTATGATTTTGAACTTGGATCATTTTTTGTGTTATGATCATAATTAACACAAAAACAGAAAAATCATTTCAGCCGTAAGTCATTGACGGATGTTTTATTAAGTGGATTATTTCTAAAACATGCAGTATATAGAAAGTTTTGAATGAATCATACGAGAGGCCCATTTGAAACGAATGGAACGATAAAGTTAGTTGGATTTTTCGTACCCTTCATATATATGTGCATTTAAGAAAATAGCATGTCTCGGGCTTAAGCATAAAGTGCAAGCGACTCTGGCAGTACGAGAAAAGTCTTAGTTATTTAATACCCATCGTAAGTTAACTGTAGAAAATAAATATAGTTGAAGTAAATTATGAACTGTGATTATTAACTCACCATTTTGCTGAAGGCAATGTCACATTAGCGACACGCCACCTCGCATCGCATGAAGAGAACAGTGAGCACGAACTGGCGTGGCATATCGCTAATGCAATTCTGATAAACTGCTTACCCTCTAAAACTTCAAGCTTGATGTTACACACACATTTGAACACAACACGACAATGCAACACTTCACTAATAAAGTCTGTAGGTCCGATGTCCCCGGTGTATTGAATCTCATTCCAGGCCGAACAGCCAGTTGATGCCCTGGGCGAGGAAGAGAATGAGGGGCTGCCACGCGACCAGCCACCTGATCCAATCCAGCAGCTGGCCGTACAAGATGTGGGGACGGTCCCAACTGGGGTATGTTGTTAAGAAATTAGTGATAAGTTCATTAGCATCATAGTTAGTATCAACAATGTTGATGCGTTTAGTACAGTGACGATTATCTTTTATTATTTTTTTATAGGGTGCCGTCTGTCGGGACTGGTCACCGTTAACTGCCATGGCCATGCCATGCCAAATAAGTTATTATATAATTATTATTGTCGTATGTTATATATATGTGGTGCCGGCTACGAATAGCACCACCCCATTTCAGCCCGTGGGTGTCGTAAAAGGCGACTATGGGATTAAACGGAGTATGGGCAGCAGTATCCTTCGAGTACATTAACAAATCAACTGCGATCGCCAACCCGCCTACCAAGATTCAGATCAGATTAAGATACAGGATGACCTAGTTTAAGAGGCAGGGTTATAGTTATGTACAGATTTTTACAATTTACAATTATGTTTGACTTAATAATATCTTACCTGTCTTGTAATAACATGTAATTTCTTGTAACTGTCTGTGATTTTCGTAAATAAACATTATTATATTAAGCGTGGCGATTATGGCAAAACCCCCCAATGAGCACACACAAAGCGGTCGTTGTGGTGATCTTTGGGGGAGGCTTCGTGTCCAGCAGTGGACTTTATTCGGCTGAAATAATGAAATGATCTTTATACATTAACCTTTATTTTTATTGGTGTCCAGTGGAAATTCTACATGGAACTTCCTTAGCCCCGGGGAAGGGCGAAGGGGTATGCCGGACTCCTACCGGCTAAAACCACTGGAGCGGTCATCTTCGGCACCTAAGGGGGGTTCCAGGTCTTCGTAAGATCACACTAGAACCGCCCATTGGTGCCACGCCTTTAGGCACATCGCGGAGGGGATAACTGTAAAAAGGTCGCCCCCTCAGGCACTTCTCGGGGAGAATTGTAAAGAATCCCCCCAAGTTACACATTAACCTAGGGTCAGGGCTTTGTCGGTCTGCAGTACACCCTGCACCGAGTACAAATGATTTACGTTTGCAGAGTGCTGGATGTTGTTTGCCACAAGTTCACATGTGTATAAATGTAAAAGGATACGGGTTGGTGAACATCCTCTTGAGGTCCACCTTTTCCTTGCAGTAGGGACAGGTCTGCTTCTTGCCCACGATGCACCAGCCCCGTATGCAGAACTCGTGGAACACGTGTCCGCACGTCAGCTTGTATGTGTTCTCTGAAATATGATAAAAAGTATTTATCATAATATTAATTTAAATATTGGTAGTAGTCTCCCATCGCAAAAGCCCGACTAGGTAGGTACCACCCCTCGGGGGTCGCGGGCGCGCAGATTAGGGAGTCTGCGTGCTCATACCGAGTGACCCCCGAGCAGACGGTGGCGCGCACGTAGTCACGTGCCGCCGTGTGCGCAGCACAGCGCAAAGCGAGGCTTGGGGGGATCCTTTACAATCCTCCCCGAGACGTGCCTGGGGGGGCGACCTTTTTACCGTCGCCTTCCCTCCGCTAGAGGGGGTGACCGCTTTACAGTCATCCCTTCCGAGATGTGCCTAAAGACGTGGCACCAATGGGCGGCTCTAGTGTGATCTTACGAGGACCTGGAGCCTCCCTTCGGTGCCGAAGATGACCGCTCCAGTGGTATTAGCCGGTAGGAGTCCGGCATACCCCTTCGCCCTTCCCCGGGGTGAAGGAAGTTCCATGTAGAATTTCCACTGGACATCAATTAAAAAAAAGGTATTACTGTTTGCTGTGCTTAGAAGGGCACTGCAGTTAATGAAATTACTGGGTATAAGAGACTAAATAGCTAATGTCTCGAGGTGAGGAGCGCAGTTTGGTGCCTGGCAGGACTGTGCCTGGGTAGCATGACAATCATTCCGGGCAGATGTGACGCGTACCACGACACGAATGACGCAAAGACTCGTCACCAGGTGAGATAACATTTTTTTAATGATATTATACCATAGATGTGTTACGTCCATATTAAATGGCGCGCAAAACTCAGTCTCGCTGTATGTAGGTAAAGCTATAAAACTACACACCTATGCTGTACGAAAGAAGATACATAGACTACGAGAGTAAAAGAGATAGCTATCTAAAATGACAACACGTGTACTTGATGTCTCTGTCGCACCTGATAGAATATATGTGTTGTCTCTTTTCTTTGCTTGGCCTGTGTTTTGGTCGAGAATATATTATTCTATAGATAATTTGAATATAATTTTTACTAAAATATTTTATATAGTTTGTTACTCACGTGTGGTATGACATCCCTTGTTCTTTATTTATTTTTGCTTAACAGTTTGTGCATTTTCTATACACGCGACGGCATTGTTATTACTTAATTAATAAAACAATACAAATTGTGACAGTTTGTGCTCGTTGTCCTGTCTTGGGCGAACTGATTGCGAGGTGCTACAATTGGGGGAGTTTTGGATCTTAATTTTGGCTTACTTCTTTTAATATATAAAATATCATTGATTTTTTTGATTATTTTGCTGTCACCAATACTCTATAGACATCTCTTTCTTTCATATGACGTTGCGCATGTGCTCGTAAGAGGTGGTAATAGATTTTTTGGTTATGCTTAATTACTATCCGTCTATAGATACTTGGTCTTAGCAAAAACCCAGTTCGGTCGTTGTCGTTGGGGGAGGCTTGTGTCCAACAGTGGACGTGGTTCGACTGAAATGATGATGATGATACAAGACAGCATACCCAGCACTCCCTCCTCGTTGACGTCCACCAACAACTGGTTGCCGCAGACCGCGCACACATTGCTCTCCAGCTGACGAGTTGGCATGCCCTCCTGTGTGTAGTACTGGAAACAGGAATATTAGCTTATTAGTTTCATTCTCCAAAAAGTAACAATTTCGAACTATTGTCCGTATCATTTTATTCTATAGACATTGATTTAAAAAAAGATATCTTTAGAGAATCAGTGTATTTATTTAATTAGATCACTGCCTTTAAACGCAATGATTATGAGCCGTATGGGCTAATGGGCTCACCAAGTCAGGGTGCCATTAATCTGTGGCGCCGCGACTAACACGGTATATTTCCGTTATAACCTTTGTTTTTATTGGTCATCCAGCTAAAATTCATCATGAAATTCCTGCCTTCCGGCATGCTGGATTCCTACCGGCTAAAACAACTGGAGCGGTCATATTCAGCACCGATGGGGGGCTCCAGGCCGTCGTAAGATCACAGTAAAAGACCGTTATGACCTGGGAATCTTCAAGTCGTGAAAGAACAGATTGCTAGGCAAGTGTGCACCATGTCAGCGGCATCGGTGCTTAGCATCAGGTGAGATAGAGGTTAAAAGCCTTTAGGATAATAAAAATACCGCCTGCTCTCAGCATAAGCCGCTGAAGCAGTAAAGGCTACCACAATTAATACAAAAATTAAAGTCTTACTCCAATACAGGCGGCCATTTTATCCGTGCAGTACTCAGCGACGTCCCTGCCCAGGACTCCGAAGTATAGGCCATAGAACAGGAACATGAGCGCCACGTCCATCCATTGCTGAGGTTTGTGGCCGAATGCTAGGTTCAGCCCAAAGAAGGTCAGCATCATGAGTATATATCCCACCACACCGAGGAAGCAGCTGACTTTGTATATTAGGTAAAACCATTTGTATACGAGCCTAGAAAGAATTGTTTACAGAAATATGTATAAGGAAATTTTAAAATGGTATGCTTTTTATAGTGCTTAACAGAGCTAAGATTTTGTATCTTACAAATCCTGAATTACAATGATGTCAAAGTCAAAGATCTTTATTTCAAATAAACTAAATATTGGCACTTATGAAACGACACAATCTAAGCTGCACGGGTCCAAATAGTCGATCTCATGGAGCAGAGCCGGCAAGAAACTCCATGGATACTATTTTAAAATAATTGAGATTACAATGATTGATACAAAAATTATTGTTAAACATATACCGAGAAAAATGTAGGTTAATGTCTAATTATGGAACATACCATATCAATATAATAATCATTTATTTGCCGTGGCAGTTAATCACTGATCAGTCCCAACAGACGGCACCCGTTCACGAGCATGACGCATGCATAAGCATCGCTTAGCTCAACCATATTGAAGGGAACCGAACGACCCGATACACAACACCACCGTCAGCAAGACATTTTAGTGAGCATGACAGACCAATACAGCCAGGCAAAAGACACAATTAAAATAAGTACTAAACATATAACATTAATGCCTACATGATGCTCGAACTATGTTGCTGACTAAATAATTAAATCACTTTCTTCACTTAAATTACCAAAATCTGATTGATTTACTAACCTAGGGGTAGTGACAGACATGGGCCTGTTGGTAGATTTCCTTATGACTAGAGCGGTGAGCATGGTAAATATGCTCCAAATGATGATGAACCTCCACCACTGGTTCTTGGCACTCATCAGCACTGGTATCGACCACATCGCTATCATGGTGAAGAACTGAAAACAAGGCAATATTTTTATTTGAATTTCAAATTGCGTTGGAGCGAAAACATGGTGTTTCGTGTCATATTAATGCGAGCACGGCTACGGCCCCCGTTGGACGGATCGTCAGGGCTACGGTTTTACTTGCGACCAGCTGTCCGGCCAGCCGCACACGGGTTGCAATCTGTCGGGTAAGGCTCCGTTCGTGACGGGCACCGGTGGCACACATCTATACAAATAAATAAAATTGAAGCGTCTGTTTGTAATATCAAAATAACAGCTTCTTACTAAATGCATTTTTTTTTTTTTTAAACGTTGCCCCACACTAGGATTTCTCCTGTGTCGTGGGTGCGTTTACAGACATGAATTCCACATACAATACACCCAGACCCGGAACAACTACTTGCAGATCATACAAATATTTGTTCCGTGTGGGAATCGAACCCACGACCCGGAACGCAGCAGTCGACTGTAATATATGTTATAGGTAGTTTTATATATGTTTACCCGCTTGATCTGGAAGTTTGTGTCGGAACAATAAACGTTCAGTTCGTTGTATACCGCAAACTAAGACGTTTCATTTTGATTCCCTGATCCCGTATGTTCCCGAAAACTACACGGACACACTATTTGGCGACGAGTTGGACCCAGAAATATACGATTGTGCACGTGGACAAAGTTAAAAATGCCTGTAGGAAAATTAGAAGTGTTCGACGTGGAGACCGATAATTGGACTTTGTACGTGGAACGCGTGGAACAATATTTTATTGTGAACGACATAAAAGTGGAATTAAAGGTGCCAACTTTGATTACTGTCATGGGAAGTGCAAGTTACGAGTTATTAGTCACATTGTGTACTCCAAAAAAACCAGCATCGCTATCTTTCGAGGAAATAGTGAAAATTATGCAATGTCACCTGCAACCTAAACCAAATGTACTAGGTGAAAGGTACAAGTTTAGGCTAAGGAAACAGTTGAAAGGAGAAAAGATTGCAATCTATGTGGCAGAATTAAAGAAGTTAACAAAATTTTGCGACTTCGAGAAACAGTTGGACAACAATCTCAGGGATCAATTTGTCTGCGGTCTAGAGAGTGACGTCATACGGCAGCGGCTGTTCGAGGGAGAGGTACCAACGTTCGTTAAGGCACTCCAGTTGGCAGTGGCGATGGAAGCGGCGGAAGCGGATGCGGCGATGGTAGAATCTCGAGGCCGAGAGCGCGGCATAGACGGCGATAGCAACAAGGACTCAGCGCATACACCGGCAATACACCATGTAGCAGCAGCGAGACGAGGCAACAGCGCGGCAGGAACGCGCGCCGTTCGGCCTTGGACGCAGTACCGTGACGCGCCAATCAGAGGGAAAGGTAGCAGTAAACCGGAGAGGCGTGAGTCACAACAAGCGGGACAAAGCCACTCAGGACTTACAGCGAGCCGATGCAGCGCATGTGGGGCGTCACATGAGGCCCGTTTATGTCGTTTTCGATTGTACACTTGCCGAGTTTGTAACAAGGAAGGCCATTTGAAGAAAATGTGTCCGAGGATGAGTGCAAATACAGATACGATGTGGGCTCAAGCTAGTGACAAGTGGAAAGAGGAGACAAGTAGTGAAGAGTATTGTGACGATAGTTTAGAGCAGGTAAATTTAAATGTATTTCAGTTAAATTGTTCAGACAGATATAAGCCGTACTTCGTGAGTGTTTTGATAGACGGTCAAAACATCAAGATGGAAATAGATACAGGTAGCAGGATATCGTGCGTAAGTTACGAATTTTACAAAAGAATGTTCTACAAGATACCTTTAATTAATTGTAATTTGGTAATGAATTATTACACCGGAGAAAAAGTTTACCCGAGAGGCAAAATTAAACCGTATGTACAGTATGCACAGACACGTAAACAATTAAATTTGTATGTTATTGATAGCGGCAAGGAGCCTTTGTTAGGTAGAGAATGGATATGTGACTTGAAGATTAGATTGCAGGATATTGATAACTTAAATGTCAGTGATTGTAATAAAATGTGTGGTACTAAAGGATTTAATGAGAATGATTTATATTCCAGATACTCTAATGTGCTGTCGGATGGGCTCGGCTGTTTTACGGGTGGCGAAGTGAGTTTGCATGTACGGCCGGGCGCGAAGCCGGTGTTTATGCGAGCACGACCGCTTGCCTACGCGCTGAGGGAGCGGGTGGAGCGGGCGCTCGACCAGCTAAAGCGGGACGGCGTTATCACACCCGTGGAAACTTCGGACTGGGCTACTCCGATAGTGCCGGTGGTTAAGAAGGATGGCTCGTTGCGATTGTGCGGTGACTATAAATTAACGTTAAATAAATGTTTAGAGGTAGACCGTTTTCCTTTGCCTAGAATAGAGGATTTACTTGCTAAGTTACATTCAGGACAGAAGTATAGTAAAATTGATTTGTCTCAGGCGTACGCCCAATTTTGTTTAGATGAACGCTCGAAATCTTACACGGTTATCAATACACACCGCGGATTGTATCGGTATAATCGATTGATTTATGGTTTATCGTCAAGTCCGGGGATTTTTCAAAGAAAAATAGAACAAATATTTTCAGACATGCCGAGAGTGGGGGTGTTTTTGGATGACGTCATTTTGACAGGTAGAGATGACGCGGAACACATGGAGACACTGTATAAAGTTTTTGACAAATTGCAACGGCATGGTTTAAAGGTCAAAAGGGAAAAATGTACCTTTTTTGCGGATGAAGTAACTTACTTAGGATTTATTATTAGTAAGGACGGAGTTAAAACATGCTCGGACAAAGTAGAAGCGATACAGAAAGTACCCATACCGTCAAATGTTTCCGAACTCAGATCTTTCTTAGGAATGGTCATGTATTACGCTAAGTTCGTTAAAAATATCAGTATGACCTTGACACCGTTGTATGAGTTGCTAAAGAAAGATAATAAGTTTATTTGGACGGAAAATTGTACCCAGGTTTTTAATAAAATAAAACGTTTGTTATCTTCAAGTGTGGTCCTTGCACATTATGATCCCCACATGCCGGTTACTTTGACAACGGACGCTAGTGCCAAGGGAATAGGAGCGGTCATTGCCCATGTGTTGCCCGACGGGGCGGAGAGACCTATCGCATACGCTTCCAGGGTACTGAATCCAGCTGAAGTTAACTACTCGCAAATACAGAGAGAGGCATTGGCTATCATATTTGGAGTTAAAAAATTTCATCAATACTTGTACGGACGTTCGTTTATTCTAAAAACTGACCATAAACCGCTAGTTTCCATTTTTGGTGATAAAGCTGGTATTCCTACCATGGCCGCAAGCAGACTTCAAAGGTGGGCGGTTATACTCTCTGGCTATCAATATAATATTCAGTACATACCAACAGATAAAAATAGTGCGGATATTTTTTCTAGATTACCTGTAGGACGACGAATTAAAGATCACCAAGAAGTGACTTATGTTAATTTTGTACAAGAGTTCTTACCAGTTACGAGCGACGAAATTAGTAAACAGGGTGATAAAGATAATGTGTTAAGAAAGGTTATGATATTTCTCAGATCGGGCTGGCCGGAATCGTGTTCCGACCCCGAATTACAAGCTTATTTTGTTAGAAAAAACGAACTTTATGTAGATTCAGGTTGTGTGATGTGGGGTTATAGAATGGTGATACCGTCGGAATTACGTATTCGCATCTTAAAAGAATTACATGTCAGTCACATGGGAATTGTGAAGATGAAATCGTTGGCTCGGAGTTACGTTTGGTGGCCAGGCATCGACGCAGATATTGAAAGTGTATGTCACGAATGTAAGACTTGCAGGTTAGAAGCTCCAGCTCCAACAAAAGCACCACCACAACCCTGGCCGTATATTTCTGAGCCATGGAGTAGGCTGCACATGGATTTTCTAGGCCCTTTTAATGGAAAAATGTTTTTTGTTATGGTCGACTCATCTACTAAATGGATTGAAGCCTATGAGATGAAAAGGACGACGGGAAAAGAACTACTTAAGGTCTTAAGGGATGTACTAGCTCGTTTTGGTTTACCAAAAGAGATCGTATCCGACAACGGACCACCATTTACTGGAACAGAAGTGGCACACTTTATGCGTGTTAATGGTATTAAGCATATTTTCACCCCGGTTTATCATCCAGCTTCGAATGGTGCAGCAGAGAATGCCGTTAAACTCTGTAAGAGAGCACTGAAAAAAGCATTGAGGGACGGATCTGATTTAGATACGGCACTGAAATCTTATCTCTTTATATACAGAAATACTGTTCATAGCACTACTGGTGAGTCGCCGGCAAGGTTATTACAACATAGGACATTGAGATCCCGTTTAGATTTGCTTAACCCGGTTGATAATGATCACAATGTGAAGCAGAGAGTTGAAAAGGCTCAAAATAAACAGGTGGAGGATGCGGGAGGTAAAATGCGATTTTTAGAGGTAGGTGATACTGTGTGGGCCAGGGGTTTTGGAGGAGAGGAAAAGTGGCTCACTGGTAAAGTAGAAAGTCGTTTAGGGTCTAGGTATTATTTAGTTGCTCGGGAAAACGGTCCACTTATAAAGAGGCATATTGATCAGCTTTGGAAAATGTCACCACGGTCGATGATAGCCTGCCCGCTTCCTGAGCAGGAGTTCAGTAGCTCTGTAATTAGTAGTAGTCAGCAACGTATATCTCCGCCATTATCAGCCGCCGAGCCCAGAAGTCAGCGTGTGAGGAGACCAGTAGTTAGGTACCCTTCGTAACGTATTTGTGGGTTTTTCTTAAGTTAAGTGGTAGAGTGTAATATATGTTGTAGGTAGTTTTATATATGTTTACCCGCTTGATCTGGAAGTTTGTGTCGGAACAATAAACGTTCAGTTCGTTGTATACCGCAAACTAAGACGTTTCATTTTGATTCCCTGATCCCGTATGTTCCCGAAAACTACACTGCCACTGCACCAACCGTGTATATACGGCACATACAACAAAAAAACAATTTTTAATGTTTTTGTCTGTTTGTTCCGGGTAATCTCTGAAACGGCTGAACCGATTTGGACGGGACTTTCACCGGCAGATAGCTGATGTTATGAGGAATAACTTTTATATTAGAAAAATAATTAAACTTCCGCGCAAAAAAAAAACCTTGAAATCCAATATATATATATATTCTATGTCAAGTGTCTATGTCGAAATATTCTAAATTTCTTTTAAATTAAACGCGGGTGAAACCGCGGGTCCCATTATACAAAGACAAATTCATGTCTACTCATATAAATACATTGATGTACTGGCCGCAACCGTTTTAACCGCCATGCACGAACTAGCGGTCGCAGCGAACAGCCGGCCGCAGCATCCCCGTGCATGTTGCTACTTGCGTTGCAATAACAAATTCAACCAGCTATGGCCATGACCGTGACCGCATCAGTGCGCGTTCGTTTTTAATGTTAGCTAGGAGCACAAAGCCAGAAGACGACCTGGTGAAGGTAGCTGAGAGTCGTTAGATGAGAGCGGCATGTGACCGCTCGGTGTGGAAACCTAAAGGAAGCCTTTGTTCAGCAGTGAACATCCTGTGGCTGATATGATGAGAAGCCATTTCTATTTTGTGGCACGACACCAAGAGCCACAAAATAAGTGACATTTATTGATTTATGTTATTACTAGCCGCTACCCGCCCGCATACCTAGGCGTATATTATATTTATATTCATGTTTTCATCATTTTTTATCCTCGCAACATATCGAAATGAAACATACTCGAAAATGTTTATTGAAATCAGCTGAGCCATTTCGCGGCCTATTCGAAACAAAATTTCAGGCTTTCAGACAAACGCACAAAATATCTAAATACTGACATTTATAATCAGGCGTCCTATAAATAGCAGTTTATACTTAAATGTCTGGAATTTATTTTGGAACATAGGTTTCAAGTTTTATTACATTGATAAAGATGTATTCGTGGATACAGTTCACATACATCAATCTCACATTCACAAACACCCGGACCCGAAATAACTATCTGTAGATCATGCAAATATTTTTTTGTGCGGGGATCGAACCCGCGACACGCAGCGACGTATGCCAATCGCTTAGCCATTGGCCCAGCCGTGCCGTTTATGAACATTGATGGTACACAAGGCGGGCTAAATGCCATCAGGAATTTTCTATCACACACCTTTGGATTAAAGAAAACACGATATAAAATGAAGCTTATCGATAGAACGACATTTCATGATCAGTGTAGGGCAAGTGCAAGTGTCAAATCGCCATCACCAAATCTATGAGACACGGAACAGTGGCTGATACAGTCGGCTGCTGCGCTCCGGGTCGTGGGTTCGATTCCCACACGGAACAAATATTTGTATGATCTGCAGGTAGTTGTTCCGGGTCTGGGTGTATTGTATGTGGAATTCATGTCTGTAAAACGCACCCACGACACAGGAGAAATCCTAGTGTGGGGCAACGTTTTAAAAAAAAAAACATCGGCGAACACGGCGCCATGGTTAGACATATGATAATAATAAACCGGTATTGCTACCTGTCGCCTGTAGTGGTGGCCATTTGGGGCCCATCTTGTGAGTGGCGAGTCTGTCACAGCATTTTACTTTCAAGGTTGAAAGGCAGAAGCAATTTTTTGCGTTTTTAGAAGTATTTAATCCATTTAGCACCCATTGCAATAGACCTTATAGTCGTAGTTTCCATCTCATACAGTAGTTTTACACCTCCTGGCACAATCCGAGACTGCATTTTTATAGTGCAGCCATGGAGAGTAACCTGGTTACTAAAGGGCCTCTGCGTGGTGGACCCATGTCCCAGCGTAAGCCTACCAAAAGACCGCGAATCCCTTACAGGGGAATCCCTCACGGGTTTATGTGAAGAGAGAGACGTATAATAAAAATAATTTATGCAGTTTTACGAAACAAACTTACAGCATACGATCTATAGTGTCTCTTCTTCCACTCCATGACGATGACTTGTGCTACTATGAGGGTGACGATGAGAATCAAGACCATGCTGGTGTGCATCGACTCATGGCCCTTGTGGAGCTCGTGCAGCTTCTGATGATCATATCTGGAAAGTAGGAGATTATTTTGTTACTTCCTCATTAGCTGGATCCTCGGCTCTCTACCGGTGGGTGACTTAAACTGCGATTCGGGATGTATGACAACAAGATTGGCAGCAGTATCCTCTTGCGTCCCTAAAACTTATATGCCTAACTATACTATACACACTATGCCTACATAATAATTAATAATACTTATTTAAAATATAACTATACTAAACATTTGAAGTTACGCATAAAAATATGACCTGGGGGCCTAAAAAGGCCGCTTTAGGTGAATCATAATATGAATTACATTAGAAATCACAAAATGGTCAGGTTCATCATCATCATTTCGGCTGAATGAAGTCCACTGCTGGACACAGGCCTCCCCCAAAGATGACCACCACCACCGATATGGATGTGTTATGGGCTCATTGGAGGGTTTTGCCATAATCGCCACGCTTGGCAGGCGGGTTGGCGATCGCAGTTGAGTTGTTAATGTACTCGAAGGACGCTGCTGCCCATCCTCCGGCTAATCCCTTAGTCGACTTTTACGACACCCATGGGAGGAGATGGGGTGGTGGCATTCTGAGCCGGCACCACACGGCAAATGGTCAGGTTAATAGTCAGTTATGATTAAGTGACCATTTTGTGATTTGTAATGTGAATCGTATTGAGATCGTTATTATGCCTTATAAATAAAACCTAATACGGTCTTTTTAGGCCTTCTGGACCATTTGGTGATATTTAATCTGATTCATATTATGATTCTGCTAAAGCGGCCTTTTTAGGCCCCCTGGTGCTTTTAGTCCCAAACTATTGCATTAACCTAATTTATTTGTCTGATATTTAGTCTGATGACGGATTGGTTACGGGGCCAACTTCAAAGGCTATACAAATTATAAATTTCGTTTTGTTTTTGTCGTGGCAATCTATAATCTTTAATCTACATAATTACTTTTTTTTCCTAATATTTAATGTTGTTTATTGTATTTATATTTACATAACGGTAGTAAATGGGGACGGACTGAAAACCAGCGTTGGGCAGTGTTACGGCTGTGCTGCTCACTGTTCAACATTTTGCTGAGACCGCTCCTTTTGCCACACCATACAAACACATTTCTTGTTATTTTCCTGTAATTTTTTTTTGTGTTAAATTAGTGTGGTATACATGCGTTCTTTCTTCCTAAAACTACTACTATCATCGATCCGTCTTCCAAGTACGGTGGTTCAGGCAATATATCTTCAACATTTATCATTAGGTCGCATTGCTCAAAAGTGGACATTTAACAAGCTAATCTATAGAATAGAATATATGAGAATCATTTATTTAATGCATGCCGTGTGGTGCCGTCTCAGGATACCACCGCCCCATCTCCTCCCGTGGGTGTCGTAAAAGTCGACTAAGGGATTCGCCGGAGGAGCTGCCCAGCAGCGTCCTTCGAGTATCAACTGCGATCGTCAACCCGTCTGCCAAGCGTGGCGACTGTGGCAAAACCCCCCAATGAGCCCACAACACACCCATATCTGTCGTTGTGGTGATCTTTAGGCCTCCCCGCCTGTGACCAGCAGTGGACTTCATTCGGCCGAAATGGTGATTTATTTAGTAAATCGGTCCTAATAGACACGTTTACACAAAGATTAAAATCATCTTTTACACGTCATATCGAATGAAACTATGGAGGGCGTTTCGCTACGTCATAACCTCTGAGAAGAAATTCCGAATTAAACTCAGGGTTAGGTCTTTGTTTGGTCATCATTCGTCTTACTAGACAGTTAGCTATACATTGATAAAAAACAAATATGGTAGCTATACAATGCAAATA
Source organism: Diloba caeruleocephala (assembly GCA_947459985.1). NCBI lineage: Eukaryota > Metazoa > Arthropoda > Insecta > Lepidoptera > Noctuidae > Diloba > Diloba caeruleocephala. Next base: position 20,627,415 of record OX381625.1, read on the forward strand.
GCACTTCAAATGTACTTGGATCCCATGGAAGCCACATGTGCAGAGATGAAATAACGCCATACGCCATCGTGAACATAGTCTGTAATTATATATGCTTTTTATGAAAATTTGACGTGCGATTTAAACTTACCAACAATCCAATGTGGATGATGGTGGTTTGCTCATAGAAATAACTATTTCGTGGACTATCTTACTTTACTAAAAGCATATAATGTCCGGCAGTCCAAAGTCATAACACAGTACGAGTTATTTTTCTTCTTCTCTTAGATTATGGCTTCTGCAGAGTATCTTCAGCAATGTCGCCCATATCATGTATAAGGCAACGTTGTACGGTGTTCAGATTAATCACATCCAATATTTCGCAAAAATGAAAACCGTACGACGTTGCCGACATATTTTTTTGAACTTTTTTATATTTGTGAAATATTTTATGCATGCCGGCTACGAATAGTACCAACCCATCTCATCCCGTGGGTGTCGTAAAAGGCTACTAATGGGATTAGCCGGAGGATGGGCAGCAGCGTCGTTCGAGTAGATTAATAACTCAACTGCGATCGCCAACCCACATGATCACACAACACATCCGTATTGGTCTTGGTGGTGATCTTTGCAGGAGGCCTGTGTCCAGCAGTGGACTTTATTCGGCCGAAATTATGACGATGATAGGCATTGAAATCAACAGTTAAGGTGCACGTTCTATATCTTATTCTCTTTGCAATGTGACAATGATTCAGCTAGTCCCCGCAATAGGCAAATACACTATTTCAAGAAAATAAATTGAACCGTGAGTGGCAGACATAGATATTAGAATTTCTTCATTATTGTGAAATATTTTTTGGATATGTCAAGATTAATTGTTCTACACACCGTACAATGTTGCCTTATATTTGACATTGGGGAAATTGTGGAAGATACTCTACAGAAGCCATAATCTAAAAGAAGACACTATTGCAAAAGAGGTTGTTATTCGCAAGATATTGAATCTACCATACCTGGTAAGGGCACCCCCTGAATCGAGATCTCTTACTAAAAACACAGTTACAAATAAAAAATAGGAAGAAACTTATATGTTTCGGATTGGTGTTATCATATTCTACGTTTTTCAATTATAGACTCTACTAGTCTGAACATCGCTATTAGCCATTACATATAAGTGACACAAGAAACAAATTCAAATAGCTAGGTAGTAACCAAACCAAAATATCACGGTACGTATAAGTCTTTTCTTATACCATAATTTAGTTTGGTCTTCATGGTTTTAATATTAGTAACCGATATAATTTTGCACAAAAGCATCAGATTAATGTTTACACCGTATAACACGCAGCAATACTGTTATTGCCAACAATGCTCCTACTTCTCGCCGGTATTGTCTCTCCGTGGTACTTCCGCGGTCGAGCCAGCCCATTATCGACCTTAAGTCAACTAATAACTGAAGCTAGGCCGTCCCACGCAAAAAAATAATATATTCAGCGGACATGAAACAGGTGGATAATTTCTCATCTGACATCCAAGCAACTGTGACCTACTTGAATGACGTGTTTGCATCGTACGTAATTCTTTTTCCTTATTTTATATTTTAAAATTAAAATAAATACACGCTCACTGTACTAACTCTAAAAGGTCCTCGGTCAAAATAATTTGTACATTGTCAATTCAATATCGTGGTACTTTTGAAATGTTACTTGTTTTGGCGCGAAGAAGTAAAATTTCAAAGTCAACGTAAACGTTTTATGTGTAACGTTGTGTATGGGCGCATGCGCGGGCATAGAAGGTGTAGGCGCATTTGCGGGCATAAAAGCCGTGGGCGCATGTGCGGGCTTAAACCATGTGGGTGCATACAAGGTGTTGGCGCATGCGCAGGCATAAATGGTGTGGGGCGCATGCGCGGGCACAAGCGATTGTTACCATGGGCTCCCGCCAGGCACAACGCCCGCCTCATTGGAGGATCCTCCTTTTTCTATGGAGAAACACCACACCTTGTTCCCCATAGTAACACTTATTAATTTTCAGGGTGGGAGCCTGGTGATCCGTAACACAGGGATTACCTAGTATGGACTCCAGTCTCTCGCAAAGTATCATATTAGTCCTCCATATGTTACATATATCTTAAGAATTTCATACATTATGTTTCTAACGATGCTATTGTCAGTGTCTTAAAACAAAGTTTCACTTCTGTCACTTCTGCTTGAGTAGCAAGCGCTGTAACTTTTTTTAGACTGTAAGAACCATTTCTGAGTACCAATATGCAAATAAATTATTTCGCTCTTTTAATTTTGAGCAGTTTAAAGTGTGCAAATTTTAAGTCTAATATAAATATATTTTTTAATGCATGTTTATTAGTTGGGCACTTAGATATCAATATAATGGAATCTTGCAACAAAATTTTCGCCTGCTTCTACATGGACTTGAAATTATGCAGACAACAATTGAATGTTGATGCCTTTTAAGCTTGATGTTTGATGAAGCCTCAACTTCAAGACAATATAAAATTCAAGGTGTGAAGCATGATTTCAATGATCTTGCATAAAGATAAAAAATATTGTTATTAATTTAAACCATTTACAGGCACTTATGAATAGTTCATGACTTTAGACTTTATTTATTTATTTATTATTTATGTACACACAACAGTAGAAAAAAATAGGGTATATAGGTCACTTAAGTACAAAGGTACTGCTTATTTCTAAAGAAATTTCTGCCAGCAGACCTGCGACAGGAGAGGGCAATTGGAAACGTAGACACAGTGTGTAACATTACAAAAAAAAAAAGATAACGATGTAATAATTTCAAACAATAGATGATATACATAATAAGGGTAAAATACATACATAAAATAACTACAAATATACTAATACATATACTATCACAATTATGAGGAAAGATAATGTTCTTTAACGCTTGTTCTTTTCTTAAAAATAGATATAGATTTAGAATCACGTATATTAGGCGGAAGTGAGTTCCACAGTCTTACTGCATGAACAGAAAAGGAGTACGAATAGTGATTGGATTTGTAGGGTGAGAATTGTAGAAGAGATCTAAGGTGAGACCTGGAAGGGACCTCAGGAGTTAGTTCATAATTTCAGCCGAAAAACATCCACTGCTGGACAGAAGTCTCCCCCAAAGATTATGTGCTCATTGGGGGGGTTTTGCCATAATCGCCATGCTTGGCAGACAGGTTGGCGATCGCAGTTGTGTTATAAATGTACTCGAAGGATGCTGTGTGTGTGTGTGTCCGAGTAACTCAAGCAGTCGTGAACCACTTGAGTGATACTTGAGGAAAATTGTAAAATGACTTGAATGTTCAACAACTAGGTTCTACAAGCGAGAGGGAGTATACTAGTGTGGCCTTTGTTATTATCACTAACACCAGTTAACATATTTAGTTATTCATATCTTGCTGTAGATGTATTTGTGAGTGAAACACCCAGATAACTAGTTCGTATGATGTGAAAATATCATGGAAGATAATAATCTGTGTCAATAGGCTTATCAAATAATGAGACTGTATCAACCTCTAATGAACATATTTCCACATAAAACAAATTGATTGGTTTAAATCTTACCTAAGCTTTTCTTCTGCGGTCAATTCCTCGTACGTCTACACATGAAACACAATCATATCAATACAATATGTTAAAGTATTACCAAAATCATATAAATAACTGATTATAATACAAAATGTTTTACCTTATTTGCATCAACTGGTCTGTGGAGATCCATGGCTTTATTACACACAATGTTTACAGTAGATTAAATTATATCCTTAGATTGTACCATATGTGAATTAATTAAATTATATTTATATTAATCTAATCCGAAAAACTCCATGCAATGAAAGCCGGAGAAACACGCGTTGCAAGATTATAAGTGTGTATTCTATCTTAAACATTTGCTTTTTGCTCTCTCTGTTTCTCTACATTCGGTATGTGATTTCTTTTCTTGTCTAGAATTTCATCGTTCACAAGCGCCACCTTACGTGATGGAGGACCTGGAAATCTGGTTGTTTGTCAAAGTGACAATAACAGCTGTGTTTTTTTTTGTTACTATGTTGGGTCTGGATTCCAAGTCCTTTGGCTAACAGCTGTAGATCCTATGTAATTTTCTCTATCTAGTCTGTGGCTGTAGAGCAGTCTTTCCCAACGTGGGCGATAACGCCCCCTTGTGGGCGCTGCAGGCCTAAAGGGGGGCGGTAAGAGACCCAGAAAAAAAAGGGGGCATTGTGTAGGGCTTTGGGGTCGATTTATAATTTCATCTACCTAGCTAGGAAGACTCTTAGACACCGACTGAGCTCTCGACTCTCGACTACATCTTGTGAACATCAACTAATATTAATTAAGATATAGCTCAAACTCGGTTCGATATAAAAGACCGCGGGCAATCATGTTTTAACAAGTTTTTGTTAAATAATCCGAATTGTACATTCCTATACCAATCGGCTGGTTCTATAATACTTGTTCGTGCTTGTCGAGTACGATTGGGCGTCGAATGAGATAAACGAGTTTATGCACGTTTGTCTTATTCCTGTTGGTGCGTGCTGCTTATGCAATCCTATATAAACGACGTAAATTTATTTTATTTTCAGTTGCGGTTTCGCGCATAATAGATAAGCAGTACTTGATTTCAACACTTACGTATTTCTTAAAACAAAACAATGTCGGAAGTAAAAAAGAAGAGACGGCAATACTCTGCGGAATATATTAAATTCGGATTTATTGAAAATCCCACAAACCCGTCGTCGCCTTTGTGTCTTCTATGTCTAAAAACATTTTCGAACGAAGCAATGAAGCCTTCAAGACTGCAAGATCATTTGAATAAAATGCATCCAGATAAGACAGAAAAGAATGTAGCATATTTTCAAGACCTAGAGAAGAAGTATAATACTCAGCCAAGTGTATCAAAACTATTTTCGGCGGCTGCTAAGCAAGATGACGACGGACTTCGAGCTTCGTACAATATCTCTTTGTTAATTGCTCAAAAAGGCAAACCACACAACATCGGAGAAGAGTTAATTTTGCCAGCAATAAAGGAAGTAATAACTACTGTGCTTCATAAACCGGCCGCAGATATTATCCGAAAAATTCCTTTGAGTAATAATTCTGTGCAAAGACGAATTGATGAAATGGCTGAAAACATTGAAGAATCATTGTGCAATCATCTGAGGACTAGTCAATTCTCAATTCAGCTCGATGAGTCCACTTTACCAAATAATGAAGCGTTGTTGCTATCTTACGTGAGGTTTATTAAAGATGAGAGAAAATACGTGAAGAACTATTGTTTGCCAGAAATTTGGAGACAGATACAAAAGGCGAAACCATATTCAATACATTGGAAAAGTTTTGTGAAGAGAACGAGATTCCTTTGAAAAATATTATATCAGTTCCGCTCCGGCTATGACAGGGCGCCATAAAGGCTTCATAACATACTTAAAGAATAAAATTCCAGATGTCCTTGCTATACATTGCGTTATTCATAGACAACATTTGGTTGCTAGAAACTTAAGTGAACGACTATTTCAATCACTGCAATATGTCATCAAAGCAGTCAATAAAATCCGTAGCAGCTCTTTGAATGATAGATTATTTCATCAGCTTTGTGTTACTAATGACGAAGATTTCAACCGTTTGTTGCTTCATACTGAAGTTCGTTGGCTGTCAAGAGGCAATTGTCTGATTCGATTTTACAACCTGTTTGACTCTATGATAGAGTTCTTGGAAACTAAAGATACAGAACTGCGCAACAAGCTCATAACATCAAAGAATGATATAGCTTACATGACAGACCTGTATAAAATGTTCAACGACATGAACCTCCAACTGCAAGGCGATGAACTAAATTTAATTAAAACAAAAAATGTCGTTGCTGCTTTCGCAGCCAAACTGCTTCTGCACAAAAAGAATATGGGCAGACGTGAGTTTCACAATTTTCCGAATTTATCAGTACACTGCAGTAACGACGACTTGTTTGCCTACTGGCAACATTTGGAAAACCTCCACATTGACTTCACCGAACGATACCAGGACATTTTAAACTTGGAAATACCAGACTGGGTGTTGGATCCGTTTTCAAATGTCAACACAGCAATGTCACCTCAGCTGGAAGAAGAACTTATAGAATTGACAACAAACGAAGAAATAAAAATCAAGTTCAAAAATCGATATCAAGAATTTTGGCTACAAAAACCGATCCCGCAATTGTACCCTGGATTGTGGTCAATTGTTCAACGATTTTTGATAGCATTCCCATCGTCATATTTGTGTGAACGTGGATTTAGTGCTGTGGCAACGCTGCTTACTAAAAAGAGAAATCGTTTGCGTGTTACCGAACGTGGCGACTTGCGGCTGTTTTTGAGTAAATTGGAACCTGATATCAACAAACTTATTGAACAGCATCAGATTCAACCTTCACATTAGTTTTTATATAAGAATTGATTATGTTTGTTTTATTTTCAATAAAAGATACTCTGTCCGAATACTATAAATTTGCGTTTCATTAATCAGTTATAAGTACTTAGCGGTTTTTAAGTATGTTTAAAAAGGGGGGCGTTAAAAAATAATTTATTCTTAAAGTGGGCAGTAGACAAAAAAAGGTTGGGAGCCCCTGCTGTAGAGTATAGCACAGTGCTGCCAGATTAGAAGCATTCCTGCCAAAATTAGAGGATATTTAAGAATGTTGGAAGGAGGAAGGGGTTATATCGAGACGCTTAAGAGAAAAAACAAAAGCAGTTGATCCCTCGTATCAAGGGAAATAACACTTTAATGGAAATGGACTAGTCGCGTCATCCCGTGCTATGATCCAAAAAGGAAAAGTGGTCAAAACAGATATCAGAGTGTTAGGGTGAGATTCAGAGACATGAACGTAAGACGGGCGAACAACGCTCTAAGGGTGAGATTCAGAAACGAGTCTAAGCTAAGTTCACGCTTCCATCTGTCAAAATTAGGGGCGTAAGTAGTGCATTTTGACGCTTCACGCTTCACGCTTAGACTCGTTTCTGAATCTCACCCTAAGCCAAGTAAGTCCGACCACCGTCCCTCTCAAACTTACGTCAGTCTTAGCTAAGTTTGAACTCTATTATCTATGGCCATTTTTATTACGAGAATGTATAACGGTGAGATACGGTTTTTACAAAACTGTGTAATCAGGCATAAATACAAATAAAAAAGGATAGCAATGTATACAAAATGCCATTGGAGTGGGCGATACAAATTATCTGACACATAAACCCATGTAATTAAGTTATAGTATCTTTCTAAGCCGCAGGAATATGTGAATATTTTACGAATGAAAATAACTACTCGAAATGCCTTTTTAACAGCGTTTGAAAAATAATTCCTAAAATTATTATTTACTCTATATCCACCATACTAGAAATAAAAATACTGACACAGATTTGAATAAAAAGAAATTCGGGGATGTGAAATAACAAGGTCATATAATAATCAGATAAGTTTATTATTCTATATTCATACTGCGAGTAAGGACGATATTTGGTTAAATAGTTGAACATATTGGAATAGTGTAGCCTCCATAGTACAAAGCTAATTAGAATGATGACAATCAAAGTAAACAACTTTATCATTTATCCATAATTCATAGTTCCTGCTAGTTTCGCCCAAAGTAGTCGATTTTCACTACTTGGCTTAGCTTAGTTTACGCTAAGCTTAAGTCGTGTTCCGACCGTCTGTGAATACAATTATAAGCGTAAGTAGTGTATTTTGACAGATGGAAGCGTAAGTTCACGCTTCGACTCGTTTCTGAATCTCACCCTTAATTTCAAGGGCTGATCCATGGCGGGCTTGGGGGGCAGGGGCCATAAAGAGACTAAATAACACATGAGATGTGAATGACTTGCACAATTCGCCATCAACTCATATAAAAAAAAGCAGACGCTCCTGGCATACAACAGTGCACAGGTTGTAGAAGGAGATCGCACAGCTGCACATGGTCTTCCTGGTTACCCAGCACTGGTACACTGAATGCCGACGCTGTGGTGGTGCTACAGCCGTATATTAGTTGGTAAGTTGCAACATAAAATTGATAAGCATGCCAGTACTTAACAATTAGAAATAAAAACTGTCTGTAAAAGTTGTCTTCTTGAGTGCAATTAAACACATTAAAAGTAATAATCTAGGCGACACCAAATATATTCTGGTTAATGATAGCATGAGTGTTTTGAAAAACTTGGCTAATAATAATATAATACTGGTACTAATGATAATGATGTAAATTGATAGGTAGAAATCTATAGATTAATATGAAGAATAATGTGAAGATGACTTATATTAATATGACTAATATATTAATGGATTTTACATACGATTCTACTAAAGACATTAAAATAGACGGATGAAATAATTAACGTCAGACTAGGCAGTATGATCAATAGCCTGTAGGCTTCCCAAACAAGCTAATAAAAAAAGAAAAAAATTGTAGTCAATGACATTTAATCCATATACACTAATGTATAAATGTTTTTATTATTGTTTTCATCCTAAAACTTAATATTTAAGTGTTATCACGGTGCTAAATGATTACTGATTCAACGGGTAGCATTTCGGGTTCGAATTTATCGCAATGCCGAATAAAGGTAATTAAATAGAATAGACACTAGTCACTTTCAATGGTCCCCGAAATCTTGAAACTTAAGCGTTTTATTTATTGCAATAACCACTAAGTTCAGCTCATCTTGGTTATAGTAAAGATTCACTGGCTGTAAGAAGTGTACGATCACTCGTTTCTACTTAACGTATTCAACTGTAAAAAATAACTTTATCTGGCCTCTCGTATTATGCGCTACAAGACCCGGCAAAATGCAGATTGCGGATCTGCATTCTGCTGGATTTTACATTCTCAATTGTCGTACATCTTCAGTGTCGTATGCAAGGAGCATACGACACTGAAGATGTATTGTACCTAAGGCGAAAGAGGCAAATTAATTCTGGTAACAATATATTTCTTGTACAGAATTGAATCGTAGTCAAACTGTGGACAACAAGGCGTTGACACCAACACCGCTGCATGGGGTTACAGTCAAGGTTACACCAAATGTTACTAAGGCAGTTGTCACTAAGGTAAGTCAGATATATATAGACAATAATTCTACACCCAGATGCATATTTTGCGCCTAACACGTCATTGCTAAGTGATTTGTTGCAGTTGTTGGGAGATGTTTTGCATATCGTATACTTTTAACATATAGGACATTACGACACATTTGTTTACATAACTGGATGCACCTTAACACAATTGGATAATGAGAATTACTTAAAGACTTCTTAAACAACATATTGTTGAATTTATTTTATGTGTCATTATTATGACATTTAACACAAAATAACTGATTCTTTATACATTTTTTGCACTCATATAAAAGAAAGATATCTTAAAATAAGTGATATGTGTTCTTTATCCATTGATGACAAGTTCTAGCAAATAAGTCAGTCATCAAATTGTTCAGCATTGCATACACATTTTATCAAGTTTAGCATTAAGTCATCATTAGCACAGAGGTTTGTAGATCTTGTAGAGCCTTCGTTCAGCAGTAAACATCCTTTGGCTGATATGAAAGAAATATGTTTGAGGCCCTCACATCCAACCCTTCCATTCAATATGTTACACATTAACAGCATAAATAAAAAAAAATTGCTACCCTAAAGTGACCCTCATATTCACAACCAAAATTTATTTAAGTTACATGCTTGTGTTTGGGATGCAAAAATTCACATGTGTACCAAATTTAATTTTAATTGGTCTAGTAGATTCTGAGACAATTGGCTGTGACAGGCAGACTGACAGACACACAAGTGATCCTATAAAGGATCCGCCGTTTTTTCATTCAGACATATGTAACCCTAAAAATGTTCAGTGTTGAACATACGCCTCCCTGATGACCACCTCAATGACTGGTTTGGGTTTGTGTTAGTGTTCAATGTCCTTGAGGGATGCTGCCCATCATCTGGCTATGGATGAGTTATAATATTTTTTTTGGTTTCTGTGCCTACGCCAGGCACATGGGATCTAGTGTGATCTTACGAGGACCTGGAGCCCCCCTTCGGTGCCGAAGATGACCGCTCCAGTGGTTTTAGCCGGTAGGAGTCCGGCATACCCCTTCGCCCTTCCCCGGGGTGAAGGAAGTTCCATGTAGAATTTCCACTGGACATCAATAAAAAAAAAAAAAAAAAAAAAAAAAAAAAGGCACATGGGATCATTCATAATATAATGTGTAAGTTGCAGTAAAAACCCACATGATACATATCAAACCATGCTAGCACCATCATACCTATAATGCCATTTTCTCTATGGTATCCTTCAAACGCATTGTCAAGAAAAATAAATATGCTTGCATTCTTTATCTTTTTTTATAAATCTTTGCCCAACACTAAGATTTCTGTGTCGTGGGTGCATTTACAGACACAAATTCCACACACGATACACCCAGACCCGAAACGACTACCTGCAGCTCATACAAATATTTGTTCCGTGCGGGAATCGAACCCGCGACCCGGAGCGCAGCAGCCGACTGTATCAGCCACTGCACCAACCTAAGAGAGAATAAGATGAATACTTGTGTAACACAAACATAATTAGAATCATTTTTACTCTGGCAGATCAGTTATATTGAGCCACGTTTTGAACATGTCTGTCTGCAATTGACAAAGAAACATTGTGAGCGTCAGGATGGCTGGTTGCCTACCACTTCCAGTATTTAAATGTGGACTATTAATTGCCACCTATTTGCAACCGATAACTAAATAATTGCTACCTCCGTCCTCTGTATGTACTCCGTATGTCTGAGTCTGGCTGAGGGTGAGGTGGACGCTTTATAGCCTGAAACCGCACCCCCAGCCGGTATCGGCCAGTCACTGTTTGACGGGCCCATCTCTGTAAGACCTGGCCGGCCGCACATACCTTCAGAGAGGCGCGCGCAGAACACACGCACCACCGTCTCGGGCCTGTTTCTGTCCGGACTGTCGCTAGTTCGTCGCCCGTAGGCTGCTACTCAAGGAGAGGCCGGAGATCGTTCAGCGCCCTTCGCCGGCACGGCAAGGCGACGGCATCCCACGCGTTCTCGCTCCGGGATTGAACCACGGCTGGAAGCGAGGGGTCACCCTCTTCAATTGTCGCGACAACATCACGGCGCTGTGTTGCCTGAGCTGTCGCCTGCACGCCTCTAACGGTCAGCAGGACGCCCAAGAAGATTTTACTACATATGCATATCATATCAACACAGCAAAGCTATTTTCTTGCTTATATTTAACATTATTATCAGTCTTGTGATATTCCATTGAAACTAGACCTTTTTTGTAAATAAATAATCGAAATAGTCAAACTAATCCAAAATCTGCAAATAACTGCCCTGTGGTGCCGGCTCAGACTGCCACCACCCCATTTCATCCCGTGGGTGTCGTAAAAGTCGACTAAGGGATTAACTGGAGGATGGGCAGCAGCGTCCTTCGAGTACATTAACAACTCAACTGCGATCGCCAACCCGTCTGCCAAGCGTGGCGATTATGGCAAGACCCCCCCAATGAGCACACAACATACCATATCGGTCGTTGTGGTGATCTTTGGGGGAGGCCTGTGTCCAGCAGTGGATTTCATTCGGCCGAAATGAAATCCAAATTCTCTGGATTTGGGATTGAGGATTCGTCTTAACTATTCAAGCAGCTTGCTTGTGGGTTGCATTACCTATTGAACTAGCGAGGTCTGCTGAAACACTATCTATTTTTAAGAAAATAATAGGACCAGTACGTTTCCTCAAATTTTTCTTCTCTTATAGTTTGATAGTTATTAGTATATTTTATCGATTGTATTATATAATATAAATTGTATTTTATAATGTAATATTCTGTATGATGTTTTGTACAATTGAGAGCTCAATATCTCTCTTTTCTTTTAGTCCATCCAAAGCTTGGCTACAAGAAATCGCCTTGTACGATAAGACTGCCCATTGTACACTGATCTTTGTAATTTTTTGTCTTATGTATATAATTAAATAAAAACAGACCAAGTTTTTAATCTTAAATCTAAAGATTTTCTATTACATTGATTATAATTTTGGCCATTAGACACAATGACATTTTACAAATAGAAGCGCCATACACGAACATTTTTGGACTACAAAACGGCGCGCCGGTCGCAATTACACCGCGTAATAAAAACAATATCGATTTACGTTAAGGATAAAACATCTTTTTCTCTCACAGGATGGCATAATTTTTTCGCAATACTCGTATGTTGCTGAATTACGCTTATGATTCACGTCGATCCGCGACACTGGTCGGTGCGTGACTAAGTGAACCCCCGGCAATTACCTTGCTTTCCATCGTTGACCATCGTAGAGTGCGGACAACGCATCTATACTTATAAAAGCATTTTAGATTAGACATACTTCATAGAGCGACGTGACAAGTCCGGGATGAACGATTATTAAGTATTTAGTGGGAGCTGTTTTAAGACTGGGGTGCCCGGTTTCTAGTTCTTAGCTGGACACCCAGAGCAGCGTCTTGTCAAGGTCAAATAGAGAAATTCGAATATTAACTGCCCAATAGCATGATTAAAAGCTTCTTTCATTTACGTTGCTATCATCTGGGTTTTTTTAACCATTTTTTCTAATACAACCACTATGTTCAAGAAGTGTAATCGGTTGCTTTAATGGCCACTTAGAAATTATAAATATTTGGGGTACGAAAACAAATTATTCATGCAGCATTGTATTTATTGTACAGTTCGTCGATGTGCCTGATGAGTGGTATGTTGAGTAGCGTGCCAACGTCCTTTGCGAACACGAAGTCCAAATGGTTGAACTTGGGCCAGGAGCAACTGGGCCGGACTTCCTCCAGCATGCCCAGTGACTTGAGCTGCTTTGCTAGGCGCATTACTTGCTGTGGACATACATTACGAGTTTGTAATACATGAGTGTGATAACCCAAAAATCAATCGTCCTTATATCATATCGGCCATGCAACGTCCACTGCTGAACAAAGGCCTCCCCCATAGATTTCTACAATTGTGTCATCATTTTGGGGGAAATTTGCCAATACTCACCACGCTTGGCAGGCGGGTTGGTGAGCGCAGAATAACGAATGTTCCAAAGAAGGGATGCTGGGGCCCATCTCTCTGATTTAGAGTCATTTAGTCGCCTTTTACGACATTCACGGGAGGAGATGGAGTGGTGCTATATTCATAATCCGGACACCACACGTCCACCACGTCATGTCACGTCCATAAAGGTATTATTAATTTGATGCGGGAATCGAACCTGCCACCGGAGCAGAATATGAATCGGTGCAAAATTGCGAATGCTCCGCCAGCGAACAGTTTCGGTAGATTTCATATAATTTAACTGTTTATTTTAAGTTGGCTTCTGATATAACCTAAACTGAATGACAGTTATTGACAAAATAAAAAATCTTTGTCTTTGACCTAACTTGGCACTTAGCTGGTATGTGGATTTCCTTCCCTCGGGATAACAATTGAAAGTTAACAGCATAGTTGTGTATTTTTATTTAATATTTTATAGTTAAAGGCTACGTCGACGACATTGAAGTATGATACTAGTTCTTTACTGCTGGGAAGCCATATTCCCTGAAAGTTAATGTTCCTGTAATGTTATGTGTGTTGCATAGCTGATTAGAAATGTTTAAAGAACTAATAAAAAAAGGACCTAGCTTTGAGTTTCTTCCGGCATTTATTCTCAGACTTATGTAGTGAAATGCCCTTCATTGTTTGTGACTGTTACGAATGCATTCGTAACAAAATTATTTTATCAATTGTGAACGAGACGTTAATTATTTTCGATCATCAGTTTCACTTTTTGAATTTAAACTTACTTGCCTCAACGACCTCAACTAGATATCACGTACCCTATTCAACTGCAACCGTTTCTGTAATACCTTAGAACTAATCTAGTCTAAATAAAGATTTATAATTTTCTATCGTACCAGCGCTTTAACTCTTCTGAACACCTAAGAAGATACGGTGACTTATAATAGTGTCTATTTTAACCTAATTACTGAATAAATGTTGTTATTTTATTTTATAGGTATAGTGGTAGGTCTCATATTGAATCTAGTGTGATCTTACGAGGACCTGGAGCCCCCCTTCGGTGCCGAAGATGACCGCTCCAGTGGTTTTAGCCGGTAGGAGTCCGGCATACCCCTTCACCCTTCCCCGGGGTGAAGGAAATTCCATGTAGAATTTCCACTGGACATCAATAAAAAAAAAAAAAAAAGGTCTCATATTGAAAGTGTCTGGCTGGGTAGGCACCACCGCTGTGCCAGGTATTCGCAGCCAAGCAGTAGTGTTTAAGTTTTAGACATTAGAGAGTTCCTGCTAGAAGGGCACTGTAGCTAGTGAAATTACTGGGCATAAGAGACTAAGTAACTAATGTCTCGATGTGACAAGCGCAGTGTGGTAGCACTCAGGACTGGTCCTGTCTAGCATTACAATTGTCATGGGCGGGCATGACGCTTACCACCAGGCGAATGACTTGCTCGGCACTCACCAAGTTTTATAACAGAACGCAGTATTTTTTTTTTTAAACTTTGCCCGACACTAAAATTTCTCCTGTGTCATGGGTGCGTTTACGGACATGAAATCTACATACATAACACCCAGACCGTGTGGTGTCCGGATTAAGAATGTAGCACCACTCCATCTCCTCCCGTGGATGTCGTAAAAGGCGACTAAGGGAATCTAAACCAGAGGGATGGGCAGCAGCGACCCTTCTGTGAAACGGTAGCTATACTGCGCTCACCAACCCGCCTGCCAAGCGTGGTGAGTATTGGCAAATACCCCCCAGAATGATGCCACAGTTGTGAAAATCTATGGGGGAGGCCTTTGTTCAGCAGTGGACGTATAAATGGCCGATATGAACACCCAGACCCGGAACAACTACCTGCAGATCATACAAATATTTGTTCCGTGCGGGAATCGAACCCACGACCCGGAGCGCAGCAGTCGACTGTATCAGAGAACTAATTTGGTAAAAGGTACTTACAGACTTCTCAGTGAGCTGGTCGTTTTCTCCATAAATTAGTGAGACGGGTACGTTTACGTTGGTCAAGTTGTACGGTTTTACTGGACCTGACAGGCCGCCGCCGAATGTTGTGAACACACCTGAAAAGAAACAGATTATTAGTATCACGCCAGTATGTCTGTGTTGAGGTGACGGCAAACTAGTTCCCAGGACAAACAAAGCCATTTTCATCCACTTGCTGTTGTAAAAAGCGACGAAGATCGTTCCCGGCAAATACTTGTACTGGAGGCGGGTCTCTTATTGCACCCTCCAGAAGGCGGTGACACGCATGCTGTTACTTGCCGGCGTTTGCGCGCTTCAGCACACAACGCATCCTTTACAATCCCCCCAATAATCCTAGGCACAATAGGGCGGCTCTAGTGTGGTCATACGAGGACCTGGAGCCTTCCTTAGGTGCCGAAGATGTCCGCCCCAGTGGTTTTAGCCGGTAGGAGTCCGGCACACCCCTTAATCCACCCTGGGGCGAAAGAATATCATAAAAAAAAAAACCGGACAAGTGCGGGTTTAGTCGCGTGGAGAGGATTCCGAAATTGCTGAATGTAATGTCTATTGTTGAATTCGGTCTTGTACTAATAATTTATCCCAAGAACAAACTTAACATGTAGTTGAAATACATGTTCTCCGATACATTCCAACTGCAAACGTAAGTTTGTATGGGGGGGGGGGGGGGGGTAAATCTTCGCCTATTTTCTTAAATAACTTTAAAACTGTTTATTTTAAAATTATAATTATAAATATAATTAGTACCGTTTGCAAAACTTTATTATTAAATGTATTATTGTATTATTATACACCAAAAGTGAACCTCATATTTTTTAAAAAATATTTATGTTACACGTCCGTGTTTTGGGTCACAGAAATCCACATTTGTACCAAATTTCAACTTATCGGTCCAGTAGATTCGGAGAAAATTGGCTGTGACCGACGGACAGACAGACGACACACGAGTGATCCTATAAGGGTTTCGCTGTTTTTCCTTCGGAAGTTCGGAACCCTAAAAAAGGCACAATTTACAGTCACTGCGCCGACCGCGCCAATGGTAGTTTACAAGCCGATATAATGATGCAGGTACAATAAGGTGGGAGCCAGCAACCGCATGTGCTCCTATAACTATGCGATCCGTTAGGGATCATCATCATATCAGCCAAAGGACGTCCACTGCTGAACAAAAGCCTCTCCCATAGATTTCCACAACGCCCGATCACGTGCCGCCCGCATCCAATGACTCCCAGCGATCTTCACCAAGTCGTCCGTCCATCTTGTTGGACGTGGTCCTACTCTGCGTTTTCCGGTGCGCGATCTCCACTCTAGAACCCTTTTGCCCCAACGGCCATCAATTTTACGAGCAATGTGCCCCGTCCATTGCCACTTCAGCTTACTTTTCCTTTAAGCTATTTCGGCAACTTTAGTTCTTCTACGCTACGGAACTCCTCATTTCTTATCATTCTCACAGAGAAATACCAAACATAGCTCTCTCCACAGCTCGCTGAGTGACCTTGAGCTTTCTTACGAGGCCCATAGTGAGTGACCACGTCTCTGTGCCGTATATCATCGTTGGTAAACACACTGGTTAAAGTCTTTCGTCTTGAGCCATTGCGGAATCGTTGAGGAAAATACGTTGCGAAGTTTCCCGAACGCTGCCCAGCCGAATCGCATTTGACGATTGTCCATTTTCTCGAAGTTGGACCATTTTTTAAATATTTTTGTTGGTGCCCAGTTGAAATTCGTTATGAACTTCCTCCGCCCGGAGTAAGTCGGAGGGACATGCCGGA
This sequence comes from Diloba caeruleocephala, assembly GCA_947459985.1. NCBI lineage: Eukaryota > Metazoa > Arthropoda > Insecta > Lepidoptera > Noctuidae > Diloba > Diloba caeruleocephala. The sequence continues at coordinate 20,644,227 of OX381625.1, forward strand.
CTCCTACCACCTAAAACCACCGGAGCGGTCATCTTCGGAACCAGGTCCTCGTATGATTACACTGGTGCCATGCCTATAGGCAGGCTGAGAGGGTGACTGTAAAGTGGCCACCCCCCCCCCCCCGGGGGGGGGGGGGGGGGCGATTGTAAACGATCCCCCAAAGCGTCCCACGGCAGCGCGTGACCACATGCGTGCTACCGTCTTCTCTTGGGTCGCTCGGTGTGAGCACGCAGATTCCCCAATCTACGCACCCGCGAACCCAGAGGTCCCCTGCCTCACAGCAACGCTACCCCGGCGCCGTCTCCTCCTTCTTCGAGCGGGGTCGGCCCTCTCCCGATCCCCCTCTGCGGTCTCCTGCATTCCAGTTTTCGTGCTCTGCCAACGTAGCCGACACTACTGCTGGCAGAGAAAGATCTTGCCTGATCCAATCGACCAGGATCCCCCGCGCCACGCACGGCACGCCTCGAGCGTGTGCTGTACGCTATCCTGGTCGCTTTCGCAATGGTGGCATTGTGCCGTGACCTCGCGTCCTATTCTGTGCAGGTACGCACCGAAACAACCGTGACCGGTGAACACCTGCGTCAGCCGTTAGGTGACGCGCTCGCTTCTTCTAAGCAAGGCTCCGAAGAGCGGGAGGATGGCTTCGACTACGCGCTTCGTTTCGAACTCAACCGTAGGCGATGTCGTCATAACTCGAACCAACATGGTGGCGTTTCTGTATAAACACTTTAACACCTTGATGTACCGATAGCCAAGTAGTAGTTCGTTAGGCAGGCTTGCTGTAATTCTAGTCGCGCATAGAGAGGCGTTGTCCGTGTGAGTTCCGGATTCCAATTGTAGCACCACTCCATCGCCCGTGGGCGACGTAAAAGGCGACTAAGGGACTCTAACCTAGAGGGGATGAACAGCAGCTAATCTGCCTTTGTTCAGCTGTAGACATCCTTCGGCTGAAATGTTGAAATAAAATAAAATGATCATTTAATAAAAATAGACAAAAAAAATTGATTTTTTGAACTTCAAATTAGACAGCATCCATATAAGCCCAACCTTCACCGCCTCCTAGTGTTTAAGCTGGGGAGAAGAAAGGGCAGCAACACGTTAGTCTGTCATACACAATATTTTTAAATAAAAACTATAAACAATATCGAAATTTAAATGTCAATCCAAAATAACAATGTCACGACAACACGTCTTGACATGTAAAAAATGAATGTAATTAAATTAAATGTCGCAGTGGTGATGATCATAAGGAGGCCCATGTTAAATGGTGGTCCTGCGAAGGCTTTAGGTCTGGATAACGGCGGGTGGTCCAGCTTCGTTTCCCATAGAGTTTCATGCCGGAGTCATGATCCTGGTTCGATAGTGTTAGTCGTCGTGTAGGCCTGGCCTTACACTACGCTGTACAAGGGATACTTAGGATTACAATAATTTTTCTATTGTACACAGCCTTTGGCCAGACTGAAGATACATACCTGTGATGGCGACCTTGCCAAAATGTTCTAACTGCCGCCACGAAGCTGGCTGTACTCTATTCAGATATATGGGTACCATTTCCTGAAAGAAAACAGATACAATTTAGCATGATTAATTTATTCCAGCTGATAAGTTGCACATTGTTACCATATTGGTAGATCATCATCATCATTTCAGCCGAATGAAGTCCACTGCTGGACACAGGCCTCCCGCAAAGATCACCACTACGACCGATATGGGTGTGTTGTGGGCTCATTGGGGGGTTTTGCCATAATAGCCACGCTTGGCAGACGGGTTATCGCAGTTGAGTTGTTAATGTAATCGAAGGACGCTGCTGCCCATTCTCCGGCTAATCCCTTAGGGGTGGTAGTATTCTGAGCCTGCATCACACGGTAGATGGCTTGAGGCAATATGATTAAGCCTATTTGGTAGTGGCTACTAGCCATTATCCTCCTTCGGTGCCGCAGATGACTGCTCCAGTGGTTTTAGTCGGTAGGAGTCCGGCCCCTCCGCTCTTGGTACATGATGTATTTTCACCAGGTGAAAAAAAGGTGGATTGGTGCGCCCATCTTCTGTTTATACCTTCCAGGGTTGTCCTATTAGTTTTCGTAAACACACGGAATAATAACTTGGTTTCCACCAATGTGTTGTCTTTGCGAGAAGAAGAGTGTTGCATTTTTTTTGCGCATTTTGCATTGCGACGACCCAATCAGAATTGTTATTATGGACCTGTTTCTGGCCAGCTTTTTCCCGGCTAAGTTGAGCTTACAGACTAACCAGATATCGGCTGAATATCAGTTTACACGGAACGAGTGTAATATTCAGATGATTCAGTGTGTCCGGATTAAGAATATAGCACCACTCTATCTCATCTAGTAGATGTAGTAAAATGTGACGCTGCTGCCCGTCCCCCTGGATGGGCAGCAGCGTCCCTTCTGTTAAACAGCAGCCATTCAGCGCTCACCAACCCGCCTGCCAAGTGTGGTAAGATCTGGATAATTCCCCCAAATTGACGTCAACAAACTAATTTTCTGTGGAAATCTATGGGGAGGCCTTTGTTCAACAGTGGACGTCCTTTGGCTGGTATGTCGAGTGCCATCGGACCTCCGCAATTCGACGACAAAAAAATAATAATATCCTTTTTCCGACTTTCGAACATCTTACTACCCATAAAGGTTTGCCATAGATATTCATTTAATAGCCATATCCGCCGCATATGTGCCGTGTGGTGCCGGCTCAGAATGCCACCACCCCATCTCCTCCCATGGGTGTCGTAAAAGTCGACTAAGGGTTTAGCCGGAGGATGGGCAGCAGCGTCCTTCGAGTACATTAACAACTCAACTGCGATCGCCAACCCGTCTGCCAAGCGTGGCGATTATGGCAAAACCCCCCAATGAGCCCACAACACATCCATATCGTTCGTTGTGGACATCTTTAGGGGAGGCCTGTGTCCAGCAGTGGACTTCATTAGGCCGAAATGATGAGCCATATCCGAAAGCTTGACATGCTCTTCAGAGGAGTTTGATGTGGATAATATGGTTACGCATCTAAAGCCTGACCGCGGCAAGCGCAGCTTAGTTTAACCTCGCAGATTAACCGTTCTTTGGCTAGCCATTTATACCCACAAGCTAACTTACCAAGTCGTTCTGCTCATAGTCTTCGCCGATGACGGCGAAAAGAATGTTCATGCACAAATCCGTTTTTGGTTGCTTCAGATTGCAAAGGTTGGAAATTACGGCGTGTAGGATCTGTGGCTGGATCGATTCCATTCCTCTCGATCGCATCGTGTTCTGTAAAGATGATGAAATGTGTTACATTACTTTTTATTGTACCGAAACAGAACAGACTACCTAAGTAAATATTTTTTAAATTTGATTACATAGATATTACATATTTTCTTATTATCGTTGTGCTGGCTTGTCGTCAGAGTTCATTACCGACTTCAAAAAGGAGGCGGTTCTCAATTCGAAGCGTTTTTATTTTTTATTTTATTTATTTACACTGATTACTCCGAGATCTGTAGACCGATTTGAGCGATACTTTCTTTAATAAGTGCAGAATTCTTTCGAATTGGTCCCATATAAATTTCATTCCATTTGATTGAGTAGTTTTTTAACCAGCTTCAATAAACTGGTTTAATTTACTGCGCTTACCTAGATGATGTCATAGTAGTTTCGATTCTTAGAATTATTTTTAGTGTAGATACGGATACCATATTGGGAAAAGTTCTTACATTTATTTACACTAAAAAGAAACAAATAAAACCATTTAACAAAAAAAAAATACCGACGTCAAAATTGTATACGATATTAAAACCACGAAAAAAAAAAAAAAAAACTTTATTTATGAAGTCGGGCGGGGCCAGGTATGCCCCAACCATGGTTCATTCAGACCAACGAGTTATATTTATGGGCCCCACCCGATTTCATTTTTTTTTTCTTTTCGATTGTTTTAATATCGTAGAGAATTTTGAAGTCGGTATTTTTTTTTATTTGTTTGTTAAAAAGTTTACTTACAAGATTATTAGTATCCTATTTTTTTGTAATGAACATTTTCTAATCACAAGCCTATTACTGTTTCTCATGCATATAATCATATCGCTTACCGCAAAATCCAAAGTACTCAACGCCAAATTCGCAAGCGCCTTAACATTGTCCAAATACACAGCCGGCCCGAGGGCCACGAAGGATATGACTTTCTCATTGTACTCCGGTTTCAGGGCCACCATGGTGAAAAAACTCGTGGTTCCCATAGAATAGCCCAAGACCATGATTTTGTCTAGCCCAGTGACGTTCAAGACCTTGTCGACCATAGTTGGGACGTCATATTTGCCGTGTTCGTGGAAACTGGAAGTGGAAAACACCTTTGAGTATGTTTGGATTTAACCATTGCCTCTGTCTAACGGGCACTTTTAAAAAAAAAAATTGTCCCGTTGGAAATACTTCATGTACTTCCTCCATCCCGGGGAAGGGCGGTGGGGCATGCCGATCTCCTACCGGCTAAAACCACCGGAGCGATCATCTTCGGCACCGAAGGGGAGCTCCAGGTCTACTAGCAGAGAGGAGCGACTGTAAAAATCATCATCATCATCATGCTCTGCCAGCATAGCCGACAACTGCTGGCAGAGAGAGATCTTGCCCGATCCGATCAACCAGAATCCACCGCTCGGCAGCTCACGCAGGGCACTCCTCGAGCGTGTGCTGTGTGCGGTATCCTGGTTGCTCCGCCTGACAAGCGTGGTGAGTACTGGCAAATTCCTCCTTAAATTACACAATTGTGGAAATCTATGAGGGAGCCCTTTCGCCAGCGGTGGACGTCCTTTTGGGTGATATGATGAACTCAATGTACTGGCCGACAAAAAAAGAAAGTGCGTAAAATATAATCAGAATACCACCACCCCATCACCTCTCGTGGGTGTCGTAAAAGTCGACTAAGGGATTAGCCGGAGGATGGGCAGCAGCGACTTTCGAGTATATTAACAACTCAACTGCGATTGCCAACTCGTCTGCCAAGCGTGGCGACTATGGCTAAACCCCCCAATGAGCCCACAACACACCCATATCGGTCGTTGTGGTGATCTTTTGGGGAGGCCTGTGTCCAGCAGTGGACTTTATTCGGCCGAAATGATGTAAAGTGTTAAATGAACATGTGCCGCTCTCCAATAAAGCTGGTCCTAGCAATAGGCCGTTTAAGCGCTTGGAAGGATGAAACATTTACTACCTAAATTCCCAGAATTTTGGTTCACCTCTGGTGAGATTCGTGTGAGTGGTGTACACGTTGCCTCGTAAGTTACCCAGCCAGACGTCGTAGCCAGCGTCTGCTAGTAGGTATCCTGGAAACATAAACATGATATTAGAAAACAAATCAATGAAAAAATAAAAATAAATAAACGCACCCACGACACAGGAGAAATCCTAGTTCGGGGCAACGTTTTTTTAGCTAAAAAAAAAAACAACTTTGGTATTTTGAAATGACATGAGCTATTTTCTGCAGTAAGACCAAAGAATAAAAGTTGCTGCTACTCTCCACAAACGCCATCTCTAGGGTTAAGATTAAGCAAGGTTTCTATTATTACAGTTTGCTTTATATAGGCGTACGTGCTAGTGATGTAACGAATGTTAGATTTCTCACATTTGCGAATGCGGAAGCGAATATTCATATCCAATATTGATTTTCAAATAAAGCGCGCGCAAAATGTCATACTAGTTTGACATTTCGTGTCAGCCATGTTTAAACCGAGCCGGCCCGAGCTTTGATGATTTCGTTTTTGTTTTATGTAAAAAGAAATTAGAAACTTAATTTTAAAATAGTAGCTATAATCTGCTAATTAAGTACAGTATTAAGACTTATTAGACCTAGATTATTAATATTACAAGTAAATAAAAAATTTAAATAAATCATTACAGTTTTATTATCTTTCCAGATCCATCCAGTCAAATATATAATTTCCTTTTTGTTCGTCAAATATATTCGCAAAACATTCGCTTCGTTTCTTGTAATACGAATGCGAATGCAAATGGCAAAAAATATTCGAATATACGTGAATGAATACGCGAATGCCAACATTCGATACATCACTATTACGTACTGTGTACGGCAGATCTTTGCTGATGACCCTTCGTGCATTGTGTTCTACACATAAACGTCTAAATAATACCCTGCCAGGGCTCCGCAATTCCTTGCCAGGAAGTTTTGCTCTACATTACAAATATGTTTATAGGATATCAATTGTCTCGGACTCTCTGTCATTTCTCGAGGCTAGAAATCCTTACCATCATATTAGCCAAAAGACGTCCACTGCTGAACACAGGTCTCTCCTATAAACGACCAGTTACATGCCAGTATGCATCAGGCTTGCCAGATGGGTTAGTAAGCTCAGAATGGCAGAAAGGGATGCTGCTGCCCATCCCTCTGGATTAGAGTCCCTTAGTTGCCTTTCACGACATCCACGGGAGGAGATAGAGAAGACCAGTTTGTAGAATGGGCATTAATATGTAAATAAAAAATACAGATTGTACCAACCGAGACTCCTCTTAGGCCCCATGATGACGAAATCCCCACTGCTTCCAAAAAGACCGTGTACGACCAGGATGGCCTTTTTTCCCTTGGCATTAGGATCAGTGCTCCTTCTAGCAGACCTCCTGCCGGCAGGGATCCTGTGCATCTGCAGCACGTAGCCATCTGGTGTATGCACGCGGTGCTTCTCTATGGGGTAGCCTGCTGCTTTTATGAGGCTCGGCTGTAACATAATAATATAGTGGTTAGAAAATTGTTCAGCAGGCTAGGTTTGAAGTGAAAGCAGTAATGTTAAGGCTCTACTATCTGCAAATATCATATGGAGGACTAGCTGTGGCCTGCGGTTTCACCCGCTGTTTATATTTATGTATATAATATAATTAACCCAACTAACCAAATTATTTTTCTAAAACAAAAGTAGCCTAAGTTATTCCTTATAACATTAGCTACATGCCTGTGAAAGTCCTGTCAAAATCGGTCCAGCCGTTTCGGAGATTAGCGGGAACAAACAGACAGGACAAACAGACAGACAAAAAAAATAAAAAAGTTATTTTGTTGTAGATACCGTATACACTTTCATATGCACTTCATAAAAAGCTGTTATTTTGACTTTACAAATAGACACTTTAATTTAATTTATTTGTATAGATGTATATGATAATAATATGATATATTCCCCCGGTCTCCTGTTAGTACAGTAACTGTGTGAAGGGTATTGGGTCCTCAGACGTCTCGGGAAGTCCCGGGGCTCAAGCCAAATTTACTTGCTCGTGTCTCGGGAATTTTGAGCCGAGACTCGAGACTTATTTTAGGCCTAAGTGTAATCTCTTGGCAGTTTTCGGTAAGTTGAGACTTACATCGTGTATTTTTGGTTACTAGCTACCATGAATGTTTCGGCTGCAGTCGAAATATCTGAGGAAAACTTGAAACGAGTGACTACGACTACATAACACTCCGTACATCGAGAGGTTAGATCCCCTCGACGAGCCAATAGCTTTAAACGTCCCCTAGAAATAAATTCCATAACACCGATCCACCCGAACCTGAGTTTGGTCGTCCAGCAACGCTCTAAGCCGACGTCAGAGTCCAGCAGGGGGCGCATTTAGCTGCAGTTGCTTAGTTTTTAATATTGGTGGCCTTTCGGCTTCGCTAGGTTACCCGGGGGCTGATTAGCTAAAAACAGCAACAGCAGACGCGATAGCAGCTATCGCGCAGCCAAGAAGCCACCGGTGGCAAAGCGACAAAACAATTGGTATTACGTAAGGCATCGCCCGCCTGTCGCTATTGTGGAAGATGCATAGTTACTAGCGCCAGTGGCCACCAGTGGAACTAAAAAGAATGAACGTTTTTAGTTCATTGATTGTCCGACAGAGGCACGTCAGAGATCTTCGCCTGTTTAATCGCTATCGGCAAATAGGTAATACCAAATTGACGTTTGACAGCGGCGTTGGAGCAATTTAGGCATGTTGCAAAGCGTCTGCTACTTAGGCAATCAGCCCGCCGGTTAATCAGTGACATCTCCCTGAGATGCATGCGAGAAGCATTACAAGAAAGAGAGATTAGGAAGGTTGGGATTTCCTTTATTTTATTTAACAGACAACTTGTCTACTTATGTCATATGGGCGTATAGTTTCGTTACCAACATAAATTGTGCGTACATGACGGGTTTTATGCTAATAAGCAATGAATATAGGTTGTGCATATAAACAAAACATACACTTAATTTTACGAGCGTTTAGCAAGTAGCTAACCGCGTACGTAAGTTGACAATAAATGGTCCTTCCATTTATTGTCAACTTAGTTGAAATGAAATTGACAGTATAATATCCATAAAATAACTTCTAGATAATTGAGTACTCTAAACTTAGGTAGTTCTTAGTGTGTTTTTAGATATAACACTAATTGATAAGTCATATACACCATAGGAAAAGTTATTAGCTATAGCTGCAGGGCTCTTTATGGAACGAGCCCGCCACACTTTCCCAACCACTGTAACTTCTGTAAGCCAGAATCTACAATGGCGACCACCGGAAAGAACACCGACCAATGAAGCTCGGTGTGTGCCCGAGAAATGGGAACCCGCAACGAAATTAATCGAAATAAAAAAGGAGAAGTAGGAAAGAATTTACGTTCCTGTTGCCTCCGTAGCAAGCAGGAGACAGAGAAAAACTATAGGCCATAGGCACAATAAATGAAATAAGCTCAGTTGCTAACCACCAAGGGCACATTCATGATTGTATTAATATTTTAAATATTAATTTACGGATCCTATGTTGTGTATGACTGATTCCAATAGTAAGTGTGACAAAAAACTTGAACGCACGGAAATTCGTCCTAGTTGCATCAAGGTCTGTTGGTAATTTGCTAGCTGTCAAACATAATATGCGTGCATCTTGCCAAAGAATACACTCCAACAGGATGTGATCTGGCAGATTGTTTATATTCAGTCTGGTATAGAACATTGACAGAATGGTGAGAACAAGCTTGAAGCTAAATAATTTACTCTTGAAATTTACCGTGACTCGTGAGAAATTGAGATTCATGATCAACTTCCAACAATGCACTGGCCTGCCGCTCACGAACGGATGAGAAGAACTTATAGGTGATGGCCCTTAATAGACATGTCCCACCTGCATGCCGGCCGCATGGCAGGCTAAGAGTTCTTATCAAACACCAGTCTCTTCTTCTCACCAGATCTTAACACCATCACATTGTAGTAGAAATTCTGTGTTTCCTCTCGTTGAAAACATTGCAGCACGTCGTTGTATTTCAAGCTCGACTGGCAGCACACCTAGTATGGGCAGAGCTTCAGCACTAACTGTGCTATATTGCCTTACACACGAATATCAACGCCAAGAGCTGGCTTTAGAGCGACTTACGTTGTGCCTATACTAGCTAAGGCTGGGCATCTACAGAGCTAAAAGGACCAATATTTATTGAGAGTGTAAATGTGATTTCTGTATGAAATAGCAGCTTCGAACGACCTCGGAGAATCCTAATGCAGTGTGCGTATTATGTGTTAATTATAGTTATAATGTTGAATCCAATCGGGACAATTGAACACAAATGATACAATAAGTTGTACCGTAGCAGCGCCGCCTGCCATTAGCAGAGCTGCCAAGGTTTATCTAAATATGCTTTTGCTTATAAATTTATGTTTGGCGAAGTTTATTTATTTGCTTTAATTAAAACGGTACAAACCAATTTATAATAAAGACTAAAACATACAGCTCAATCACACACCGTTATGCATCCATTTTACAAACCAGCCATACATCCGCGAACAAGTGAAGCTAGAACTAGAAGTGATTTTTTTTTTAATTTAACTAAAATGATGATAGATATATTGTTAACATCTGCCACCACAAATTATTTCGTATGTTTCATTTTGCAAACTATCCTTCGATCACAAACTTTATGTTATAGCATAATTATTAGGCAAATTAATCTGTCCATACCATCAACTATATCGTGAATACATACCATTGTTTCTCTGAAAACGGACCATATTTACAAAGTATTACTTGACAGTACAATACGTATATTACCACGGCCCATTTTGCTGATATAATCACATCATCAACCCCAGCGACAGCCCTTTTTACCGCTTTGGAAAAGTTTATGGACTTCCTTCGCCTCAGGGAAGGGTGGAGGGGTGCGCCGGAATCTTACCAAATAAAATCACCTGGACTTTCGTCATCGGCACCGAATTTCATCGATTAAGATCGCTCTGCAGAAAGCAGGCATGAATAGTCGTGTCAGATCAATAGATATATGCGAAGTAAAGCCGTACTGGCATTACAAACCTTGTATAAGTCGCCGTTCTTTGCTCATTGCCTTTGCCTGGGAGACCATGAAAAGCCGTTGGTACGAATTGTCATAAGAATACGTATGAAAGTCGACGATTACAATCATATCACCACCGGTCTACCTTAGGACTAGGGGGATATACCCCCAGCAGTTAGGTTGTAACTGCAGACATCAGGGGATAAAGGCATTGTGTTACTAAGGGACTATTCTGAGTCTAAGTCCTTAAAATGAACACATGATGCATTTATCAATATAGTATTTTAGGCAGGAACGTTTTAATATTAAAATGCAAGTGTCATGTTTCTACACCACATATACCTGGTTACATCACACAGGTTAACGGCACACAATTCTAAATTACAATTATTATTGTTCTGTTTCGCAAGTGCCTTGGTATAGGTGAGGTTGTGTATCAAAAGCGTGACTAAGACCTCCTTCGTCGCTTACCATAAAAATTAAAACAGAACGCCTTTATTTTTTATTGGAAATTCTACATGAACCCCAGGGAACCCCCTTTGGTGCCAACGATGACCGCCAGGTCCTCATAAGATCACACTAGACGCCCATTGGTGCCACGCCTTTAGGCACATCTCGGAGGGGATGACTGTAAAAAGGCCGCCCCCCAGGCACTTCTCGGGAAGATAACGCCTGTCAATATTCCACGACTTAAAACAGCGACGTGAACTTTTATAACAAACGGTCGCTAATTTCCACTGCAAAGTGCTTGCACAGCCTATCGCCACCGCACATAGTCATATGCAAATCACAGGCCTGCGCAAGAGTAGATCTTCGACTGCTGAGATACTAGATAAAGATAAAAATATTTTTATTCATTTAAATGGTTTTATTAGCACTTATAAATAGTCAAGACTTTAGTTGCCACGTTCCAAGGTGTAGATTTCCTATGGAGAAGAATGGGCAAGAAACTGCATGGTTACTCTTTTAAAATCATGGTACAATATTTATGTGTACAATGTTCTCGAAAATGCAGGCTATATAAAGACAATGTTCCTACATTAAACATAGTAAAGTCTAAACCTCTTAAAAGTGTCAATATCCAATCATAAACTAGTTGAATATAAAAAATAAAAATAAATTATAAAATAATAAATTCAGATGTAAATAATAATAATAATGTAAAAAAATCAATATTGGTAATGTCAAAAAAAATGTAATGTCAGAATAATAAGTCTGAATAAATTGATGTCACAAAACATGCAACAACAAGATGGCATGTCAATAAGTCAAAAACGAAATGTTTGATACATTTCTTATAGTGGTCTTGCGGAGCTGGACAAGCATTCTGGCAAAAATGTATATCTCTAAGGCAATTCTCTAATTTATAATATGCTTGTTTTGCATAGAGAATTTTTTACAAATATTTTGAATTTATTTTGCGGTAATTGCAGCACGGTTTCTTTTTTATTTTATTTTAAAATTTTATATATCCCGTAAAAGAAGTATAGAATTTAGCTAAACGAAATTTTGGCTGTACTAGTTTAGATTTATATCTTGTGTTATAGTTATGCCGATCACATTTAAAATAAGATGTATTATTTTCCTAACGTACATTATATTTTCATAAATATACTGACAAGGCACTGTCATTATGTTAATGTTTTTAAACAGTTCTCTCAAGTAATCACGACTTTAAATAGCCTTGATAGCTCTCTTCTGCAATATAAAAATTAACCCTATATCGGCAGCCCGGCCCCAAAGTAAAATACCATAGGACATTATGTTATGAAAGTAGCTAAAGTAAACCAGTCTTGCAGTAGCTACATCTGTAAGGATACTAGGATGTACTAGTTTACCACTTTTCTGAGTTATTTGCCATTGGTAGACGACGGCGTAGCCCATACCTTTATCTAGTAAATTTAATCCAGGGCCATTACAAACTAATATCTCCAATTATTGTTACATACTGTTTCATATTTCAAATTAGTGGTCTATGATTGTTCATTGTGATTGTTATGCGGTGGAATTGCTCTTCAATTTTGCATTTAGCGTTGCGTGTAGGAATGTAATCTTGTATATTAATAACAGTTTCATATTATTATTACTGATGACTTGCCCGGGGTTGTAATAAGGTAGATGGTCTAGTATTCTGTCATATGTATCCTTGGGTCCAAGAGCACCTATAGGTACAGTTATCGGCAATCGGTGGGGCTGTGGGAACGATTCCTCTACTACAACTTAATCCCTATGGGATTTATGTATGACAATTTATTTATTTAAACTTTCATGCACAATGATGGTACACAAGGCGGACTGAATGCCAAATGGCATTCTCAACCAGTCAACCTTTGGGTTAAAAAGAAATGCATCGATAAGAGGTACAAAAACAGATATATTACAAAAATTTAATTGTGAGATATACATACATAAAAATCTACACACTAGAGATACGAAGTACATAGTATTTAAAATATACTACATTTAATAAGTACTATTTATCATTTTAACTATGCCCGTAATTGTCAATTAGGATTCCAGCGAATTCAAAAAGTATTCCTGAACTTTGCGTTTGAAAGAAAATTTACTTGGCGCTTTCTTTATATCAAGGGGAAGCTCGTTCCATATTTTGATTGTTGAGACAGCAAAGGATTTAGAAATAAAACCTATACGGTGGGAAGGAAACTGAAGAATCAAATTCTCGGCAGCAAAAGGAATCTCAAAGGATTGTTTTAGTGCTGTTAACCTACCGTTAACAGCACTAAAACAATCCTTTGAGATAATCAGGAGCACAAGGATCGTTAATAATGGAGAACAGGAGATAAAGAGATCCCAGTGATCTTTTCTGACGGATAGGCAGCCATTTAAACTGGGATCTGTATAAAGAGATGTAGTCATACTTCTGAAGTCCAAAAATTAAGCAAATGCAGTTATTGAGAAGTCGATCCAATTTGTTCAGGTGTTGGGATAAATCCGAGTAACAAACATCCGCATAATCAATTACAGGAAACAAAATCATCTCGTCATCATCTACTGTGACTTCCAGTTATCATAATTACCAATTATACATTTGGTAAACTACAGTAACTACAACTATCGTTCGATACTAACGCCCACCCATTTCTTTGTTTTTAATTCATTAAAATTAAATCTTTATCAGTTCACGTTCAAGGAAATAAAATTATAACTCATACATAAAAATGGGCGCGTGATACCAATTTGAATGCGGAATTCGCAGGGCTTGCGCGCGCGCATCTTTATGACACAATCAGAAGAATTGAAACGTGACGCGAATCCTGCACAACGATTGTTGTCGTTTTTGTTGCGTTGGCTTTGTGATATTTATATTGTTTGCGTGTAAATATTTGATTAATGAAGAATACTAATTCGGTCCATTCTCTTATATTTGGAAATTATCATGACATTTTCAAACTAGGGAAGGATATAAGTGAAATCGGACTAATCTCTCTCATGTATCCATGCGGATTTATAGTTTCGTTAATATTGCAAATCCTTTTTATTGTTTTAAATACGGTCATGTTAATAATTATGATACAAAGCTTTATATACTTAGTACTGACGAATGCTTTTGTTTGCTTCGAAAATAAATTGTTATCGAACTCGGATCACTAAGCAATTTTACGATTTAATCGAGGCATACATTATTGTGTGTTTTGAACTAAAATAATTGTATTTTGTTCACATTTTACAATACCATAACGAGAAATTGATTCGTGTATCATTATGTGAGGGCTTGCATAATTTAATTACTCGGCAATTGGTATGTGGCATAATTATGTAGGATCATTATATTTGAACTCGCCTCGCAAGAAACCAGAGATCCAATTCTCGTAATTAATTTACACTATGACTGAAACTTGACTGAACTAAGATTAAATTATGAATTGACTGAAATAATGGTTTTCTGCTACTCTTAAAGTTCAGTCGGATTTCATTATGATCTCGATCTAGTTTCATTTCAATCTCAATTTTGACGTTTACCTAATGACAATTCAGTACACGTGACAGTTCGAAATGTTAGCAGAATACCGTTTTGACATCGATCAACTTTCGATCCATTTTTGATGTCATCACAGTGTAAGTTTACGTTTGACTTTGTTTGTTAGTTTAGGAGAATACCATTTGTGTCATTTATGACACTGAGACTAGCTCGGAACTATATTTTGAACATTTTTAAATTACGGGAATTGACCCTCTGATCGAGGTGATCATATGGCTAATTCCGAACCCAAAAACGATATAAAAAGGTTTGCCAATATCAAGTTTTCTGCACCTTGAGAGAGATTCGTCGAGTTCGTCATTAATTTAAGTTTTTAAGTTTTATTAAGTTCATAAATAATAATGTGGATACGAATAGCGATCGTGTTTTACCTGCCATGAATACGAGCAGCAGCGTGTATGGTGGAATGTATAAAAGTAGTAAACAAGATTATATACCAAGTCCAAAAGGACCACAATTAAACTAAGCAAAGATCAGGTAATTCAGCACATTTTTGCGATTTGTCACAACCCAAAATGAATTGGCTTTCTGTGCTCAATATTCCCATAATAACTTTGTTTACATAAAGCGCCGTGTGGTGCCGGCTGCGCCGTGGGGTGCAGGCTCTGATCACCACCACCCCATCTCCTCCCGTGGGTGTCGTAAAAGTCGACTAAGGGATTAGCTGGAGGGTGGGCAGCAGCATCCTTCGAGTACATTTACAACTCAACTGCTTACCAAGCGTGGCGGTTATGGCAAAGCCGCCCTATGAGCACACAACATGCCGATATCGGTCTTTGTGGTGATCTTTGGGGGAGGCCTGTGTCCAGCAGTGGACTTCATTCGGCCGAAATGATGATGATAGCACCAATCAAGTCCATGATGTAGAAAATATTAAACTATAATCGAACACTTTTTGATGTGTTAAAATTGTTTTAAGTACCTAATAACCGCGAAAGCTTAGACTTTAATAGCCACAAAAATAATAATAAATAAATTGCCAGATGTATTATATAACTGGTTAATGATATCTAATAACAATTACTAGTGGTCGAAATTGGCCCGTAATTCGTTAAATTTCATTTAATGTACACATTGTAACACATTTTAACTTTCTGCACCCTCCTCCGTATTATGAATTTTAACTATGCCAAATCGCAATGTGCTTAAAGAGGGGTGCAAAGTTATTCTGGTGGTTGGTTTATTTTCACGTATTAATATAGAGATACCAATTATCGGGCACTAGTAACCTCCTGGGCGCTAAAATGCGATCTGCGATCACTAACACGTATTCGTACTACTTATTGTAGCGGATCGTTTGCAGGCAGTCGTCAGCAGTGTCCACACAGCTTAACAATAAAAATGACCATAATCCACAGCGATACAACTACGTACACGTGGAAGACCCTTTAAAAATCCACCGCTGAACGATTTATAATTGCAGTTTAGCTCATCAAGCTGTAATGTTCCAGTAAGCTGACCTTTCATTGTACGGTAAGCCAATACAGTACGAGATTAGCTTATACTGGAAATGTATAGATTGATGTGTACAGTATATATGCTACATTTAATATGCTGGACAGTGTTCTGTCAGTAAACTTTTTGCACGCGGTACGGTAACGGTAACTGACTTTACATAAATTCCTTTAAAAATATTTTGACAGACGAATAATCTGGCAAATCTCCAACGTTATTACTTCATAAAGATATTCAAGGCTGGTCTTTCTTTTCTTTAAAAAAAAAAAAATATTTTCTCGATCTTAGGATTTGTTCTGTCGTCGGTTCACTTTACCCTGTCTGATCTGTCATCTCACATTCTTGCGAATTCTTGCTTCACCCAGACACGAAACGACTATCTGTAGGTCATACAAAATAATTAATTGTTCCGTGCAGGATCGGACCCGAGACACGTAGCGCAGAAAGCCAATCGCTTAGCCACTGCGCCAACCTTGCCGATAATTTAATTAATGTAGAACCAAGTTCGTAGGTTCGCCTAGATAGCTATCTCTTGTTATTTTTGTATCTTCTTTGTCACGACATGGTTGTACAAGCGAGACTGTATTTTGCGCGCCATTTAATATGGACGTAACATATCTATGGTATAATATCATTTTGTGGAACTGTATTAGTGTACACATTAAGCTGATGAAGGGGTAGTCAGTATTAATTACTCTCAGTATTCCCCGCTGCTGAGGTCAGTTGGATTAATTCCAGATTTGGGAAAATACATTATCATCATCAAATCAGCCAAAAAACGTCCACCGCTGAAGCCCCCGATAGATTTCAACAATTCACTCATCGTTATGGGGAGAAACTTGCCAGTACTCGCCACGCTTGGCAGGCGGGTTGGTGAGTGCAGTATGCTGTTCTACCGAAGGGACGCAGCTGCCTGTATCTCTGGTTTAGTCTCTTAATTGACATTTACGAGTACAACATTCATGGGAGGAGATGGTGCGGTGTTATATTTATTATCCGGACACTACACTGAGTGTATACGAAAAGACAAGGATATTTAAATTCTGTACAGTTTCACTTCATCATATCCACCTCGTATCACGGATCGATCGCAAAAAATAAAGACAGTGAATAGGTATATAATATAGCTATCGTAACCGCGCCCGACAACTGGATTGGTATTGCCAATATGTTGTTTTGACGCATACGAGGGCGGCACTGAAAATTTCGGGAATCAAGGAAGTGACACAACATTACTATTTAAAAATGTATTTATTGCTTTTCGAAGTATTCTCCGCGAAATTTGACACATTTTTCCATACGATGGAACCAATCATTGAAGCAACCATTCCATTCGGAAGTTGGGGTCTCCAAAATGGCCGTTTTGTAGGCGTCCACAGCTTCTTTAGGTGATGAAAATCTCTGTCCACGCAATTTATTCTTTATTTTAGGGAAAGTATAGAAATCATTAGGGCTTAGGTCGGGGCTGTCCGGCAGATGGTCTAATAATTCTATGTTTTCTTGCCCTAAAAACTCTTTTGTTCTGTGCGCGGTGTGAGAACTCGCATTGTCGTGATGGAGGATGATGCGGCGGTTGCAGTTCTCTCTACGGAGTTCAGAAACGACCTGTGGCAAACAAATGCTAGCATACCATTCTGCATTAACCGTTCTTTGTCCCTCAAGAGGAATAGTCGTAACATGGCCGGTTTTGGAGACAAACGTGGCCACCATTTTTTTTGCAACACTCCGTGAACGAACAATTTTTGTTGGCTTTAACTCATTTTCGAACACCCAAACTCGTGACTGGTTTTTCGTTTCGGGTTCGTACGCATATATCCAGGATTCGTCACCTGATACGATGTTGTATACAGCATTTGAGGATCCTGCGTGGAATCTTTCGAGAGTTCTGACGCACCAAGTAACGCGAGCCGCTTTTTGCTCTTCACATAGCAAATGCGGTATCCATCGGGAAAACAACTTTTTTACACCTAATTGTTCATGCAAGATTATTTGTATTTGACTCATGCCAATGTCTAAAGTTACCTGAATTTCGCGGTATGTCACATGTCGATCTTCCTCAATCAGCTTACGCACAGCATCAACGTTTTCTTGGGTGACTGCAGTTTTTGGACGACCTTGACGAGGATCATCACTGAGCTTGACACGTCCACGTTGAAATTCAGCAAACCAGCGATAAATTGTGGTTTTGGATGGGGCTTCATCACCAAATGCAGAAATCATCCGGTCAACACTGTTTTTGTGTTAAACCACTTCGAAAGTCGTAATAAATCATCGCTCTTGAATTTTCTCGAGTCAATTCCATTTCTTCTTCTCTTAGATTATGGCTTCTGTAGGTTATCTTCCACAATCAATTCCATTTTCTCAACGACTAAACAAGTTTGACAAAACCTTGTGACAAGACCGTGAATCTTTTTTTAAATAAATAAATGGTATTCGATTTGTAAAACCAAGGAGTTTTCAATTAAAAAGATTTTAATATGACAGGAACAGTGGAAATATTCCATTCCCGATACTTTTAGTGCAGCCTATGTAGAAAGATGAAGTCACCCTGATTATCTAAAACTGCGAGAGCAGGCGTGACAGCAGCTATCGCGCAGACAGGGATCCACCGGTGGCAACTCGCCTGAAATTGAAAGTCGAGGATGTAATTTTTAGTTCATTGATCGTCCGACAGGGCGTGCGTCAGAGATCTTTGCCTGTTTAATTTCTATCGGCAAATACGTAATACCAAAATGACGTTTGACAGCGGCGTCTGCGCGATTTACGCCTGTCGCAAACCGTTTGCGACATACGTAATCAGCCCTCTTGTTATAATCGTAATCTTTAAGATAAGGTATCTTCTCTGATACCAATGAGAAAACAGCCACTACCATAAGGAATTTCTTCGTATCGATGAGACACGAGCATTGACGGCACGGTTGGTGCAGCGGTTGATACAGTCGGCTGCTGCGTTCGGTCGCGGGTTCGATTCCCGCACTGAACAAATATTTGTATGATCTGCAGGTATTTGTTACGGGTCTGGGTGTATTGTGTGTGGAATTTATGACCTACGACACAGGAAAAATCCTACTGTGGGGCAAAGTTTAAAAAAAATTAACTGAGCTGTAACGTTCGCTTGTGAGTTTGGGGTTATCATAAACTACCGAACCGATTTGAAAATTATTTCACTATAAGGTTGTAACAGTCTCGACTATATTTTATTCAATTAGTACAAAAATCTTTGAATGTGTCTTATAATGCGACACCGTTGACCTCAGCCATCTTTACAATAAATCTGTAAACGTCTGTTTATCTGTGCATGCATCACGTAACAATTAACGACACGGTTGGTGCAGTGGCTGATACAGTCGATTCCCGCACGGAACAAATATTTGTACGATCTGCAGGTAGTTGTTCCGGGTCTGGGTGTATTGTGTGTGAAATTTGTGTCTGTAAACGCACCCACGACACAGGAGTAATCGCGTGGGCAACGTTTTATAAAAATAAAATTAAATAAGTATATAAAATGAAGAAGTTAATAATGACAGGACACATTATTATATTAATATCAAATCATCATTAGTCCCCGAGTGTTTAATTATCGCTAACTCTATGGCACATAATTGGTTTAGCTGCAACACAGTTTATCCCATTAGCATTTGTGCGTGTTTTCCCGTAGGGTTGGATTGCCCTCGCGGGACGCGGGTGCTTAGATTGGGGTGTCTCATCATTTCGGCCGAATGAAGTCCACTGCTGGACACAGGCCTCCCCCAAAGATCACCAAAATGACCGATATGGGGGGGTTGCCATAATCGCCATGCTTGGCAGACGGGTTGGCGATCGCGGTTGAGTTGTTAATGTACTCGAAGGACGCTGCTGCCCATCCTCCGGGTAATCTCTTAGTCGACTTTTACGACACCCATGGGAGGAGACGGGCTGGTGGCATTCTGAGCTGGCACCACACGGATTGGATTGGGGCGTCTATTATTTATTTAATACGTATTATTATTTATTTATATCAGATGTTCTCATTATGTATACAAATATATGTAACAATAAATATCTATATAGTCGTATTACTATCGAGTTTTGACTATGTTATTTAAAGAAACTGGCATTGAGGCTGCTCACCTTCCCAGGAAAACTGTAAAGATGGCCAAGTCCTAAGATAGAAGTTCGCTCTTTTAACATCGCGTACAAGAGGACCAACAAATTTTTTGCATTTTAATTTTAAAAAATATCACTTTCAATGAATTACGTCGCTTACATTATAGATTTTCCTAACGTTTCGAACACTTTGCAGCGTCCGTCGCAGGATGATAATCCATATGCTGAGTAATAATCGCAAAAACCTAAGGCGTTACTATGTAAGCTTTTATCTCTTACATTAGAATAGAATAGACTTTATTGTACACCATTTGGATCTTAAAAAGAAAACTTAAATATTAATACAATGTACAATGGGCGGTCTTATCGCTGAAGGCGATCTTTTCTAGACAACCTTAGGAAGGAGAAGAAAGTCACGAAAAATAATAATTAGCCCGTAAACGTTCACCACCTGAACAGGCGTCCATCCTGTTAAAGTCGTGGTCTGTTGTTCAGCAGTCAGAAACTTTAGTCTGACCATAGGCTTAACCTGAGATGACCACACCGAGCGACCCAAGAGAAGACGGTAGCACGCATGTGGTCACGCGCTGCCGTGGGACGCTTTTCGGGAACCTTTACAATCCCCCCGGGGGGTGACCGCTTTACAGTCACCCTCTCAGAGATGTGCCTATAGGCGTGGCACCAGTTGGCGGCTCTAGTGTGATCACACGACCTGGAAGGCTCCAGGCTCCCTTAGGTGCCGAAGATGACCGTTCCAGTGGTTTTAGCCGGTAGGAGTCCGGCATAACCCTTCGCCCTTCCCCGGGGCGAAGGAAGTTCTTGAAGAATTTCCACTGGGCACTAATAAAAAAATTAATGAAATGGCTTAACCTGAGAAGATACCCTGGGGTAAAAACTGTGCTCCTGTTCTATTGGGGGACGCTGATAGGCATCCCCGTTTTTGGGTTGCGGAGGCTGAATAGTGGTCAGCCACAGCCTGTTAGACTCAAAGGCAACCCCAACAGTGCTAGTCAGAATGTAAAGCTGATGATGACACGGCATTATACGCATGTGTAATCTAATCACTATTCATATAAAGCGCACGTGCGCATCGCTTCGCAGGTGCTGCTGTCGCCCTGTCTCTAGTTGGTCTTTTGTCAAGGGACAATCTAGGCGGAATTAACTAGTTTATTGTTGTTTTGATATGCGTGATTATAATAATACGTGTGTTAGGACCTGCCTACTGAGTATTTTACGATGAGAAATTGATTTAATTCTGATTTAGTGATCAGAACCTGCTGGCTGTCGATCGCGAGAGTAATGTTAGCCGTACATTATGAAGACATTAAAGTCACCGTAAAGCTATTGATTTTTGTTTTACTACGATCGCTGTAGTGTTCATGGTCGCATAATGACAATATACTCACCTTGAGTCAAATAGGCCGAGAAGACACGGCGCAGCACACGTTGGAAGATTGCCCAGCCTGGGCAATAGTTTTTTTTTTGTCCTGAGGAACTCCTCATGGGCTTCCTCCGCCTTGGGAAGGGTGGAGGGGCATGCCAACTCTTACCGGCTAAAACCCTACGGTATCCTTACACTTACCTCTGGCTGGGGGATGTGTTCGCCTTGTCCGCATTAGACCGCACCCCCGGCAGATATCGGCCCGTAATTTTTTGAGGGGCCCCGTCTCTGTGCGACCTGGACGGCCGCACACATCTTCAGATATGGCGACTCTCGGGCCTGTTTCTGTTCGGGCAACGGACTCCGTCGCCCGCAGCCTTTTTTTAGTGGCCGGAGATCGTTCAGCGACTTCCGCCGGCGTCCACGCCCGATCCGTTTTCTGCGGCGGGGTTAAGAGATGGTCTCCTCCCGTCCCCGATCCCGTCCGTCTCTTTCATATGTTATACGGTTACAGTTCGCAATACTTTGTTCTTAAATTTTCTATGTTGCCCCCCAAAAAGAACTCTTATTTAAAAATTCATTTATTTACGTTACATGTCCGTGTTTCGTTTGCAGAAATCCATATATGTACCAAATTTCAACTTAATCGGTCCAGTAGATTCGGAGCAAATTGGCTGTGACATACGGACAGACAGACAGATACACGAGTGATCCTATAAGGATTCCGGCGTTTTTTCTTTCGAACGTTCCGAACCCTAATAAAGACGGTGGGGTGCTCGACATAAAAGGTAGATACAAGTACAAGAAGAAAATACAAGTGGAGATCACCCCAAGCTTTAGTTTCTTTAAACTATAATATATTTTTATTATAACGATAGTAAAAAAAAGTACCCATTATTTATGTTTTTTTAATACGTCCCACTTTTTATTATTCAAATCGTTTTTTTTTTTTGGTTCTTGTTTTTTTTATTTTTTTATTAAAACGTTGCTCCATACTATGATTTCTCCTGTGTCGTAGGTGCGTTTACAGACATGAATTCCACACACAATACACCCAGACCGGGAACAACTACCTGCAGATCATAGAAATATTTGTTCCGTGCGGGAATCGAACCCACGACCCGGAGCCTAGCAGCTAACTGTATCAGCCGCTGCACCAACCGTGCCGTCAAATACCCCCCGAAATGGTAACACAATTGTGGAATCTATGGGGGAGGCCTTTGTTCAGTAGTGGACTTTGTATGGCCGATATGATGAAGTTACCTACAATATAAAACTGTTACACTACGTGAAGTAGTACACACGGCCCTACACATCCAGTTTACGCTGATCTCTCATCCTACCGAAAACCTATACAATGCGAGATAGGCTTATACTGGTTTTGTATAGCTTGATATGTAGCCGTGTGTACAATAGGCTATTTTTATACAACTCTCGCTTGTATTTGTCGTAAGGCCAGCTTCCTATCCTTACGACGATACATCAAGCTATACAAATCCAGTTTACGCTGATCTCTCATCATACCGAAAGCCTATACAATGCGAGATCAGCTTATACTGGTTTTTTATAGCTTGATATGTAGCCGTGTGTACAATAGGGTATTTTTATACAACTTTCGCTTGTATTTGTCGTTAGGATAGCTCCCTATCTTAACGACCATACAGATGGGACAGTATAGTTAGGTCTACTGTATGTGGTTTTTTTTTTTTGGGACGAGCCCGCCACACGTTCCCAACCACTGCAACTCCTGTAAGCCAGGATCTACAATGGCGACCACCGAAAAGAACACCGACCAATGAAGCTCGGTGTGTCCCAGAGAAATGAATAACTGTCTTGGAACCCGCACCGAAATTAATCAGAAAAGAAAAAGGAGGAGTAGGAAAGAATATACGTTCCACTTCCCTCCGTAGAAAACAGGACACAGAGAAAAACGATAGGCCATAGGCACAATAAATGGGAGTTTACAACAGGGTTAAGGCCAGTTGCCAAGCACCACGGGTACAATTTTTTTATTTACGGGTCCTATGTTGTGAGCTATTGTCACTGATTCCAATAGTAGGTATGGCAAAAACACTTGAACGCACGGAAATTCGTCCTAGTCGCAACAAGGTCTGTATAGTAATGTATATGTGGTTTAGTAATAGCTCTTATAATAGGAAGTGAGTCTGATAGAATTGTACATAAGTTTTAACATAAACCTATCAGATATTCTTCTCTTCTGCCCGTACTCAAGAACCCTGGCAATGCATTCATGGACCGCACAATAAAGCAAATAGTTCAGCCGCCGTATTCTTTTCGTTTCAATCATTTTACAAATATGTCAAGGTCTCTAGCGAAGTTGGCGACCCAAAATAATCCGGATTAAAATAATGTCACACTTAGCAGGTTTTATGCGAAGCCAGTTTTACCTTCCTTAAACAAGATTTTTTAATAATATATCGTGGCGAGGCGAGCCTGTCATGTACCTGGTGGTAGGCATCACGCCTGCCCATGACAATTGTAATGCTATGCAGGACTATTTCAGGACAACACTGCGCTCAATAAATAAAAAAAAAAACTATATCTCGGACATATCTCAGACTTAAATAAATAAGCAGCGCCTTTGTACTTTTCTTTCCTATGCAATTATATTTTAAACTAGCTGGGACTCGCGGTTTCACCCGCCGTTTAATTGAAAGGAAATGCGATTATTTATATATAATTAAAAGCACTTCGGTACAGACACTTGACAGAGACTATGTATATATAGGGTCTTACTTTAATAATAGAAAATATTTTAGGAGGTAAATCTATAGGTACCATTGATGCGTTTTAGCAAAATAAATAAACGTAACATCAACCTTTATTTTATAAAATAATACAGAGTCAGTAAATGTTTCACTAGTCGAGTATTTAAAAAATAAAATAAATTATTATCAGTAAAACCGATACTTGATATTTGAAATGAATTCTATACCATTCATAGAGCCTAGCCTTAAAATATTTTCCATTATTAATGTAAGACCCTATATATTGGATTTCATGGGTTTTTATATTTTTGTGCGGATCCCTAATTATTTTCCTAAAATAAAAGTAGCCTAAGTTATTCCTTATAACGTCAGTTGTCTGCCAGTGAAAGTCCCGTAGAAATCGGTTTGGCTGTTTCGGAGATTACCGGGACCAAACAGATAGACAGACAGATAGACAAAAAAATTGGACATGGTTTTTTTGTAGTGGATACCGTATATCCTTTCATATGCACTTAGTAAAAAGCTGTTATTTTGACATTTCAGAAACTTCAATTTTATTTATTTGTATATATTAGGTCTTATTTTAATAATCCACGATATTTTGCATGGTGCCTCAGTAAATGCTTAAGATTCAGTCTCGTATCGACACGCGTACGAAATGGTCGTTTCTTTTTTTGCACACTAATTAGTTGTGATTCTTGGAATTTCTATTGTTCTCGCGCGAAGCGGCGGCCGCCGGCCTGCACCTGCACGGTGCGCGGGTACTTTCTGTTTAATTACTTTATAGTGGAAGACGATATTATATTACTAGAAATATATTATGGGCGATGAATCAGATGACGAAAACCTAATTACAGATAGAATAAATGAGAGTGATGGAAATAACTCACAAATGGAAGAGTGTGGCGATGATAATATAGGCAGAAATAGGCCCACTAAAAGAAATAGAGAAGAAGTATTTGAGGAAGAATGGAGTACAGTGGGACGTACTGGGACCGGGAAGAGACTACGGCAGAGTGGCAGTATAAATGAGGATATAAATCATACTGAAGTATTTGAAGTTACAATTTCTTGTAGTGACAAGCTACCAAAATCATTTGCATTTGCCAAATTATTGAAAACAAATAGTATAAATAGCATATTGCGTGTTAAATACCTCAGTCCATTTAGAGTCCGTCTACAGTTAGAAGATGAGTTGAATTTAAATAAACTCTGTTCGTGTGCAGCTTTCATTTCAAAAGGATGGAGATTTAGTAAGGACATGGAAGTTAGTTTTTCTTATGGAGTTATAAAAGATGTGGATATGGAATTGGAGGAAAATGAGATCAGGAATAATTTACGCTATCCTGATACAAGTGAACTTATTTCCGTGAAACGTCTAAATCGAAGAGTTAAGGACAATGGAGGCTGGGCACCCTGTGAAGTTATAAGACTGTGTTTTAGGGGAAGTTCTTTACCACCGTATGTTTATACCAATGGGTTGAGAATTAAGGTAGAACCATACATTTTTCCTGTATCACAGTGCTCACAGTGTTGGAGACTAGGACACAAAATCAAGACTTGCCCTTCTAATAAAATCGTATGCCCGAAGTGCGCAGGCAATCATGCTAACTGCGAGACGAAGATTTTTAAATGTGTTAATTGCTCTGGGAAACATATGGCTTTAGCTAAAACTTGCCCTTTATATTTAAAAGAAAGAAGAATACGTGAAATTATGGCTGAATTTAATTGCACATATAAAATGGCCTTATCTATGTATGTTACACCAACAACACCTAGGCCTAACATGGAAAAAAAGAATGGTACTTATACTCCAGTCTGTGGCACACCGGTGATTTCAGAAAATAATATCCCAACCTTTGCGGACATAATCAAAGTTTCAGCTGATGTTCACACAATACAATCTCCTACTACTCACGGGGAAGTCAATAAACATCTACATAAAAAGAAAAAATCGCCAAAAAGCTCTCAGAGAAAAGTGTACACTAATTTAACGGACTGGGATATACATAGCGGAAACGATTCTGATAGTTCACAACATATCGGAGACAACATATACGTACATAATACAGACGACCGGTCAAAAGGTAAAAAAAACTCGATAACTTTTAGTGAACTGTTGTTAAAATTAAAGGAAGTTATTTTGCTTAAGAATTGTTCATTTAGAAATAAAATAAAAAATGTATTAAAATTATGTATTGAGTGGTTTATTCTATTAGTGGTAAATAATGTATCAGATTCAGATTTGTTGCAAACACTTTTAAATATCTTCAATGGATAATAAAAATAAAAGTGTTAAATTGAGACTTATCCAATGGAATGCCCAGAGTCTTAAACCTAAACTATTATCAATATCACAATTATTAATTCAAAATAAAATACATATAGCCGCTATTTGTGAAACGTGGTTAGAACCCGATAGTACTATTAAAATAAGCCATTTTAACATATTTCGTCGTGATAGGGATGATGCGTATGGTGGGGTGGCTATTGTAACCCATAAGTCTGTTAAAGCACAGCTTGGAAACTTTCAGATGTCTAATACCGGTATTGAAGTGCTTCATGTAAGAGTTTTTAACTATCCATTATTTGAAAATATATTAGCTATCTATTGCCCTCCATCTATTCGAACTAGTCAAGCGGATTGGGATAGCTTGTTTTCAGCTTTTAGCAAGAGAACCATAATAATGGGTGACTTTAACGCCCACCACACTAATTGGTCTCATAAAACAGACTATAAAGGAGTGCAAATTTTTAATTCTCTTATAGATAGTAGTTATATTGTACTTAATAATGGCAATAGGACTCGCGTTAAAATGGTTAACAGTGTTCTGCAAGAGTCCTCCCCTGATCTGTCTTTGGTTTCATCAGATATTGCATTAAAATTTAATTGGTCTGTATTAAATGAAACTCTAGGTAGTGACCACTTGATAATTCAGATGTCTACTGAGAGTTGTTTTAGTAATGAAGTTGGTAAAAAGAGTGTTCGTAAAAGAAGTTTTAAAAACGCCGACTGGGATTCGTATAAAATATGTCTTGAAGAAATGTTTTCTGGTCTGCTTCTTCCTGAGGACTTCCAAGGGGCATATGATATGTTTATCGACTATATTAATATAGCGGCAGACATTCATATTCCTCTAACTAAAATCTCACAATATCCAGATTCAAATTTTAGCCCTAAATCATTCTGGAATGCTGAGCTATCTAAGGTCGTGGCCGTAAGGAGACTAGCTTTGTCTAATTTTCGTCGAAACCCGTCACCCTTAAACTTAAGTATATTACAAGACAAAATAAGAATCGCCCAAAAATTTATACGTCAAGCAAAACATAAAGACTGGGTTCAATTTTGTTCATCGACCGATGAAAAAACTTCGGCTTCTGATATGTGGTGTAAAATGAAGTGGATAAAAGGTTATAGGTCACCTAAATTTTTAGTAGATCATTTGAGGGGCAGTAATTTACTTTTTAACCTTACTCCAGATTATGTTTCACCAAATCAACCAATATTTTCACTACCTAATTTTAAGTTGGAGGTGAAAATCTCCTTGCAGGAGTTAATTAAATGTATTAAGTCAAAGGATACATCTCCTGGATGCGATGGTATTTCATACTCCATGATTAAAAATTTGCCTTATAACGGTAAACTTATTTTACTTTTTTTATACAATCAGATTTTATCATTCAGTTTTGTTCCTGTTCAATGGCGCGATATTGATGTAATTGCAATTCCTAAACCTGGAAGAGATCCTAATCAGATTTCGTCACTAAGGCCAATCTCCTTGATGTCCTGCCTATGCAAAATTTTTCATTTAATAATAAATAGGAGGCTTGAATGGTTTTTAGAAAAACATGATATGTTTTCAGTTAATACAATTGGTTTTCGAAAATCCAGAGGGTGTTTAGATAGTTTAAGTTGTTTGGTTTCCCGGATTCAAACAGGGTTTTCTGAAAGGTTATATACAGTTAGTTGTTTTATTGATGTAGATAATGCCTATAACAATGTTGACATAAAGGTGTTGCTTACTAGTTTACATAAATTAAAAGTGGGCTCCAAAATATGTCAATATTTGTGGAATTTTTTGAAGGAAAGGACCTTGAAGTTGCGTACTTCTGATGGTATTATTTCAAGAAATACTGGTCGGGGCTTAGCTCAAGGAGATCCGTTATCTCCTTTATTGTTTAATGTGGCTACAATAGATATTTGTAAAACGATTGAAAAAGATATATTTATTTCCCAATATGCTGACGATTTTGTTCTGTATTACACTTGTCAGTCTATTTCCGTAGGTGCCAGCATCTTACAAAATTCGTTAAATATATTAAATGAACTTTTCATGAATTTAGGTCTAGAGATTTCACCAAATAAAAGTCAGGTATGTATTTTTAAAACAAATTTTGTTAGAGATAATGTTAATCTATATATTAATGGAGTATTATTGAAAAATGCAAACCATATTAAATATTTAGGTGTATGGATAGATCGAAACTTAAGATGGGCAAAAAATATTAATGAAATTAGAGAAAAGACTTTAAAATTCATCAATATATTCAAAGTGTTAACAGGGCCTGGTTGGGGAATACATCCTAATCATTTAAGAAGATTATATATATCTATTGTTCGGAGTCGTATTGACTATGCTAGTTTTTTGTATGACACTAGTTGTTCGAGTAATTCTTCAAAACTGGATAGGGTACAAAATCAGTACATGCGCATAATAGGTGGCTTTATTAAAAGTACCCCTATACATGTCATGGAATCAGAATTGCTGGTACAGCCTTTATTTGTTCGTCGAACCTACTTGGCAGGAAAATTTTGGCTCAAAACAAAATCCCTTGAGGAGAATAACTTAATAACTATATTGGACAATCTAACTCATTTATGTCAAAATTTATATTGGAGACGAAAGAAAAAGCCATTATTAGTAACATTTCACAATCACTTTAAAACTTTACCAATTCATTCAAGCAGAAAACTTGAAATGTTTAGTCTAGACACCTGGATTAGTAACATCGATACCTCAAATTTTCTTAATTTTATTATTCCAAATCTAGATAAACCTAAAAGGCAATACAATAGGCAAAATTTATTTTATTTTTGCACTAAGTTTTTACGAGGTAAATATGCGGGCTATTACAAGATATACACGGATGGCTCCAAGGACAGACAAGGGATAGGTGCTGCTTTCTTAGATATACAAACAAAAAGTCATATGAAGCTATGTGTTAATAATTTAAACATTTCGATTATGTACACCGAGCTTATTGCCATTGCAGAGGCGTTATCATATATAAAATCAATAAATAGCAATTGTAACTTTGTTATCTTCACTGATTCTAAAAGTGCATTACAACATTTGGAACTATGCACATCTATGATCAGGGGCATTCCATTAGCATATAATATTTTAAATAGCTTGTATGAGTTAAGTACACTAAATAAAAATGTAGTTCTCCAATGGATACCTTCCCACATTGGCCTAGTGGGAAATGAAACAGTGGACAGACTTGCGAAGGAAGCCTCAGTTGATGGGGTTAGTTTTGACTGCTTGCCTTATTTTACAAATCTGTTGGGTAACGTAAATGAGTATTGTATCAAAATATGGTCGGAATATTTTGATAAAAGATCGTTAACTAAAGGCATTTGGTATAGGACTATCCAACCAACTTTACCCCGATTCCCGTGGTTTGATAAAGGCAGTGTGGGCAGGCATGACATTGTGACGAGTTTTAGACTTCGTTCTGGACACATTCCATTAAATAAGTTTGGATTCATGATGGGCAAGGTCGATTCTTCAAAGTGTACCGAATGTGATACAGTAGAAGACGTTTATCATATTTTGATGGAGTGTGTACGGAACGAAGCTTATAGAAAATGTATTATGCAGACCGAATTTGATGTAATATGTTGTAATGTCGGCTGGTGTAATAGCTTTTTGTCTTTCCCTCTCTCGGTGGAAGCCAGGCGGCTTTACAGGTTAACTGAAATAGGTCTCAAGAACCGCTTGCCTTTAAGTTAATCTGCTGTATGATTTCATTATATGTATTCAATTTTTGTTTTTATTATGGAGGTGACATGTTCAAAGTATGAACAAACCTCCTTCAATAAATAAAGAAAAAAAAAAAAAAAAAAAAAAATGCTTAAGATGATGTACCGAACACGAAAAAAACTCTTGGTAAAAATCCATTTCATTCTTTTGTGTGATGTCGCTACCGTGCGCCGTCTGTTATGTTTAACGTTACAGACTATCTAAATCAGTCAACCAGCCCTGTCCGCCATTGTCTTACTAGATGCATGTGAATATTATCACAACTAAGAGAACTAGGAAGTAATGAAATAAATGATTTAATAAAATATTATATTTAACAGCAAATTTGCAAGTTTTTTTTTATACCTACATTATCTTCATCGTTCACTATAGCGCCATGCAAAATATCGTGGACTATTAAATTAAGACCTTGTATATATATTTCTGTGTGTACACAAATAAATAATAAAATAAAGCTATTTAGTCTAGTCTAGCCGACTAATTTCATTAGCTACAGTGCTGGCACTGCGATAGAACCTACCATTTACCACCAGAAAACTCGAGTATACGCGATAAAACTGTGTAAGTGATTTTTTGTGTACCGTCAAAGAGCACATTGTCGAATACCTGCGTTAATTGATTCAACATCATCATCATCATTTCGGCCGAATAAAGTCCACTGCAGGACACAGGCCTCCCCCAATGATCACTACAATGACCGATATGGGTGTGTTGTGTGCTCATTGGGGGGGTTGTGCCATAATCGCCACGCTTGGCAGGCGGGTTGGCGGTCGCAGTTGAGTTGTTAATGTACTCGAAGGACGCGGCTGCCCATCCTCCGGCTAATCCCATAGTCGCCTTTTACGACACACAAGGGATGAGATAGGTTGGTGCTATTCGTAGCCGGCACCACACAGCAGTTCATTGATTGGCAAATAGTTATTGTCATTCTGTATACAAATTAAGATTGATTTTAGACACTTAATTGAGCCATAACGTATAGCGGTTGAAAGAGCGTAGAAGCCGCTTGAAGGAATAATTGGGAATTATTGATTTAAAAAAATGGTGTTACGCAATATACTTATTAATACGTGACTTGACATGATAGTTGTCTGGCAGTTTAGGTATGTCATGCTCACTCAAGTGTCCTGCTGATGGTGGCGTCGTGTATTGGGTCGCTAAGTTTCCCTACAATATGGTTGAGCTAAGCGACGCTGATGCATGCGTCATGCTCGTGAACGAGTGCCGTCTGTTAGGACTGGTCAGCCAAATGCTGCCATGACACCTGTATCAAAACTAAAAAAAAAAACATTCAGGCTTGTTTAGTAGACTTTTTAAGAAGTTTAGACTCGTTTCTCCTACATTGTATTCACATAACCTTGATTTTTACAACAATGTGCTCATACAATATTGTAACATTTAATATGATTTAAAAAGAGTAACCATGGAGTTTCTTGCCCGTTCTTCTTCATAGGAAATCCATTTTGGAACGCGGCAATTAAAGTCTCGGCGATTCATAAGTGCCTGTATATGGTTTACATGAATATATTTTTTTATCTTATCTAATAATAGTTCTTACAATTGTCAAAGGTAGCAGTGACAAACGAATTCGCAAGCTACAAGTAACCATTAAAAACAAAGTTTCTTTAATTATTAAACAAGTTTTGAGTAGATGTAACATCACAATAGAAATGCGTACAGAAGGACCAATGCTAAACAACACCGGATAGAGAATCGCTAAACAATTTATTTTTTCTTACTATTTACCACGTTTGGCAAACAAGTTGGTAAACAAGTAAGTAAGGCAAGTCCACTCACATGATTGAGAGCTGGTTGAGCCAATCAATACTTAAAACTTCAGCTGAACCGCGATATTGGACATTTCAAACTTTCTAAGGTTATTTTTATGAAGATATTATTTTCATTAGTATACCGATGTGTATTTATTTCACATTAGTCTTTCACACATCTCTTCTATTTTTTTTTTTAAACATTTCCCTCACTAGAATTTCTCCTGTGTCGTGGGTGCCAAAATGTTTACAATATGCCCGGAATTTAAATGGATAGCCAATAAGTGAATGTATATCTATACCGTGTAGATCCAGTCACCAATAAGGTTACCCCATCTCTTCACGTGACTGTCGTAGCAATGGACTAAGGGAGGTTAGAGCCCTGTGCCCTGGGTTTCCTTAGCCATTTAGCACTTTGGGTTACCTGCAGGTGGCGGATAAACCATCGAAACTAGCATACCCAAGGAGGGTTAGTGCCAGCCAGGCGGCTCTTTAAAACCGTTTTGCCAAAACCGTTGTAATATGACTAACATATCATCATTTCAGCCGAAAAAAATCCACTGGTGGACTGAAGCCTCCCCCAAAGGTTGCCACAACGACCGGTATGGTTTTGTGTTGTGGGCCCATTAGGGGGTTTTGTCATATTTACCACGCTTGGCAGACGGGTTGGCGATCGCAGTTGTGTTATAAATGTACTCGAAGGACGCAGTTGCCCGTCTTCCGGCTAATCCCATAGTCGTATTTTACGATACCCACGGGATGAGATTGGGTGGTGGTTTTCTTAGCCGGCACCACACTGCATGTAACATAAATATAATAAAAATTAATTTATATTTTTGTACACCAGGAAACTTATAAATGTAGTTATATATAACAGCTGCACAACCGGTGTTCGCTGGGTACAATGTCAAACATCTGACCCCTAAACTAGGTAAATAACGACTAAATACCTGTATCTTAGGATATCTATATTTTCTAGGATATCTTAGGATATAATATTTCTAACGGGAGCGGTTGGCGCAGTGGTTAAGCGATTGGCTTTCGTCGCTACGGGACGCGGGTTTACTGCCAACAGTATAAATAGATTCCGGGAAGTTATGTCTGTAAATGACTGACTAAGGCACGGTTGGTGCAGTGGCTGAAACAGTCGTGCGTTACGGGTCGCGGGTGCAATTCCCGCACGGAGCAAATATTTTTACGATCTGCAGGTCTGTCTGTCTGTAAACGCACCCACGACACATGAGAATTGCCACAGAGGGGCAACGATTAAAAAAAATGTGCCTAAGGGTACGTTAATCGCACGTTTTTTAAAATTTATACTATAACTAGCTGGACCCGCGGTTTCACCCGCGTTTAATTTAAAAGAAATTTAGAGTACTTCGACATAGACACTTGACGTAGAATATATATGTTGGATTTCAAGGGTTATTTTTTTGCGCGGAACTCTAATCATTTTTCTAAAATAAAAGTAGCCTAAGTTATACCTTATAACATTAGCTATCTGCCAGTGAAACTCCCGTCAAAATCGGTCCAGCCGTTTCGGAGATTACCCGGAACAAACAGACAGACAGACCGACCGACAGACAGACAAAAAAATTAAAAATTGTGTTTTTGTTATAGGTACCGTATATATTTTCATATGGATTTAGTAAAAAGTTGTTATGTTGACATTACAAACAGACACTTCAATTTTATTTATTTGTATAGATTATAGGTACCGTATATACTTTCATATGCATTTACTAAAAAGTTGTTATTTTGACATTACAAACAGACACTTCAATTTTATTTATTTGTATAGATGTATAGATTATAGGTACCGTATATACTTTCATATGCATTTAGTAAAAAGTTGTTATTTTGACATTACAAACAGACACTTCAATTTTATTTATTTGTATAGATTATAGGTACCGTATATACTTTCATATGCATTTACTAAAAAGTTGTTATTTTGACATTACAAACAGACACTTCAATTTTATTTATTTGTATAGATGTATAGATTATAGGTACCGTATATACTTTCATATGCATTTACTAAAAAGTTGTTATTTTGACATTACAAACAGACACTTCAATTTTATTTATTTGTATAGATAAATCCGATGTATTAGGAGTTCTCCCAAGATATAGCCTTATTTATAATAATAAAATACTTGTGTACTCACTACTGTCATAAATGCCTCCTTTTTCAGCTGTGCCTCACAATAAACACCAAATAATGAAATCAAACACAATTTTAATAATAAACTCATTTTAATGTCACTCCAATAACAAAGCTACCACAAAAAAAAACGAAGTACCTATCTTAATATTCGATTTATAAAATTGTTCTAATTCAAATCGCGCTCATTCGCGTCGCGTTCTCATCTCAATACTCGAAACGCGACAGTCCATGCAGGGGTATTTATCATTCAGCCTTTTGTACGCATCCTACGTCAGCGCTCGTGTCATGAATGCGACCGATATGTATCGCGGAAAAACAATATTCAATATTCGAACCTGATAAAAAAAATGTACAATCTACGATCTCTGTTGTTAATTGTTTTTTTTATACGATTATCAAATGACTTGGCTTTGTTCATCTAAATTTATTTAGCGATTGAATAAATCAACAAAAACTAGTAATTTCTGTAATGTCTGTAAATTAACTTTTTTTACGGCACGGTTCGTGCAGTGGGTGATACAGTCGGCTGCTGCGCACCGGATCGCGGGTTCGATTCCCGCATGGAACAAATATATGATCTGCAGGTAGTTGTTTCGGGTCTGGGTGTGTTGTGTGTGGAATTTGTGTCAGTAAACGCACCCACACGACACAGGAGAAATTCTAGTGTGGGGCACTTATTAAAAAATAAAAATATTGGTAGGTATTTTTGTCCTACAAAAATAGTAAAGGATCGCGTTTATTGAAAACCAAGTAGTGATTTCCAGTTTTATTATTTGCATTAAATGAATAAGTAAATTCTCTATTTGAACACTTTTTTATTCATTTATATTACTGCGTCACGTATTCTTTATCTACAATGGAAAAAATGGGCTCAAATTGCAACCACATTAACCATTTAAGCAATATACCTAATTCCAGAATAAATGTCAATTTTTTCTTTATTTAACCCGCTGATTGTCCCCTTCAAATAAAATTCACTATTTTGTAGGCCCCTATATAATATTGTCGTTCTCAGCTGCCATTCTGGGCCCCCATGACAGTAATCATTATCAAACTATCCTCTTCCAGCATGAGACACGTGATGCAGCTGGATATTAGTATTTTACTGCCATCTATCTCACTTCTGCACCTGTAGCAAATGCTTTACACCTTTACAATTATTTAAGAAAGAAAAGGTTTTATTTTGGACTCGTACACAATGACAATGAAAACGTAATATTAATAATATATAAAAGTATATGGCTTAGTAGTGCTGTACGAGGCCAAAAAAAGTCCCTATCTCAGTATATGCTGCAGCAGTTTATGCTACAGCGCTGGTCTTCTAATAGGGCCTCTATGTTGATGCCACGGGCGGCTACGGCAAAATATTAACATATACATATATACTTATTAATAACTGAGGAAGAAACACATAAAATGTTGGAGCGATACATACATATTACGTAGGACGAGAGGTTTTTACACAATTAGCAGTTTATATACATACTAAAGTAGAATTGAATTTAGTAAAAATCGACTAAAATTAATCTGTGCACCTTTCCGATTGCGCGCTTCGATCCGCACTCTTTGTCATTTTGTCTATGTCATGAAGTAAGCGACCCTAGCGCCATCGGTTGTTGTTATGAATTGTGCGTAATGAATTGTCTAACTTACTGAAAGAAAATGGAAAAGTCCATGTCACTGCAGGGATCCAGCAGAATACCAGCGTCAGGAATAATACCTGGCATATGCTGAGCTGGACACCCATTTGGTGCAATCTTGAGACACACATTGCTCGCTGGTCGTTCCGAGACTGATTATGTGATCTGATTATTTTATCTGTTTCCTGTTTATGATTTGTTTCGTTTAACTAGTATGTTTTGTGTCTTTGGTTGCACCGAATAAACGCTTTTTATTTATTTATTTATTTTATTTATGTAAATAAGTGTGTTAAATATAGTAAAATTATAATGATTTAACGTATATTATGAGCATACTTTGTATAGTTCTGTTTCTTTACCATCCTAGATTAGATTAAAGTGGAATAGGATTTAATTTAATATTTGATATCGAGTCATGATTATGTTCGGAACGTCACCCACGATTATATTTGTTTAGAAGTTGATATATCGTGCATCGAATGATTCCGCGTGTTTTCGGTACTAAGAATATAGCACCACACCTTATCCTCCCGTGGATGTCATAAATGATGACTAAGGTGCTCTAAACCAGAGGGATGGGCAGCAGCGTCCCTTCTGTGGAACATTTGCCAAACTGCGCTCACCATCCCAACTGGTAACTTTCCCTCTTTACGGAACTCTTTACTCTTTTGTTCAGCAGTGAGCATCCTTGGGCTGATTTATGTATATCGAATGGTAGTATTTTATTAGTTCTTCTTTGTACTTTCTTTCTTCGTTTATTATTGCGAGAATTGCAATATTATATCTGGTTGCGGCTTAAATACAGAAACTATTTTTACCATTAAAACGATATCCGACACTAGTATTTCCTTTGTGTCATGAGTACAGTTTTGATACAAATCTCACACGCACAAACACCCAGACAACTATCTGTAGATCATATAAATAATTGTATCATCATAACTTCGGCCGAATAAATAATAAAAGTGGACCTGCCACTGCTGGACACAGGCCTCCCCCAAAGATCACAACAACGACCGATACGGGCGTAACACCGGCACCACACGGTAAGCCGGCATCGCACGGTAAGCCGGCACCGCACGGTAAGCCGGCCTCGCACGGTAAGCTTAGCGGTAATGTTCAACACCGGACTGTGAACATGAACAGTCTGCCCATCATATTCTGTGGGAGTGTGTACTTTGGCAAGATGAACGCAATATTATGTTTGGCAGCTTGCAAGTTACATCCGGAGTTGTTTACTATACCGACCTTGTTGCAACTAGCACGAATTTCCGTGCGTTCAGGCATTTTTGCAATACCTACTATTGGAATCAGTCACAATAACTCACAACATGTGTAAATAAATAAAATAAAATTATAAACATTTTTGTACCTGCTTGGCAACTGGACTTAACCCTGTTGTAAACTCCCTGTTATTGTGCCTCTGGCCTATAGTATTTTCTCTGTCTCCTGCTTGCTACGGAGGGAAGTGAAACGTTTGTTCTTTCCTACTCCTCCTTTTTCTTTTCTGATTAATTTCGTTGCGGGTTTCAAGACAGTTATTAATTTCTCTGGGACACACCGCACTTCATTGAGTGTTCTTTCCGGTGGTTGCCATTGTAGGCTTACGGGAGTTGCATTGATTGAGCTCTATAAAACTGGCAGGGCTAAAGGGCCAAAATAAAAAAATAACAAGCTCAAAATTTGTAGCTTTTTTGTTGCTAATTAGTTGCTAAAATACCTTTTTATTTAATTTATATTTACGCCTGGAGAGTCAGCAATAAAATATAGAACTGGAAATCGGATCAGCTTCTGACCGGTTTCCTTATAAACCGGTCATGCCAGCTTAACTCTCGATTTCTCCGTAATAGATAAATAATTTGAATTTGTTGCTCCACGTGGCAATTTATATTTACGCCTGGAGAAACAGCAACAAAATATAGAACCGGAAATCGGATCAGCTTCTGACCATAAGGAAACTGGTCAGAAGCTGATCCGATTTCCAGTTCTATATTTATTACGGAGAAATCGAAAGTTAAGCTGGCATGACTTGTATAAATTTTAAAGGCCAATTTTTTTTGTGTTTTTTTAAATTAATTTTTATTGTTTCGTACAGCAACAATTTTCGGCCTCTTTGTTGTTTCGATTATTCAAAATTTTAGTATGTTCCCTGCTATCCTTATGTAAAGCTGGCATTAATGTCGATTTCTCGGAATCGGTGTGAGCAACAAAATCGGTATTTTAGCAACTAATTAGCAACAAAAAAGCTACAAATTTCGAGCTTTTTTTTAATTTTCCCCGTTTGGCACTGCCAGTTTTATGGAGCTCATTGGTTGGGAATGTGTGGCGGGCTTGACCACATAAAAAAGTAAGGACAAATAGATTGTCTAAAAAGTTTAATTTGGAATACAAATTAGAGGAATTGGTAAGAATCTTTTCTTTAGAGAACGTCGTAAAGACAAATGGGGTTTTAATGGGAACCCTCTCGGTCAATTATCATAATTAGTTTATTCACTATGACTACAAATTTTACCGAACTGAGATATGATATACCTACGATCCTAAGCTCCGATACCTATGATCTCAATGTGGTCTTACTAGTCTTAGTTTTTGCGTGTATTTTAAGGACGAGAATATCAAGTATATTCTAAGATGTTTTTATAAGTGATTATATTATAATAATTTTAGCGCAACACTGGTTTGGCTGTTGTTACCATTTTTAATTACGAGAATTGGCCCTCGTCTAGCAGATGACCTTAGAGTTTATTATTGTAAAAAATATTATTAAGGTGGTCATATAGTACACACAGCTACATATCAAGCTATACAAACCAGTATAAGCTGATAACGCAATGTATATTTCGGTATGTACATCGCGTATAATTCGATATACCTGTTTTTGTCATTCGAAATCCAGTCCGTACTGGTTCACATAGTAATGCTTTTAGGTTCGATATATTTTAGTTCGATCTTTCAACAAAACTTTGAAAACGCAGCGTGGGACGACCTCCAACGAGGTGGACAGACGACCTGGTGAAGGTCGCTGGGACTCGTTGGATGAGGGCGGCATGTAACCGCTCGTTGTGGAAATCTAAGGGGGAGGCCTTTGTTCAGCAGTGGACGTCCTGTGGCTGATATGATTTCAACAAAAAACAAAGCTCCGGTCAAAATATAATACCTTGTTTAAATATTTAAAATAACAGTGACAGCCTTGATCTTAGTGGAAATTCATCGTGAACTTCCTCCGCCCCGGGGAAGGGTGAAGGGGCATGCCGGTCTCCTGCCGGCTAAAACCACTGGAGCTGTCATATTCGGCACCTAAGGGGGGCTCCACAAGCTCGTATGATCGCACTAGAGCAGCAGTGATAGACTGGTGGTTGAACGCTTGCCTTCCATATAGAAGGGTCTGAGTTGGATCCAGGCCCAGATCTCTGAGTTTCAGATTCACGAAATCACGAGAATCTGATTATCACTTGCATTAACGATGCAGGAATAACTCCTCGAGGAAACCTGCACACCTGAGGGGGTCCAACATATTCTTAATGGTGTGTGTAGTCCGCCAACCTGTACTAGGACAGCTTAGTGGACTAAGGCCTAACCTTTCTCATCGTGAGAAACGGCCCGTACCCAGCAGTGGGCCAGTAATGGGCTGATTATTTATATGTAAACATTTTTGATAGTAGACATCCCCGACCGTTTTACCGGCCTCGCCGCCGAGCATGCCCGCCTCACCGACGTCGCGGAGGCCTATCGCCGCGTCACCTTCCCGTTCAAGTTAGCACTTCCCCCTCCCGTCTCTTGCTCGCGCCGGCCCGTGCCGAGCCTGTAGCTTTAAATACATTACAAATAATACCGATCCAGCTGTCCCCAAATCAATAGCTTGTTATCCCCAGCAACGCCCTAAGCCGAGGTCCGTGTCCCGCAGAGGGCACCCTTACCGAAAGTTGCTTTGTTTTTAAATATTAATTTTAATCCTGGCTGGAGGCCTCTTTTGGCTTCGCCAGAAATGACCGGTTGCTTAACCACATTTTTTTTAATAAAGTAAGCCCAACAAAAAAAAAAAAACAGTATACAAAGACTACCCCACGGCGGACGACTGTTGGCGGTCTGCGTCAGTATTTTATTCATTTGTGTTTTCTTTGTGAGTCAATTTAAACAATTATGTTAATATAAGTGCCAAGCGCACAAACGCGCTCTGACTGTAAATGCCTTTTATTGCAGTTCCAACGATTTTCGTTTAAAAATATTTGTGATTTAGAAGTATAGATACAAGCTTGGGTGGTCTACGGTCACATGGGTAGCTGGATAACAGTCGCTCCTAATCTTCCCGTGAATAGGTATCAGGTAGACATCACAACGCTACCCTCAACAAGACATTTTAGTGAGCATGACAGACTCATATTGCCCGGCAACAGGCTGGTGTATATGTTATTACATTAGTGGCTACATAATGCTCACATTCACTATAATAAAAGAGTGAATCATTATAATCAATAACATAAAATTAATGTCATATATACTAAAATTATTAAACAGTATCAAATGTAAATATACCTATAAAACTAACAATTAAAAACATAAAACAAAGGTGTATCAGGTGAAATACCGGCAGCGGTGACCTGTTATTGCATGTTACGACTTTACGAGTGTACCATTGACCGTATTTATGTTAAAACATGGCGCGTGTGCGAGCGTCCAAATTATAATTACCTACTCCGTTGAGGTGACATTTTTTTTATTCAACATGGCCGTAATTTACGCAGGTAGGTAGAAAAGCTGATCCCTGCGCTGCAGAACCAAACCAAAGATTTCTCTTTGCCAGCAGTAGTGTCGGCTATGCTGGCAGAGCATGAAAATTTGAGTTCAGTGGTCTCCTTCTGTGAGAGCGTAATGCTCCAGAAGGAGGTCGCAGAGCGGGATCGGCAGAAGGTCGATCCCGCTCGGAGGAGGAGGACACGGACCCGGGGTAACAACCGCCGCGGCGCCCGTGTCCAACATGCCATGGCGTCTTTATATGGCAGGGGGCCTTGGGGGTCGCGAGCGCGCTTATTGGGAAATCTACGTGCTCATACCGAGCGACCCCCGGGAAGACAGTGGTGTGCATGTGGTCACGTGCCGCTGTGTGCGCAGCACAGCGCATAGTGAGGCCTCGGGGGAATCTTTTATTATCTCCTCGAGAGATGCCTGGGGGGGTGGCCTCTTTACATTCGCCTTCCCTCCGGGATGTACCTTAAGGCGTGGCACCAACGGGTGGCTCTAGATGGAGATAATTCGAGTTCCTGGAGCCTCCCTTCGGTGCTGAAGATGACCACTCCGGTAGTTTTAGCCGGTAGGAGTCCGGCATACCCCTCTGCCCCTTCCCGGGGCGGAGGAAGTACATGATGTATTTCCACCGGATCAAGAAAAACAAAAGGCGTTTCGTACAATGAGAGGTCAGGTTATATTGGTTATCAGTAGCCCGTATCTCCGTGTAATATCACTTCGTCGTTTTCTATGTGCATTCATTTACACAAGGCATCACATGTTCCTTTGATCCACAGTGACCTTGGCAGGGTGCGGCTCAATTATAATTTAATTAAAACTCAATAAATATCAGTAATGTACGGAAAGATCGCGGTGTTTGACCTACAAAATGGATACATTTGAATGAATCATATAATTCAAATTCAATCATGTATATTAGGTATTTACGAAGGACCACAGTTCTTTTAATTCTTGTCCCCCTAATGGTTGATATAGTTTTACAGTACACATGGCTATGTAGTAGTATGTATCAAGCTATACATATCCAGTATACACTGATCTCTAATAATACATAAAATTAAAGTATTTGTTTGTAATGTCAAATTAACAGCTTTTTACTAAATGCATATGAAAGTATATACGGTAGGTAACTAGAACAAAAAACCAAATTTTTAAATTTTTTTTGTTGTCTGTGTCGTGGATAGAGTTTACAGACATACCTTGATTTCACATGCAATCAACCAGACCCGAAACAACTATCTGTACATTGTACAAATATTTGTCCCGTGCGGGGATCGAACACGCGATACAGAGTGCACAAAGTTATCCACTGCGCGAAACGTCCTGTCTAGCATTTAAATAATGTATAGGGATATGTAGGTCGTTACGACGAATGGGTAGTTATTTATTCAAAGTAAAGCTTCACTGCATGCACCCACAACCATGCAACACACCACAAATTAGGTTAGTATAATCATTAGTGTGATCAAAAGTTAGGATAATCATTTAGTAATCTGTCGTTGATACGTTGTCTTAGTAATTCACCAATTTATTTTTATTATTGCCATAAATACTTTTACTTATTTAACAACTTTTCTTAGATATTTAAAAAAAAACCAGGTGGATTAAGAATATAGCAACACTTCATCTTCTCTCGTGGATGTCGTTAAAGGCGACTAAGGGATTTTAAACCGGAGGGAAGGGCAGCACCGTCCCTTTTCTAGGACAGCAACCATTTTGCGCTCGCCCACCCGCTCGCCAAGTGTGGTAAGTGCTGGCAAATTCCCTCCAACATGACGACACACTGCAGCGGTTTTTAGATAGACGTAGTGGAAATCTATGGCCCCGCAGCGGTTTTTAGATAGACGTAGTGGAAATCTTTGGCCCTGCAGCGGTTTTTAGATAGACG
This sequence comes from Diloba caeruleocephala, assembly GCA_947459985.1. NCBI lineage: Eukaryota > Metazoa > Arthropoda > Insecta > Lepidoptera > Noctuidae > Diloba > Diloba caeruleocephala. Next base: position 20,686,410 of record OX381625.1, read on the forward strand.
TAGTGGAAATCTATAGCCCTGCAGCGGTTTTTAGATAGACGTAGTGGAAATCTATGGCCCTGCAGCGGTTTTTAGATAGACGTAGTGGAAATCTATGGCCCTGCAGCGGTTTTTAGATAGACGTAGTGGAAATCTATGGCCCTGCAGCGGTTTTTAGATAGACGTAGTGGAAATCTTTGGCCCTGCAGCGGTTTTTAGATAGACGTAGTGGAAATCTATGGCCCTGCAGCGGTTTTTAGATAGACGTAGTGGAAATCTATGGCCCTGCAGCGGTTTTTAGATAGACATAGTGGAAATCTATGGCCCTGCAGCGGTTTTTAGATAGACGTAGTGGAAATCTATGGCCCTGCAGCGGTTTTTAGATAGACGTAGTGGAAATCTATGGCCCTGCAGCGGTTTTTAGATAGACGTAGTGGAAATCTTTGGCCCTGCAGCGGTTTTTAGATAGACGTAGTGGAAATCTATGGCCCTGTAGCGGTTTTTAGATAGACGTAGTGGAAATCTATGGCCCTGCAGCGGTTTTTAGATAGACGTAGTGGAAATCTATGGCCCTGCAGCGGTTTTTAGATAGACGTAGTGGAAATCTATGGCCCTGCAGCGGTTTTTAGATAGACGTAGTGGATATCTATGGCCCTGCAGCGGTTTTTAGATAGACGTAGTGGAAATCTATGGCCCTGCAGCGGTTTTTAGATAGACGCAGTGGAAAACTATGGCCTTTCTTCAGCAGAGGACTTCTGTAGGCAACGTGTGATAATAAAGTACGTGTATAAACTTTGTATTACAGTGTATGATAACGTGTTAGCGACGTATGTATTTATATATTTTAACTAGCTGGGACCCCGGTTTCACCCGCGTTTTATTTAAAAGAATTTTACAGTATTTCGACATAGACACCTCATCATCATTTCGGCCGAGTGAAGTCCACTGCTGGACACAGGCCTCCCCCAAAGATCACCACAACCACCGATATGGATTTGTTCTCGCTCATTGGGGGGTTGTGCCATAATCGCCACGCTTGGCAGGCGGGTTGGCGATCGCAGTTGAGTTGTTAATGTACTCGGAGGACGCTGCTGCCCATTCTCCGGCTAATCCCTTAGTCGACTTTTACGACACCCATGGGAGGAGAAGGGGTGGTGGCATTCTGAGCCGGCACCACACGGCAGACACCTGACAGAATATATATATTGGATTTCAAGGGTTTTATTTTTTTGCGCGGAACCCTAATTATTTTTCCAAAATAAAAGTAGCCTAAGTTATTCCTTATATCAGCTATCTCCCAGTGAAATTCCCGTCAAAACCGGTCCAGCCGTTTCGGAGATTACCCGGAACAAACAGACAGACAGACAGACAAAAAATTTAAAAATTGTTTTTTTGTTATAATTACCGTATATACTTTCATATGCATTTAATACAAAGCTGTTATTTTGACATTACAAACAGACACTTCAATTTTATTTATTTGTATAGATGTTGTAATTCATAAGCGACATATGTTAACCATGTACATATCTAATATAAGCAGTGTATAACGATGTATAAACGACGTACGAGTGATAATGTTATGTTGTAGTTTATTTAAGTAAACACGTTTGCGACGACCACTTTTGAAATCTGTTTTAAAGTTAGTTCTTGTGCATTTGTAATGGTAAACTTGTGTAATTATGATAGATGACATTAAAACTAATTGGATAATTTGCAAATTATACTAATTAAGGCATTAATTTAAGAAATACAGTGTAAATAAGAAATATTTTGTGTAAAATTTACAGAAATTTTATGTTTGAACACCAAATGGTAGGTTTAAAAAAAGTCCACTGTAATATAGATTAGCTAGATAGAATATCACACAATAGAACAGATTTTAAACTTTCTAATTATGTATCACACTACCACCTTACTCGTAAATAAACATTGATTATGGTGTAAACACTGAGCGATGCATAATAAAAATTGTAGATTCGGGAGACGAAAAATTGTCGCGGTTTTTCGGCCCTCCTTACGGTAAGGATTCGCGGTGGCTAAGCTGCGCCGAAATGATTAGAAAAATGTTAGTAAAATACAAGAAAAATGCAAGTGAATAATAAGTGAATAATTGAAGCATCGCTCGGTGACGTCATGAACCCTTGATCCTGAACATTGATGAGTTTCATTTCACCGCCTTGTTACCTGGAAAACCTGCGCGCCGGCGACTTGTAAATATATAACAAGTAGACATGGGTAACTCAACAAATCAGCATGAGCTGCAGGTCAGATCACGGTTCAAGCACTTGAACCGGAGCTGCGAGCCGACTCCCAGGTCAGCTCAAGTCGGTACTTTGCTATACTGTGAACTGTGACCCACTCTATTGGTTCGAACAGGTTTAACCGTCACTTTTCATCTCTTTCATAATATAGGTTTAAAACATAATAGGCGATTTTTCTTTTTTATGTTAGGTATGTTAAAAATAAACACACCTTCCCATTTTTTAAAAATATGTAGTAATATACAAGGTCTTAATTTAATAGTCCACGATATTTTGCATGGCGCTATGGTGAACGATGAAGATAATGTAGGTATAAAAAAAAACTTGTAAATTTGCTGTTTATAAAATGATTTTATTAAATCATTTATTTCATTACTTCTCCCTAGTTCACTTAGTTGTGATAATATTCACACGCATCTAGTAAGACAATGGCGGACAGGGCTGTTTGACTGATTTAGATAGTCTGTAACGTTAAACAAAACAGACGGCGCACGGTAGCGACATCACACAAAAGAATGAAATGGATTTTTACCGTGAGTTTTTTTTGTGTTCGGTACATCATCTTAAGCATTTACTGAGGCACCATGCAAAATATCGTGGATTATTAAAATAAGACCTTATATATGTTATGCTTCGCGTTTTATTTATGCACCTTTAATCATTCAGTTACTAATACGTCAGCTCACAGAACAAATCAGATTTAACCATACATCAACAACTCAAAGCAGCTCATAGGGACTACTTGAAAGCTTGACTTACAAAGCTTTCATTATGCTCTGTGAGCTGTCAATGAGCCGTGAGCTGTCTATGTTGCATTTGAACCGCAGCTCAGCAGCTCAAGTCTCTGTGATCTGATTAATGGAACCGGCTCAGACCTGAGTTACACATGCCTAATAAAAAGTGCTGGTATAAGGAGTTTGTCCCTGGCCGTATAGGGCGACCTACACGACCGAAACAACTTCTTTGGTTGATAATGAATGACTGGGTGGCTTTATTTTCAATAAAATCAATATAGAATGCAATATTCAAAACCTAAATTCCTTTAAATGTAAAAACTCTTTTTTGTTGGCTACATAACCTTAATTATGACTATACAGAAAGCCTACTAAACCTTGCGAGATAACATTATTCCACAATTTTATCTCTACAAAGACTACTCGGCTACTAGTCTACTACATATACATATACCACATGCAGCACAGACAACACTCGACACACAACACACTACACAACCCACACTACTGACACGCATCAAATTTTGGTAAAAAAATAAAATGATGCAGCTATTTACCGTGATAACTATTTGTTGCTATACTGTACATCATTTTATTGTTATATATTAAACCGTTTCACTTTTTCACGCCTCATTGTAAAGGGGGTGAGCACTGATGCCTATAGTACAGGTTGCGGCCTAGTTTATGTGTCCGTGTTCTTACCTTCTGGAATGTATCCTTTACTATGTTGAAACTATAATTTAGTACCTTGTACAAAGAGCTGTTTTATGGGTTACAAATAAATTATTATATTATTATTATACTTTTCCTGAACCACCTGTGTATGAACTGCGTAATGTACTCCACTGGGCTTTCATCATTTCGGCCGAATGAAGTTCACTGCTGGACACAGGCCTCGCCCAAAGATGTCCACAACGACCGATATGGATGTGTTGTGGGCTCATTGGGGGGTTTTGCCATAATCGCCACTCTTGGCAGACGGGTTGGCGATCGCAGTTGAGTTGTTAATGTACTGGAAGGACGCTGCTGATCCTCCAGCCAATCCCTTAGTCGACTTTTACGACACCCACGGGAGGAGATGGAGTGGTGGCATTCTGAGCCGGCACCACACGGCACATCACAAACCACCTGTGTATGAACTGCATAATGTACTCCACTGGGCTTCACTTGAATTCAGTAGGAACACTCATCCTGCCATCTTCTTGTTCTGTCGCACCTTCCCGCTGTGTCAAGGCTCCCCTTTGTGGTAGTTCTGGGTCACAAGTAGTAATAGGAAAAGCGTGGGTTGGAGAAGAAGGAGAAGAATTTTTAGTTTTTAGGGTTCCGTAAGTCCGAAAGAAAAAACGGCGGATCCCTTATAGGATCACTCGTTTGTATGTCTGTCCGTCTGCCCCAGCCAATTTTCTCCGAATCCACTGGACCGATTAGTTGAAATTTGGTACACAGGATTTCCGCAACCCAAACATGGACGTGTAACTTAAATGAATGAATTTTTAATACGGAGGTCACTTTTGGGGGGCAATGTAAAAAATTACAGAATAAAGTTTTGCAAACTGTACCGTGTAACATATGAAATGGAAGGGCTTGTTGTGACGGTCACAAATATATTTAATTTATAATTTTAATATAAAATTTTATTTCATTTGGAATTTATAATAGTAATTACAATTATTATTTGTTATTTCTTTATATGATTACAACGTGGCAAAAAAGTCTAGAAACAAAACTAATTGTTTGTTTCTCTGGCAGTGGGTCAGTGTCAATCAGTGATGTAAAATTGCAAAAACAAAATGTCCGCTTAAATTTTTTTGTATGGTATTCGCTAAAATTCGACAACAATAAATTTGACTACCCGAAATTCTACTAGAGAGGTCATTTTTAAAGATTGTAGGCGAAGTGTACCTAGCGGTATTTAAGCGAGCAACTTAATATGGAAATCAACAACGTTTACCAAGGAACCACCGATATGCCAGGTGTTAGACTATTCTACTGTTTTGAATTGAATAATTTGTCTGTTGATTATTAGTTTTTTCTTTTTTTACAATATTTTCATCAGATTTATCCCCGATTGCTCAGATTGTTTGACAGAATGAATAAAGCGTATATATACTTAATAATATAGCGTACTTACAATCAACTCGATACTTGCCGTTTGGCGTAAGAATACGGTGTATTTTTTACTTTAAGACTGCAGCCAGGTACAGGTTCAGGGTTTTACTCTATTGTCTGCAGCATCAGTCAAATTATGGGGCATTGTGCATCGGTGTTACAAGCAGAAACATATACAATAATTACCAGCATCAAAGAAGTGCAAAGGAGCAAAGTCAAAGGTAAAACCAGTCAGCGACAATCAAGCGGCCCTGAAAGCGCTTAACTTTTTCAAGGTCAGCTCACAACTGGTTAAAGAAGGCGCCTCAAGCTTAAACAGCATGTGAAGACACACTACATGAGTATAGACGCTCCACAAAGTCTGCAGTGTGCGAACATGCCTTAGGTAAACCGAACCATTATCTTCGTTTTGATCAACCTCAAGTCCTCGCGAAAGAGAACCGATACGTGCCTAGAATGTTTCGTGAGGCTATTAAAATTAAAAAACATCGTAATTTTAATAGAGAAGATGGTTAGCAGGTACCACCTGTTTGGAATCCGGTTATTAAATTAATGAAAGTCCCAAACAACACACCACACTAAAAAACATCAAGACACTGTGAGGGATTACTGCGTGCATCGAAACAATTTTTTTGATTAAAATTGTACGGTAGATAAAATAAAATAACTTTAAAATCTGTAACGACGCCTGTCACCTTAGTCATCCTGGGACCACGAACCCTGCAAAGTGTTCGAAACGTCAGGGAAAACAAAAATCTTAATATACGCGAAATAATCCGTTTAAAGTGTTTTATTATAATGAGTTATTTAAACATTGTAATTTTTATATTGTTTGATATTCAGGTAAATCTATCACTACAATAAAAAAGATCGTGGAAGAAAAAGGATATTATCATAGCATATTTATTTTGCCAGGAAAACAGAAAAGGTCGCCCTGTAAAAAAGTTAAATGATTTTGATTACATAATTGCTTCACTAACTGGCGTAAATGTATATAATAGACTTGTAGTTATGTAGTTAGTTATTTTTATTCAGGTTCTAATCAGTCAAGAACGCGTTTAATTCGAAACTTAAGGAGGTAACTGCACGTGTATTCTGTTTCTGTGATGATTGGAAGAAACCCTGAAGGCATAGTATTGAAATAGAAAGAGAGGACTATGAGAAAATAATATATGACGTGATATTGATCGAGTCATAAGTAAGCAGATGGATGAGCAGTCATGGGTGACGACACAGCAACGATGAAACTAACGAGCCTGAAAATTAGATCAAGCCAGAAGTAGTTGTTTTTTTATTTATAACTAACTGGGACCCGCGGTTTCACCCGCGTTTAATTTAAAAGAAATTTAGAGTACTTCGACATAGACACTTGACATAGAATATATATGTTGGATTTCAAGGGTTTTATTGTTTTCGCGCGGAACTCTAATTAATTTTCTAAAATCAAAGTAGCCTAAGTTATTCCTTATAACGTCAGCTATCTGCCAGTGAAAGTCCCGTCAAAATCGGTCCAGCCGTTTCGGAGATTACCCGGAACAAACAGACAGACAGACAGACCGACAGACAAAAAATTTAAAAATTGTTTTTTTGTTATAGGTACCGTATATACTTTCATATGCATTTAGTAAAAAGTTGTTATTTTGATATTACAAACAGACACTTCAATTTTATTTATTTGTATAGATTTATGTACACACAGCGATAATTTATTAGGATACAATAGGTATATACAGACACTTGAGTACAAAGGTAGCGCTTATTTCAAAAGAAATCTCAGCCAGCAGACCTGCGATAGGAGAGATAAGTTATAAAATGTAGAGCCATTACTCTACATTTTATAACTTATCTCTCCTCAGAAGAGGAGAAATTACATAATCATTGTATAAATCTAAAAATTTAAACACATAATATGTTTTTTTTTTTTTTAAACGTTGCCCCACACTAGGATTTCTCCTGTGTCGTGGGTGCGTTTACAGACATGAATTCCACACACAATACACCCAGACCCGGAACAACTATCTGCAGATCATACAAATATTTGTTCCGTGTGGGAATCGAACCCACGATCCGGAGCGCAGCAGTCGACTGTATCAGCCACTGCACCAACCGTGCCGTCAATGCAATATAATTTAGTACAAATAAAATAACGAAAAGATAAATAAAATAATACAATAAATAAGTATATATATCAATTGAAACAACTTGATAGAATCAGATACACGAAGAACAAGAAAATTGAAAAAAATCTCATGGCGCAGTTTATGTAAGAGCAAAATTGGACTTCTGGGGTGGAAGGCCTGGTGACCTGAGATACAGGCTTCAGCCTAGTTTAGGCACCAGTCTCCCACAGTAAATTTGTACAATACTATACTGTTTCATTATTGTGGTGAGAAAATAAAATAAAAATAAATAAAGTCGACTAAGGGATTAACCGGAGGATGGGCAGCAGCGTCCTTCGAGTACATTAACAACTAAGTAAACTGTAAGTTTTTCTGAATTACCAAATTAAAAGTTTTGTATTTTTCATTTTTTTTTTCATTACTCATATATACGCACTTCAATATTACGCAAATTGTGTGTAAACATTGAAGAACAAAAACAGATTTTGTGCATTTATATTTATTTATTTAGTTTCGAGCGTATGACACAATTGGGTTACAGCTGAAAACCAGCGTTAGGTGGTCAGTTTACTGCCGCCTAACATTATGCTGAGCTGTAAGCCCTTTGGCACTATAATTTTACTACTGCACGATTTGTACGTATCTGATGTTAGTTTATAGTTATGTTTAGTAGTTGTAAGTTTTTTATTGTGTGTACTGTTTGTGCTAATAAAAACATTTTTCTTTCTTCTTTCTTTCTTTAACTCAACTGCGATCGCCAACCCGCCTGCCAAAACCCCCCAATGAGCCCACAACACATCCATATCGGTGGTTGTGGTGATCTTTGGGGGAGGCCTGTGTCCAGCAGTGGACTTCATTCGGCCGAAATGATGACATACACACATATTCTAAAATATTACAAATAATTAGGACAGGTAATGCCCTTTAACACGATTTTTAAAGACCGAAATGGTTTTTGAATCGCGAATATTAGGTGGAAGTGAATTCTACAATCTTACTGCATGGTCGATGAAGGAATAAGAATAAACCGTTTTGACCGAATGAAATGCATTAAAGTATTAAAATTCAAACCAAAAATACTTTTAACTTACTAGGCTGTGCAATCCCGGACAAGACAAGAAGGAGGACAGGGTGGGGAGGCTAGCCCCGTGTGGTCGTTATATGGCAGGAGGCCTCGGTGGTCGTGAACGCCGAACCCCCGTTAAAACGGCGGCGCGCACTTAATCACGTGCTCCGCCTCACCGACGTCGCGGAGGCCTATCGCCGCGTCACCTTTCCGTTCAAGTTAGCACTTCTCCCTCCCGTCTCTTGCTCGCGCCGGCCCGTGCCGAGCCTGTAGTTTTAAATACATAATAAATAATACCGATCCAGCTGTCCCCAAAACAATAGCTTGTTATCTCCAGCAACGCCTTAAGCCGAGGTCCGTGTCCCGCAGGGGGCGCCCTTAGCGAAAGTTGCTATATTTTAATATTTAATTTAAGCCTGGCTGGAGGCCTCTTTTGGCTTCGCCAGCAAATGACCGGTTAAGCACACATTTCCCAGAAATGTATGCGAGAAGTCCAACAAAAAAAAAAAAAAATCACGTGCCGCCAGTAGGTTAAAAATACTTGTATTTATTTCGGGACTTTTATCTTCCAAGGGCAATTTAATCCTATCATTACTTAACCTACATATACAAACACTTATCTACATACCGTAAATATAAAATAATTAAAAGTGATTCACAAAAACAAACTTAGTTCATTGGATAACCAAAAGACAAGGGTGGTTTTGGGCCTGATCAGTTACAGAAATGAAAACTAAACCAAAAATAAGTGCTTATTTTTATACTTAGTTCCGCTATTTATCTTTGAGATTTACTATTAAAACAAAAAGTGCATTTAAATAAGAAGACAACATGAACAAACCAGTGACATTTCAATGACACGCATACTATTGTCTATGACTTTTTGTTACATATTTAAATAAGTAAGAAATGATCTTTAGGGTACCGGTTTGTCTGGAATATTGCGAACAATTATTAATGTGATAAAATAAAGCATAGTAGCTTTTGGATCATACCGCCATACTTAACCTTACTGTCACAAAGAAGAAGATTTTAAATAAACGCATTCAAGAATAAAAATGAAATTAAAGTCAAAAGTCAAGTTCGTAATTTTGGGGGGACTTTGCCAGTACTCACCGCGCTCAGCAGGCGGGTTGGTGAGCGCAGTATGGCTACTGTTCCACAGAATAGACGCTGCTGCCCATCCCTCCGGTTTAGAGTCCCTTAGTCGCATTGTACGACATCCACGGGAGGAGATGGAGTGGTGCTATATTCCTAAACCGGATACCAAATGGAATAAATCGTATTATTAAGACATTTAATATAACTATAGGACGCCCCGAAAACGAAATTGGACCGTAATTTTTAAAAATTTTGATTTGTTTTGATATATTTGTAACAAATATTATTACATAAATCTTTACTTTCTCACTCCTCCTCTATATGAACTTTAACTATGCCAAACTCCTTCCTCCCAGTCCTCCGTGCGTGCATGTGCTTAAAAAGGGGTACCAAATGTTTTATATAGAATAGATTTACGTTACGTATTTGTTTATTTATAAAATAAAACGTCTTTTTATCTCTCAGTTGCAGTATACTTCGTGCATCATCCATAAACACAGGATGGCATTATTTTTTCGCAATTTGTTACTGAATTACACTTATGATTCACGTCAAGCCGCGACACTGGTCGGTGCGTGACTATTGGAACTCCGGGCAATTGCCTTGCTTTCATGTGACCATCGTAGAGCGCGAGCAACGCATCTACACTTTTTAACTCATCTTAGGTAGATATAGAAAATATTTTTAACAAATCAAACATTATACATTCCATATGGCCATTTCTTAAACATGCATAATGTTGTCAATTTTACTCGTCTGTCTGAAATAGTAAACTCGTATTATTATGTAAAGTTCATATCCTGAACATTACCATAAGCTCAAAGGGAAATATTTTCTGGTCAAGAATACAATGGCCTCTGGTTATTGTCTCAACTGTTGACAAGTCGTTTGGATTATGTTTACTATTTTGTCTGATTCAGGTCCATTTTCGCTGCCCATCATCTTTAAGATTGCATGGGTTTGCGACCTTCTTAAAATTATCTTCGAGGATAAAACAATATAGGAAGTGTTCAAAAATGTGTCTTTGTTTTTATTTCAAGTATACTAATTACTGGCACATATGAAACGTCACTGAATTTAAGCCGCCCGGCATCCCGTGGGTTCGTAAAAGGCGACTATGGGACTTGTCGGAGGATGGGCAGTAGCGTCCTTCGTGTACATTTATAACTCAACTGCGATCGCCAGCCCATCTACCAAGCTTGGCGATTATGGCAAAACCCCCCAAAAAACGCAAAAAACTATGAGCACACAACACAAACCCATACTGGTCATTGGGGCAATATTTGGGGGAGGCTTCTGTGCCATTTCTGAAATGATGATGATGAGAAGAGCCAGCCAGAAACTACATGGGTACTCTTTTAAAGTAATTTATAATTGAAATTATTTGAATAATTGAATTTACATTTAAGTATACGCAGTTACAAATTATGGTAAAAAGTATAAAGAACAAAAATGGTACTCTTTTAAAATAAAATGATCAACTCCATTTCGATCTTACCTTGCCGACCATCAGGCAATTTATGAAACAAGCGTATAACCCCAATCTCGATTCTGCCCTGTCCCACCTAAATCCCCTTGTGGTATCAGCCGCCGATTACCAACCCTCCCGTATCAGTAGAGTACGCCGCCCGAGGCACGTTCTGGTCGATCCAGACGATAAAATCACGTTAGATCACATGAAGAGACTCGCGTTGTCTCGTTCACTAAACACCCGACCGTTGTACCGCCCTCGCCGCCGAGGATGCCCGCCTCACCGACGTCGCGGAGGCCTATCGCCGCGTCACCTTCCCGTTCAAGTTAGCACTTCTCCCTCCCGTCTCTTGCTGTAGTTTTAAATGTCCCCTAATACATTATAAATAATACCGATCCAGCTGTCCCCAAAACATAGCTTGTTATTCCCAGCAACGCCCTAAGCCGAGGTCCGTGTACCGCAGGGGCGCCCTTAGCGAAAGTTGCTTAGGTTTTAATATTAATTTTAAGCCTGGTTGGAGGCCTCTTTTGGCTTCGCCAGAAATGACATTACCCAGAAAAGTACGCGAGAAGCCCAACAAAAAATTAAATTTTTTGACAATTACAAATTATGGTATAAAGTATAAAGAAAAAAAATAGTTTAATGTGTAGAGAAAGAATTGCTATAATACTCGTAATATATGCGACGTGTGCAGTTAATTAATTATTTATTATAAGTATGTATATGCATTTTTTTTTAAACATGTTGACGGCACTTATGGCGCAGGGGCTAATCGCTTGGCTTTTTCCGCTGTGTCGCGGGTTTGATTTCCGTACGTAACAAATATTTGTATGACCTACAGGTAGTTGTTCCCGGTTCGGATACACAAACGTGCATGTGAGAGTTAGAGTTGCCAACTGTACAGTTAAATATTTAAAAAGAAGTGAACTGAGCCGATGCTCCCGCTTGATTTCTCAGTAAATTTACGTTAATCACTGTATACAAATTATCCGCTTATGTTATACCCACGGAGGTGATAGCGAAGCGTTTGTTCTGCAGTTGACATCCTCATCATTTCGGCCGAGTGAAGTCCACTGCTGGACACAGGCCTCCCCCAAAGATCACCACAACCACCGATATGGATTTGTTCTCGCTCATTGGGGGGGTTTTGCCATAATCGCCACGCTTGGCAGGCGGGTTGGCGATCGCAGTTGAGTTGTTAATGTACTCGAAGGACGCTGCTGCCCATTCTCCGGCTAATCCCTTAGTGGACTTTTACGACACCCATGGGAGGAGATGGGGTGGTGGCATTCTGAGCCGGCACCACACGGCAATCCTATGGCAGGTATAATAACTGCCATCTAACCTCTACAATCCAATACTACACAATATCGCTAACATTAGTTTCGACCAGAAATCAAGTATTCTATCCAATAATTTCATGCTATTGTTCCAGTGTGTGAAAGACGCAGCGATGTCGCCAGGCGCACCGTCCAACTCGGACGCAGAACTGACGGAGCTGCTCGGGTCTCTGACTACGCAGCAGCAGCAGCGGACCAGCGCCAGGGTCATCAAGAAGCTGCGACTGGAACCGCCCGTCGATAGAGATAAGAGGACTGTGAAGAAGGATGGCTCTGATGGTGAGTACGAGGCACTGATAATAAACACACTGAAACTGAGGTTCATAAGTTTTTATTGGTAAGTTTTTCTTACATGTCCTTCATTTTACATATTATGCATCTAACTCATACTCACCATCATGATTAAAAATACGAAGTCCATAATTGATACTGAATTACAAAAATTAAAAATTACATTGCATTATTATATATTACAATCACATAGGTAGTCAATTAACACAAGTTTTTTTTTAAATTTTAATGACAACAAAAATAAATAACAACCTTAATTACAAATTAATTTATCTCCTTACAATTAAGATTAATAAATTTATCATAATTATACAACGCCTGTTCAATAAGCCAGCGCTTTAATTGTGTTTTAAAACAGTTAAGGCTTGGTTTACTTAATATAGTTCAATTTTGGAGTATAACAAAGTGTGAGAAGATAGACGCGTAGATAGCAGGAATCATTATCATCGTTATATCGGCCATACAACGTCCACTACTGGACAAAGGCCTCCCCCATAGATTTCCACAACTGTGTCATCATATCCCCCCAGGAGTACGCACCACGCTTGGTAGGCGGGTTGGTAGTTGGACGCAGAATTGCTACTGTTCCACAGAAAGGACGCTGCTGCCCATCCCTCCGGTTAAGAGGCCCTTAGTCGCCTTTTACGACCTCCACGGGACTCCTCCCTTTCATTACGAGATGCTTAAAAATCTGTGTCAAGGTAGATATTTTTCGATATTTCGGAAAATTTTGTACTACCTTAAATTCGTAAGATTTTGCTGAACATTTAATGTGTTTTTTGGTAGGTTTTGACCCAAGCTCTCACCCCCTGCAGTATGTCGTGCTATTTAATGGACATACTGGACTGTATATGCTACTCCTCAACAAGCAAATGTCAAACAACGGTGTGTGGTAGCAGCACCACATACTCCGCACAATACGACACAATACGAATTTGACGGCACGGTTGGTGCAGTGGCTGACACAGTCGGCTGCTAGGCGATTCCCGCACGGAACAAATATTTGTATGATCTGCAGGTAGTTGTTCCGGGTCTGGGAGTATTGTGTGTGGAATTTATGTCTGTAAACGCACCCACGACACAGGAGAAATCCTAGTGTGGGGCAACGTTTTATTAAAAAAAAAAAAAAAAAAAATTTGTTGCATTGTTTGACACAATTCAAGCTTTTATTTCATGTACTAGGAGTGTTTAAAAATTCCCAGATATACCAGAATGCGAGACCCCAAGCAAGATCGACGAAAAGGAAATAAAATTTCCAACGGTAAAGCAAAGAATGCCAAAAGCGCTCTGGTCTACTGACGAAAAGAACTTGTTCTTCGAGGCCCTCAACGAGTACGGCAAAGACTTCGACGCTATCACTGCTTACATTTGTGCCAAGATGAAGAAGAAAGGCATGCCTGATGTCAACCTGAAGACCAAGACGCAAGTCAGCCATTTTTACTACCGGACCTGGCATAAGCTGTCGAAACATGTCCATTTTGATGAGAGTGAGTTTTTTTTTGAAACATTTTAATAGAAGTTCGATTATTTAAAAATAATTTAGAGTACTTCGGCATAGACACTTGGCATAGAGTATAAATATTTGATTTCATGGGATTTAATATTTTTGCGCGGCACCCCTCATTATTTTTTCAAGCAAGAATAGCCTATATTATACCTTATATCATCAGCTATCTGCCAGTGAAAGTCCCGTCAAAATCGATCCTACCGTTTCGGAGATTAGCGGGAACAAACAGACCGACAGACAAAAAAAATTGAAATCATTTTTTTGTTGTAGGTACTGTTTAGACTTTCATATGCATTTAGTAAAAAAAAAACTGTTATTTTGACGTTACAAACAGACACTTCAATTCTATTTATTTGTATAGATAAAGTTTTCGTAAGTATTCTAAGCTGGATGATGATTCCCGTGTGGAATACCAATGGCTACGAATAGCGCTAACTCATCTCTCATCTCTCTCCCATCTCACCGTGGGTGTCGTTAAAGGCGACTCTGGGATTAGCCGGAGGATGGGCAGTAGCGTCCTTCGATTACATTGACAACTCTACTGCTGGAACGCTTGCCAGGCGTGGTGATTATGGCAAAAACTCCCTATGAGCACACCCTGACCGGTAGTGGTAGCGATCTTTGTGGGGGGCATGTGTCCAACAGTGGACTTAATCGGCTGAAATGATGAAGCTGAAGACATTTTGATTCGGGTGGTGTCCGGATTACGAATATAGCACCACTCCATCTCCTCTCATGGATATCGTAAAAAGCGACTATGGTACTCTAAAACAGAGGGATGGGCAGCAGCGTCCCTTCTGTAGAACAGCAGCCATTCTCCGCTCACCAACTCGCCTGCCAAGCGTGGTGGGTACTGGCAAATTACACCTAAAATGGTGATACACGGCATGTACTTAACCGGTGATTGTGGAAATTTTAGAAAAAAAAACCTATGTATCCCCCTTGACGAATCTTTTGAGCACTGCTTGCCTATGATTTTGACTTGGACATCTTGGATCGCGGCAGGTGCGCAGGCGCGCTCTCGAGATGTGGCGACATCGCCTTTAGTTGCAGTTCGCGACCAAACGCGTCGTCGAGGCCATCCTGCCGCGCTTCGGAGCCTGGCTCAGAAGGAGCGAGCGCGTCACCTACCGTCTGACGCAGGTGTTCACCGGTCACCGTTGTTTCGGCGCGTACCTGCACAGGATAGGACGCGAGGCCACGGCACAATGCCACCATTGTGGAAGCGACCAGGACACCGCACAGCACACGCTCGAGGAGTGCCCTGCGTGGGTTACCGAGCGGCGGATCCTGGTCGATCGGATCGGGCAAGATCTCTCTCTGCCGGCAGTAGTGTCGACTATGTTAGCAGAGCATGAGAATTGGAGTGCTGTGGTCTCCTTCTGTGAGAGCGTCATGCTCCAGAAGGAGACTGCAGAGCGGGATCGGGAGAGGGCCGATCCCGCACGGTAAAGGACGAGGCGGCGCCGGGGTAACAACCGCCCCGGCTCCTGGATCCATCACGCCTGAGCCTCCTGCCGTCGTTACATGGTAGGGGGCCTCGGGGGTCGCGGGCGCGCATTGGGGATTTGAGATTGGGGAGTCTGTGTGCTCACACCGAGCGACCCCCGGGAAGACGGTGGTGCGCACGTGGCCACGTGCCGCCTTGTGCGCAGCACAGCGCACAGCGAGGCTGGGGGGATCCTTTACAATCCTCCCCGAGAGGTGCCTGGGGGCGACCCTTTTTACAGTCGCCTTCCCTCCGCTAGAGGGGGTGACCGCTTTACATTAATCCCCTCCGAGATGTGCTTAAGGCGTGGCATCACTGGGGGCTCTAGTGTGATCTTACGAGGATCTCTCACCCTCTTCGGTGCCGAAGATGACCGCTCCAGTGGTTTTAGCCGGTAGGAGTCCGGCATACCCCTTCGCCCTTCCCCGTGGTGAAGGAAGTTCGTGTAGAATTTCCATTGGACATCAATAAAAATAAATAAAAAAAAAGTTGCGCAGGCGCGAGGAGACGCGCCGCTTTCCTCCCCTTTCCCTCCCCACGTCGCATAGGCAGGGCATACACCGTGGTATCATCTACAGTCATTATTATCGCGAAACGCATCTTCAACATATTCAGTTAATGCAACCGCATAACAATGCTACCCATTTAACTATTCATATTATTAAATGAATTAAAATAAGCATTTCCTAGACGATACGGTGCTTTAACCACAAATTACATACATTACGACATGCAGAGGCTAAGCTAATGGGATATGACTAACATTAGATTAGATGTATCATTTAATACCATTATATTTTAATTGTACCTTCTACTGGCTGGACATGTGAATGCCTTTGCCTTGGTAGTTAGATAACTGTTACTGGGCAAGTTGTCGGTCTGTTGATCAAAAGGCCGTGAATTCTAACCCTACCGAAGTTACATTGCCAGATAAATGATCGGGATTCGTCTGGATTCTTCTACCATTTCTTATGAAAATTGACTCCCGAAAAAAATACAAAATTTCATCGTATTTTTTTATGTAGTGCTTCTCGCAGACATTTCCTAGAAATGCGACTGCTTAACCGGGCGATTATCACCTGATCGGAAAGCAGTTATTAAAATAATAAAGTCCCAAACAACATACCGCACTAAAAACATCAAGACACTGTGAGTGATTACTGCGTGCATCGAAACAATTTTTTTGATTAAAATTGTACGGATCTACCGTAAAATGAAATAAGTTAAAAAAATCTGGAACAACGCCTTAGTCATCCTGCGACCGCGAATGCTACAATGTGATCGAAACCAATGATATTTTACAAATAGATGCGCCATACACGAACATTATGACACTACAAAACGGCGTAAATTTTACTATACCTACTACCAGTACAGCTCACGAACATGAGCGAAGGACCAAAGAGAAAATTAAAGCCACCATGCGGCATCCCGGTTGTTAGAAAGAGATAAATATACACCTTTAGTTACGTCAGGTAGCAGCTATGCGCATGCTCGTTCGATGTCGTCCTGGCGCCGGCCGCCATTAGACCACGTAATAAAACAAAATACTGTAATATTATTTGCAGTATAGATTCTACGCATGGAATGACGTTTTTTCTCACAGTTGTACTATATTTTGTGCATAAACCTTATATAAACACAGGAATGCATATTTTCCGCAATATGTTGCAAGAATTACGTATAAGCAATGATTTTATACCATAGATGTGTTACGTCCATACTAAATGACGCCCAAAATTCAGTAAGAAGGAAGATATAAAAACTACGAGGGTAAAAGAGATAGCTATCTAAAATGACAAAACGTGCACTCGATGTCTTCATCGCACCTGTAATAGAATATGTGTTATATCTTTTCTTTGCTTGGCCTGTGTTTTCTTCGAGAATATTATTCTATATTATAATTTGAATAGTATTTTTATTAAAAGATTTTATATAGTTTGTTACTAACGTGTGGTAAGAGATCCCTTGTTCTTTATTTATTTTTGCCTGATAGTTTGTGCATTTTCTATAGCACGACGGCATTGTTATTTTATTACTTAATTAAAATAAAACAATACAGATTGTGTCAGTGTGTGCTCGTTGTCGTGTCTTGGGCGAACTGATTGCGGGGTGCTACAATTGGGGGAGTTTTGGTTCTGACTTTTGGCACGCATGTAACATATCTACTTCTGTTTAATATATAATATCATTGCGTATAAGAATCACAAGAATGACGTCTAGTTGCGACCAGCCACGATACTGGTCGGTGCGCGACTAAGTGAACTCTGCGGAATTACCTTGCTTTCATGTGACCACCATAGAGCACGGGCAGCGCTTGTACACTTATAATAACATCTTAGATCGAAACTTCCGGAAAATAAAAATCAATATGCGCGATGTAATCCGTTTGGATGAGGGCGGCATATAACCGCTCGTTGTGGAAATCTTAGGCCTTTGTTCAGCAGTGGACGTCCTGTGGCTGATATGATGATGATGAATCCATTTAAAATTGTTTTATTATAATAGTAAATATTTATTAAGAAAACATTAAACAGACTTCGACATCGACTGCTTTAATGTCCATGCGGTTGACGCAGTGGCTTTCTGCGTTACGTGTTCCGGGTTCGAACCCCGCACGGATCAAATATTCGTATGATCTACAGATAGTTGTTCCGGGTCTGGGTGTTTGTATAGACAGAAGCCTCCCCCAAAGATTGCCACAACGTTAGGTATGGGTTTGTGTTGTGTGGTCATTGGTGGGTTTTGACATAATCGCCACGCTTGGCAGACGGGTTGGCGATCGCAGTTGAGTTAAAAATCTACTCGAAGGACGCTGCTGCCCATCCGCCGGCAAATCTCATAGTCGCTTTTTACGATACCCACGGGATGAGATGGGGTGGTGGCACTCTTAACCACACCACACGGTATTAAAATTCATTATTTAATAAAATATATTAATTAGCAGATATGATACAAAAAAACGGCTCACGCATTTACATATTTACTAAACCTAATTATTGCTTTCTACAAAAATCGACTGTAGTAAATTAAAATACGATTGAGTGTTCCTTCGATTCGGAATAACATTAAACAGGACAAACCATCATCATTTAGGCCGAATGAAGTCCACTGCTGGACACAGGCCTCCCCCAAAGATCACCACAACGAGCAATATGGGTGCGCTGTGGGCTCATTGGGGGGTCTTGCCATAATCGCCACGCTTGGCAGACGGGTTGGCGATCGCAGATGAGTTTTTAATGTACTCGAAGGACGTTGCTGCCCATCCTTCGGCTAATCCCTTAGTCGACTTTTACGACACCCACGGGAGATGAGGTGGTGGTATTCTGATCTGGCACCACACCGCTGAACCTATGACTGAATAATATATTATTTCCCTTATTATTATTTTGCAAAAACTGTTCAAATAAATAAACCAATTATTATAATTAGTGTTTGATGCTCACCAGGTAACAACAAAAAAAATTTTTTTTTTAATATCGTGTGTAGTTGTTTCAAATTAATTGGGTATCGGCAAAAAAATTGCGTCATTGATTACATAATTTGAGGAAGTTAAATATTTTCTTCATATCGAAGTGGAATACGTAACAAGAACTTATAATGCGTGACCATTGTCTATGGAAACTATACAGTCATGAGCAAAACTATTCCGTGTGTTCCCGGTAAAGAATAGATAACCCTCTCCACCTTTCGTGGAGTTGTTCCGCCTTGGCAACGGCGGAGGGACATACCGGTCTCTTACCGGCTAAAACCCCACGTGTCCTTCCACTCCCCTCTCGATGGGGGTGAGGCGTTCGCTTTGTCAGCATAAGACCGCAACCCGGCAGGTATCGGCACATCACTGTTTGACGGACCCCGCCACAATTTTATTTATTTATTTATTCTTTATTGCACACAATATTTACAGATTAAAACAATACTAAAGAAAAGTTGATGTACATAGGCGAGCTTAACTCACTATTGAGTTCTCTTACAGCAAACTTTTGAGTGATAGAGTAATGTTAATATGAGGATCTAATCTAATGAAGTGTACAACTAGAATGAAGCATGACCAGATATTTATAAAATAAAAGTACATTAAAATGCATAACATATTAGGTATATAAATAAAGATATACTTTGAAAATAAGTCACATACAAATATATACAACAAAAATAATAATACATAATACATACATACACCCCATGAGTGCCCGTAGGATTTTCAACTCTGGCTTTCCTTAGTTGGCCGATCTGAAGGGGGCCGCCAGAACTATATGCTCGGGGGTGGAAGTGTCTAATGGCGTAATAACGGGGAAACCCGCTCCGAGTCTTCGAGACGCGCGATGGTGAAACCGGTGCCGCACCTCTCTACATCCCTAGCCGCTCACACCGTTGTCGCCTGTAGTGGTGACCATTTAGGGGGCCCATCTTGTGAGTGGCGAGTCACCGTCTGCCACAGAATTTCACTTTAAAGGTTGAATGATGCCGTATTTTCCATTTTTCTTTGTATTAAACACCCCAAAACATTTAGCACCCATTGCAATAGACCTTATAACTGTAGTTTCCATCTTATACAATAGTTTTACACCTCCGGGGACAATGCGAGACTGCATTTTATAGTGCAGCCATGGAGAGTCCCCGGTTAGTGTCCCATTACATTTTAGATTAAAATTCTATAAAGGGCCTCTGCGTGTTGGACCCATATCCCCGCGTAAGCCTATCAAAAGACCGGGTTCCCCCTTACAGGGGATATAAACCCGTGTAATAGAGATACATACATACATATACCAATATCTAATAATACATATATACTACTAAGTCATATTGAAAAATAAACGTAAATTTTACGTAAAGCTTGAAAAGAAAACTAGTAAAATATTCATCACAAAACCAATCATCTACGAATTTATATATATTCGTGTTCACGACTGTACCAGTAGGTTTTTTTTTATGCAGATTAACAAGTTGTTTTTTTTTTAAAAGCCGGTTTATAAATCACGCTACAATAAAAATAAACCCAATATATACCTAATAGATAGCAATGTGGAAAAGATTTGCTGTTGCTATTTTAGGCTATGAACACAAGCGGTAGATATCATATCGATATTCAATAATTAAGCTTTAATTAACGTTATGAAAAGTGCTTATTTAACCACTTGTAACCTTTAAGGCGAAGATCTGATAAAGATTTTCGGAGATAAATAAGGGAACTCTTCAATGAATATGAATATGTGAGATTCATGTGTGTAAACGCACCCACGACACAGGAGAAATCATAGTGCGGGGCAACGTTTAAAAAAAAAACTATAAATAAATTAATAACAGCAAATCACCCTGGATTGCAAAAATCGCTTGTCTATGTATTGTTCGGTTTTTACTTTTTTAATTAATATTATTTTAACACAGAGCCAATCTAAAACAGTTGGCGGTCCAATTGCCTATCATGCGATCGGGTGGTAGGAACCAAACATTGTTATAATTATATTCAACTTTGTGACGAGGCGAACCTGTCATGCACCTGGTGGTAAGCGTGCAAAAAGTGTTCATTTTTTTGTTCAATATTTGATCAAATTTCTCTGTTGCTGCGACATGCCCCCACCCAATATCCTTGCCCAAGATATGATTTTTGTCAAGTAAGATGTAATTCAATTCTAAAGGCATTATTTTATTTTTATAAACTTTGGTGCCTTGTATTGTGAATAGGTTTGTAGCATTCATACTCATTAAATGATCGGTGAGGTTAAGCAACGCTTGGCGCGGTCAGTCTGTGGATGGGTGCCCGCTTAGTGGTATTTAAACTGAGCGTCTCTCTGCTTTTGGAGGGCACGTTAAATCGTCGGTTCCGGTTGTTGTCATTAGACAGCAGTCATTAAGCCAAGTTGGATTTTTTTGCCCATGACATTAATAAGATTTGTGTCTTGTTTGACGTTGATTTTCTGGACAGCCTGTGTACAATATACTGATCGATTGTTTATACTAATATTAATGATATTTGCATGCTAATTAGGTGAAACATGTATGTACTTAATTTAATGTTTATTTCATACTACGGACGTACCTATATTACCTTAATTCTTGTGATCAGCTATGAGTTAACTATGTGAAAAAACCGAATTGTATGAATTAAAGGCTAAAAGCCTCATCTTGACACGAGAATTTCATTTCCTAGACGTAAAAAAAGTTGCTCAGGAGTTGTACGCGTTAATAAACTACGGTGAACTGCGGAAGAAGCTGGTCTCCATCAACGAGAAGACGTGCGCGCGACTCGGCGAGATGGTGCTGTGTGGCAGCATTATGGTGCGAGCGAGAGGGAGGAACCTGCGTGTGCGCACACCCATGTGCCGCGCGCTGAGAAGACTCAACCAGATCACTGGTAGGTAACCACATCACAATACTCAGCAAGTAGGTACCTCATTGATTTGAATGATACTGAATTGAATGCTCAGACGGATTATCGCCATTATCACCACGCTTGGCGAACACATTGAGGATTGCAGTATGCTGTCTTTGCCAAACATCAAACTTAGTTTTTTAATGTTTTATATACGTTAAGCTGGATAGATTATTCATTCCCTAGTGAAGAAACGCAAAGGATATCGTTTGTTACTCTTTTGAAATATATAGGCATTGGATCGCACCCCTGGCAGATGTCGGCTCGTTATTAGGTCTAGCAGGCCGTCCGATCAAGATGGCGGAGCTGAGAGTAGTGGTCCTGGATGACGTCGTCACAAAAGCCGAGATAGCAGAGGCCATCATGACTGTGACGGCGGATTTGCCCGAGGATATAAGGGTGGGCGATATTCACCGCTCACCTTTGTCCTTAGACACGGTCAGGGTCCGTATCCCACTGGAGGCGGCCAGGAAGCTAGCGTCCACCTGCCGCATTTGCGTGGGATGGACATCGGCTAGAGTCGAGGTATTGGCAGCACGGCCATTACAGTGCTTCCGATGCCTCGAGTTCGGACATGTGCGCCTCCGGTGCACCATACACGGGGGAGTTGACCGAAGCGACCGGTGCTTCGGCTGTGGCAGACGGCACAAAGTTCGCCGTCTCTATGGGGGGGGTGTCGTGCGGTCCGTGGACCTCTACGGGGCGCCTGTATGGTCAGCTCGACTGTCAAGCGCCCAGCGCTGCAGAACCAAAATTCACGGTCTGTAGCGAATCGCACGAGGATACCGAACAGTGTGCTACGAGGCGGCTCTTGCAATGCCACCATTGTGATAGCGACTAGGATACCGTACAGCAATCGCTTGAGGCGTGCCCTGCGTGGGCCGCCGAACGTCCGATCCTGGTTGTTTGGATCGGTAAAGATCTTTCTCTGCAGTCGTGTCGGTTATCCAACTTAAGAGCATGAAAACGAGAATGCAGTAGTTTTCTTGTGTGAGAGCGTCATGCTTCAGAAGGAGACCGCAGAGCGGAATCGGGAGGTGGCCTATCCTGCTCGAAGAAGGAGGAGACGGCGCCTGGGTAACAATCACCGTGACACCTAATTCTCATACGCCTGAAACCCCTTGCCGTCGCTATAAGGAGCCAGCTTCTGGGTTCGCGGTTACGTACATTGGAGAATCTGTGTGCTCATACCGAGTGACCCACGAGAAGACAGTAGCGCGCATGTGGTCACGAGCTGCCGTGTGCGGATAGCATGGCTCACAGGGACGCTTCGGGGATCCTTTACAATCCTCCCAGGGGGAAAGCTTTACAGTCACCTTCTCAGAGATGTGCCTATAGCCGTGGCATCAGTGGGCGGCTCTAGTGTGATCATACGAGTACCTGGAGTCTCTCTTAGGTGCCGAGGATGACCGCCCCAGTGGTTTTAGCCGGTGGGAATGTTTCTCCGTCTTTCTTCGTGGTGCAGGAATTTCATGAAGAATTTCCACGGGATCAATAAAAAAAGCACTTCTAAAAAGAAAACATCGTCCACCACCACCAACAAGCTGCTACCAATACATCTTATCCCGTGGGTGTCGTAAAAGCCGACTAAGGGATTAGACGGAGGATGGGCAGCAGCGCCCTTCGAGTACATTAACAACTCAACTGTGATCGCCCACCCGCCTGCCAAGCGTGTCGATTATAACACACCTATATCGGTCATTCCGTGTGGTGTTCGGATTAAGAATATAGCACCACTCCATCTCCTCCCGTGGATGTCGTAAAAGGCGACTAAGGGAATCTAAACCAGAGGGATGGGCAGCAGCGTCCCTTCTGTGAAACGGTAGCAATACTGCGCTCACCAACCCGCCTGCCAAGCGTGGTGAGTATTGGCAAATACCCCCCAAAATGATGACACAGTTGTGAAAATCTATGGGGGAGGCCTTTGTTCAGCAGTGGACGTATAAATGGCCGATATGATATCGGTCGCTGCGGTGATCTTTGCGGGAGGCCTGTGTTCAGTAGTGGACTATATTTGATCGAATAAGTATGATGTGAGAGTAAAGGGGCCTACTCAAAGCCCCGCCTGCGAGCAGTATCTCTGCCGGATCGTGCTCCCACCCACCCACTGTGCGCCAGAGCGGGCGCTGGGCGCGCGCGTGCCGGCGCGGGCCGTGCTGGCGCTGCGCGCGCGCTCGGGCGCGGCGTGGGCGCGCGTGCTGGCGGCGGCGCACAACCCGCGCGCCGCGCTGGCGCTGCCGCTGCGCGTGCGCCTGGCCGCGCTGCTGCGCGCGCTCGCCTCGCGCTGGACCGGCCCCGTATCCTTTGTGCTACCGTAATGACTACAGCTCGCCCACGGGTTCTACTCGACCGCTTGCTGCAGTGGCTGTTACAATCGGCGGCTGCGCACTGGCTCGGTTCGATTCCCGCACGGAACAAGTATTTGTACGATCTGCAGGTAGTTGTTTCGTGTCTGGATGTATTGTGCGTGGAATTTGTGTTCGTAAACGCGCCCACGACACAGGAAAAATCCTAATGTAAGGCAACGTTTTTTTTTTACAAAAAAAACTACTAATAACTTCAACTATACCAAATATTACACTCCTCGGTGCGCGTAGTGTTTTTAAAAAGAAGTACAAAACAAATCTGACTTCCAGAGCCCATATTTGTATAGCTTACAAACTACCATACACAAAGTAAATAAAAAGGCAATGCCCAATCTCAGCGAAACGTGGATAAGTCGCGAAGTAAAAATATGTTTGCGTAAAAACTTAAACAATTCTAAAATAAGTAATTTTGCAAACCTCGTTATATGTATAAAAGCCGCATTAAAAACTACTACTACTATTTAAACCGATTACGCCTACGAGGCAGCACCATTTTTTTATTGCAAACCATTTTTATTTTATGTCAATTAATACAACCGTGTGGTGCCGGCTCAGAATGCCACCACCCCATCTCCTCCCGTGGGTGTCGTAAAAGTCGACTAAGGGATTGGCCGGAGGATGGACAGCAGCGTCCTTCGAGTACATTAACAATTCAACTGCGATCACCAACCCGCCTGCCAAGCGTGGCGATTATGGCAAAACCCCCCCAATGAGCCCACATCACATCCATATCGGTCGTTGTGGTGATCTTTGGGGGAGGCCTGTGCCCAGCAGTGGACTTCATTCGGCCGTTAGATAGAATACAACCTCATAATGTGTAACTATTACATAAATAAATACGTAATATCAGTAAAATAAAAACAAGAATTTATTTTTGGATATAATACCAATATTAAAAGGTTTTTTAGTGTCGAGATTACAATTCTTCACATGCTAAATTATTTAATTCCCTGCAACCTTATCTTTTATAAAATATTAAAAAACCAAGTTATTTATTATTATACTTTCTGTCCACTAACAAACTAGTTCCCGGTGTTAATGAATAAGGCTTAAAACTATGCAAATACAAATTCAAATACAATTACAAATACTTTATTCGTGAATGGGTATGGGATGGGATGGAATGGATACAATAAGATGTTCAAATAGGAAAATAGATTTTTTTAGTTTTCTTTTTAAAAAACTTTGCCCCACACTAGGATTTCTCCTGTGTCGTAGGTGCGTTTACAGACATGAATTCCACACACAACACACCCAGACCCGGAACAACTACCTGCAGATCGTACAAATATTTGATCCGTGCGGGAATCGAACCCACGACCCGGTGCGTAGCAGCCGACTGTATCAGCCACTGCACCAACCGTGCCGTCATTACATACACACCTTTACAGGCATGCGAAATACATTGAATCACAGAAATTAACTTCACATAAATTACTATTATTATATATACATTACCATTACATTAGTCACGATTACTGATTTTTCCTTACACGCCATTACACGTTACAATACATAACTCACGTCAAAATTAAGTAGTTACATTTCAATTGAGAGTTGTCATTTCTATAGCATCGCAATAAAACTAATGAAACAATAATAGTTGATGTCAATATTTAATACATTCCTAATAATTACCTATTTGTATTCTAAATAATCATTAATGCTGTAAAAGCAGCGTACAACAAGCCTTCCGATCGAATATCCGTTATAAAAGTTGTAGAAACAGAAGCAGAAACGCATATGAAAAACCGGACAAGTGCGAATTGAACTCACGTGGAGAGGGTTCCAAAATTGCTGATATTGTCTATTGTTGGATTCGGTCTTGTACCAATAACTTATCCCAAGAACAAACTTAACATCGTAGTTGAAAAACATGTCTTCCCATACATTCCAACTGCAAACGTAAGTTTGTACGCACAATATTGAAAGATTTACCATGTTATTTTAAGACCATAGACTTCTTATAGGTTTTCCTGTAGTCTATAGATAAAGCGCTATTACCTAATTTTTTTTTTTTAATTTTAGGCTCAGTAGTTTTGGACATAAGGGTGGGGGTGGGGGGGGGGGGGGGGTGGATGGTAAATTTTCGGCTATTTTCTTAAATTATAAAATAAATACATTTGAGACCCTCACAATAAGCCCTTTCATATATTACACGGTACAGTTTGCCAAACTTCATTCTTTAATTTTCTATATTGCCCCCCTAAAAGGACGGCAATATTCAAAATGCATTTACTAACGTTACATGCACGTGTTTGGGTCGCAAAAATCCATACGTATAGTAAATTTCAACTTAATCGGTCTAGTAGATTCGGAGCAAATTTGCTGTGACAGACGGACAGACAGACAGACACACGAGTGATCATGTAAGGGTTCCTTCGGACGTTCGGAACCCTAAAAATCGTGTGGAGCTTCCGTAATTGCGGAAGCAGAAGTAGAGGTATGTTGCATCACTAATCAGTATCCTAAAAACATTGATTACGTGCGGGGCATAAACCCGTGACCCGCACCGCAAAAAGACAATCGCTAAGCCACTTCAGCCACAACAATAGTTACGCCCAAGAATTTCATGACTCGCTACAGTCATTTTACAAGCTTAACAAATTGGCCGAGAGCGTCGACCTCAAACCAGAAGATACACAGAAAGACACAGAAGAGGACACCGAGCCGAGTCGACCGTGCGCAGAGGAGGCAGAGCCAAACGGAGAACTTGAGGAACATCTCAACTTGGAAACCGACAGAATTATATTGCAAGGTATAAGCTTTTTAGGGTTTGTAAGAATGATACGATTTATATCATACACACACTTTATTTTAGTAGAATAAGTATTTCCCATACACTGAATCTGTGATATCTAAGCGCGAATATACTCTTTTTTTCTACCTGCTTTCATGTCGTCCATTACATTCTGCCCAATCGTGTCGCCAATTTTTTGTTAAAAATAGTATTACAAAATTATGTATGAAAAATTAAACGTATTGAGAAGTTGTTAAAAGAATATAACACTATAAAATATTAGGATTGCTAACACGTTTCATAATTCCACTATCTGGCCGTGTCGTGCTGGCTAAAAATAGTACCAACATTCTCATCTGGTGGTCCTCGTAAAAGGCGACTATGGAATTAGCCGTAGAATCGGTAGCAGCGTTCTTCGAGTACATTTACAATTCAATTGCGATCGCCAACCCGCCTACTAAACCTGGCGATTATGGTTAACACACAATGAGTACACAACAATTATGGAGTTTCTTGCCGGCTTCTTCTCCATAAGATCAACTTTTCCGAACCGTGCACCTTAACTTTCGACTTTTCTTATGTGCCTATTAGGGCCTATATGAAATAAAAACTTTGACTTTGACTTTGAACACAAACACAGACCGCTCGTTCTTTGGCATGTCCAGCATGACGTGTTGAGCTGAAATGGTGATGAGTCTAAGAGAACAAGGGTTTGCCAAATGGTTGGGATTCGTCTGGATTATTTTCATATGATGTCCGGACTCCTCGAAAAACTAGAACGCCCGACGACAAACAGTTGACAAATACTTAAGTTTTAGGTCTTAGTTCTCCTAAAGAATCCAAATTGGTGGACTCAGTGAAAACAGATGCAAAATACATTTGGCTATGTAAAAATTTAGTTCATTCCGAAAACTCTGTAGGTATTTAGTTAATCTCTTTGTTAACTTTTGAAGTAAGTGAATATTAACATCTAATAAAAGAAAGAACTAAAAGTCATTGAAGTATAATGTACTACGTACTAGAGTGGCTATTACAAACAAATTATATGGTTATGAAGTTGCGACCGCGGGACACGCCACTCCTGGACTTTTACATATGTTTCTCCAGTTATTAAAACAATATCTCACTGCACATGAAGGGATATCTAAGTAATACAACTTAGCACTCAAACACGTCACGTTGCGGCAAGCGACCTGACACAAAGTGGGTTAGAGTGCGAGAGAGAGAGTAGAGTAGAGCGCTCTAACTTTAATTATAAAGGGTCTAGTTGAGACGTCTTCTCTAGTACGTAGTACATTATACTTCAATGCTAAACGTAACATTTTTACTCATAATATTTCTCCAGTTCAGTTCAACAACGCCAAATTGTCAACATTTTGAAATTTTGTCCAGATGTTTCGGTTTTTCGATCTGGCAACCCAATATGATATACGTGGTTTTCCGAGTGGTGTCTGGATTAAGGATATAGCATCAGCAAAAATACGTCCATTGCTGAACAAAGGTCTCTTCTCTATAAACGCTTGGCAGGCGGTTTGATGAGCGCAGAATGACTTCTGTTCTACAGAAGGGACGCTGCTGCCCATCCATCTGGCTAAGAGTCCCCTTGTCTCCTTTTGCGCCACCCACAGGAGGAGATAGAGCGGTGCTATATTCTTAATCTGAGGGCCAATTCTCGTAATTAATTTACACTCTGACTGACTCTTGACCGAACTGAGATTAAATTATGAATTGAACGAAGAAATGGTATTCTGCTACTCTTAAAGTTCAGTCAGATTTCAGTATAATCTCGATCTAGTCTCATTTCGATCTCAATTTTGACGTTTATTTAATTAAAATTATATATTTAAAGTACACGTGACAGTTCGAAATGTTAGCAGAATACCGTTTTCACTTCGATCCATTTTCGATCTCATCACAGTGTAAGTTCACGTTTGACATTGTTTGTTAGTGTAGGAGAATATAATTTGTGACGTTTATGACACTGAGACTAGATCGGAACTAAACTTTGAACATTTTTTAAATACGAGAATTGGCCTTCTGGTTGCACGGACTATCTCGTATATCGACTATTTAGTGACACGGAGATATTATAGTCACAATTTACTTGCATGACTTCCCAAAACCCGGTAAGTAGCCAGAACGCCCCTTCGAGGCGGAGGCAGTCCCCCCGGTTAAACCCTCACTGTTTCCTCTGCCGCTAAAAAAGGCTAAGTTGTGACGCTTATTTTTCTCCAGAACTAAAAGCACCAAAGAAGCTAGCTCTTCATGTCGGTCCAAGACCTGGTGCGGAGATCCACCTACCAGTGGTAAGCCCCAGCGAGCAGCTGTCCAGTCAGAAGATATGCTTCTCTTCGTACTTAGAACGGATGGGGTCACAGATAGACAAAGATGGCGGTGGTAAGTGTTCTACTTCAATATTCTACAACACACATCAGGGATGTTAGAACGAAATAACATGCGATGGCCCCACAGTCATCCTGCATACCCAGGCGTCGTTGTTGCAGGGGGAGTTGTTCTCCAGTCGCCTGGCTGCTTGCTCGGCGTTGATTGGGAGATGCACTCGTATTTGCAGAGATCTTCGATCCTTCGACTGACGTGAGCGAGAATAGCTATGTGACGCGAAGTGACGTAACAAAACACGATGGACCACGACTAACTGTGCCTAAGTGACATAACAAACAAATATGCGCTGCACCGTTTCTTGTCGTGGCGTCAACAATATATATATATTTTTTTTTTTTAAACGTTGCCCCGCTCTAGGATTTCTCCTGTGTCGTGGGTGTGTTTACAGACAGAAATTCCACACACAATACACCCAGACCCGAAACAACTGCCTGCAGATCGTACAAATATTTGTTCCGTGCAGAATTTGAATTCGCTGTGTTACGTCGAACGATGAGTAAGCCTTCCGAGTCGCGTCATTCTATCAGCCTACAATTTTGGGTTGTCTCCTCTCAATAAGGGAAAGGCTGCCGTAGTACTCACCTTTTAAAGATACATTGTTAACAGCAAAAATCCGAACACCGAAACGCCACCGCAAAGACAGCGCAACAGACAAAGACAAAGAAGAACAAAAGAAATTCAAACTGGAAGACACTGACAAACTGATAAACATAGAAGAAACAGCTATCGACGGCATAGAATTAATGGCCAACTACAAGAATCTTCAAGACGATGAAGAAAAACCGAGCACAGAAGACGAGAAGGATCGGGAGACCGCAGAAGATGACGGAGGTGATCTACAAGAAAAAGATAAGGATATGTCCGAAAGAGACAAGGATATGTCAGATAGAGATAAAGATATGTCGGAGAAAGAAAAGGATAGCTTTTCGGAAATGGAAGATGATGAGAAGTATAATAAGAGTGATACGGACAATGAAAGCGATCACGGAAAGGATAAGACTGGAAAGGAAACAAATTTCAAGAACCTTAAGGTATGTACGTTCTGTATTGTGTTTATTACGCTGCACTGAAGCCGTGTGCTGCCGGCTACGAATAGCACCAACCCATTTCATCCCGTGGGTGTCGTAAAAGATGACTATGGGATTAACCGGAGGATGGGCAGCAGCGTCCTTCGAGTATATTAACAACTCAAATGCGATCGCCAACCCGTCTGCCAAGCGTGGCGATTTTGGCAAAAACAAGAGCACATAACACACCCAGACCGGTCGTTGTGGTGATCTACGGCTTGAGTTCAGAAGTGGACGCCTTTTGGCTGAGATGATGATGATGATAACGAAACCATTTAATTATGAATAGTCAGAGTTAAGTTGCACGGTTTCAAATTGTGGTGCCGAAAAGTTCTCGAGTGACGACCGCGTACAGAAAGACCCACAACGAGGTGGCCCGACGACCTGGTGAAGGTTGCGGGAATCCGCTGGATGCGAGTAGCGCAGGAGAGATTAAACCCAGTGTAGGACGACCGCCAACGAGATGGACGGATGATCCGCTGAAGGTCGCTGGGGTCCTTGGATGCATGTGGCATGTAACCTGACTTTGTGGAAATCTGTGGGGGAGGCATTATGTGGACGTCCTTTGGCTGATATGATGATGATAATGCGTCGTCATTATGGGGGGACTATGTCATCACTTACCAAGCTTGGCAGGCGGGTTCGTGAGCGCATTATGGCTATTGTTCCATAAAAGACACGCTGCTGCCTGTCTCTGGTTTAAAGTCCCTTAGTCGCCTTTTAAGACATCCCACGGGAGGAGATGGAGTGGTGCTATATTGCTAATCCGGACATCATACTGAAAAAAATAATTAATCAAATGGTATATGTAGCACGTGGACCTAAAGAGGTGGTGGAATGTATGAGGAACTTGTGAAGTTTTAGAAATACGATATTATGGCCACAATTTAGATCCTTGTCTAGAATAAAGCAATCTCAACTCCACCAACCTTAAGCTTCTCTCTTATCCTGGATCGGATCAGGCTTGCTGAGAAAGAAAGAAAGAAAGAAAGAAAGAAAAAGTTTTTATTTCTACGCGCAATTGACACACACAACACTTAACACAAGACTTAAAACTAGACTTTCTTCAGCCAAAATAATAATAACATTATAACAAAAACAGAACTATAAAAAATTTAAGCACGGACTATAAATAAAACTTCTCAGTCCGTAAGAAATGAGATCTCTGATAATCCAGTTTATAAAGTTCAATGGTATATCTGTATTATCTGTGGTTGTGGTTTCTCGATGTAATAAAAAAAGAAAAGAAGTAGTATGTCTAAGTAATCTGTGCAACCAAACAATAACAAACAGGTTACACTTAAGAAAGCTCGCTTACTCGTGGATGGATGAGACGTCACTATAGGATTCTAGAAAAGTCTCTCTCAATCCAAATCGTAGGCACACACATTTGAATGTTAAGGTTTGTTCTGATACGGTCAGAAAGCACTATTCACTAGGTGAAGAAAAGTCTAGCCGTACAATGTGATTTCGGACACAGGCGTGCACGGCACCGCCACACAGCTTCCTTCTCGGTAGTCGAACGTCGACTCCGTCGTGCCAAAATGGCTGCTCATCTCCGTCACTTCACCAGAAGTGAGGGTAGAAGGTTTAATATTAAATAGAGCTTAAAACTACCTTAAACTAGACAAGGATCGAACAGTATACATGAATAAAAATATTTTGAATTTGAAGTCGATTTTGATGACCTAGCAGTGGTATGGAGTTTCAAACTTCATCATTTCGGCCGAATGAAGTCCACTGCTGGACACTGGCCTCCCCCAAAGATCACCACAACGACCGATATGGGTGTGTTGTGGGCTTATTGGGGGGTTTTGCCATAATCGCCACGCTTGGCAGACGGGTTGGCGATCGCGGTTGAGTTGTTAATGTACTCGAAGGACGCTGCTGCCCATCTTTCGGCTAATCCCTTAGTCGACTCTTACGACACCCACGGGAGGAGATGGGGTGGTGGTATTCTGAGCATTGAGAACTTGTGGTCAGAAATTTACTGGTCGTCTTAAACACATGTGAATAAACCAATAGTAAAAAAGTCAATAGAGTTTATGTCTTCTGATGTTTTCTAGGTGAAATTCCGTATACGACCAAAAAAGCGTGGGGGCAGTATCTATACTTTAGTTACGGACAAAGATCCTGAAGAAGCAAAGACTGAGGAACCAAAGACTGAGTTGACTGAACCAGCGAGGGTGGAAGAAGAAGCTAAGCCTGATATAGACGTGGATATGGCGTTGAAGCAAATCAGAAAGGGATGGAGTGTTCATGATGCAGGAGACCTGACTATTGGAGATTTGTACCTGATGGTAAGTTTCTTGACAACTGTTCCATTTAAGATGATTTCATCGCGTGTATTGTCCATACACCACGCTCGAGTCTCGATAAGTGCATTTAACTTATACTATTTCATCATCATTTCGGCCATACAGCGTCCATTACTGAACAAAGGCCTCCCCGATAGATTTACACAATTATGTCATCATATTGGGGGGAATTTGCCAGTACTCAACACACTTGGCAGGTGGATTGGTGAGCGCAGATAGGCTACTGTTTCACAGAAAAGACGCTGCTGCCCGTCCCTCTGGTTTAGAACCCCTTAGTCGCCTTTTACGACATCCATTATTATTACATATTGTAATAAAACCCGAAACGGGTTACATCGCGTATATTAGAAAGAAAGAAAAAGATTTATTAGAGGACACAAATCACACATACAAGAAAAAGAATCGCGCACACAGATTATAGCCACAACACATTAAAGAACATTTAATAATAAACTGGAACAAAGAAATACACAGTCGGTACGTAATAAAAAGAACAATAATAGATCGACGGGTCTCGGCTTATCTATAGCCTTATTATAGATTTTTGTTTTTCCTGACGTTCCGAACATGGCACAGTGGTCGTGGAACTATTAACTAATGAATGGTTGACATTATTATATTTCTTACTACTTTATTGTTTTTTAACAGGTTTCTCAGGCCATTCATAAATAACTTTCTAACATACATACTATACAATGTGTCCGGTCATGGACTTGTGATATTCTAGGTACTTAAATAACACTTATTTTTATACTCCACATACTAGGATCCAAGGGACGTGGTCCTCGCTATGCGGCAGCCATATTGTTTTTTTGTTGAGAAATTCTCTACGTGTGTACAAAAACATTCATATCTCTCAGTGTTGGTCTTACTGAGAAAAAAATAAGCTTCTTTGGAGAGCAACAATATTGTCAATTATTTATAAATGTTTATAAAACTCAAATAAAAATATCAAATGCAAATCAATAAATTATTGTAGATTACTGCTAGAACAACCCCTATGACCCTTTTATTGTTTTTACTATATCGACAGATTTTTAGCTAAGCAACAATAAAAGATTTACAGCTTGTTTAAAAAAAGTTTCCTTCCTTTCCTTCCTTTGTCTTGTTTACAGACATGAATTCCACATACAGCAGCGGTGCAGTGGCTGATACAGTCGGCTGCTGCGCTCCGGGTCGTGGGTTCGATTCCCGCACGGAACAAATATTTGTACGGCCTGCAGGTATTTGTTCCGGGTCTGGGTGTATAGTGTGTGAAATGTATGTCTGTAAACGCACCCACGACACAGGAGAAATCCTAGTGTGGGGAAACGTTAAAAAAAAAACGCTAATTTTATAAAATAAAAATTGTTTTACAATTAAAACAACCAAACAATGAGATTCTTGATCCTCAAAGTCTTCTGTCTTGAACCGTATGTACTCCACGATTTTCTTAATCTTCGCTGAGTGATGAAGACGTCTCCCCATAAACTACTGGTTATGTGCCGTGTGTCGTCATTTTGGGGAGAATTTGCCAGTATGTAATCACCACGCATGGAAGGCTGGTTTGGTGAGCGCAGGGGTGCAATTCCCTAAGCTCAAACATCCATACATCCTTGAATACAGAATTAAAATAATGGGGAAACAACATTTTAGTTATCGCTAAGATTCGTCGTCATGGCTCACCATCTACAACGTGTCCTTGAATGGCTTCAATCATGTCTTATCGTATTCCAAATTGGTTTTTCACGGTCATTTTAATTCTGTATTGAAGGATGTATGGATGTCTGACCTTAAGGTATTGCCCCACAGAATTGCTGCTGTTTCACAGAAGGGACGCTGCTGCCCATCCCTCTGGTATATCCCTTAGACACCTTTTATGACGTCCGAGGGAGGTGGAGCGACTCTATATTCTTAATCCGGACTCCACACGGATTCATCTATCAAAATATTTCTTGAGTGTCGGAAAGGCGACTAAGTTGCGTCAGACCAGCAGCTTTCTATCTGTTTGCCAAGCATGGTGATTACGACTGGTGATGGCGATCCCACACCATCGTTTGATGTACCAGTCTCGTAGGAGGCGTGGTTAGTAGACATCAATGCGCCGATAATGAATAATCAATATTCGTATCACTGTCTCCTGGATATTTATGTTCACCGATTATATCTATCACCGATGTGGGGTATTTGAGGTTCACAGCTTGCATGCTTGATGACCATCGGTTATATCTTCTATTTGGGAGAAGTACAGTTATATTGATATTAAAACGTGATATTTATATTAAAACGTGACAGTCATTGAAACCGTGAAATATTGTACACTTTGTACAAGTATTGCAACCATAATGTATTTATGTAGTCAGTAAATGCAGTGGTAGGCCAGTTGTTGAACGCTTGCCTTCCATACAGGAAAGTCTGGGGTGCAATTCCTTAAGCTCAAACATCCATGCATCCTTGAAAACAGAATCGTAATAACGCTGTAAAACCAACTCGGTATTCGTTAAGACATGATTGAAGCTATTCAAGGACTCGTTGCAGAAGGTAAGCCATGAGAACCAGTCTTAGTGATTACCAAATTGGGTTATTACCGTTATTTCAATTCTGTATTCAAGGATGTATGGATGTTTTAGCTTATTTGCACCTCTGAGTTCGATCCCGGCCCTCTGACTTTTCGTATTCATGTGTCGAATTTGATTACACTTGCGTTAACGGTGAAGGAAAACATCGTGAGGAAACCTGCACACCTGAGAGGACTCCAGAATGTTCTCAATGGTGTGTGTAGTCCGCCAACCCACACTAGGCCAGCGTGGTGAACTAAGGCCTAACCTTTCTTATCGTGAGAAAAGGCCTGTGCCCAGCAGTGGGACAGTAGTGGGCTGATATGTATAGGTATTGCACCTATGTCTACTCTATATAGTTATATACAGAAAACAAATACTCCGCAAGTAAAACACAACAATCAATAAATAACATTGTTCCAGTTCGGTTCCCGATCTAAGCTCGAACTAGACTACTGGTGGGCGGAACCCACGCCGCCATTACCACAACCACAAAAATCTGCAGTCATCCTACCGACAGCCCCTCCGTCCGACAAACGCGACAAGCCCGACAAGCCCGACAAAGGAGCGGATAGTTCCGTAGAGGACGATAAGGAGAGAGCTAGGGAAAGTGATAACGATATGCTCTCACCAAAGAACACGTATAGTCAAGACAGCAATGATGGGATGTCGGGAGATGAAAGGAAGTGTAAGTATTTTTTTTTTACGATATTCAGCATTATAAACTGAATTTCTCAATTTTACTCACGACTAGCTGGGACCCGCGGTTTCACCCGCCGTTTAATTTAAAAGAAAGCGGATTATTTATATATAATTGACAGTACTTCGGCATAGACACTTGACATAGAGTATGTATATATATATTGGATTTCATGGGTTTTATTTTTTTGCACGGAACCCTAATTATTTTCTAAAGTAAAAGTAGCCTAAGTTATTCCTTATAACATCAGCTATCTTCCAGTGAAAGTCCCGTAGAAATCGGTCCAGCCGTTTCGGAGATTAGCGGGAACAAACAGACAGACAGACAAAAAAAAATCGAATAGGTTTTTTGTTGTAGGTACCGTAAATACTTTCATATGCATTTAGTAAAAAGCTGTTATTTTCACATTACAAACAGACACTTCAATTTTATTTATTTGTATAGATTTTACAACTACGGCTGAGTGTTTGTCACCTTAAACGCATAAATGTGTACCTTATAAGTGCACGTATTATAAACTTACACAGATAAATTATTTTGCTAAGGCTCTAAGAACACGCTTGGCACGACACGCAGAAAGACACAGATGGTCGATGCATTCGGTCCCGTCGGTGATTACCGCACTTGTTCCAACAAGTGGGCCTTTCTTCAGCTCGACCTTGATAAAGCCTTCCATGTCCTGGTCTCCGGACTCCTGTAGCAAATCCCTACGACTGGCTTCACAGCGGGCCAGCTTTCCCCAATTTTCTTGGTGCTCAGTTTGCAGCGCAACCAGTTTGTTGGTGGCGACAATAGCAGCGTAAGCTAGTTTAGGTGTCGACGTATTTACACGTGTCGTAACTGCTATCAGAATAGAAGAACGGAAGTCGACTAGGTACTAGATCCTACCCCCGGGAAGACGGTGGCGCGCACGTGGACACGTGCCGCCGTGTGCGCAGCACAGCGCAAAGCGAGGCTTGGGGGGATCCTTTACAATCTTCCCCGGGAAGTGCCTGGGGGGGCGACCTTTTTACAGTCGCCTTCCCTCTGCTAGAGGGGGTGACCGCCTTACAGTCATCCCCTCCGTGATGTGCCTAAAGGCGTGGTACCAATGGGCGGCTCTAGTGTGATCTTACGAGGACCTGGAGCCCCCCTTCGGTACCGAAGATGACCGCTCCAGTGGTTTTAGCCGGTAGGAGTCCGGCATACCCCTTCACCCTTCCCCGGGGCGAAGGAAGTTCCATGTAGAATTTCCACTGGAAATCAAAAAAAAAAAAGGTACTAGATCCTGCGTTTAACGTCGTAATGTAGGTAAATCGCGTTAATCGATATATTATTTTCAAGATGGCGGTTGAAGCTGCTAGACTGTATTATTTGATGAGTGCCTCAATCCCTTTTTTATTTGTCCTCTCTATAGTCACAGAATAATAATCGCCTGCCATAGTAATAGTCAATTAACAGTTGCTTCGGGTGAGAAACAAAAACGTAGCGCGTTAATTTTAAGTGCAAAAACTGACCGCTACACGAGGTATCGTCTAACGGCATTATGAATGCCATTACAACATTAGCGTGTTAAGTCCTGGCTACACCTATGTTTAGCGTCATTATTAACGCGATAATTCATGGCGTTAAACGTTAGTGTGGCCCCAGAATTACTGCCTCGCGTGACAGTCACTACCGCTGGCGGGTCAGATAATTCGGTGGATAAGTAGGTGTATACAGACACACACACATTTGATTATGATGAAGCCATTTTCCGTTCAACCTATGTTGCATGATGCATGAGGATTTCATGCCAGTGCCGGCTTATCGTTTCTCGTTGTTGTTTTAAATATCCGGTACTGTTGTAATCTGATGATATTTTAGCCCAAGCTCTTTCTAAACATGTTTTGACTAGAACTGACTACCAATCTTGTACTAGGCGAACAGCTGGCTTCCCCGGAACATAAGCCTTCGTCCAGCAGTGGGACACTCAAGTTGCTGAGGAAGTTGATCAACAGACCGCAGGCTCCACCCCCGCAGACTGGATTCTCCCTGTTAAGCGATAGGTATGTGTTATGGTGGGAGAGGGCCGATCCCGCTCGAAGAAGGAGGAGATGGCGCCGGGGTAACAACCGCCCTGGCGCCTAATTCCCATACGCCTGAAACCCCCTGCCGTTGCTATAAGGCGGGGGACCTCTGGGTTCGCGGGTGCGTAGATTGGGGAATCTGCGTGCCCACGCCGAGCGACCCAAGAGAAGACGGTAGCACGCATGTGGTCACGCGCTGCCGTGGGACGCTTTGGGGGATCCTTTACAATCCCCCTGGGGGGGTGACCGCTTTACAGTCACCCTCTCCGAGATGTGCCAATAGGCGTGGCACCAGTGGGCGGCTCTAGTGTGATCATACGAGGACCTGGAGCCTCCCTTAGGTGCCGAAGATGACCGCTCCAGTGGTTTTAGCCGGTAGGAGTCCGGCACACCCCTTCGTCCTTCCCCGGGGCGAAGGAAGTTCATGAAGAATTTCCACTGGGCACCAATAAAAAAAAAAGATGTCGATTATATTATATTACTAGCTGGGACCCGCGGTTTCACTCGCGTTTAATTTAAAAGAAATTTAGAGTACTTCGACATAGAATACATATATTGGATTTCAAGGGTTTTTTTTTTACGCGGAACCCTAATTATTTTTCTAAAATAAAAGTAGCCTAAGTTATTCCTTATAAGATCAGCTGTCTGCCAGTGAAGGTCCCGTCAAAATCGACTCAGCCGTTTCGGAACACGCAGACAGACAGACAAAAAAAATTAAAGTAGTTTTTTTGTTATATGTAACGTACATACTTTCATATGCATTTAGTAAACAGCTGTTATTTTGACATTACAAACAGACACTTCAATTTTATTTATTTGTATAGATTGATATCTATTACATTCGTCCGTGTGGTGTCCAGATTAAAAATACAGAACCACTCAATTTCCTCCCGTGGATGTTTTGAAAGGCGACTAAGGAATTTAAAACCTGAGGGATGGACAGCAGCATCTCTTATGAGGAACAGTAGACATACTGCGCTCACCAATCCGCATGCCAAGCGTTGTGAGTACCAGCAATCTCCCCCCGAAATGTCGACACAATTGTGGTCAAAAGTCTATGGGGAGACCTTTGTTCACCAAAGGATGCCCTTTTGCCCTGATATGTTGATGATGATGATAAGAATGTAATCCGTAATCCTAAATCCAAAATATTTGGATTTAGGATTACGGATGTGTCTGTTTTTGTGTTAAATGTGATCGTAACACAACAATGGATGAATTTCAAATTCTTAAATGCAAAGATTTTGGATTAGACTGATTATTAATTTCGGTCTATCCTTGCGTTTTGTTTGTTTGTTTGCTTTGTTTTTTTTTTTAAAAACGTTGCCCCGCACTAGGATTTCTCCTGTGTCGTGGGTGCGTTTACAGACATGAATTTCACACACAATACACCTAGACCCGGAACAACTGCCTGCAGATCATACAAAGATTTGTTCCGTGCGGGAATCGAACCCACGACCCGGAGCGCAGCAGCCGACTGTATCAGCCACTGCACCAACCGTGTCGTGTCGTCGTTGTGTTTTACCACACCACACGCCGCCGTCGTATAGTTCCGGCTTAATATTGTAGTGCATGTTCACTATGCCGTTTGGCCGTAAGCAGTTTGGTTTTGTGACCATAGTCTTCTCGCGCCGGATAGGGTAATATTGATTTTCAAATAACATCCGAAAAAAACCTAAGTAAATCAAAAGTCAAGGTCAATAAGCCCAAATACTATATTACAGAAGTGAGAACAATGTTGGGCAACTTCTAGACGGGAATTGTGAGGAAGAGCCATAGCCGTTTGGAATCCACTTATCCCGACAGAAATCAGGCAATAATTTGTCATCGTGCTGCTTAATCCTCTTTTAGGTAGATCAACGACGATGACAGCATTCTTAGGGTGAAGGTCCTGCTGATAGTATCATCTGCAGGATAAATGTCCTGCTGGTCGTATCATCTGCAGGACAAATTTCATGTTGGTGGTATCATCTGCAGGACAAATGTCCTGTGGATCGTAGCATCAACAGAATGAATGTCCTGATGATAACATACTATCTCTAAAAATAATCTTAAGCTTAATCCTGTTTTAGGTAGCTTAACGACCCGGTGCATAACGCTTCCATTAGCAACACAAAGGTCGTACTGATAATAGCATCCCAGTACGAAGGTCATGCTGATGGTAGCATCAGCGAGACAAATGTCCTGCGGTTGGTAGCATCAGCAAGACAAACGTTCTGCGGATGGTAGCATCAGAAGTCCAGTACCAGTATCGTATATTGTAGACTCAAGCGGCTGTTGGCGTTGGTGGGAAATCCGTACGTGAGACCTGGGACCAGCACGACCATCGCCCGCTGCAACTGTGGGCATGTATGTCCACAGCAGAGGAAACAACAGGTAAACAAAAAAACCTCCCAAGTTCAATTACCTTTTTTCATCATAGTTATAAATGCCGTGTGGTGCCGGCTATGCCGTGTGGTGCCGGCTATGCCGTGTGGTGCCGGCTCAGAATGCCACCACCCCATCTCCTCCCATGGGTGTCGTAAAAGTCGACTAAGGGATTAGCCGGAGGATGGGCAGCAGCGCCCTTCGAGTACATTAACAACTCAACTGCGATCGCCAACCCGCCTGCCAAGCGTGGCGATTATGGCAAAACCCCCCAATGAGCCCACAACACATTCATATCGGTGGTTGTGGTGATCTTTGGGGGAGGCCTGTGTCCAGCAGTGGACTTTATTCGGCCGAAATGATGAAATGATGATAAATGGTGTGGCATCTAGCTAGGTGTTTAGCTGTCGCGAAGCGTGGGTAGATCTCTAAGATTAAGTTAACATCAAGACATTAACAGTTAAGTGCGTGTAAATACGTTAGTAAGAAGTAGAGACATTAAGTGTCCGTAACCAAACATGGTAAGAAACTTCGCACAACGCCCGCAGAGATACGAGATCGCGATTCATACCAAAAAAAGTTGAATTATCTGCTTTCTGCTGCTGGACACAGGCATCCCGCAAAGATCACCACAATGACCGATATGGGTGTGTTGTGGGCTCGATTATGACAATACCCCCCGTATTGCCATAATCGCCACGCTTGGCAGACGGGTTGGCGATCGCAGTTAAGTTGTTAATGTACTCGAAGGACGCTGCTGCCCATCCTCCGGCTAATCCCTTAGACGACTTTTACGACACCCACGGGAGGAGATGGAGTGGTGGTATTCTGAGCCGGCATCACACAGCAATATATATATTATTTAGTTATCGCGATTATTGATATCTTCAAGTACATTGTTCTCCTAAAATAGTTTAGTGTGACCTATGAATATATTCATATTATCTATGTAGCAGAAGCAACAGTACTCGACGCAGTCGACGCGAGCGGACGAATCTAGTGCAGTGTTCATACAGCCCACACCCATCGCTCCGCGTCCCGACAGTGAGGTACGTTCGTATTTCAGTACTATAGCTATAGTTCCGCTATTGTTTACGCCATCCGATTAACAATAGCGGAACGTGGCGCCATCTGGTGTTTAGTAGCGATACTAAGGCGTGTAGAAACTCATGGAATGTTATGGATAGTTCTTCGAAAATAAGACACGTAGCGCACTCTGTTATCCAGTAGCTGTACTTCGGTTTGTAGTAACTTCCAGAATGTTAGGGATTGTTCTATGTGGCGCCATGTGGTGTCTAGTAGCGGAACCACATAGTCTGGAAAATTCTAGAAAGCGAACATTCTGGAACTTTCTACAAAGTATCGGTCGGCCCGTATATATTGTGGCCGCGAAGAAACGACAGGTGAGTTTACTCTGCGACACAGTGAAGAACAAGTGGAATACCAAGCAATTAATCTGTAAGTTTTATAAGCGATATTATTTGTAATCAAGATTAAATTGTGTGTACCGTGAATATAGGTGAATTTATTTTATCCCGAACCCCGGCTCGTAACAATATGTTAGTGCAACCGACCATACGGGTCGTCTAAGCGATCACCGGCGCTCATAAATATCCGCAATACCAGAAAAATTGCTGATGTGTTGCCTACCTTTAGAGCAGACATGCACTTTTTCCTTGAAGGTCCTCATATCGTACTCTGGCACTCATCATACGAAATGCATCGATGTTGCTACTTCACGCTGGTATTCTATGACGGCGTGGAAATCCCCGGTCGAGACAGCCCACACACGACCTCTAGTTAACCGACGACTAAAAGTTAATGCATAGATCATTGCTATGGGGGACGAGACGCAGTATGAAGTGCTTGCCTACCCTTATTTGCGCATCACCAACGCGTATCCACGAACTGGGTGGTTCTCTGCTCCGCGGCAGTTTGACAGTTGAGCAGACATATGGTTTGTGGAACCATAGCGCCTTGGTTATGATACGCGCTATCCGCAGGCCTGAGCGTAAATTTTGTCCACCGCGTGCTCGGCAAGCCGAACGGTTTCCTTAAAGGATTCCCCGCTAGCCAACACAAAAGTTTCGTCCGCATAACAGCATACGCTGACGCCAACATGCAGGACTGCGTCATATGCGAGGTTCCATAAGAGGGGGCCGACGACCGACCCCTGCGGAATACCGTATGTGATTTGCCTCTGCTTTACCGCTACTATCCATTATCAGCCTCGTAGCGAATGTGCTGCATATCGTGTAGATAGGCCCCGATGATACCTTGCAGGTGGGGGGAAAAGACTGATGGTGAACTAGCAGGGGCCCTGATCGTGCACCACGGGATGGAGTTGAAGGCGTTGAACTGATCCACACTGACAGCCAACGCCAGCCTGCACCGCTGGGACACTGCCTGCTCCGAAAGCTAGTGGACGCGAAGGATCGCATTGATACTGAACCGCTGCTCCCGGAAGCCATATTATGTGCCGACCAGGTCGGGATCGACCCGCGACAAGTGCGCAGCGACTCTTCGGGTAATTATTCTTTTGAATAGCTTCGAAGTCTCGCTGAGCAGACATATGGAATGGTACGCAGAGGGGGACAAGGACGGAAACACGCTATGACGGAGGCAGCTGGTTAACAGACGCCTCTAGCGGTCCCCATGGGATTAAAATGCATACACCCACTCACGGCCTGGAATACCGCCCGGGCCTGGTGTAGTGCTGCGAGTCTTCAGATTCCCACCTATCGGCTCAGGCCAGAGCAGTAAGAGACGGAGAGGGACCGGGAAGGTTCCGAACAGAAAAGAGCGTTGAAAGCAAATTTGGTTTCGGTCACTTGGGTCCTCCACTGGTGCAACTTGCCCACGACCATGCGATAGGGTCCCCCCAAGGATCCCTGTCTAGCATCGCCGGGACCGAGGCTTTAGCCTTGCTTATGGTACCTTAAGTGACATTGTGGCCGCCCGGTAGGTCCGATAGA
The DNA here is from genome assembly GCA_947459985.1 of Diloba caeruleocephala. NCBI lineage: Eukaryota > Metazoa > Arthropoda > Insecta > Lepidoptera > Noctuidae > Diloba > Diloba caeruleocephala. The sequence goes on from OX381625.1 coordinate 20,729,775, forward strand.
TTCGACAGTCTCTCCGGGTGGGTCTTTGACCTACTAGTATTCTTCTCAATACATTTGCATGATCCATGTGTTTTAATTTATTTCTTGTGTATGTTTGAAGAATGCCATGTCCATGTACATACGGGGTGTCATTTAATGTGATATCATTATCGCCTTTTGTATAACTGTAACGGTATATGTTGGTGCAGCTGAAGAAGGCGGAGCTGAGCCTGGAGGGCGTGCCCCGCTCGCGGCGCGGCCGGCCTCGCGCGCCGCACCGGCCCGAGCGGCAGGTGGTGGTGCGGCGCCTGCTGCCGCTGCTGCCCAAGCTGCCGGCCACGGCCAGCGCCGCCGGCGCAGCCAGTGCGTGCACACACATATAGTTTCCTATTATGCCATTTTCTGTTCATTGTTACCTTTAACCCTTAATACTCGCATGAAGTCAGCTCTTTGATGCGCCGACAAATGTATTTGCTTTGGTTGTAACATCCCTGCGCACCCTTAACATCATGATGCCCTCAAACAGTGTTGCCACCTTAGCGATTTTGTCACTAGATCTGGTGACTTTTGACCCCTTTTGGCGATTTATTTCTGTCGTTTAGCGATTTTTGTTTTTAGCGACTTCTAGCGATAATTGAGTCGTCTTCATCTATCCTAAAAAGTTTCTATAGAATATTAATTACTATTTACATTCTTGTTTTGTCGTTACAATATAATTATTACAACCAAACTATGTTATCTATTTTTACAATTACGGTTGTTTTTCCATACTTTGATGTAATAAAAATCTGGTTTTTGACATATTTTAATGTTTGTTACCGTAGTTTGATACACAATAAAAAGTGGTATTGAGTCACAGCGTATTGTTATAACGTAAAAGTGCCTGATAATAATGATACACACCGGGTTCCAAACTGCCTTAGTCATCTTCTACTACACCCACGGCATGAGATGGGGTAGCCCTAACCGTGACCGGAGATACACGGCGATTTGAACATGTACTGCCGCTTGAGTAGTCTGTCCAGTACTATAGATACTTCGATATATGGCATTATAACATTGTTTCTACTAAAATATATTTTTTGGGATTTCTGGTGACTTTCGCTTCGAATTTAGCCCAATCTGGTGACTTTTGGGTGTTGATCTAGTGACTTTAATTTTTATGAGGTGGCAACACTGCCCTCAAAGATATTTAGTATCGATTAGGCCGCTGCATGTGGAGGACGTATCACTGCTCTCTTGAGCCGTGTCTCCATACGAGTAACTACGTAATTTTTTGAGCAAGCTTATAGATAAGATAAAAATATTTTTATTCATGTAAAACCATATGCAGGCACTTATAGTCATAATAGTCAAGACTTTAGTTGCCGCGTTCCAAGATATTGATTTCCTATGGAGAAGAACGGACAAGAAACTCTATGGTTACTCTTTTTAAATCATAATCATTGTTACAGTATTTTTGGTTACATTATTCTCAAAATAAATAATGAGAGGACAATGTAGCAAAAAAAAGTAAACTTCTTAAAAAGTCCACACTAATATACAAGGTCTTAATTTAATAGTCCATGATATTTTGCATGGCGCTATAGTGAACGATGAAGATAATGTAGGTATAAATAAAAACTTGTAAATTAGCTGTTTAAAAATTATTTGATTAAATCATTTATTTCATTACATCCTAGTTCTCTTGGTTGTGATAATATTCACATGCATCTAGTAAGACAGTGGCGGACGGGGCTGGTTGACTGATATAGATAGTCTGTAACGTTAAACAAAACAGACGGCGCACGGTAGCGACATCACACAAAATAAAGAAATGGATTTTTACCGTGACATTTTTTTGTGTTTGGTACATCATCTTAAGCATTTACTGAGGCACCATGCAAAATATCGTGGATTATTAAAATAAGACCTTATATAATACATACACTTATATTTGTAGCATTTTCCGATCTGTTTATTTATTTATTAAGGGCTTTCAACAATGGACACAGACATAATATCATAAAGAAATACAAATTAAAATGGGTCCTGTAACGGTGTACTCCTTCAGTTAAAGAAGCCGCAGCATCCAAAAAAAATCGACTGAATTAAAACACAACTGCATACATTTACCGAAACTGTGTGTGTTCCAAAGACAGATTCAAAAATAGTATCAAAAATATACCCATTTATCTTTAAACATTTCCTTGCTCTCAGATTTGATACCAGTTCAAATCGTGCCGAACGGGCCACCACCTCCACAGAGAATATTTCCGAAATCACAACCATCAGGAACTCCTCCGAGAATATTGCCAAAGCCTCCGCCACCGTCGATTTCTACGTCGTCAGAGTAAGTTAAATTCCATCATCAAATCTGCTTGTAATCAACAACTACAATACCACTGTTATGAATTGAATGGATATTGCAATGATCACTATCCAACTGTGTGGTGACGAATTGCTAAACTTAAGTGGCAGTAGGCAATGTATGCGAGTGTCGCAAAGTTTTCGAGTGCGTTCCGTTACGCACTCGAACGGAACGTGGATAGACTAGAACCACGAGAACCGGACCGACGACCTGGTGAAGGTTGCGGGAATCCGCTGGATGCGAGAACCGCAGAACCGGTCATTGTGGCGACCTTTGGGGAGGCCTATGTCCAGCAGTGGGCGTCTTTCGGCTGAGATGATGAACTGATTGGTGGACAATGTGAATTTTTCAATATCATATGCGTTTCTTTGTTAATCTAAGGTACCACTGCTTTTGCCGGCAAAGGAAAATATAGTGAGGAACCTAAGGTCTTGTGCGTCTAACTTTCACTTATTTACAGGTTAATTAAAAATGAAAGGAAAGCACCAGTCGCTAGCACACAGGGACGCTTCAGGGGATTCTTTACAACCCGGGGGGGGGGGGGGGGGGGCGACTCTAGTGTGATCATACGAGAACCTGCAGCCAGCCCCCCTTAGGTGCTGAAGGTGATCGCCCCAGTGATTTTAGCCGGTAGTAGGAGTCAGGCCCCTTGATGATGAAATACCAATGGTCCAATAAAAATAAAGTACATACACATATTGCTCAGTACTGTAAATTCTACTAATGCTTTGACATGTTTGCAGTCTTTCGTTCTTCTACGTGCTGAGCGAGTCCAATGGTCAGTTCTTCTTCCACGACGGCGACCGACGCATCCCCATCACGCAAGGAAACGCTGAACACACACCAATGAGTATGCGATACACAGTTAATCCTTATCTATCTTCTTACACCTTCCGTTTTCGGTCTCGAATCTCCACCCGTGGATGTCGTTAAATGGGACTAACGGACTCTAAACCAGAGGGATGGGCATCAGCTACCTTCTGTGGAACATTAACGATACTGCGCTCTCCATCAAGCATTGTGAGTACTGGCAAATTCCTCATTAAAATGATGACACATTCTAATCATAGCTGATCACCATAGATGGTGGAGGCTGCTCAGCAGTGGACGTCCTTTGGCTGGGATATGAGGATGATGATGAAACATGCTTTTGTATTGAATGTATGGCAGTTCGGGGTGAGACATTCAGGCTAGAACGTGTTGGTGTTAAATTTTCAAGGTGACGTTAACGTTTGCATAACTGTAGCTAGTGGAATTAGCTAGAACTAGCACAGTGTGGTGTTGCGCAGGACTAATCCTGGGTAGCATAACAATGGTTATGGGCAGTCGCTTTCCATCAGGTGAATGACTAGCGCATCTTTATCACAAGATTGTATAAAAGAATACGTGTTATGTCGACCCCTGGGCAACCGATATCGACCCCTTGGGAATCCCTCTTCTAGACTGTATTATTTGATGAGCATACTTTTTCATTTCTCCACTCCGTAGCCACAGTATACTTAATATTAATTGTCAGTCATAGTTGTCGTCGATCAACAGTTGCTTCGGATGAGAAAAAAGACGTACAGTCCTACCGCACTCTTAGTGCACACTGACAAACGCAGTAGTGGCCTCCACGCATTCGATAAAGCGCTAAATCTTTTTGACGTGTTAAAAATGACCGCCCGAGCTATGACCTAATGTCCTAACGGTATTATGAATGCCATTACAAAACTAGCGCGTTAAGTCGTAGCTACACCTATATCTAGTGTCGATTAACGCGATAATTAATGGCGCTAAACCTTAGTGTGGCCCCAGCATTAGTGTGCGACATGGCCAGTAAATAGCATGAGAAATACATCTGATTACTATACTGTTTTAATTGCATGTGTTGTGTATTGTATCCTAAATTCAATGTCATTGAAGATATCGATTTATTAACACATTCACAGCCGTAGCAGACAAAATTGAAAAACATTTTTCGCGATCACTGTAACCACGGCGGCGTTCAGAGGATCGAAAAACTAAACGATCTTTATTTCCTTTGTCATCATCAGAAGAGGAGCAGTCTTCTGAAGACACGAAGACAAACGGCGTGAAGATAGAAGCGTCTAGCTGCTCGGAAGCCAGCAAGGAAGCGCAAGAGCCCGCAACGAAGTTCCAATCCGCGAGCGAAGTGACCAAAACGGAGCCATCAGATACTGCCCGTAAGATATACCTGTATTTTCCATCTAATAAAATAAAAAATAATACTCTGTAATTAGGTCCTACCCGACACTTAACACACCCTATTGAAACAACGGAGGGCACTTGAAAACACCTCTGAAAAGAAAGAAAAGCCGAAAGAAACTCAGGGCTAGGTCTTTTTAAGTAGCTCTAGTGTGATCTTACGAGCACCTGGAGCCCCCCCTCGGTGCCGAAGATGACCGCTCCAGTGATTTTAACCGGTAGGAGACCGGCGTACCCCTTCGCCTTTCCCCGTGAAAGTTCATAAAGAATGTCCACTGTACACCAATAAAAAAAATGTTTAGACGGTACATTTCACGCATATACTATAAAAAAGTGACTGTTTACTATTTAGCGGACTTCATGCCATCGGAGTCGATGTCTCTGTCCCCGTCGCGCCTACTGCGTGACGCTGATGGCTGGCTGGATGGCGCGGTACAAGACTTCTCGCTGAGCAGCTTCCTCGGGCACCTGGAGGGGCGCCCACAGCAGGACCTCGCTGTTAGTATGCCATCATCAACAGGTCATTGCGTCCAATCAACAGGCTCTAACATCGAAGGAAGAAAGTCCTTGGTAGCGAAGCTGGACAAGCGGGTAGGTTATTACTGAGCCAGCACTTACACCAGAGACGCTGCTCCTCATTCCCTTCCTTAAGACCAATTAAAGAACCAGAAAGGACTGGATATTGCACAGTCCATTATTCCGTGTGATGTCCGGTTTAAGAATATAGCACTATTCCATCTCCTCCCGTGGATGTCGTAAAAGGCGACTAATGGACTCTACACCAGAGGGATGGGTAGCAGCGTTCTATGGAGCAGTAGCCATACTGCGCTCCCCAACCCGCCTGCCAAGCGTGGTGAGTATTGGCTAATTTCCCCCAAAATTGAGGAAATCTACACCCCGAGGCCTTTGTTCAGCAGTGAACATCCTTTCGCTGATGTAAAATGAAATGATCTTTATTTAGCAAGTAGGTTTCAAGAAACAATTTCACTTGTCTTTAAATTTGGATGAAATGGGCATTTCCCACTGACTCTGAGAAGAATCGCCGGAACAAACTCAAAGGTTTCTGTTTTAAAGTCCAGACATATTTACATACAATACTACGGGAGAAGGATCCATAGATATAAGATCTAAAGAACCATAATGATGAAGGACCGATGACACATAGCCATGGCAGGCTATTAGCGGCTTCTACAGAAATAAATTGTCTCTTAGCACTGAAGATAAACCGGGTCAAGTTTTTGACAAATTGAATCGTCATGCAGTTTCCGGTTGAGGTGTCTATCTATATTTATACCTAGAAATTTTTGATTGGCAATGTTAACTACTTTGTCATTTTTAATAACAATGACAATTGGTAATGGTTTAGTGTAGTAGAAAAGTAGTGTTTTTTTTTTTCTCCTTTCCCATCATTACTTATAGAAATGCCTATCTGACCATCTAGAAACGACAGGTTTATTATATGTGCTAGAGAGTGACATGCTACTTTGCGGGCGCGTGTTCAGAGGGCCAATTCTCGTAATTACACTGTGACTGAAACTTGACCGAACTGAGATTAAATTATGAATTGACCGAAAAAATGGTATTCTGCTACTGCTAAAGTTCAGTCGAATTTCAGTATAATCTCGATCTAGTCTCATTTCAATCTCAATTTTGACGTTTATTCAATGACAATTTAGTACATGTGACAATTCGAAATGTTAGCAGAATACCATTTTCACTTCGATCAACTTTCGATCAATTTTCGATCTCATCACAGTGTAAGTTTACGTTTGACGTTGTTTGTTAGTTTAGGAGAATACCATTTGTGACATTTATGACACTGAGACTAGATCGGAACTATATTTTGAACGTTTTTAAATTACGAGAATTGGCCCTCTGATAGCAGTAATCAAAATAATATGCTATCCAGCTAGCATGATCTTGTTGAATCACATTAATTTGTAAGAAACGTTACATTCTAAAAATATTTTTTGTGATTAGTTTACATAAAAAAAGGTTTTTATCTTCCATCACCACATTGTTAATTCCCAGGTGGACTCTCACTTACACTCTCTAATGGCGGAGTCTAGCGTGGACTACGTGGCGAAGTTCGCCGACCTCGCCGCCGAAGTGAACGACGAGCCCGAACCCGCACGCGACGAGCCGGCCTAGGATGCGCAATACTGTAGTGTTGCGCCTGCGCATGTTAAGCTAATCAGCCATGACTTGCTCAGTAGATTACAAAAGTTTTAATAATAATAAGTCGTCAATAATGACACATTTTTACTTCTATCCTAGTTCCTCTAAGCTTTACTGCCAAGTTATACTTCTCCCGCTGGTGGTCGTTTGTACTAATGGTCCGAACACTGTTGAAGTTGCAGAAGCAGATTGCTATCGTGTCGGTATGAACTATCACATGGGAATCGCTCATGCCGTAGTGGAAATATTGGCCGGTCAGCAATGGTGGTTTCAAAGTCAAAGTCAAATTGTTTTTATTCATTCATGTAAACCGGCTCAGAATGCTACCACCCCATCTCCTCCCATGGGTATAGTAAAAGTCGACTAAGGGATTAGCCGGAGGATGGGCAGCAGCGTCCTTCGAGTACATTAACAACTCAACTGCGATCGCCAACCCGTCTACCAAGCGTGGCGATTATGGCAAAACCCCCCAATGAGCCCACAACACATCCATATCGGTCGTTGTGGTGATCTTTGGGGGAGGCCTGTGTCCAGCAGTGGACTTCATTCGGCCGAAATGAAACCATTTGCTGGCACTTACGAATAGTCAGAATTTAAATAGTTGCACGGTTCCAAGTCGTTGGTCCTATGGAGAAGAACCGGCAAGAAACTCCATGGACATACTCTTTTGAAATAATATTTGAAAGTATTACAGTCGGGGTGCCGGTGCCGGCCAATCTACGGTCTTGCCTTGTCTTGCCTTGCGTACAACGGACATTGGGAGTTAGAGTAAAGTTACTGTACTTCGTTCCCAATTTGTGGCAAAATTTTGATCGTCTCCGTACAGGTTTTTCTTTATATTTCCTGTCCTTGGGACCCTTTTTATTTTGATTTAACCCTATGACAATACATCACGTCCTTCAGGTAGAGGGCGGAGGGGCCGTACTTCTACCGACTAAAACCACTGGCGTGTTCATCTTCGGCACCGAAGGGGGCTCCAGTAAACTTTAAAAATCTACCTAGAATCACCCATTAGTGTCACGCCTTAAGGCACATCTCCGAGGCTGACTGTAAAGCGGTCACCCCTCTAGCGGAGGATAGGCACATCTTGTAATGGATCCCTCCGAAGCCGAAATGTGCCGCCGTCTCACCGGGGACGCTCGGTATAAGCTCGCTGATTCCCTAAACTTCGTGCTCGTGCCCCCAAAGATGTCCTTGGGTTCTGTCCAGAATTAAAAATAACCTAATTGACATTGTCTGCAGCATACGACAGTCTGTCTGGTTTCGGCACAATAGGTTCAATATATCTAACCAATGATAATAATTATTGGTATATAACTTTCCTTGATAACGATTTCGAATAATAGTGTGTTGTAGTTTATGAAATAAAATGTGTTTCCCTTTTGTAGTGTGTTTGAGTAGCGTGTAGATGCGTAATAATTGCTAATGAGCATTTGTAGTAAGTAAACGTATTTAATAAATGTATTTAATATAATTGTAGTTATTTTTTATACTCACATTATCACCACACTTTTGCGAGCGGATTGGTATTTCGTTCTCTGTTTTTTTTTCCGTTTTGAGTACGAAAATCAGACTATATTTACGTAGCCCAAATATGAATCTTATGCAAAGGTTTTGTAGACGCTCAAGTTTATCATCAGAGATTGTGCTAGCGCCGTTTTATTAGTAATTGGAAGAAAATTTCCAAACCGTCTCAGGGACCCTGTAAGCAAACATGTTGCGTCTTTCTGTAGTTCACGAGAGTGTTTTATGGAAATAAATCCCTAAGTTCTTCACTTTTTCGCTAAGCCAGGGGAAGCAAAAACCAATCTACTATTACCATTTATGAACTTCCAATAACCGTTGCCTCTGTTATAGTGGCGGTTCACCTAAGTCCAAACTTTATGTTCCAGTCACCTATTCGAGCCAGGTTCTGATTAGTCGTATCTATGGCTTCTTATTCCAAGAGACGCTTGGCTATACATTTGAAGATCATCTGCATAAAGATGTTAGGAAGAAGTAAGTTGATGAGAGATGGAATTTATAATAAAGATTGCAAAAAGTAGAGGAGATGGAACGCCACCCTGTGGTACGCCAGCAGTAGTATTGCACCAAGAAGAAAGAGTATTGTCGATGCAAACGTGCTATCTACGACCAAGCAGGTAACTATGAAACCAATCAATTTATGATGAAGATTTGTTAAAATAGCAAAGTATACCATGTAGAATATCGAAATCTACGACAAGCATTGCTGAAGTCTAACAGTGCAAGGGCCGTTAAATTTCCGATTTCCATGCCTGACCTGAGATCGTCCGTAATATTCACGAGACCGATGGTAGTACTGTGGCCTGGGCGGAATCCGGATTAAAAAGATTAAAGAGATTATATTTGGAGTGGAATGCCCTATAAAGTTGATTATGAACAAGGTTTTCAAGAACTTTGGATAGGAAGGATAGGAATGATAATATAAATATTGGACGACAATCAAAAAGGAATGAAGCATTCGGCTTTTTAGGCAAAGGAATAATTAGCATAATTTCATGTTCGAGTTAGTATAAAATAAACTTGTTAGAGTAATCTGTGCACACGTCTAAACAATATGCAGCAGATTTCGTCGTATGGGCGACGATTTTTATAACGATTACATTTTTTAAATTATTTATTCGAATTGCTGTGACACAGTGTTTATTGACATTGACGTTTTGCACTTGACATTTCATTCTCTCTGGTTCACCTCCGCGACATTGGCTAGTGACAGTGACACTCGACACGACATGAGTGAGTCGTCAAGCGATTTGAACAAATCGAAACGAAACTATTGGCCGGATTCCAATAACAGGTTTTGAAACGATTAATTCATGACTATTGATCCGCAATAACTATTGATTGTCAATGATACGGGTTTTGTGAGTATTATTAATAATTACTCATACTATATCAATTACAATAACTACATAGTTATTTTAGTAAAACAGTTACTGTGGGTAATAAATCTATTTACCCATATCAAGTTATTGCATTGATACCGTTATTGTAGGTAATGAAGCTATGAACTCTTATCGAGTTATTATACTGATACGGTTATTATAAGTAATCAAGCTATCGAGTTATTGTACTGATACAGCTAGATTAAATATGGATACGGTATAGCAGCTGTTGGTGTTTTACGGAACGGATAATACTAATATATTTGCTTATTATTGTTACGTAAATGGTCGTAATAGTAGTTTCATCCACACGATGAGCAGTTTTAGAAATTTTGTTTGTTGAAACTGCTAAGCATATTCTAAATAGTGGATAAGTGGTTTTTATTCAGCTTTGAGTCGGTGTGTGAGATTTATTTTTGAATAAGTACAAAATATAATTAATATTCTAATAACACGTTTTTGTACATTAAAAAGAATTGAAAATTGCTTGGACTGGCTGCATTATGTGTTTACATTGCAAGATAATGTTAAATAAAGTTTCTGAATCTTAATGTGAATAGCAACATTGAGTGAACATGATGGAGATAACTGTAATATATTGCTATTATGCTTACATATACATTCTAATCACCACACAATTTTTGGTGTTCGGGATATTGGCAACGAGTAAAATTATTCCGGATAGATTAGATTCGACGATAGATTAAGGATGTCATAAGTGTGAAACGGTATCAATATATACCGTTATTTCAAATAATATATTCAACAAATAATTTATTAATGTCTTAGGTTTTCCTAACGTTTCGCTTTTAATAATATGTCAATATCATTTTCGATATATGAAAAAAAAAAATACGATATGTTAGCAATTTTCTGAAAGAATATAGGCGTTTGTACAGCTAAAAAGAATCAGTTTTCCGCAAGGCTAAACTATTTCTGCACATATTTTTTTTACAGATATCGGAAAACGCCTTTTGGGTTCGTACCACTTGTTCGTCACAATAACTATTTATTCACTGTTGCTTGAAACCCTCATCTCTACTCGACAAGTCGACACTTTGACAGTGATGTTTACGTTTTTGAGGTTTTATTATTGAAATTATTGATTTTTCGGTTAAATAGTAGCTGGACTGTTGAAACAGAACTAGATGTGTTTGCTCGGTGCAAAGTCAATAAAATGCACTTGATGTAGTATCTTTACTTACTACGTGTATATTACCAGGGCATTCGCTGTGTACAATGTTTTGGCAATGGCTCATGTATGTATCTCAATTTTTATTAATTACTGTATGTTATCACCCCAATTGTCTTGTTTTTATCGTTAATTGATAAGTTTGCAATTTTATTGTTAAAGGTTAGTGAAAATAAAATTAAAGAATTACAAGATAAGACTTATAATGCCTGATAAATTTTGAAAATATTCACCTAGTACATGACAAAAGATTATATTATTATATTTAAAATTTCATCATCATCATCATTTCGGCCGAATGAAATCCACTGCTGGACACAGGCCTCCCCCAAAGATCACCACAACGACCGATATGGTGTGTTGTGTGCTCGTCGGGGGGTCTTGCCATAATCACCACACTTGGCAGACGGGTTGGAGATCGCAGTTGAGTTGTTAATGTACTCGAAGGATGCTGCTGCCCATCTTCCGGTTAATCCCTTAGTCGACTTTTACGACACCCACGGGATCAAATAGGGAAATTTAAAATTTACCCACGTTAATATGGAGTATAATTCTTATATAAATACCAACTAAAGGCTAGCACAACACTGGTGAAATAAGACAAGTAATTGATAAATTTATACAAAAGTTTTACACCTCTGAGGACAATCGATGACTGCATTTTATAGAGCAGCCATGGAGAGCCGCTGGGAAGTGTTCCCTTACATTTTAGACTAGCTGGGACCCGCAGGTTCACCTGCCGTTTAATTTAAAAGAAATTGTATTATTTATAGATAATTTAGATTACTTCAGCATAGACACTTGGACACAATTCGTGGTTTTTATGTTTTACCACAAAACCATAATTATTTTTCTAAAATAAAAGTAGTATCTGCCAGCAAAAGTCCCGTAGAAATCGGTCCAGCAGTTTTGGAGATTAACAAATATACAGAACGGCATAATTTTTTTTTTTTTTGTTGTAGGTTCTGTATATTCTTTCATATGCATTTAATAAAAAACTGGTATTTTTACATTACAAACAGACACTTCAATTTTACTTATTTCATCATCATCATCATATCAGCCACAGAACGTCCACTGCTGAACAAAGGCCTCCCCCTTAGATTTCCACAACGAGCGGTTACATGCCGCCCTCATCCAACGACCTTCACCAGGTCGTCTGTCCACCTCGTTGGAGGTCGTCCCACGCTGCGTTTTCCGGTGCGCGGTCTCCATTCTAGAACCTTTGTGCCCCAGCGGCCATCAGTTCTACGAGCAATGTGCCCTGCCCATTGCCACTTCAGTTTACTAATCCTTTCAGCTATGTCGACAACTTTAGTTCTTCTATGGATCTCCTCATTTCTGATTCGATCACGTAGAGAAATACCAAGCATAGCTCTTTTCATAGCTCGCTGAGTGACCTTGAGCTTTCTTATGAGGCCTATTGTGAGTGACCACGTCTCTGTTCCATATGTCATCACTGGTAACACACACTGGTTAAAGACTTGAGTCTTGAGGCACTGCGGTATCGTTGACGAAAAGATGTTGCGAAGTTTCCCAAACGCTGCCCAGCCGAGTTTATCCCAGGTAGACATACTCGTCAACAACTTCGAGAACAGAGCTCCCAACGGATATTGGGATGGGCACGACATGGACATTTGACATGACTTTTGTCTTGCCCATGTTCATTTTAAGGCCCACCTGTTGGGAAGCTCTGTTGAGATCATTGAGCATTGTGCTGAGCTCTTGCAGCGATTCTGCCATGACTACAATGTCATCGGCAAATCGAAGGTGGTGGTGGTTTCGGGGAAATGACGTCCCCCCGTCTCACACCTCTCTGCAATGGAATCGCCCCCGTGCTCTGTTCGTGTACTCGGACCGACATGGTGGCGTTTCTGTATAAGCACTTCAACACTTCAATGTACCGATAGTCAATCTGGCACCGCTGCAGAGATTGCAGCACTGCCCAGGTTTCGATCGAATCGAAGGCTTTCTCATAGTCCACAAACGCCAAGCATAGTAGCAGATTATACTCCTCGGTCTTCTGTATAACCTGCCGCAGCGTATGGATGTGGTCTATGGTGCTGAAACCTTTTCGGAAACCGGCTTCTTCGGGAGGCTGGAAGTCATCAAACCTGCGCTCGAGACGATTCGTGATGACCCTTGAAAACAGCTTATAAACATGGCTCAGAAGTGAGATGGGTCTATAATTCTTGCATTTATGCTCATCTGATATTCTGATTCATGAACATGTATGCTTAGAATAATAATTAATCTAATGTTGTTCTGATCTATTTCAGCTTGCTGGTGGTACTACCCATCGTATTCGTGGGATTCCTTTTATTCGTCTCATTTGTGATTATACCATTTGTGTTCATATTTCGGGCCTGGTACTTGAATATAAAGGAACATAAGTTGAGAAGATGTAAGGAAGATGGGGCTTATGTGGCATTCTTCCACCCATACTGCAATGCTGGCGGAGGCGGCGAGAGGGTGCTGTGGGTGGCCATCAGAGCAATGCTCATCAGGTTTGTCAATAAGTCTTTGTATATTTATTTATTATTCCGTGTAACTCATTCCATCTCCTCCCGTGGGCGACATGAGGCAGTTTAAATCAGAGGGATGTGCAGCAGCGTCTCTTCGGTGGAACAGCAGCCATACTGCGCTTATCAACCTGGCTGCCAAGCGTAGTATTGGCAAATTCCCCCCAAAATGGCAACACAATTGTGGATATCTATGCGAGAGGTCTTGTTCAGTAGTGGGTGATTTTTGGCTAATATGATGAATAATTTTAAGCACTATGGTGGTACATATGGTGGACTGAATCAAACGCCTCTGGGAAGTTGTAATCTCACCATTAGACAAACGCATCCAGGAGGCAGATAAGAACTCGCCCTTTTTATATAAAAAGAAAAGGTATTTCACAAGGAGATCTATTAAAAAGCTCACAGGCTGGCTTATGGGGAACTGTATGTGAATGGCGACACTGTGTACTGAATTGCCCCAGACAGGTCGGTCAGGGCCTCGTCTCCGGGTTGCCTTTATTGGTTGGATGGAGTGGACCACATGAGTGCAGTAATGTCAACTCTGGCTCGCCAGAGTAATATCCTCGAGGGTGGACATTTCTATTAGCATTACATGACACTCCAAGCCGCTCATTATGTACAATTTCGAAGATTATTAGGAGTACATTAAAACCTTTAAAGAAAGAAAAAAAGTTCCTAAAGAGATTCTATATAACACTTATTGCAATAGACCTTATTGTTATAGTTTCCATCGCATCCAATAGTCCTACACAACGGGGGACAATACCCCATACCATACCATTACCGTGCTATGAATAAATCAGACAAAAACGTCTTTGTATGAATTATTATGAAACAACGCCCACTAGACCGTTTCGTTACCGTCCGACACCGTAGTATGCTCTGACCGGACTAAGAGCAAGTTCACGAGTACAGCACGAGCCAGTACGCTTAGTGCATGGTAGAAAGAAAGAAAGACAAGAAAATTTATTTTTACACAAAGAAGGACGCACGAAATATACAGACAATTTTATATCATCATTTCGGCCGAATGAAGTCCACTTCGGCCGAATGAAGTCCACTGCTGGACACAGGCCTCCCCCAAAGATCACCACAATGACCGATATTGGTGTGTTGTGTGTTCATTGGGGGTTTTGCCATAATCGCCACGCTTGGCAGCCGGATTGGCGATCGCAGTTGAGTTGTTAATGTACTCGAAGGACGCTGCTGCCCATCCTCCGGCTAATCCCTTAGTCGACTTTTACGACACCCACGGGAGGAGAAGGGGTGGTGGTATTCTGAGCCGGCACCACACGGTATATAAAAACGTAAAAGTAAAACTACATAATTTAAACATCAAATGATCATCAAGTGTCCTGCGCTGCAGAACCAAACTACACGGTCTGCAGCGCAGAGTGGCTATACGGATCGTACGGGGATACAGACGGTGCTACGAGGCGGCAACTCTCCTGGTGCGCTTTCCGCCTTTTGACATCCTGGCGGGGAGGGATGCGTGGGTCTATGTTCAGACACGCTCCCTCCGCCAGAGCGCCGAAAGCGTGCCTCCAGGGGCGTTCGACAGACTGAGGTGGCTGGCTCGAAGGCTCCAGACTCGAGATGTGGCGCCTACGGTTGCAGTTCGCGACCAAACTCTCATACTGTGGGAGCTCAATGCGCTGGGCAGCCATCTTGTTGATACCAAATGCTGCCGTAAATGTTCAGTGGTACTTCTTCCAATAAATCTGGTAATTGGTTCTGTAAGAAGTCCAAATAAACCGCCCAGGTTAAGTTCTCCGGCCGCTCAATTGGACCAATAACATTACCATTCAAAATGCTCGTCCACATGTTAACTTTAAACCGGTACTGCTATCTGTCTCACCGCATTAAATTTGGATTATCCACCTTTTTAAATGTTGATTCATCAGACCATAGAATTTTAAAGAATCGCGGATCCTCTCGGTACCTCTGCAACATCGTTTGACAAAATAGCACTCTCTCTGGGTGGTCTCGGGGTGCAGACTTTGTACTCGTTGTACATGGTACGAGTGAAACCCGTCTTTGTTTAAAATACGATGTGCAGTAATTTTGGGGACTCCAAATCTCTTCAATTCTACGTATCTCAATACTTGGGTCTTCTTCAACTGCATGCAAGACTTCGGCCTCGTGGGCATAACCGGTCTTCCCTCGCTAACCGCTTTATTAGGGAATCGACGCTCTGAGAAGGAGCGATGCACATTAATACTCGTAAATACTCGATGATCGGGATGACACTCAGCGTTTGGGTATCTCTCACGATACGATTCTAGCTGCAACATTGGCGTTGCATAAGCATTCTCCATAAATGAGATGTATGTTGGCGTATTCCTGTGCCTGTATTTTTAATTAATTTGTATCTTTTCAGGTACCCAAACATAAATATCTACATATACACGGTGGAGACAGCAGAACCCCAAACAATACTAGACCGGGCTCAGAACCAGTTTAATGTGAAGGTGGACCCTAAGAAGATAAGCTTTGTGAGGCTAAAACTAAAGCAAGCTATTGAGGCTGCTTCGTATCCTTACTTCACGTTGCTGCTGCAAAGCTTGGGATCGATGGCCCTGGGTCTGGAGGCCTTCATGAAATTGAATCCTGGTGAGTGGCTTTGGAAGACTTATCACGACTACTTTAAGGACTTGCTGCTGACACACTGCATGGACGGCACTGTTGGCGCAGTGGCTAAGAGATTGGCTTTCTGAGCTACGAGTCCCGCATGAAAAATAAAAAAATCTGATCTACAGATAGTTGTTTCGGGTCTGGGTGGTTGTGCATGCGAGATTTGTCTGTGAAGAACGAACCAATACGGAAGGGCCACTTAATATTAAGCCCCGCCTTAAGTATTCGAAAAACCCATTTTCATGTTATCTAATCGGTAGGAA
Organism: Diloba caeruleocephala; assembly: GCA_947459985.1. Classification (NCBI taxonomy): domain Eukaryota; kingdom Metazoa; phylum Arthropoda; class Insecta; order Lepidoptera; family Noctuidae; genus Diloba; species Diloba caeruleocephala. The sequence goes on from OX381625.1 coordinate 20,746,010, forward strand.
ACCGGGCGGCTCAAATAGTTGAAGCGGGACTTAATATTGAGTGGCGTTTCAGTATTAATATGAGAGTGGTTACATCCACTTCTATTTAAATTGTGTCGCTTGCCTTATAAAGTCACCCCCCCATCATTGCTCATATCTGCATGTCCCGAGTCTGTAGCTCTAAACAGTTTATTACAGGAAAAATAATTGAATAATACCGATTTAGCTGTTCCTAGTTTGTTGATTCCAGATTGCCCGGTTAAGCAGCCACATCTCCCGGATATGTCCGAAAGAACTACTTAAAAGTAGAACTAATTAAGACGGCCTTTTCACTTGTTACATTCGCATACTTAACAGTGTATTGGTTTTTAAAACTATAATTGTATTATGATGGGCTTCTCACAGACAGCTCAGGAAGCTGTTGCTACCCAGCGGAAATTCTACGTGAACTTCCTCCACCACGCGGAAGGACGAAGGGACATGCCGGACTCCTACCGGCTAAAACCAAAACCACTGCGGTGGTTATCTTCGGCATCTAAGGGGGGTCTTCGTATGATCACATCAGACGCGCCGAGACGTTTCAGGCGTATAAGAATTAGGCGCTAGGGCGGTTATTACCTCTACCTCTATTCTCCTTCGAAGCGTGACGCTCTCACAGAAGGAGACCACTGCATTCCACTTTTCATGCTCTGCCAACATAGCCCACACTACTGCCGGCAGAGATAAATCTTGCCTGATCCGATCGTCCAGGATTTACCACTCGTCCGCCCACGCAGGGCACGCCTCGATTGTGTGCTTTGCGGTTTCCTGGTGGCTATCACAATGGTGGCATTGTGCCGTGGCCTCGCATCCTACCCTGTGCAGGTACGCACCGAAATAACCGTGCCCGGTGAACACCAGCGTCAGGTGGTAGTTGAAGCGCTCCTTCTGAGCCAGGCTTCGAAGAGCGGCAAGATGGCCTTGACGACGCGTTGGTCGCAAACTGCATTCGCAGGCGCAGACGCCACTTTCCAATATCTTAATCTTAGCTGCAATCTGGCAAAGCTGAAAAGTGCCTTCGATCATGCAATAACTTGCATACTAAGCCACACGATTAAGGACACCAGTGGGTCTCATGGCGTTGCTGGGGTCAAGATTTTGTCGCTGGATCAGTATGATTTAACCGGTTACTTGGTTAAGGCTCCATAACACAACGGCCGTACAGATTTAAGTAAAACTTGTCTTAGAGGTAGATTACATCGTGAAATAGGAACCTTATTGGTTAAGATTATAATAAAACAATTTTTAAACTAATTAAATCGCGTGTATTATTGATGACGTTGTTTTTCCTGACGTTTCGAACACTTTGCAGGGTTCGTGGTCGCAGGATGACTAAGGTGACAAGCGTCGTTACAGATTTAAAAAGTTATTTTATCTACCGTACAAAACTAATCAAAAATTGTTTCGATGCACGCAGTAATCACTCACAGTGTCTTGATGTTTTTTAGTGTGGTGTGTTGTTTGGGATTTTATTAATTTAATAACCGGATTCCAAACAGGTGGTAACTGCCAACCATCTTCCCTTTTAAAATTAGGATGTTTTTTTAATTTCAATAGCCTCACGAAACATTTTTGGTACATAACGGTTCTCTTTCGCGAGGACTTGAGGATGATCAAATCGAAGAAAATGGTTGGGTTTGCCTGAGGCATGTTCACACACTGCGGACTTTGTGGTGCGTCTATGCTTGACGTCAGCTATGTGTTCTTTAATTCTGGTGGCTATACTACGCTTTGTTTGCCCTCACGTCAAGAAAAACAAAAATCAATAATACACGCGATTTAATCCGTTTAAAAATTGTTTTAATATAATCTATACAAATAAATAAAATTGAAGTGTCTGTTTGTAATGTCAAAATAACAAGTTTTTACTAAATGCATATGAAAGTATATACGGTACATATAACAAAAAAACAATTTTTAATTATTTTGTCTGTCTGTCTGTTTGTTCCGGGTAATCTCCGAAACGGCTGGACCGATTTTGACGGGACTTTCACTGGCAGATAGCTGATGTTATAAGGAATAACTTAGGCTACTTTTATTTTCGAAAAATGATTAGGGTTCCGCGCAAATAATTAATACCCTTGAAATCAAATATATATATATTCTATGTCTATGTCGAAGCACTCTAAATTTCTTTTAAATTTAACGCGGGTGAAACCGCGGCTCCCAGCTAGTGTGTAATAATCGCGATAACCTAAGACAAATTACAAGGTTAAGATTAGTGCCTTGCGGCAACAGTGTGCAGCAATATGACTTACGAACAAGGCAATCCTTTTCCAGACGTATACATAGACACTACAGGCTTCGCGTTCACCTACCCGATATTCCGCTACTTGGCGCAATGTCGCGTCGGCTGCTACATGCACTACCCGACGATAACACCGGACATGATGAAGCGGGTCAAACACCGGGTCGTATCCTACAATAACGCCAGCCTCATAGCGAAGAACCCACTGTTCACGTGGATGAAGTTGTTGTACTATAACACGTTTGGATGGGTGAGTCTATCATCATCATCATCATATCGGCTAAAACGCGTGAACAAAGGCCTCCCCAATAAACAGCCTGCTACACGGTTGGCAGTTGGTTTGGCGGCAGGGTAGTTCCGAGTCTGGGTGTATTGTGTGTGGAATTTGTGTCTGAAAACGCACCCACGACACAGGAGAAATTGGAGGGGGCGAAGTTTAAAAAAAAAGGTATGCTGTGTCTTCATTTTAGGGGGGCTTCTCCAGTACTCACCACGTTTGGCAGGCGGGTTGGTGCGCGCAGAATGGCTGCTGCACAGAAGGGACTCTGCTGCCCATCCCGCTTGTTTAAAATCCGTTAGTCGCCTTTTACTACGTCCACGGGAGGAGATGGAGTGGTGCTGTGTTTTAAATCCGGACACCACACGGAAACTTGTCCGTTGCCGTCTTGTTTGCATTTTTTATAAAATAAAAACGTTCAATGTTAAGTCGGCAAACACGCTGACGCATTACCCTCCGAGCCTTTTACCCATGTTAGGGTCGGCTTCTAGTCTGAATATCGATATTTTACATGAAGCGACTTCCATCAGACCTCCATAACTGTATGTATGTACGTATATACTGGGCAATCTTGACATTCTTAGGTTGACCAGGTTTTTAGACTATTGAGCTTCTAAGTACCCGTAACGACGTAATGACTGTCATAGATGTTTGTATGACAACTGGGACCAAACGGGCACGGAGGTGTCTCGATGTGTTAGGAATGGGCACCCATCTAAGGGCTGACCGCGGCAACCGTTGCTTGACCTTACAGATCTTTTAATCCTGTGACTTAGGCATGAGCTGATGCACTAGTTTAGAAAAAAAGGGCATTACTACTTTGACTTAGATATCATAGAGATGGATAAACTTGACTACATGTTCTATCCACAGATGTACTCCAAGGTCGGTCGCTGTGCTGACGTGGTGATGGTGAACGGCACCTGGACGGAGGAGCACATCGTCGATATGTGGGGCACTCAGCCCAGGCCGTCCGTTGTCTACCCACCGTGTGAGGTAAGCTGGCTATAAGAAAAAATTGCACACTTCACAGTCAGATCACTCTCACAAATCAGGGCATCTCATTGCTTAATGCTCTGATTGCACACCAACCACAAGTGGATTTAAAACCTGTTTACGCTAAACTTTCATCATACCGAAAGCCTGTGCAATGCGAGATCAGCTTATACTGGTTAAATAGCTTGATTTGTAACCGTGTGCGCAATATTTATAATTCTATTTTTACTAGTGGTCGCCGAGTTGTCGAAAGTCGACCGTAATGCATTATTTTTAGCTTCCTGCACTCCTTCTCCATATAAACTTTAACTATGTCAAATCTCACACTCCTCTGTGCAGTTATACTTAAAAAGGGTACAGGGTTTTCTCTCTATATATATATTATCTGAGGGCCAATCCTCGTAAGTAAAAATGTTCTAAATATAGTTCCGATCTAGTCTCAATGTTGTAAATGTCACAAATAGTATCCTCCTGTAATAATATATAACTCAAGTGGTTTACAATACGTTTTCGCCGGAATTCGGGCTTCTCGTATACATTTGGTCTGGTGCCGGCTTAGAATACTACCGGGGTGTCGTAAAAGGCGGCTATAGGATTAGCTGGAGGATGGGCAACAGCATCCTTCGAGTACATTTATAACACAACTGCGATCTCCAACCCGTCTGCCAAGCGTGGCGATTATGGCAAAATCCCCCAATCAGCACACAACGCAAACCCATACCGGTCGTTGTGGCAGTCTTCGGAGGAGGCTTCTGTCCAGCAGTGGACAATTTTAGGCTGGAATGGTATACATTTCTTGGTAATGTGGTTGCGTAACTGGTCGTTTCTGGCGAAGCCAAAAGAGGCCTCCAGCCAGTCATAGCTCGCCGAGTGACTGAGCTTTCTTATGAAGCCCATAGTGAGAGACCACGCCTCTGTGCCATATGTCATCGCTGGTAACATACAGTGGTTAGAGACATTCGTTTTGAGGCATTGCGGTATTGTTGACGAAGACGTTGCGAAGATTCCCGAACGCTGTCTAGCCGAGTCAGATTCGACGATTGACCTCTTTCTCGAAGTTGAAAAATACCCACCTAACAATGACTGTATTTTATTACAGGTATCAACACTCAAACAGTTGTCCTCTATGGTGAAGGAGACCGACCCTATCCGCATACTATCGGTGGCTCAGTTCAGGCCGGAGAAGGACCACCCCCTCATGCTGCAGGCGATGTATGAGCTCAGGAACTTGCTCGTCAACAACGAGGATCTGTGGAATAAGGTAATTATCGAGTACCACTTTTTACTCTATAAAAAAAAAAAAAAAATTATACAGATCAAGTCCATAGTATGTTAGTAACAATTTACTTAATACTAGTTATAAGTAGTCATACTTGTACGTGATTACGCTTAAAACACAGTATGGCGCTCCATCCATTTCCGCAACATCGGGGACTCCCATCGATCTCCGAACACACTGAGGATAGTGTTAGTGCTGCCACGGACACGCGCCATCATGGAGGCGCACCTTTTTCTCATTATGGCAGCGAACCCGTCAATATGTGCCTCCGCAAACATCCCTGACGCACTGCACCTCCATGGTAACCCCAGTAGCACCCTGAGTGCGTTATTATACTGGACTCGTAGGTCGCCGTATGTCCGCTGACCATAACTAACCCACAGGCTGCACGTGTAGAAAGACTGACAGTAGGCTTTGAAAAGCATGATCTTAACTGGTTTCGTACATCGTGCAAACCTGCGGGCCAGCATATTACAACGGACAGCCAGCGACCTACGTTCCCTGTCTATATCCAGGTTATCTTTTAAATCTTCGGTAACCCAGTGGCCCAAGTACTTAAACCTGTCCACCCTGGATAATGGCGACCCGAAAAGTGAAACATCGGGTATAGCTGAGTAGGTCTTATTCGCTGCTTTAAAAACCATGAACTCACTTTTCTTGATACTATACTTGAGCCCATGGGTCACCGCATAAGATTGACATACTGAAAGGAGTCTCCTCAGAGCACTGATCGATGGGCTCATCAACACCATATCATCAGCATAACTGATGTTATTTATACAAACACCATCAATATGACATCCGACATTGGTGCTGCTGAGCTCAACCCCCCCTGTCTCACCGTATGTATATAATATGCGTTTTCGACACTTTACCAATAACTGAACCTTTTCTGAAAATGACTCGTGCGCATGTTGTTTATTCATCATTGTCTACATTCCAGATCAAACTAGTCCTGGTCGGCTCGTGCCGCAACGCGGAAGATGAGGATCGCGTGCAGAACTTGAAGGACCTCGCGAGACACCTGTCTTTGGAGGAGAACGTGCAGTTCGAGGTGAACGCATCGTATGGACATCTGTTGCAGCTGTATCAGACCAGCACCATCGGTCTACACGCGATGTGGAACGAGCACTTCGGCATCAGTGAGTATATACCTTTTTTCACCTAGTGAAGATACGTCATACCGTGTGGTGCCGGCTACGAATGCCACCACCCCATCTCCTCCCGTGGGTGTCGTAAAATGCGACTATAGGATTAGCCGGAGGATGGGCAGCAGCGTACCCCTTCGCCCTGCCCCGGGGCAAAGGAAGTTCCATGTAGAATATCCACTGGACACCAATAAAAAAAATGTGGTGTCTGTAAACGCACCAACAACTCAGGAGAAATCCTAGTGTGGGGCAACGTTTTATATAGAAGAGAAAAGAGGGACGTACGGAACTCTAAAAAGCAGCTCATACCTGTCGAAAACAGTTATGAACCTCCTCCTTCTTTCCAGGTGTAGTGGAATGCATGGCAGCAGGACTGATCACCATCGCGCACCGTTCGGGCGGACCTCTCTTTGACATCGTGGAGACCACGGAACCTGGACGCGCTGGCTTCCTGGCGGCGGAAGCGAAGGAGTATGCTAGAACGATTTTGGAGGTCATTTCGCTGCCCCCGGATGAGAAGAACAGAATCATTAGCAATGCTAGGTAATGTTTCATCGTTTTTGTTTATTTGCTCATCAACGACCGGTTATATGCCACCCGCGTATCACGACTCCCTGCGACCTTCAGCGGTTTCCACTCGACTTTTTCCGGGCAGGGGATCGAACCCGTGACACGTAGCGCAGAAAGTTAGGCAACTAGCCATTGCGCCAAAGGTGCCATCGAGTATGAGACTGCCCGCAGTAAAAACGTAATCTATACTAATAAATAAAAGTGAAAAGTGAACAGCTTTTTACTAAATGCATATGAAAGCATATACGGTACCTACAACCATTTTCAATTTTTTTATCTGTCTGTCTGTTTGTTCCCGCTAATCTCCGAAACGGCTTGACCGATTTCTACGGGACTTTCACTGGCAGATAGCTGATGTTATAACTTAGGCTACTTTTATTTTAGAAAAATAATTATAGATCCGCACAAAAAAAAAAACCCATGAAATCCAATACATGTACATACTCTATGTCAAGTGTCTATGCCGAAGTACTCTTAAATTATATATAAATAATCGCATTTTGTTTTAAACTAAACGGCGGGTGAAACCGCGGTTCCCAGCTAGTATTATATATGTTTCTGAACATTTATTTTGTCCTCAGAGCTTTCGTCGACCGCTTCTCTGAAGCTGAGTTCAAGGAATCATTCCTGAAAGCTACGGGGTTCCTCATGAAACTGAATTAGATGATAGTGTTTTTCATTCTTCTGTACATTTTGTTCCATTAGTTTTAAGTAATAATAAAGTTGAATCATAGGTTAGTGTGTGTATTTTATTTTATAGAACCTCTCATCACGCATATACTTCAGTGATTAAATAAAGGGGCATTTCCGTCTCTATCATCATCATTTCGGCCGAACGAAGTCCACTGCTGGACACAGGCCTCCCCCAAAGATCACCACAACGACTGATATGGGTGTATTGTGTGCTCATTGCCATAATCACCACGCTTGGCAGACGGGTTGGCGATCGCAGTTGTTAATGTACTCGAAGGACGCTGCTGCTCATCCTCCGGCTAATCCCGTAGTCGACTTTTTCCCAGCTAGTAGCACCACACGGCCATGTTCCGTCTGATTCCCTGCAAAGAGTAGACCACCCCTTCACGGCGCAATCAACGCCCTAGTTGTGCTGTTCTCCATTGTGACGTGTTAAACGACGAACTCAACCGAATCATGTCAGCATGTACTAGGTTTTGTGGAAGATACTGTGTATGACTTAGTATGTAATAAGATCTTGTGTTATGCATGTAAGTAATGTGAATTAATTACTGTAATTTGTGTAAAAACCGTTGTAATTGATCGTATAAATAAATAAATACCACCAGTCATGTAAAGCGATGCTATCATTTCGGCCAAATGAAGTCCACTGCTGGACACAGGCCTCCCCCAAAGATGTCCACAACGACCGATATGGATGTATTGTGGGTTCATTGGGGAGTTTTGCCATAATCGCCACGCTTGGCAGACGGGTTGGCGATCGCAGTTGAGTTGTTAATGTACTCGAAGGACGCTGCTGCCCATCCTCCGGCTAATCCCTTAGTCGACTTTTACGACACCCATGGGAGGAGATGGAGTGGTGGCATTCTGAGCCGGCACCACACGGCACTCTGAGCGGGCACCACACGGCAAGCGATGCTAACAAACCTGCTTTTCTGATTTCTTTAATCATTTATGTCCTAACACTTACACCTCTTATTGAAACAACAGGGCATTTTGCTAGAAACTAACAGTCTTACTTATAAACGTTACTAAAATTTTAAGTAACACTTAACAACTAATTAACAATATTTCTTACTTATGAACTTTGTTTATCTTTAATCAGTGTCTTATTAGCAACACATTTCCATAGTTGTCAAATTAAGCAATGCCGGACCCTTGTCTAGCATGCTAAGTAACAAGATGGCGGTTGTGTATCAGCTGATTTAGCTGCTACTTGTATCGTTGTGCGACTCAATCGTGTTTGTATGTCAATATGTTTTGTCCCATTAGTACTTATATAGTAAACTTAGTTTGTTGTGTCGCCGTTTGAATAGTGTTGTGGTCTTTTTTCTTAAATTAAATTGATACTTATAAAAACAGTAATGTACTGACCATGTTTCATGAAATAGAAGGCTGAAGCTGAGAGACATTACAATTATAGCCATATGCGGACAAGGACTGTGATAGAGACATGTTTTATGTTTTGGTCTATTAAAACAAAGATTCCGGATATTACTGGAAGTAATGAGAGTATCTTTTAGAATAATAATAACTAAAGTTGTAGCTTATGCAGTATTGCATAATTTTTATTTACATTCTGCTCCATGTCCCCTGTACTTTCTACTTCATTATCGTTTTAGCAAGTAAAATCTGAAAGCAGCATTAAAGTTTATAATAAGTTTACAATGCCCTGTCTGTGTGAATATGGTACACATAGGACACTATACAATGTCGCGTGTGTGTTACAAAAATAAGATGCATATGAATATAATACACACCATGATCTCCAGAATCATTAAATTCAATTGATTGTGTTAGTACACAGTTCGGGATAGTTCTCAAGCAGAAGAGCCGGCAGAAAATACCACGAAAATTGTAATAGCTATTACATTATTGAATAAATAGCACATTTATTCAAGTTATGGTATGTAAAAACGTAGACTACGTGAAATAAAACATATATAGAACACACGATTGCCCCTATAATACACAATATTATGATTCATCAAGTTTACCAAGTTCTCATATTTACAAATGGCTAAAAGGGTGGAGTATTCATTTCCATCACGCCTGTGGTAAATAAAATAAGGAAGAGTAAGGCAGAGGTGTTATTGGACAAACATTTTACTGATGATGATATCATCAAATAGGATCATGTTACGGAGATGGTTTCATCGGAAGCCTAATCAAAATAAATATAAGTTTGTAGAAAACAAAATCTACTTCAGATTAAGAGTAACATAGGGTAGACATCATCATCATTTCAGGCTAAAGACGTCCCCTTGTGGACAAAGACCTCCCCCAAAACTTGCTACAAGTTTTTGTTGGCATCGTAGTTGAGTTGTTAATATGTTCGAAGGATGCTGCTGCCCATCCTTCGGCTAATCCCATAGTCACCTTTATGGGGAACAAGGTGTGATGTTCCTCCATAGAAATAGAAATGGGAGGATCCTCCAGCCAGGCCGATGGTACGCCTGGCGGGCCGAAGCCCAACGGTTGATGTTGGGCGACTGTATATATGCAGCGCCGCGCGAATACTTTACAAGTGTGATTCAGGATTCTTTGACGTCATCGGAGAGTTGCAGTTAATATTCAAGTAGATGTCGCTGTAAGTTGCAGTTATATGGTCGTGATGTAGGTGTCGCCACAACCTTTTACGACACCCACGGGATGAGATGAGGTGGTGGTACTCTTAACCGCACCACACTTTCAAGTTTCGAGATTATAATAACATTCAGGAGTAAGTAAGAAACTGGTTCATGCTTGATGTAAGGCAGAAACTGTATAAAATCATTTAATTATTATAACATAAAGATATAGTTTATATAATATTATGTATATACGATAATTCTTAAATTAAAATGTGGAATGACATGTTCGTTTAGGTGCGTATGTGGCCGACTCTGTCTCTGGGAATCAACCTCAGCTCAGAACCATGTTTCAAGAAGACATTGCCTGGAAAAAGTAAATTGGTATTTATAAATACTTACATTAGCTCATCATCATTAGCATTAGCGGTGTGGTGCTAGCTAAGAATACCACCACCCCATCACATCCCGTGGGTGTCGTAGCAGTCGACTAAGGGATTAGCCGGAGGATGGGCAGCAGCGTCCTTCGAGTACATTAACAACTCAACTGCGATCGCCAACCCGTCTGCCAAGCGTGGCGATTACGGCAAAGCTCCTCTAATGAGCACACAACACAAACCAATACGGTCGTTGTGGCAATCTTTGGGGGCTTCTGCCCAGCAGTGAACTCTTTTCGATTGAGATGAGGACATTTGCTCGCGCTGGGTTTTTATGTCCTGGGTTTTTTTGTTAGTCACCAATTTATACAAATAAATAAAATTGAAGTTTCTGTTTGTAATGTCAAAATAACAGCTTTTTAATAAAAAAAAATTTTTGTTTTTTTAAATTGTGTGTTTCTGTCTATTTGTTCCGGGTAATCTCCGAAACTCTTTCGAAGCTTGCCCACCTCGTCCAGCAGCACGATGGGGCGGTATGCTGACGGAGACTCCGCCGGACGCCCCGGCTTCCTCAGCAAGACCAGCTTGCCAGTCTTCCACCGCGGTGGAAACTGGCCCCGCTCGAAGCATGCGCTAAAGAGCCCTTCCAGTCGGGGCCCGAGAGCACCCAGAGCCAGGACCCATGCACGGCCAGGTATGCCGTCGGGCCCTGGGGCGGTGTTCTTGGCCTGCAGCCGTCGTACCGCCTCTTTCATCTCTGCCCGAGTCACTTCGGGCACGTTGTCGTCCTCGTCTTCCGCGTTGAGCGCCATGGAAGGCAGCACCATCTGCGGCGGTCCTTGAGGGGAACAGAGCGCTCACTATACTCTCCAGCAGCTGGGGCCGGAGACTCTGAGACAGCGGGGGGGGGGGGGGGGGGGGCACGGTCGAAGCTTGCCTCTTACCAGCAGGTAGGGGCGCCCCCACGGATCGCGGTCCAAAGTCGCAAAAGCAGTTCCTCGCGGGCCAGTGTTTTGGCCCGCGCTATTGCCACTTGGAGAGCTTTCTTCGCAGCTCTGTACCCCTCGTACAACTCCGCCTCAACGACTGCCGCATCCTGAGCGCGGCGACGCCTCCTGCGGTGCCTGGCATGCTGGCGTCGCGCCAAGATACAAGCGTATCGTTGGTCAATCCTACACCCTGGGAAAGGCGGATTTGCGCGCCGGAGTCTTACGGGCTAAAACTACCAGAGTTCTTTCGACGCACCATACTGCAGCCCCGACAGGATTCGATCCGCCACTAATTCTGCCGATCTCGGGCCCTGATCCGATCTTGCCGGTCTCCGGCGGCCTGTGGGCGCGGACTTAGGGCAGTCCGACATCCGATCAGAAACAGGTCCGAGATGGCGGCGCGTTATATTCTGAGCGCGCCTATATGGAGTATTGTGCGGCTACTTAGGCTACACAGTGGGGTGTGTGCGAAGCGAGGCTTCGAGGATCCTTTACAATTCCCCTGAGATATGCCTGGGGTGGTGCATGCTCGCGGTCTCGCTCCCCCAGCATAGGGTACCCCCAGGGTAGGTTGAAGGAGCACAGTGATTGGTCGTTATAGCCAGCAAAACAATTACACATACACAATCAAATTGTAGATCTCAAAACCACATTAAAAATACGTATTATCAACCACCTTACTCAAAGAACTTAATTGTAGCCGTACAAAGAAGAGACAGATCGCGTAAAGAATAAACAAACACTTGGGTGAGAAAATCCCTTTAGAGTTCTAACACACGCATAACTCCTTAGATTCAGTGGAAGCGCGACCCATACAAACGCATGGGTCGCGTAAGGAGCTGCTATGCACTTACTCTTTTAGCGCGCCAACGACGTATACAGGAAGATGCTAACTACGATACCATAAATCTTGAACTGGTATGAAAAATCTTTTACTGCATCTGAAGTTGTCACACTGATGATCACTCCTTACCTGCGGTCTGTTGAGGGTTGATGCCGATACCATCGTCAGTGATGATGGCACTGGTGGCCGGCTCCACACGGAACTCTTCAGCAGCGAACTTCAGCACGGCCGTGAACGGCGTTGCTTCTGGCACGCTCAGTCTGCAGGAAATTTTATACAGAAGTGACAAGTAGTGGGGGTGTAACGATCAGGCGTTTGGTCCCAAGCAAGCTGAACATTTATCACTTTCCAACTTGCAAGTAAAATTGTCTTCAAATGCATTGTGGGTAAGAAAAACTGTTCCTATTCCAGCATCTTCTAAATAGAAAACGAGGGACTTTGGAAGAAGTCTAATACCTTGATCTGCAACTATGAGGTATCATTTCAAAGGGATTAGGAAAAGCAACATACAATAATAATAATTAACTGGTGGTAGATCTGTGGTGCCGGCTCAGAATACCACCACCCCATCTCCTCCCGTGGGTGTCGTAAAAGTCGACTAAGGGATTAGCCGGAGGATGGGCAGCAGCGTCCTTCGAATACATTAACAGCTCAACTGCGATCGCCAACCCGTCTGCCAAGCGTGGCGATTATGGCAAAACCCCCCATCGAGCCCACAACACAGCCATATCGGTCGTTGTGGTGCTCTTTGGGGGAGGCCTGTGTCCAGCAGTGGATTCCAGTCGGCCGAAATGATGATGATGATGATGGTAGATCTCCTACTTCAAGAGTATGGCTAGGTAGGTACTACTGGGAGAAGGCAGATCCCGCTCTGAGGAGGACTTGACGCCTGATTGATCCGGTGGAAATACATCATGTACTTCCTCCGCCCCGGGAATGGGCGGAGGGGTGCGGACCACCGGCACCTAAGGGAGGCCCCAGGAACTCGAATAATTTCCATCTAGAGCACGCCTGAGCCTGTCGTCTTTATATGGCGGGCAGCCTTGGTGGTCGCGAGCGCGCCTTTTGGGAAATCGGCGTGATCACCCCGAGCGACCCCCAAGAAGACGGCGGTGTGCATGTGGATACATGCCGCCGTGTGCGCAGCAGCGCAGCACAGCGCATAGAGGCTTCGGGGAAATCCTTTACAATCCCCCCCGAGGTGCCTGGGTGGGTGGCCTCTTTACAGACGCCTTCGCTCCGCTAGAGGGGGAGACCATTTACAGTGATCCAAGGGGATGTGCCTAAAGGCGTGGCACCAATGGCTGGCTCCAGATGGAGATTATTCTCGTTTCTGGAACGTCCTTTCGGTGCCGAAGATGACCACTATGGTGGTTTTAGCCGGTAGGAGTTCAGCATAACCCCTCCGCCCTTCCCCAGGGCGGAGGAAGTACATCACGTATTTCCAGCGGATCAATAAAAAAAAGGTAGGTACTCACTGCAGTGCTAGTTACTTGGCTGCCAAGCGATAGTTAAACACAACCACATTTTAAATATTACTGTATTCCAGTTTGAAAGGCACTGTTGCTATAGCCTGACCAATACCGCTGTATCACACCTTAGGTATGCGAGCAGCGAGGCGGGGGGGCCGAGCAGCTGCTCCGTTTTATAACTTTAGTTAGATCTGGATGGAAAGAGACAAACTTACTGATGTTAATGTGCGGTACAGCGGCATTGGTCAGGCTATAGTGAAAATACTGTGCATAAGAGACTAAATAATGTATGTCTCGAGGAGATTAAAGCTATGTGGTGCCACACAGTAGTCCTGGGTAGCATTACAATTGTTATGGGCAAGGGAGCAATAGCCATCAGGTATACAATGTGCACACCTCGTCGCAAGAGGGTATAAAAATACATATACCAAAAAAGAAAACTTGTAGGAGTATAAATATATTCACACAATTTACAATATATTCTGCCAAAATGCTACATCTGAATCGTAATCTTTCACAATACTGAAAAATTGAGATTTCAAACTATCATTACTGCATATCCTCTGTACTACCCCAACTAGTTCTGAATAGGTTAAGTCAATATAAAAAGCTTCAGCAGTCATTCCCGCTCTTAACAATTTACCACAGTCTGCCAAAGCTTCTACAATATAAGTAAATATATCAGCATTTTCAAAACACATTTTAATGAAATATTTATCATCAACTTTAAAAAGAAGCTTCCAAAATTCCTTATAACTATTGTCCTTACATAAAACAACATTGAGAAATCCATCTGCAACTAATTTCACTGCATTCTTATATTTGGCTTCATTATTCAATAAACCTATAACTAATAATTCAACAATGTCTTTATTACAGTTATTTAACAAAACTAAAACATCAGAATGGCACAAATCCAGTTCTAATAGAAGGACTTTACTTTTAAATTCTAACATTTCTTCTTTTGGCACTTCATTAGTAATATTTCTTAGTAAGGTTTCCTTTGATGCTGCTTCCAACATTAATTCAGTTAAACAATTCTCTAATTTATCCTCAGAAAATAATTCAAGAAATAATCTAAAGCCAACATCCATTTGATTTATTTTAGTATTGGAATTGATTATCTTTTTGAGTATGTATTTTGGAGGATCAGTGAGACAGTTTTTTAAGAGAATGTTTAATTTATCAATATAGCTATTAAGTGTGGATAAAAATTCACTAATGACGTTTCTTTTTTGCAGTCTATCTAGACATTTTTCAACATGTTGTGACATAAGAAAAGCATTTCTAATTTCAACCTCAGTAGTCTCATTGTCGGGCCAGTTTTCTACTTGACACAGATTAATATAATCTTGAAAGAAGTTGAGAAACTGTTGAACTACAGCCGTATCCATTTTTAAAACGTGTAACTTCAACGCAGAACCCTGGATCATTCAGCATCTGTTGAAATGAACAAACTGAATTTGTATTTGAAAATTACATGAAAGTTTAAGTTATTCAGAAGACATGTTCCACGTTGAAGTTACAGGAGTTGCAAAGGTGTTATTAAAGCTAAAACTTACACTTTGAACGGCAGTTTAGGGTCTGAAGTTAGGGTAATCTTGAAAGTAACTTTCGACCTAAACAAATAATAATAGTGAGATAAACGCTCATAATACTATAACACAAAGAACATGCATTGAATGTATCCTTCACTTACATTTCTCTGGAATTGTCAATAGAAGTATCGAAAATGGGAAATATTTATTTTCGCAACATATACTGAAACGAGTCGAAATCAGAAATGAAAGTGACGTTTACGTTTGACGTTATTGACGTATACACGTTTCTAATATATCATAGACCTACATTATATTATATGGACAGGCCCTACCTACGAAAATATAATTCCAAAAATGAAATACAATAATGCGGATATTAGTGAGCGTAGCAGTACATACAAATGTACTACTGCAAAAAATTCTAAGAACGAAACTAGTTCTTTGAGTTTCTGGTATCGTTCTATTCGCTGTTAAGTGTTAGTTTAAAAAGTGACAGTTGATGTTTATTTCAAAAAAAGTATTTTACATTTTATAAATGGTTTTTTTTTTGGGATTCCATACATTTCTATTTATTCAAATCTTTTGGAATATGAAGCGGAATACATTATGTCGGAGGTCAACAATGAGAGATGTGTTATTTAGATTCATCATTTCGGCCGAATGAAGTCCAACAACGACCGATATAGATGTGTTGTGGGCTCATTGGGGGGTTTAGATTATTAAATATATTTACTGGAGGTAGGTCTAACATTATAGAATAGAATAGAATCATTTATTCAGTAAATAGGTCCTAACAGACACTTTTACACGTCATATTGAAACAACGGAGGGCATTTCGCTACATGACAACCTCTGAGAAGAAATGCTGAAAGAAACTCAGGGTTAGGTCTTTTTTGTCATTTTTTTTACGTCTTTTACAAATCTGTTCGTTACAAAGTATTTAAATTAGTCATCTATATATAAAAGATAAATATGGCAGCTGCTAATTCGCTGCTAAGCAGCACTAGACATTAATGTACTCCGGTTAGAAGGGCTCTATAGATAGTGAAATTACAGGGCATAGGAGTCTAAATAACTTTACGTCTTTAGGTGATGAGCGCAATGTGATGCCTCGCAGGACTGATCCTGGGTAGCATTCTAATTGTTATGGGCAAGCATATCGCTTAACTCCAGGCGAATGACTTGCGTGTCTCGTCACCAAGTTGTATAAAAAACAACTACTTGTTTTGCTCTCTGTTGATTAGAACGTTTTTTTTAAAATTATGAACATACCACTCCTTACCGGTATCTCGCCTGATGGATGAGATCCGCTAAGAAACGAGTGCACACACAAGATGATATTCACTTACGGGAGTAAGTGACGCCCCAAAATTGATTATTAAACTAATCCAAAATCTTTAGATTTAACACATATAATCATTTAAGTTTTTATGTTAAGATCATATTTAACACAAATACAGAAAAATCCTCAATCCAAATTCAAAGATTTTGTATTAGATTATTTCACCGTAAGTGTAATTTTAATAAATCCAACTATACGCACAACGTAGCAACCTACCTGATCCGTAGCAACACTAGCAATTCAGAAATGAAATTCGTTGCAAATCAGCTTGTAATGTGCTGTCTGTGGGCTCTGTTATTTTAGACGTACATTTATTTATACCCTGTCTACTGTTATACATCCTTGGCAAAATATTGATCTATTGCGTTTTGTTTAGACTTTACGAACATGATTTACCTACTGGTATTTGTGACTAGATTAAATGACACTCTGAGAAAGATAATCGAAAAAACCAATTGAACCATACAACGTCACCAACATATTTTTTAGATTTTTAATTTTAATGAAATATTTCTTTAGGTATGTAAAGATTATTTATTCTAAACACCGTAGCGTTATACTTGACATTGGCGAAATTGTGGAAGATACTCTACAGAAGCCATAATCTAAGAGAAGAAGAAGAGAAAGATAATCAATGCTGTTTTCGTGTCGTATACACAACAACAGCAAAACATATTTTCAGTTTACAAGCCGTGTAATAGTGTAGTTCCTCTAGTTTGAAGGTATAAAAAATAATGTCACTGATGTAGAATGCTTGAACATTATTCTTTAAACATTTTATATTAAACCCATACATGACGACATAGAGTACGACATATTCAGATGATGTCACTGATGTCATTCAAAGTAGTGATGTACCGAGACCACCATTTTTGGTTTCGAGTACTTTAGTACTGGTTTTAAAACGCATTCCGTCTTATTACAAAACATGGTTTATCGATAGTCTCGGACTAAAAGTGTGGTTTAATCAAATTTCTTATTACAAAAAGTGGTGTAACTCTTAGTCTTGGACTATCTATGGTACTAAAGATAAACCTGATGGGGACCTAGTTTAACTCTAAAACCTTTGGTCTAAGTCACAAATATACGTCAAATTCATTGTTTTGAGGTTAGATTTGGTTTATTTTTGTATTTTTTTTTTTTTTTTTTTTTTTGGGACAAGCCCGCCACACATTCCCAACCACTGCAACTCCTGTAAGCCAGGATCTACAATGGCGACCACCGAAAAGAACACCGATCAATGAAGCTCGGTGTGTCCCAGAGAAATGAATAACTGTCTTGGAACCCGCACCGAAATTAATCAGAAAAGATAAAGGAGGAGTATGAAAGAATATACGTTCCACTTCCCTCCGTTGCAAGCAGGAGACAGAGAAAAACGATAGGCCATAGGCACAATAAATGGGAGTTTACAACAGGGTTAAGCCCAGTTGCCAAGCACCACGGGTACAATTTTTTTATTTACGGGTCCTATGTTGTGAGCTATTGTGACTGATTCCAATAGTAGGTATGGCAAAAACACTTGAACGCACGGAAATTCGTCCTAGTCGCAACAAGATCTGTATAGTAAACAACCCCGGATGTAACTTGCATGCTGTCAAACATAATATTGCGTTCATCTTGCCAAAGAATACACTCCCACAGGATATGATGTGCAGACTGTTCATATTCACAGTCCGGTGCTGAACATTTGCAGAATGGTGAGGTGACAAGCTTGAAGCTAAACAATTTACTCTTAAAGTTACCATGGCCGGTGAGAAATTGAGCCACGCAATGATCAACTTCCAACCATGCACTTGCCAACCGCTCACGAATGGATGGAAAGTACTGGTATAGGTGACGGCCCTTAATAGACGTGTCCCACCTGCATTGCCATTCGGCCAAGAGTTCCTCCCAAACACCAGTCTGTGGTCCAAACAATCTGCAGATCCTAACACGATCGCGTTGTAGCAGAAATTCCGCGTCCATGTTTTCTCTAGTTGAGTAGTACATTGCAGCACGTCGCTGTATCTCAAGATCGACTGGCAAAACACCTGCTAGCACAGGCAGAGCTTCAGTACTTACTGTCCTATATGCCTTGCACAAGAATATCAACGCTAAGCGCTGGCTTTGGAGCAGTTTACGTCTTGCCGCGCCGATAGTAGCCCTATCGGCCCATACAGGTGAACCATAGCAAATACAACCTAAGTAGTTTATTTTTGTATGTTGTATTGTAATATTTCCTGAAATAGTTTAAATTTGCGTCGTCCTAAAGCCGTGCCGTGTGGTGCCGGCTCAGAATGCCACCACCCCATCTCCTCCCATGGGTGTCGTAAAAGTCGACTAAGGGATTAGCCGGAGGATGGGCAGCAGCGTCCTTCGAGTACATTAACAACTCAACTGCGATCGCCAACCCGCCTGCCAAGCGTGGCGATTATGGCAAGACCCCCCAATGAACCCACAACACATCCATATCGGTGGTGTTGGTAATCTTTGGGGGAGGCCTGTGTCCAGCAGTGGACTTCATTCAGCCGAAATAAAAAAAAAAAGATACTATCTTTTTTTTTTATTTCGGCTTGTGCCGTAATTACAATAATTGTAGGCAAGTACTAACTTTTTCTTCAGAATTCCAGTTTTCACTTCTTCGTTTTTTCTGTTGTTCTATTTTATTAATATTATTCCCTAACTTCTTATCAATAATAAGTACGAAGAAACGTCCAAATCTCAGAATAGTTTTACCTATGTTTAAAGATTTCCGCGCGATATAGACATTCCGTTACGCATTAGTGTTGTTTGAAAGTACAAATTTCGGACATGAAATAAATGTCATAAAAGTATTCCTCAGAAAGAAAATAGTTATCGTCATTAAATACCCTATTATATATGTTAACATACAATACCATTAATATAAAAAAAATACAGAAATATTCAGCATTTGGGTAAAAGGAACGTAATGTATCCGAATGCTATCTGATTGAATGAATGTTTCCAAGGAATTCCGTGTATAATCTGTGGAAATAATTTAAGCCAGAACTAAAGTCAGGTACTATCTAGTCCTGACTTATTTTGATATTTGTAATACGGACGGGTTTAAACCACGGTACTAACGTTAGTTCCGTACTAAGTCCAGACTTCATAGTTCTGGTTTAAACCTGAGTCTAACAAGATTTTTGTAATAAGACTGATTGAGTCAGAAGTCAGAACTCTAGTCTAACTATATTAACTGATTATTATGATTAAATAACAAGCAATTTTAACTCTTAGAAATGCAACTTGCTACTCATACTCTTGCGATCGAAACAAAAACAAAGTGATCGTGTAGGGGGACCGCGGCCAACTAGCTGATTGCAGCAGACCGGCAAATCCGGCAAATGGTGGCAGCGCACGTGCATTGGTGCACGTGCATGGGTTGTACTCGTAAAATCGAGTACCAGAGTTTCCAAGTACGTCCACCCTAAGATACCAGCGCCAGAAACCAGGGTTCGAAATACTTCCAAGTATTTTCCTTCTGCATAGAAAAGTAATCCGTAATTTAATAGTTATAAGGATTAAATTCACGAATTCATAAAATCTAATACTTCCAAGCCTGGAACGTTAAAATACTTACATAGGAAATTGATCCGAGCCTATAATACAAATTAGGAACTCAATCATGTAAGCAAAAAAAATATTTCCAAGCCTTAAACGTAAAAATACTTTCATAGGAAATTGATCAATCGCGTATGTAAGAAATATACTTCCAAGCCTTGAACGTAAAAATACTTGCATAGGAAATTGATCCATGCCCTAATATAAATAAAGAGCACAACCGCGTTCACTAAAAAATACTTGCAAGCCCTGAACTTACTACCTACTTACTAAAATACTTGCATAGGAAATTGATCCGTGCTACAATGTAAATAAGGAGTACAGCCGCGTTTACACAAAAATACTTACATCGAACGAGCGCGTAGCGAGCGAGCAGCCGAGTAAAATACTGTAAAGTCTTTCGAGCCTTACGGGTCGGCACCTGGTGCGCGTACTTGAAAGTAAATACCTGGTGTAAAAACCTGGTTGCGTAAATACGTACCTTCCCTAGTGCATTGCGAACTTGACCTTACAAGTCAATGCACGTGTAGGGTTCAAGGCAATAAAGTCGTGATTTAAGTACTCAGATTAGTATTAGAGTAGTATGATAGGTAATCTAAATCTTCACTCGAGACATGTTTTTCCGAATACTTTAATTTCAGAACAGAACAGATTTGTATTTTATGACCTCTTTTATCGATGGTTGTGTTTTTGGAAGTGAGAAACGTTTTACTCGAATTTAATGATTTACTTGAGTAATGCATCTGGTACTCGAGTACACAAGTACTTACAAGGTACTCGAAACCACATTAGTCTATGCTCGATACATTACTGGAGTCTACCTGAATTGCAGTGTTGCCACCTTAGCGATTTTGTCACTAGATCTGGTGAATTTTGACCCCTTTTGGCGATTTATTTCTGTCGTTTAGCGATTTTTTGTTTTTAGCGACTTCTAGCGATAATTAAGTCGTCTTCATCTATCCTAAAAAGATTCTATAGAATATTAATTACTATTTATATTCTTGTTTTGTCATTACAATATAATTATTACAACCAAACAATATTATCTATTACAATTACGGTTGTTTTTCCATACTTAGAATTTGTTGATGTAATAAAAAATCTGGTTTTTGACATATTTTAATGTTTGTTACCGTAGTTTGATACACATTAAAAAGTGGTATTGAGTCACAGCGTTTATTGTTATTACGTAACAGTAGTAGTAGTCGGTTATTTATCCGTCACCTGCGGGCAACTCATACTGCCTAATAATAATGGTACACACCAGGTTCCAAACTCCCTTAGTCATCTTCTACGACACCCATGGCATGAGATGGGGTAGTCCTAACCGTGACCTAACGTGATTTGAACATGTACTGCCGCTTGAGTTGTCTGTCCAGTGCTATCGATACTTCGATAGATGGCATTACAACATTGTTTCTACTAAAATATATTTTTTGGGATTTCTGGTGACTTTCGCTTCGAATTTAGCCCAATCTGGTGACTTTTGGGTGTTGATCTAGCGACTTTAATTTTTATGAGGTGGCAACACTGCTGAATTGGTGCATCTCTAATTCAAAATTGCAAAACATTGACATTTTGCGATACGTTAATGTTGCTGAAAAAGTTTAGTATAAAAACAACTAGAAGTGGGTAATAAAGCTTTTTGCGTGAACCGAACCGAAACTATGTATTGGTATCCGATAAAGTGTTTCAAAACTATGTATTTTCAAAAACTATTTATTGGACGATAAAGTGTTTATGAAATGATAAACGTTTTCGTGTCGGTTCAGGTATTTGCTTTGAAACATGCTATCAACACAAAACTATGTATTTACGGTAACTATTTATTGGACGAGATGCGTATAAAGTGTTTCAAAACTATGTATTTTCAAAAACTATTTATTGGACGATATGCGTATAAAGTGTTTATGAAATGATAAACGTTTTCGTGTCGGTTTAGGTATTTGCTTCGAAACTTGTAATCAATAGTAAACAAATTAAAATTCGCTATCAACTGAAAATTTTATACTTTGGTTTTTTGTTCTTTGTCTGTGGTAAATGATTATTATGACTGGTAAAATACAATAATTTGACACAATAAATTATAGTCTTATGCAAAGTTCTAATATGTAATTTATACTCGTGCCAATATAGGATGGATATACCTAAATAACGTGTCAAAGATTTGATAGCAGCATAAAAATGATTCCTAATAAAATAGAATAAAATGATTTTTATTATTATTATTTAGAATGACTAAAATTCATAAATGCGCGATCTCGCTTCTTGTTCGTGCGATCATCGGTATCGGTCGGATTTACTTCGGAATAACTCGGTCGGAGTCATTCGGCTAGTTTCGGTAAATGTTTATCGACGATCCAATGCTGTGTGAATAAAGTGTTTCGCCCGATAAATAGTTTCAGAAGAGACCAATACATAGTTTTAGGTATTGGACGCGATACATAGTTTCAATAACTGTTTACGGTTTGCAACGCACACCGCTAAAAACAACATCAGAAAAAACAATTGAACCGTACGACGTTGCCGACATATTTTATAGATTTTTTCATTTTTGAGAAATATTTTATTGAATATGTAAAGATTAATTAATCTAAACACCGTACAACGTTGCCCTTATACTTGACATTGGCGAAATTGTGGAAGATAATCTACAGAAGCCATAATCTAAGAGAAGAAGAAAAACAACATCAAAGTAAAAATAAAAATGCTCCTCAAACGAAATCTTCTTGAGTGTACAACAATTCTATCATGCACTGGAACATTAATATGCGTGATATTAAACTATATTACAAATATTTCGCCTATAGCCGGAATATGGTTTCCTTTATACATTTTATCATTATTTATAGTCTCACTATGTGTTAGTTTTAAGTTCATACAGTGGTTGTTACGTTTGAACAAGCCCATTAAGTATGATTTGGATGGGCTTGTAAGGAATTGTCCTTGTTTAACGATTTTATCGCGCATGTTGCCTCGGACGCGGAAAATCTCTAAACTGTCCGAATGTCGGGAATATGATACTAACGAACTGAGTGTGATATCAACGGTGTTGGAAAAGAAGCTAGTTTCCTCGTGGTATGTGCCGTATATATCACAGGAGATTGGCTTCCCATTTGCTTGTAAGCAAATGTTGGATCAAATGATTGGAAAGAGTTTTCAGGTTTGTGTTCTTTATATAAGATTGATTGTATTTATTTGTCCCAATTGCATACCAGCAGTACAGAATTCAAAATCTGACACCTATTAAAATCTGGGCAGTCCAGATACATCCCGCCAGATTGGTAACCATACTAATGGCTCTTTTAACTAAATTTCTATATAAAATATTCATCTCTCTTTTAATGTTCGATTGATTTAATAATCTCTATAAATCTGGATTAGCCTTGTTAGATTGCTTGCCTTGGACCAGAAAGAAACAACAAATGATAGTATGGTTGGTACCATGGCGTGCTATTGGCTTAGTGTGCTACCTGTTGGCTGTTCATTTCCTGCATGGAAAAATATTTGTATGATTTACAGATAGTTGTTACGGATCTGGGTGTTTGTGCATGTGAGATTTATGTCTGTAAACTGCACCCAAACATAAAGCCTAGACTGCACCATCATTTTATAAAACTAAAAAAAATACCTCTACTGGAAATCCTCAGTCCATTTCTCTACTATATTATTAATTTGTCCATTAGATATGCAACAAGATAGAAACCAAAGATGTATTTGTAGATATAAGTACAATCCTAACAAGCCACTTGAAAGAATACCAAAAAGCTCTGAAACGACATGAGAAAATTCCAACGAGTACAATAGAATCTTTGTATAAGAAATCCCATCCAATATTTGATATCACCAACAAAAATATTCAATCTACAGACCACTGCACTAATATCCTTCGAATAGTTTTCAAAGAACTCATACCTTGGGAGCTTTGGGACACTCCACATTCTGAATTGCTTGTACGCATTATATCCAAGAAACTTGATAACATCATTGTCAGTACTTTAGCTGAACCTGCATGGCTTAATGATAAGCTACTGACCATATTGAAAGGAAAACAAGAACCAATACTCACTGAAGAAAAGAATGTAACAGTTATATTACCAGAAGACATAGTCCCACATGTAAGGATGGAACCAATAAGTTCTGTGACAGAATCAACAACAGGTGTTGCTAAAGTTACTGCCCCAACAACGCAGAGGGCTAGCCACGAGGATCCAAAAGAAGAGTCTGATGTGGAGAAGATTGAGAGTATAGTAGAAGAAGTACCAGTTACAAGTACTGAACCTGTTGATATAAAATCTTCACCTGTTTTAAGACAAAGAAGGGGCAGGCAAGGCAGGAATGAAGTGAAGATTTATGATAGGATTATTGAAGGTACATTTTCACAATTTTCTTGAATAATGAAGAATTTAAGTTAGTATGGCAGATTAAATAGATTTTTTAGACTTGTTGTATCTAGAGTTTAATCAAGAATTCCGAAATATAAAGGTTGTAAGTGACTAATTACCAAAAACTTTGGGAAGAGGTTACACATAGGCTTGTAATAAAAATAGGAAAGCCATTTATCTCAGAAATATAATAGAATACAGTTTTTGAACTTTTTGACCATGCAATGTATCATAAGCAACACAATCCTGTCAAATTTTGAATAAGACGGCACGGTTGGTGCAGTGCCTGATACAGTCTGCTCCTGCGGTCTGGGTCGTGGGTTCAATTCCCACATGGAACAAATATTTGTATGGATCTGCAGGTAGTTGTTCCAGGTCTGTGGGTGTATTGTGTGTGGAATTCATGTCTGTAAACGCACCCACAACACGGGAAACTACAGTGTGGGGCACAGTTTCAAAAAAACCTGATTATTTTATTATGATATATTATTATGCTACTGTGAGTGATGACCTAATCCATGACCTGTTGTGAAACAACCGCTGTTTAGTTTCAGTATGTGAAAATATTTTATAATTTGTTCAGTCGTTATTCAAAATGGGATAGAGATAACAATCATTTTATACTGAAATAAGTGAAATAAACTGAAAAAAGAAACAAAATTTATCAAAAAACCGATGCAAAATTCTAGCATTGAGGGTTCCAGAGTCATGTCCTGAATCCATGGTATCAGTTTTCGTTACAATTTTTTGTATAACAACAGAATTTTGTTCTAGATTTGTGATGGTTAGTATAACTTTATTGAAACCGGCCAACGACACGGGCAGCCGATCCCATGTTGGTTAGGACAATCTAAGTGTAATAATAATAATGGCTTTCAGAATTCATTTGTTTTATATAATTTAAATTAATTGCGATGATTTGCATGCTGTACAGTAGAATGAAATTGGTTTACTTATTCTTACCTAATTTTGTACTCAAATTCAATGCAAATAAATGATTTATGATTATAAAATATAACTCCTGTCTGCCCACATATTTGTTTGTAGCAGGTGTGGAAACACACCAAATTGGAAAGTTTCCAAATATCATCACTACTTGCCACTTACAATAAACCAATGTAGCCATTGGAGTTAGAAATGCAATCGAGAGGTATTAAATGTTTTTCTCTTATTTTTATGTTCAGGTAGTGTAAAAACTTGGGACACAGACATAGACCTGCAATGCATCAGTCTTGGTCAGGACTTGCTGGCGAGTCTGGACGGCGAGATCACTCTGAGTCGACTTTGGGGACAAGACGCGGACACTGATGGTAGCCCCAACCCGCCGCCCAGTAAGTCACCGCAGCCGCTGTGGTTTGGTGAGTTCTACACCCTTAGTTTGAAGCAGATCATAGTGCAATATAAAATGTTAAATTGTATTAGAACCTAATTACTGAATAACTCTATTCGATTTTTATTCTTTACTGAATAAATGATTCAATTTTATTTTATCATCTGATCTGCAATATGCATTGTGAAGCATCTTTGCTCAACTGATAAACATCATTCTGTGTTGTGACCGGATTAAGATTATAAGACCACTCCTTCTATTCCCGAAGTTGTCGTAAAAGGTGTCTAAGGGAGTCTAAACCAGAGTGATGGACAGCAGCGTCCCTTCTGTGGAACAGTAGCCATTCTCTGCTCACCATTCCACTTGCCAAGCTTGGTGTGTTGTACTTTCAAATTCCCCCAAAATGAAACAAATGTGGAAATAAGATAATAATTTATTTCTTTAAAGTACAACATTGGATTCAAATCTATGGGGGAGGCCTTTGGTCAGTAGTGGATGCGCTTTGGCTGATATGATGATGATGATGGTGAACCATCATTGATACATAAAAATATCTGAGCTCTACACGCCAAACTAGTACTTTAAAGGTGGCTCAGCCGATCTTTAAAGTCAGAGAATAATTTACCGCCGGGAGCCATCTCCCGATCACGCTCTGAGTTCTTCCGTAGCACGAAGCTCTAACAGACTGTAGTCCAATTTTCATGCTCTGCCAGCGTAACTGGCACTACTGTCAGCAGAGACATCTTGCTCGATCCGATCGACCAGGAACCGCCGCTCGGCAGCCCACGCAGGGAACTCCTGGATCGTATCTGAGCGTGTTGTATTGGCAACGTCGCGCATAGATTATATACTAATATTGAAAATAGATGTGCAACTCTGAGAAAATACATTTAAGTTGTATTTACGTAAAAAATAATTGGCGCTGATACAAACTAGATAATCCGTTATATTTGCCACTAGGTGGCTGTATACGTTGTTTCAAATCTATATAGTTAGGTATATATACTGTAATAAAATATTATTTGTTTATGAAAGGGAATAATAGGAATTAAAAAGCAAAATATATATTAATCATACAAACATTTTTTTTGCATGTACCAATACGGGTACGGTCACAGTTTGGCAGTGTGTTGGGCATGAGTGATTTACTCATGCGACATACCTTAGGTCGTAAAGATTTGATCCTCACATTGCGTGTGTGTGTGTGTCATATAAAAATGTCAACATTTCTCGTTTCAAATTCCTTATCAAAAGTATGGTGGAAGTATTTTCTTTAAGTAATAATCAGTGGCATTGTGCTTTAGATTTCTCTCTCTATTTTATCTATATTTTTAATAACTGCGTGCGTAAAAATATACACATTTATTACTAACCAACCGAATAGACATTATGTCTGCTTCACAATATTTTTTTCTGTACGTTGACGAAACAACAACAAAACGAAAACAACAATATCTTTTTCAGAATACTTTCTACAAAGACCTTAATTTCAGGTGAAGAAGAGACTATAGACGAAGACCCTTTAGACTCGAGTCTCTTCAGAGAACCGAAGAAGGAACAGATTCCGAAACCAACGGATGTCTTGCTGAAAGACATTCAGTCTACTGTCAGCCAGGCCAAGACGAAGATAGGGGATCTACAGGTGGAGCCCAAACTTGCCTTAGATGTGCCCCGCAAGCAAATCTCCAGTGTATGTCGTTTGCACGATCTTTCTGCTTATGCTTCTTGTATATAGGTGCTGGGTGTTAATGGACCTTTTTACTAAGCTTCTTCTCAGGGTGCATTGGGGGCTGGTGGTATACTAAAAGAAGGTGACTTTAGCTGCCGCGTTCCAAGATGTAGGTTTCCTATGGAGAAGAACGGGCAAGAAACTCCATGGTAGTAACCATTTTAAACAAAGAACAGCTTGTTAGAAACAGCTACAAATGAAATGCCCATTTTTTATATTCAGACGAGCAAGTGATTCGCGTGGCGATAAGCTGCACGCTTTCCTATATATATAGTCTCTTATTCCCAGTAATTTCACTAGCGACGGTTCCCTTAAAACCGGAACACATTAATGTTAACACTACTGCTTGGCGGCAGAATATCTGGCACTGCGGTGGTACCTGGTCCCAGTGGGACGAAGGGTAGACATCTTCAGATGCGGGGGCTCTAGGTCTTTGTAAGATCACACTACAGCCGCTCATGGTACGCCTTTAGGCATATCTCAGAGAGGGTGATTGTAAAGCGATACCCAACCGTGGGGATTGTAAAGGATCCCCCGAAGCGTCCCTGTGCGCTGTGTTATGAGCACACAGCGCCGTGTGGCCACATGTACGCTACCGTCTAGTCGTGGGTCGGTCGGTGTGGGCGTGCAGATTCCCCAATCTACGCACCCAGCCAGACTCTTGCAATAATAACCATACCTACGCCACTGAAATTCACCTTACCAATGGCAAAAAAGGTATTTCGGGTAGTTACTAATTTTCTCTGAAATCAAGGCAGACAATGGACGAACCCATCTGCGTATAAACTATTTTTAAATCGCTTACCCATATAGGATAAAAGCTTAAATGTGAGCCTGATGTTACATTAACAGTATCTTATATCTCAGGACAACCAAGAGGCTTATTATGGGTTCTAATTCCCAGTCAGTTGCCCCTCTCTAGCTGTAAATTTTCCTGCAATAAGACCCAGTTATCCAATTTACCTTTTTACACTGTTTGTTTATTATATTTTTAGACAGGTACCACAAGTAAGGACCGTGCACCTCTAACTCAGGTTACGATCTCCAAATGTGTGTTATTAAACTTGTTGTTAGCCTTACTCGACTCGACAATTTTGGTATATTTTATATTGGATTTTAGCATTTCATATTTTCCTGCACACTAGCCTTCACCTTGGCCTAGCCCTAGACCTAGCTAGGTAGACGGTTAGCAGTTGTGTCGCCACTGCCACGCGACTGAAACGCTGCAAAAAGTCGCAGTGTGTAACTCTTATACTTTGAGGTAACTAAAAATATATTTTTATTACGTATGTCTATAATTAAGTGATAAAGTGATCCAATAAATATATTAAATACAATAACAAAGGTTCGATTAATCAACGATTACGTTGAAATGATATTTTATTTTGACTACTGACTCACTGAAGGGTTCACTGACTGACTCTGATCTATGATTCATTCTTATACTTTATCAACGGGCGCCTCAGGCGCCTTACATCCCAATAGTATTCAGTGGTTGTCCTAATGTGAGGATCAAGCTATTTTGAGAAATTCAACTAAAATAATGTAGAAATGAGTCATATATAGGTTTTTCAAATCAATTAGAAGCCACTAAATGCGCATTTCTCTTTGACGCCCACCTTCAAACTGTTCGATTTTCGAGACGGTATGCGCGCGCAGCTCCCAATTTTACTCTCATCAAATCAATATAAATTAAAAAAACCGTCTCACGGAGAATCGATTCTTCTGAAGTCTTCAATTAACTATGGAATACTTCATTCAATATAAAATCTACTATAGTCTTGGAGTGACGCTGTTAGTTAGAGTAAAACTGCATGGAACGAATGCCATGCATGTCTGTTACGATGCACGGATATCTAGAACGATTTGTGTACCTAATTGTTGGCCCGTTTACATATTTTCCCTCACATCTCTTTGCGTCCAAGTCGCATTTAGTTTTCAAGAGATGAGGCTTGCGCAAACGTAGATGAAACGCACACAAATGTAAACGGATTGTGTTTTGTTGTGTTCAATAGTTGTCTTCTGTTAACTTAGTGGTATATCTTGTGTGATTGGAATATTTATTAATAAATGAAGGCCAACGAGAAGCGATACGAAATTTTAACAAAGCCAGTGTACGGTCGGTTGCTAATACAGGTTGTCGTAATCTTTATGAAAATTATATTTAAAAGAATTATAATTACAATTTATTTATGTAGGTATTTTAAAATATCTGGCTGTTAAAGTTTAATTATTATTATTGTAAAGAGCTGACGATTAGATTTAATAATGATAATGTTAAAATGTCTCTGTATGGGCGTATAGACTATCGAAAATAATACTTAAATAACAACAACAAACAAAAGTATTTCAAGAAATAACAGCAAATCAAACAGAACACAAAACCAGTACACCTAACTCGAGCGCTTCCCGCCATTTAGAAAATGGCCGCCCGAATGTTGGCGAGACTGGCGGTAACTGACTTGACCTTCGAACATTATTCCCGTAAGCACGCGGCCTTTTATCAAATACACGAGATTGAAAGAGATAGATAATGGAATGTCTGTTCCATAGACGTTGTAGGTGAATGGCCTTTCGTATCGCTTCCCGTTGGCCTTACTTTAGTTAGAGTTTTGATGTCAGTTGCTCGACTGATGACCGGGTGAATGGGTGACCACTTAATGTGACTTAAGCGAATTGCCAAAGAACATTCCAGAAATATTTCTTCAAAAAGTGCCCTTTCCACCCAAAAAAAAAAAAAAATTGTCAAAACACGCACAATCATCACAAGCCCTTTCTTTTTTAATTTGGTGAAATCTTCTTGGACTTCCTCCGCCTTGTGATAATATAAAATATCTAAACTTGGACTATTTTTGTAACGATATATCCAATGTTTGCATACTTTCATCATCATCATATCAGCCAAAGAATATCACTGCTGAACAAAAGCCTCCCCCATAGATTTCCACAACTATGTCGTCAATTTGGGGGGCATGTGCTAGTACTGTGCTGCCCATCCCTCTGGTTACGATCCCCTTAGCCGCCTTTTACGACGTCCACGGGAGGAGATGGAGTGGTGCTCTATTCTTAGTCGTCTCGTGACTACAAACAATGCAACTCGGCCGAAACGTCGAGGTTAGTCAAAACATTGTTTTGATTTATCGGTGCGCGAGAAGTCCCGAAATCATCTATACATACAAATAAATAAAGTGTCTGTTTGTAATGTCAAAATAACAGTTTTTTAAAGTATATACGGTGCCTACAACAAAAAAACTATTTTTAATACTATATTTATTGTCTGTCTGTCTGTTTGTTCCCGCTAATCTCCGAAGCGGCTGTACCGATTTCTACGTGACTTTCACAGGCCGATAGCTGATGTTATAAGGAATAACTTACGATACTTTTATTTTAGAAAAATAATTGAGGTTCCGTAAAGCATTTAAACCCATGAAATCTAATATATATACTCCATTTCAAGTGTCTATGCCGAAGCTAAATTATTTATGAGTAATCAATTTATTTTAAATTAAACGGCCGGTGAAACCGCGGGTTCCAGCTGTGAAATTTGCGATAGTTTAAAAATAAAAATTCACATTATATCAATAAATAATTATAGTTAAAAAAAACACGCGTTGGTCCACTTTGCACCTTCCGGATCCATCAGCAGACCCTCGTCACTAATTGAGTGTATCGTAATCGATAAAACAAAACAAATGAGCCCAAACTCGAGGGTTTTACTACTAGCCAATGAAGTACTGTATTGTCATCCGGATTACATATACTTCCAAAGTTTTTAAATAAAAATTAACATATCCCGGGCCTATAATTTTTAAAGCACAACATAAAAATGAAAACAGTTATATACTTTATCAACGCTTCGTATATGGATTATTTTGATGCAGTAGATTTCTGGGAACCATTTAAATACAATCCAAATCAAAGTCCCTTACACAAAAATAAAATAATCATGAATTGCAGTGGCATGCAACTCTTACACTTGCATGCAAAACGGCTGATAAATTATATGTATATGTTTTGCTTTCACTCTTGACCAGCT
Organism: Diloba caeruleocephala; assembly: GCA_947459985.1. Taxonomy (NCBI): domain Eukaryota; kingdom Metazoa; phylum Arthropoda; class Insecta; order Lepidoptera; family Noctuidae; genus Diloba; species Diloba caeruleocephala. Next base: position 20,777,418 of record OX381625.1, read on the forward strand.
TGGAAAAACAAAATCTTTTTCAACTAAACCAATCCATATCTATTTATTTAGGTATTGTGAGTCCCCTCAGAGACCTCAGACGATTTTGTCATCATCATCATCATTTCGGCCGAATGAAGTCCACTGCTGGACACAGGCCTCCCCCAAAGATCACCACAACCACCAATATGGGTGTGTTGTGGGCTCATTGGGGGGTTTTGCCATAATCGCCACGCTTGGCAGGCGGGTTGGCGATCGCAGTTGAGTTGTTATTGTACTCGAAGGACGCTGCTGCCCATCCTCCGGCTAATCCCTTAGTCGACTTTTACGACACCCATGGGACGACGGCGACGATTTTGTGCAGATCCAATAATATTATCCTGATTGAAGTTCTAAATATGTATGTTCCAAAAGTGATCCGGGGACCTTTTTACCTGCCCTAATCTTTTTTGTAAAATTATACACTAAGATTGGTTGGCACTGAAGACTGCACTGTGTAGTTGCCCAGTATATTACCTGATTTATAGTTTGGAAGGAAATGTTCTCTTTCGTCCAGCGATATCGTGCACAAGAGGTCCAGGGCTGCAGGGCAATTTTTAAATTATTTTACAATCTTTAACTCCAGTGGTGATGTTCCATGATGTAGGATGAAGCTGCCGGGATGATGGAAGGCCTGCTCGACTTTGGTATAGCTGGACTGAAGAAGGGCCTCCGGCTCACAGGTCTCAGCGATGACTCTCAGGTTGGTACGGCTTAAAGCTTATTTTTTATTGGCTACGTGAAGGGCTTTATTGCTGAATCGACAAATAACAGAGGTAATCACCATGATTTAGGGGCTCTCATAGATCGTTATGAAGACAGGATACTTGCCTGTCATAAATACAATCCTTGCCTACCGTGCCGCCTTGAGTATGGATTGGATCGGTGATTCAGTTGATATTAGTGCACCGAAAAACTGCTGCGGAATAGGGATTCATCATTTCGGCCATACAACGTCCACTACTGAACAAAGGCCTCCCCCATAGATTTCCACAACTGTGTCATCATATTGGGGGGAATTTGCCAGTACTCACCACGCTTGGCAGGCGGGTTGGTGAGCGCAGAATAGCTATTGTTCCACAGAAAGGACGCTGCTGCCCATCCCTCTGGTTTAGAATCCGTTCAGTCCGTAAAATCCGTAAAGTCGCCTTTTACGACCTAGGGATTATTTTACAAGAAATCTTGCATTCTCTTTAAGCGGCGAGAAAAAGGTTTGGCGCATATTTGCTAAACACGACAGGACAATAAAATACGAATGAAAAAGTTACTAGTAATAATTATATACATAATTCCAGTCGAACGATTCATCGACATCACATCAGCCAATGGATGTCCACTGCAGAATAAAGCCTATGAGAGATACATCTTCAGGGGATAGAATAATAGTATCACTGAGTTTAACAGTCTATTGTATAACAAGGTACAAATGGTACAAAATCTATACAAATAAATAAAATTGAAGTGTCTGTTTGTAATATCAAAATAACAGCTTTTTACTAAATGCATATACGGTATATACAACAAAAAATCTATTTTTATTGTCTGTCGGTCTGTTTGTTCCGGGTAATCTCCGAAACGGCTGGACCGATTTTGACGGGACTTTCACTGGCAGATAGCTGATGTTATAAGGAATAACTAAGGGTACTTTTATTTTGGAAAAATAATTAGTGTTCCGCGCAAAAAAAATACCCTTGAAATCCAATATATATATATATTCTATGTCAAGTGTCTATGTCGAAGTACTCTAAATTTCTTTTAAATTAAACGCGGGTGAAACCGCGGGTTCCAGCTAGTCTTAAATAAGATATTCGTGTAACAATTTGCGGGCGTTGCGGTGGTTAGCGCAGAGCGAGAGTTGGCGCGTGCGTATCGCTTGAAATCGGTGGCGGACTGCTTACGTGACACGATCGCAGCTCTCGCGTCGGTTACAAGAGAAGGTCGCACTATATACGTATCGCGGCGGTATACGATCGTGGGACGATCGCATCGGTCGAGTAGGGGTGTGGGTAGCTATAAGGCCACAATTGTGTCGTCATTTTGTGGTGAATTTGCGAGTATTCATCACGCTTGGCAGGCGGGCTGGTGAGCGCAGAATAGCTGTTCCACAGAAAAGACGGTGATGCTCATCCCTCTGGTTCAGAATCCGTTAGTCGTCTTTCACGACATCCATGGGACGCGATGAAGTGGTGCTATATTCTTAATCCGGATACCACTCGCAAAATTATTACTGAGATAATTTAACTTCAATCAAAATTTATTCGAACGCTTACTATGTTAGTAGTATGATATTTTTATAGGAGAGGTCGCCGTCGCACCTCCGGGACAAGTCTGGCGACAAGAGCCCTCCGACAGAGACGGCCCGAGACAAGCCGGTACCAGAGCACAGGGATGTACAAGCCAACAATGGACAAAGAGGTAGGTACGTCTGGCTAATACAGGAAACGAAAAAAGCCAGTCCTATGAAGAGCCAAAAAAAAAAACCATGAAACTGTGACGGTTGGTTATAGACCGCGCTGTAATATTTTATTTATTTATTTTATAATTTATGTACACACAGAGTGAATTGGTTAGGTTACAATATGTAATCTAATGACACTTGGGTACAAAGGTACTGCTTATTTCTAAAAGAAATTTCTGCCAGCAGACCTGAATGTGATATTGTGTAATACAATTTTTTTTCTTTTGAATATGTTAAGGTCTTGATTTTATATCTATACAAATAAATAAAATTGAAGTGTCTGTTTGTAATGTCAAAATAACAGCTTTTTACTAAATGCATATGAAAGTATATACGGACCTACAACAAAAAAGCTATTTGTAATTGTTTTGTCTGTCTGTCTGTTTGTTCCCGCTAATCTCCGAAACGGCTGGACCGATTTCTACGGGACTTTCACTGGATGTTATAAGGAATAACTAAGGCCACTTTTATTTTAGATAAATAATTAGGGTTCCGTGCACAAAAATAAAACCCATGAAATCCAATATATAGATACATACTGTATGTCAAGTGTCTATGCTGAAGTACTCTAAATTATATATAAATAATCCACTTTCTTCTAAATTAAACGGCGGGTGAAACTGCGGGTCCCAGCTAGTATAAAATTACTGCATAAGTAAAAGCTTTTACGATTATCTTAGGCGATAGCAGGCCGATATTTACCCACCTCCTTTCATACGATCTGTTTCCAATTCAGATGCTTAATCCTAGGGCCACACTACCGTCCTACCGGTCCTATCTACTTCACTCGCCATAAAGAAGCCAAATGTCAACTTATTCGGTCCAGTTGATTCGGAACCAATTGGCTGTGACAGACGGACAGACAGATACACGAGTGATTCTATAAGGGTTCCGTTTTTTCATTCGAACGTACGGAACCCTAAAATGGTTCTAATTGTATCCTTTAATAGGTGAAAATTAACGATAGCTTTCTTTCCTCAGATGAGAATAATGTGCCACCGTTAGTGAAGCAGCATAGAGTCTCCTCACAGGACAGCTTGGTGAGTATTCATTTATGTCGAAAGTTTATCAAGTGATCTAAGTTATCACTAGCCATATCGTCCATATAAAAAAATCTAGCATTCCACTGCGCTTAAATTTTTTAAGCGCAGTGGTCTTCTGTGATGGAAAATTTTCGTGTATTTTCTTAAAGAACTTTTATAACTATTTATTTTAAAATGACGAAATAAATACATTTGAGAACCACACAACAAGCCCTTCCATTTCATTACGGTACAGTTCGCAAAACTATATATAAATTTATTTAAAATAATCTATATTGCCCCCCAAAAAGGACCCCTATATTCAAAATTCATTTATTTACGTTGCCCGTACGTGTTTGCGTCGCAGAAACCCTTATGTATACCAAACTTCTACTTAATCGGTCCTGTAGATTCTGAGTAAATTGGCTGTGACAGACGGACAGACACACGGGTGATCCTATAAAGGTTCCGCCATTTATTATTAGCCCTAAAAGTATCTCGGTTATGTCTACAACTGTTTAATCATCATCATCATTTCAGCCGAAAGACGTCCACTGCTGGACATAGGCTTCCCCTCAAGGTCGCCACAACGACCGGTCCTGCGCTACTTGCATCCACCGGATTCCCGTAACCTTCATCGGTTTACCTCGTGGGTCTGCCCACGCTGCGTCTTCCGGTACGGGATTGTCACTGGAGAACTTTTCGGCCCAATCGGCCATTCGTTTTACGAGCAACGTGCCCCGCCCACTGCCACTTAAGATTAGCAATTCTTCGGGCTCTGTCAGTAACCTTGTTCAATATTCTAGATCAGGGGTTCCCAACCTTTTTTTGTCTACTGCCCACTTAAAGAATAAATTATTTTTTAACGCCCCCCTTTTTAAACATACTTAAAAACCGCTAAGTACTTATAACTGATTGTTAAAACGCAAATTTATAGTATTCGGACAGAGTATCTTTTATTGAAAATAAAACAAACATAATCAATTCTTATATAAAAACTAATGTGAAGGTTGAATCTGATGCTGTTCAATAAGTTTGTTGATATCAGGTTCCAATTTACTCAAAAACAGCCGCAAGTCGCCACGTTCGGTAACACGCAAACGATTTCTCTTTTTAGTAAGCAGCGTTGCCACAGCACTAAATCCACGTTCACACAAATATGACGATGGGAATGCTATCAAAAATCGTTGAACAATTGACCACAATCCAGGGTACAATTGCGGGATCGGTTTTTGTAGCCAAAATTCTTGATATCCATTTTTAAACTTGATTTTTATTTCTTCGTTTGTTGTCAATTCTATAAGTTCTTCTTCCAGCTGAGGTGACATTGCTGTGTTGACATTTGAAAACGGATCCAACACCCAGTCTGGTATTTCCAAGTTTAAAATGTCCTGGTATCGTTCGGTGAAGTCAATGTGGAGGTTTTCCAAATGTTGGCAGTAGGCAAACAAGTCGTCGTTACTGCAGTATACTGATAAATTCGGAAAATTGTGAAACTCACGTCTGCCCATATTCTTTTTGTGCAGAAGCAGTTTGGCTGCGAAAGCAGCAACGACATTTTTTGTTTTAATTAAATTTAGTTCATCGCCTTGCAGTTGGAGGTTCATGTCGTTGAACATTTTATACAGGTCTGTCATGTAAGCTATATCATTCTTTGATGTTATGAGCTTGTTGCGCAGTTCTGTATCTTTAGTTTCCAAGAACTCTATCATAGAGTCAAACAGGTTGTAAAATCGAATCAGACAATTGCCTCTTGACAGCTATCGAACTTCAGTATGAAGCAACAAACGGTTGAAATCTTCGTCATTAGTAACACAAAGCTGATGAAATAATCTATCATTCAAAGAGCTGCTACGGATTTTATTGACTACTTTGATGACATATTGCAGTGATTGAAATAGTCGTTCACTTAAGTTTCTAGCAACCAAATGTTGTCTATGAATAACGCAATGTATAGCAAGGACATCTGGAATTTTATTCTTTAAGTATGCTATGAAGCCTTTATGGCGCCCTGTCATAGCCGGAGCGCCATCCGTAGCAACTGATATAATATTTTTCAAAGGAATCTCTTTCTCTTCACAAAACTTTTCCAATGTATTGAATATGGTTTCGCCTTTTGTATCTGTCTCCAAATTTCTGGCAAACAATAGTTCTTTACGTATTTTCTCATCTTTAATAAACCTCACGTGTGGTGGTGTGGCTACGAATAGCACCAACCCATCTCCTCCCGTGGGTGTCGTAAAAGGCGACTAAGGGATTAGCCGGAGGATGGGCAGCAGCGTCCTTCGAATACATTAAAAGCTCAACTGCGATCGCCAACCCGCCTGCCAAACGTGGCGATTATGGCAAAACCCCCCAATGAGTACACAACACACCGATGTCGGTCGTTGTGGTGATCTTTGAGGGAGGCCTGTGTCCAGCAGTGGACTTTGTTCGGCCGAAACGAAAAGATGGCAACAACGCTTCATTAGTTGGTAAAGTGGACTCATCGAGCTGAATTGAGAATTGACTAGTCCTCAGATGATTGCACAATGATTCTTCAATGTTTTCAGCCATTTCATCAATTCGTCTTTGCACAGAATTATTACTCAAAGGAATTTTCCGGATAATATCTGCGGCCGGTTTATGAAGCACAGTAGTTATTACTTCCTTTATTGCTGGCAAAATTAACTCTTCTCCGATGTTGTGTGGTTTGCCTTTTTGAGCAATTAACAAAGAGATATTGTACGAAGCTCGAAGTCCGTCGTCATCTTGCTTAGCAGCCGCCGAAAATAGTTTGGATACACTTGGCTGAGTATTATGCTTTTTCTCTAGGTCTTGAAAATATGCTACATTCTTTTCTGTCTTATCTGGATGCATTTTATTCAAATGATCTTGCAGTCTTGAAGGCTTCATTGCTTCGTTCGAAAATGTTTTTAGACATAGAAGACACAAAGGCGACGACGGGTTTGTGGGATTTTCAATAAATCCGAATTTAATATATTCCGCAGAGTATTGCCGTCTGTTCTTTTTTACTTCCGACATTGTTTTGTTTTAAGAAATACTTAAGTGTTGAAATCAAGTACTGCTTATCTATTATGCGCGAAACCGCAAATGAAAATAAAATAAATTTACGTCGTTTATATAGGATTGCATAAGCAGCACGCACCAACAGGAATAAGACAAACGTGCATAAACTCGTTTATCTCATTCGACGCCCAATCGTACTCGACAAGCAAGAACAAGTATTATAGAACCAGCCGATTGGTATAGGAATGTACAATTCGGATTATTTAACAAAAACTTGTTAAAACATGATTGCCCGCGGTCTTTTATATCGAACCGAGTTTGAGCTATATCTTAATTAATATTAGTTGATGTTCACAAGATGTAGTCGAGAGTCGAGAGCTCAGTCGGTGTCTAAGAGTCTTCCTAGCTAGGTAGATGAAATTATAAATCGACCCCAAAGCCCTACACAATGCCCCCTTTTTTCTGGGTCTCTTACCGCCCCCCTTTAGGCCTGCAGCGCCCACAAGGGGGCGTTATCGCCCACGTTGGGAAAGACTGTTCTAGATCAATACAAGAAATTTCTTACTAAAGCCTCGAGTTCCCTAGAAACTATCGAAAACGATGAATGTGGATATAATTCTTGTTAGAATTGATAACTTTTTATATATAGGACATATTATATATGTCGTTTCTGACATGTTAATGTATACAATATGACATTGTTTACAGCTTGATGGCCATATTGCCCTTTATTTAAATATAATTTAGCATCTTCTACATTTTGTAAATGTGAGAACTTCGTTGACTCGTACCAGTGCTACCTGTGCGTTAATGATTATCAATTGATGATTGTGTATTACAGAAGCAAGTGTGATTATTATTGTGCGTGCGCTGTAGTCCATTTTGTTTCCACATACCTGACGTGTAAAATTGTAATATCAGTTTTTTAAAAGAATGTCTATGGAGTTTCTTGCCGGCTTCTTCTCCATAAGATCAACTTTTCCGAACCGTGCACCTTAACTTTAAGTGCCTATTAGGGCCTATATGAAATAAAAACTTTGACTTTTGACTACATGATAGACAATAGTTTATAATTCTTCAGCCATCACAACCAAAACCAGTACCAAAAGCGGAGTTTCCACTGCTGCCCCTGCCGGACTCCCCGGAGCCGGAGTATGAAGAGGCAGCTGACTTGTCTACCAGCATCGCCAAGCTTAGATGTTTACTGCAGCAACGCGCCGAGACCAGTCCCAGGTGAGCGCGTACAACGAGAAAAATGCTGATGTATAGATTTTAAAGAACGGTCCATCAGCCATATCAGCCAAAGGACGTCCACTGTTGAACAAAGGCCTCCCCCATAGATTTTCACAATTGTATCATCATTATGGTGGGATTTTGCCAATACTCACCACGCTGGGCAGTCGGGTTGGTGAGTGCAGTATGGCTACCGTTTCTCAGAAGGGACGCTGCTGCCCTTCCCTCTGGTTTAGATACTCTTAGTCGCCTTTTACGACATCCACGGGAGGAGACCGATGGTAACCGGATTAAGAATATAGCACCACTCCATGGTGCTATATTCTTAATCCGGTTACCACACGGACTGCTGCGCTGCTGCCCATCCCTCTGGTTGCTGTTCACTTAGTCGCCTGCTACGACATCCACGGCAGGAGATGAAGTGGTGCTATACTTTAGAATTATTTTATTTTGTGGTGCCGGCTCGGTATTCCACCGCCCCATCTAATCCCGTGGGTGTCGTAAAATTCAACTAAGGGATTAGCCGGAGGATGGGTAGTAGCGTCCTTCGAGTACATTAACAAATCAACTGCGATCGCCAACCCGCCTGCCAAGCGTGGCAATTATGGCAAAACCTCCCCAATTAGCCTGATGAAATGATGATGATGTACATCATGTACAGTCAGCACATCAGTCACAAATTAAAGCCTGTTTTATTTGAAAAAAGGATTACATAAATATGATCACAAATTGATACAGAATAAGACTTCACGAATTGGAGAGGGTTTTTAGTACCTATTGTATAACAATTAAGAGGCGACATCAGCGCTTTAAATATCCGGGTAATATTCATACGTTGTTCTCAGAGCTGAGAGAGCAGAGGACGTATGGTGGGAGAGTGCGGAGGAGACGCGTGGGCGGACGCAGCATCATCATCACTCGTCACGACCCGTCGACACCGCCACGCTGGCCGGTAATACACAATGGCCAATGCTTCACCTTCAGTCTACGTTCTGGTTGCAGGTCTCTTGTTGCTCGCTCGAGGAGTGCCCTGCGTGGGCGGCCGAGCGACGGGTCCTGGTCGATCGGATCGGGCAAGATCTCTTTCTGCCGGCAGTAGTGTCGGCTATGTTGGCAGAGCACGCAAATTGGAGTGCAGTGGTCTCCTGGGAGAGCGTCATGCTCCAGAAGGTCTGCAGAGCGGGATCGGGAGAGGGCTGATCCCGCACGGAAGACGAGACGGCGCCGGGGCGTCCCGGTCCAACACGCCTGAGCCCCCTGCCATCATGATCATGGCGGGTGGCCTCGGGGGTCACGGGCGCGCAGATTGGGGTGTCTGCGTACTCATACCGAGTGACCCCCGGGAAGACAGTGGCGCGCACGTGGTCACGTGCCGCCCTGTGCGCAGCACAGCACAGAGTCTTGGGGGGATCCTTTACAATCCTCCCCGAGAAGTGCCTGGGGGCGGCCGTTTTACAGCCGCCTGCCCTCCGCTAGAGCGGGGGACCGCTTTACAGTCATCCTCTCCGTGATGTGCCTAAAGGCGTGGCACCAATGGGCGGCTCTAGTGTGATCTTACGAGGACCTGGAGCCTCCATTTCGTTGCCGAAGATGACCGCTCCAGTGGTTTTAGCCGGTAGGAGTCCGACATACCCCTTCACCCTTGAAGAGTGAAGGAAGTTCCATGTAGAATTTTAATGTAGACACCAATAAAAATAAAAAAAGGTCTCTTGTTGCTGGACTCTTGCCATAAGAGGCGTCATTTCAGCTGAAAAATGGCCTCTTTAGGGCACAGGCCTCCCCCAAAGACGGCACGGTTGGTGCAGTGGCTGATACAGTCGGCTGCTGCGCTCCGGGTCGTGGGTTCGATTCCCGCACGGAACAAATATTTGTACGATCTGCAGGTAGTTGTTCCGGGTCTGGGTGTATTGTATGTGGAATTCATGTCTGTAAACGCACCTACAACACAGGAGAAATCCTAGTGTGAAGCAACGTTTAAAAAAAAGATCACCACAACGACCGGCCAGGGTTTATGTTGTATTGTGTGCTCATTAAGGCATTTTTCTAACCTACCTAAACCTTTTTTTTTATTTTTTTTTATTGATCCGTTGGAAATACATCATGTACTTCCTTCGCCCCGGGAAAGGGCGAAGGGGCACGCCGGACTCCTACCGGCCAAAACCACCGGAGTGATCATCGTCGGCACCGAAGGGAGGCTCCAGGAACTCGAATAATCTCCATCTAGAGCCACCCGTTGGTGCCACGCCTTTAGACACATCTCGGAGGGGATGACTGAAAAGTGGTCATCCCCTCTAGCGGAGGGAAGGCGACTGTAAAGAGGCCACCCCCCCAGGCATCTCTCGAGGAACCTAGCTACGCATGGCAAGTGGGTTGGCCATCGCAGTGGAGTTGTTAATGTACTCGAAGGCCACTGCCCATCCTCTGGCTAATCGCATAGTCGCCTTTTACGACACCCACGGGATGATATGGAGAGGTGCTATTCTTAGCCGGCATCACACGGCAAAAGAGATAAAATTAATGAATATAATGAAAGGAGGACACGATAATTTATTAAATTGTGTATGGTTAGAGCAAACCGGAAAACGCAGCGTGGGACGACCTCCAACGAGGTGGACAGACGACCTGGTGAAGGTCGCTGGGAGTCGTTGGATGAGGGCGGCATGTGACCGCTCGTTGTGGAAATCTAAGGGGGAGGCCTTTGTTCAGCAGTGGATGTCCTGTGGCTGATATGATAGAGCAATATTTTCTTATGAAAAAGAGGTGACTGTCCTGTTCCAGATGAGTACGACATGACCATGGACAGAAACACATCCCCTGGTCACACGTCGAACAACATGCAGAGACTTGATAAGTGAGTGACCTCAATTATTTTTGTAGTATATACTGATTAAAGATAAACAAAGTTCATAAGTAAGAAATATTGTTAATTAGTTGTTAAATGTTACTTAAAATTTTAGTAACGTTTATAAGTAAGACTGTTAGTTTCGAACAAAATGCCCTGTTGTTTCAATAAGAGGTGTAAGTGTTAGGACATAAATGATTAAAGGAATCAGAAAAGCAGGTTTGTTAGCATCGCTTGCCGTGTGGTGCCGGCTCAGAATGCCACCACTCCATCTCCTCCCATGGGTGTCGTAAAAGTCGACTAAGGGATTAGCCGGAGGATGGGCAGCAGCGTCCTTCGAGTACATTAACAACTCAACTGCGAGCGCCAACCCGCCTGCCAGGCGTGGCGTTATGGCAACCCCCCCCCCCCCCCCCCCCCCCCAACGAGTTCGCAACACACCCAGGCGTGCCATTACGGCGATCAGCGCCAGCAGTGTACTTTATTCGGCTGAAATGCTGATAATTATGATTTGCGAGTCTGTGCCAGAATGTATGCTGTGATATGTTCATTTACATTATTAATGTTCAAGACATCATGGCCAACCAACCTTTTACGCCTGGAAATTCAAGATGGAGATTCAATTTATTTTCTTCTAAGGAGACGAATACTATGATTGACATTGATAGAGCTGGTTATCTTGTATCATTTGCGACATTTCTTTATGTTCTTGTATCTTGAAAATCCGTATGGTATCCGGATTAAGAATACAACACCACTCTCATCTCCTTCCGTGGAAGTTGTAAAAGCCGAAGGGACTCAAACCCAGAGGGATGGGCAGCAGCGTCCCTTCCGTAGAACAGCAGGCATTCTGCGCTCACCAACCCGCCTGCTAAGCTGAGTACTGGAAATCTGGACAATCTTGTCTACTCCCCAGACTGTTCCAGCGCACTGTGACTGGTGTGTTCAACTCCATAAAGACGGCAGTGGGCGCCGAGGGGGAAGAGCCCGCACCCGGCACGTTACACGATTGGACTTACGTGTGCACCTCCAATGAGCTGAGCGTGAGTATGCTATCAGCGATCAACAGCCGTGCCGTCTGATTTTTCCTAGATTTTTATTTTCAGTGAATTTACTAGTATTATTGTCAGAATGCTTCATTTCGTGTGTAATAGATATTGGTCACCAAATTGTGAATTCTAACCTTTATCTAAGTAAATTTTCCTCAATTCTTGGTATAAGGGAATCCATAGTTACGTGTTTGATGCCTTTTCTTCAGATAATTCTTAATTTTGGTAAAAACATCCGTAGTCGCTATGGCAGTATGTTTGTTTTCAGGTTTCAAATCATGAAGGATATCGAATACATGTCCATCAGGCGTTTCGATTGAGGTTATGCAAATCACTTTGGGTTTTCCATCAGCTGCTGCTAACCTGTAAATGTGCATCGTAACTTCTCCATTGCTCTTCACAAAAAATGCCGTTTTATAAGACAATAAGTCTATTTGTTATTTAGTTTTTGGTGATGCCAAATTAAACTATATGTGTTGCTCTGTAAAACAAAGTTTTATTTTCATATTCAGAAATAAAACACTAATTACATTATCATAAAGTTATAAACATTACCTGTAAAACAAAGAAATGACATTTAAAGTTTATTTGTTGATCTTTCTTTAATTACCAAACTAAATTATTTTTCTAATATTTTGACCACTTAATTGACAGCCATTCTGTGAAAAAAGATATTGCTGTTTTACCAATCTTCGTCGCATTACTCGCATTCTAAACCTACTCATAAAATCTCAGCCGTGCGCTATGTCAAATTACGAGTAAATACCTAACCAAAAACACTCAAATCTTCTACATTTACATTAGTTATAGTTAGAATACAATGAAACTTAAACCTATATACCTATTTTTATAATGTCGACCCACTCCCTTGTTCAGGGAGGTTCTATGATTACAGAAATTTAAATTTAACTATCCAAACAACCGCGTTAAAGCTTTTACAATACCCAGTGAATTAGTACAACCGAAAGTTATCGAATGTTCATATCGACAATGTCACGTCTTATTATACCTCTTAACATGTCTTATTCTTTCACACTTGTAAATATGATGCAATGCACGCGTCGAAGTTGCTCGTACACTTTGTAAGTGAAACAGACATACTGGTAGCTTGAACAAACAAAGGTAGTAACGTCTCCTACTCTAGTCTGCTCGCTTCGAGTCGAGTCACAACGTCACATCCATAGATTAAACACTTATGTTACATATCTGACTCGGTTCATTTGTAGATATTTGTCACAAAGTAGTAGTACAAAATACATTTTTGAGGTGCTGGGACAATCTATCAATCTGTATGGTACGTTTGAGGTGCCTTTTGTATGAGTGACACAACTCTAGTCCAACGTGCGCAGGTGGGCGGTGCGGTGGCTCGCCTGGTCGGGTCCCGGCGCGCCTTCACGCACGTGGAGGCAGCACTGGACTCGCTGGACCAGCTGCAGCAGCCGCAGCCCGCACGCGCCCACACGCCCGACGACTTCGGTTCGTATTGCGGGGACTCCTGCAAGAGAACCAATACAGAATCAGGTTCTTGGCAGGTTAAGGCAACCGATCCGCCGGAAGAGGGATCGATCCTTGTAGTGGTTCATCATCATCATTTCGGCCGAATGAAGTCCACTGCTGGACACAGGCCTCCCCCAAAGATCACCACAACGACCGATATGGGTGTGTTGTGGGCTCATTGGAGGGTTTTGCCATAATCGCCACGCTTGGCAGACGGGTTGGCGATCGCAGTTGATTTGTTAATGTAATCGAAGGAAGCTGCTGCCCATCCTCCGGCTAATCCCATAGTCGACTTTTACGACACCCACGGGAGGAAATGGGGTGGTGGTATTCTGAACCGGCACCACACGGCTAGTAGTGGTTATTGGAAGTTTATGTTGATTGTCCCCCCGCAGACGAGTGGTGCGGTTCCCGGGGCGCGGGCTGGTGCGGTGCGAGTGCGCTGGTGGCAGCGGCTGGGCTGGCGCGCTCGCACGTGGCACACCGCCTGGCCGCGCTGCTCGTGGCAGGTCAGGCAGCTTTACGTATACGGTCTATGCTCGCAATCTTTCTGTCTCTTCCCGACTGTCAATCCCAGATAGTGGTAGGACCTACCTTGCTAGTATTCCTCCACTCCCCTTTATCCATGAAGTCCGTTTCGGAAACACTGCATGTCACCATATTTTTAACAGACTTCAAAAAGGAGGAAAATAAAAAGTCTTTGTTTGTACACCTATTACTCCAAAATTTGGTTAAGTGTTTCTTATGACATCAGCTCTGTGATCCGTGAGTATTGGCTGTCTACTAACTTAAATAAGTAGGTATCTCGGGTTGGTTACGATTTAAACTCATACCTAACTCAAAAAAACTTTTTACATTTATTTACACTAAAAAGTATCAAATCTTATCTCTTTAAATGAGCAATTCTTGTATGTAATTAGAATCTCGGAATCGGCTCCAACGATTTACATAAAATTTAGTATATAAGGGGTTTCGGGGGCGATAAATCGATCTAGCTAGGAATCATTTTTAGAAAATGTCATTTTATAGGCGTTTGAGTAGTCTCAACTGAAAAATATGACTCTTCCTGACATCTATTGGCGAATAATAATACTATTTTTTGTGAGCAACTAATTGCTTTAACGACACAACAGCAGATGGCGTTGTTAAGTAACACGAAAATACCGAGCAAAGCTCGGTCATCCAGGTATATTAATAATCGAGCATAACACCATGTTCATTTTATACTATAATGTCAAGTATTATTTCACATTATAGTATAAAAGTTAATTATAATGGAAGTATTATAATTTTGTTTAGGTACCACTGACATTCAATATTAAATACTTTGTCCAAAAAAATTAATTTGGAGAAGTAGCATCTGTTACATACTCTAAGAACTATTTTATGAGGTTAGCTATGTAGTCTAATTTTGAGACAATGGAGTGCTTAGTGGTACCACTACTGCCGCATAGATGGCGCTAAACTCAAAATATTGAAGTTCAAGTTTTCTTAATCTTATATCTTTAAATTTGAGTAGTCTCAACTGAAAAATATGACTCTTCCAGACATCTATTGGCGAATAATAATACTATATATATATACTTACGTAATTGATTGATAAACTGTAAAAAAATAAGTATTTGTTTCTAATATAAGATTAAACTAATTGCACTCATGATTTTTTTCTTTAAATAACCAGTTCATATTTTTTATTATTCTATCGGTAAGATCGAAAAATATTATTCATATTTCATTATTTTATTAGTAATTCGTACTTAAATATAATTTCCAGAAAACACAATTTAAAAATAAAAAAATCCCGAGCAAAGCTCGGTCAAACATCTAGTAAAACTTTAAACAATAAATACCGACTTTTAACCTAAACGATATAAAAAAAACTATGAAGTCGAGCGGGGCCAGTTATAATCAACAACACCCAGAACAATAAGAAATTTAATTTTATACCTGGGCCCGCCCGACTTCCTAAGTAAAGTTGTTTTTACTTTTTAGTTTGTATTTATATCGTGTAGGGCATATGAAGTCGGTATTATTTTCGTTAAAAAGCTATTATCTATCCATCTAGTTTTAGATCTCTCTGTTGGGATGGGAAAGTTGTAGTGCCAGGCTGCCTATGTAACTCGGTGGTCTTTTACATGCCGCTATCATCTCAGCTCGCTCCTCAGCTTGGCGGTGATGTCGCGTACACCAAGACTAACTCAGACGTATTCATTGAGTATAGCACGCATCTGGTGACCGAATATCCACCTTAGCGTTTTCATTTCGGCTAATTGAATGTCATGAACAAGTTTTTGTGTGCCCGCCCATGTACCATGCCCATACTTCCACACGTCAAGAGTGGTCTTACAATACTTTTGTTTGCAGTCCAATCCTTTAAGCTTAGCATCTTCGCGTCACATGTTATAGCAGTCACATTATGCCATTTCTCCTAGACAGCCGCTATTCGGTGGTAATTGCTGTCCTTCGGATCACCAAAGCTGTGATTCACATTACCCAGGCAATATGAATCATAGCACAGGTATTTTTAACGGTCATATATGGTGCCGTGTGGTGCCGGCTCAGAATGCCACCACCCCATTTCCTCCCGTGGGTGTCGTAAAAGTCGACTAAGGGATTAGCTGGAGGATGGGCAGCAGCGTCCTTCAAGTACATTAACAACTCAACTGCGATCGCCAACCCGCCTGCCAAGCGTGGCGATTATGGCAAAACCCCCCAATGTGCTCACAACACATCCATATCGGTGGATGTGGTGATCTTTGGGGGAGGCCTGTGTCCAGCAGTGGACTTCATTCGGCCGAAGTGATGATGATGATATGGTGGTTAAGTCCAACTTGATTCCAAGTTCTAAACTGTGTTTTGCAAAAACTCGGTATTAGGGCACGCGAATGTAGCTGGTGTTTCCATGCAAGAAGAGTATCTTGGAGCGAAGACTGATTTCGTGCAGATGGCAACATTGGCATAGATAACGATTCTTAAGTCCACGATGGTTTACTTTGGCACATCTTCGGTAATTGCCTCCAATATCCAACAAAATAAGAAGGGGCTTAAGACAGACCCTTGGTGAACTCATCCCGTCACTGCTATTGGTTTGGTCAGACGTATTACCGCACCGTACGTACGATGGACTCGACATTTTTGTAAGCTAGGTGCTCACACTGATCTTTATAATTTGTCTAATTTTGTGAAACGAATGCACTGCCTTGTGATTTCATCAGTGTTATGTATAACTGACAAGTATCTGACGACTTTTCGAGAATCATTACGAATCATCTCGCGTCCAAGTTTGACGATTTCGAGCCTCTCGAACAAGCCGGTTTCCGAAGAGGCTTTAGTATCGTCAACAACATACATACGCTAAAGCAGGATGTACAGAAGACCGAAGAGTATAACTTGCCTTGATTAGCTTCTCTTGACTACGAGAAAGCATTCGATTCAATCGCGACCTGGGCGGATCGCTGGAAGTTGGACCGACAACCTGGTGAAGATTGTGGGAATCTGCTAGATGCGATTAGCGCAGGACTGGTCGTTGTGGTAATCTTTGGGGGGGCCTATGTCCAGCAGTGGACATCTTCCGCCTGAAATGATGTTGATCTGACGGAACAATTTATTTTTATTTTATTGTTGTCACTTCTCAAATCTTTAGTAGTGTTTATAATCTTAGTAACTAATTTCTGAGGGAGGAGATTGTTCACACTGGAACGAACACATAAAAGGTCACAGCCAGAATCTTAAATCAGGCTTCTGGAATTAACTATGCAGCCATCCTTGTATACTTAAATTAGAGGGCCTAAGAATAATGTAGTACCTCTGACATTCCAGATCTAGCTGAATCCCTCCTCGACGCATGGTTAGAAGACTTAGCAGGGTGGCTCCGGCAGCAGGTGTTTGTGATCTTCGAGCAGCTATCGGAACGTGACGCCAGTTTCTTAGAACCCAAGGTCAAACTGCGAGACGTCAACGTGGAAGAGACATGCGCAGCTGTGCTGGAGAACACACCAGGTATGTTGGCGACAGCCTAGACATGCTACTTAACCTAATATCGGTCTTTGCTGAAAATGTACTTTAATTCAACCATTTTCAATATATTTAGCTCTGGGCAAGTGGGTAAGCCGTGTGGTGCCGGCTCAGAATACCACCACCCCATCTCCTCCCGTGGGTGTCGTAAAAGTCGACTAAGGGATTAGCCGGAGGATGGGCAGCAGCGTCCTTCGAATACATTAACAGCTCAACTGCGATCGCCAACCCGTCTGCCAAGCGTGGCGATTATGGCAAAACCCCCCATTGAGCCCACAGCACAGCCATATCGGTCGTTGTGGAGATCTTTGGGGGAGGCCTGTGTCCAGCAGTGGACTTCATTCGGCCGTGATGATGAAGTGGGTATTGCCGCACTTTTCTGGAATTCTTAATAGATCTGCTCCTGGATTGGATGGGACCACTTCAGGTACTTGAACCTTGAACCAACTTTTTTTTTAAAGCTGTCAAGTGGATAGTCTACATGAACTTCCTCCTCCCCGGAGAAGGGTAATTGCAATCTGTATTTTTTTTTTCTTTTCCTCGTAAGATCACACTAGAGCCCTCCGTTGATGCAACGCCTTTAGGCACATCACGGAGGGGTCGAGTATAAAGCGGTCACCCTCTAGCAGAGGGAAGGCGATTGTAAAAAGGCCGCCCCCCATGCACTTCTCAGGGAGGATTGTAAAGGATCCCTCCAATCCTCGCTGTGCGCTGTGCTGCGCACACGGTGACCACGTGCGCGCCACTGTCTTCTCGGGAGTCGCTCGGTATGAGCACACAGACTCCCCAATCTGCGCGCTATCTGCGCGCTCGCTACCCCCGAGGCCCCCCACCGTGTAGTGATGGCAGGGGGCATCCGAACCAACCTAGCCTTACCATGATACGCTTGCCGAACATTGCCACTAAGCAGTTACTGGAATACAGGCAAGACAGACCAGTAACGCCCTCACATCTGTCCTGGGACTTTCAAAATAGTTCTTCCAAATTGGCTTTTATGTCCCCACTGTTTACATCAAGATATATAGGCAAAGTGCCAGTGTCATTTTCTGTCCCACATCCTCTCTGATATAGAAAACAGCTTCAAAGGGCTCTAGCGAAACTAGCTATTAAATATGCTTGGGATGTTCCCGTTATTTCTGACATTACCGTCATCGTATATGCCGCGTGGTGCCGGCTAAGAATACCACCACCCCATCTCCTCCCGTGGGTGTCGTAAAAGTCGACTAAGGGATGGACAGGAAAGGATGGGCAGCAGCATCCTTCGAATACATTAACAACTCAACTGCGATCGCCAACCCGTCTGCCAAGCGTGGCGATTATGGCAAAACCCCCCATTGAGCCCACAGCACAGCCATATCGGTCGTTGTGGTGATCTTTGGGGGAGGCCTGTGTCCAGCAGTGGACTACATTCGGCCGAAATGATGATGATATGTCGTAATTATGTCTGCGTGTTCTTTTTGGAGTTCTGATTTGAATGACATGACCTTCGGAGGGTTCAGCGTTACCGGGTTTCTCTTGTATTTATCTCGTCTCGGGCTTGTGGATCCTTTCGGCGGTGTCGATGACGATGTTGGGCTCGATAGGCATTCCATCTCCTCCATCTCCGGTTTCTTGCGCTTCGTTGTTGTTGACAGTCTCGATTCCATTTGCTTTTAACACTCGTCGATTCCCGCCGCACTACTTATGATATAATAATAACTAATAATAGATCTGCTGATGAAACATTACTGATGCTCCAATCGAGTTTTCCCTTACTATAATATATATACGCTCACGCGCAGCTGGTAATCAAAGCTACAAATTTACATCTTTATGCACTACTGACCTTTTTCAACTCGGCTCGAACAGAATATAATTCGCAACAAAGGGGGTGCTTAAAGTCTTGTTGACTCGGAAATGTGACCAGTAACATTAAAAATAACACCTCATAAACATCTGCCTCTTAGGTCCTTGGGGTGCAGGCACGTTAAAATTAGAACAGGAGTGTAAGAAGGAGACACACTGCTGCGTAAAAAAGAAACAACATCAGCAAGCTAACAGTGACACTGATGGTTTTAGTGGGGCTGTTTGGGTTGCCAAGTTTTAGTGGGGCTGTTTGGGTTGCCAAGTTTTAGTGGGGCTGTTTGGGTTGCCAAGCTTTTATAACACTTTCGAGACATTTTTGGTTGGAATGGAACCCACGGCGGTCCAGCAAACGTTGACCAGAGAGTTCGTCAGGGAGACCTTTTTTTTTTTTTTATTGATGTCCAGTGGAAATTCTACATGGAACTTCCTTCACCCCGGGGAAGGGCGAAGGGGTATGCCGGACTCCTACCGGCTAAAACCACTGGAGCGGTCATCTTCGGCACCGTAGGGGGGCTCCAGGTCCTCGTAAGATCACACTAGAGCCGCCCATTGGCGCCACGCCTTTAGGCACATCACGGAGGGGATGACTGTAAAGCGGTCACCCCCTCTAGTTCGTCAGGGAGACCTATTGTCGACTTTGTTGTTCGATATGGATGGGTGAGATTTTAGCGGCTCTACCGAGGAAAATTGGTTATAGGTTCGAAACTGAGCGTATCTCGGTTTTAGCCTCGCGTCTGAAGTCAAATTCACTCGTTCACTCGTTTAAGTGATGATCTAGTTGGAGCATTCAAAGTATGGTAAGGGCCTGTCTCACGATTAAAATCTTTGTTTGTATAAATATTATCAGCCCAATAGAAGCAAGGACTGCAAAACAAAATCCAATGGCTTTGTCATCTTAAAGTCTACTTTAAGGTGTCCAATCGATTGCAGGGCGACGGCCTTCCTTCCCCATGTCCACTGCCGTCGGAAACCAATCTTTTGGATTGCTGTTAACACACGGGGGGATGCTGCTGCGCATCCTCTTGATATCAACGCTCAGTCGCCTTTAACACCCATGGGAGGAGAGGCGTAGTCTATTCTTTGCCAGGAACCACACGGAATGCGTTTAAACATATTACTTTTAATTTTTTTCAGCATTACTCTACGCGTTTGGCGAGGAGACACTGTCTGACGCAGTAAAGTTGGTAATATCAAGCTTCACCCACAAGGAGGTGAACACAGACGTCATCTTCAGGGTGCTCGACATACTGGCGGGGCATTTCAAGAAGGCCGCTGGACTTCGGAATCCGTCTTTTGACAGCAATTAAATATTTTTCGCTGTGTGGTGCCGGCTCAGAATACCACCACCCCATCTCCTTCCGTGGGTGTCGTAAAAGTCGACTAAGGGATTAGCCGGAGGATGGGCAGCAGCGTCCTTCGAGTACATTAACAACTCAACTGCGATTGCCAACCCGCCTGCCAAGCGTGGTGATTATGGCAAGACCCCCCAATGAGCCCACAACACACCCATATCGGTCATTGTGGTGGAGGTTTTGGGGGAGGCCTGTGTCCAGCAGTGGACTTCATTCGGCCAAAATGATTGGTTGATAGAAATATTTTTTTTAAATTATTTGGTGAGTGATGAGACCATGTCGTTCACCTGGTGATAAGTCATGATCATCGTCATGAATGCCACCAACAATTGTCATGCTACACAGGAATGGTCCTGCGATTAGATTTGAGCCCTATATGTACTGCAAATCTAGTCTGATCCTTGCAGGTGATATTTAATATCGATATTTGTGATACATATTTTATAATATAATCCGTTTCTAAATGATGACTATAAAAACGTAGAAATTGTAATAGATAGGGACTTAAATTTGTAACTTACAATGGCCACACCGATCGAGTCACTCGAATGGTGCTGATACAAATGTGTTAAAACAAGCTGATTTAATTTAAGACCATTGTGAAAGAAATAAGTACATTTTCGCTACTTGTTATTTGATCATTCGTATTTATTGGCTTTTTATATAGTATAACCTATCCGTGTGGTGTACGGATTAAGTACTTTTAGGTTTAAGTACTTTAGATTACCACTCCATCTCCTACCGTGGAGGTCGTAAAAGACGACTAAGGGACTCTAGCAGCAGCGTCCTTTTTGTGGAACAGTAGCCATACTGCGCTCACCAACCCGCCTGCCAAGCGTGGTGAGTACTGGTAAATTCCCCCCAATATGATGACACAGTTGTGGAAATCTATGGGGGAGGCCTTTGTTCAGTGGACGCTGTATGGCCGATAAGATGAGATATAGTATAATATCGTAATATATACACGCTCCTTTTGGCTCGGACTTGGTTTAAGTTACACATTATGTAACTTATATATATATACGCAATCAATTAAAATGAAATAATATATTGTGTTGTGTGGTGCCGGCTCAGAATGCCACCACCCCATTTCCTCCCATGGGTGTCGTAAAAGTCGACTAAGGGATTAGCTGGAGGATGGGCAGCAGCGTCCTTCGAGTACATTAACAACTTAACTGCGATCGCCAACCCGCCTGCCAAGCGTGGCGATTATGGCAAAACCCCCCAATGTGCTCACAACACGTCCATATCGGTGGTTGTGGTGATCTTTGGGGGAGGCCTGTGTCCAGCAGTGGACTTCATTCGGCCGAAATGATGAATATATTAATTTAGTTATAATAAAATTGTTCTAGTCGGAATATGGATCTAATGTTTAAATACTGAGATTAAAATTAAATGTGATTTCATTAGAATGTGTTTTGCATTTTTATTTCCTCTTTACAATTTTAGTGTAGATAAATAATGTTTTATTACGCTTTTAAAAGAACTGATATATAAGGCAGATTCATATCGTAACTAACGAAATTTTACTCGAATATATACTTATTTTGTTTTTAGTACTAGACTATGTATAAGTATGGTATAGCAGAAGTATATAAATAAAATAACTTATTTTTATTGGTGTCCAATGGAAATTCTACATGGAACTTCGTCCACCCCGGGGAAGGGCGAAGGGGTATGCTGGACTCCTACCGGCTAAAACCACTGGAGCGATCGGCTTTGGCACCGAAGGGGGGCTCCAGGTCCTCGTAAGGTCACACTAGAGCCGCCGTTGGTGCCACGCCTTTTGCACATCTCGGATAAATAAAATACCTAGGTGTAAAAATACTCCGCATCGCTGTCACCTGGAAACGTACCCAGGAGGCTGGCAGCATTGCCACGCTGGATAGCTCTTTGTACAAAGAATAGCCTTCTAGCCACGTGAAAAGTCCACCAAGCGTCGAGCAATGTCTTTAAAACGAGAAATGCACTCGGACCGAAACGTTTCGACGCCAAACGACTCAAACACAGCTTCCGACGAGGTTTAAGAGTCTGCAGTGGTAACGGCAACGCCGAGCATAAAAGATGGGATCGACCAAGGGGGTCGACACAAGATGCATCGCACAACAAAAGCCTTCCCAGCTCCGAGATGATAGTGACAAACCAGATGAGACCACTGGACCACAGAGACCAGATGGTCTCTTCCCATCATCACGTGCCCCAAGCCACTGGATTCTAATACAGCTGGCATGTGGAAAAACACGAAGAATGTTCTAACATATGCGTGTATTTGTTTTTTAACTACTTTGCCCCACACTAGGATTTGTCCTGTGTCGTGGGTGCGTTTTACAGACATGAATTCCACCCAGACCCGGAACAACTACCTGCAGATCATACAAATATTTTTTTCGTGCGGGAATCGAACCCACGACCCGGAGCGCAGCAGTCGACTGTATCAGCCACTGCACCAACCGTGCCGTCAAAATTGGGTTACCATCTTTACGTCGACTTTTACGACACCCACGAGGGAAATGGGGTGGTGGTATTCTGAGCACCAACGGCAATTCTATTTCACTAAAATAAAATTCAAAAATCCAAAAACCATTATTGTTTTATTTCTAGAAAAATATTAAATATCACAGAGATTGCATATTTTTATATTTTAAGAGACACGAGGTACAGACAGCTTCACGAACCCGTCTGTGCTGCTGCCTGTATACACGGCTACACATCAAGCTATTGATTTCCAGTTTAGGCTGATCTCGCATTGTATAGCTTACCGTACAATGATAGATCAGCTTATACTGGACATGTATGCTTGATATGTAGCTGTATGTACTAATCACATTTAGTGGTCTATATTTTAGCCTATAGCTGTACAGTTAGCATTATAAATCATTGCCGGAAATATAAAGTTATATTTCAATTAATGTGGGTCCCTGAGGATGGCCAACCTCGCCGACGCATTATCTAGACTTAGAATGGATGGTCTATGAAAACCTTTGCCTAGCAGTGGAAAAATATAGGTTAGGAAAAAACAAATCGCCGACTACACGAAATTATATCTTTTTCAAACAACATAGTTTTATGACGCTGACTGCACAGAATATTTAATCTACTATCTTACAGGTCACACCCAAATTGACAGTGAATGTCAATGTATAATTAGAAATATTTAAATTCGTTACAAGAAATACTCGAAACAATTGAAAACCGTACGACGTTGCCGACATATTTATGTAGACATTTCATTTTTGAGAAATATTTTATGAATATGTAAAGATTCATTATTCTGAACACCGTACACGACATTTTGATTCCTTATACATGACATTGGCGAAATTGTGGAAGATACCATAAATCTAAGAGAAGAAATTCGTTACAAATTGTGTTCTTATCAAAATAATTTATATTACAATCTGTTTGTATGTCTTCATTTTGAGCTAATACAAGTCACAAGTAATAAGTCTTTACACTAAAATCTACCTTACATAAATTCCACCTTATTCATAACTTACCTAATATACTTATGTCAGCCATTCTACAGATTAAGTAAGATCACCATGAAAAGATTATTTTTTATAAATTCCATCGTAAAATGCAGTTTATTTGAAAAAATTACACGCAACCCTACAAATACATGTCTCTCGTCACACATTTTCATTCCATAAAACCCAATTCACACCGTCCCAAAATAAGTATCACTTAAAAAAATAACGATGTCCCACACTTGGTTTTCTTCCGTGTCGTGGGTAGAGTTTACAAACATAAATCTCATATGCTAAACACCCAGACCCGGAACATTTACAAATATTTGTTCCATGCAGGAATATTTGTCCAATTTTCATTTGACCAAAGAAACTGGATAACTTCATACTTCATATATTTTTGGATTTTATTTTTATTGATAGACTAGCTGGGAGCCGTGGTTTTACCCGCGTTTAATTTAAAAGAAATTTAGCGTACTTAGACATAGACACTTGACATAGAATATATATGTTGGATTTCAAGGGTTTTAATTGTTTTTGCGCGGAGCCCTAATTATTATTCTAAAATGAAACTAGCCTAAGTTATTCCTTATAACATCAGCTGAAAGTCCTGTCAAAATCGGTCCAGCCGTTTCGGAGATTACCCGGAACAAACAGGCAGACACACAAGAAATTTAAGAATTGTTTTATTATTGTTATTGGTACCGTATATACTTTCATATGAATTTAGTAAAAAGCTGTTATTTTGACGTCACAAACAGACACTTCAATTTTATTTATCTATATATAGATTTGGACATTTCAATATTTTCAGTCAATTAGAACTAAATAGGTTTGAAACCAGTATTTTATGTGTATGAAAGTATACAAATGTCTTTATAACACAAGGCACAGAGATAATAAAAAAAAAAACATTTAGAATTGAATATGGCACTTCTCAAACATCACTAGCAAAACTACGAATAGCACCAACCCATTTCATCCCGTGGGTGTCGTAAAAGGCGACTATAGGATTAACCGGAGGATGGGCAGCAGCGTCTTTCGAGTACATTAACAACTCAACTGCGATCGCCAACACGCCTGCCAAGTGTGGCGATTATGGCAAAACCCCCCCGATGAGCACACAACACACCTATATAGGTCATTGTGGTGATCTTTGGGGGAGGCCTGTGTCCAGCAGTGGAAATGATGATGAAACATCACATCTTGGACAAAGATATTGGACCCCCAGCCAGATATCAAACCGAGACTGATAAGAAAAGGTCGTTTCGAATTTGTAACGAATAAATAATAAACCCAAAAGTGAAATTTAATTAAACTGTAGAATGGCCATACATTTGTTCTATTTACAATTCTAATGTTTGGGTAACTTCTAGTAACTTTGAGCAATTAATACTATGCACTCCATAATTAGTGCTAAACGTGTCCTATCGCAAATTCTAGTTAAATCTTAATCCATTTCTTGAGATTCAAAGTCAACGAAAGAATATTCAATGGTTGAGGAATTTGTCCAACTGCCCCGAGCATTGAATAATCTAACTTAAGTTTTGACCGACAAGGTGCTTATTAACTACAGCACCAAACGTATCCAGTGGCCGGCACGGATTTTGAGCGATCAGTAAGAGAGGGGTGTCGTTTTTGGAGAAGATCAGCCCTCTAGATTGGTGGTAAATATTAGGCCACTCATCTATAGCTGGGTGGTCAGACAACTGACAATCTAATTATTTCGGGCCTGTACGATACTGAGCCGTAGTTTAGCACTTCACAGCAGCTTCGAAATCTCGACTCTAACGACAACCAATAAAAATTCGTTGATAGCACGCAGTTCCTCTGACCGAACAGCTGTGAATCAACTGCTATTGTCTATGGGTACAACCATAGTCCACGCCCACATAGGCCAGATTGTCATAAGGTGAAAATTCTATCCCAAATGTGGGTTATAGTGAAGTGACACTGTCAAGCTCTTCACTATGTCTGATGGTCTCCGGTGTGGGCAGGGGCTCCAGTGCTAACGCGTCTGCTTCCACGTCAGCCTTGTCCGTGAAGCTCAGGAACATCTGGAATAAAACAAAATGTAAGAATTATAACTAAGTTAAACTTTGCTGATCAATAGATCTGCCTTTTTTTATTTGGGACAAGTCCGCCACACATTCCCAACCACTGCAACTCCTGCAAGCCAGGATCTACAATGGCGACCACCGAAAATAAAACTGATCAATGAAGCTCGGTGTGTCCCAGTGAAATGAATAACTGTCTTGGAACCCGCACCGAAATTAATCAGAAAAGAAAATGGAGGAGTAGGATCTGCTTTGTAAGCGCACCTACTATTTTATATAGCCGGCGGCGGGCGTGACGCTTCCATCCAGTAAGTGCCCGCCCATAGCAGTTGTGATACTACCCAGGACTGGTCCTGCGTGGCACTGCGCTCGTCACCTCGAGACATTCGTTATTTAGTCTCTTATGCCCAGTAATTTCACAAGCTACAGTGCCCTTCAAATATACCAGTAATGTCTAAAGTTTAAACACTGCTGCTTGGCGGCAGAATATCTGTCACTGCGGTGATACCAACCTTTTTGAAGTGAAAACTTCTTTTAGCGCGGTGCGCATATTTTTAGATGAGATAAAATCTCTGGCCTCGCGACACCGTTACGAGACGCTATTTGAAGTGGAAACTTCTTTTAGCGCGGTACGCATATTTTTAGATGAGATAAAATCTCTGGACTCGCGGCACCGTTACGAGACGCAGCTATAGTGTGTGCATATATGCATGTACATACAGCAGACCGCGAACGCGTCTGGATAAATAAATAAGAAAAAAAATATTGCTAAAAAAAATTCACTTCTGTCGGCACTCCCGGAGTGCAACCCATATTTTTTTTATCCCGATGGAAAAACTTCTTGTACCTCCCTCCGCCCGGAACATGGGCGGAGGGGTATATTGGACTCCAACCAGCTAAAACCATCGGAGTGGTCATCTTCGCCACTGAAGGCGGGCTCCAGGTCCTCGATACAATTACATTACGAGCTGGCCATTAGTGCCTCGCCTTTAGGTGCATCTCGGAGGGGATAACTGTAAAACGGTCACCCCTCTAGCAAATGGGAGGCGGATGCATTAAAGCCACCACTCCCAAGCTCCTCTCGGGGGTTATTGGAAAAGATCCCCCCTGAAGCCCCGCCGTGCGCTGTGCTGCGCACACGGTGACAGGAGTCCACGTGCGCGCCACCATCTTCTCAAGGGTCACTGTGTAGGTGTCTAGTGTACTTCCTCCGCCTTTTGCCCTTTCCCACAGCGGAGAAAGTACACAATATATAATATTTCCAGCGGATCAATAAAAAGCAGTAGTGTTTAAACTTTAGACATTACTGTGCTCCGGTTAGAAGGGCTAAATAACTTTGTCTCGAGGTTGACGAGCGCAGTCTCGCAGGTTTTAAATGGTTTAGTTCTAATTGTTATGGACATATCGCTTACCACCAGGCGAATGACTTGCTCGTCTGGTCATCAGTTATATAAAAAAGCCCATCCTGCAGGTGTCGATTAGGGGCACTTCAGAAGGAAAAAATGGAAGGTCAACCTCCCCAAGGTTGCCGTTACACTGCCTATACTGTCCCCGTGCCGGAGAGCTCAGCCGACACTCGGTTGGGTGACGTCATGGCTAAGGCAAGGAAGAACATCAAGCCCGCCTCAGTATCAGCCCCGACACGATGATCTTCAAGAGGTCAGCCAGCGGCGGAATGCTGCTGTCCGTCACTGGTGAGGAATGCGGCGCCAAGGCCGATAGCCTGGCAAAACGTATGCGGAAGGTGTTGTCCCCCGTCATTGCCGTGCACATTGTGCGGCCGATAAAAACGGCGGAGATGTGGGTGCGTGACCTGGATGATGCCGTCACGCTGTACAATGTGATAGCCATCGAAGCGGTGGGCGGCTGTCAACCCTAGGACGTCAAGGTCACAGATGTCGCCCACATTCGCCAGTCACCCACCTCTGGGTGCGCTGCCCACTGGAGGCAGCCAGAGAGGTGGCATCCGCCTTGAGTGTTTTGGCGGCACGACCCTTGAAATACTATCGACGCCTCGAGTTCGGGCATATACGCCTCTGAAGCACTTTACATGGGGGAGTTGACCGAAGCGACTGA
Source organism: Diloba caeruleocephala (assembly GCA_947459985.1). Lineage (NCBI taxonomy): Eukaryota > Metazoa > Arthropoda > Insecta > Lepidoptera > Noctuidae > Diloba > Diloba caeruleocephala. Next base: position 20,805,357 of record OX381625.1, read on the forward strand.
TGCCTGTGGCGGCCAGGGCCCCAAAGTAAGACTGTGCATGGCGTAGTTGCCAAATTAGTCGCTATGCGCGGTCTGCGGCCTTTCGGCAAAGCATATTCTGGGGAACAAACCATGCACTGCCTAGTAAAGCTAGAGTAGGAAGTGAACTTCCGCTGCCTCTGCCAATAGACAAGAGTTAACTGCGCCGGAGGTATCGGTCGAGGGCCCACCGAAGGCATCTGGCGCGGGCCCGGCTTTTCACGGCGACCTGAACCACCGCCGCAACGCGCAGAAACTACTGCTGCAGGCTGTTGCGGAGTGGTCGGTTGCCTTGGTGGTTGTGGCCCCTATGGCATCCAGGAACATCCTCGCTGATTTGGGGCTGTCGGGGACTCTGTCGCCATCTACCGAGCTGCGGTAGATATTACTCCGCCCTGCTCCCTATTGGACAGGGGGCAGAATTTTGTCACTGTAGAGTGTGGACCTCTGGCAGTAGTAGGGTGTTATATCTCCTCCAACGCGTCTCTTGCCGAATTCAAAGGATACTTGGACGGGGTGGCAAGCAGCATTCGCTGTAAATGCTCGCTCCATCCACTCCGCTCCGACTTCAACGCTCACTCAAGAGCTTGGGGCAACTTTGTCTGTAATGACCACACGGGTACCGCTCCTATGTAGCGGAAACCTTAGATTTTGACTGAGCGTGACGACCCACACGCACACACAGATTTTCCCGTAAATGTCCACTATTGAACGTGGGCGTCCCAATGATCACTACAGTGAACGGTCATAGAGAATATTGCCATAACCACCACGCTTGCCAGTCGAAGTTCTGATCGCAATATGTTTTTATTAGGGAACTTGGTCATCGTGTCTACGTTTAACTCATCAATATAATAGCGTATCCGGGGCCTCTAAAGAAATAGATATCTTCAATAACTCAGTAAATTTAAATGCCTGATCTTAAAATACTTAACAGGTGTAGATGTTGACATGCTTATAAATGCTTGATCTAATCTAATTCTCACTTAATTTAATCCATATTTAATGTAATTTAGTTTGATTTAATTTAGCTTAATTTATTTTGATCAACTAATTTAATTCTATTCCAATTAATTTTTATTTTCATTTTGTTTATTTATTTATATAAGCGAATACGATTGATATATTTTGCTTTAATTCTTAATGATTATTACTCATGATGAATGTTTTTTTTTATTTTTTTATATGTTGTTGATATAATACTAGCTGTGATCTCCTATAATTGAGGAAGCACAAGGATTAAATGTATATTGTTGTTATTATTTATAATGAAATGTGTATTCTTTGTTGGAGATCCTAATAAAATAAAATAAAAATAAAAATAAAAATAAAATAAAAAATAAAATAAAATTAGTTAGCGGGAGGTTGCTGCTGCCCATCCTCTTGATATCAAACCTTCAAGCCTTTTACGACACCCGCAGGTTGAGATGGGTTGATACTATTCTTAGCCGGCACCATACGGAACGTGACCACATATATTATAAAGCCCTCACCTGTTCAAGAGAGCTCTGGTTGACTGTGTAGTCCTCGATGTCGCAGGTACCTTGTAGCTCTGCCATCAGCCGGAATATGTCGCTCAAAAGAGTTCTTATCTCTTTCTTGTCAACTGAAATTATTAAGGGAACACTTAAAATAGACCGGGACGACAACCTCCAAATTATAAGCTGATTGTCAGCAGGGTTAATGGAGGTAGCTTGTGTGTTTGATCGAGAGGGCAATGAGTGCATTGTTCAAACAGCTGCTCAATCTCTGAGAACCGAGGGAGGAGGTTCGCCGCCTATACGCGGACGTTGTACGATTGTTGGCTCTATGGTGCGTCTGTATGGTCCAAGAGGCTGTCAGGCATTTGGCGCCGCAGAACCAAGCTGAATGATTTGCAGTGCAAAGTAGCCATCAGGATTTCACGAGGATACTGGCGACGACCGGGCTATAACCCTTTCTTTGCTGTGGCCCAGGCCCTCCGCCTTTAATGTTGCGGACGCTCATAGTGGGCACACTGGATGTCCATTGCGACCTCAGAGATGACGGTAGCATATGGTTCATTGCTTCTGTGAACCCAGCGAGCTGGTTAGTGTCAGAGTCGGGAGAGATGAGATCCGGGCCCCTAGCTATCAGAAATCCAGACTAATGGAGACGAGCTGGTAACGACTTTGTTCCTGATAATTCGGCACAGTTTCTCAGCACTCCCTTTTTTTTTAAAACACTTCCTTGAACTCGTTCGATGAGTTGGGAGTGTCAGAAGGGAGACAGAGGCCAAGCAATTAGTTGCCTGAGGCTTTAATATCTCGAAGTGGAGGGAAGACAGGGAGTTTCTTGTACAGAGTTTAATTGATGGCCTTAGAGTTTGTCACACATTCGGCTTTGCAGAGCTGGCTGCTAGGTTCGTAGGATGTAAAGTGGCTATGAGCTTGCACGAAGATACCATAGGGGGTCATTTTAGGTCGCAATAATTGTCCTTGCTCACTAATGTGTTTCATTAGAGGTCCCGGAGTCTCCCCTTCGACGGTCATCGTCAGCAGATACTTGGAGTATGTAAGATAGCATTGATTGCTTGTCATTGAGGGGTGTTACGAAACCTTTATCTTCTTCGATGTTCTATGATAAGCTATGAGTTACCTGTGGCATATGAAGGTATTAGGAAATGCAGCGTATGTTGGTGCAGCACGCGAAGCTGTGCGTGTGGCGCGCGCGAGGCGATGCGGCGCCACGTGGCGCGCGGACAGCCGCGCCGCACCACGCACTGCACGACGTAGCCACCGCCGAACCTGTGCATGTGCACAGAGGCATGGTTGGTAAGAGCAATGGATGTCATTTAAGGTGTTCTATATGTAGTTTGGTCACAGTGGAAATATGTATAATAGTGAATCGACTCTTTGATGTTAGGCGATACGCCAATAATGTCGGAATAGAACGTTAACCGAAGGGTTGCTACTTACACAACATAATTAAAACATATTTTATGTAAAATGTAAGTAAAATAGTTTATTATAATAATCATAATCACAAGTGTGTAACTGACAGATACTTGCGACATTTAGATTTACTTGATGTAAGTTTTCTATTATTAAATTTAATAATACAATGAATTTTCTTTTATGAAAGAGGTGGAAAAGGATCAGAAGGTTTTGAAATTCGTTATTTTGAGTGTGAAGTCGTTCAAACTTAACTTTATCACCAATGAAAGAAATAAAACATTTATAAAATTATCTTCTAATTTTTTGCAGTAACTAATGTAATTTTCAAGTCTCACGTGAAATTACGATTATTGAGCGAAACACGAGAGCGATACTCCTGAAGGCCAATTCTCGTAATTTAAAAATGTTCAAAATATAGTTCCGATCTAGTTTCAGTGTCATAAATGTCACAAATGGTATTCTCCTAAACTAACAAACAACGTCAAACGTGAACTTACACTGTGATGAGATCGAAAATGGATCGAAGTCAAAACGGTATTCTGCTAACATTTCGAACTGTCACATGTATTAAATATTCATTAAATAAACGTCAAAATTGAGATCGAAATGAGACTTGATGAGAATGAGAGATTATACTGAAATCTGACTGAACTTTAAGAGTGGCAGAATACCATTTTTTCGGTCAATTCATAATTTAATCTCAGTTCGGTCAAGTTTCAGCCATAGTGTAAATTATTTAGGAGTATTGGCCCTCTGCTTACTTTTACCGGATTGCGCTATGGCCCTTCGGTAAGCACCACTGCGCGATTGACTCTTTACGGCCGCCGAGCCGAATGATTGTCAGACATATTTTACAGTGTGGTTCGGAAGAGCAGGCCAGCAGCACGCCGCGCGAGGCAATCGCCCTGTCAGCAAGTGGGCCCGCTCACCTGTCCAGGCAGTCGTCCAGGCCGGCCAGCGCCGCGAGGCGGCCGCGCCGCAGCACGCCGCGCGAGGCAATCGCCCTGTCAACAAGTGGGCCCGCTCACCTGTCCAGGCAGTCGTCCAGGCCGGCCAGCGCCGCGAGGCGGCCGCGCCGCAGCACGCCGCGCGAGGCAATCGCCCTGTCAACAAGTGGGCCCGCTCACCTGTCCAGGCAGTCGTCCAGGCCGGCCAGCGCCGCGAGGCGGCCGCGCCGCAGCACGCCGCGCGAGGCAATCGCCCTGTCAACAAGTGGGCCCGCTCACCTGTCCAGGCAGTCGTCCAGGCCGGCCAGCGCCGCGAGGCGGCCGCGCCGCAGCACGCCGCGCGAGGCAATCGCCCTGTCAACAAGTGGGCCCGCTCACCTGTCCAGGCAGTCGTCCAGGCCGGCCAGCGCCGCGAGGCGGCCGCGCCGCAGCACGCCGCGCGAGGCAATCGCCCTGTCAACAAGTGGGCCCGCTCACCTGTCCAGGCAGTCGTCCAGGCCGGCCAGCGCCGCGAGGCGGCCGCGCCGCAGCACGCCGCGCGAGGCAATCGCCCTGTCAACAAGTGGGCCCGCTCACCTGTCCAGGCAGTCGTCCAGGCCGGCCAGCGCCGCGAGGCGGCCGCGCCGCAGCACGCCGCGCGAGGCAATCGCCCTGTCAACAAGTGGGCCCGCTCACCTGTCCAGGCAGTCGTCCAGGCCGGCCAGCGCCGCGAGGCGGCCGCGCCGCAGCACGCCGCGCGAGGCAATCGCCCTGTCAACAAGTGGGCCCGCTCACCTGTCCAGGCAGTCGTCCAGGCCGGCCAGCGCCGCGAGGCTTCCGCGCCGCAGCACGCCGCGCGAGGCAATCGCCCTGTCAACAAGTGGGCCCGCTCACCTGTCCAGGCAGTCGTCCAGGCCGGCCAGCGCCGCGAGGCGGCCGCGCCGCAGCACGCCGCGCGAGGCAATCGCCCTGTCAACAAGTGGGCCCGCTCACCTGTCCAGGCAGTCGTCCAGGCCGGCCAGCGCCGCGAGGCGGCCGCGCCGCAGCACGCCGCGCGAGGCAATCGCCCTGTCAACAAGTGGTTCCGCTCACCTGTCCAGGCAGTCGTCCAGGCCGGCCAGCGCCGCGAGGCGGCCGCGCCGCAGCACGCCGCGCGAGGCAATCGCCCTGTCAACAAGTGGGCCCGCTCACCTGTCCAGGCAGTCGTCCAGGCCGGCCAGCGCCGCGAGGCGGCCGCGCCGCAGCACGCCGCGCGAGGCAATCGCCCTGTCAACAAGTGGGCCCGCTCACCTGTCCAGGCAGTCGTCCAGGCCGGCCAGCGCCGCGAGGCGGCCGCGCCGCAGCACGCCGCGCGAGGCAATCGCCCTGTCAACAAGTGGGCCCGCTCACCTGTCCAGGCAGTCGTCCAGGCCGGCCAGCGCCGCGAGGCGGCCGCGCCGCAGCACGCCGCGCGAGGCAATCGCCCTGTCAACAAGTGGGCCCGCTCACCTGTCCAGGCAGTCGTCCAGGCCGGCCAGCGCCGCGAGGCGGCCGCGCCGCAGCACGCCGCGCGAGGCAATCGCCCTGTCAACAAGTGGGCCCGCTCACCTGTCCAGGCAGTCGTCCAGGCCGGCCAGCGCCGCGAGGCGGCCGCGCCGCAGCACGCCGCGCGAGGCAATCGCCCTGTCAACAAGTGGGCCCGCTCACCTGTCCAGGCAGTCGTCCAGGCCGGCCAGCGCCGCGAGGCGGCCGCGCCGCAGCACGCCGCGCGAGGCAATCGCCCTGTCAACAAGTGGGCCCGCTCACCTGTCCAGGCAGTCGTCCAGGCCGGCCAGCGCCGCGAGGCGGCCGCGCCGCAGCACGCCGCGCGAGGCAATCGCCCTGTCAACAAGTGGGCCCGCTCACCTGTCCAGGCAGTCGTCCAGGCCGGCCAGCGCCGCGAGGCGGCCGCGCCGCAGCACGCCGCGCGAGGCAATCGCCCTGTCAACAAGTGGGCCCGCTCACCTGTCCAGGCAGTCGTCCAGGCCGGCCAGCGCCGCGAGGCGGCCGCGCCGCAGCACGCCGCGCGAGGCAATCGCCCTGTCAACAAGTGGGCCCGCTCACCTGTCCAGGCAGTCGTCCAGGCCGGCCAGCGCCGCGAGGCGGCCGCGCCGCAGCACGCCGCGCGAGGCAATCGCCCTGTCAACAAGTGGGCCCGCTCACCTGTCCAGGCAGTCGTCCAGGCCGGCAAGCGCCGCGAGGCGGCCGCGCCGCAGCACGCCGCGCGAGGCAATCGCCCTGTCAACAAGTGGGCCCGCTCACCTGTCCAGGCAGTCGTCCAGGCCGGCCAGCGCCGCGAGGCGGCCGCGCCGCAGCACGCCGCGCGAGGCAATCGCCCTGTCAACAAGTGGGCCCGCTCACCTGTCCAGGCAGTCGTCCAGGCCGGCCAGCGCCGCGAGGCGGCCGCGCCGCAGCACGCCGCGCGAGGCAATCGCCCTGTCAACAAGTGGGCCCGCTCACCTGTCCAGGCAGTCGTCCAGGCCGGCCAGCGCCGCGAGGCGGCCGCGCCGCAGCACGCCGCGCGAGGCAATCGCCCTGTCAACAAGTGGGCCCGCTCACCTGTCCAGGCAGTCGTCCAGGCCGGCCAGCGCCGCGAGGCGGCCGCGCCGCAGCACGCCGCGCGAGGCAATCGCCCTGTCAACAAGTGGGCCCGCTCACCTGTCCAGGCAGTCGTCCAGGCCGGCCAGCGCCGCGAGGCGGCCGCGCCGCAGCACGCCGCGCGAGGCAATCGCCCTGTCAACAAGTGGGCCCGCTCACCTGTCCAGGCAGTCGTCCAGGCCGGCCAGCGCCGCGAGGCGGCCGCGCCGCAGCACGCCGCGCGAGGCAATCGCCCTGTCAACAAGTGGGCCCGCTCACCTGTCCAGGCAGTCGTCCAGGCCGGCCAGCGCCGCGAGGCGGCCGCGCCGCAGCACGCCGCGCGAGGCAATCGCCCTGTCAACAAGTGGGCCCGCTCACCTGTCCAGGCAGTCGTCCAGGCCGGCCAGCGCCGCGAGGCGGCCGCGCCGCAGCACGCCGCGCGAGGCAATCGCCCTGTCAACAAGTGGGCCCGCTCACCTGTCCAGGCAGTCGTCCAGGCCGGCCAGCGCCGCGAGGCGGCCGCGCCGCAGCACGCCGCGCGAGGCAATCGCCCTGTCAGCAAGTGGGCCCGCTCACCTGTCCAGGCAGTCGTCCAGGCCGGCCAGCGCCGCGAGGCGGCCGCGCCGCAGCACGCCGCGCGAGGCAATCGCCCTGTCAACAAGTGGGCCCGCTCACCTGTCCAGGCAGTCGTCCAGGCCGGCCAGCGCCGCGAGGCGGCCGCGCCGCAGCACGCCGCGCGAGGCAATCGCCCTGTCAACAAGTGGGCCCGCTCACCTGTCCAGGCAGTCGTCCAGGCCGGCCAGCGCCGCGAGGCGGCCGCGCCGCAGCACGCCGCGCGAGGCAATCGCCCTGTCAACAAGTGGGCCCGCTCACCTGTCCAGGCAGTCGTCCAGGCCGGCCAGCGCCGCGAGGCGGCCGCGCCGCAGCACGCCGCGCGAGGCAATCGCCCTGTCAACAAGTGGGCCCGCTCACCTGTCCAGGCAGTCGTCCAGGCCGGCCAGCGCCGCGAGGCGGCCGCGCCGCAGCACGCCGCGCGAGGCAATCGCCCTGTCAACAAGTGGGCCCGCTCACCTGTCCAGGCAGTCGTCCAGGCCGGCCAGCGCCGCGAGGCGGCCGCGCCGCAGCACGCCGCGCGAGGCAATCGCCCTGTCAACAAGTGGGCCCGCTCACCTGTCCAGGCAGTCGTCCAGGCCGGCCAGCGCCGCGAGGCGGCCGCGCCGCAGCACGCCGCGCGAGGCAATCGCCCTGTCAACAAGTGGGCCCGCTCACCTGTCCAGGCAGTCGTCCAGGCCGGCCAGCGCCGCGAGGCGGCCGCGCCGCAGCACGCCGCGCGAGGCAATCGCCCTGTCAACAAGTGGGCCCGCTCACCTGTCCAGGCAGTCGTCCAGGCCGGCCAGCGCCGCGAGGCGGCCGCGCCACAGCAGCGCCACGCGCGCGGCCAGGCGGCGCGCGTCGCGCAGCGCGTGCGTGGCCAGCAGCACGCCGCGCGCCGCGCCGCACGCCGCGCGCGCGCCTCGCGACACGCACGCGCGCGACCGCGGGTCCATGCCGCTGCGGGACACAACGCGTACTGAACACATCTCTAGGGCTATGAAGTCCACTGCTGGATACAGGCCTCCCCCAAAGATGTCCACAACGACCGATATGGATGTGTTGTGGACTCATTGGGGGGTTTTGCCATAATCGCCACGCTTGGCAGACGGGTTGGCGATCGCAGTTGAGTTGTTAATGTACTCGAAGGACGCTGCTGCCCATCCTCCGGCTAATCCCTTAGTCGACTTTTACGACACCCACGGGATGAGATGGGTTGGTGCGATTCGTAGCCGGCACCACACAATAGCGCGCGACAAACGTTTAGTTAGGACTAATATTATTAATTGTTTACAAAGGTATAAAAGAAATACGCTATATGAACATTATTGGCTACGCAAACTTGTTTCAACCAAATTACCATAGTCCATGGAATTATATATTGCACAGAAAAATGCCAATCAATAAAAGACACTGCTTTTAAAACATGAACATTACAAATGTAGAAATACAACTCTCAAGGCTAAATATTGAAACGCCACTTTATATTAGGTTTAGGTTAGGCTTTAACTATTTAAGCCACCCGATTTAATGCTGAAAAAGGGTTTCTCAAATTGTTAAAGCGGGACTTAATATATTAAGTGGCGTTTCAGCATTCGACCGTTAGTCTAGTAACATCGTAATACAATAAACATAACAAATATTCAGGTAAACATTTCAATTCAAACATTAGTTTCAGTAGTGACTATGGGAGTTCCTCAGGGTTTAATATTAGGCCCGTTCCACTTTCTGGTCTTCTTAAATGAATTGATCTCTTCGTATCAAGTTCTTTTAGAAGTGGTGTCATATTGACACGTATTACACGGAGAAAAACAAAGTTCATAATTAAAACAGTTTTCTTTAGAAAAACGTTCCGAGTGAAAAAATAATTACAGTGGTTGTCTCCTTCTGGGGCATGACGCTCCCACAGAAGGAGACCACAGCACTACAATTTTCTGCCAGCTCTGCCAGCATTGCACTGCCAGCATAGCTGACACTGCTGGTGGCAGAGTGAGATCTTGCCCGATCCGATCACCCAGGATCCGCCGCTCGGCAGCCCACGCAGGGAACTCCTCTAGCGTGTGCTGTTTTGTATCCTGGTCGCTATCACAGGATAGAACGTGAGGTCCACTCACATCCTATCCTGTGCAAGTACGCACCAAAACAACCGTACCCGGTGAATACCTGCGTCAGACGGTAGGTGACGCGCTCGCTCCTAGAAGGAGCCAGGCTCCGAAGAGCGGCAGGATGGCCTCGACGGAGGCAGCTGGTGAACAGTCACCTCAAGCAGTCCCCTAGAGACTGCAGTGCAATACACCCACGCGCGATCCGGAATGCCGTCCGGACCCGTTGCAAGCCTTCGTCCGAGGCACTCGGATGTGGAGTGGGACCGGGAGGTTCTCGGACCGCCGGAAAGAGCGTGAAAAGTACTCCTTCCAGCAGATCTGTGGGGACCCACAGGCGCAACTTCATGACCATGCGATAGGGTCTCCCTCACAGGACTCTGTCCAGTCCCTCGAGGAGCTCGATTGAGCTGTGTGAGAGCCTAATGCCGCGACAGTGGGCTGGGACTCAAGCGGCTTGGGCCGGGCAGGCGGAGGGCCACGTCAAACAAAATGCCCGCCAGACACCATGCGGACCACAGATGCAGGTCCACGACAGACTGCGTTCCATTATAATTTATTTGCACATTAGTCTGTCTTACTCTTTATGTCCCTGTCTGTGTTTAGCCAACCTCGACTCTACGACGACTGCCATGAATCACCACACCTTATGCTCTATCGCTGACTCCGCGTAACCAGAATGAGTGTGAGGTGTATTCCCACCTTGATCTTGATCTTCGGCGCTGAAAATAGCGTTTGAGTCGAACCTATGAAACTTTAAACAAAATAAATAGTCAACAAAAAGCTTACCTGGTAGGCTCGTCGAGCAGCACCAGCGGCGTCCTCGCCATGAAAGCGATGGCGGTGCATAACTTCCGCTTGTTGCCTCCACTCAGCGTACCGCTGTAGACCTCCGCGTACTTCACCAGGTCGAACATGTCCACTGTACGCTTTATCACCTGGTAAGGATAGAGTTAGCTTTGTACTAGGATTCTGTGTTAAGGGTGGTTTACAAACACAAAAAACATGGCACCATTTAAGCCTTACATACAAACATTTGGCCACATAGGAACTTTCATTTTATATGGCTATCTACTTTGAAAGACTTGTTCAATACTAGGAAACGAAGTTTGTGAAAAGATAAGAAGGTTAAGAATACAAGGAGCACATCGTCATTTTTTCATAATTCCAACTTTCATTATCGTTCTATCCGCATCAAATACCTTTCGTAGGATTCATTCGAAACTGTCTATAAAGGGCTTGTTTTAGAGAAAAATCCACCAAAAAATAAGAAGGCCATTGCAGCTCAAGTCTAAATAAAAGGTGCAGATTGCATACAAAACTGGTGAAGTACGTTCCCATTGTCTTTGTTCAATTCAAGAACGCGTCTATTGCGCGTACATTTTGAACGACTTGTCATACTTTTCATTAAATATGTTTGACTAGTGATTATCCCTAATTTTTATTTTTGCCGTGTGGTGTCGGCTAAGAATACCACCACCCTATCTCATCCCGTGGGTGTCGTAAAACGCGACTATGGGATTAACCGGAGGATGGGCAGCAGCGTCAATATTGAGGAGAGGTTTCTGTCCAGAAGTGGATGTTTTTACGGCTGCAATGATGATGATGATGATTATTTTAGTTGATGAGTCCTTTCTTGTCATGTAACCTATATAAGAAATAAGTTTCTAATGCGAGTACATGACGGTCTGACGGTATGATGGTTTGGAGGGCATTAAAAAATTAAAAATAATGCAGTTTTGTAGATTGTGGCCTAGGTAAGCACCTTTTGAATTCCTTACCTCATCCTGATCTGTGATACCTCGGAGTCGGCAGTAAAACCGCAACGTTTCGTTCACAGTCATCAGTGGGTCTATCGCGTCACTCTGTGGGCAGTAACCTGAAAATAAAAATGAATATTACAAACTTTCCTTCATTCATTCTTGGTATTGGGATCAATAATACAATACAGAAAAAAAATCTCTCAGGAAACTTCCTCAGGGAATTGGCCGAAAATGGGCAAAATGAATAATAGCTAAATGACTTTCCCAAAAGTTGACAAGGTTGATCGAGGCATTAGCGATGCATAATTGATACATATTATTTTACTTATAGGATAATTACAACTTATCTTTATTCACCTGATAGGCACCAGACCGTTATGGATCGCCATAAAAACAAGGTATTCATTGAGATTTTTTTAAACTCCCAAATTTTAAAAAGACCATTCCCTGAGATTCTTTCTGCATCTCTTCTCAGAGGTTGCCATGAAGCGAATTGCCCTCCGTTGTTTCAATATGACGTGTAAAAGTATCCGTTAGGACCTATTTACTGAATAAATGATTCTGTTCTATTCTATGTACAAGCCGAAAAGTACTACTTCAAAAAGCCAAGAAGTACCTTTCACCAAAATCTTTACTGTTTTCCATTTCCAGAATCAATCTAAAACAATAGAATTTTGCGCTAAAAACGTAGGAGTAAATTCCCCCCAAATTGATGACACACGACATGTAACCGGTAGCTTATGGGGGAGACCCAATGACAATTCTCTTAGGGGAGACCTTTGATCAGCAGTGGACATCTTTTGACTAACATGATAATAAGTATGACTTACTAATGAGTCCTCTACACAGCTGGGTAGAGTTGACCAGCTTATTGTTGAGGTACAGTTGTCCGGCAGATGGTCGGATCTCGCCGGTCAGCATAGAGAACGTAGTCGACTTGCCCGCGCCGTTCTGACCCAGGAGAGCTGTGCACTGTTTGAAGTCAAAGAAAAAAGCCAATGTAATCATTGTCTCACTCAATGGGTGTGAGTTTCGATGTTTGCTACTTAATTGTGACGTAACGGAAGAACCGATTTGGATGAAATTTGGTGCGAACGTAGATGTGTTGTGGTGAGCTCATATTATGTATTCTAGTAAAACAAGAACTTAGCACAGGCAGAGCCACGGGTATGTCTAGTTAGAAAAAGAAAAGCTTTATTTATGAAGTCGGGCGGGGCCAGGAATGCCCCAACCAACATTTGCTGGTACCCATAACACAAGTTGAATCTTACCTTGGGTACCAGAGTTCAACCTATGCTACTTACACACATCATGTTGTATGTTTAATATATTTATGCAGTCATTTTTAAGTGGTTATTGTACAGTTTCTTGGAAATAAATTATTTGGTATCAGTATTTAATACTAACAATATGAATCGATTCTCTAATCTCGGAGAAAACGAAACTATTAAGACATCATCTAGAGAAGCACAGTGAAATTACATGTTTATTCGAGCTGGTTTTAAAACTACTCAATAAAATGTAATAACATTCGTATGGGACCAATTCAAAAGCATTTTGCACCAGTTAAAAAAAGCATTTCTCAAATCGGTCTACAAATCTCGGAGTAATCGGTGTAAATATATATTTTTAAAAAAATGCGCATCGAATTGTGAACCTCCTCCTTTTTGATGTCGGTTAAAAAGGAAAGTCTGCTTCAATTATGTATCTTTTTGTTTAATAGTGATTTCCTTCATCTAGTTTGACTCGCATAGTCTGGAGTTTGCATAAGGGAACATCGAATCAATGCGTACGCCTAGATGTGTTTTTCTTAAGGGTTCGGACGAAAGAGAAATTGGCATAACACCTCTTTTTAGGGTTCCGAACGTCCGAAGGCAAAAAGCGGCGGAACTCTTATAGGATCACTCGTGTGTCTGTCTGTCGGTCTGTCACAGTCAATTTGCTCCGAATCTACTGAACCAATTAGGTTGAAATTTGGTACACGTATGGATTTCTGCGATCCAAACACGGACGTGTAACGTAAATAAATGAACTTTGAATATGAGAGTCACTTCTGGGGTACAATATAAAAAAAAATAGTAAAGTTTTGGAAACTGTACCGTGTAACTTATGAAATGGCAGAGCTTGTTTTACGCTCTCAAACATATTTATTTATACATTTTTAAATATACAGTTTTAAAGTTATTTAAGACAATAGACGAAAATTTACCATTCCCCCCTTATCTTCGAAAATACTAATTCTAAGATTTTGAAAAAAATGTCTAATAGCTCTTTACTTCTACATTACAGGAAAACCTATAAGAAGTCTATGGTCTTAAAATAACATGGTAAATCTTTCAATACTGTGTTGTACGCACTAACTTTTACAGTTGGAATGTATTGGAGAACATGTTTTTCAACTACAATATTTAGTTTGTTATTGGCATAAATTATTTTAGTTACCACTTGGAATGTATTGGAGAACATGTTTTTCAACTACAATATTTAGTTTGTTATTGGCATAAATTATTTTAGTTACCACTTGGAATGTATTGGAGAACATGTTTTTCAACTACAATATTTAGTTTGTTATTGGCATAAATTATTTTAGTTACCAATTGGAATGAATTGGAGAACATGTTTTTCAACTACAATATTTAGTTTGTTATTGGCATAAATTATTTTAGTTACCACTTGGAATGTATTGGAAAACATGTTTTTCAACTACACTATTAATTTTGTTATAAGCATAAATTATTTTAGTTACCACTTGGAATGTATTGGAGAACATGTTTTTCAACTACAATATTTAGTTTGTTATTGGCATAAATTATTTTAGTTACCAATTGGAATGAATTGGAGAACATGTTTTTCAACTACAATATTTAGTTTGTTATTGGCATAAATTATTTTAGTTACCACTTGGAATGTATTGGAAAACATGTTTTTCAACTACACTATTAATTTTGTTATAAGCATAAATTATTTTAGTTACCACTTGGAATGTATTGGAGAACATGTTTTTCAACTACAATATTAAGTTTGTTATTGGCATTCATTATTGGTGGTGTGTGTGGTGCCGGCTTTGCCGTGTGGTGCCGGCTCAGAATGCCACCACCCCATCTCCTCCCGTGGGTGTCGTAAAAGTCGACTAAGGGATTAGCCGGAGGATGGGCAGCAGCGTCCTTCGAGTACATTATCAACTCAACTGCGATCGCCAACCCGTCTGCCAAGCGTGGCGATTATGAAAAAACCCCCCAATGAGCCCACAACACATCCATATCAGTCGTTGCGGACATCTTTGGGGGAGGCCTGTGTCCAGCAGTGGACTTCATTCGGCCGAAATGATGATTCATTATTTTAGTTCCCACAAACATTGGGTCAGATCAAAAAAACATGTTAGATCCCATATTTATCATACGGATACGGATCCCATATTCATCCACTCGAGTTCAACTCTCACTTGTCCGGTTTTTACTCATATTGACCAAATATACAGCCCAGACTCTGTGAGGCCACGAAAAGTGCGCAAGATCAAGAAGAAGAGATTTCGCAAACTTAGCCGAGAGTAGTCACACAATTCGGGTCACGCGCCTCTCAACACTGAGGGACAGATTTAGAAGGAGACGAATATTGACTACAGACCATAAACATTAAATGAAATGCCTAGTTGTTTTTTGTACACCACTAAGGTGGCAAACAAGCTTAAGGCCCGCCTGACGGTAACTGTAACCTATCAACATCACCAGGGCATCATCATTTTGTAAGAGCCCCATGCTGCATCTGAAACGTATCCATAATGCAAGGAAAATGACAAAGATTGAGGTAGTCATCATATCAGCTATTTATAAGTCCACTGCTGAACAAAGGCCTCCCCCATAGATTTCCACTATTCTTTCGTCATTTTGGGGGGTATTTGTCAATACTCACCACGCTTGGACTGGTGAGCGCAGATGGCTACTTTCCCACAGAAAGGACGTTGCTGTCTATGCCTCTGGTTTAAAGTCCCTAAGTCACTTTTTATGACATTCATGGGAAAATATGGAGTGGTGCTATATTCTTAATCCGGACACCACATGGAGGCAGTATTAAGTTTAATTTACCTGTCCGGACGGTATGCCCAGCGTCAGATTCTGCAAGGCGACCCTCCGCCCTCCGAGTGCCGGGTACGACTTGGCAAGGTCCACGCACTGAGCTGCGTCACTGGACGGGTATATCATACGCTGAATGGAGTTCTTCTTACCCTCCGTGTGAATGAAGCCTAAGATTGTTAACAATTAGTTATTAATGATTTAGAACCGACTGTTGGATCTTGACCCAAACTTTTAGGTATCCGGAGACTTGTTGTCCTGTATTGTTGTCCTTTATTTATGTAACCTAAATACTTCTTACTTAAACAACATTTTTAAAATAGCATAATAAGCAATATGTACTTGAAACCCTGTCAGATCATCAGATCAGATATTCAGTATCGATATATATGATACTGATCATATTAAGAAATGATTTTCTAATAAAACGGGCATACATTTGTAATTTACCACGACGACACCGACGCACGCTCAAACGTGTTCAAACAAGCTGAGTGAATTAAGGCCATTATATAAGAAATAAGTACATTTTCGCTACATATTTAGATATTCGCACTATTCGTCTGGTTCTTTAAATATATACTTACACTGTTTTTTTTGGATCGAACAGGGTGTAAGATAAATATTGCTTATTGAAATAAATGATATGATTATTATCTACATGTTTCTCCATTACACGGGTTTATATCCACTGTAAGAGGGAACCCGGTCTTTTGATAGGCTTACGCGGGGACATGGGTCCAACACGCAGAGGGCCTTTAGAGAATTTTAATCTAAAATGTAATGGGACACTAACCGTGGACTCCCCATGGCTGCACTATAAAATGCAGTCTCGGGTTGTTCCCGGAGGTATAAAATTATCATATGAAATGGAAACTTATTATTATTATATTGCATAGTTAATCTCACCTCTGTTAATATTGCCGATGGTGTTCACCCTGAGCGGCGCGTGGTGTGCCTGCAGACGAGATGCGTGCACGCGCTTTCTCTCCTCGGTCACTTCCACGGGTTCTAGTTCGCCAGGAGCGCAAGGTGGAATACCCTCCGAACGGAACCTGAAATAAAAATGAAGGTTAAAGGGTTGCTAAGTAGTACCTCCTCCCCAACCGTAAGGTCCTAAGTAGTGCCGCGACTCCAACCGTAAGGTGCTAAGTAGTATCACGTCTCTAACCGTAGGTTCTAAGTAGTGCCGCGACTCCAACCGTAAGGCCCTAACTAGTACCGCGTTTCTAACCATAAGGTACCAAATAGTACTGCGTTTCTAACTATAAGGTACTAAGTAGTACTGCGAATCCAAGCGTTATGGTCCTAAGTAGCAACGCGTCTCTAACCACAAGGTTCTAAGTAGTGCCGCGACTCCAACCGTAAGGTCCGAAGTAGTAGCGCGTCTCTAATCGTAAGGTTCTTAGTAGTACCGTGACTACAACCGTAAGGCCCCAACTAGTACCGCGTTTCTAACCATAAGGTGCTCAGTAGTACTGCGAATCCAACCGTAAGGTCCTAAGTAGTACCGAAACTCCAACCGTAATGTCCTATGTAGTACCGCGACTCCAAGCGTAAGGTGCTAAGTATTATCGCGTCTCTAACCGTAAGGTTCTTAGTAGTACCGAGACTCCAACTCCAAAAAAGTTAGTATAGAATAATGCCATGACGTTATATCGCAGTAGTGCCGTCTCTTTGTATTAAGCCGTTCTGAAACGCGTTAACTTAAGACATATTAAATTATTCTACTATAAATAAAATAGTCTCATATTCTAATGTGGGTACATCATAGATTTATAACCTTGGTTACAATTTTCCTAAGGATGAGCACTTTGATCTTCACTGCTTGGTTTAATAAAGTAAATCCCCACAAACCTGGCCAGCAGCACCTCGAAGCAGTCGTATTCGATGGCGAGGTTCAAGGCCATGAGCGCGGTGCCAACCACGAACAGGTACACGAAGTGGTACACCACCAGGCTGCTGCCCAGGGGGTCCTTGTACGTGTCCATGCCGAAACGACTCAGCACCTGTTGGGAAACAGTGACTTCAATAATTTCTTGTGTTGTTTTAAGACAAAAATACGATTAATTATTCCTTAGAATCATTATCACATCAGCCGAAGGACGGCCACTGCTGGACAAAGGCAGGCAGGCCGTAGATTTCCACAATTGTGGCGTCATTTTGGGGGAAATTCGCCACTACTCACCACGTTCGGCAGGTGGGTTGGTTGGTTGGTGGGGCAGAATGATTGCTGCTCCACAGAAAGGACGCTGCTGCCCATTTTTCTGGTTTAGATTACCTTAGCCGCCTTTTACGACATCCACGGGAGGAGATGGAGTGGTGCTATATTTTTTATCCGGAAACCACACGACACCCATGAGAACCTAAGAGTATGGAAACCTTAGTAGATTCCTTTAAAACTGCCCCAGTTGCATACCCAATCTATACAAATAAATAAAATCGAAGTGTCTGTTTGTAATGTCAAAATAACAGCTTTTTACTAAATGCATATGAAAGTATATACGGTACCTATAACAAAAAACCATTTTTAAATTTTTTGTCTGTCTGTCTGTTTGTTCCGGGTAATCTCCGAAACGGCTGGACCGATTTTGACGGGACTTTCACTGGCAGATAGCTGATGTTATAAGGAATAACTTAGGCTACTTTTATTTCAGAAAAATAATTAGGGTTCCGCGCAAAAAAATAAAACCCTTGAAATCCAATATATATATATATTCTATGTCAAAGTACTCTAAATTTCTTTTAAATAAAACGTGGGTGAAACCGCGGGTCCCAGCTAGTATTGAATAAAACTTCTGCTTTAGTTATAGTTTTAATATACCCACTAAAGTCCTCCTGCACTTAGAGAATGAAAATAACGCTTGTGTTGTACTGTTTTTACAGCTTTGTGGCGAGACGAACATTTCTTTCACATGGTGGTAAGCTTCATGCATGCCCATAACAATTGTAATGCTACCCAGGACTGGTCCTGCGTGGCACAACACCGTGCTTTTCATCTCGAGACATTCGTTATTTAGCTCTTATAGCTAATAACTATATTCAATCATGTCCACTGCTGGACACAGGCCTCCCCCAAAGATCACCACAACGACCGATATGGGTGTGTTGTGTGCTCATTGGGGGGTTTTGCGGGTGGGCGCTCGCAGTTGAGTTATTAATGTACTCGAAGGACGCTGCTGCCCATTTAATGATAATCCCTTAGTCGACTTTTACGACACCCCCGGGAGGAGGTGGGGTGGTGGTCTCCTGAGCTGGCACCACACGGCGATATTCCATATCAAAATACTATTTTAAGGCACCTAGATACTAACCTGTGCCTGTATGGTGTTCTTGGCGATTTCGAGCAGGCCGTCTCCGAGCGCGAACTGAGGTGCTAGCATGAAGATCTTGTGCAGGATGTAGCGAGCGTTGTCTGTGATCTGGATCATTATTTATGGAGATTAGCACTTTGTTAGTAATGTATATACTACATATACTTGTTTGTTTAACCCACTCAAGGCTATTGACTGAATTTAACGACTGATGAAAACAACTGAGACCGAAGATTTTAGGTGCCTTCCAAAGCACGGAGATACTCAGTTCAAATGGTCACCCATCCATAGAGTGACCGCGTCTAGCGTTGCTTAACCTCGTCGATCGTTTAATAACCAGTGAGCGCAACTATCAGCTATGAGCGGACTTTTCAAATCCATAGAAGGAGGTCATCCTATATTTGAAAATAACATGGCAATTATAATAAAACACTTTTAAACGGATTCTATCGCGTAAATTTTAGATTTTTGTTTTTCCTGACGTTTCGAATGCTTTGCAGCATTCGTGGTCGCAGGATGACCACGAATGCTGCAAAGCATTCAGCATTCAGTTTAAAAGTGTTTTATTATAATGTGTAATACTCGCGGAAACCTAAGACATTATTATTAACATGGCAATGTCATGCTATCAAAATAATCTGCCGAAAAATGGGTTACTTATAATCTGTGCTTATAATACTCGTAAATATCGTCATCATATCAGCCGAAGAACGTCCTCTGCTAGCCGAAGGCCACCCTTATTTTCCAAAACGAACGGTTATATGCAGGGTCATAGCTGAAAGGGTAAGTAAGCTAAAGTGGCATGAGCGGGACACATTGCTCCTAGAACCGGTGGCAGTTGGGGCAGAAACTTTCTTGCGGATATGGTATTAAATAATGTTTTTATTAATTTTATAAATATGATATATAGCAATATTACAATACAACCAATATTAGTTTTTAATAAATATTGTAAATAGTTGTGTCACAGATATTTGAATACACTAGTATTGTAGGTTGTGTGTTACAAAACCCTTTTTAACCGACTTCAAAAAGCATGAGGTTCTCAATTCGATGCGTATTTTTTATGTATGTACAGCGATTACCAAGAGATTTGTGGACCGATTTGTGCAATTCTTTTTTAACTGGTGCAGAATGCTTTCGAGCTGGTCCCATATAAATTTCATTACATTTGGTTGAATAGTGTTGTTCACCTTCAATAAATAGGTTAATTTGACTTCGCTTATCTAGATGACTTCATAAAAAAACTTTATTTATGAAGTCGGACGGGGCCAGGTATTCCCCAACCATGGTTCATGCAGACACAACAATACAACAATACAACGAGAAGTTATATTTTATAACTGGCCCCGCCTGACTTCATAAATAAGTTTTTTTCCTTTTCAGTGGTTTTAATATTTTAATATCGTGTAGGGTTTTTGAAGTCGGTATTTCATTTGTTAAATAGTTTTATTCTAAAGTTAATTTATGGAACTATACAATCATCTATGCCACTGCTATATGTGAAAAATTTTGAGATTGGATTTACAACTTCCCGATCAGCGGTCCGAGGCCTGAGCCTTTAACCTATTGCTGCTTCTATATGAATATTATTTTCTTCGCAAAAGAAATATAAAATGGGGTATTTTCTCACTCACTTCTTTTCAAAGTCTAACAGAATACCAGCAGATGACGGTAGTTGAAACAAAATTCTTCTTAAAAACAATGTTCGCAACTGACCTCAGACTCGGAGATGATGTCAAAGATGAGAAGGATGGCGATGAAGGACAATCCTAAGAAGGCGTTTCCACAGAACAGCACCATGTTCGCGATGCTGGGGTCGGTGAACAGCTTCTCTGCTACGTGGATCAGATTGCCGCACGCGTACCTGGTGATATCACATACGTAAAGCACTTCTAGACTGGACCTTTGTTAGGGTCTGGTGTGGACTTCGGGAGACCTTGGTAACATGTCAAGGAAATACAAGGATGGAGTGGTAGAAATAAAAGATATCCAGAGCAGGACTCGCTATTGCAGTTCCACCTAAAAAAGTACAAGGCCCACGTAAAGTAAAGCTATAGTTGAGTTCCCTGTATTGTGGTTCAGCTGAGCGACGCCGATGCATGCGTCATACTCGTGAACGGGTGCTGTCATGTGGGACTGGCCAGTTCTTACTACCAAGCAATATTGTTTAATGGCACATCATTATAATTTTACTGTATTTCACACTGTCAGTGCATGATTGTCATGTAAGTAATTTTTTTTAAACGTTGCACCACCCTAAGATTTCTCCTGTGTGGTGTGTTTTACCATAATTTGTATCAATCAACATTGTACTCTCAATTATTTTAAAAGAGTATCCATGGAGTTTCTTGGCGGCTCTTATCCATAGATCAACTATTTGGAACCGTGCAACTTAGATTCTGACGTTTCATAAGTGCCAATATTTGGTTTATTTGAAATAAAAATATTTAACTGACTTTGACTTCATGAGTGCGTTTACAGACACAAATTTCACACACAATACACCCAGACCCGGAATAACTACCTGTAGATCATACAAATATTTTTTCCGTGCGGGAATCGAACCCGCGACCCGGAGCGCAGCAGTCGACTGTATCAGCCACTGCACCAACCGTGTCATCAATTCTGCAACTACCAACAATGTAATGTAACATTTTATGATTATTTTAAAAGAGTGTCTATGGAGTTTCTTCTCAATAGAACCAACTTCTTGGAACCACGCAACTACATTCTGACTATTCACGAGTGCCTGCAAATGGTTTATATGAATAAAAATATTTTGAATTTGTAAGTGACTTCTATTTTAATAAGAACCCTTACCGTTTAGAATGTGGCTTCCAGCTGTAATATTTCTAAATGGTCTCATACGAAGTATGGTCAAGATGATACAAGGCAAATACAACTTACCCATACAGCACGAAGAGTAAACAGATAGCCGGCAAGTTGTTCCTCGCCACAAACACGGGGAAACCGAAAGCCGTCATCACTGCAGCTGTGATACTCATGTTTATCACCATGATCTGCACAAAGGATTACGAGAATGTTTCTGTTCTGAGTAAAAGTTAGATTTAAGGCTCTTGGCACAGAGAAAACGTTTAGCAATAGGTTAGAAAAATGCCTAAATATTGCTAAAATTTAAAGTACATATTCACCATCATATTAGCCAAAAGAAGTCCACGGCTGAACAAAGGCCTCTCCCCATTAAGGACCGGTTACTTGTGGTGTCGTTTTAGGTGTAATTTGCCAGTATACACCACGCTTAGCCACTGGTTGGGTGTCGTTTTAGGTGTAATTTGATTGATTTGAAAGGACGCTGCTGTCTACCCCTCTGGTTTAGAGTCCCTTAGTCCTTTTACGACATCCACAAGAGTAGATGGATTGCTATATTCCTAATCCGAACACCACATGGTTGAACTACGTATATATACACAAAATACATTTTTATTAAAAAATCCGACCCGCAGTTTCCCTCCGTTATTTTCTCCACCTGGAAGTGTACATGCAAACAGCAAGTGCGCGATTCGTTCTCCCTCTTGGTTAACGACCGCCACATCGATGCAACGCAAATGCTAAGATTACATGGAAAGTGTATAAACATAAACCTTTATTAAAATGTCTAATATTATTAATAGTGGTAGAATTGGTGAGAGGCTTGCGAGCCTCCGTTCGTTGTTTATCGTTCCAGGCTTTTTGGTTTCTCGCCAAAGCTGCCGAAGAGAACATTTGTCAGTCGTCCTCGCTACCACTGTGTAATGACGATGGTATTCTGGTCCACAGTGCCAAAACGAAATCCAGACTATTAAGCGCTCTCTTGGCCTCGATCTTGACCTTGAACGACAGAGCCGCCGTCTCACCTAATATCCCGTGGTGCGGCAAGTCCATGCCAGTAATCCGCATAACGCAACGGGAGGACCAGCAGGAGTTTCTTTCTCTGGACGTTCATAAGTCAAGTGGGCTAGACATACCGTCAGTAGTGCTGAAGCAGTGTGATTCTATATTGTGTCCGTGTGCATTTTATTGCGCTCTCATACTCCACTAGTTTAGTTCAGTCTTCGCGGAAGACTGCCAACGAGCATCTAGTACCAGTGGTAGGTCATAAGCACGATACAAGTCTGGATATTCATAGGACTCTTCATTTGGGTATATATTTAACTATTTTCTAACTACAGCCACGATGATATATCACTCACCATCATGTCCCACACAAGTGCCGTGATCCAGTACAGCATGGGGCTGACTCCGCACAGCAGTTGAAGCCTCTTCTCCTGGCTGCGACGGGCGCCTACCAGGTAGATCGCAGCACCAGCGCTGATCAAGCTGTAGGCCACCAGCACCAGGCCAGATATACCGGCGTCGGCTATGTGCTGGTACCTGAGTTAGGGTACAATAGGTATATCATGACAGTGACATTAAGACTCTTTAGATGGGAATACGCCACTGTGAAGAGAGCAAGGGAAATTTTCTTATACAATAGTAGGTACATCTATCTGTGGGGTCGCGGGCGCGCAGATTGGGGAGTCTGTGTGCTCACACCGAGTGACCCCCGGGAAGACGGTGGCGCGCACGTGGTCACGTGCCGCCGTGTGCGCAGCACAGCGCACAGCGAGGCTTGGGGAGATCCTTTACAATCCTCCCCGAGAGGTGCCTGGGGGGCGACGTTTTTACAGTCGCCTTCCCTCCGCTAGAGGGGGTGACTGCTTTACATTCATCCCCTCCGAGATGTGCTTAAGGCGTGGCATCACTGTGGGGGCTCTAGTGTGATCTTACGACGACCTGGAGCTCCTCTTCGGTGCCGAAGATGACCGCTCCAGTGGTTTTAGCCGGTAGGAGTCCGGCATACCCCTTCGCCCTTCCCCGAGGTGAAGAAAGTTCATGTAGAATTTCCACTGGACATCAATAAAAAAAAAAAGCTACATCTATCTTTATAGATCCAGAGGGCGGGCTGCAAGGTCTCTCGCTAAAATCAACATACTGACTATGACAGACTAATGTATAGGGTAGAATGTTGGTAGACGCTGTGTTCAGCGGTAGAAATTTACAGATTACTTATATCAATCAACTCGGCACGGTTGGTGCAGTGGCCGATACAGTAGGCTCAGAGCTCAAAGTCCACTGCTAAACATAGACCACTCCCAAGGTGCGCCACAATACCCAATCCTTCGCCTTCCACATCCAATCTGTCCCGGCAGCTTTCTTTAGGTCATCGGCCCTGGTGGGACGCGCCCCATCTGGCTGGGGGGCGTCCCACACTATGTGCGCCGATTCGCGGTCTCCACTAAAAGACTCGTCTGCTCGAATGGCCATTTGTACTTCGACAGAATTGTCATAATACAAAAAAAGTCGAAACCACTGAAGTGGCCCAGATTCTTGGATATCATTTACATTCAGACACTTGATATTTATTTAGAAAGAAGAAAGAAAGGAAAGTATTAATTATTGGCACAAACAATTAAATAGAATTCATTAATTAAATATAATATAAATAGCACAATTAATTACCAAAGCTAAAGCAAAAAACAGAAATACCAAAAGGGCAGCTCATCATAACGTCAGGTGGCAGTATCAGGTACCACTACCTGACGCTGATTTTCAGCTGCAACTCATGAGTGCCATAATAAGTAAAATAATCGGACGACCATATTAATAAAAAAATGAAATAAACATGTAGGCGGTGTCATTATAACTACTTATTATATTCCATGTCTGATGTCCACGACGTGTTTTTCACAACGGCTATCAATCAAATCAATAATCATGCCAATCCCGAGTTCTTAAATATTCAGGCGGCAGTGTTTACATCACAATTTACTTATACTTGCACAATAGCGGTAAACAAAGTGGGCTTAATACTTTGTCGCATACTATGACATTTATGCGTGTGGTAACGTCAGAAATGAATTCAAATTATACTCACACAGTGGCCTTACTGATCTGTTCTTTGGAGATCTTCAACGGATGTGTATACGTGGTAATATTGGCGCTGGGAGCGTCGGAGACAGTTCTCAGTATCGCGTTGTTGATGGCGTTGATGTACGATGGCATCGCGTGGTGGCCCTTGTTGTTGTACCACGCGATCAGGTTGGTGAGGTTGTTCTTGAGGGAGGACGAGAAGCCACCGTACCTGACGAAGCAAGAATTGTTGCGTTGTGAATTCGATGCATGTGTGTGTGTAGACCTGTATGGATCTTTTATCAATTAGTTAATTAAGTTTGCCAGAAGCTGAATGGTCCAGCTAAACAGCAGTGTTGATTCCTTGCACACCTTCACCAAAGTAAACTGAACCTTATCATCGTAACAAGAATGGAATTACGTATATTTTCATCTGGACGAGAAAGCTGTCTCGAGTCTTGCGTCAAAGAGCCTTTTTTTGTTGGTTGCCCGTTAGAAATACTTCATGTATTTCAAGGGGGGAGAGGCATGTTTTCGGAACCGAAGGTAGGCTTCAGGAACATAAAAAACATACATCTAGAACTGCCTATTAGTGCCACGTCTTTTGGGACATGTAAAGTGGTGACACGGTCTGGGTCGGAGAGTGCAGCTGTAGTCATTAGTTAGAGCTAGAGCTTGTGAATCGTCGTGGCTCGACCGGGAAAGTACCACGTACAGTATACCGACGTGAAGTTGCAACATCGTTCGTGGCGGTGGTTGCTGAGACCTGAGACGTTCAGTATATACGCCGATATGCCTGGATAATTGTGAAAAGGTTAGGTAGAAGCTCTCTTCTGCGTTATTTAAATATCGCAGCATTATGTTGAGAGCCTTTTTGGCCTCGTCCAGGATGCTTCAATTTTGTTATCATTTTTTTACTTTTTGTTATTTGTAATTTCCAGTGCGAGCACGAATCTTTTTCTTTCTTTCTTCTGACTTTCTTTCTTCTTTCTTTGTTTCTTTTTTCTTTCTTTCTTTCTAATGTATGCGAAGACGAAAAATCAAATGCTAACTAATTGTTTCTAGAACTAGAGCAGCTAACACGCAAGACAGGGGTCATGGAATCTGGGGATTTCGGTTTCGAGGCCCACACAAGACAAGCCGTTTGTATACCAACACATTTTATTTTGGTTACCTCTTTTCTATGTAAAACTCCTGTGTGTCAACGAGCCAGCGGTTCATAGTCTTCACATCGGGCAGCACCATCATCTCTGGCATCACCGTCGTCTGGTTGTCCGTAACACAGTGTTGGCTGGTCACCCCACACCAACAGGTTGACGAGTCCTGGAAGAGTTTGTAAATTTAAGATTGTAGTGGAAGAAGAGTAGATTGCATGGTTGAAAGGCTTCAGAGGTTCCATTAGTACTTGCTTACCAGATACATTAATGTTTTATGTTCCTTGCATGTTTTAATCATGAAGACCGCGTCGACCCAAAAAACGTCCACAGGCTTTTAGATAAAATAATTTGACTCGGGTTAAGAATATAGCACTACTCCATCTCCTTCCGTGGATGTTGTCGTAAAAGGTGACTAAGGGACTCTTAACCAGAGGGATGGGCAGCAGCGTCCCTTTTGTGAAACAGCAGCCATACTGCGCTCACCAAACCTGCATGCGGTAGAGTACTGGAAAATTCCCCCCAAAATAACGACACACGCCATGTAACCGGTCGTTCGGTGACCGCTTTACAGTCACCCTCTCCGAGATGTGCCTATAGGCGTGGCACCAGTGGGGGACTCTAGTATGATCATACGAGGACCTGCAGCCTCCCTTAGGTGCCAAAGATGACCGCTCCAGTGGTTTTAGCCGGTAGGAGTCCTAGGCCTTCCCCGGGGCGAAGGAAATTCATGAAGAATTTCCACTGAGCACCAATAAAAAAATAAAAAGAAAATTAAAAAGGAATGGTGTGGTGCTTATTTCCTATCGGGCCATGGCAATCAGGTAGCACAGATTTTTAAGGCAGTAGACTGTTTGACATTTAATCAGCCAAAGGACATCCAGCACAAAAGCTTGCCCATATATTTCCACAATTCACAAGTCACTTTGGTGACAATTTGCCAGTACTGACCACACAGCCAGGCGCGTTGGTGAGTGTTGTCTGGTTGTGTTCTACAAAAGGGATGCTGCTGCCCATCCCTCTGGTTTAGAGTCTCTTAGTCGCCTTCTGCGACATCCACGGGAGGAGATGCAGCTATGTTCTTAATCCGGATACTATACTAACCGTTTTATAAATAATTTATCAAAGGGCGGTGCACCACTGTATGAAGTACATAGCACTGTTGTAATTAGCTGAGGAAGACTTCACACGTACCTCGGTGGTCCAGTTCTGGGTGTGTTTGTTCAGCATGAGATATCCTAAGACTTGCTCTGCGAACGATGGATCCATGTGTTTAGAGTATATTGATGGTTGAGGCCTGTAAACATCAACTTCAATACATATTCTGTTGTGTTAGGAACAGTGCGTCGATGTATAGTTCGTTTCAAACGAATTTACAAACGATTACAAATTCGTTTGCGCTTCAATAACGCATCGTGCGTACATTGATAACGTGGTGCCGCAGCAAAAACAACTTTATGTTACCAAGTCGGTTCTGCTGTCGCGTTGCTGACGCTATCTATGGATTGGCGTGTTTTTGGACCGCAAATTAGGTTGGTGATCGTTATCGGGTAAGGGTGCTGAAAAACAGCGCTGTGTTGTGGCTAATGTTACAACACAGTATTATGCTGAGTGCTAACCTCTTTGCCACATTTGAGACGTGCATCAGTAAACTGCTATTCTTTTAATGATTATTTTCTTTTGTATCTTATTTTTTATTTCTTTTCTACGATCAATCGTTCTGTTATGTACTTTTTTATTGCAAGTTTAGTGTAGATTTTAGTCTAATTAATGTGGATGCACCGATGCGCATTTTGTTGTGATAATAAATCGCTTTCATTTCTTTCTTACCAAATAAGTACAATTGAAACAAACTTCGGTAGAAAATATATTTTAGCAATGAGATAGACCAATATTGAATTGAAGGTAGTAGGAAGGTAGAAAGTAAGTTTCCATAAACACTTTCACTCGTCAATAAATTTAAATGAAGCCAGCATTTCCTTTTGACTGCCTCTAAGAAGGAACGCCGAAACAAACTCAAAGGTTTCTGTTTTAAAGTCCTGACATATTTACATACAACATTAGGTGAGAAAAATACATTGAGGTATAATGTACTACGTACTAGAGTAGCTATTACAAACAAATTATATGGTTATGAAGTTGCGACCGCGGGACACGCCACTCCTGGACTTTTACATATGTTTCTCGAGTTATTAAAACAAATCTCACTGCACATGAAGGCACATCCAAGTAATACAACTTAGCACTCAAACACGTCACGTTGCGGCAACCGGCCTGACACAGACTAAGTGAGTTAGAGTGTATGCGCTCTAACTCTCGTGACAACGGATCTAGTTGAGACGTCTTCTCTAGTACGTAGTACGTTATACCTGAATGGAGTAATATAGGGCAAGAGTGAACTTTTGAAGAAATATCCACAGCCGTTTTGAGATGACATATCCTGGCAGATGTCAAACATGAGTCAGTCATCGTGAAGCTCAACCCTATTGAAGTAGACGTTAATAGATCGCTCTCCTAGCTAAATTATGATTATAATTGTGCGAGTATAGAATATTTACAGCGAAGTAAAGGCAGAATGTTGTACACAAGACAAAAACATCAGCACCCTTAAAAAAGAAAACATCTTATCGGTCAGGTACTCACACCAGGAATTCAGTAGTCCCTTCGTACAACTGCTCGCTTAATTTGAGAGATACTTCGTTGTCAGCCGGCGGACGCAGCATTGAGAAGCCCATCGCTACCGTCACGAACAGAGCCGGAAGGATGATCAGCATGAACAGTAGCCACCTGGTGATGATGACGAGAATTAGAGCTAGTGCGAACTATAATTGTGGGTGTATTGTATGTAAAGTTCGTGTCTGTAAACACACTCACGGCACAGGAGAAATCCAAGTGTGGGCGAGGGTTTAAAAAAAACCTACTGCAGATTCGGCCGCCAAACAATTGACAAATTGGTTTCGTTTCGCTATAAGGGTATGGGGAACAAGGTGTGGTGTTCCTCCATAGAAAGGGAGGATCATCCAACCAGGTGGATGGTATGCCTTGCGGGCCGAAGCCCAGCGGTTGATATTGGGCGTCTGTATATATAGGGTCTTACATTAATAATGGTGATTGGATATTTTAAGGCTAGGCTCTAAGAATTCATTTCAAATATCAAGTATCGGTTTTACTGATAATAAATAAATCAATATTCAAACATTTGACTAGCGAAAGATTTACTTACTCTGTACTATTTGATAAAATAAAGGTTGATGTTACGTTTATTTATGCTAAAACGCATCATTGCTAGCTATAGATTTACTTCCTAAAATATTTTCCATTATTAAAGTAAGACCCTATATGCAGCGCTGCGCGAATACTCTACAAGTGTGATTCAGGATTCTTTGACGTCATCGGAGAGTTGCAATTAATATTCAAGTAGATGTCGCTGTAAGTTGCAGTTGTATGCTGGCGATGTAGGCGTCGCCACAAGGGTCCGCCGAATTTCGTTTATGGTACCCTCCTCTGTAGGATTAGCCGGAGGACTGGCAGCAGCTTCCTTCGAGTATATTTACAACTCAACCGCGATCGCTAACCCGCCTCCTAAGCGTGGCGATTATGGAAAAACCCCTCATTGAGCACATAACATAAACCCAAACCGGTCATTGTGGCATTCTATGGGGAGGCCTTTGTCCAGAAGTAGACGTCTACCCACAGGTAACTGGTTGGCTTTCTGCACTGTCTCGCGGGTTAGATATCTGTATGACTTACAGATAGTTGTTCCGGCTCTGGGAGTTCGTGCACGTGAGGTTTATGTCTGTAAACTGTATTCATGATACTTGAGAAAAGCCGGTGTAGGGGTACCGATTGGGGCTTCGTAGTCTCGAATAAAGAAACCAGGAATTTGATAGTTGTGACAGCCAAACAGCGTGTACTTCTAACCGGAGCACAGTAATGTCAAAAGTTTAAATACTACTGCTTAGCAGCGAATATCTGGCACTGGGGTGGTACTTTTTTTTGGTGTAAATTCTTCGTGAACTTCCTTCGCCCCGGGGAAGGGCGAAGGGGTATACCGGACTCCTACCGGCTAAAACCACTGGAGCGGTCATCTTCAGCACCTAAGGGAGGCTCCAGGTCCTCGTATGATCACACTAGAGCACTGAGGTGGTAGCTAGCCAGCCTCTTGTAATAAGAGACCTCACAGTAAAAGAACTTCCACAAGAACACCCACCTGTTCCTAATATGATGCATGAATCTGGCGTGCATGAGAGCCAGGAATTGTTGCCAGGCTGTGCCCTTAAGCGGACCCTCGGGAGGAACTAGCTCTTGTGGCGCGCGTTCAGTTCTGAGGCTGGAGCTTGAGGCACTTTTCGAAGAAGAGCCTTCGGGTACTGTGAAAAGAAGAATATAACCATAATTATGAAAACTGTTTTAAACCGACTTCAAAAAGGAAGAGGTTCTCAATACAATGCGCTTTTTTATGTGTGTACACCGATTACTCCGAGATTTGTACACCGATTTGAGAAATTATTTTTTAAATAAGTGCAAAATGCTTTCGAATTGATCCCATATAAATTTCATTACATTTAATTGAGTGGTTTTTTAACCAACTTCAATAAACAGATTTAATTTTAACTGCGCTTATCTAGATGATGTCTTAATAGTTTCGATTCCTCCGAGATTAGAGAACCGATTTGAGACATTCTTATTTTCAGTGTTAAATACTGATACCAAATTGGAAAAGTTTTTACATTTACTTACACAAAAAAGAAACAACCAACCTCAACCATGGTTCATGCAGAGCAACGAGAAGTTATATTTTATACCTGGCCACGACTTCATAAAGTAATTTTTTTCTTTTTAGTGGTTTTAATATATTTATATTGTGTAGGGTTTTTAAAGTCGGTATTTTTTTGTTAAAATGTTTTATAGTGTCTGTTTTTTCGAATTCAAGAAATAAGGTGGGCAAACTTTTGTAACAATAAATCATCATAATATCAGGCGAAGAAAATCCACCGTTGAACAAAGAACTTCTCCATAGGTTTCCACAACACCCGCTTCACCAGGTCGTCTGTCTATCTCGTTGGAGGCTGCCGCACAGTAACGGTCTGACGGTAATACAATTGGACTTCAATTTTTGCATGCGGGATTCCGAGATATTTCGTTATATTTTCTTGATTCTCGGAAACTTTGTACTATTTGTTTTTTGCGTCCTGCTGCACCACCTACCAATTATCCTGCTTCTATTCTTCGAGCATCTTTGTCGATGAGCTGGCGGCACCTCTTTTTAGCAGCGTATCTGACTGAAGAAATGTGTTCTAGATAAAAAAGAACCGTTCATACCGTATTCAATTCCATTTGGAGGAGCATCCGCTTCATGACAGATATTGAAGAATACTTGCTCCAAACTGCTGCAGTCCAACGTGAAAGATTTAAAGCCCAAGGATGATTGCGTGGCTTCTAGCACCGTGCACAGTTGTAGGAAGCTGAGGAAAAAATATCAAATTGAATCCTGCATTTATCCAAAAAACAAAACAATTATCTGAACTTGGAAAAGCCTTCGTAATGTGATGTCATTTGTGAATCATGTGTGATGAGCTTAAATCGGATAGTAAATCTAATCTTTCACAGCAAGGCTTTGGGGAAATCTTTTCAATCCCTCGCGACATGTGTCTGGGCGACCTCTTTACAGTCACGTCTCCTCCGCTTAAGGGATGACCTCATTACAGTCAGCTCCGTCAAGATCTGCCTAAAGGCACAATGGGCAGCTCCTAATCGTTCGTTCTCGAGATCCCGGAGCCCCCCTCCGGTTCTGAAGATGAGCGCCGAGCGATTTTAGCCGTTAAGAGTCTGGCATGCCCTCCGACAATCTCCCATGGGGCCATAAATGAGTAAGCTAAAAAGGCAGACCTACTCACAGACCTTTTTGAGGTTATTTATCAGTCTAATTAAATGTCCATGCATCACATTTAACGATTCTACTTACTTATTATTCAAGCCATTAGCATCGAAGAATGGTAATGCAATTTCAACTTCCAGCCCATTCACATCGACCACGTTGGCGTTCTTTACCACATCCCGGATCACCGTAAGTAACTGCTTCGTCTTCTCTTCCTGGCTGGTCTCCTCCCAGGTCTCGTGAGATTCCGAGGTATGACCAGGGTACATGACAGTCAACTTGTATCCGTTGCCGAGGGTACGTTTTATGTCTACTGGAGAGCCTGTAGTGTGGATTTGGCCCTGGAATTTCGGAAATTAAATGTCGTTGTATGTGTTAGATTTAAACGGAGTAGATCAACGCATATTATAGATTTGTGTTTTACTGACGTTACGAACGTTTCAAAACATAGACGCTCCACAAAGTCTGCAGTGTGTGAACATGCCTTAGACAAACCTAACCATTTTCTTCGTTTTGATCAACCTCAAGTCCTCGGGAAACGAAGAAGAAAAGAACTGATATGTACCAAGAATGTTTCGTAAGGCAATTGATACTTTAAAAAACATACTAATTATAATAGAGAAGATGGTTGGCAGTTTGGAATCCGGTTATTAAAATAACAAACAACACACCACACTAAACATCAAAACACTATGAATGATTACCGCGTGCATCGAAATAACTTTTGACTAGAATTGTACGGTGCCGGCTACGAATAGCACCAACCCTGTAGCACGTGGACCTAAAGAGGTAGTGGACTGTATGAGGAACTTTTGAAGACTTTAGAATTACGATACTATGACTACAATTTAGATCCTTGTCTAGAATAAAGTAATCTCAACTCTACCAACCTTAAGCTTCTCCCTTATCCCGGATCGGATCAGGCTTGCTGAGACAACTCGCTTCCTCGTGGATGGATGTGACGTCACTATAGGTTTTTAGAAAAGTCTCACGGAATCCAAA
The DNA here is from genome assembly GCA_947459985.1 of Diloba caeruleocephala. Taxonomy (NCBI): domain Eukaryota; kingdom Metazoa; phylum Arthropoda; class Insecta; order Lepidoptera; family Noctuidae; genus Diloba; species Diloba caeruleocephala. The sequence goes on from OX381625.1 coordinate 20,837,577, forward strand.
TCGTAGGCACACACATTTGAATGTTAAGTTTTGTTCTGATACGATCAGAAGGCACTATTCACTAGGTGAAGAAAAGTCAAGCTGTACAATGTGATTTCGGACACATAGGCGTGCACGGCACCGCAACACTGGTCCCTTCTCGGTAGTCGAACGTCGACTCGATCGTGCCAAAATGGCTGCTCATCTCCGTCACTTCACCAGAAGTGAGGGTAGAAGGCATAATATTAAATAGAGCTTAAAACTACCTTAAACTAGACAACGATCGAACATACCTCCCACCGAAATTACTATGATAATTTCCCGTAAGAGAAAATGATAATAAATTATAACAGATTAACAAGTCTGGTTACGAGTCAGGCTTGGAATTAAATGGTTACGAACGTTTTTTAAAAAGATATGAACAAAAGAGGGATAAATCCAACCTACTAATAAATACTAGGAAACAAAAAAATATATATAATTTACGTATGTAGTCTATAACTAACACCTAATTTGCGTATGGCAATGGGCAAATTTTATTGACTGGTCTTTTAAAAGTATTATTTTTTGTTCGTACAGTAACGACGCGAACAATATTGTCAACACCGGGATGAATTTTTTCAATTCTTCCTAGCGGCCATTCGGATGGGCGCGTGACATCAGATTTAACAAGAATTAAGTCTCCTTTCTTTAGATTAGGCGGCGACGAAAACCACTTCGCTCTCTGTTGCAGAGTGTGCAGGTAATCATGCGACCAACGTTTCCAAAAAGATTGGGTAATTCTTTGTAGTGATTGCCAACGTGACAACCTACCAAAAGAAACATCCTCTATGTTATACTCCGGTACTGATAGCATACTTTGACCAATTAAAAAATGACCAGCGGTGATCACATCAAATTCGTTTGGATTATCTGACATTGGACAGAGTGGACGTGAATTCATTACCATTTCAATTTTACAAAAAAACTGTTGATAGTTCTTCAAATGTGAAGATCCTTACGCCGGCGGAACGAAAGAGGTGATGCTTTGCCGATTTAATTCCGGCTTCCCATAAGCCACCCATGGATGGGGCACTAGGTGGATTAAATTTCCAATTTACGGATCGTGATGTCAAACCATTAAGAATATCATCGCAATTTTTTTTACTGTTAAAAAATGTACAGACTTCTTTCAGATATTTAGAGGCCGCAACAAAGTTTGTGCCACAGTCAGAATATAAACTGCTGCATAATCCGCGGCGCGAAACAAATCTATCAAAGGCTGCTAGAAAACACTCGCATGACAAATCTGACAAAACCTCGAGGTGTACAGCTTTGGCCGAAAAGCAAATGAATAGGCATAAGTAGGCTTTATAGGTTTTAGCGTTACGTTTTTGACTTTCCTTTACAATGAACGGACCTCCAATATCGACACCCACATGATTAAATACTTTATTCGGTTGAAGTCTTGCTGCGGGTAACGTACCCATCATTGGTTGAAATGAAGTCGGTCTAAATTTAAAACATTTAGCGCACTTTGACAACACTGATCGTATAACATTGCGACCATTTGTAATCCAGTATTTCCTTGATAATATTCCGTGTAATGTGCGCGGACCTACATGCATGTAAAGTTTGTGATAGTATTCAATTAAGATTAAAGTGGTATGACATGCCTTTGGCAAAAGTAAGGGATGCTTGACACCGTAAGGCAAGTCAGCCTGTGATATTCTACCCCCCACCCTGAGGAACTTTTCATCGTCGACGAAGGGTGAAAGTTTACGCAGGGAGACAACGTATCCCTTTTTAGAAAGGGTGGTTATCTCAGATTCAAAATGATTTGTTTGAATTATTCGAATTATAGAATCGTGAGCATTAGAAAGCTCAGGGGTTGTGAGAGGACCTTGGACTATTTGTTTGGTCTTACAATAATTGATGAAACGGTAGTACCAGGCGATGAAACGTTGTAATCTATTAAAGGATGAAATTTTATTAAATATTAATTCTTCTATATTATGTTTATAATTTTTCGCGTTATTGTCAGTTACGCTAAAACAAAAAGTGTCATAATTTGATTTTAATTCAGGTACCTTGTTTTCGTCAAAAACTAAATGCGATTTTATAGGCCATAAATTGTGTTCTTGATATAACCACGAAGGACCACGGATCCACTCAGGAGCAAATTTCATAAACTGATCGGGCAAGGCTCCTCTAGAACAAATATCAGCAGCATTGTTCTCACTGCTGACATGATACCAACAGTTAGGCTGCACGATATCAGTTATTTGACTGACTCGATTTGCAATGAAAGTTTTTAGTTTATATGATGGCGTCTGGAGCCATGAAAGAACAACATTAGAATCACTGAGTGTAATAACCGAAGAATCTAATTCCTTTATATTTTTTCTGACAAAGCTAACCAACTTAGATAGCAGCACGGCCGCCATGAGTTCAAGTCTTGGGATCGACATTAATGGTTTCATTGGAGCAACCTTTGATTTGCTTGTTAGTAACCGAACCTTTATATTGCCTGCGTTGTCAGCGCTACGAACATAAATACAGGCTGCATAACCGAGGGATGACGCATCACAAAAGGCTATGAGTTGAAATGAATTGAAATTCGATAACAATAAATGTCGTTCAATTCGCAACTCTGACAAACAAGGCAAGGTTGAAAAGAATTTATGCCATTTTTCCTTTAATTCGGTTGGCAAATAATCGTCCCATCCTAAACTTAATTTCCATAAATCTTGCATAATACACTTAGCAACAAAAGTGCATGGCGATATAAAACCTATAGGGTCAAAGATACTCGCAAGTAATTTAAGTACTGACCGCTTCGTTGAAAGCGAGTCGCTTAAATTATAATTAAAAGAAAAACAATCACAGCTAGGTAACCACGTCAACCCTAGCACTTTGATTGAGGATGATAACGTATCATCTTGAAAATTAATAGCAGTTACCTGCTCAGTTGTCATGCGTGTGAGCAGTTCTGAACGATTGCTAGCCCACTTGCGGAGGTCAAATCCTCCACTTTTAAGAAGTGAGGTTAATTCCTCTTGCAACGTGCAAGCTTCGTCTATCGTAGGACACGACCATAATACGTCATCCACAAAAAAACCTTGTATTAACTGACTTGAAGTCAAGGACTGCGGATTTGGTCTTAACAATATTGGAGAAACGTATCGACCCGTTTTATCCCTACAATAATTTTCAGTAAATATTTTTTCAGCAAGAACGTCTTGCGGTATTAATTGTTGAATCTCGCACGGCAAGGATTCAACTTCCCAAAAACGTTTTGGGGAATCATTGTGGAGATTATCATTGACAGTAAACGTTACTGCATGCAGAGACGTAGTGGCAGTAGTTGCGTGTAAGTCATTATTCTCCAACTGACACAATCTTCCCGTAATCACATAACCAAAAATGCTACTTAACGCTACAGGTATATTTGAGCCAAAGATTAATTTCTTTCCATCATAAATGTACGGAAAAATGTCCGCACCTAAAATTACATCTATTTTCGAATGGTTGTAAAACTCCGGGTCCGCTAGTATTAAATTTCTATACTCGTCAATCACGCTTTTAGGTAATTTTACTGTAGGAAGATCACCAGTAATTTTTGTTAGTACGACAGCGTCAATATTAAAAAATGGTTCATTACTATGACGCGGTTTTATAGTAAACGAAGTCATACCATGATGTTTTACACCTTCACCTGCGAGCCCAAAAATATCGAAATTACATTTTCGCGACGATAACCCCAAACGTTGTAAACAATCAATGGAAATAAAGTTTGTTTGAGCGCCAGAATCTATCAAAACACGACAAGGCTGATAACAATCTGTTTGATCTAACACGTGCACTACGGCTGTGCCTAATATAACTGTACTAGCGTGTGTATGTATAGAAGCGGCATGGCAACTGTTACTTACACTCAGACCAGTGCCCGATGTCGCCTGTGTTGACGATAACTTCGCATGGGATGCAGTCAAGTCGCAGTGGCGCGAACCAAAACCCGGTTTGTTATCGTCGACGTGCAATAACACGTGATGTGATTTTTGACAAACTATACATTTAAACTGACTTCTGCATTCATTAGCATTATGATTTGGTTTAAGGCAATTGTGACATAACTTAAGTGCATTAACACGGTTGATGCGCTTCTCAGTGGACAATTTACGGAATTTTTCACATCTGAAAATCATATGATTGCCGTCGCAATTTAAACATGAAAATTTGTTCTGGGAAGAAGATGTATGAGTAAATGATCTAGTTTTATCCTTGTTCAATGATTGCCGTTTATTTTGTTGTAAGTTCAAGGAACTTGAATTGTTAATGTAAGATACAGAGTGATCAAGCACTTTAATATGATTATGAATAAAAGTAATTAAATCATTAAAAGTTGGAACCGATCTTTGATCCAAACTTTGTTCAAATAATTTTCTTGTTTGTGAATCTAAGGCGCGAAGTGCAATATGACACATTACATAACTATTTATGTTATCGATATTTAACGCTTGAATGGCTTTGTAAGAATGCTCAAAGGTTTCAATGAAAGTGTTTAATTGAGTTGAAGACTCCTTATAAATTGGTGTAAAACCTAACATTTTATCGAGATATCTACCTACCAACATACGATTATCTTGGTACTTGTCAAGAAGCCCCTTCCAGACCAAATCATAATTACCTGCAGTGATCGGTAAACTCTTAACAATATTTAATGCACTGCCTTTAGTACAAGAAAGAAGGTAATGGAATTTATCTATGTTTGGTATGTGTGGTTGGCTGTGTACCAGTGAACAAAAAGTCTCATAAAATGTTGTAAAGTTTTCAATATCACCGTCAAATGTAAATAATTGTAGCTTGGGTAGACGAGGACGAGATTGGTTTGACGTTTGGGTTTCAACCTTCACACTACCCACTGTAGTATTCATTAATTTATTTGCAACTAATTTGACGGTGTAATAAATATCATCGAAAGTTTTTATTTCCTGGTTTCGAACGGTAGCATCTGGGTTCGATTCCAATTCCGTTTCACAAATTTTAAAGATTATTTTACTAAATCTAATACGCATCTCATCTATGTCCGAGACACGTAATAAAAATAATTCCTGTTTATCAGGTGTGGAAGTGTCCTTTGACATTTGATAGGCATACTGCAGTTGTTCAAAGAGTACTTCTTTTTCTTGGTTCAAGTATGCTATCGATTGCTGTGAAACATCTTTTTTAGGAGGCATGATAACGTTGAAACGTTCGACGTTGACAATATTATTTTTAATGTAGGTGGATTCTAGAAGGTTCAAAGTGCAGATTCGATACGTTAATTACTAAACCTGCAATTTCATCATTTCGGCCGAATGAAGTCCACTGCTGGACACAGGCCTCCCCCAAAGATCACCACAACCAACGATATGGATGTGTTGTGGGCTCATTGGGGGGTTTTGCCATAATCGCCACGCTTGGCAGACGGGTTTGCAATTTGTATGATTGATATTAATTTGTATTTGCAATGGCTTAACAGATTTTATATTTTTTACGTACGACGTAAATATTTATATATTTATAGAATGCGAGACGAATATGTAGGTATGACTATTTTAATGAAATTAATAGAAATAGGAACTGATATCCGGCTCGAAGGACCAAAAAATGTAGCACGTGGACCTAAAGAGGTAGTGGACTGTATGAGGAACTTTTGAAGACTTTAGAATTACGATACTATGACTACAATTTAGATCCTTGTCTAGAATAAAGTAATCTCAACTCCACCAACCTTAAGCTTCTCCCTTATCCCGGATCGGATCAGGCTTGCTGAGACAACTCGCTTCCTCGTGGATGGATGTGACGTCACTATAGGTTTTTAGAAAAGTCTCACGGAATCCAAATCGTAGGCACACACATTTGAATGTTAAGTTTTGTTCTGATACGATCAGAAGGCACTATTCACTAGGTGAAGAAAAGTCAAGCTGTACAATGTGATTTCGGACACATAGGCGTGCACGGCACCGCAACACTGGTCCCTTCTCGGTAGTCGAACGTCGACTCGATCGTGCCAAAATGGCTGCTCATCTCCGTCACTTCACCAGAAGTGAGGGTAGAAGGCATAATATTAAATAGAGCTTAAAACTACCTTAAACTAGACAAGGATCGAACAAACCCATTTCATCCCTTGGGTGTCGTAAAAGGCGACTTTGGGCTTAGCCGGAGGATGGGCAGCAGCGTCCTTCGAGTAAATTAACAACTCAACTGCGATCGCCAACCCGCCTGCCAAGCGTGGCGATTATGGCAAAACCCCCCAATGAGCACACAACACACCCATATCGGTCGTTGTAGTGATCTTTGAGGGAGGCCTGTGTCCAGCAGTGGACTTTATTTGGCCGAAATGATGAATTGTACGGTAGATAAAATAACTTTTTAAAATCTGCAACGACGCCTGTCACCTTAGTCATCCTGCGACCACGAGCCCTGCAAAGTGTTCGAAACGTCAGGTGAATCACAAATCTATTATACGCGATGCAATCCGTAAAGTTTTTTATTATAAAATTTTATAATAATCGCGAAAACCTAAGACAAGAATTATATAATATGCTTAGTAATTCCTTTGGAAAGTGTACGTCGGATGGTTTAGAATACTGATCAATGATAGTGTGTGAATTTCTGTGCCTTGTGTGAAATCTGTGATTGGAATTGGTTGCCCGAGCGGCTACAAATTGATGCTGAAGCTATAGACAGATAATAAACTTTATTATGTGCAGCGTTTTTCCTTCTGGTGTCCGGATTCCGTCGCACTCCGTCTCCTCTCGTGGATGTCGTAAAACGTGACTAAGGGACTCTGAACCAGAATGGGCAGCAGTGTCCTTCTGTGGAACTGCAGCCATACTGTGTTCACACACCCGTACATTTAGACACACTAGCTCATAAACGCCTAGTACTGTACGTGTAGGTAGACGTTATATATCTGTTAAGATCTCGAAAGTTCTTTTCGAAAACAATAATGACTATTAATATCAAAGATCATTAAATATATTTTCAGAATCAGTACTCTGCGTATGTCAATTGATGAGCACAGTATGCCGTTATAAGCACGACGAGTGGGAAGACGCTGCGGACCATTTTCTTGAAAGACCTTTAGTTGCTTTTTACGGCGCTTAAAGGTGTCAAAGAGAGTAGGAGCCTATATTTATTGCTGCGAACGAAACTCTGAACTTTTGATCAGTAGAAATAATGTGAATGATTGCAGAAGTTTTGATATCAACCTTGTGCATGATGACAATTTGGTCGCTGAGTAGCTCTGCCTCATCCAGGTGATGAGTCGTCATCAAGATGGTCCTGTCTTCCTTCAGCTTCACTATCATCGACCATATATCCCTGAAAATGTTAACGATAAAGTCACAGCTCTCGTAGACAACGGCCAGGATTTGACACAATGTATGTACGCTATGACGAGTTGAACTTACCTTCTAGCAGCAGGGTCGACTCCAGCAGTAGGCTCGTCCAGTGATACGAGGTGAGGCCGACCAACAAACGCCAGAGCCACACACAGGCGTCTTCTGGTGCCACCCGAAAGTCGCGCTACTGGTTCTGAGGATATAGCACCCAGGGATAGTACTTGCAGCATCCTAAAATAAAAGTCGTCATGTATTTTTAGTCCGTGTGGTGTTCGGTTAAGAATATAGCACCACTCGCTCCTCCCGTGGATGTCGTTAAAGGCGAATAAGGGACCCTAAACCAGAGGGAAGGGTAGCAGCGTCCCTTCTGTGAAACAGTAGCCATTCTGCGCTCACCAACCCACCTGCCAAGCATGGTGCGTACTGGCAATTTCCCCCCAATAAAATGACACAATCGTGGGGGAGGCCTACGTTCAGAAGTGGACGTTGTATAGTCGATATGATGATGTATATTCAATGAACGAAGCATGGCGTTGTAGTCTCAACGAGCTCCTATAAGTGGCTCACCTGTCCACCTCGTCCTGCACGTGGCACGCGGCCAGGCCGCTCTTGAGCTGCGCGTAGAGCGCGACGTGCTCGCGCGCGCTCAGGCACTCGAGCAGCACGTCGCGCTGCGGGCACACGCCCAGCCGCGTGCCCGCGCGCTCCGAGCGCAGCACCACGTGGCCGCGCGTCGGCCGCAGCATGCCGGTCAAGATGTTACTGCAACAAATATTGTATATTCAGACTTTCCAGCCGATTTCAGGATTCATATCGTCAGATGGACAACATTTCCAAATATGAGGAAATTCTCGTGGAGTTCCTACGTCTCGAGGAAGGTGATTGGGGTACCGAAATCTTATATCGGCCGGCTGCATTACTCGAGGAGCACTGACATTACTGGTAAAACGCCCCCCTATGCTTCGCCGTGTCTCGTGAAACCCTATGCTTTGCAGCAACTTCGAAAGATACTGGAAAGTCTTTTAAAACCTAGTCTCAGAGTTGTTCAAGCCACTCAAAGGCTTCTGACTTGGCTTAACGACTAGTTAAGCACGGAGACGCTCAGTCCAAATACCACAATGTAGTCTAACATCTATAGACTGACCGCGCCAAGCGTTACTTAACCTCACCGATCGTCTACAGATCAATGACTGCATCTGACTATGAACGTCTAAAACCACACGGTATCCTCGTAAAACCCTCTTGGCCACTCTGCACTGCAGACAAATAAACTTGGTTCTTCAGTGCTAGTTTTTTTTCGGCTATTGTATAGCCCAATAAACAGATATCAATCGCGCGACGTCCTCCCTTCTCCCTTGCTCCCGAATTGTACAACAATCTATGCAATACAGCCAGTCAGGGGGAGGGGGATAAGGTGATCAAAGTGCTCCCAATGTCTTTCCAAGTATAGACTAAGAAATATCAAGCTTTTACTTACGGATCCACAATCCTGGATATGCACGTCACCGACGTAAACTGACGAGCTGGGTTCCCTACCTCGTGGTAGTTTGTGGAACCATTGAATCTCGTTGTTGCAAGGTCTTTCTGCAAACCCAGCCCACAGATTGCAACCCCCAATATTCTGGTATTCCTAACACCATAACACGACAGTTACAATCTCCGAACAGTTTAGTATTTTCCTGTTACTTACATGAGGGTAGTTTTCCCGGCACCGTTGTGTCCTAATAGTGTTGTGATCTGTCCTTTATGCAGCTCGATGGAGACATTGTCCAGCGCAACCTTGGGGCGCCGAGACCCTTCGCCATAGATCTTGGTGACGTTGATGATGCTGACTCCTGCTTTCTCGTCCGTGGTCGTGCAGTGGGTTATATTGCTCGTCAGGGTCTTTATGCCTGGGATAAAAATATAGATAAAGCTTCTGGGTTGCAATGTAATCGGAAACATAAAACTTGGAGGGAACCTGAGACTATACTATTCCCAAAAACCATAATACAACAACTAATTCAGTGCAGTCGGGTTTAAAATCTACTTACCAAAATATCTATCAATTAGCCACCCGATGACCAGATACACAGCCGCATCCACGAGCATCATGATAGCAGCGAAACCTATGCTCATGTCCTCGCTGTCGTCTGGGGATGCCCAGATGTCACCCCAGCCTACACCTGTGCCATGAGCCTCGAACCGTGTGATGTACAGGAACGCGTAACACAGGGACGAAGACATTGAGAGACACTGGAGGAAGAAAAGGGAGATATGGTGAGTTTCATATTTGGCACTAGTCAAACATGCTTATCATGTTACTGGTGTCCATGTATAACAGTAAACGTTTTTTTCATCACATCAGCCAAAGGACGTGTACTGTTGATGATTAAAGTGAACAAAAGTCTCCCCCATAGATTTCCACAATTGTGTCGTCATTTTAGGGGGAATTTGCCAGAACTCACCACGCTTGGCAGGCGCGTTGGTGAGCGCAGTATGGCTGCTGATCCACAGAAGGGACGCTGCTGCCCATCCCTCTGGTTTAGAATTCCTTAGTCGCCTTTTACAACATCCATCGGATGAGATGGGATGGTACTATATTCTTTTCACGGACACACACGGAAAGGTTTAAATATTAATATCTTTTTAATCCATAATGCACTTTTTCGATTCGAATAGATCTAAAAGCACAGTAGGTACCGAAAGTAGGTAGGAAGCCTATGCCGTTTTTAGAAAACAATTTGTTCAGCATGATTTGATTTGGAAAGGAAAATTGCTGCATCAACTGTTCTCGCCTATATTAATAAGTTGCCGCGAAAGATTATAAATAGCGGGAATCCCTTACGATTACTATGTCCCTTATAAGGGATACAAGGATTTCATCATCATAATCAACATCCGTATGGTGTCCGGATTAAGAATATAGCACCAATCTATTTACTCCCGTGAACGTCGTAAAAGGCGATTACGGGACTCTAAACCAGAGGGATGGACAGCAGCGTCCCTTCAGTAGAACAGCAGCCATACTGAACTCGCCAAGCGTGGTCAGTACTAGAAAATTCCCCCCTAAAATGACGACACTATTGTGGAATTCTATGGGGAGGCCTTTAGTCAGCCGTGGACGTCTTTTGGCTGATGATGATGATCATCGTCATGGAACATCCTCGCAGTTTTTGGATGCCTTATATACTATAAACACTTACAATGAAAGTTTTAAGTGAGCTGTAGAGCACAGCCTCCAGCGACAGGATGATGATGAAGGGCATAAAGCTCACGAGATACGTGATGGCGGCGCACACTGCGGCCAGGCTGGCTGATTGGAACAGTTTCGAGAGCATGTAGCTGTGGGAGAGAAAGGTTAGTTCAGGATTATGCCTTTGAAAATTTCAAGGTACGAAAGGCAGTGCGTGCAACGTATTTGAAACTAAGTCATAGTATTATAGGCATACAGCCTTTTGTAGTCCATTGTTGACATATGCATCTTCTTAGTTGCCACAATCATCCGTGGGTGTCCTAAAAGGCGACTATGAAATTAACCGGAGGATGGGCAGCAGCGTCCTTCGAGTACATTAACTATTTAACTGCGATCGCCAACTCGATTTTTTAATTATTTATTGGTGCCCAGTGGAAATTCTTCATGAACTCCCTTTGCCCCGGGGAAGGGCAAAGGGGTATGCCGGACTCCTACCGGCTAAAACCACTCGACCGGTCATCTTCAGCACCTAAGGGAGGCTCCAGGTCCTCGTATGATCACACTAAAGCCGCCCACTGGTGTCACGCCTATAGGCACGTCTCTGAGAGGGTGACTGCAAAGCGGTCACCCCCTCGGTGGGATTGTAAAAGGTCCCCCAAAGTATCCCACGGCAGCACGTGACCACATGCGTGCTACCATCTTCTCTTGGATCGCTCGGCGTGGGCACGCAGATTCCCCAATCTACGCACCCGCGAACCCAGAGGTCCCCCGCCTTATAGTAACGGCGGGGGGTTTCAGGCGTATGGGGATTAGGCGCCAGGGCGGTTGTTACCCCGGCGCCGTCTCCTCCTTCTTCGAGTGGGACCGGCCCTCTCCCGATCCCGCTCTGCGGTTTCCTTCTGGAGCATGACGCTCTCACAGAATCACTGGAATGCAGTGGATTCCAGTTTTCATGCTCTGCCAACATAGCCGACACTACTGCCGGCAGAGAGAGATCTTGCCCGATCCGATCGACATACACTTTAACATCACTTACCAAAAACTGAGCACGGATAGTCCAAATATAAACAACAGTGCAAACACGAGACTGGGGTCAGTGGTCGGCAGGATGTGTCCCAGATGTAGGACCAGGGTCACGCTGATGCAGGTTAAGGTCATCTCGACGAACGACACCAAGAACCAGGACAGAGTGTGCCAGCGAAGGTCTACGCCCATCACTGACATAAGCTGCGGACAAGTAACGTGAACATTTAGGTTTGCTGAACTGATGAATTTCTTGCGGTGAAGCTTCCAGAGTAACTTTTTTTAAATAACGTTGCCCCACACTAGGATTTCTCTTGTGTCGTGGGTGCGTTTACAGACAAAAATTCATCTAGTAAGTGGATAGCTTAGATTCACAATTGGACCCGGTAGGTGGCGCTACAATGGCCGGGCAGCTAGTATATTAATATATTCTTAGCAAACATATGTCATGCAAGTCAACCAGGACCAGGAGAATTTTCATTATATCAAACAAAATTAAATAATACAGTCAATAGGACGATCTGTCACCGCAAGCAGCATCCGTCCATGAGTATGACGCAAAGATAAGCCATCACCTCCCTCGCCATGTTAGGGGGAAGAAGATGAGGTATGTGTGCGAAAGAATAAATCGACTTTATTGTTTTTCGTAATGCTGGGAAAGAAGATGAAAGTTTAAAAAAGAAAGTCTTACCATAGTATTCCCGGTTTCTTTGTCCGACACGATGAACCTGACTGCTGACGCCACAGTGAACAGCAGCGAGAAGAAGAAGCCCACTATCAGAGACTGCGACTCGTACAGGGACGTTTGGAAGCTGGCAATTAAATAATATGTTACACTCATCGAACAATTGATTTCATCATCATCATATCAGTCAAAAGGACGTCCACTGCTGAACAAAGGCCTCCCGATTTCCACAGTTGTGTCATCATTTTGGGGGAAATTTGCCAGTACTCACCATGATTGGTAGGCGGGTTGGTGAGCGCAGTATGGCTACTGTTCCGCAAAAGGGACGCTGCTGCCCATCCTGGGTCAGAGTTCCTTAGTCACCTTTTACGATATCCACGGAAGGAGATGGAGTAGTGTTATATTCCGGACACCACACCGAATTTCAATCGATTTAGTTTATTGCATTCCATTACTGGATATACGAAATTTATGATCTTCTCAACTATACTCACGACCGAATAGGAACACCACTTAATATTAAGTTCCACTTTAACTATTCGAGTAATCCGTTTTTGGTAGATAACCGGGCGGCTCAAATAGTTAAAGCGGGACTTAATATTAAGCAGCGTTTCAGTATTCGGCAGTCAGACTTTCAAGTAGTTCAGGGGATGTAATAAATGGGGGCTAATAAAGTCCACTGCTGGACACAGGCTTTCCCCAAAGATCACTACAACGACCGATATGGGTGTGTTGTGTGGTCATTGGGGGGTATTGTGCTAATCGCCATGCTTGGCGATCGCAGTTGAGTTGTTAATTTACTCGAAGGACGTAAGGACACAGATCACCTCTTAATTACTGTAAAGCGTTCACACATATTCCGTGTGGTGTCCGGGTTAAGAATATAGCACCACTCCATCTCCTCCCGTGGATGTCGTAAAAGGCGACTAAGGGAATCTAAACCAGAGGGATGGTCAGCAGCGTCCCTTCTGAGAAACAATAGCCATACTGCGCACACCAACCCGCCTGCCAAGCGTGGTGAGTATTGGCAAATTTGTTTTTTTTTGTATTTTTTTTAAAACGTTGGCGCCACACTTTTATTTTTCCTGCGTCGTGGGTGCGTTATTTTTCCTGCGTCGTGGGTGCGTTTACAGACATGAATTCCACATACAAAACACCCAGACCCGGAATAACTTCCTGCAGATCATACAAATACAAATATTTGTTCCGTGCGGGAATCGAACCCACGACCCGGGGCGCAGCAGCCGACTGTATCAGCCACCGCACCAACCGTGCCGTCAATACCCCCAAAATGATCACACAGTTGTGAAAATCTATAGAGAGGCCTTAGTTCAGCAGTAGACGTATAAATAGCCGATATGTTCCCACAGGAACGCGACAGCACAGACAATAAGCAAGTGGATCAAACAAACGTTGTGCAAGAGTGGCGTCGACGTGGCTGTGTACGCACACAGCGCCGGGCACGCTCTAACGACTGAACGGATTCTGATGAAATTCGGCGGAGAGGAGAGATATGCCACAGAGTGAGAGGGCACATATGATTAGTTTTTATTACATTATTCTGATGAAATTCGGCGGAGAGGAGAGATATGCCACAGAGTGAGAGGGCACATATGATTAGTTTTTATTACATTATTCTGATGAAATTCGGCGGAGAGGAGAGATATGCCACAGAGTGAGAGGGCACATATGATTAGTTTTTGTTACATTATTCTGATGAAATTCGGCGGAGAGGAGAGATATGACACAGAGTGAGAGGGCACATATGATTAGTTTTTATTACATTATTCTGATGAAATTCGGCGGAGAGGAGAGATATGCCACAGAGTGAGAGGGCACATATGATTAGTTTTTATTACATTATTCTGATGAAATTCGGCGGAGAGGAGAGATATGCCACAGAGTGAGAGGGCACATATGATTAGTTTTTATTACATTATTCTGATGAAATTCGGCGGAGAGGAGAGATATGCCACAGAGTGAGAGGGCACATATGATTCGTTTTTATTACATTATGAAGTTCCCGTTAGAGTTTTACTATGATTTAATATTTGACGTTTGGTCTGACTTACTAGTTTTGTTATGGGTATAAAATAAAGATTTTTATTCATTTGCCGTCTGTTGCCGTGTGGGGCTATTTTATTTATTTATTATACTCTTTATTGTACACCAATCGGTAAAAGATATAAAAACAGTAGTGCTTATAAGTATATTTTAGAGTACAATGGGTGGCCTTATCGCGCTCGGCGATTTCTTCCAGGCAACCTTACGATGGAGAAATACTTAACTGGATAATATGTGCGGCCGTTGATGGTGCATACAGATACATAACGAAATAACTAAATTACGTATAATATACTAAATATACAAATAAATGAAATTGAAGTGTCTGTTTTTAATCTCAAAATAACAGCGTTTTACTAAATGCATATGAAAGTATATACGACACGTATAACAAAAACACGATTTTTAAATTTTTTGTCTGTCTGTCTGTCTGTCTGTCTGTTTGTTCCGGGTAATCTCCGAAACGGCTAGACCGAATTTGACGGGACTTGCACTGGCAGATAGCTGATGTTATAAGGCATAACTTAGGCTACTTTTATTTTAGAAAAATAACTAGGGTTCCGCGCAAAAAATATAAAACCCTTGAAATCGAATATATATATTCTATGTCAAGTGTCTATGTCGAAGTACTCCACATTTCTTTTAAATTAAACGCGGGTGAAACCGCGGGTCCCAGCTAGTATACTAAATATATAAATAATGGAAGATTATACACAATATAGATATATAAATACATAAACATTTATATACAACACATATACAAATACTCTTTTATTAAATTGACAAAATATCGAAAAGCAGTTAATTCAGATGTAATACTTAGTAAACTCTAAGCAAAAATAATTACAGTGACAAGTAATGTTCCTTCACTAGTCTTTTGAACACTGATATTGACTGAGCTCGTCTTATTAAAACTGGTAATTCCACAAACGAGCGGCCTGAACCGTAAAGGAGTTATCAATAAATTTTGGGGAATGCATTGGTATTTTAAGTTTTAGGTCTTCTGATGATCTTAGAAATCTTGTATAGTATCACCGATGAACTCGGTCTAATGCAGATAAAGCGTATACCTCACCCCCGGCTAGAGGTAAGAAGAAGGACACCGTGGGGTTTTAGCCGGTTTGAGCCGAAATGAATTAATCAATTATTTATTTTTAATTGTTATTTTTATGTTAATTATATAGGTACATTTACATTTGATACTGTTTAATAATTTTAGTATGTATGACATTAATTTGATATTGCATGTATAATAATTTACTCTTTCACTATTGTGAATGTGAGCATTATGTAGCCACTAATGTACGAGTAATAACATATACACCAGCCTGTTGCCTGGCAGTATGAGTCTGTCATGCTCACTAAAATGTCTTGTTGAAGGTAGCGTTATGTGTTAGGTGGCTAAGTTAGCCTAAGACCAACGACTTGGATCCGTGCAACTATTTAAATTCTGACTATTCGTAAGTGCCAGCAACTGGTTTACATGAATAAAAACTATTTGACTTTGACATGCCCCTGCGCCCTTCCCAAGGAAGAAGTCCATGAGGATTACCCCACGTTAAAAAAAGGGCATGACGCATATCACCAGGAGAATGCCTTGCTTGTCTCTTCACCAGGTTATATAACAAAAAGCAATTTTAAATTGTTCTCGAGTGTAGGACCTGTTCCAAAAAGGTCCGAGAATCAGCTCTAGAACGTAAAAGAAGACGTATTGTAAACTCACAAGTCTTTCCTATAACACGGGTATGGAGTTTGCTGGGTGTACACGGCCCAGTCTATCTCCTGCTGCGTCTCTCTCTTTCGTCGACGTGTGGAGTTATGGGACAGTTGGATGATGGCTTTGTCCACGATGTCCTGAATCTGCACGAAGCCGCGGAAATAGCGCATGTTCTCGATGAAGCTGGCTTCTGGGCCTGGGATCCAGAGGCTAGGGAAGAAATGGTGATTTAGCAACTTAATACTACGTGTCCGGATGTTCTTAGACGAACCTACTATATACTTTCTTGTAGATATTGTGCTGTCAGATAATAATCAAGCCTCAGTGTAACCATTTTCTTTTCGTTAAACAAATATATGCTCCGTTTTCAGGATTTCTCCTGTATCGCGGTTACAGACATAAATCTCAGAGACTCGAAAGAGTTGTTTGTAGATCATACAAATTTGTTCGGTGCAGGGATCGAACCCACGACAATTAGCGCAGAAAGCCAATTGCTTAGCCGTGTGGTCTTATTATACTGAGTTTATCCACAAATCTGCGTGAAAAGAGCTTAGTATTTATCAATGTGTGGCCGGTTGTCGGTGGTAATAAACTCCTGTGTACTCACTAGTCCTTCAGTCGTTTGGTGGTAGGCGCGTTATCGATGTCCATCCTGATCTTGTACTCCACATTAGTCAGGGTCTCATCTTGGTTTTCGCTGTTCAGAAATACCACGCCTAGGGAGAAATAATATTTAATGGTATATCGTGTACTACATAATTATTGTCTATCATCTAAATATACACCTAGTCGACCGTTACGACACCCGCGTGGAAAGAGGATGGCACTTTTTGTTAAGAATACGGCTTGTAGCTGTATAAATATCACTCATATTGAATTCAAGGACTCGGTACAGACAAAACTCACCCGCAGAGAATTCATTGACGGTGCTGAGCTTGCCCGCTTCGTGTATCAAGTGGAGCTCATTTGGAGATGGTTGGAACCGGTTCAGGTTGATGCAGTGTAGCAGGTCCGACGCCTTGGATAGAAGATTGCCGATACCCTGGATTACAGGAGATTAAAGTTAGAAACTGCTACAGTTGATCCTGCCGGCGATTGTTTTTATACATTGTTAAGGTTACGTTCTGGTGTTGGTGGCCTTCCCCCTGTGCGAGGCTGGCGTACATCATCATCATCATCATCATCATCATCATATCGGCCATTTATACATCCCCTGCTGAACAACGGCCTCCCCCATTGATTTCCACAACTGTATCATCATTTTGGGGGGAATTTGCCAATACTCACCACCCTTGGCGGGCGGGTTGGTGAGCACAGTATGGCTACCGTTTCATAGAAGGGACGCTGCTGCCCATCCGTCTTGTTTAGATTCCCTAATTTGCCTTTTACGACATCCGCGAGATGAGATGGAATGTGGAGCTATAAAGTGTGGGGCAATGTTTAAATAAAAAAAAACTATATATCTTAATCCGGACACCACACGGAAGGACGGCTGGCGTGCGGAGTTACTCAACTTCTTCAACAAAACTTGGTATAAGAGTAATGGCAGCTGGTGCGCTGCTGCGAAGCTGTCGGGAGTGTCTGGAGTGCAAGAGGGCGAACCCTAGTATCGTTGCCGTGATATAGTAGCCAGATTTGCACGATGACATACGATTTAAATGGTACGCCATACTTTATAGTACTGCACTGCCCTCTTCGCCACAACTTCATCATACAATAGTCGACTTAAAACTAAGAATGTTCCGCACAAGTAGATCGTAGCTTCTAGAAACAGCTGAAGCAAGAAACCAGACAGTCCCTGGATGTAATTATTTATCATGAGAAAAATCCTGAAGTAAATTTAAGCCCATTACCTAGCAAATAAAATGTAGGAGAGTTTACAAAATTACCTCCAAATCCCCAAACTCGTCGAACAGCCCGTCAACATCGACATCCGGCATGGCGACATCATCATCATCTCCGCTGATCATGGCCCTTATTGCACTGAAATGTGGCGCGGACATTACGCGACGCAGCACGGCTATCCCCTCGCGGTGGTCTGACAGCTTGTCCACTGATGGGAAGGATGCGGCGAACGAGTGGATGAGGCCTGTCATCTTGATCATTGTCGCGAACGTGGAGTTAGCCTGTCGAGAACAGTGTTAGTTGAGTTATGCAGTAATAGTCTTGATCAGCTGTACAAAAATTGTGCCCAGTGGAAATTCTTCATAAACTTTCTTCGCCCCGAGGAAGGGCGAAGGGGTATGCCGGACTCCTACCGGCTAAAACCACTGGAGCGGTCATCTTTGGCACCTAAGGGAGGCTCCAGGTCCTCGTATGATCACACTAGAGTCACCCACTGGTGCCACGCCTATAGGCACATCTCGGAGAGGGTGACTGTAAAGCGGTCACCCCCCCGGGGCGATTGAAAAGGATCTCCCGGAACGTCCCTGTGCGCTGTGCTGCGCTCATGGTGGCGCGTGATTACCTGGACGCCTCCGTCTTCTCTTGGGTCGCTTGGTGTGGGCACGCAGATTCCCCAATCTACGCACCCGCGAACCCACAGATCCCCCGCC
This sequence comes from Diloba caeruleocephala, assembly GCA_947459985.1. NCBI lineage: Eukaryota > Metazoa > Arthropoda > Insecta > Lepidoptera > Noctuidae > Diloba > Diloba caeruleocephala. Next base: position 20,856,145 of record OX381625.1, read on the forward strand.
TTATAGCAACGGCAGGGGGTGTACAAAAATACCTGGGAAACATTTACGAGGGCCGGAACAGTTTCTCCAATTGACAACTTTCTGTGGACGGACATGATGAAAGAACCCATATTGCAGGTCGATACGATATCATTAATGTATCAGCCAAACGACTTCCACAGCTGAAAAAAGATGTCCCCCATAGATTTTCACAACTACCAGTTATCAGTCTTGTGGGAATTTGGTGAGCGCTGAATGGCTGCTGTTCCACAGAAGGAATACTGCTGTCCATTTCTTTGGTTTAGAGTCCGCTTTTTTATTTTTTTATTGATCCGGTGGAAATACCTCATGCCTGCCATGCCAGGCAGAGGCCCGGGAAAGGGCAAAAGGGCGTGCCGGACTCCTACCGGCTAAAACCACCGGAGGAGTGATCATCTTCGGCACCTAAGGGAGGCTCCAGGAACTCGAAAGATCTCCATCTAGAGCCACCCATTGGTGCCACGCCTTTAGGTACATCTCGGAGGCGATGACTGTAAAGAGGCCACCCCTCCAGGCATCTCTCGAGGGGATTGTAAAAGATTTCCCCGAAGCCTCACTATGCGCTGTGCTGCGCACACAGCGGTACGTAACCACATGCACACCGCTGTCTTCTCGGGGGTCGCTCGGTATGAGCACGCAGATTTAGGTTTAGAGTCCCCTAGTTGCGTTTTACGACATCCACGGAAGAACATGGAGTGCTGCTAGATTCTTAATCTGGACACCACAGGCAATTAGATAATGAATGTCAATATTCGGTTACAGGCGCCTGCGGTTCGAGAGGACTGACGCTTCGTGATGTCTCCCTCCCTCTCTCTGTTTCCGTGATCGTAGAAAACCAAGCCAAGTTTCATGAGAGTGTGCTTAGATAAGACCGGTTAGTAACATCAATTAACACTGAAACAATAATTTGGAGGGGCGGGACAAGTGCGGAAACCTACCTACCTGTTTTGGTCTCTAGGCGCCTGCCTTCGCTACATGGTGGGAGACCTTAGGGGTCGCCGGGGTGCAGAATGGGGCGTCTGCGTGCTTATACCGAGCGACCCCCGGGAAGTCGGCGGTGCGCAAGTGGGCACGTACCACCGTGTGCGCAGCAAAGTGCAAAACGATGCTTTGCGGTGAACCTTTACTATCCCGTGCCTCTAGATGCGTCTGGGGGGCAGCCTCTGTACAGTGGCCTCCATGTAGGGGTGGGAAATGACTGATTCAAAGTCTTCTCCTCCGGGATGTGCCTAAAGGCGTGACACCAATGGGCGACTCTATATCGAGATTTATCAAGGCCCTGGTCCCTTCTGTGCTTAAGATGTTAACTCCAGACAGCAGGATTCCTACCGGCTAAAACCACTGGTGCCGTTCTGTGTGGTGCCGGCTCAGAATGCCACCACCCCATCTCCTCCCGTGGGTGTCGTAAAAGTCGACTAAGGGATTAGCCGGAGGATAGGCAGCAGCGTCCTTCGAGTACATAAACAACTCAACTGCGATCTCCAAGCCACCTGCCAAGCGTGGCGATTATGGTAAAACCCCCCAATGACCCCACAACACATCCATATCGGGGGTTGTGGTGATCTTTTAGGCAGGCCTGTGTCCAGCAGTAGACTTCATCTGGCCGAAATGAAAAACCACTGGAGTGGCATACCTTGGCCCTTCGTAAAGGCGGAGGAAGTACATGGAAAAACTAAAGGCGTGTGGCATGCCTCACTCTGAAATTTAAAAAAACGTTAGGTCGATCAAATTGATTGCAAAGAGATGTTACAGTACCTTCTGTATGATCCTGGTTACGGTGGGGTTGGGTGGGGTGTATAGGATCTTGCCCATGATGAGCGGCTTCACGAAGCTCCACACTATCTTACCACCGTCCACGTTAATTATGTCCAGGTATAGCGAACGGCAGAAGTCGGCTGTGAAACGCAAGAATTGCTCATTGAAAGATGGATTATTGTATAATTGGTTTATGGTTGATCACACACACATACATCAGGTCGTAAACGTCCACTGCTGAACACGGACTTCCCCTTTACCACTACAACGAGCGGTCATAAGGCAAATCGCCATAATCACCACGCTTGGCAGGCAGATTGGAGATCGCAGTATGTTGTTATTGACACACGGGAGGATCCTCCTGATATCAACCCATCATAATTTCAGCCGAATAAAGTCCACTATTGGACAGAGACCTCCTTCAAAGATCGCCACCACAACCGGTTAGGGTGTTGTGTGCTCATAGGAGATTTTAGTCATAATCGCCATGTTTGGCAAGCGGATTGGTAGTAGTTGGCAGTAGAGTTGTTAACGTACTCGAAGGACGCTGCTATCCATCCTCCTGCCAATCCCATAGTCACCTTTTACGACACCCACGGGATGAGATGGATTGGTGCTATTCGTAGCCGGCACGCACGGCTTATCAACCCTTAGTCACATTTTACTATACTCATGGGAAGAGAGCGATGGTCTATTCTTTGCCGGGAACCACACAATCTTAAAATGAGCTCGTTACTCTTGAAAGGGTTTTACAGTATCATTGTTTCGGCCGAATGAAGTCCACTGCTGGACACAGGCCTCCCGCAAAGATCACAACGACCGATATGGGTGTGTTGTGGGCTCATTGGGGGGTTTTTCCATAATCGCCACGCTTGGCAGACGCGTTGGCGATCGCAGTTGAGTTGTTAATGTACTCGAAGGACGCTGCTACCCATCCTCCGGCTAATCCCTTAGTCGACTTTTACGACACCCACGGGTGGAGATGGGGTGGTGGTATTCTGAGCCGGCACCACAAGGCAAACACACGGTTTTACAGTATATCTATAATTATTTATGTAAAACAAAGAATTTTGGCAAAAATTGTGATTAGGTGGTTCTTTAAGTTATAGAGCATATGTTTTTTGTTAACAAAACCAGCCCATTACTACCCCAATGCTGGGCACGGGGCTTTTATTATTATAAGAAAGGATAGGCCTTACACCATGGTCTTAGTATACGGTTAAATACATAATAACACCTTTCAGAAAATTTTTGGAGCCCTCTCAGGTGTGCAGGTTTCCTCACGATGTTTTCACTGTTGCAAATGATAGTCAAATTCTGATCCGCACATGAACTTGAAAAGTCAAAGGTGCGGGCCGGGATTGAACTCAGACCTTCCTGTATAGAGGGCAAGCGTTCAACCTATAGGCTATGAGTGCTTGCTATTTATTCAACATCATTTTTTGAACGAAATATTCATCCCTGATTGGTAATATATGGTAAGAGATAACATGAGCAAGTCTCGAGCTAGTGAAAAAGTATTTGTTCTGTAATAGCTACTGACTTGGCAGTACATCCAGCTGCGCCTGGTCGGGCTGCGTGGACAGGTCCTGAGTAGCCGCTATGCTCTTGTAGAACCGGTTGGTGTTCATCTCGAACGGCTTCCCGCACAGCATATTTCCGGCGCTTGACAGGAATTCGGATGCTGTGGATAACATATTATAGAATTGGAAACATATAAATGTCCTCAAGTTTTACTATCGAACGTTCAGCAGAATCTATATTTACACACACAGGTTGATGCGAAATGTATTGTCTTGACAATGGGCTCTAAAACAGCTAAACGGATTTCAATGAAAATTTTAGGGATAAAAACAGGAAATTTAACTTAAATTTTCGTGTATGTTCCATTTCTATATCTTGCCGGGTTCAAAAGATATGAATATAAATGTAATTTACGCCTAGCGAAGCGGTGGTAGCTGGTAACTAACTTTTTTACCGTAAAAACATAAACATAATTTTAATTTAATTATGTCCTTTATTCAAACCTTTACTAATTGCATTTAATATCTTTGTTCGATCATTTTATAGTTATTTCTACTTATTATTGGCATGCAGAATATTATTTTTCAGTTACCTCAAGAAAGTCTACTTTGTAACGTGCGTACCACAATAAGTGTACAGTTTAAAAAATTTCAAGTATCGGTAAAAAGTGGCGATAGATAGTAGTAAAAACTTACATGACAGCAGATTCCCAACGGAACTAAAATCTCTCAAGCTACGGAACAGCGTCTCGTTGGCCAGGATCTGCCCCACGTCACCAACGTTTGCCTGTATCACCGGGATCAGTGCCGCCATCTGCTGGTACTTGGACAGAACCATGGAGCCTTCCTCATCGGTCAGGTTTGATGCGGAATACAGTTTTGACAGGAGAGTGCTTGCTACCTGCGATGAAAAGCAATATCTCTGTTGGTTTTGCTCTCGTACACAAGATGGAGGATGCAGGAGGTACATTTATAACTAAATTGCGATCGCCAACCCGCCTGCTAAGCATAGCGATTATGGCAAAATCCCCCAATGGACACACAACACAAACCCATATAGGTAGTTGTGGTAATCTTTGGGGGAGGCTTCTATCCAGCAGTGGATGTTTTTTTTGGCTGAAATGAGGATGATGATGAGATGATACAAGATGACCAAATGCCAGGGGATAGAAACATTGATTCTCATTGTATCAGCTTTTCAAAACCTCTACATACCTTATCAACAATCAAACTGAAGTTAAAGTTCTTGAACAGCACCGGCAGGAGCTGCTTGGCCCTCTCGTCAGGGAGCCCACAGAACTGTTCCACGACCGCTGCATACACGTCCTCTGCGCTCACGACGTCCAAGTTAGCAGGGGATAATACTTTGGACATGGACTCGATCTGGCATACGTATTTGGCTATGTGCATTTCGTCCACTTTTGATGATAGTAACTAAAACATAATAAAAGTTCTTTTTGAAATTTGTTTTGTCTTGGAAGTATTTTCATGTTAAAGCGTTTAGACTTGACCATTTACAACTATGCTACCTTTTCCCAATTGATGTGTAGTAAAAAAGTAGGACTAACTATTGAAGTGCACCTTTGGACATAAATACTCCATGCATAAATATGTGCAAGTGATTCCGAGTGCACAGCGAGACTTCGTGAGGGTCCTCAATCCCGTCAAGATAATACTGAGGCGGCAGCCTCTATGGTCACCTGACAATAGAGGCTGCCGCCAGGTCCTCTTTGCTAGAATGGGACCACTGTATACAATTGTCTCCTCCGAGATGTGCCTATAGGTGTGGCACTAATGACCAGCCGTGGCGCTAATGGAGAGTTCATTCTGAAGACCTCGGAGCTCCCCTTTAGTGCCTAAGATGACTCAGGTGGTTTCAACCGCTTAGAGTCCAGCACGCCGGTACACCCTTCCCCGGGGCGCAGAAAGCCCACGAGAATTTCTACCGCGGTAAATAACAGGTGATTCCAAAAAAATTATGGCCTATACAAAATGTTTATAAACAAGTAGGAAATATAAGTGTGATAGAGACTTTTTTCTACCTACCTCGTCATATGAAATGTGGCTGCAAGTAAATAAAAATATTATTGTAAAAATGTACCGGTTTCAGCTGTACGTGCCCTGCGTATATCCTGGGGGCCGCGATGGACCAAAAGTTAGTGTTGTTGATGCCAAGCGCGCTTAGACCTGACTCCACATCTTCAGCGTCAGGGAACAGTTGCGCTACCTCCACTGGGAGACGAAAGGTTTGATATAAAAAGGAGTTTGGAGTAGTTAATTGACATTTTTATGCCGTGTAGTGCCGGCTTAGAATACCACCACCCCATCTCCTCCCGTGGGTGTCGTAAAAGGCGACTAAGGGATTAGCCGGAGGATGCGCAGCAGCGTCCTTCGTGTACATTATCAACTCAACTGCGATAATCAATCCTTCTGCAAAGCGTGGCGATTATGGCAAAACCCCCAATTAACCCACAACACATCCATATCGGTCGTTGTGGTATCTTTCGGGGAGGCCTGTGTCCAACAGTGGACTTCATTCGGCCGGAATGATGCTTGTAGAGTGAGTTAAAAATATTAGATTTTTGTTTCTCTAGAAACTGGTGATGGACTAACACAAAAATTCACGTACCAATGCTATACTATACTATTTGGCCTATCATATTGTGGTATAGACGTTTTAAGGTATACGGTTATATACATAATCAGCTCATTACTGTTCTACTACTGGTCTCGGGCCTTATTAAAGATAAAGATAAAAGATAAAAATATTTTTATTCATATAAAACCATATGCAGGCACTCATGAATAGTCAAGACTTTAGTTGCCGCGTTCCAAGATGTAGGTTTCCTATGGAGAAGAGCGGGCAAGAAACTCCATGGTTACTCTTTTTAAATCAAAATTGTTTTGTTACAATATTTGAATACATTGCTCTTGAAATGAAGGTTATGTGAGGACAATGTAGGAGAATAGGGTCTAAATCACCTTAAGTCTAACGATAAACAAGCCAGATTTTGATATTTTATAAGCTTATGATTAAATTGCCATGGCTGTATTAAGCTGACCAGTCCCAACAGACAGCACTCGTTCACGAGCATGACGCATGCATCAGCGTCGCTTAGCTCAACCATATTGTAGGGCAACTCAGCGACCCGAAACACGACGCCACCGTAAGTAGGACACTTGAGGGGGCATGACATGCCTAATCTACCAGACAAATATCACGTCAACTGAACAAAATTAATTAATTTCCTCACGATGTTTGCCTTCATCATTAATGCAAGTGATAATCAGATTCTGATCCGCACATGAATCTGAAAATTTAGAGGAGCGGGTGGAGATCGAACTCAGACCGTCCTGTATAGAGGCAAGTTTTCAACCGCTAGGCTATCAGTGCTATGTATATGGTTCCTTTGTCCGTAATATCGTGAGTTTCTGAAGACATCAGTATTTGTCAACATAAAACCTTGAATAATATTTTTTGTGTTACTCGGAGCAATAAGGTGGGCATTTACTTAGGTTTATATCAAAACTTCGAATAGTGGATCCTCATGAATTATCCCCGAAAACTTAAGTTCTTTAACATGGACTTCCTAGATGATGAGTAAAAATTGCCACAACTTACAGGCTTAGCTTGCGGAGTAGTGATCGCAGCATATTTATTTACTGATTTATACTTTTATGTACTTACATGTATGGTACAAAAAGTGGAATTAATGCCTTACATTATATACCAGTCAACCTTTGGGTTAAAAAATAAACGCATCGAAAGATGTACAAAAACATAGCTAGAATAATGTTGGGAATGGGCACATAACTGTGACCAATCTGTCATATATATCAATATAAAACTGGATACTATACTATATTGCATAATTATATATAATTAAATATAATTAATACATACATATTTATATATCTTATCTGACATAAATATTTAAATATCTTCTCTGACATAAATATTCAGCTAATGACCAAGATTGTTTTGTATGTTCATGATTTGTTGATAAGACACATGAGACTGCCGATTGTGAATAAATATAGGACTACCGCCCATCGTCTTGACATATTTAATCTTACATCGAACACTTACTTTTAAGATTAACTTCATCAAGCAGATAATTCTTCAGCTGTCTCACAACTGTGAGGCCAGAGGACAGTGCCTCCAAGTCGTGCTCGAGCGGGGTGCCTTGCAGCAGTGGGTGTAGTTCGTCAATGATACCCTGCAGACTGAAGGATAGCATGATACTGAGCAAGCGGGCTGTAAAAATGGCATGTAAGAAGAAAATATGGGAAGAAAGAATATTTATCATCACCCAAAATGACGCAGTAGAAATAAAAAAAACAATGTAAAGAGATAATAAAATACCAAAACAAAACAAGGCAAACCTTACTTGACAGTTCTGTCAACCAAAAACAGATCTGGGTATTAGCTTGACAAAATTATTACATATTCAAAACTTTAAATAAATCAGAAGAAATTAAATTAATGTACAATTACCAAATAAAGCTAGCAACACTAGTATCATAAAAATTCAAATCATGTGATAGAGGCCGTGATTAAACATTTATCAAGACCCTTGGATCAAGAATATTGAAGAAACGAGCTTGTACCTGTACATAACGCTGTCCAAGGTGTCATCGTTTATGAACAGTGTCATGGTATCGAGCAAAGATTCTATTCGCCCATCCATCACGCCAGCGATGTCCACCTTGCTGGCCAAGCCCAGCAGTCGAGCGCCGTGGGAGACGAAGCCCTCGACGCGGTGGATGGTGGATGATATGAAGTTAAAGCGCCAAAATTCGTCTTGTTGGTATTCTGGGAGCTGGACGAAATATTTTAATACAATAATTAAGGTTACAAAATATTTTAATATTTCAATTGAAAAATAAATCAAAGAAGTCACAAATAAAGTAGTTTTTGTATAATCCTGAAAGGGTAATAAATTGCTACTTTTGTACATTGTGCACACAAAGTCTATCAGTCAGATTCTATGTTAAGTTGCTTAGAAAGTCAAGAAGCTATGTAAAGATAGCGCCACAGTCCGCCTGGCATAACCATGGACAATCGTTATCAACTTGCATATACAGCGGTATGGTGGCGGTTACGAATAGCACCAACCAATCTCATCCCGTGGGTGTCGTAAAAACGACTATGGGATTAACCACAGGATGGGCAGCAGCGTCCTACGAATACATTAAGAACTTAACTGCGATCGCCAATCTGCATTTTTCGTCTTTACGGATTGGGGCACGTTAAATCGTTAATCCGATTGCTATCATTGATGGCAGTCGATATATTCGATATAAGGTAAGTTGGAGGCATTTGGGCGACATGAACAACTCTGACACAAGGTTGGCCACTAAACACACGAGAAAGGAAAAGAAAGAAAGACTATGCTTACTACTTTATTAATAAAAGTCCTGTTCGTATTGATTTCAATAGTGGAGGCGATATCACTGCAGTTGTATTTACTGCAAACGGTTTTCCATCCCTCGTTACGAGAAAGGATGTAGTGGTGCAAAGACCCAGGGATACTTCGTATCTGAAAATCAATAGCTGAATTAGTAGCTAAAAAATCTTGATTTCAGTATTTGTTAACCAGCATTTCATACGTATACAATTGTTTCCAGCTCAGGAGAAAAGTAGAGCATTTATTAGGATAGCCAATATTTTGTCGAAATTATCGTATTTAGTATTTCAATCATAGAAAGGTGTGACAGTCATTGTATGTTTTCTTAGTTAAAAGATGTACTTACTCCACGTAAATTAACTTGAGCGTTCTCAATATCACTGACCACATCATGATCATCCACAATCTTCATTAGCTGGTGATGTAGATCACTCTGATCGATCAGGTAGTCTTTCAACGGTTTTACCACATCAATATTGTGAGCTACTTCTGTTGACAACTCTTTGAGGTAACGAATGTCTTTCACGCCTTCTACTTCGTGAATGTGTGGTAGCTCTGCTCTGATTAGTTTAGCTGTGTGGGCTAGGACTGACGCGAATCTGGAAAGGACTTTACTGCATCAAGTTCCTTAAGTTTACTCACCAAACCATTTGATAAGCGAGGCCTTTGTAGCGATAATCTTTCTGGAACAAAATCTGTACCCTAACTTGAGTTTCTGAGTTTTGTCTGTTTACGGATCTTAATAAAGTACTATACAACTCTTACTTACTCTTTACTTTACTCTTTACTCTTCGAAGTTAGAAGGAAATAATTGTCAATTTAGACAACATAAAAACCCGTTAGTATGTCAACATTATACAAGACAGACTCGTGTTTAAGCTGTACTTACGGCCCAAATTAATATTCAAACTTAACCAAAATCTATAGATTAGGTTTAACATGTAGTCTGTTTTTGTGTTAAATGTGATCGCAACATAAAGACTGACGAAGTTCAAAATCTTAAATCTAAAGATGTTGGATTAGATTGATTAAATAATTTCGACCGATAGACTGTTAAGTTACATCGAAGTATAACAGATAGGTCTACTAAACGTGTTGGATCAATTGACTGGGCCAATCGGAATCTTCTAAGTGACATTACTTATCGACTATTAATCGTTGCCGTAGCTTTGTAAGTAACAATCGACTGCAAAACAAAAATAATGTATTTAGTTACTCACAGTGTAGCATTCCCGAACTCATTTCTGGAGATATTCCTCGCGAGGCACTCTGTCAGTTTCGTGCTTTTGGCGCTGATGTCTTCCAGCAGAAAGACTTTCACCTGTCCCAGGAACTCGTTGATCGATTTGTTCATCTCATACTTCGTGTAGTTACGGGTTGATAGTAACTGATGGACACAAATTGTTGATCACTCTTAATAGTAGTAGGTGTATATTTTTTTAACACGAAAAAGTGGAGCCCGTTTTTGAAAGTATTCTTATGTTAAGTTTTAGCATCGTTAAACCCGAAAAAGCAGGTTCATCGAAAGAGAGTAGGTCAGTAGGACTGTAAGTGAGTGAAAATTTAGCAAGACTAACAAGGTACCTCTCTGATTGCCATGTCCCAGTGAAAATCATTCTTCAGCATATGGTACACATCGTCCAAAGTCATTGTATGCAAGTGGCATAGAAGGTTGTCGTACTCCTGCTTCTTGAACAGCTGCAAGTTCAGCTGCTTGAACCACGTCGTGAAATGAGAGCAGAGCGTGCACTGGCTGGAAGAGAATCGTTGATAAATCTTAGAGCTGCTATTAACCTCTGTGCGTAGCAGTCGTCGACGGTTTGTAAAGTGATAACCGTGAAATCATTATGATTGATTTAGGAGTAAAAATAGCAAAGTCTTGTGTTCATGTGGTGTATTTAATAGGCAACGAGGTAGATACATAAGTAAGTTACGAACATTAATAATGTTACGCCAGCGAGTAATCAATAGCGAAGCATACAGCCATTTGGTGACTGGTAGCAGTACTATGGTCTCGAAACTTCTAGCGTATGTTGTATAGTTCTACGAAACTAGGTACCATCTGGTGTCTAGTAGCAGTACTACGGAATAAAGAAACTTCTAGAACAAATATATATATACAGAATATCTATGTGTATTTCGTAACAACAATGAACCATAACCAAAAAATAAATGATAACAAGGCTGTTTCGATACTTGCTGTTGCTGTTAACGTGATTTAAAGGTAGTTAAGAACCCTTATTAAAAATATAAAATATCAATCATGTACCTGTTATTCAAGAACAACGTGCCAGCATCGACTCCGTTACTCAGTATTGCAAACGAGATTTTTGTCAGGGTCTCCTTCGAGAGCAGCTGGAGTGCCACTTTCCTTAAATGTTTAATCTTTTCATCTGTCACCCATGAAGGACTTAGTGGGGTTTTTGGACCATCTCGTATGAGGTCCAGCCTCAATTCGATTTTGGATATATCTGAATCGAGGGCCGCGTAGTCAATTTCTTTAGATATTGTTAAAGAGTTTTCGTAACCCTGAAAATAAAAACATATTGAATTAGAAATCTTACTGTTTAACAGTAAGTACATTATTATGCTAACGACTAACTAACTAACTAACGACTAACGGCTAACGTCTCCATCATTCAAGAGCTCGGCATCAAACAGCGCCTGTCCTCCATCGTCTAAGCTCGTATTTTAACTTTCTTCGGCCACGTCTCTCGCCGGGGAGATGTTTCCGTGGAACGCCTGGTGGTTCAGGGGAAAGTCGAAGGCACAAAACCACGCGGCAGATCACCAATGCGATGGACCGATCAGGTGAAGGCTGCTCTCGACAGTTCTCTCCACAAGTGTAGGAGAAAGGCAGCTATTAGCGAGGATTGGCGACGGATAGTGAAGCGCGCCACAAACCCTAAAGTGATGACCACGACCACTCTGTCAAGACTGTAACGATCAAGAAGAGAGACATTATTATGTAGACCCGAGACTAGAACTACGTCAGTTTAAAAATATGTTGCTCTGTCATCCTGGTAGCAAAAATGTTTCACTGAAGTGTACTTTCTACTTAAGCTCATGAGCCTACTGACGAAGCGAATATAAAATTTACTAGCCTAAGTAATACAGCGGTGTTAAAACTGACTGTCCCATACCTGTGACGCAAACAACAACGGTGGTAGTTCGCTATATAGCTCAGCCCTATCCAGGGTGCAAATCTGTCGCTTGATTTCGGACAGCATGCCGGTCCTGTCGGGCAGGTAGTCGGACAACGTGATGTTCGGCTGGCAGAATGACTCCGTTTGATTGATATCGATGTCGTGCAGGAGTCGAACTAACTGAGGAGAAAGATTTTTATGAGTACGAAGTCAGGCTGTTAATGAATTCAAACTATATTTTATACGTTATGCAGAATATTCTAGAGTTTCATCTAAGACCGAGGAATTGATGTTTTCATATGTACTGTCAAAACAATTCCGGATTATCGTCTCACAGTATATAAAAAAGGAATTGGCAGTGTCTCTGCGCAAAGCAAACCAAAACAAAAAACCTTTATACTAATTAGTTGCTGACAATAGGATAAGATTTAGCTAAGCAGAAAACCCGCCATGTTGAAGGAGCAATTTTTCGTAAATTTCACACTTACATGGATCGCATCGAAATTACTAAGTAAATCTTCGGCAACATCGAAGCTGTTCTCCAGGTATCCGAAGAACTTGTCAGCATAAGGTCCATTATATAACTGCCTCAGTAGTTTCCACCAGTCCTCGCCGGCGAGGAAGCCCAAGATCACGTCATAGCTCTGCATGTTAGACTGCAGATATTTCAGATAGATGGGAATGCTTAGGTCGTATGAATACCTGGTCGACGTCTTCAGTGAGGATATCAGTTGTTTCCTGTAGTATAGCAATTTAACATAATGTTATTTTTGAAAAGTTAAATTTGACAAATAAATTTACTTTTGCATTAGCCTGTGGTGTAGTAGTATGTCCTATGTAGACTCTGTGTATTCTTACTCTTTATAATAGTATGTAATCTTTGTATTAGCCAGTAATTATAGAGCATTCGTGAACATTGACGGCACGGTTGATGCAGTCGGCTGCTGCGCTCCGGGTCGTGGGTTCAATTCCCGCACGGAACAAATATTTGTATGATCTGCAGGTAGTTGTACCGGATCTGAGGGTATTCATGTCTGTAAACGCATCCACGACACAGGAGAAATCATAATGTGGGGCAACGCTTTTTAAATAAAAAAACATCTCTTGTTTTATTAATTACTCCTCGCGTCGAACCTTACAAGCCTGATTCGCGTATTGTCTTCATACAATGTATGAATTTCCATACTCGTAGTTTAGGACTTAATAATTCAACCCTAGTTGTAAATTAGTTCCTGATTTGTCAATATATGGTGATGTTCTATGTCATTGCAGGTGTTAGTTAGGATTATTCGCAAATAATGACTTCGGATAACGCTATTTGTTTAAAATTCGGCATTAATTTGTGTTGTAAGTCTTAGTTAATTTTATTGCTGCTTCTACTATTCAGTATCACTTCAGGCATGTACTGAATTTGCACATCCGTACATGGTCGTTGTAATGTTAAAATTGAATTGTTGCCGAATAGATTAATTCTTTGACATTAATAATGATAATGAAGACTACAAAATTGTATTTTGATCTGAACAATATTAGTTTGCGTGAAGAAGAGATACAACACATCCCCGAAAACATTTTTCACAAGTTAATCTGGTACAGCTTAACATACGTCTATCCCAATACACGTCTTACAATATATATCCCACAATTATATTGTTTATTATTCTTACCATGATTTGCAAATCAGTATAATGATTGACTTACCTCTTACTAAGAACTTCAAACACATCCGTAAGATTATCACCACCTGTTTGTAATGTCTTCAATAGGTTCATCAGGCTTTTCCTAGCACCACTATAGTCTTCAACTATATTATTTTGCACAGCACCATATATTATACCATATCTTTTAACACAAATCTGACTTCTTGCTCTTTCGTTAGTAACTAGAATAGTTTTACTTATATTTGCTTTTAAATCACTGCACATTTTGTCAAATGCATTAACTAAAGTATAATTCTCACTATTATTCCATATAACATCTGTTAATATATCAAAATGTATATTTGTTGCATCTACAGGTTTTCTTTTAAATAGATATTTAAATACTTCTAAGTCAGCTTTAGTCGAATTCAATTCTTCATCAGTTCCCTCGAATGCTTTGGTAATGTCTAAATTGTCGATGTATTCATATAGTTTATTAACCATACTTACTATTTTTGTTAAATAAACATTGGCAACGAATTGTTTCATATTAATTTCGTTAAACAATCGATATGTTGGGTTAGTTACGTTGATTTTATAAGATAGTACCGCATCAACCACTTTATTAAGTTTTCCTTCAATCGTGTTCATTTTGATGTCATCCTCTTTTACTATAGTTTGATTCTTTATCGATAGTTCAGTTAAGTAGTCAGCAAATTCTATAGCTTTGATGTACGCGTTTGCAAATCGGCTTGTCAGATTCTTCACATGAAGGGTGAAGAAGAAATATTGCTGAAAACATTGTCATCATTTAATTATTTTTCTATTTATTACCCTATCCTACAAGTGTAGCTTAAAAACAAATAGCTAAAGCCATGGGCAACTACAAAAGTTGATGTTATCAACCTGCGCAGACAGGCAACCACTTAATGACGCATTTGGATTTAGATATTATTGCATAACTCTGTAACATCATTGAACTCACAGGCTTAGCAAACACATCAAGCAGCGTATTCTCCCCTCTCGGCAACGACAGCCAGTGCAGCAGTGAGGGACACACGAACGGCTGAACCTTCTTAATTATGGTGGAGTCTATGATGCTACCCGGAGGAGGGACCATAGACATTACTACTGCTTCACAGTCCCAGAACTGGGACAAAGATGCGCGACGGACCTGTGTAGCGGTATAGTTAAATCAATTAGAATTTTAGTATGAGACATTACTGTAACTTAAAGAAAATTACTCCCAAAATTCCAGTATACCAAGGCATCATTATCATAGGTTCGTTTTGTTCGTATGATAATCGTGACCATTAGCGCCGAATCCGTTACCTGGCTCATAAATCCGTAGTCCCAGTATGAGTTAAGCATCATTCCCACAAACTCTGGCATCTTATCGTACAAGACGTACAGGCCTGTATTCCGAGTGAAGCCAAATAGTTGCAGCAAGTTCGTGTTCGGTTCTAGAAAAATAATTTCAAAAATGTCAGCCATTTTCTTCAATTTTAGACTATTTGCTGGACTGTAAGCCTGTTTTAATATTGCCGGACTCATGCGTAAGAGTTGGCGAAAGATAATGTTTCGATATAGATAGGAAAAGGCAATGTTATAACTGGGCAAAATAGACAAGATTGAACAAGAAGTCAGATCCTGAACAAAGCCAAAGAAGAAGAAAAGAATTATACAAAAAACAAAAGTATGTAGAACAAAAACTTGAAATCACCATTAACTTCCTTGAAGTAAGTCATCAAATCAGAAACAGCATTCTCAAGAATAATAGACAGGGATTCAAAGAAGTGTTTCCATGCTTTCCTGCCGAGGAGCTTGCAGTCAACATCCAAGGAGTCGCGACTGCACTTGGCGTACTTTTCCCAGAGGTTGTTTAGAGGCATATCACTGGGTATTGAGGAGGTGTTAACCGCGTTGAGAACTGTGTCAATTTTGGTGAAGAATTTCCTGTGAAAGGCAAAATATAGATCAGGATTCAAAATCAGAAATCCATGCAACTAATCACTTCAACAAACAATCAATGAAGTTCTAAGACAACTAATCACCATTAAGTGAATTTTAAAAGATATACAAACAAAACTCAATTCAATTTAAGCAGACAGAAGACATAATGTAAACACGTTATAAAACCATTACTCTATTATTAAGTAAAAAATAAAAATTCGATAAGTGAGCACTTGCTAAGTAACTATCGGTTTCCCTAGTTCTTAAGTATACTACTAACCTCAGTATAACATTTCTCTCAGTCGTATTGATAGCATTTACAGCGTAGTTCCATGCTTCTTTTAACCCTAGGTGTCCATCAGCAGTATCATTGAACACTAGCTGCAAAGCATCCCTTGTGATAACAATGTCGTCCACTAGAGAATCAAAGGTGGATGAGAACTTGAGGAATAAATGCGGCTGGTAGTCTGTTGTGTTCCAGGAGGAAGTGCTCTGAAAAGTATTAGAATTTGTTATTATGCACTTTACTTGCAGGAGCGTAACCTACCTGTTATTGACTGTAGGTAAATAGAGATGTATATTTAGCGATAGCTTTATAATGCTGATATTTCCTGGAGTATTGTTTACATTTCGAGATCGGCGATATCAGAACGATGTTACACTAGATAATTCTGAACAGTTTTACGATAAATTAAATCAACAAAGTTCCGTTTTACTACACGAGCTCCATAAAACTTTTTAACAAAAAGATAATACCGACTTCAAAAACCTACACGATATAAAAATATGAAAACCACTAAAAAGAACTTACTTACTTAAAAAATACTTTATTTATGAAGTCGGGCAGGTATAAAATATAACTCCTCGTTGGACCATGGTTGGGGCATACCTGGCCCTGCCCGACTTCATAAATTGTTTCTTTTCTTTTTAGCGGTTTTAATATTTTAACATCGTGTAGAGTTTTGAAGTCGGTTTTGTTTTATAGTTTTATTTGCTTCTTTTTAATTTAAATAAATAGGAACTTTTCCAGGTTAAATACTGATAGTATTTAATACTAAAAATAAGTAATAAGTAATGACTCAAATCGGTTCTCTAATCTCGGAGCAATCGAAACTATTAAGACGTCATCTAGATAAGCGCAGTCAATTAAACCGATTTATAAAAAACTACTCAATCATATGTAGTGAAATTTATATGGGACCAATACGAATGCATTCTGCACCTATTAAAAAAAGAAATACTCCAATCAATCTACAAATCTCGGAGTAATCGGTGTACATACATAAAAAACATACACATCGAATTGAGAACCTCCTCCTTCCTCTTATTGAAGTCGGTTAAAAATAAACTTACGTTCAATATTACATTCTTAGCTGCCAAATACTCGACCCATTCATCCTGAAACTCCTTGTTCATGCAGAGTATCGTCTCCAATCCTTTGACTGTGTCTATAGAGCTAGACGCCAGTTGCAGCAGTTCCGAGATGCTGGTGGTGGAACATGGCCACGGAGGCTCCGAGTTTAGAAGGGATATTACCGGTTGCAACTAGAAATGGAATTAGTATTGGGGAATATACTTTTATATCTAAGCTCTGAATTTTAGAAAAGTTATTCGAATAATGCTAGAATCATACTCCAATTGTTATTATTAGGAACCGGATTACGAGGGCGGCACTGAAAATTTCGGGAATCAAGGAAGTGACACAACATTACTATTTAAAAATGTATTTATTGCTTTTCGAAGTATTCTCCGCGAAATTTGACACATTTTTCCATACGATGGAACCAATCAATGAAGCAACCATTCCATTCGGAAGTTGGGGTCTCCAAAATGGCCGTTTTGTAGGCGTCCATAGCTTCTTTAGGTGATGAAAATCTCTGCCCACGCAATTTATTCTTAATTTTAGGGAAAGTATAGAAATCATTAGGGCTTAGGTCGGGGCTGTACGGCAGATGGTCTAATAATTCTATGTTTTCTTGCTCTAAAAACTCTTTTGTTCTGTGCGCGGTGTGAGAACTCGCATTGTCGTGATGGAGGATGATGCGGCGGTTGCAGTTCTCTCTATGGAGTTCAGAAACGACCTGTGGCAAACAAATGCTAGCATACCATTCTGCATTAACCGTTCTTTGTCCCTCAAGAGGAATAGTCGTAACATGGCCGGTTTTGGAGACATACGTGGCCACCATTTTTTTTGCAACACTCCGTGAACGAACAATTTTTGTTGGCTTTAACTCATTTTCGAACACCCAAACTCGTGACTGGTTTTTTGTTTCGGGTTCGTACGCATATATCCAGGATTCGTCACCTGATACGATGTTGTATACAGCATTTGAGGATTCTGCGTGGAATCTTTCGAGAGTTCTGGCGCACCAAGTAACGCGAGCCGCTTTTTGCTCTTCACATAGCAAATGCGGTATCCATCGGGAAAACAACTTTTTTACACCTAATTGTTCATGCAAGATTATTTGTATTTGACTCATGCCAATGTCTAAAGTTGCCTGAATTTCGCGGTATGTCACATGTCGATCTTCCTCAATCAGCTTACGCACAGCATCAACGTTTTCTTGGGTGACTGCAGTTTTTGGACGACCTTGACGAGGATCATCACTGAGCTTGACACGTCCACGTTGAAATTCAGCAAACCAGCGATAAATTATGGTTTTGGATGGGGCTTCATCACCAAATGCAGAAATCATCCGGTCAACACACTGTTTTTGTGTTAAACCACTTCGAAAGTCATAATAAATCATCGCTCTTCAATTTTCTCGAGTCAATTCCATTTTCTCAACGACTAAACAAGTTTGACTAAACCTTGTGACAAGACCGTGAATCTTTTTTTAAATAAATAAATGGTATTCGATTTGTAAAACCAAGGAGTTTTCAATTAAAAAGATTTTAATATGACAGGAACAGTGGAAATATTCCATTCCCGATACTTTTAGTGCAGCCTATGTATATGCAACATGAAGTGGTCGAAATATCCATGCAATATCTAGGTATTATAAATGCTCTAAATATGCAACAAACTCGTCAAAATGTCACAATCAAATTTAAATAAATACTACAGTAAAATTGCTTTAAAAAAATCTGCGGACATTAAAATAAAACATATTACTTTTTTTTGTAGAGAACATTATGAATTAAGTTTGATATGTTGAATACCAAATCAACACTATTTCTCCCTTCCTAAATTAATTTAATATAATATTGGAAGTTTGTTAGGCTGTACTTACATCCGTGTCATCACGGACGATAATGTCTACGACATCAACAGTAAACTGAGGAATGTTTGGAATGATGCTGCTGAGCGCTGCCACCGTGGTGGGAGGTAGGTCTCCAGTGTAGGTGCCGTTGGTCAGTAATGCTGGAACAATGATATAGTTATTAGTACTAGGTTTACCAAGACTAAAAAGCCACTTTGTTCCACTATCCACTTCCCGGCTCCACCATCAGACCCTCATTACCAAGTGTAATGTATGGGACTCGTTAAAACGAACCAAATGAGCCCAAACTTGACGGGTTTCCTAGTAGCCATTGAAGATTTCCAATAACCACCTCTTGGCTCAATCATCAGTTCAGTTCGATGGTACCAGATTATTGTATAGTCATCTGGATAACATATACTTCCAACGTTTCAAATCGATACGACAATTAGAAGTAGGTGAAAATCTACTTGAAAGATTTGTTTACATTACAGTTACAAGTGAAGCTAATAAGAGCGTGTTAAAAATTATATGTAGAAAGAAAGATAAGGAAAGATAGTTTATATAGCTCAAGTAGAAAACATTTTTAAATAAAAATCTATTTTTGTAAGACTCAATACAGGGTGTAAAAATACCCATCTCCAAGCTGACATCTACGCATTCTTTACACCTAACTAAGAGTGAGATTAGGGTAAGGGTGAGTTCACGCTTAGACTCGTTTCTGAATCTCACCCTAAGTAACATAGCGATGCATAATTACTTGTATTTTTAGGTATTAAAAATATTTTTTGACGCACATGTAATGCACGCTACCGACTGTGCCTAAGTGTGTGTTGTGTTGTCCAGGACATGGAGTATAACATAATAACATAAAAATATTATTTCGTAAAAAACGTAATAAAAGTATTGAGACTTTGACTTTCATTATCTCCATAACCAGCCGGTTCCCAGGCATGGTCCAGTGCAAGAGAATCATCGCAATGATGGGTAGAATATGTGGCTTTCGCTTTCGTTCAGGGTCTTGAAACACCCGGTATATGTATGTATATACAACGTAATATAATGCATGCATGAATGCTAATTTACCTGTGACCAATCTAACCGCTTCATCAAAGACGCTAAGTGGTCCTGCAGTGACGGTGATAGCATACTTCATCTTCAGCCAGGCGTCTCCGCTTACATCGAACAGACCCCGGTCCAGGATGTCCAGGAACCGAAACACTAGCTTCACACTGAAATAAGCAGGTTTGAGGTAACAGAGTTTAGAGTAGATCGCCTACAGGACGTAGGCATTGTGGTTTACATACTGAAGCTGCGCTTTAAGTTAATGACATCATAATTTCAGCCGAAAGACGTTCACTGCTGGACATAAGCCTCTCTAAGTTCGCCATACCGTCCGGTCTGGGTTTGTGTTGTGTGCTCATTGGTGGGCTTTGCCATAATAGAGATGACATAATTCATAACGTACGGTTTTAGAGGAACTTCGTACCACGCACGTTCAGGTTTTCCCAAGAGACCACAGCATGGGGCTCTTCAAAAAGGGCGTGAAAATACTTTAAAGGGTCGGCAACGCGCAAGTTATAAGTCTGGTAATGCAAGCGTTCATAAGTTATGATAGCCACTTACCATCAGGCGGGCCCTATGCTTGTTCGTCACATTAGTTGTATAAAAAATGCCCACTATTGGCAGGTGAGTTGTAAATATACTAAGGACACTGCTGCCCGCCCATCCGCAGACTAATCCCATAGTCACGTTTTACGACACCCACGGGATGAGATGGAGTGGTGCTATTCTTAGTTGACATATTAATTTAACTGGTAGAATTTCTCAGTTAACTTTTTTTTTGTATGAAGACATTCATAACCCCTGTACCTACTAGACCTGGCTCATACCAAGCCGTTTAGTTATTTGAGCATGATTTTATTATGTTGGAGTCCAGAGTCCAGTAGATTGATCTTGCAGCTGTTTAGTCGCTGATCTACTTTGTATAATGCCTTTGATTGATGCTGACGTTCGTCATACTTTGTAATCTTAACGTCTGGAACATATTCTGCCTTGAGTCAGTGTCGTGCCGAATTCTTATCGCTGAAACCACCACGGTGTTCCTTAATTCAACCGACCTTATTATAAATTCGCGGGATTGGCTCGAGCATTCATAGGTATGAATGCTCCGGCAGGTCTCATCCCCCTCTCCCCTACGCTGAAAGGGAGCTCCTATTCAGTGCCGAAAATGACTGCTCTGGTAGTTTTAGCCACTAGGCCGATAGAAGCCCCATTTCCCTCCACCCAACGCCGGGGTGGAGAAAGTACATGATGTATTTCCACAGGATGGAATTGTCTCGCCCGTCCATCATTGTCATGTCTGCGGCATGGCTAGTCAGCCACACAATCCTCTAGGAGTGAACTTGGGATACAGCGCGCCACTTTGGGGGCTTATCTCTGACCAGGCGATGGACTGGCCTGAATCCACCGCCTGCAGGAAGCAATTCATGGAGGCATTTTGGTCACACCTCACAATGTTTTAAAAAAAGCTACAAGAATCCGTATCATAAACATAACTAAAAGATTAATTAAAATACCTATCCATAATCACAACTTGAAGATTGATCACAAAATATACCTCAAACGAAAACTTCTCTCCATATTCTGGATTCCGAACCAGAACTCCTTGGCCTCTGTGAACAAGGAGTCAATGCGACTCTTGGTACTCTCATCCATGCCATATTTGGTGAACTGGAAAAGGTATGTGTAGTCTCTATCCAGCTTCACATACAAGTCCTTTAAGTTATTGATGAGAATATTCCAATCGAGGATCAGGATCGAGTGGGCTGAGTTCTTGATGGTGGTTATCTGGAATTTTTGCAGGTTTTAGATTGTGTGGATTTACATTTGCTTAGATGTAGTAGAGAAAGTTGACAACTTTAAAAAGTATGGCTACGTCATAAATAAAATATTTTTATCTTTATTATTGCTGTGCGGCTCTAAATCTTAGAAAAATGCATTTACATATTCATACTTACATCTGCTATTTGTGTTCATATAATTTCACATGCCGTGTGGTGCCGGTTCAGAATGCCGTGTGGTGCCGGCTCAGAATGCCACCACCCCATTTCATCCATGGGATTTCGTTCATGGGTGTCGTAAAAGTCGACTAAGGGATTAACCGGAGGAGGGGCAGCAGCGTCCTTCGAGTACATTAACAACTCAACTGCGATCGCCAACCCGTCTGCCAATCGTGGCGATTATGGCAAGACCCCCCAATGAGCACCCATATGGGTCGTTGTGGTGATCTTTGGGGGAGGCCTGTGTCCAGCAGTGGACTTAATTCGGCCGAAATGAAAAATGAATGAAATTTCCCATCTAGCTTATAAGTTTTGTATATATTAACATTTCTAAAAACGATGTAATAAATACTGGCATTCTCAATTTAAAAGTAAAAGCCTAAAACCAATCATAAATTGAGTTTGGACTACACACGGAGGTCTTTCTAAACATATCTATATAGGGCTTGGCATACAAAGGCACACATAAATTCACCCACTCACCCACACACGCATGCACACATACTCCGACACATTCGCACATTATATTTTTTTATTTTGTTCTTATATTTATATTTTCGTACTTATTAACTCTCGTATTGTCTGCATCTAAATAAAATGTAATCCTGTACTGTGTCAACTATGTCTGCTGGACTGAAATAGACTTGACCCCATGACACAGGGAATCGTAGAGTGAGGCTAGACCTGAATCAAAGGCTTCAATCAATTGTTTATATTTGTGGCACAATAAAGATATCTTTGCTTTTTATCGAAGCGATACTTAAGAACCCATTCCCAGATAAATACTTTCAGAATTAATTCATATATACGCAAGTGCATATTAATCGTTAAATAACCCTTTATAATGTCTCTGGCCCAATATTAAACACTTAAGACAAGACCTTGTTCCTACTTAGTTAAAACTAATCTAATAACCTGAATCTGGTTGAATAGCACGATTAGCAGAAATTAACAATTCTATTAAATGTATACTTACAGCTTTAGAAACAGCGGAGTCTGCCTCTAGTCCGTTGTCAATGGCAATGGTAGCGTTACATAGAGCAGTTACTACATTATGCTTCGTCTTTTCTTCTGGTGGTAGTTCTAAGTATTCACTCGCGTATTCTGCACCGTTGCAGAGCATATCTTGACCAGGAGTTGATAGTGCTTTATACGTCTGGGAATTCAAATAACAAACGGATACATTAGATTCCGTTCGATTCGTAATGGCAGATGGTAAAGTCAAGTCTATCGTCAATGTTTTAGGCTGTAGGTCCAATTCAATCCATCATTAGATTACGTTCTGTTTGGGCAAAGAACTTCAAAATCTTGGGAATCGTTAACTCAGAATACATTATTATTACGCAAAATTGTTTTTATGAATTGAAATAATTATATCAGCCAAGAACGTCCACTGCTGAAAAAAGGCCTCCTCCATAAATTTCTACAATATTGTAGCCTTTTTTGGAGGAATTTGTCTCACTCACCACACGGCAGATAGGTTGGTAAACCCAGTATGGCTACTGTTCGACAGAAGGGACGTTGCTGCCTATCCCTCTGGTTTAGAGTCCCTTAGTCGCATTTTATGACATCCACGCCGATCCAGCTCGGATCGGCGTCATATAAGAATATCATATAAGACAAATCAATCTAAATTGAGGGGATTTCGTTACACCCACAATAAGATGAAAAAGAACATTAGGAACGCTTTCATTGTACTTTGAAATATCACCTTTTTCTCATCAAGCGCAGTCATAAACATAGTCACCACTATATCAACATACGCATCCTTCAAATTCTTAGCCTGACTGTGTGGTGTCAGATCCAATTGCTTGTTCATTGCTGAAACCAGGATGATGACATCGTGCAAGTACGGGGAGATTTTAAAGTCGAGAATCGCATTCTGTTGCACAATTTCTTTAGCTATAGCTCCGTGGATTACTATTCTGAAATAAAATTAACATATTATAATAACACACTTTAAACGGATTCATCATTTCGGCCGAATGAAGTCCACTGCTGGACACAGGCCTCCCCAAAGATCACCACAACACCCGATATAGGTGTGTTGTGGGCTCATTGGGGGATTTGCCATAATCGCCACGCTTGGCAGACGGGTTGGCGATCGCAGTTGAGTTGTTAATGTACTTGAAGGACGCTGCTGCCCATCCTCCGGCTAATCCCTTAGTCGACTTTTACGACACCCACGGGAGGAGATGGGGTGGTGGTATTCTGAGCCGGCACCACACGGCAAACGGATTACATCGCGTATATTACAGATTTTTTGTTGTTCCCAACGTTTCGAATACTTTGCAGCATCCGTGATCGCGGTGGCACTATTTTATTATAATGTGTAATAATCGCGAAAACTTGAGAAATTACAAAATCAACATAGTTTAGATATGTGATCAAAATGGCACACTACAGGTCCACACTTAAAAAATCCAATATTTCTAATCCCAAATTCCAAAATAATGTACTAACAGCATCTGCTTTCCCAAGTGACCTTTCGCTCGCACCACCTTCATAAGTTCTGAATCTTCATTCACATGAAAAAGTTGGCTCCAGTCCACAACTGGTCTATTCTCGGTCTCCATCTTGACGAGGGCTTGGCTGAAATTCTTGAGGACCTTAAAATCTTGCTCGATGGTATACAACTGGTTGGTAGTGTCCTTGCCTAGAGTTTCTTGGATGAGAAGAGAGGCCACGTTGTTAATCTAATAAAGAATTAAATTGTACAATTAATGCCGTTTTTCAAAGAAACTGTTATTCTCAGATCAGTAGCGGTTAACTAAAAAAAAATCTTTTGTTAGTTCGCGTTTATTTAAGTTTAGTTAACGAAGATTTAGGCGGCACGGTTAGTACACTGGGTACAGGCAGTGTGTATACAGTCGGTTGCTGCGCTCTGGGTCGTGGGTTCGATTCCCGCACGGAACAAATATTTCTATGATCTGCAGGTAGTTGTTCTGGGTCTAGAAAAATCCTGATGCGGGGCAAATTTACTTTAAAAAAAAGAATATATTGTCAAAATAAAGTTAAAATAGAATAGACTCACATTGTTTCTGACTTCAAATACTCCAAAAGACTTGATCAAGTCTGACACGTAGTTTTTCCATGCGTCATTGCATAGCTGTTTTCTCAATGACTCGGCTTCGGGCTTAGAGATTACGAAGAAAGTTTGGAGTTTGTACACATCACAGAATATTTGGCCAGGGAAGTTGATTTTTGATGTTAGGATCTGAAAGTTTATATGTAAATGATTTTATTGAATATTGACAATATTTTTTTATTTTCTTCATGAGAATAATAAGTTCGGACCAAGAAGGATGAAAACCTGAATATACACAATAATTCCACCTGCACCATCCAAGCATACCTGAGTCCTTTCAGCATCTGCCAAAGCCTCGAAAGCCTTGCCAACAATATTAGGTGGAATTCCTTTCAAAATGTCAACGGCACCGGGATTCCTCAGGGTAACGTTGTAGGTCAACTGTTCAATATGCATATTTATGTCAATTACTCTGTAGGCACTCTCTATTAACTTGGCCAGGAGGGTGGAGTAGAACACTACGTTGTGTTTCGTATTGGCTGGCAGGAACTTGTTTATGAAATTCATTACTTGGGATAAGCTAAAATGAAGAAACAAACAAAATATATTTTATGATCATAAATTATTGATGTTAAATTGTATTTAAATTTGTAGTACTTACATACTAAATGCGTCAAGTGATGAATCTTTCTGCATAGCTTCTTCAAAGACATTCGCAGCATTGTGGAATACATTTGACACAGCTTGCAAACCACTAGTACCTTTTTTGTTTATATTATTAGCTGCAACTAAACCTGAAGCTCCCTCTATTTCGTTAGAGTGCTGTTTGGCAAACACTTTATCCAAATATTGGAGCCCGATCACAAGTGCGTCAGTAAAGTCTCTTATCATTCCGTAAGACTGAGTGTCGCCAAATGTTGGTTTAAATAGATCCATTAGTTTTGGTATTCTGAAACAAGCATTGGAGATTTATATAGTGTTTCTTTGTTTATTATGAATACTGTGAATTTGCCATGTCGGTTTAAGATACAACTGTCAAATATTTTATTGATAACTGGAAACAAGCCATGAACGTGTAGATATACTTACAAACTTAACTGTATGTAACTGAAGTCTGTCTGTTGACCTTGGAAGATGGAGACCAGCTCCGGAGGTAGAAAATTCTGCAGATTTATCATACGTAGCACAGCAGTCAACATATCACCTAACATATTTAACCTATTATCTCCGGACATTTTGTAGTACATTTCACCAAACTGAAAAGGAATTATATCGTGGTAGAAGTACATTAAATTGCTATCTAACAAGGTTAACAAATGTCCAAAGCATCAATTCAAAGGAATTGAAATTGGTCGAAAGTAGTCTCGATTGCTTCAAACCCTGAACATGTTCCTAGCATATACACCGAGAATCGTTATTTTGAAGTGAAGTGATATTCATCAGTTTCATATTGCAGCTAATTTTTTTGACAAGGCGTAAAGTCATTCGCCTGGTGGTAAGCGTCACGACTGCCTATAATAATTGTAATAGTACCCAGGATTGCGTGGCACCACACTGCGCTTGTCACCTACATTTATTATTTAGTCCCCTCTGCCCACTAATTTCACTAGCTATAGTGCCTTTCCAACCGGAGGACAGTAGTTCTAAAGTTGGCGGCGAATATACTATTACTACGCAACAGGTCCTAACCTTTTTTTTAATTGGTGCCCAGTGGAAATTCTTCATGAACTTCCTTCACCCCGGGGAAGGGCGAAGGGGTATGCCGGACTCCTACCGGCTAAAACCACTGGAGCGGTCATCTTCGGCACCTAAGGGAGGCTCCAGGTCCTCGTATGATCACACTAGAGCCGCCCACTGGTGCCATGCCTATAGGCACATCTAGGAGAGACTTACCACCAGTGAAATCTACTTTCAGACAACATCGAAAAGAGTAAAGATGTACAGTCTTAGTTTTCTGATTAATAAGTAGATCGAATATACCCTGTGTTTCACTTACCATTGTCATATATTTACTGTAATCCACTTGGAACAATACGTCAATAAATATCTTTTGAAGTTCCTCCATGGACGTTGAACACAATTTTTTCATTAAAATATTTAAATGTTCATCGTTTTCTATTATTATGGTTTCTTTTATCGAGGATGTACTGCATCTGTTCACATTGCCCTTTAGTAACTGTAGGAAAGAGATCAGTTTCATTTATATGGCTTAGGTATCGTCATTGCACTAGCACCATGTATACTAATGATAACTATCGAAATTTTTTTAAAAGAGAATGCTACAAATGTGTTTTCGGAACTATCATATTTCGTATTATGAAAGTTAGACTTTCTTTAAGTACGTTTAAACGAAGAAACGAAAAGTTTCAACGACTCTTTTTAAGAAAAAATAAGAGACAAATAGATTGCGGTGAAGTGTTTTGCACCTTCTGCAGCGCTAAATGTGGAATGCCTAGATCGCGAGTCATTAGGTTATTTAAATACATACAAACAACAAGTAAATTATGTAATTCAAAAATATTTTCCGCGAAATACAAACTTACACCTTGAAAACTGAGCTCAGCGTTCATTATGCTCTGCGCTGTATCATCGTCCAGCTCCAACTTGTCTGATAAGTATCGTTTTATTCGCCCTGGCTTGATAAATAGGTCTTTTACCTTCAGACCGTTTTCTGGAAAAGACATATATTTATTAATCGGTGGTTCTATGTTACGATTGTAGCTTTAAGGTATCTCTTGCTTCTCCATCCCTATCAGCATCGTCATCGAAAACTGTTATGTGTGTTATTATCACCGCAGCATAGGCGTCTAATAAACAAAATATCTCAAAGGAATACACGAGCGTAGTAATTACCGTCAAACGGTACCCCAGTATGTTGTTATAGGGGCACATGAGGGGGTACTATGAGGGCTCTACAGTATTTTCTCTTGTTAAATTCCGTTCTCCATCTTTAAACGACACTCAAGGGAGGTGGAGTATTATCGGTAGGAAAGAAGAACTGACTAGATTTTACAAACGACTGCAGCGTCTACGTGTACTTGTGTTATACAAACATAATTCACTGATTAATATTGTGAACCCTAACGCTTTGTACGCCATGACAAATAAATTATTATTATACCATTGTAGTATGTTCTTTCTAAGTTAACCTACATTTTTCTTATTATATATTGTACCATAATTTGTATCAATCAACATGTATGTAATGTAGCCATGTGGTGCCGGCTCAGAATACCACCACCCTATCTCCTCCCGTGGGTGTTGTAAAAGTCGACTAAGGGATTAGCTGGAGGATGGGCAGCAACGTCCTTCGAGTACATTAACAGCTCAACTTCGATTACCAACCCGTCTGTCAAGCGTGGCGATTATGGCAAAACCCCCCAATGGGCCCACAACACACTCATATCGGTCGTTGTGGTGATCTATGGGGGAGGCCTGTGTCCAGCAGTGGACTTCATTCGGCCGATATGATAACATTGTAATGCTAATTATTTTAAACGAGTGTCCATGAATTTTCGTGCCAGCTCTTCCTCATAGTACCAACCTATTGCAACCGTGCAACTAAATTCCTTATGTTTCGTATTGCCAATAATTGGTTTGTTTTAAATAAAAAGATTGGCTTAGGCTATAACAACAGGGTGACAATTCCAGAACATTAAAACATCATCAAAGATTCCTAATATTTAAGAGCTGCATAATAAAGCACAGCTGGTACTTACTGCTAATATATATGAAGGCGGGCTCATCAACCACATCAGCTAGCGTGGCCAGGAGTTTAAGAGCGTCGGGCATCGAAGCCGCCACATCCAGCACAGTTTCATTAAAGATAGGTGCTAGCTTTCGCTGCAGTTGAGTTAACCTGGGGAATAATTGATTTGATTTCAATACCGATAAAAATGAAAAAATGCATCAATTAGTTGAATTTTTAAAGCAAAACGATGTCGCACACTAGCATTTCTCCTGTGTCGTAGGCACAGTTTACACACACAAATCTCACATGCACAAACACCCAGACCTGGAACAACTATCTGTGGATACAAATATTTGTTCTGTGCGGGGATCGAACCCAGGACATGTAGCACAGAAAACCAATGCTTAGCCACTGCGTCAATACCATCAAACTTCGAGACGGTTATGCGTAATGCAGGGAAACAACTAAATGGAAATCGCACACGCTGGAATACGAGCCAAATAGTATTATAGTATTGCCGTGTGGTGCCGGCTCAGAATGCCACCACCCCATTTCATCCCGTGGGTGTCGTAAAAGTCGACTAAGGAATTAACCGGAGGATGGGCAGCAGCGTCCTTCGAGCACACAACAACTCAACTGCGATCGCCAACCCGTCTGCCAAGCGTGCACTGAGCACACTACACACCCATATCGGTTGGTGTGGTGATCTTTGGGGGAGGCCTGTCCAGCAGTGGACTTTATTCGGCCGATATGATGAGAATGTCATCTAGATAAAGTTTAAGAAGTTTTCGGTATATAGACGGAATTTAATTTAACAAGTGTATGAACTTACTTTGAATTCTCAAAAGTGGGCAATTCATCAAACTCGTCAAGAGGCGAGCAGTCATTGTTGATTGTGCACATAAATGACTGCAGGAACGGCACCATGCCAGCACTCGGCAGCGCACGTGCAGGGAACCCACCTGAACAAATAACATTACTTCATGCTTCACCAATGTTTATTGAGAGGTTTATATCTAGCAGTGGATTGTGATAGCCTGGTGGTGTCAGGATTAAGAATATAGCACCACTCCATCTCCTCCCGTAGATGTAGTAAAAGACTAAGGGTCTCTTTACCAGAGGGATGGGCAGCAGCGTACCTTCTGTGAAATAGTAGCCATTCTGCGCTTACCAAAGTGCCTGCCAAGCGTGGTGAGTATTGGCACATTTCCCCCAAAATGACAATACAACTGTGAAAATCTATGGGGGAGGCCTTTGTTTAGCAGTGGACGTATAAATGGCTGATACAATAACAACGAAGATGATGATGATTGAGATATCCCACAGCTGGACAATTTCCCATATTGTTTGAATTACACACGCGGTAGAAAATATCGAAAGTGCTATGTCGTAATATCGATTAGTTTCAAGAAATTTTTACTCAAGTAAAACGACATTTAAATTCAAGTCGCTATTTTGCGTATGCCTGATGTTTGTTGATGAATGATGAGAAATGCATCTGGAATTGACACACCTTATGTTTGTTATTCTGGTCACTTTGACAATAAAAAGGCTAAAAAACACGCTTAACACTTATGTTATATCCATATCTAAGTGAGAAGTAATCTGGTGCCGTTCAGCCGGCATATCACAGCCGAAATATATATTGTCTCAAGCGGGACGTAAAGACATAAGTCCGGTCGTGGATGCTTTATTTTTGGTGCTAGGTAGGGACCAGCGCAGTGCCAGATATTCGCTGCTAAGCAGTAGTGTTTAAACTTTAGACATTACTGTGCTCCGGTTAGAAGGCAGTACCTTTCTAGTTAGTGAAATGACTGGGCATAGGAGACGAAATAACTTTACGACACTTCAATTTTATTTATTTGTATAAATGTATAGATGAAATAAAACGAATTTTCTCACAATAGCAGTATACTTCGTGCATCGTCTATAAACACAGGATGGCATTATTTTTTCGCAATATGTTACTTAATTAATTAAATGCTTATGATTCACGTCGAGCCACAACACTGGACGGTGCGCGACTAAGTGAACTCTGGGCAATTACCTTGCTTTCATTTGACTATCGTAGAGAGCGGGCAATGTAACGCTTATGATTCACATCGAGCCGCCACACTGGTCAGTGCGCGACTAACTGAACTCCGGGCAATTACCTTGCTTTCATGTGACCATCGTAGAACGCGGGCAACACATCTACACTTATAAAACCATCTTAGGTTATACTTACATGTGGGGAAGTCTTGGTTATCTACATTAACCCTAACTACATATAAACTGAGCATAACAGCCGTCGCCCATATTATTCCCGCTAGCGTTATCTGAAACAAAAAATACAGTGTTTTTGAAAACGGTTACAGAAACACGCCATTATCGTCTCCGATAGATTTAAAATGGCGTCTTCGTAGTTTAGTGGTCTGCACTTTGACGCAACTGAAAGGCGCTGATGCAGCCCGCCAGTAAAAGATGTACACAACAAAAGCAATGGGTACTGCATTAAAGTACGTGCGGAATTCATCATTTTTCATAATTTCGGCCACATGAAGTCCACTGCTGGACACAGGCCTCTCCGAAAGATCACCACAACGAACGATATGGGTGTGTTGTGGGCTCGTTGAGGGATTTTAGCATAATCGCCATGCTTGGCAGACGGATTGGCGATCGCAGTTGAGTTTTTAATGTAGTCGAAGGGCTGCTGCCCATCCTCTGGCTAATCCCTTAGTCGACTTGTACGACACCCACGGGAGGAGATGGGGTGATGGTATTCTGAGCCGGCACCACACAGCATGCGGAATTATATTGTATAAAAAAATGTATTGCGCAAAATGCATTGCCGCGCGTAATACAAGATTTGAGTAGGTGTGTACATGATTAATAATATGACGTAAAAATCTTATTTAAAAATGAGTTTGTAGAAAAACCGCGAAGAAGAAGCGAAAAGACTGCCAACTGTAAGTACTGTGTTAATGTTTTTATTTACTGTTATTTTTAATTTTGTAAGGTGAGCAAACAATAAGTTTAATTCCAATAGTAAGTCATACAACCGCAAACAAAATTATAACAAATTGCATCTTTTCGTTTGTGCTATAAGGAAAATGAGCAATTCAAAATGTTCCATCAAATGAAGGGTTTAACTTTAATATTATATTTATGTGAGTTTAGCCACAAACAACTAGTAATTTTAATATTTTTAACAGGAACGATTATTAGTCTTTGGTTCATCACTTTGTTGATTGGAATTTGATCAATACGCTAAGTTTATACAGTTTGGTTTCTTTTCTCGACCATCGAAGAAATCCTTTTTTACAAAGAACACCTCAGCTAGAGGTTTTGATTTTGTAATGAACTTGGGTGGAACGTACCAGTTTTCTCTTTCGTATGAGGTAGTCCTTCCAGAGCAGTAAGCGCAGTTGCTGCCCACCCGCCATTTTGAACTGCGATCACTGCCACGCGACATTCCTGAAACAAAAATTATTATAATTAAGATTTGGTTGCAGTTGATATGTTATGTGGCGTCGTGTATCGGGTCGCTTAATTGCCCTACAATATGGTTGCGCTGAGCGACGCCGATGCATGCGTCATGCTCGTGAACGAGTGCTGTCTGTTGGGATTGGTCAGCTTAATGCTGATGCATGTCAATTTAATCATAAATTTTCCTTGCTTGTTTAGTGTGGACTTTTTGAGAAGTTTACTTTTTTCTGCTACCTTGTCCTCACAATATTTATTTTGTGAACAATGTAATCTAAAATACTAAAACAATTATTATAATTTAAAATGAGTAACCATGGAGTTTATTGCCCGTTCTTCTCCATAGGAAATCTACATCTTGGAACGCGGCAACTAAAGTCTTGACTATTGATAAGTGCCTGCATATGGTTTTCATATCGGCCATTTACACGTCCACTGCTGAACAAAGGCCTTCCCCCATAGATTTTCACAACTGTGTCATCATTCATCTTCCAATACTCACCACGCTTGGCAGGTGGGTTGGTGAGCGCAGTAGGTATGGCTACCGTTTCACAGAAGGGACGCTGCTGCCCATCCCTCTGGTTTAGATTGCCTTAGTCGCCTTTTACGACATCCACGGGAGGAGATGGAGTGGTGCTTAGCGGCGGGTTAAGAATACTTAACCCGGACACCACACGGAATGCAATTATGTATATGTTTTTACATGTTTTTTTTTTATCTTTATCATTTTATGCTAACTAACATAAAAGGCCTCCTGCCAAGCATGGTAGGTATAAAATGACGACAAGATTGTGGGAATCTATGGGAAAGGCTTTGTTCAGGAGTACACGTCCCTAGGCGTTGGTGCACGGCACGGTCGGTGCAGTGGCTGATACAGTCGGCTGCTGCGCGTCGGTTCGTGGGATAGATTCCCGCACGGAACAAATATTTGTATGATCTGCAGATAGTTGTTCCGGATTTGGGTATATTGTGTGAAAATTTATGTCTGTAAACGCACGCAAGACACAGGAGAAATACTAGTGTGGGGAAACGTTTATTAATTATTTTTTTAAGAAAACGTTTCCCTACTCTAGGGTTTCTCCTGTGTCTGTGTGTGTAAAAAGAAAGAAAGGCTGATATGATGATTATGTGGGGAGACAAGAGTCGTAGAAATATTCAATCCAATTCTTTATTGCATTCCATAAGTAAATTATTAAAAAAACAGATGGTAGGTTTATATCTATAGACCAATTGTGTACCCTGTTGGGACAGCATAGTTATAAGAGAGAGGAAGAGTTTTAATAAATAGTAATTAAAATGTATAGTCGATGAATTCTTTTACGCTATAGTAGCTTTTGCTAAGCAAATATTTTTTTAATTTTAGTACAAAAATATTAAATTTATTTTCAGTTTTTATGACATTTGGTAGCATGTTATATTTTTTATAGACATCACCAAGGGAACCGAGGAGTGCATAGCTAAATTAAAGAGATATCATATATAAACAGCGGAAGGAATACGAAAAGTGGTAGATATCAAAATCTGGATGAATGAATTTTAACGAACAAACAAGTTCGCTTTGGGAATCTATGGGGGAAGTCTTTGTCCAGCAGTGGACTACCTTCGTCTGATATGATGATGGATTTTCAGGCAGTACGGAACTCAACCTTTTTTTTTTATTGATGTCCAGTGGAAATTTTACATGGAACTTCCTTCACTACTACTACTACCGGCTAAAACCACTGGAGCGGTCATCTTCGGCACCTAAGGGAGGCTCCAGGTCCTCGTAAGATCACACTAGAGCCGCCCATTGGTGCCACGCCTTTAGGCACATCACAGAGGGGAGACTGTAAAGCGGTCAACCCCTCTAGCGGAGGGAAGGCGACTGTAAAAAGGTCGCCCCCCCAGGCACTTCTCGGGGAGGATTGTAAAGGATCCCCCCAAGCCTCGCTTTGCGCTGTTCTGCGCACACGGCGGCACGTGACCACTTGCGCGCCACCGTCTTCCCGGGGGTCGCTCGGTGTGAGCACGCAGACTCCCCAATCTGCGCACCCGCGACCCCCGAGACGGAACTCAGCCTATCACAGCACTCGCATGGACAATGGGCCTGAAGATATAAGACAAAAGGATAAAAGGCTGTTGATCGCACACCTAACGTGGGTAAAAATAAAAACTCGCGATTCATGCAGTTTCACACAAAAAATCTATTTCACCGAATTGTGTGCACCCAAAACAGAATGACAATCGGCTTGTTCCGGCTTACACGATGCACACGTCATTGTACAGTGTACATGAACATACAAAGTTATACAATTTTCTCAGCATTATAATTCCAACATTTTGGGGAAGTCCGTAACAATTAAAATGTTTAAAAGCAAGCAAAAACATTAGATTAACATTGATTACTAGTAAATATTATTCTGATGGCGTGAGATTTGTGTTCTGTGTGATTTCTAGCAAAGAACAACCTCCTGGAAAGGTCGCTGATGGATAATCTCAAGAGGAAAGGCAGCAGCATCTGTAATATACTTATAACAATCACCAAAATCATCATCGTCACCATCATTTTAGCCGTAAAAACGTCAACTGCTGGACAGAAGCCTCCCCAAAAGATTGCCACAACGACCGGTATGGGTTTGTGTTGTGTGAGTAAAGTAACTATTCACATATAATTTGAGGTAAAAAAAAACTAGAAAAGGAATTTTTCATTACGAGATGCTTAAAAATCTGTGTCAAGGTAGAGATTTTTCGATATTTCGGAAAATTTTGTACTACTGTAAATCCGTAAGATTTTGCTGAACATTTAATGTGTTTTTTTGGTAGATATTAACCCAAGCTCTCACTCCCTGCAGTATGTCGTGCTACTTACTGGACATCCTGTATATATTTCTAGAAGGGGGATCTCACATTCACCCCCTTCGAGACCTGCCTATAGGCGTTGCACCTACTGGCGGCTCCACAGCGTTCATTGTCGAGATCCCGGAGGCCCGTCACTCCGGGGCGGAAGAAATCTAGGAAGATTTCCACCGCGGCGAAAATATGGTAAGACAACATTTTGGCGTAGTGACCTAGCGATTGGCTTTCTGCGCGACATGTCTCGGGTTCGATCCCCACACGGAACTAATACTTGTATGATTTAAGTTGTTTAGTGTTTGTGCATATGAGATTTATGTCTGTAAAGTACCCGTTGCGGGCATAAATTGGGTGTATATACAAGGTCTTACTTTAATAGTCCACGATATTTTGCTTGGAGCCTATGTGAATGCTGACGATAACGTAGTTTTTCAGCATTTTTTATCACTCATTTCATTACTTACTGGTTCTTCTAGTAAGTTATAATCATATCCACTTGCATCTAGTAAGAAAATGGTGGTCGTGGCCTGCCGACCTATTTAGGTAGTCGGCAACTTCTAACGAGACAGGCGATAAAGGCGCCCGTCAGCGTCGCACAAAAGAAGGAAACAAAATTTTCACTGTCAAATTAACTTTATGTGGTAGGTACGTCATCTTTAGCATTTACTACAGTGCCATGCAAAATATCGTGGATTATTAAAATAAAACCTTATATAGAAGAAAATATGGTGTGGGCATCGCATAAAAAAAGGTGTTTTGTCAATCATATTTAACGAATGAGTTTATAAGTCCCATTTCCATGTGATGGTGGCCGTCATCACCAGTAACTGATGAAGGTAGCTGGGAGTCGTAGAATGCAGGCGCAGGTAACAATTTTTTAAATTTAAATATTACTAAATTTTATATATTTTCTAGCCAGTCTACTTTTTTTTATAACATCGGCCATACGTCCACTGCTGAACAAAGGCCTCCCCTATAGATTTCCAAAACTGTATCATC
Organism: Diloba caeruleocephala; assembly: GCA_947459985.1. Classification (NCBI taxonomy): domain Eukaryota; kingdom Metazoa; phylum Arthropoda; class Insecta; order Lepidoptera; family Noctuidae; genus Diloba; species Diloba caeruleocephala. Next base: position 20,891,871 of record OX381625.1, read on the forward strand.
ATTTTGGGGGGAATATGCAAATACTCACCACGCTTGGCAGGCGGGTTGGTGAGCGCAGTATGGCTATCGTTTCACAGAAGGGACGCTGCTGCCCATCCCTCTGGTTTAGATTCCCTTAGTCGCCTTGTACGACATCCATGGGAGGTGATGGAGTGGTGCTATATTCTTAATCCGGACACCACATGGACAGTCTACTTAAACGATTATTTTTGTTTCAGCCTAATCAAAAAGAACCAAAATGCCGCTTGTCAGCATTCCTTCTACCTAGAGTTGCCGTCCCCGGCTGAGCTTGCCCGGATACCTAGCTTGGGGAGCGTACGTGGTATACAGTTTAAAGTTTTACGGATTTTAAAGTTTCCTGCGCTCTCCGCCCACCCGGCCAGGGGTACCCTCATCTGCCATATTATTCGTCGCCTGCCACACACCAATGCGGGCGCCAGGTATAAAATATAATTCGTTGGTCTGCATGAACCATGGTTGGGGAATAACTGGCCCCGCCCGACTTTTTTGTTAAAAGTTTTACTTGTTTCTTTTTAGAGTAAATAAATGTGAGAACTTTTTCCAATTTGGTATCCGTATCTAACACTAAAAATAAGTCTAAGATACTAAACTATTAAAACATCATCTAGGTAAGCGCAGTCAAATTAAACCTGTTTATTGAAGCTGGTTAAAAAACTACCCAATCAAATGTAATGAAATTTATATGGGACCAATTCGAAAGCATTCTGCACCAGTTAAAAAAAGAATTGCTCAAATCGGTCCACAAATCTCGGAGTAATCGGTGTACATACATAAAAAATAAAAAATACGCATCGAATTGAGAACCTTCCTTTTTTTGAAGTCGATAAAAAGCCAGGGATTTGATGCTACCTGTCCTGGTTTATTGATTTTAAAGAAAGAAAGAAAATATTTATTTGGCACAAACAATTATACAGCAAACAAAAACATGATATTAAAACAAAAGTGCCAAAAGGGCCAACAGCTCAGCATGATGTCAGGTGGTAGTACCAAGTACCACTACCTAACGCTGATTTTCAGCTGCAACCCACGAGTGCCATACGCACGAAACTAGTAGAATAAATTTACAAAATTCTGTATGTATATAATGTATGTAACAGCACGTGATATGATAATTAGGTACATAATGTAATGATATTTGTTTAGTATACACTAATAATAAATACATGTAACGATGAATTAAATAGGCGTAGGCGTTTTACAGATGTCAATCCTACACGTACCTAGTTCTCGTTCGTGACTGTTGTGTTACCCCAAACAAACTGACAGACAGTTCCCAAACAAACGCATCAATTGGATCCGCGGCCCGAGCCATTGTCCACCAGCTATCATTACGTGTTATATAAATACGTTGCCAATTGCTGGCGAAAAATTCAAGTGGCTAGGCTATTGTGAATGTAATGAAAAATGGAAGTTATTTATTACTGTCATTTGGAGCCTTATTAACTTGATAATCGAGTCAAGTCCACCGGAATCGTGCTTCATTCTGAACATTCAATTCATCAAAATCAGGGCGCTATTATCTGTATATCTACATGTCATATAAGACCAAAAAGTATATTTTTGTTTCAAAATGTGAAATTTATTTTAATAATAACAGATTTTCAACTCTGGCTTGCCTTAGTTGGCCGATCAGAGAGGGGCCGCCAGAACTATATGCTCGGGGGTGGAAGTGTCTAATGGCGTAATAACGGGGAAACCCGCTCCGAGTCTTCGAGACGCGCGATGGTGAAACCGGTGCCGCACCTCTCTACACCCCTAGCCGCTCAACACCGGTGGTTGCTCCTTGTCGCCTGTAGTGGTGGCCATTTAGGTCTGCCACAGAATTTCCGCTTTAAAGGTTGAAAGGCAGACGCCGTTGTTTCCGTTTTTAGAAGCATATAATCCATTTAGCACCCATTACAATAGACCTTATAATTGTAGTTTCCATCTTATACAATAGTTTTACACCTCCGGGGACAATCCGAGACTGCATATTATAGTGTAGCCATGGAGAGTTCCCGGTTAGTGTCCCATCACATTTTAGATTAAAATTCTCTGAAGGGCCTCTGCGTGTTGGACCCGTGTCCCCGCGTAAGCCTATCAAAAGACCGGGTTCCCCCTTACAGGGGACATAAACCCGTGTAAAAGAGAAAAATTAAATAATGATAGTGCAGCCAAGGCAGGATGGTTAGTGTCCCATTACATTTTAGATTAAAATTCTCTTAAGTGTCTGCGTGTTCGACCCATGTCCGTGCGTAAGCCTATCAAAAGGCCGGGTTCCCCCTTACAGGGGATATAAGGCCGTGAATAGAGAAATTAGAAAATAATAGTTAAGAAATGCATTGTTACACTTCACGTGGTCCGCGGACTAACCTTTTTTTCGGCCAAAGAATAAGTATTGCCAGTCAACGTGGCAATGCTGCAAGTCTTCTGGGAACGTTACCAGTGGACGGCGATGAGAAGGAGAGCCATATATGTAAATGCCTCCTTTCTCATAGTTGCATCTTTTTATTATATGTTATCGGAAATGTATATAATTCAGGAATTGTATAAATTTCATAGGAATTGTATAAAGTGCAAGCTAGTTTAGGAAATGTGTAAAATATTTTTAATTCACGTAAAACCATATACAGGCATTTATTATAGTCAAGACTTTAGTTGCCGCGTTCCAAGATTTAGATTTCCTATGGAGAAGAACGGGCAAGAAACTCCATGGTTACTCTTTTTATATCATCAATCAGTATCTATTTTTTGACTACATTTTTCTCGAAGTGAAGGTCAATTGACGTACAATATAATCATCAGCAGGACATAGTATAAAATAAAGCCGCCCGGGAGCATCGGTCTGTATGAATGCTAACATTAATCTGGATAACTACCAAACAGATTAGATGGAGATTCCACCATTACGTAGATGTAGTTTCCGAGGATGGAGCAATATAAACCATTGATTTATGACACTAGATATAGGTAAAACTCCGGGCGAAGCTGGGCCAGATTCCTAGTTATTAATACACAAACATAAAAGGAAACTATTACACATCTATACAAATATATAAAATTGAAGTGTCTGTTTGTAATGTCAAAATAACAGCTTTTTACTAAATGCACATGAAAGTATATACGGTACCTACAACAAAAAAGCTATTTGTATTTTTTTTGTCTGTCTGTCTGTTTGTTCCGGGTAATCTCCGAAACGGCTGGACCGATTTTGACGGGACTTCCACTAGCAGGTAGCTGATGTTATAAGGAATAACTTAGGCTACTTTTATTTTAGAAAAATAATTAGAGTTCCGCAAAAAAAAAAATAACACCCTTGAAATTAATAGTATCGAAGTACTCTAAATTTCTTTTGAATAAAACGCGGGTGAAACCGCGCGTCCCAGCTAGTGTAATCATAAAATCTGATTCCAAATTGTAGATGTACCTTCCTATTCACTACAAGCCATTGTATTAGCTTCGGCCTTCAAATTATCTTGTATAATAAGTGTTCGTGTTTTGTCGTATCCTGTCACGATGTCAACCGAAGCAGCCCGATGGACGTATGTCACTCTGATTACATGTTTACCGCGGCTTGCGGGGTTGTGGTCGCTGTACGGTACGGCACACGTAAATATATAGTACACCTTGTTAAGATTTATGTAATTAGACACTGTGTTATCAGTATTTGATGATTCCTTGCTGTGATCGGCAATTTGCCTTGATTGCGTGGATACCATTCGCCTGACATGCGTTGATACCAATTTGTTTCTGTAAACGCACCCACGACAAAGGAGAAATGCGAGTGTGGAGCAGAATTAATAAAAAAACAATTGCCTTTATGAAGTTTCATCATCATCAGCGCATTGCAGCCCACTGCTGGACATAGGCTCCCCAATGTCACGCTACTAAGCACGATCTTCTTTCTCATCCAACTTGTGAAGGTAGTCACTACACAGAGCCTGAGGGCGGCCTACACTACGTTTGCCATTTAAAAACGAAGAGTAGCGATACGTATTACAGATCGCGAATCACTCAAGTAGAATTTGAGTCGAGATTGCGTTAGTCAAAAATGAACCTTACGTTATAGGTTCAGCATTTATATTCAATTGATGCAATCTCGACTCAACGTCTGCTTGAGTTTTGATTCTCGATCTGTAATACGGGCCTTAGTTAGACATTATCCTTATGAAGTTTTTTCGAGTTGTATTTGCGTCTGGCTCAAAGTTCGCTTTTCCAATAATGGAAACAAGTTTTTATACAAAATGCACAAAAAACTTACCTATTGCTTAATAATTGTAATAACATTTTTCTATCACGTGCAACATTCGTGCTACGATTCTATTAATAAGTAGGTACCTATCGACTATGCCTTGAGCCTGTACCTACGACTTAAAAACACATATTGTCTTACTTATTGATATAAGTGAACCACAAATATTTTTATTTCAAATAAACCAATTACTAATACACATGAAACATCAGAATTTAAATTGCAATGTTCAAATTCGTTAATCCACTAGAGAAGAAAAAAAAATACCGGTTGCACTCCGGGAGTGCCGACAGAAGTGAAAACTTATTATTTGTCTGTATGTCTATATAAAAATATGCGTATCGCGCTAAAAGAAGTTTTCACTTCAGGCGTCTCGTGACGGTGTCGCGAGTCCAGAGATTTTGTCTCATCTGAAAATATGCGTACCGCGCTAAAAGATTCACTTCAAAAACTCCAAAGATACTCTTTTAAAATAATTGAAATTACAATGTTGATTGATTCTTTGATGGTAAAACATGTAACGAGAAATATGTCGGTTAATATGTAAGGGATTTCATACTACAATAATATTATAATAATTTATTTGCAATGACAGTTAACGGTTGACCAGTCCCAACAGACGGCACCCGTTCACGAGCATGACGCATGCATCAGCATCGCTTAGCTCAACCATATTGTAGGGAACCGAACGACCCGATACACAACGCCACCGCCAGCAAGACATTTTAGTGAGCACGACAATACTGCCAGGCAAGAGACACAGTATAAGTACTTAATACTAAAGCCGTGTGGTGCCGGCTCAGAATACTACCACCCCATCTCCTCCCATGGGGGTCGTAAAAGTCGACTAAGGATTAGCCGGAGGATGGGCAGCAGCTTCCTTCGATTACATTAACAACTCAACTGCGATCGCCAACCCGTCTGCCAAGCGTGGCGATTATGGCAAAACCCCCCAATGAGCCCACAACACAAAACAACACAAAACAATATCGGTCGCTGTGGTGAACTTTGGGGGAGGCATGTGTTCAGCAGTGGACTTCATTCGGCCGAAATGATGAATTATTAATCTACCATTTTTAATTTTTTATAATGGTAGATCTGTTGGCAACTTCATGATCAATTTGTAAGTTGAAACAACAAACAAACTGACTGATTTTGAAAACTCATAATTTGGTGTTCAATATGCAAATATGCACACACATTATTTAGTGCGAAATCGTAAGCATTTTGGCCTTTGCTTTGATCAAATATAAACGTGCAAATTTTCCAAAACAGTTTGCAAATATTAATATTGCATTATGACATGACTACGCCATTACTAAAATAAAAATAGCTTTTTCTAGTAAACACACACGATATACGTCGTTTGGGTGGGTAAATGCGGAATCCTCCGAAAATCCTGCAGCTTAGATGACAAAGGTATCAAGGACGGAGGAAGACACTCTTACGGACAATATAATCATCTAAATTGACAGTTGCTTATTAATACATATTTTATCCCACTTTTAAAGCTTTCTGATAGAGTCAGTTGACGCAGAAGTCGAAGGATTTCTTCCGCTGATATAGTATTGACGAAGAGACGTTGAGGTGGAAGTGTAGAAGCATTTATTCAAGATCCGTTTCATTCTACCTTTTTAACGACTGAAACTGTTTTCTAAAACCAACCTGCTAGATATAGATCATTTATCATTAAACATTCGGTCCCCATGCATGCGGTGGTGGCTCCTTAGACAAGTCAGGTGACTAGGGAGGCGAAATATCCCGGGAGGTCGCGGGCGCGCAGATTGGGGGTTCTGCGCTCTCACCACGTGCCGCCGTGTGCACAGCACAAGGCACAGCGAGACTTGGGGGGAACCTATACAATCCTCCCCGAGAAGTGCCTGGGAGGGCAGCCTTTTTACAGCTGCCTGCCCTCCGCTATAGGGGGTGACCGCTTTACCATCATCCACTCCGAGATGTGCCTAAAGGCGTGGCACCAATGGGCGGCTTTAGTGTGATCTTACGAGGACCTGGAGCCCCCCTTAGGTGCCGAAGATGACCGCTCCAGTGGTTTTATCCAGTAGGAGTCCGGCATACAGATTCCCCAATCTAAGCACCTGCAAACCCAGAGGCCCCCCCGCCTTATAGCGACGGCAGGGGGTTTCAGGCGTCGGTACTGCAGCCCTACCTACTTCACGCGCCATGACAACTGTGTGTGGGCGTAGTTGTGTTCTGGGTGAAGGACAGGAACAGCCTGTAAATTACCCAAACAAAAGGCATTTCCACTGTTTTTTTTATATATTATGTAACATGGCGACGAGCCGACCAAGTCTTTCACCTGTAAGCGATATACCTGCCCATAACTTGCTCTCAGACTAACCCAGGACTTCCGTGTGGTACCACACTGCGCTCGTCGCCTCTATATTAGTTACTTAATTAGCTACCTTCTAAGCGGAGCACAGTAATGTCTAAAGTTTAAACCCTTTTTTAATAAGACGATGGCCCACATTAGTTCTCCTATCTTGGGTACAGTTTACGGACAGAAATCTGACAAGCACAAATGCCCAGACCAGGAACAACTATCTGTGGATCGTACAAATATATGTTTCGTGTGGGGGTCGAGCCCGCGACACGTCACACAGAAAGCTTATGGCTTAGCCACTACGCCAGCCGTGCCGTCAAATATTAATCAATCAATAAAACATACCAAGATCGCCAACCCGCTTGACAAGGGTGGTTATTGTAATGTCACCTATGACATGATAAGTAGCGGTTATTGGAAGACCCATACTCAGGAGCAGTCGTTTGCTTACTGAAACGATGATACGTAGGGTAACATAACATCCGCGAGGTGTAGAGTTTAATATTTTGTATTTATTCATAAAGGCCACCAAAAATCTTGATGACTTTTGGTAGCACTGCTGACACATAACTCTTGTACAAGAGGAATCATAGTACAAGCAAACAAAAAAGTAACTGATTGCATAGAAGTTACTTCAGCCGTACGTTGCGCTTGCGCCGCTTACATAATATATGTCTTTTCAGCGTGTAAATGAAATATAATTAAATATGGTTACTAATCAAATAATCTAACAGTATTCGATGGCCGTGTTTGTTGAATATTTTGTCACGTTTCAGTCGCAGCGCGATAATGCGCAGGCACATCTGCACGTACCTAATGTACTCGTACAATAAACTATTTAGTTATGTAGATACCTATATATTCAACTTAGTTGTATTTAATCTCCACTGGCATTATATCAGCCAAAGGACATCCACTGCAGAACAAAGGCCTCCCCCGTAGATTTCCACAAATTTGTCAGAATTTTAGGGAGTATTTGTATTACTCGCCACGCTTGGCAGGTGGGCTGGTGAGCACTCTATGGCTTTTGTTCCACGCCCATGGAAGAAGAAAGAGTGGTTCTATATTCTTAAACCACACGGAAGACCTCAGTCTAACTTTATTTCAATCCCAAGACATTTTTAGGATGTCTTAGGCTTTTGGTAGACGGTCTCGCGCGTGGCTCCGAAGGCGCCCAGTTGGTTTTATCATGGTTTTATCGGAGGCGGATGCGTATCGTAGGACTCATGATGACATCCGCGGAGTCGCAATAGTCAAAGTCGGAGGTCACAAAATCAAATAAAAACATTTTTAAATCTCATAATTAGGCCGAAAAAAGTCCACTGCGGGACACAAGCCTCCCCCAAGTATTGTCACAACGACTGGTATGGTTTCGTGTTGTGTGCTCATTGGGGGGTTTTGCCATAATCGCAACGCTTGGCAGACGGGTTGGTGATCACAGTTGAGTTATAAATGCACTCGAAGGAAGTTCCTGCCAATCCTCCAGTTATTTCCAAAGCTTTTACGACACCTACGGTGTTAGATGGGGTGGTGGTATCGTACCAATATAATAACATTGAAGTGTCTATCTCTTATTTTAAAAAAAAGGCAAAAATTTAAGTGAACACTTCTATTTATACGATGGCTAACCTTCAATGACGGTTTATAGAATGTTTGGTTGTTTGTCTGAAAGTTTACCTCGAATAAGCTCCGAAATGGATCAACAGATTCCAGTGAAAACTTTCAGAGATTAAAGCAGGATTTTTTACTTACATTCGTGTATGTTCCATTGAAGGTATGAATATAAATATGATTTACGTCTAGCGAAGCGGGCGGTAGCGGTTTGTTCGAAAATAGGAAGCAAGAATAAAACTTGTGTAAAGTTTGTATATGTAAGAGTTTTAAGAGTGTATGGTTTTTTAAATTTAATTTGGTGACGAACCTTTTTTTTCCTGTTGCCCAGTGGAAATTCTTCATGAACTTCCTTCGCCCCGGGGAAGGGAGAAGGGGTATTTTTTTTTATTTGGGACAAGCCCGCCACACGTTCCCAACCACTGCAACTCCTGTAAGCCAGGATCTACAATGGCGACCGCCGAAAAGAACACCGACCAGTGAAGGTCGGTGTGTCCCAGGGAAATGAATAACTGTCTTGGAACCCGCAACGAAATTAATCAGAAAAGAAAAAGGAGGAGTAGGAAGGCGAAGGGGCTTGCAGGACTCCTACCGGCTAAATCCACCGGAGCGGTCATCTTCGGCACCTAAGGGCCAGTTCCTCGTATGATCACACTAGAGCCGCCCACTGGTGCCACGCCTATTGGCACATCTCGGAGAGGGTGACTGTAAAGTGGTCACTCCCCGGGGGATTGTAAAGGATCCCCCAAAGCGTGCAGCGCGTGACCACATGCGTGCTACCGTCTTTTCTTGGGTCGCTTGGTGTGGGCACGCAGATTCCCCAACCTACGTACTCGCGAACCCAGAGGTCCCCCACCTTATAACAACGGCAGGGGGTTACAGGCGTACAGGAATTAGGCGCCAGGGCGGTTGTTACCCGGGCGCCGTCTCCTCCTTCTTCGAGCGGGATCGGCCCTCTCCCGATCCCGGTGTACTATGCCAGACTCCTACCGGCTAAAACCACCGAAGCGGTCATCTTCGGCACCGAAGGTGGCTCCAGGCTCGTAAGATCACACTAGAGCCGCCCATTGGTGGCTTTAGGCACATCACGGAGGGGATAACTGTAAAGCGGTCACCCCCTCTAGTGGAGGGAAGGCGACTGTAAAAAGGTGGTAACCGTTATGCCTGCCATAACAATTGTCATGCTACCCGGGGCTAGTCCTGCGTGGCACCACACTGCACTCGTCATTTCGAAACATTTAGCTATTTAATTTCTTATGCCGAGTAATTAATCACGCACGCGCCGCGCGTAACTTAGTCTTTCATATTTACCATCTCTTTTACTCATTTAACTGGTGCTTTATATTGTAAACAACAAAAAACGTAATCGCATATCTGATCACACTCGACTCTCGTCATTCGTCAGCAGTCAGTTCGTGCAGTGTCGGTTGGTGCAGTGGCTGATACAGTCGGCTGCTGCGCTCCGGGTCGTGGGTTCGATTCCCGAACGGAACAAATATTTGTATGATCTGCGGGTCTGGGTGTATGTATGTGGAATTTATGTCTGTAAACGCACCCGCGACACAGGAGAAATCCTAGTGTGGGGCAACGTTTTTATTTCAAAAAGAAAACCTTGAACCTTCTCAGAATTAAACATTGATGGATGTACGGCAAGTTGTGTATGTACAGAATTAATTAGCGAACTAATTATAGAAAAAAACAACAGCGGTGCACGTCAATCATATAATATAGCAATTTATCTCAGACTCGCTGCGTAGGCATCCGTCTGTGAAGGCAAATATGTGTACCTAAAAAACTTTGTTTTTCTTAGTAATATAAATAGTATGCTGTTTGGTTTATTTCTAGTGGAATATTCCATGTTGTATGTCCGAAAGGCTTTTTGCTAGAGAGCATTTCATTCATTGGTAATAGAGGTAACAAGAGAAAACAACTTGATAGAATCAGATACACGAAAAACAAGAAAATATAAAATTTTCACTTGACACAGTTTATGAAAGGACTATGAAATTGGACTTCTGGGGTGGAAGGCCTGGTGACCTGAAATACAGGCTTCAATCTAGTTTAGGCACCAGTCTCCCACAGAAATATTTGTACAGTAACAATATACCAATATTTGTATGATAAATAAACGAAAGTTTCAAAGTTTTTTTCAAGAGGTAACCCGTGCAAGCACCCGAGCGCCGTGTGGTGCCGGCTAAGAATACCACCACCCCATCTCATCCCGAGGGTGTCGTAAAAGGCGAATATGGGATTAGCCGAAGGATGGGCAGCAGCTTCCTTCGAGTACAATTATAACTCAACTGCGATCGCCAACCCGTCTGCGAAGCGTGGCGATTATGGCAAAACCACATATATCACACATAATCTTTGGGGGAGGCTTCTGTCCAGCAGTGGACGTTTTTCGGCTGAATTATGAATAGAGGTAAACATCGTAACATATACGTAGATTTTAAATACCTATATTGCCATATAGCAAAGCTGACAATGGCATTGTTTTTCGCGATATGTTGCTGAGTAACGCTTATGATTCACGTCGAGCCGCGACACTCGTCGGTGCGCGACTAAGCGAACTCCGGGCAATTACCATGCTTTCATGTGACCATTATAGAGAGCGGGCAACGCATCTACACTTAAAAAACATCTTAGAGAAACAAACACTTTATCATAGTAGGTATCATGAATGCTAGGAGTAAAGCTTTTTTAACGTGGGGAAATCCTTGTGGACTCCATAAGTATTCATACATGGTAGCGTTGGTGCAGTGGCTGATACAGTCGACTGCTGCGCTCATTCGATTCCCGCACGGAACAAATATTTGTATGATCTGCAGGTAGTTGTTCCGGGTTTGGGTGTATTGTGTGTGGAATATGTGTCTGTGAACCCCCACGACACAGGAGAAATCCTCGCGTGGGCAACGTAAGTCTGTACGGAGGAAGACAGAGTGCTGTACAGGACTCTGGCTCAAACCACCGAGGTGTTCGTTCGGTCAGCCTTTCATCAGAGGTGGGGCGTGAGTTGCACTCCGCATTCATCGCGCCACCAGCAGGTCTCAGTCCGTGATACGTTCTGGTGGTTCCCCATCCCCTGGACAGCAGACGGCGCTCCAATATAATACGATAATATCACTTCCACGTTACCAAACCATGTTATAAGTTCAAATGACACCCACATCTTCTATACAAATATATAAAATTGAAGTGTCTGTTTGTAATGTCAAAATAACAGATTTTTACTAAATGCATATGAAAGTATGTACGTTACATATAACAAAAAACTATTTTAAAGTTTTTTATCCGTCTGTCTGTCTGTCCGTCTGTCTGTCTGTTTGTTCCGGGTAATCTTCGAAACGGCTGAACCGATTTTGACGGGACCTTCACTGGCAGATAGCTGATGTTATAAGGAATAACTTGGGCTACTTTTATTTTAGAAAAATAATTTGGGTACCGCGTAAAAAATAAAACCCTTGAAATCCAATATATTTATTCTATGTCAAGTGTCTATGTCGAAGTACTCTAAATTTCTTTTAAATTAAACGCGGGTGAAACCGCGGGTCCCAGCTAGTTACAAATATGTACAATTTATTATTAGGTTTTGATCAGAGCCAATCACAGCGCAACATCGGCCATCGCGAGCCATAATTACAAACTATAATTTTTCCAATGGCTTCACCAAATGATTGCTGTGTGAACCATGAGATTTACTTTTCGCAGGAAGCGGCCGTTTTTTGTATCATATCTCACATTATTAGCGGTCTGAGGAAGGCTGTTGTACTGGCAATTGAATGAGTGTGTATTTGAAAAGCATCATTATGTTATATCATCATCATCATCATATCAGCCACAGGACGTCCACTGCTGAACAAAGGCCTCCCCCTTAGATTTCCACAACGAGCGGTCACATGCCGCTCTCATCCAACGACTCCCAGCGACCTTCACCAGGTCGTCTGTCCACCTCGTTGGAGGTCGTCCCACGCTGCGTTTTCCGGTGCGCGGTCTCCATTCGAGAACCTTTGTGCCCCAACGGCCATCAGTTCTACGAGCAATGTGCCCTGCCCATTGCCACTTCAGTTTACTAATCCTTTCAGCTATGTCGACAACTTTAGTTCTTCTACGGATCTCCTCATTTCTGATTCGATCTCGTAGAGAAATACCAAGCATAGCTCTCTCCATAGCTCGCTGAGTGACCTTGAGCTTTCTTATGAGGCCCATTGTGAGTGACCACGTCTCTGTTCCATATGTCATCACTGGTAACACACACTGGTTAAAGACTTGCGTCTTGAGGCATTGCGGTATTGTTGACGAAAAGACGTTGCGAAGTTTCCCGAACGCTGCCCAGCCGAGTCGGATTCGACGATTGACCTCTTTCTCGAAGTTGGACCTACCTAACTGGACAGTTTGTCCTAGGTAGACATACTCGTCAACAACTTCGAGAACAGAGCTCCCAACGGATATTGGGATGGGCACGACATGGGCATTTGACATGACTTCCACGGCTACCACCCCAAACGAAAACTGGCCCTGGTAACGTATAACACACGCACACTGAGGGCAGACGAAAAGATTGTTGAGCTGGAAGAAGAAATAGATAAGTTGCACTGGGATATCATGGGTCTATCAGAAGTCCGAAGAGAGGGCGAGGACACGATAACCCTGAAATCTGGCAACTTATTCTACTACCGGGAAGGCGAACATCTGTCTCAAGGTGGTGTCGGGTTTCTCGTCCGCAGGTCCCTCATTAACAGCATAGTGGCTATCGAAAGTGTGTCGAGCAGGGTAGCGTACCTTATACTCAGAATATCCAAGAGGTATTCGTTGAAGGTCATACAGGTCTACGCACCGACCTCGACACACCCAGATGATGAAGTAGAGAGTATGTATGAGGACGTAAGTAGGGCCATACATACCTCGAAGACACACTTCACTGTTGTGATGGGGGACTTCAACGCGAAGCTGGGCACTCGATGCGATGGTGAGTTGAGAGTGGGGCAATTTGGATATGGGCAACGGAACCCCAGGGGACAGAGGCTGGCCGACTTTTTGGAAAAGGAGGGACTCTTCGTGATGAACTCCTTTTTCCAAAAGCCGCCTCACAGGAAATGGACCTGGATGAGTCCCGATGGTTCCACGAGGAATGAGATTGACTTCATCATGACCAATAGGAGGCAAATATTCAATGATGTCTCTGTGATCCACAGGGTGAAAACCGGTAGTGATCACCGAATGGTAAGAGGCACATTGAATATTAATCTCAAAGTTGAGAGGTCTCGTCTGATGAGGTCTACGCTCCGGCCCTCTAGTGCTCATATCCAAAACCCCGAGAGCTTTCAACTCGAACTCCAAAACCGCTTCGAGTGCCTAGAACATTGCGTATCTGTGGACGATTTAAATGGTAGGTTTGTAGAAACTGTCCAAACGGTTGGGTCTAAGTTCTTTAAGGCCCACCGTAAAGGTAGACCAAAAAAGTTCTCCGATCACACTCTCGACCTCTTGGCAGAAAGACGCGCCATGACGCTGCAGTCCTCCGGTGATGCTGAAGCATACCGACTGCTCAATAGACGGATATGGAAGTCCTTGCGTCACGATATCCGCACCTTTAACACCAACGGTGTTAAAGAGGCGATTGAGCGGAATCAAGGCTCCAAAGTGTTCGCAAGAGACAAGTCTATTGGGCAAAGTCGTATTATGAAGCTGAAGACCGAGGACGGCAGTGTAGCGTCGACTAAGCCAGAGGTTTTGAGAGAGATTGAGAAGTTCTACCGGCAGTTATACACCTCGGTAACTATACCTACCATTGGCTCTGACAAAGACCCGCGAGCCAAACTAACCCGACACTATACCGAGGATATCCCGGACATCAGCCTGTACGAGATTAGGATGGCCTTGAAACAGCTTAAAAATAACAAGGCGCCGGGTGGAGACGGAATTACGACAGAGCTTCTGAAAGCGGGTGGCACACCGGTACTTAAAGTCCTTCAGAAGCTATTCAATTCCGTCTTACTCGAGGGCACAACGCCGGAAGCGTGGAACAGAGGTGAGGTGGTGCTCTTCTTCAAAAAGGGTGATAACACCCTATTGAAGAATTATAGACCCATCTCACTTCTGAGCCATGTTTATAAGCTGTTCTCAAGGGTCATCACAAATCGTCTCGAGCGCAGGTTTGATGACTTCCAGCCTCCCGAACAAGCCGGTTTCCGAAAAGGTTTCAGTACCATAGACCACATCCATACGCTGCGGCAGGTTATACAGAAGACCGAGGAGTATAATCTGCCACTATGCTTGGCGTTTGTGGACTATGAGAAAGCCTTCGATTCGATCGAAACCTGGGCAGTGCTGCAGTCTCTGCAGCGGTGCCAGATTGACTATCGGTACATTGAAGTGTTGAAGTGCTTATACAGAAACGCCACCATGTCGGTCCGAGTACATGAACAGAGCACGGGGGCAATTCCATTGCAGAGAGGTGTGAGACAGGGGGACGTCATTTCCCCGAAACTGTTCACCGCTGCAATGGAGGATGCCTTCAAGCTACTGGAGTGGAAAGGATTCGGCATTAACATCAATGGCGAGTATATCACTCACCTTCGATTTGCCGATGACATCGTAGTCATGGCAGAATCGCTGCAAGAGCTCAGCACAATGCTCGATGATCTCAACAGAGTTTCCCAACAGGTGGGCCTTAAGATGAACATGGGCAAGACATTATGTTATATGTTTGTGAGTTAATGAAATATAATTTTTGATAATAGACTAAAATATAACTTTTTTTTGTTTGGTCTTATCGCATACATCTCAAGGAGATGTGGTTGCTTAGCTTACAATTGGCGAAGCTTCAATAGCTTCCAGCCAAACTAAAACGATACTAAGTAACTGCGCCTAAGGGCGTCCCCTGCGGGACACGGACCTCGGCTTAGAGCGTCACTAGGATAAAAACAAATACAAAGGGACTGCCGGATCGATAGTATTTGGGGTTTAAATCTTTTGTTACTACTGTATCTACCGCGGGCGAGTCACGAGTAATATTGGGGGAGGGGAGGGCTGGTGGGGGTGAATAGTACTTTTTGGACGTCAACATAATTGATGCAGCCCCAAAAATGACCACCGCTTCCTAGTGTTTAAGCTGGGAAGAAATAGCGGAACCAACTCCCAACGATATGTCTCTGTCTATCCTAAGATGTTTTTATGAGTGCAGATGCGTTGCTCGCGCTCTACGATGGTCACATGAAAGCAAGGTAATTGCCCGGAGTTCACTTAGTCGCGCACCGACGGGTGTCGTGGCTCAACGTGAATCATAAGCGTAATTTAGTAACATATTGCGACAAAATTATGCCTTCCTGTGTTTATAGACGACGCACGAAGTATACTGCAACTGTGTGGGATAAAGACGTTTTATTTCATAAATAAGGTAAAATTATAATCCTTAAAAGATACTATCTACCTTAAAAGGTACAATTATAATCCTTTTTTTTGTCGAGTCTCATGGACTTGCTTGGGCTTGGAGCGGAGGGACAGGCGTCTCTTACCGGCGAAAACCTGACGGCGTTCCTTCCAATTACCTATGGCTGGGGGTGAGGTGTGGACCACACTCATGGCAGGTATATGCCCATCTTAGTCGGCTGCACACATTATTAGCATACGGAGGATGCTGCTGCCCAATCCTCTTAATATCAACTCTTAGTTGTCTTTTACGACACCATGGGTGGAGACGGGTAGTCGATTCTTTCACGGCACTTGGTGCAGTGGCTGATATAGCCGGCTGCTGCGCTTCGGGTCGCGGGTTCGATTCCAGCACGGAACAAACATTAGTATGGTCTGCAGGTAGTTGTTCCGGGTCTGGAAGTACTTACTGTGTGCGGAATTTTTGTATGTAAACGCACCCATGACACAGGAGAAATCCTAGTGAGGCGCAACGTTGATATAAAACTTAGTAAATTTAAAAAAAAACTAGATTCTTCAATGCTGTTCATGCTAACGATGCTGACGTAACAATGACACCGACAAGGAAATCAAACTGACGAACTGCACACAAGGAACTTGTCAGAATCGTAAATCTAAGTTACATTCAGTTGAAGTGAACCAAGGCGATCTAGATCTAGACTTGTTTCGAGAAAATCAGTTTTATTATTAATTTGTGGCATTTATATGCATATTTATATGCATGCCGTGTGGTGCCGGCTCAGAATACCACCACCCCATCTCTCGTGGGTATCGTAAAAGTCGACTAAGAGATTAGCCGGAGGATGGGCAGCAGCGTCCTTCGAGTAAATTAACAACTCAACTGCGATCGCCAACCCGTCTGCCAAGCGTGGCGATTATGGCAAAACCCCCCACTGAGCCCACAACACACCCATATCGGTTGCTGTGGTGATTTTTGGGGGAGGCCTGTGGCCAGCAGTGGACTTCATTCGGCCGAAATGATGATCATGATGATTTATATGCCTGTTAATCTAGAAAATATGTGATGTTAAAGGAATTACTGCCACTTGTCTCTCACATATTAGTCATACCACGGTTGTCGTGGATGACCAGAACAGTATATCGTACTAGCCAGTGATACACCACATAGGCTCTGTTCAGACAAGCCACAACCACACAACACCACAGTAGCCGCCGCCGGCACAGTCGGAACTCATCATCATGTCAGCCAAAAGACGTCCACTGCTGCAGATTCCCTGAAAAGTCGCCGTATACACAGGCGAAATTCTGCGATCAAGCAAACTCCTCCGCTGCGCCATCAGCGTCATTCTACCATCAAAATGAAATGATGAAGGTGGAACAAGGTGTGCTATTCCGTTTAAAAGGGAGGATCCTCCAACCACGCAGGTGTTATACCTTTTTTTATTGGCTCTAGCACTCCAGTGGTTTCAGCCGGTAGGAGTCCGGGAGGACTTATTATATTATTATAGGAGGATTATATCATGATTTTAAAAGAGTAACCTTGAAGTTTCTTGCCCGTTCATCTCCATAGGAACTACATCTTGGAACGTGGCAACTAAAGTCTTGACGATTCATAAGTGCTATTGATGGTTTAAATGAATAAAAATCTTTTTATCTTATCTTATCTTAAGCTCAATGCCAAATATGGCCAAACGTGGTGATTATGGCAATATCCGTTATGACCGCTCATTGGGAGACCCATTTTTAGCGGTGAATGTTTGTTAGGGGCTGATAGGTGTATAATTAATTAACATGGGCAAGACGAAAGTCATGTCAAATGTACATGTCGTGCCCATCCCAATATCCGTTGGGAGCTCTGTTCTCGACACTGCCACGACACCTTCATGGCCGAAGCTCAACAGTTAATATTGGGCGTCTGTATACAGCGATGTGCGAACACTTTACATGCGCGATTGAGGATTCTTTGACGTCATCAGAGAGTTGCACTTAATGTTCCAGTAGATGTCGCTGTAAGTTGTAGTTATATGGTGGTGATATAGATGTCGCCACAATGGTAAATGTGAGACCCGCTGTGAGCTTTGCACCTTTATCGGTTTTGTAAAGAACCTTCAAGTTTTAGGTCACCATGTCGTCAGTTTCCATGAATATGTTTTATGGTAACCAAATAATTAACACTCGATTCATATATCATTTGTTTTGTGATCGCACCCTTTTGTTTATGGTGCGTTAACTCGGGTTTATTGAACTAATGAAAAATTACGTGAGAATATTTGTATAAAAAAATAATTATTTTCTTTGTGTGGCCAGTGGAAGGTCATTCGGTTAGGATACGTAAAATTAATACCTATACTAAATCCATCTTTGACAAACATTGGCGTAGCTTTTGGCTTTTGCAAACATATATGTGGCATGTGGCAGGCCACCCCTCCGACAGGTTTTTATACATCTTGGTGATGAGACGGGCAGCTCATTCGCCTGGTGGTAAGGGTCATGCTTAACAATTGTAATGCTACCCAGATATGTCCAACTTCGAGAAAGAGGTCAATCGTGGAATCCGACTCAGCTGGGCAGCGTTCGGGAAACTTCACAATGTCTTTTCGTCAACAATAGTGAAGTTGTGAAGAAGTGAAGTAAAAGTGTGTGTTACAAGCGATGACATATGGCATGGAGACGTGGTCGTTCACTATGGGCTTCATAAGAAATCTCAAGATCACTCAGCGCGCTACGTTCGGTATTTCCCTACGAGATCGAATCAGAAATGTGGAGCTCTGTAGTTTTTTTTTGTTGGGCTTCTCGCATACATTTCTAGGACATGTGGCTGCTTAACCGGTCAATTCTGGGCCGCCAAAAGAGGCCTCCAGCCAGCGGAGATCCGTGGAAGAATCAAAGTTGGCAACATAGCTGAATGGATTTGTAAACTGAAGTTTCAATATGGGGGGCACATAGCTCTTAGAACTGGTGGCTGTTTGAGCAGAGAGGTTTTCGAGTGGAGACCGCGCACCGGAAAACGCAGAGTGGGATGACCTTCGACGAGATTGACAGAAGATGAAGCTGGGAAGCATTGGATGCGGGCGACTTATCGATTGTGGAAATCTATAGGGAAGGCCTTTGTTCAGCAGTGGACGTCCTGTGGCTGATATGAAGTGTGACGCTCACTACACTACTTCGCGAATGACTTGTTCGACTAGTTACACCGTGCGGTGCCGGCTATGCCGTGTGGTGCCAGCTCAGAATACCACCACCCCATCTCTTCCCGTGGGTGTCGTAAAAGTCGACTAAGGGATTAGCCGGAGGATGGGCAGCAGCATCCGTCGAGTACATTAACATCTCAACTGCGACCGCCAACCCGTCTGCTAAGCGTGGCGATTATGGCAAAACCCCCAATGAGCCCACAACACACCCATATCGGTCGTTGTGGTGATCTTTGGCGGAGGCCTGTGTCCAGCAGTGGACTTCATTCGGCCGAAATGACTCGTTACAAGTTGTATAAGAAAACTTATTGACGGTTAAAGTTATGTAACATGTCATTGGTATAAGAACGTTGATTTTTTACGACCCTTCTTATAGAACTGGCCGTATTAATAGTTCGGGCAATATAAAGAGTCTACTCATTCGTATCATCTCTACAATAACTAAATATAACCTATGTACCTACACATCGAAACTGACAATGTTGTCACTGAACTCGGCAATAAAACTAGAAATAAACAGATGCAAAGTCAAATTTACTTAAATATACAAATAAAATATATTAGCATATTATAATGTAGGTACAACCATTCGTAAATGTAGATATCATAAACATATATAATATATTTGATGTTTTTTAGAGTCCCGTACATTATGTACCGGAACTCTTCTTTTTGTCTGTCCGTCAAGACCCTTTTTTTTAGGTAAAGCTGAAGGTATCAAGTCGAAATGAATACCAAATATAATAAAGTCTATTGTCTTTACTTGTGAAAAATTCAAATTTCCTTCTCAATGCAATGAAAAGTCAGTCTTTCAAAGTGTATTTTATAGTGACTTACTTACACGTCGAAATCTATGTATGGCAATTTTTTATACAGGGTATTTTCTGTTGACGTAGGATCTTGAGTTTTGGCACGAAGGTCTCATAGCACAAGAAAAATAAAATAAATTTTCATAAGTAAAGGGAAAATAGTTTATTTTACTGTCAATTCTATGTTGAATTATTACTTAACAAACTTATTGACTTCGCTCAATATCAATTTGAACAGGGCGCTTCCTGTCAAGTGACCATTAATTCTGTCGTTGTAACAAGTACCCACTTTATAATAACCACTCTTATTTAGTACTAGCTGGGACCCACGGTTACACCCGCGTTTAATTTAAAAGAAATTTAGGGTACTCCGACATAGACACTTGACATAGAATATATATATTGGATTTCAAGGGTTTTAATTTTCTTGCGCGGAACCCTAATTATATTTCTAAAATAAAAGTAGCCTAAGTTATTCCTTGTAACATCAGCTATCTGCCAGCGAAAATCCCGTCAAAATCGGTCCAGCCATTTCGAAGATTACCCGGAACAAACAGACAGACAGACGGACAGACAGACAGACAGACAGACAAAAAAAAATAGTTTTTTTGTTATATGACCCGTATATAATTTCATATGCATTCTGTAAAATGCTGTTCTTTTGAAATTACAAACAGACACTTCAATTTTATTTATTTGTATAGATTGCAATGTACAAAACATTCTTTCTGCTCGTAGACTGATACTCCATCTACGTTTCGGCTACTAGAACTAGTGTACTGAAAAATATTAAGTAGATGAACTACCAGTTTTATTGTTGTCTAATTATGTATAAGACTTTGGTGTATTGTAGCTTTTTTTTTTCTTTATTGGTGCCCAGTGGAAATTCTTCATGAACTTCCTTCGCCCCGGGGAAGGGCGAAGGGGTATGCCGGACTCCTTTTTTTTTATTGATGCTCAGTGGAAATTCATCATGAACTTCCTTCGCCCCGGGGAAGGACCAAGGGGCATGCCGGCCTCCTACCGGCTAAAACCACTGGAGCGGTCATCTTCGGCACCCCAGGTCGTCGTATGATCACACTTTCCAGTGTGGTGTTCTGTACCTACGCTCATTAGTGGTAATACTTGTTTTAATCTCATGTTTCTCATCTAAGCGAATGCCTATACTAATTCTTATAAGAAATAAAGATTCTTAACTAGAGGACTTAGTTTGGAGGTTTATTTCATACATAAAATAAACCACAACATTTAATATGATAAGTAATCATTCAACCGTACGGAATTTTATTCAAGTATAGTAGTGAAGCGGGGAATTAAAATAGGGGGAGGGAGGGGAGTTGTGGAAATGTATCGCAGTTTCTGGGATATTTAATTTGGGTGAAAAAAATTGTCGACGGAACCCTGAGGGAGCGAGTCCTACTCACATGACCGTCGTTTTTCTGTTTAATGACACCGAATACTCGTATCTTTTATACTGCAATAAAGTCACAGAGAAACAATGATTTATAATAGATATAATAAAGAGTGGTATAAAAACTAAATAACTTACCTACCTTTTTTTTTTTTTTTTTTTTTTTTTATTGGTGCCCAGTGGAAATTCATCATGAACTTCCTTCGCCCCGGGGAAGGACGAAGGGGTATGCCGGACTCCTACCGGCTAAAACCACTGGAGCGGTCATCTTCGGCACCTAAGGGAGGCTCCAGGTCCTCGTATGATCACACTAGAGCCACCCACTGGTGCCACGCCTATTGGCACATCTCGGAGAGGGTGACTGTAAAGCGGTCACCCCCCCAGGGGGATTGTAAAGGATCCCCCAAAGCGTCCCACGGCAGCGCGTGACCACATGCGTGCTACCGTCTTCTCTTGGGTCGCTTGGTGTGGGCACGCAGATTCCCCAATCTACGCACCCGCGAACCCAGAGGTCCCCCACCTCATAGCAATGGCAGGGGTTTTCAAGCGTATCGGAATTAGGCGCCAGGGCGGTTGTTACCCCGGCGCCGTCTCCTTCTTCTTCGAGCGGGATCGGCCCTCTCCCGATCCCGCTCTGCGGTCTCCTTCTGGAGCATGACGCTCTCACAGAAGGAGACCACTGCATTCCAGTTTTCGTGCTCTGCCAACATAGCCGACACTACTGCTGGCAGAGAGAGATCTTGCCCGATCCGATCGACCAGGATCCGCCGCTCGGCGGCCCACGCAGGGCACGCCTCGAGCGTGTGCTGTGCGGTGTCCTGGTCGCTATCACAATGGTGGCATTGTGCCGTGGCCTCACGTCCTATCCTGTGCAGGTACGCGCCGAAACAACCGTGCCCGGTGAGCACCTGCGTCAGGCGGTAGGTGACGCGCTCGCTCCTTTTGAGCCAGGCTCCAAAGAGCGGCAGGACGGCCTCGACGACGCGCTTGGTTGCAAACTGCATCCGCAGGCGATGACGCCACTTTACAAGTGCGCGCCGCCGAGCTAGCCGCCGCAGCTTGTCCAACGCCCCTGGAGGCGCGCCTTCGCCGCTCTGGCGGAGGGAGCGTGTCTGATCGTAGACCCACGCATCCATCTCCGCCAGGATGTCAAAAGGCGGAAAACGCGCCAGGAGAGTTGCCGCCTCGTAGGACACCGTTCGGTATCCTCGTGCGATCCGGATAGCCACTCTGCGCTGCAGACCGTGAATTTTGGTTCTGCAGCGCTGGGCGCCTGATAGTCGAGCTGACCATACAGGCGCCCCGTATAGGACCACGGACCGCACGACTCCTCCGTAGAGACGGCGAACTTCCTCACATGGTCCCCCGAGATTGGGCAGCAGCCGGTGTAGAGCACCCACTACCCTCTCGACTCGGGGGACGAGGCGCTGGAAGTGCTCTTCGAAGCCCCAACGACTATCCAGGGTGAGCCCCAGGTATTTCATGTACCGGCCCACCCCGATTTGCGCGTCACCAACGCGTATCCACGAACTGGGTGGTTCTCTGCTTCTCGGCAGTTTGTGGAACCATAGCGCCTCGGTTTTCTGAGGCGCTATCCGCAGACCCAGGGCGTGGATTTTGGCCACGACAATTGCCACCGCTTGCTCCGCAAGCCGGATGGTTCCCTCGAAGGACTCCCCGCTGGTCAACACCAGAGTGTCATCAGCGTAACAGACTAAGCCGACGCCAGCAGGGAGAACGACACGCAGGACCGCATCGTAGGCGAGGTTCCATAAGAGAGGGCCGAGAACTGACCCCTGCGGAACCCCGCACGTAATTTCCCTCCGCTTTACGCTACCGTCCCTGCCCACGTAGCGAATGTGCCTATCGCGCAGATAGGCCCCAATGATGCCCTGCAGGTAGGGCGGACACCGATGATAGACTAGTGCCGCCCTAATAGCGCCCCACGGGATGGAATTGAAGGCGTTGACGATGTCTAGACTGACCGCCAACGCCACCCCACCCCGCCGGGACACTGCCTGTTCCGACAGCGAGCGGACGCGAAGAATCGCGTCGATGGTGGACCGCCGCTGCCGGAAGCCATACTGACTTTCGGCCAGGTCGGGGCCAACTCGCGACAGGTGCTCAACGAGTCTTCGGGTAACTATTCTTTCGAATAGCTTCGAAGCCTCGTCGAGCAGGCAAATGGGACGGTATGCAGAGGGAGACTCTGCAGCCCTTCCTTCCTTCTTCAAGAGAACCAATCGGGCTTCCTTCCAGCCGGACGGGAACACGCCACTACGGAGGCAACTGGTGAACAGCCGCCTCAAGCGGTCCCCAAGAGACTGTAGCGCATACACCCACGCACGGCCCGGAATGCCGTCCGGACCCGGTGCGGTGTTGCGACTCTTCAGGCGGCCAATGGCTCGGCCCAGCTCCCCATCCGAAACCCCCAAATCCTCGGCCCAGTCCGAGGCATTTGGGGGTGAAGAGGGACCAGGATGGTCCCGAACCGCCGGAAAGAGCGTTGAAAGTACTCTCTCCAGCAAATCCGGGGCCATGGTTTCGGTCACCGGGGGGACATACGGGCGCAACTTGCCCACTACCATACGGTAGGGTCTCCCCCACGGATCCCTGTCTAGTCCCTCTAGGAGCTCGCTCCAGGACCGAGCCTTCGCCTCACTGATGGCAGTCTGAAACGCCAGTGTGGCCGCCCGGTAGGCCCTATAGGCCTCGTCAGTCTCTCCGGCTGTAGCGCTGTGCCGGCATCGGCTTCGTTGGTACCGGCGGCGGGATGCCAGGCAGACCGCGCGCAACTGCGCGATCTCATCCGACCACCAGTACACTGCCGTACGCCGGGAGCGCCTGGCCCGGGGCATGGATGCGTCGCATATTGACGTCATCGTCTCCCGGAACCAGGACGCTTCCTCCTCCGGATCGGGCAAGATCCCTTGATCGACCTCCGGCCAGGCTGCGACGTTGGCAGCTGCGATGAGCATCTCTCGATCCAGCTGTGTGAGGGCCCAACGCCGCGACCGCGGGCTGGGACTAGAACGGCTCGGGCAAGGCGTGCGGAGGGCCACGTCGAACATTATGTGGCGGTGGTCCGAAAGTGTGACCACTTCCTCCGCTACTCGCCAACCCGACACCATGCGGGCCACAGAAGGAGCCGCCCATGTCAGGTCCACGACCGACTCCCCCTGCCACCGAACGCAGGTGCTAACGGACCCCCGATTCAGCAATCGGAGGTCAAGTGACGCCGCCCAGTCTTCCACTATCCTCCCCCTCGGCCCGTCCCGACGGTTGCCCCAAGCTCTAGAGTGAGCATTGAAGTCCCCCAGGACGAGCACTGGACGGGGCGAGCACTTACAGCGAATGCTGCGTGCCACCCCGTCCAGGTATCCCTCGAAGTCGGCGAGAGACACGTTGGGGGAGACATAGCAGCCCACTACTGCCAGAGGTCCCCACTCTACTACGACAAAGCCCTGCCCCCTGTCTAACAGGGAGCAGGGCGGCTCACCTTCGGCTCCAGACCAATATATAGCGACGGAGTCCCCGGCGCCCCCGAACCAGCGAGGGTGTTCCTGGACGCCGTAGGGCTCTGCCACAACCGCCAAGGCAACCGACCACTCCGCAACAGTCTGCAGCAACAGATTCTGTGCGTTGCGGCAGTGGTTTAGGTTGCCCTGGAGGACCCTTAATTGGCCTCCATCGCCTCCAGTGAGCCGGAGCGTTCGACCGGTGCCGCCGGCGCAGACTTCTTCAGCCCCTCGGCCGAGGCAGGGGGGCTTGGTTTTCCCCTCCTGCTCTTCTGGGCTGCACAAGATTTGCAGCCCAATCTGTGCTCGGCCGGAACTTACCTACCTAGCTTATTTATTATACGATTTAACTTTTTAGGGTTCCGTACGTCCGAAGGAAAAAACTTCGGAACCCTTATAGGATCACTGGTGTGTCTGTCTGTCCGTCTGTCACAGCCAATTTGCTCCGAATCTACTGCACCGAATAAGTTGAAATTTGGTACAGATATGGATTTCTGCGATCCATACACGTACGTGTAACGTAAATAACTGAATTTTGAATATGGGTGTCACTTTTGGGGGGCAATACAGAAAATTTACCATTCCCCCCTCCCTTTATCTCCGAATCTCAATTGGCTCAATAGAGATGTTGATATTTTTTTGATAAATAGCCCTTTACCTATAGATTACAGGAAAACCTATAAGAAGTCTGGTCTTATATAACATAACATGGTAAATCTTTCAATATTGTGCGTACAAACTTACTTTCGCGGTTGGAATGTATGGGAAAACTTAAATAAAAAAAAAAAAAAAACTGCGTACAAACTACGATGTTAAAATTGTTCTTGGGATAAGTTATTGGTACAAGACCGAATTCAACAATAGACAATGTATATAGCAATAACGGAACCCTCTCCACGCGAGTTCAAATTGCACTTGTCCGGGATTTTGTTCTGGAATAAATTAGAACAATGTTCAGTTTCCTAGTAACAGAACAAGTTGTGGTGGCTGTCCAGCCGTGCAGTCACGTGGGGAATAAGCAGAAGTGGTCAACCAGATTGTATTCTTAGAAGGACAGGCGCCGAAGGTATTTAGAAACTAGCAAGTTTTATGTTTTTTTACGACGCGAGCGAAGATACAACAAAAAAAACTTCAGAATTAAAGTACTTAGGTATCTGTTATTTTGTAATTGTGCAGAGAAGACTAATTAAGAATGAATGAGACCGAGACGAATATTGCATTTTTCTTAATTATTAAAAAATCTAATTCGGAAAAAAATTACATTCATCATTTCAGCCGAAAACCATCCACTGCTGGACTGAAGCTTCCTCCAAAGAGCATGGCTAGCAATTACCTTGCTTTCATGAGACCATTATAGAGCGCGCATCTTAAACTCGATAGATTAAATAATGGTCCTGATGGTAAGTATGTATCCAATGGTAGATAAAATAAGTCTATTAATAGTCATGATTGCGTCAATCACTCAACGCATTAATTACCAAAAGCCGAACTATCTCTACAAATAAATAAAATTGAAGTATTTATAATGTCAAAATTAGTTTTTTACTCAATGCATGTGAAAGTATATACGGCACTTATGTCATAACGAAACAAATTTTATTTTTTTGTGTGTCAGTTTGGTCTAGCTAAGCTCCGAAACGGCTGGACTAATTTTGACGGTACTTTCACTGGCAGATAGTTGATATTGTAAGGAATAACATAAGCTACTTTTATTTCAGAAAAATAATGAGTGTTCTGCTCAATAAAAATAAAACTCATAAAAGTGTGTCACTGCGGGGTGCCAACTGAAAATCAGCGCTGGGTGTTCCGCCCAGCACATGCTGAGTTGGTAACCTTTTCGGCATGGCCATGTTCATCAGCGCACTTATTTTTAATGTGTTTTTGTTTATTTTTAATTATGTGCTGTCAACTATGTCTTTTTTTTTTTTTTTTTTTTATGGGACAAGCCCGCCACACATTCCCAACCACTGCAACTCCTGTAAGCCAGGATCTACAATGGCGACCACCGAAAAGAACACCGATCAATGAAGCTCGGTGTGTCCCAGAGAAATGAATAACTGTCTTGGAACCCGCACCGAAATTAATCAGAAAAGATAAAGGAGGAGTATGAAAGAATATACGTTCCACTTCCCTCCGTTGCAAGCAGGAGACAGAGAAAAACGATAGGCCATAGGCACAATAAATGGGAGTTTACAACAGGGTTAAGCCCAGTTGCCAAGCACCACGGGTACAATTTTTTTATTTACGGGTCCTATGTTGTGAGCTATTGTGACTGATTCCAATAGTAGGTATGGCAAAAACACTTGAACGCACGGAAATTCGTCCTAGTCGCAACAAGATCTGTATAGTAAACAACCCCGGATGTAACTTGCATGCTGTCAAACATAATATTGCGTTCATCTTGCCAAAGAATACACTCCCACAGGATATGATGTGCAGACTGTTCATATTCACAGTCCGGTGTTGAACATTTGCAGAATGGTGAGGTGACAAGCTTGAAGCTAAACAATTTACTCTTAAAGTTACCATGGCCGGTGAGAAATTGAGCCACGCAATGATCAACTTCCAACCATGCACTTGCCAACCGCTCACGAATGGATGGAAAGTACTGGTATAGGTGACGGCCCTTAATAGACGTGTCCCACCTGCATTGCCATTCGGCCAAGAGTTCCTCCCAAACACCAGTCTGTGGTCTAAACAATCTGCAGATCCTAACACGATCGCGTTGTAGCAGAAATTCCGCGTCCATGTTTTCTCTAGTTGAGTAGTACATTGCAGCACGTCGCTGTATCTCAAGATCGACTGGCAAAACACCTGCTAGCACAGGCAGAGCTTCAGTACTTACTGTCCTATATGCCTTGCACAAGAATATCAACGCTAAGCGCTGGCTTTGGAGCAGTTTACGTCTTGCCGCGCCGATAGTAGCCCTATCGGCCCATACAGGTGAACCATAGCAAATACAACCTAAGTAGGTAGCGCCGTAAATAGTTTTCAAAGTATAAAATGAAAGACCCCATGTAGCTGTTGATATCCTTGTCAGGGCATAAAAGTTCCTTTTAGCTTTTTCACCTACAGATTTTATGTGTTCAACGAATGAAAAATTTCTCTCCAATACAAGACCAAGGTAGCACACGGACTCCTTTCTTTTTACGGTAACATTATTGAATTTAATGCTCGGTGATGTCTTAAGATTGCCTTTTAAAATTAGTTGAAAGGTTTTTTGTGGTGCAAACATTAAGCGGTTTCGTTCGCCCCAACTAGAGATTAAACGTAAACAAGTATCCGCCAATTTTTCAAGGCTCGCCCTTGTACTTGACTGAATAAGCAGAAGGCCGTCGTCTGCGTAACCAGTCAATGAACAGCCGGATGGTAATGGAATCGCTAGAAAATCATCGAAACCCATGTTCCATAGATAAGGACTAATAACGGATCCTTGAGGACATCCCATCGTGAGTTCCTTCGACACAGCGTGATGACCAAGTTTAAGTTTTGCAGATCCGTGTGCAAAATATGAGTAAACGAGAGTGTAGATGTTTCTGAAGCAACCGCGGACTTTCATTTTAAGTAGTAGCATTGGCCACCACGCGTTGTCGAAGGCACCAGAGATATCAAGGAAGATGCCTATCACGTACTTATGTTCAGATGAATTTACTACTTTCCTGACAGAGATTGCCGCGTCAATAGTAGATTTTCCTATTGTGAAGCCGAATTGGTTATTATGAAATTTCGGTCCATCTGGCAGCAAACGTGGAACTATAAGGCGCTCGAGAAGTTTCCCTAAAGATGGTAGTAAAGTTATAGGCCGGTATGATTTAGGATCATCCGGGGGGTTGTCACCACTTTTTGGTATTATGCGTATAAAACCGGAACGCCATATACGAGGGAAAATGCCTTCAGCAATGCAACGATTAAAAACGGTCAGTATAGAGTCACCCGATATTTTACAAGCTTCTTTAATCATTCTATTCGATATTTTATCTTCTCCAGATGCTTTATTAAGTGGTAGTTTATTGACAACGTTTATGAATTCGTCAGTGGATGGTAAGTCAGACGCTGGGGATTCCGGCGGTTCAGCAGCCCATGATCTAATCTGTTGATGATACTCGTTATCATTTCCAGGTAGATCATCAGGTATAAGAGTATTGAGAAGAGCCTCCGTGGTCTCCTCAATACCAGTGGTATGCATGTTATTAATTTTAATATTTTGGATATAAGCAAGATCGACTGATCTATTGGCTTTAAACTCGTGGTACAGAGGAGACCACGGACCCTCCCTATCTAGTGTTTGCACTACCTTCTGTAACAGATTTCCCTTCGATTTTGCCACCGCGGCTCTATAACTAGATCTGGCAATTCTGAATCTATTTAATGTATCAATAAATATGTCTCCCGTGATTTGCTGTTTTTTAAGCTTGTTTAGTTTTTTGCGCGCTCTGCGAAAACGTTTACGTTGTTCAGTTAAATAGCTATTCCACCAATCACATCTACGAGTGTTGGTTATTGATCCGCGACCTACAGCAACATCAGCACAGTATGTAAATGTGTCTGACATGATTTTAGCACTTTCTTCTGCTGACAACCCATCGCGAGTGAAGTCTCTGGCATGAGATGCAAAAAGTGAGCTAAAGAAATCCCAGTTCGCCCCTTTAGATTTGTATCTAAAATTTGATCCAATATTTTGATAACTTTGTGTCAATCTAGGTACAAATTCGTACACGATCAGGCGGTGATCACTACACGACGCGTCCGGAAGGACGCGCCACCTGTCCAAGCGAACGTCTGCACTAGATAGTGTGACGTCAATAGAAGACTCGCCCATTTGGCTGCAAAAAGTAGGTGGTGCGTCAGGGGTATTGTGTATTGATAGGTTCATCTCAGCGATGAAATCCTCGACAGCACAACGTCGTTCAAAATCAGTGGACCGTACTTTGCCATACCAGAGTGATGATGACGCGTTAACGTCAGCGCCAATGATTATTTTGCGGCCTGCAAGCGACCGCAGAACGTGGCGAAGATTATGTATGTGTGGGGCAACAGGATCTGAGTATTGAAAATAACAGCTCACAACGTAAACTTTATAAAGTGCCGTTGAAACCTCCGCGACAGCACAGTGTGGCGTCATAAGATATTGTAACGATGTCACTGAAAAACTAGTAGAACGCGAAACGTAAATTCCAGCTCGTGCCCTGCCATCTAGTTGTACTACTTTTTGACGTAAGCTTGCATTTTGATATTGTTCTTGAATAAGGACAATGTCTAAGTTATAATCTAAAATTAATTTATCTAACTCCGACGTGGCCACCCTATCGTTATGAAGATTTAATTGTGCAACGGTAAGATTATTTACTGTGTAAGCCATCCTTAGTAGTGAGTATTTAGGATTAACTGTTCGAGCTTGAGCTTATAGGTAGGACAATCCTGTGACCCGCAACGATGGTCGCACGGTTTTTTAAAGCGTTTACACGCCACGCATATTGGTGAATGCTCCAAATTGTCCTTATGAGGGCACTCCATCGTTTCATGTGCCTCGGCACAGTTAGCACAGGTAGGTGTTTTATTAACGCAATGTTTTCTAACGTGGCCGAAATATTGGCAATGTAAGCAGCGGACTACTTCGACATCATCGATAAAACGACAAGTGGCCCAATCAATAAACAATTTATCCTTGGTAGTGACCAAGTGTTTACGCACTTCGGATTCAATTTCTATGCCTATCCACTTCCGCCCGTTTTCTAAGGAACGCCTGCGAGTGATTTTAGTTGATTTGATAAAATCATCCTCTGCAACTGACAACTCGTCCTTAATATTTTGCCGGTATAATGCGGTCAGAAAAGCGCGGTCTTCCATTGAAGAAGGGACGTCCTTAACTAAAATACGCGGTTTGCGACCTTTTGGCTTTTCAAGCCGTAAGCCAGCGGATCTAATAGCGTCGACCGATTGAAGCTTTGCGAGTTGTTTCTCATTCGCGACGCGCAATACAACGCCTGACTTTGCGGTTTTTTTAACGCCTACGATTTGGAAACCGTCGTCGCTAGGATTAATCGCTTTCATTAAGGCCTGTTTCGTAGCGGACGATGACGCATAATCAGCTGAGCGCTCGGCGGTCGGATATGCAACTACACAGGGAAGCGGTACGCGCGACTCCATGGGCGGAGCAACTTTTGATAAACGGAGTTTTAATGAATCGGCATATGATACCTTGTTTAATTGCTTACTATTATCACACGTATTGGATTTAATTTTTTCCAATTCCCGTTCCGTTCTCGCTAGCTTTGTTTCATTACATGACGATTTAATCGCTAGTAAAGACACGATAGCCGTTACTCGCTGAGTAATATCCATGATCGCGGACTTATTCGCTATGTTTATGCGGGATCCCTGATCATTAACAAGGTCGTTGATTTTTGATAAATACGCTGATGCCTCAGATACTAGTTCGCAATAGTCAGCTTGGCTCGCGTCGCTAACATTTAAAATTGACGAGTTTTTTTCAATAGATTCCGATTTTTGCAGCCGCTTGGACCTATCCTCGGGTGAAATATATGATGGCGAAATTTCGCTAAATAAACGTTTTGTGTTCACGGAGGTCGGAGACCTGTTAGTTACATTGCTTCTACGAAATATTTCCCCACCACGGTCGGGCGGGTCATCATTATTCGTCGACATACTTATTATATCAAAAGTTGGTTTTAATTATAAATAACAAGGTTAACGCCACAATAGACGAGCGCCAAATAACGGGTGCAGTATTATTTCACGATACCCTCAGTACTAACAAAAATAAATGTACTTACCGAGAAATTAATTCGGTTATTTAACACAATAAATTACTTATGGGACGTTAAAAACTTACGAAACGAGCACTAAACACAATAGCACACAACCAGAAACAAATCACGAGCCGGAATCCGATCGCGAAAAAATATAATCGTAATTATAATGAGCAGCGAATTAGACCCACACTGCACCGTACGAATGTCTTGTGTTGAATAAAAGTTTTCTATTCTATTCTATTCTAAAACCCAATATATATTTCAAATTCAAATTTAAATTCATTTATTTCAGGTACCACATAACCCATATTAGAAAACATCTTTAAATTATTCAATAATAAATACATAATCACACATAAATAAATACAAAGGAATAAATACAATATAAATACAGCTACAACACACAATGTATTATAATTAACTCATATTATTACAGTAGTCTCTTAATATACTAATTACTTTTAAATTTAACGGCGGGTGAAACCGCGGGGCACAGCTAGTAAGTAATATATTTATCGTCCAAAAGGTTGATGCTTAGAAATAAATGACGAATATTTTTTACCTACCTATTTTAAACCTAGCTGTAGCTATAAAAAAGCCGATGTTTTTGTTTAATTACGCATAAACTCACGATTTGATTTCCTGTGTGATTTTGTTATTCAAATATAAAGTTAAAACTTACTTACTTTTAATACTTACTATTATTAAATAAAGACCTTTTCTTTTTTATCGGTGTCCAGTGGAAATTCTACATGGAACTTCCTTCACCCCGGGGAAGGGGTATGCCGGACTTCTACCGGCTAAAACTACTGGAGCGGTCATCTTCGGCACTGAAGGTCCAGGTCCTCGGAACATCACACTAGAGCCGCCCATTGATGCCACGCCTTTAGGCACATCATGGAGGGGGTGACTGTAAAGCGGTCACCCCCTCTAGCGGAGAGAAGGCGACTGTAAAAAGGTCGCCCCCCAGGCACTTCTCAAGAGGATTATAAAGACGGACCCTAGGAATCTTAAATCCATTGTAATGTTTTTATGTATTAAAGTTGTCAGTTGGTTATATAATTATAAAGATTGGAACAATTATTTCAAAACTATACTACCAATTAAATGCGAACAAAATAAAACAATTAAAATACGAATCTATATAAAGGACTAGTCAAACCGAAGCGAATTCCACGCGAAACGCGGAGCGGAATATTATCACAGATTTTTGTTTATGGTCCCTATAAATAAATTGCCACTCCCAATGAATAATTCGGAATCTCATACTCATGTTAGTTTATTACAATATTCCATTGCTTTAAATTAGCATAGCTGATTTATTTCATTAATATAATTGAACGCAAAAAACTAAGGTCTCGTATAGATGTAGCGTGTAATGTGACGACGACCACCTTTTTTATTCGTGGGGACATCCTCATGGACTTCCTCCGCCTTGGGAGGGGTAGACGGGGTCACGTATTCTTTCCAATTACCTATGCAGTGGGTGCAGTGTGCACCATGTAACCATTGAACCACATCCCTGGCAAGTATCGGTTCGTCACTTGTTCAGACGGGTCCCGTGTCAGTGCGACCTGGCCAGCTTACTTTCCTACATGAGGCGTGCGCAGAACACAACGCCCCACGGCCTTACTTCTGCTTGGGCGACGGTTTGCCGCTAGTTCGTCACCCGCAGGCTGCATGGAGGCCAGAGATGGGTCAGCGCTATCCGGGCGGATTACGTATGTTGCAGACGGTTCGCGACAGGCGTAAATTGCGCAGACGCCGCTGTCAAACGTCATTTTGGTATAACGTATTTGCTAATAGCGCTTATACACGCGAATATCTCTGACGCACTCTGTCGGACGATCACTGAACTCAAAATTGCATCCTCGCCTTTCAATTTCAGGCGCTTTGCACCGATTTACATCTTTGGCACTATGCTTGGCGTTTGTGGACTATGAGAAAGCCTTCGATTCGATCGAAACCTGGGCAGTGCTGCAATCTCTGCAGCGGTGCCAGATTGACTATCGGTACATTGAAGTGTTGAAGTGCTTATACAGAAACGCCACCATGTCGGTCCGAGTACATGAACAGAGCACGGGGGCAATTCCATTGCAGAGAGGTGTGAGACAGGGGGACGTCATTACCCCGAAACTGTTCACCGCTGCAATGGAGGATGCCTTCAAGCTACTAGAGTGGAAAGGATTCGGCATTAATATCAATGGAGAGTATATCACTCACCTTCGATTTGCCGATGACATCATAGTCATGGCAGAATCGCTGCAAGAGCTCAGCACAATGCTCGATGTTCTCAACAGAGTTTCCCAACAGGTGGGCCTTAAAATGAACATGGGCAAAACAAAAGTCATGTCATGCCCATCTCAATATTCGTTGGGAGCTCTGTTCTCGAAGCTGTTGACGAGTATGTCTACCGCGGACAAACTGTCCAGTTAGGTAGGTCCAACTTCGAGAAAGAGGTCAATCGTCGAATCCGACTCGGCTGGGCAGCGTTTGGGAAACTTCGCAACGTCTTTTCGTCAACAACACCGCAATGCCTCAAGATGAAAGTCTTTAACCAGTGTGTGTTACCAGTGATGACATATGGAACAGAGACGTGGTCACTCACAACGGGCCTCATAAGAAAGCTCAAGGTCACTCAGCGAGCTATGAAGAGAGCTATGCTTGGTATTTCTCTACGAGATCGAATCAGAAATGAGGAGATCCGTACAAGAACTAAAGTTGTCGACATAGCTGAAAGGATTAGTAAACTGAAGTGGCAATGGGCAGGGCACATTGCTCGTAGAACTGATGGCCGCTGGGGCACAAAGGTTCTGGAATGGAGACCGCGCACCAGAAAACGCAGCGTGGGACGACCTCCAACGAGGTGGACAGACGACCTGGCGAAGGTCGCTGGGAGTCGTTGAATGAGAGCGGCATGTGACCGCTCGTTGTGGAAATCTATGGGGGAGGCCTTTGTTCAGCAGCGGACGTCATGTGGCTGATATGATGATGATGATGACATATTTGGCTGCGCGATAGCTACTGTTGCGCCTGCTTTCATTTTTTAGCTAGTCAGGGTGCCGGTGCGTTTTCTGCGGCGGGGATCAGAGGTCAACGACGACTACGTGAAGGAGAT
Organism: Diloba caeruleocephala; assembly: GCA_947459985.1. NCBI lineage: Eukaryota > Metazoa > Arthropoda > Insecta > Lepidoptera > Noctuidae > Diloba > Diloba caeruleocephala. The sequence goes on from OX381625.1 coordinate 20,926,284, forward strand.
AGTTGTGGCAAACTCTGGAAGGCGAAAGACCGAGTACTAGTTCAGCTTGGGAGATCGTTAGCACATGTCGCCGGTTTGAACCTTGCAGGGTACAAAAATGTGTAAGATAGAAACAGTCGTTTTGGGTCTGGTGTTAGTGCATGTGAGATGTCTGTAAACTGTATCCACAATGCAACAGAAATAACATATAGATATGTGTGGAATCCATTGACGCCTATAAGCAAGAATCGCGCGCAAAAACGCTTCGTCTGAACAAGTGCTTGGTAAACCCAAGTGTTTTGTAAACAACCAGAATAAGAGTCAACTGAGGGAGACATTATTGTGATACTAACGCAATTAACATAAAACTAGCATATAGTTATATACTTTTGATATTCATTTTCCATTCTAAATAACTACGTGTGAGGACGTCTTATCTATCTATACAAATAAATAAAATTTTAAGTGTCTGTTTGTAATGTCAAAATAACAGCTTTTTACTAAATGCATATGAAAGTATATATGGTCCTGCAACAAAAAAGCTGTCTGTCTGTTTGTTCCTGCTAATCTCCGAAACGGCTGGACCGATTTTGACTTGACTTTCACTGGAAGATAGCTGATGTTATAAGGAATAACTTAGGCTACTTTTATTTTAGATAAATAATTAGGGTTCCGCACAAAAAAGGAGGAGAATGGAATGCCTCAATACTCTCTTATCTCTGATATGTCATTCGTAATATGTTTTACGAGTCGTGAAGGTATTATATCATAGTCGAGCGATAGCGTCTATCTTTGTATTGGTAACATCATTAACTATTAAGTAATATGCGATCATACTGACATCACCGCGCGTAATTATTAAGCAACATCTATCGGTTATCTGTGTGGTGTCCGGATTAAGAATATAGCACCACTCCATCTCCTCCCGTGGATGTCGTAAAAACCGACTCATCATCATTTCGGCTGAATGAAGTCCACTGCTGGACACAGGCCTCCCCCAAAGATCACCACAATGACCGATAAAGGTGTGTTGCGTGCTCATTGGGGGGTTTTGCCATAATCGCCACGCTTGGCAGGCGGGTTGGCGATCGCAGTTAAGTTGTTAATGTACTCGAAGGACGCTGCTGCCCATCTTCCGGTTAATCCCATAGTCGCCTTTTACCACACCCACGGGAGGAGATGGGGTGATGCTATTCGTAGCCGGCACCACACGATAAAGCCGGCACAACACGATAAAGCCGGCACCACACGATAAAGCCGGCACAACACGATAAAGCCGGTACCACACGAAAAAATAAAACCCATTAATTGCCGAAGTACTCTCAGTTATTTATAAATAATCCAATTTATTTTAAATTAAACGGCGGGTGAAACCGTGGGCACCAGCTAGTAACTTATGAGGCGCTTGCATCTTTAGTTTCAATAGCACAGGAAATAAAAAGACTCTCATTGCGTGAAATCCCCGCCCATTAATTAAATATAAAGATTAACCACATCTCTATATAGAAGAATAAAAATCGTTAAGTCTAAGGAAGTTTCCATTATCGTCAGGTGACGTGTGACGTCATACGATTTTTTATACGCGAGCAGTGTTGTGCTGCGGAACATTATCATTACGCGTAATCGTTCGTAATTGTAGATAATATATGCATTTTAAAACGCGTAAAGACGAAGACAAAAGTGCTTGGGAAAAGGCCAAGAAAAATTAAAGGGTGATTATAGACGACCGTCGGTAAGACAATGTAAGGAATTATGTATTATCTATGGAGAATAGAAAACAATCAAATAGAAGAGAACGATTCCTATTGAAAACGGCACCAGGGTTGTTACAACCAGCCCTATTTCGATATATTTAGCCTTATACGATCTGCAGGTAGTTGTTCCGGGTCTGGGTGTATTGTGTGTGGAATTTGTGTTTGTAAACGCACCCACGACACAGAAGAAACCCTAGTGTGGGGCAACGTTTAAAAAAAAAGAACTGTTTATTTGAAGGCAGTTTTATTTTTCCTAAAAAGATTTTCCGGGTTATTTCTTTAGGATTTATAATTTGTTCACATTTGTTATGACAACAATTTACAATACAAAATTTTCAAATTACAATATTGTTATCAAACGAAAATTTTTTTGTTGATGTTAATAGAGCAGTGGATAGGGTTCGACCTCACAATCTCTTGATCGGCAGCCTGGAGAAAGTTTAGGTAGCTATTGTTGCTTAACGGATTTCGGAAATTAATAATCAATCTAATCAAAATTCTTAAGGTTTAAGATTTTGAAATTGATCTGTTTGTGTTCGATCACACTTAACTGAAAAAAACAGACAAATCCCCAGTCCCAAATCCAAAGATTTTGGTTAAGATTGATTATTAATTTCGGACATGAGCTGTTAAGTTGTAAGTTAATATCGTCAATAAATAAAACTACATGGCGATCCTCTGCTCTTTTTGTGTAATCGAAAGGTCAAAGTACGCAGTCCGTAAGGAAAGGTGACGGCAATGCGTTGGCACGACAACTTACGGCCGTTATACACGGTGGCTTTATGCAGCGACACAAACGCGCGTTTGTGTAAGTAGCGCGCCACGAGTCGCCGCGCTCAGCGGCAAAGCGGTTTTTGCAGAGTGAATCGCTGCAGCGGCCCGCAGCGCGATGTGAACCCACGGGAACATTAGAGCGACGCCACAACCCAGGGCGGCGCGAAAAGCGATGGTGGAGAGACGATCACGAATCAAGTAGCGACTTATTATCTAATATTTTTAGACGATCCGCTCCTAAGGGCAGTTGAGCACGGTGACTTTTTGTTGCGATACAAACGTACGTAACGCGCGATTGCGTCGCGACAAAAGCTTTTCGCTAGGTAGACGGTTAGCGATAATTACTTTGTGGCGACACCTACATCGCCAGCATACAGCTGCAACTTACAGCGACATCTACTTGAACATTAATCGCAACTCTCCGATGATGTCAAACAATCCTGGATCACGCTTGTAAAGTATTCGCGCAACGCTACATATATACAGTCATCCAATTTCAACCGCTGGGCTTCGGACCGCCAGGCATACCATCCGCCTGGCTGGAGGATCCTCCCTTTTCTATGGAGGAACACCACACCTTGTTCCCCATAATTTCATCGCGGCTAAATCGCTGCAGAAGCACTGTAAAATGATGCAGTATGTAGCTGCTCTAAAGTGAACAGTCACAAAAGCCGGTACCATATAATCATTATATTGCCAATAACAGTTTTTATTCTACCTGTAAACGATACTATAGCGTCATTCGCCTGGTGGTAAGCGTCATGTCCAAAGATATTGGAAGAAAGGAGATATGCTATGTAGTTCAAAATGTATGCGAGCCTAGAAATCCAGTTTTCCCCTACCATTCTTCATAAAAATTCACGAATGCACACAGTTACAAGTTCTCATCTAATGAACTGAATAAACAGAACATTATAATTGGCTACTCATACTAAACACACCCACGATTTTGTAGGTAGCCTATCATGCCGAGCGTACGAACTGCACACGACAGCCGTACCACGCAACGCGTAAGTTTACTGGGAGTACCATTCGCTGCTCTGTTCACTGCGTTTATTATTTACCGATTGCTAGTTAAAAGAGGTAGATAAGAAGCATTGTAAATTTGTTTGTAAGTCGTTGATGTTGCATGCCGCTTGTGCCGCGTTGCTGCCACTACAGTACTCATATTCCATAATTAATTCAGCTTTTTAAGGTGAGTGGTACTAACAAAAATGGATTGTATTAGCTGGAATTATACATTATTATTATTACTCGATTTTTCAATGTATCCATGACGATGAAAAAGATTCAAACGTGATGAAAACATAACACTAATTATGTTAAATATTTACAAATAAGTCTGATTATGAATAATGAATGCCATTATAGTAAAACACTTTTAAACGGATTACATCGCGTATATTATAGATTTTTGTTTTTCTATATACTGCGCTCACCGACACACTAAGGGTGAGATTCAGAAACGAGTCTAAGCTAAGTTCACGCTTCCATCTGTCAAAATTAGGGGCATAAGTAGTGCTATTTGACATATGGAAGCGTAAGTTCACGCTTAGACTCGTTTCTAGCTCATAGATAAATTCTAGATAAAACAAAATATTCTGTAACATAACACGTTTGCACACGAGTGTACTGCCAAGACAGTTTGTGTTCTCGCTTCGCGACCTTTGTGCATTCAGCCTAGCAATGGGAAGTGACAGTTACATTATCTGTACGCACTATGAATGAATACACTTTAATGCTTCGTGTGTTTAAATAGTTCTTTTATGTGACGAAGGCTGGTTGGACCTTGGGTTTGAGTTAATTAGTTGAACAAAAATGTATGGTAATGTGGGAAAATACTTTGAAAATGTGTGTATTGTTACGCTTTTGTCATTGATTCTGGAAGTTTCTAGTTAATATCACGCGTCTCGACGTAACTGCCACTGCTGAACCCAAGATCGTTACAGTGCGGTCTGGAAAGAACATTGCCGAAATCACGCTTGGTGAGCGGATGGGTGATCGAAGTAGGTTCCATTAGCACATCATTTTGTTCCTTTTGATTTTAAGCAGTTCCTCGCCCTGTCTGCTTCTGTATCGTGGGTACCCAGTCATAATTTGTGTTAACACAGTGTTAACCAGTCATAATTTTCAAAGAACTAGCGACCCGTAGTACAAAAAGCTTAGCGCCAGCCGTGCCGTCAAACAATAGGAGGGAAGGTTCTAGAAGGGAATTAAATCCCAACAGAAATTACATGCTATTTTCTAGAAATACTCCCATATACGCCTTTAACTACATCTACGGGGAGAGTGGGGATTTTCTATACTTGACGGAGGCCTCTTGCTGATGTGGGAATGTAAATAAGTATCTCTATTTTCACCATTAATCGGCCCATACTTTAATGCATGAATGTGAGCTAATTAAGTTAGTTTATTCACACCAATCGTACGTGATGATAGGCTATGACCCTGTCTAACCTGATGGATGTTTGACAAACCGACGCCTCTGGCCGGAAGTAGGGCAATAGTCAGCCAAATTGAAAGGCAAAGGCTATGGCATCCAATAAGCCATGTTTACGTCACAAAGAGTCAGTACAGCTGGTGCATTATTTAGCTAAACATCCCATTACCGGTGACAGTTGTTTTATGTCCAAACTCTTTAATTTTAATGACTGCGAAACAAAGGCATTTGTTTGTCTTCGTAAATATCTTTCTGCAAATAAGTGCTAGGTATTCTCATGATTCCTTAAATACTATGGGGAACAAGGTGTAGTGCTCCTCCATAGAAAAGGGAGTATCCTCCAGCCAGGCGGTTGGTATGCCTGGCGGGCCGAAGCCCAACGGTTGATATTGGACGACAGTATTTATGCAGCGCTGCGCGAATACTTTAATAGCGTGATTCAGGATTCGTTGACGTCATCGGAGAGTTGCAATTAATAGTCAAGTAGATGTCGCTGTAAGTTGCAGTTGTATGCTGGCGATTTAGATGTCGCCACAATAGAAAGTTTTTATTTTGTTTAATTGCCTTTCTTATTTTGTTAGTGTTACGTGCACTCCTGGACAGAGGACTCCCTCATAGATTGCCACAATTTTCTCGTCACGTTGGGGGGAATTTGTCGCTACTCTCCACGTTTGCAGGCGGGTTGGTGGGCGCAGTACAGCAACTGTTCCACAAAAGACGCTGCTGCCCTTCCCTGTAGTTTAGAGCCCCTTAGTCACGTTTTACGACATCCAAGGGATAAAATGGAGCGACACACCAATAACACGCTTATATTAAGTGTTTGTCAACAACAAAAACATTGAACAATTATAAGGAGCCCTTGTCACAAAAATGTACTTCCGCCTTCCTGTATTTGGTCAAACATTTACTAGGTTTTTAAATAGGACAGCCGAGCTGTCAGCCTTACCTCCAAATTATAATGAACCTAGACAATCGGCATTAGGCTCGCTAATCACTGGGGGCTTAATATTAGTACTATAGTTAACGAACTGAAGGTGATCTCAAAGCACTTATACCACACTCCTTGTATTAAGCCGTATATACCTAATCACGTACATAATGTAAATTATTTTTATAATTAATTATAATTTTTGTCAATTACCTCGCAGGTCTAAACAGCGCATAGATTTCCCAGTATACTTAGAGTTCCCTAATGTAACACGAAATCCTTATAGTTGCAATTACATAAATATTGCAACAGCATGTATTTTAGAGATATCTTTCCACAACTCTAAAGTATATCCCCGATATAACGTGCGACCGTGAGGCCCGTCATGAAGGAGTGGTTGGAGAGACTACATCGCGCCCTAGATACTTTCGGGATACGGGTGTTTCAGGCAGCATTTGTGTCACTTATTCCGGGAGCAGATGGATGGTTGTCATAATTGATAGGGTGGAGGAACGGCTGATTTGGGGCTGTCCGTCGCTCGGGCAGAGATAGATTCAGAACAGTGCAGTCTAGAGGATTGTGCGGCTTGCCAGGCCGCACAGTGTGGGTGGGGCATGGCCACCAGACCGAGTGGCGGACCAAGACCTGCCGGGGGAGTCCGACACACCCCTGTCCACCTTCCTCAGGCAGGAGGAAGACACTAAGGTTTTCCCCATGCCTAAAAAACATGAATATTGTAATGACTACGGAACCCGAACTAATTGTGCATGGCACACACGCACTTAGCAGGATTTTCTTTGTATTTGCATCACATTAATGCAAATTAATTGTTTCCTTCTTACCAAGACAAGTGTTCATGATTAATTAATTGCGTAGGTTATATTCATTCGTACGTATGTAAATAATAGTTCTCGATCCTAATGGGGGTCGGCAGAAATTATAGAATGTTTTAGTCATTCATGACTGGGTTCGCTCTTGAACTGCGATTGATGGCCACGATGGAACTGTATCAAATGCCCATGTCGTGCTCATCCCAATATCCGTTGGGAGCTCTGTTCTCGAAGTTGACGAGTATGTCTACCTGGGACAAACTGTCCAGTTAGGTAGGTACCTTTACAATCCCCCCGAGAGGTGCCTAGGAGGTGGCCTTTTTACAGCCTTTCTTTTCGCTAGAGGGGTTGACCGCTTTACAGGCATCTCCGAGATGTGCCTAAAGGCGTGGCACCAAGCTCTAGAGGCAGATTATTCGAGTACCTAGCCTTCCTTCGATGCCGAAGATGACCACTCCAGTAATTTTAGCCGGTACATGTTGTATTTCCACCGGATTCATAAAAAAGGATAATGACGATAAATGTCTTCAGCACAAATAAAAACATAAATACATATGTACCTCCGGCAGTTAAATCTGAGGCTGTTTACTTGTAAGGACGGGCTCGGAATATAAATAGCTGACTTTATTGTAGTAGTGATCGTACGGGTATTGAACTTGGGACAACGGTGTGAAAGGTTTTATTGTTTTACTAGCTGGGACCCGCGGTTTCACCCGCGTTTAATTTAAAAGAAATTTAGAGTACTTCGACATAGGCACTTGACATAGATTCTAATATATATATATTGGATTTCAAGGGTTTTATATTTTTGCGCGGAACCCTAAATATTTTTCTAAAATAAAAGTAGCCTAAGTTATTCCTTATAACATCAGCTATCTGATAATGAAAATCGCGTCAAAATCGGTTCAGCCGTTTTGGAGATTACCCGGAACAGACAGACAGACAGACAAAAAATAAAAAATTGTTATTTTGTTTTATGTACCGTATATACTTTCATATGCATTCAGTAAAAAGCTGTTATTTTGACATTACAAACAGACACTTCAATTTTATTTATTTGTATAGATGTATAGATGCATTTACAAAAATGCAAGTTTCTTGCTCTTTGTTCAACATTTCAGCCAAAGGTCATCCACTGGTAAACAAAAGCCTCCGCCATAGATATACACAATTGTGAACTGTGTCGTCATTTTGGGGGGAATCGATTTATAACGTTTGGCAGGTGGATTGGTGAGCGCTGAATAGCTGCTGTTCCACAGAAGTGGCGCTGCTGCCCATCTTTCTGGTTTAGAGCCCCGTAGTTACCTTTTAAGACATCCACGGAAGGAGATGGAGTGGTGCTATATTCTTAATTCGGACTTTCCAGCAGTTGTGGTCAAAACTAAGCTTGGGGAATTGCATTATTTTCAGGATTATATGAGACAGATGTGAAGCAGCACCATCCCGAATACTTCTGACTGAATATCGGCTTTTCCTTCCGTCAAACCCTGGTTGTGGTATGATCGGTTTGTTTGCATTATACCGGGATTTTTTTTTAACCCCGATGACGGCACTTGCGTTTTCCCAGTGTCAGTTTACAGATATTAATCCCACATACACCTAGACCCGAAAAAACTATCTGTAGATGCAAATATTTGTTCCGCGCGGGCATCGAACCCGCGACATGCGATTATTCAAGTACTATATAGCAGGTCTGGAAGACGTTATTCTGCCCTTTCCAGAAAGAGCGATAAGTTTGAAAACAATAAGTTTACGTTTATTAATAACTAACAGATTCAGTCATTTTATTTTTTGTCAAACTGATGTATATTATGTATATGATTCACATTGGTCCATTAATATTGATTTTATTAATTACTTGGCTACAGTGCCATATATGGGTGATGCTAGATCATTTCTACAAAACAATCATCATCATCATCATCATTTCGGCCGAATGAAGTCCACTGCTGGACGCAGGCCTCACCCAAAGATCACCACAATGACCGATATGGGTGTGTTGTGGGCTCATTGGGGGGTTGCCATAATCGCCACGCTTGGCAGACGGGTTGGCGATCGCAGTCGAGTTGTTAATGTACTCGAAGGAAGCTGTTGCCCATCCTCCGGGTAATCCCTTAGTCGACTTTTACGACACCCACGGGAGGAGATGGGGTGGTGGTATTCTGAGCTGGCACCACACGGCAAACAATATTTTGTGTGAATATGACCTCAATCGGTCAAGTCGTTAAGAAGTTGCACGATTACTAACAGGCGCACAACCGATCTGTTTAATTCAATTCAATTTATTTACAAAGATATAACCAAATAGCTTTATGCCATTTAGGTTATGAAGGCTGTATTCTGTGGACTATGGTAATGCGCATACATATAAGGAGATATAAACATATCCATATACCAAAGAGGCGCGAGGTCACATCGTAAATTTTATCGGAACGTAATAAAACTTTTAGAGATAATAAAAATACACTTTTAAACGGATTACATCGCGTATATTATAGATTTAAGTTTTTCTATGATTGTGGGTTGACATACATAGGGCGAACAAAGCGTGCGTAGTATAGCCGCCTGAATAAAATGACACATAGCCGACATTGAGTATATATGCTCGACAAAATCTGCAGAGTGTGAACATGCCTTAGGCAAACCTAATCGATAAGTACCAAAAATGGTGCGTTAGGCTATTCAAATTCCGGGGGGGGGGGGGGGGGGGACCGCTTTACAGTCACCCTCTCCGAGATGTGCCTATAGGCGTGGCACCAGTGGGCGGCTCTAGTGTGATCATACGAGGACCTGGAGCCTCCCTTACGTGCCGAAGATGACCGCTCGAGTGGTTTTAGCCGGTAGGAGTCATAGTAGGTAGGTAGGTAGGAGGCATACCCCTTCGCCCTTCCTTCTATGGAGTTTCTTGCCGGCTCTTCTCCATAGATCAACTATTTGGAACCGTGCAACTTAGATTCTGACGTTTCATAAGTGCCAATATTTGGTTTATTTGAAATAAAAATATTTGACTTTGACTTTGACTTTGACTTTGACTTCCCCGGGGCGAAGGAAGTTCATGAAGAATTTCCACTGGGCACCAAAAAAAGGCTATTCAAATTAAAGAATATCCTAATTTGAACAGAGAAGACGGTCGGCCATTTTGAATCCTGTTATTAAAAAAATGAAGTCCCAAACTTGATGCCATACAAAAAACATCAAGACACTATGAGTGATTTCTACGTGCATCGAAACCATTTTTGATTAGAATTGTACGGTAGATAAAATAAAATTTAAAAGCACGAGTAAAAGAAAAACAACTGAACCGTACGACGATGCTGTCATATTTTTTAGAATTTTTTCGTTTTTGTGAAATATTTTATTGAGTATGTAATGATTAATTAATTTAAACACCGTACGACGTTGGCGTACTTAACATTGGCGAAATTGTGGAAGATACTCTCCATAATCTAAGAGAAGAAGAAGAAGAAGAACTTTTAAACAGTGACACTTAGGTCATACTGCGACCACGAACGATCCAGTGTGAGTAACGTCAAGAAATTTTTTTTTTTTTATAATATACGTATGAGTAATAATCGCGATTGCCTAACACATTTTTAAGATAAGACATAACTTCATATAAACACTATTATTATTATATCTATAAGAATGGTAAGAAAAACGATAAGTAGGTACCTTAATATTTTATACACTAGAACCTTCCATAAGTGTGTAGACTATCCCAGAGAGATAATCTTAAAATCAACCGTGTAGTTTCTGAAAAAATCCCGCTCGTACCAACATACGAGGGAAACAATCTTCCTTTTTTAAGTCGGCTAAAAATTCACCACGACCTTATCGGGCCCTGTATTAATTGGACGTTTAACACTAATTATGGAGGTGAAGGTACTAATTAACTTATTAAAGTATCTTATGCAAACTTTGTAACAGATGGTAAACCATTCGATTATCGTATTGTAACCTGTAAATTTACCAAGAGCTTAAGGGCCTTTATTAATTGGACGTTTAATACTAGCTATGGAGGTCAAGGTACAAATTAACTTATTTTAATGTGTTATGTAAACTATATAACATAGGTACGTAAGGCATTCGATCATCGTATTGAAACCTGTTTTAACCTACTTTATTAGTGGTTTTTTCAAGATTGACGAATGGCGTATCCGGATTCATTACAGCACCAATTATATAGAAATATTTATTCTTCCAACAGCGAGTAAAACGACTGTTCTTTTGAGCAAAACTAGTGGTAGGTCTCTTAATGCTGCTCCAGAAGGAGACTGCAGAGCGGGATCGGGAGAGGGCCGACCCCGCACGGAGAAGGACGAGACAGCGCCGGGTATCAATCGTCCCGGCACCCAGGTCCAACACGCCTGAGCCGTCGTTTCATGGTGGGGGGCCTCGGGGGTCGCGGGCGCGCAGATTGGGGAGTCTGCGTGCTCACACCGAGCGATCCCCGGGACGACGGTGGCGCACTCGTGGTCACGTTCCGCCGCGTGCATAGCACAGCGCACAGCGAAACTTGGGGGGATCCTTTACAAACCTCCCCGAGAAGTGCCTGGGGGCAACCTTTTTACAGCCGCCTGCCATCCACTAGAGGAAGTGACCGCTTTACAGTCATCCCTTCCGAGATGTGCCTAAAGGCGTGGCATCAATGGGTGGCTCTAGTGTGATCTTACGAGGACCTGGAGCCCCCATTCAGTGCCGAAGATGACCGCTCCAGTGGTTTTAGCCGGTAGGAGTCCGGCATACCCCTTCGCCCTTCCTCGGGGCGCACACCCACGACCACCGAGGCCCCCCACCATGTAATTACGGCAGGGAGCTCAAGGGTGTTGGACATGGGTGACAGGGCGATTGTTACCCCGGCGCCTTCTCGTCCTCCTCCGTGCGGGATCAGCTCTCTCCCGATCCCGCTCTGCAGTCTCGTTCTGGAGCATGACGCTCTCACAGAAGGAGACCACTGCTCTCCAATTTTGATGCTCTGCCAACATAGCCGGCAGCAAAAGATCTTGCCTGATCCAATCGACCAGAATCCGCCGCTCGGCAGCCCACTCAGGGCAAACCTCAAGCGTGTGCTGTGTGTTATCTTATCTTATATTATCTTATCTTAATATCCATTTTTTAATTGGTGCCCAGTGGAAATTCTTCAGGAACTTCCTTCGCCTTGGAGAAGGGGTATGCCGGACTCCTACCGGCTAAAACCACTGGAGCGGTCATTTTCGGCACCTAAGGGAGGCTCCAGGTCCTCGTATGAGCACACTAGAGCCGGCTGTGCAGTATCCTGGTCGCTTCCACAATGGTGGCACTGTGCGGCCCAATGCCTAGCCGACAGACACCACCATATGCGAGTCGAAGAAACACCGGTGTCGGGAACGCATTCCCTCAACGTGGTTGCACTTTAATAATAACTAGCTGGGACACGCGGTTTCACCCGCCGTTTAATTTAAAAGAAATTGGATAATTTATAAATCATAAATATATAGTACTTCGGCATAGACACATATCATAGAGTATATATATTGGATGTGCCGTGTGGTACCGGCTCAGAATGCCACCACCCCATCTCCTCCCATGGGTGTCGTAAAAGTCGACTAAAGGACTAATGCTTACATACCTGATCGCCTTTTTTGCTTTACTGTTGTCGTTTTGTGGAATATCGAAAATGGGTTTAAACCTAGATAGCTGTTAGAACACCTAAATATCTGGTTGAAGATTCTGGCTCGCTTCTAGGTTGCCTGTCCGTCGGCTATCTATTTTTCTGTAGCTAATGAGAGTCGTGTGGTGCCGGCTTAGAATACCATCACCCCATCTCCTCCCGTGGGTGTCGTAAAAGTCGACTAAGGGATTAGCCGGATTATGGGCAGCAGCGTCCTTCGAGTACATTAAAAACTCAACTGCGATCGCCAACCCGTCTGCCAAGCGTGGCGATTATGGCAAAACCCCCCAAAGAGCCCACAACACATCCATATCGGTCGTTGTGGACATCTTTGGGGGAGGCCTGTGTCCAGCAGTGGACTTCATTCGGCCGAAATGATGATGATGATATATTGGATTTCATGGGTCTTAATATTTTATGCGGAAACCTAGTCATTTTTCTAAAATAAAAGTAGCCTAAGTTATTCCTTATAACACCACCTATCTGCCAGTGAAAGTCCCGTAAAAATCGGTCGAGCCGTTTCGGAGATTAGCGGGAACAAACAGACAGACAGACAAAATATTTTTTATTTTTTTTGTTGTAGATACCGTATACACTTGCACACGCATTAAGTAAAAAGCTGTTATTATGATATTACAAACAGACACTTAAATTTTATTTATTCGTATAGATTGGGACCAATTTTTTTCTTATAGAGTTCGAACACGTCAATGTCACCTTAAATGTCATCTCGTTTCTTTGCAACGACACTTAACCCAACTATCGCTATATAAAATGCAGTTTGGTAAATTGGAAGACAGTCGAAACATAGCGCCATGGCACGTCGCGACGTGTGCAAAAGATGACCTCGGGCAAATTATATAACTATAATTTTAAACTAAGCAACAAGATTGATAAAATACATAATTGCATACTAATGAGGTACTGCAGTATGTTATTCAATGTGAGACGAAAAACTGGACAAGTGCGAGTTAAACTCGCGTGGAGAGGGTTCCGAAATTGCTGAATATATTGTCTACTAGCTGGGACACGCGGTTTCACCTGCATTTAATTTAAAAGAAATTTAGAGTACTTCGACATAGACACTTGACATAGAATATATATATTGGATTTCAAGGGTTTTATTTTGTTTGCGCGGAACCCAAATTATTTTTCTAAAATAAAAGTAGCCTAAGTTATTCCTTATAACATCAACTATGTGCCAGTGAAAGTCCTGTCAAAATCGGTCCAGCCGTTTCGATGATTAGCCGGAACAAAAAGACAGACAGACAGACAAAAAAATTAAAAATTGCTTTTTTGTTATATGTACCGTATATACTTTCATATGCATTTAGTAAAAAGTTGTTATTTTGACATTACAAACAGACACTTCAATTTTATTTATTTGTATAGATTGCTGAATTCGGACTTTGTACAAATAACTTATCCCAAGTACGACGTTGCCCACATATCTTTAAGATTTTTTCATTTTTGAGAAATATACTCATTATTCTAAACACCGTGCGACGTTGCCTTATACTTGACATTGGCGAAATTGTGGAAGATAGATAGACAGAAGCCATAATCTAAGAGAAAATGAAGAAGAACTTATCCCAAGAACAAACTTAACATCGTATTCGAAAAACATGTTTTCCCGTACATTCCAACCGCAAAATATTGAAAGATTTACTATTTAATTTTAAGACATTCTTATAGGTTTTCCTGTAATTTAAAGGTCATTTTTTTATATTGGACTAGTTTCGCTGAAAGTGGGGAGGAGGGGTAGGTAAGAATGGTCAATTTCATCAAGTTTCTTAAATAACTTTCAAAACTATATATTTTTAAATTATAAATAAAAATCCATTTGAGACCGTCATATCAAGCCCTTCCAGTTCATATGTTACACGGTAGAGTTTGCAAAACTTTATTCTTGAATTGCCCCCCAAAAGTGCCCCATAATCAAAATTTATTTATTTACGTTTCGGCGACCACTAGTTTTCACCAATTTATTTGTTAATTTTTTGATACTCTAATGACGGAGTAAGATATGTAAATTTAAACCATAATTTATTCATTTTGACGCTATAAACAACCTTTTATTACTGTGTATACCTACCAATAAGATTTTACAAACATATTTACTTCTATGGGATTTTACCTCATCTTTGACGAATTCATTAATAAAACATATTCAGGGGAATCATAAAAACCAATTTAATTTTAAGCTACAGGTTGAACGTCATCAAACAAAAAAAAAACTTTTCGGGGAGGATTGTAAAGGATCACCTCAAGCCTCGCTGTGCGCTGTGCTGCGCACACGGTGGCGCTTCACCACGTGCGCGCCACCGTCTTTTCGGGGAGTTCTGTCCAGTACCGAGTGGAATGATAATTGTAACACTATTGGAAATAACAACTTTTTTACATTTACTAATTTGTAGAACCCTATTGTCAAATCACTTCTGACAACGAGTTGATTTTGTTTTATTGACATTTTTATCAAATAAGAGAAACATGTCCTAACATTGTACGATTCCGTAATTGATAAATTTTGATTTGACAGTCCAGAATTTAAAGTTCGTATTAAACAGGCCATTCAGTTTTTGAATTTTTTTTTTGCAATTTTCCTTGCGATAACATTTAACTAAAGTTGCTGACATAGCTGAAAGGATTAATAAACTGAAGTGGCAACGGGCGGGGCACATTGCTCGTAGAACTGATGGCCGTTGGGGTGAAAAGGATCTCGAGTGGAGACCGCGCACCGCAGCGTGGGACGACTTCTATCGGGGTGGGCAGACGACCCGGTGAAGCTCGCTGTGAGACGTTGGATGCGTGCAGCATGTAACCGCTTATTGTGGAAATCTATGGGGGAGGCTTCTTGTTCAGCAGTGGACGCTTTTGGCTGATATGATGGTGATATGATGACATTCCAACAACAATTTCACTGCTTCTTCGCTTCTGCTTCGAACTCCACGTCACACCTCAAGCCGTTGTGACGGGTTCTTTACTATTCGTGCAGTGCGCCTTTGGAATTCTCTTCCACACCTACGCGATAGCCCTTCTCTGGACGTCTTTAAGAAAGGAATTAAGAAATTCTTCTTTCTAAATGACGTAATGGATATTTAAATATGTATTTATTAATATGTATGTGTATTTTTATCTTTAATTTCTATTTTATTAATCTGTATGTGTTTTTTATATTTTATCTGTTTATAATATATTTATGTAGGTCATATAAAAATGACATAAATGTCATATTTATTTATTGGTACTTTTATAAGTAATGTACACTCAACTTAAACCCCTAAGTCTTATGCCATCTCTCTATCACTCAAAGGTTTGCTGGTAGAAAACTCAAATTTGAGTTAAGCTCGCCTTTGTACATATAATTTCCATTTGTGTAATATTTCTGTGTTTGTGTACAATAAAGTACAATGCCCTACGCACCACTCTGACTTTATACATTCTTCTTTCTTCGTACAGTCTATTCTCCTATGGAATGCGCTTCCCATGAATATCAGGATGGCTACCAGTCGGTTGTCGTTTAAAATTAAAGTACGTGAGCACCTCCGCAAGAAATTGGCAGATTTATCCCAACGATGATTTTTCTCTTTTTTTATTTTTTTAAGTATGTATGTATAATTATTATAAATATATGTTTATTTTATTACGCATATATCATTATATATAGATTTTGTACGTGTATTAGTATATATGTATATATATATATGTACAATATTTATGATATTTATAATATATTCCTAAAAGTCACTGAGTCATAAATTATGTCATATAAGACGTGTTGTAATACTTTTATAATGCACCTACCAGATTGTTGTCTCTGCATCACCCTAAGGTAGACTGGGAGAAAATGCCTAAGGCATTAAGTCCGCCTCTGTACAGGTTTGTGCATAAAGAATAAATAAATAAATAAATAAAGTATTAAATAAATTCATAAAAAAATATCTATCAAGTAACTATCGTGTCTAGCTGTAAGAAATATTGCAAAGCGCGCTTATGTAACGATTGGCGGCGACAATCTCGCAACCATTCTGCAATTATCGCTGGGAACGGTAGTCGTTTATGTTATGGTGACGTTTTTTATCGCATTAAACAGTTGTCCGTGTGGTGTCCGGATTAAGAATACAGCACCACTCCATCTCCTCCCGTGGATGTCGTAAAAGGCGACTTTGGAGCTCTAAACCGGAGGGATGGGCAGCAGCGTCCATTCTGTGAAACAGTAGCCATACTGCGCTCACCAATTCGCCTGCCAAGCGTGGTAAGTACAAATAACCCTTTTAAATAATGACATAACTGTGGAAATCAATGGGCGAGGATTTTGTTCAGTAGTGGACGATAAATTGCTGATATAATGATGATCCGTCGGTATCGGTCTATGTATTTGTGGATTTACAGAGCTTTGCTGGACAAAGGCTCTCCCAAAAGGAAAGGTACGACCCGCAGCTAACATAGTAAGCAAATTGGTGACCTCGGTGGGAACTAGTGCGCTTGCGCCGCACGACGCGGTCAGTCACTAAACGATATATTAATCACTGCTAAATATTTTTGTATAATATTGGCAAATACCCCCCAAAATGATGATACAGTTGTGGAATCTATGGGGGAGGTCTTTGTACAGCAGTGGACGTATAAATGGCCGATATGAAACAGTTTAGCCTTCACGATTTTAAGATAATTAAGTCCTTTGTGAACTAGTGATAGCCTTGCAGTTAAACGGTTGCCTTCCATACAGGGGGTCTGAGTTCGATCCTGGCCCACACCTCTGACTTTTCGGATTCATGTGCGGATCAGAATTTGATTATCACTTGCGTTAACGGTGAAGGAAAACATTGTGAGGAAACCTGCACACCTGAGGGGGCTCTAAAATGTTCTCAATGGTGTGTGAAGTCCGCCAACCCACACTATTTCATTTCGATACACGGAGGATCCGAATATCAAATTGCTCAAATAAAAGTGCAAACGTAGTTGTCACTGTCCATTAATGGTTTTTCTTTTGTTTTTTTTTTAATGTTGCCCCACACTTGGATTTCTCCTGCGTCGTGGGTGCGTTTACAGACATGAATTCCACACACAATACACCCAGACCCGGAACAACTACCTGCAGATCATACAAATATTTGTTCCGTGCGGGAATCGAACCCACGACCCGGAGCAGCCGACTGTATCAGCCACTGCACCAACCGTGCCGTCCGTCATTTTATGAACTTTTCATCATTATCTTAATCTTTTCATCAGAAGAAAGGCCACTGCTGGATTCAGGCCTCCTTAGAAATCGCCACAACGACCGGTTTGGGTTTGTATTATGTGCTCAATGGGGGATTTTTCCATAATCACCACGCTTGGCAGATGGGTTAGCGATCGCAGTTGAGTTGTAAATATACTCCAAAGACTCTGCTACCTGTCCTCCGGCTAATCCTATAGTCGCATTTTACTACACCCAGGGGATGAGATGGGGTGCTGCTATTTAGCCTAGCTTGACACCACATGGAATATAAACTTTGCGTATACATACGTGCTATCATTTTGTGTTGAATAAATAATAATCTTGTTTTAGGAACTAACAAGTTACTCAACAACACATAATTAAGATAGAAAAAGGTATGTCTGTGTGCTTACATTGCTAATGTATCTACCACGTGTGACCTTACAACGGTCTTGATGACTCGTTGGCGGTAAATTTTACTAATATTATAAGCGATTGCACGTGGCACAGAATACCACCACCCCATCTCCTCCCGTGGGTGTCGTAAAACTCGACTAGGGGATTAGCCGGAGGATGGCCAGCAGCGTCCTTCGAGTACATGAACAACTCAACTGCGATCGCCAACCCGTCTGCCAAGCGTGGCGATTATGGCAAAACCCTCCAATGAGCCCACAACACATCTTTGGGGGAGGCCTGTGTCCAGCAGTGGACTTCATTCGGCCGAAATGATGAATAATGAATTGTATAAAGATTATTGAATAATATTAATTATAAATGAGAATTAAAATAAATTTATAAACACAAAGTGATTAACAATCAGTATCAAATCTGCTGCGGCAAACAAACATGCTGCTTTTAAAAGTTACACTGTAATAATAATTAGTAAACATGTTAACAAGATGATTTTGCAAAACCTTACATTGGTTTCAATCAATCATCTTGTTAACACAATTATTATGAAAAGTGTAAAGTGGTTGGACAATATGATTACAAAATCAGCTACAATTTTTTTTTATTATTGCTGCGTCTATAATACACAATACCTACATTGTCAAATATAATCTGTCTATGGCGTATCAAATTATTTTTAAAAAAAATCAGTCCTGCACAGAACGTAAAAATTCTTGACGAACTAGTTATCAAGTTATCACTTAACACACAATATTCTAATATAATATTCATTACGTCCATGATGACATTTATAAACATTTCAGTTTGGTTTACATTTTATTTATTCAAATCAACATATAAAAATAAATGTTTCTTTGTTTGTTCGTCGTTTGATTGCGTTTAAACTTTGTACAGTTGTTGTTGATACACCCGTGGTTTTTGACATAGAAAAAAGAAATTGGAATGCATTTTGGTCATTAGCTAGTATTTTATATTTAATACCTAAAAGAATTAGTCTATATTACAGATGAATGTATTAAATTCAGTAGATTTTATAGGTTATATAGTCAATTAAATTAAAACTGTGATAATTCCCGCCCATTTTGTGGTATGATCAGGGAAATCTGGAGTATTATGTGTTCTATTTTTGAACGGCATTATAGTTTTTCTGAACTGTCAGCGGTAGTACATTTATGCGTTACAATATAAAAAGACAACAATTTTTTGTACCGATTTGTAGCGCTAGTGCCGAAGACGTAAAATTGACAAATAGCGGCAAATGGCCGTCGCGGTGTTTTGATCGTCTCTGTGTATTTTAGTGAAATATCATGTTAAACCGTTAATTTAATGTACTATTTGTGTGCGTGAGGATTAACCATGAGAGTTGGTTTCTTGTTTTAAATACATGTAACTGTTTTGTTAAGCTATAAATTAATATTTATCGATAACATATTTGTCACACGACCCATCTCTATCATTAGTTCCGTAAACTCTCACTGCTGCTCGCTTCTGCTATCAGCGCCAAAATGGCGAATATTAAATAGGATCACAATCTCCAGTTCAGCGTATAAGTGCACTGGAGGTCAGTGATGCTGACTGAACATCGCCCGTTTGTATTAAAGGGCCACGATAGCGGCGGTAAGACCCTTCATGGCTGGAGAGGCGGCTTAAAGGACTATCAAAATAGTTAATATCCAGCAATCCTACATTGTTGGATATTAAATATTTTGATAGTCCTTTTTTTGCCGAGTTTGTCAAAAAAGGTTTGTCCATTTTGTCTGGCAGTAAGAATTCATATTACGAATTTGTTGATTTTAGATCATAAAAAGTATATTATAACACATATACATACACATAAGCCAGTAAAAACGTTCACTGCTGAACATAGACCTCCCAATGCTCACTACAATGAGTGCTCATAGGTATATTGCCATAATCAGCACGTTAAGCAGGCAACTATACAGGGTGTCCAGTTAATAGCACGACATACTGCAGGGGGTGAGAGCTTGGGTCAATACCTACCAAAAAACACAATATATGTTCAGCAAAATCTTACGGATTTACAGTAGTACAACATTTTCCGAAATATCGAAAAATCTTTACCTTGACACAGATTTTTAAGCATGTGAAAATTTTCTTTTTATTTTCTAGTTTAAAATTTTATTTTCTAGTTTTTTTTTACCACAAATTATTTGTGAGTAGCTACTTCACTCATTGATAAGTCTTTATTCTATTAAAAACTAAAATGTTTTCAAGAAATACAATTTTTATTAAAATTTTCACAGTACAATTTTCTTATCGCTTAACTTTTTTAACCTACAGTGTACTACTGTAAATCCGTAAGATTTTGCTGAACATATATTGTGTTTTTTTGGTAGGTATTGACCCAAGCTCTCACCCTCTGCAGTATGTCGTGCTGTTTAATGCACAACCTGTATAACAACAAAAAGCCGTTTGTTTGCTCCACCGATTCCCACGTGCGTTGTGACGTAACAAGTTGGCCAAGCGACCGGCCGCGGCGCAGGCGCAGCTTACGACACACGCTATGGGAACTATCGCACATTACCATACTTAGCTTCGTTTCATAGCAAATTTGAATGAGGTTTTGTACCTTAAGATTAATTGAGAGAACCGAGCGAGAAAGATAGAATACGTAAAACGATATTATATTTCATGATTATTAGGATAATTTCTGAGAGGCAGGAGTCCATAGTGCTAGGGAGTCTTATCCCCCGAGGGGGTGACCGAGTCACCTTCTCCGAGATGTGCCTATAGGCGTGGCACCAGTGGGCGGCTCTAGTGCGATCATACGAGGACCTGGAGCCTCCCTTAGGTGCCGAAGATGACCGCCCCAGTGGTTTTAGCCGGTAGGAATCCGGCATACCCCTTCGCCCTTCCCCGGGGCGAAGGAAGTTCATGAAGAATTTCCACTGGGCACCAATAAAAAAAACAAAAAATGGGAGACTTATCCAGCTTCATGTAAAGAGATGAACGTTATAGTTCTTGATGACATTACTATTTTTGTAATTGATAATTTATTATTTGAAACTGAATTTTATGAATGATGCAATATCGGCCATTTATACGTCCACTGCTGAACAATGGCCTCCCCCATAGATTTCACAACTGTGTCATCATTTCGGGGGGTATTTGCTCTACTCTACTATACTCACCACGCTTGGCAGGCGGGTTGGTGACCGCAGTAAGCCATACTGCCGGTTCACAAAAGAGACGCTGCTTCCCATCCCTCTGGTTTAGATTCCCTTAGTCGCCTTTCACGACATCCACGGTAGGAGATGGAGTGGTGCTATATTGTACATCCGGACACCACACAGACAAGATGCAATAAGTACTAACATAGTTTAAAGACCTTTAATACTAACAATATCATGGAAAACTTGATAATTATTTCTAGTCCGTAAGCGTTTTGGCTTTATTATATTGACCATAGTCTAGCCAGCTCCAGCTGTTGATTAATATTGCCGTTATAGCGAGTGTGCTGTCAGTAGCCCAGTAGAATGCTCCTGTCTTCACAAGAGTTGGTTATTCTGTTACGGGACCCATCTTGGCCTGCAATTCCTAGAATGCCTCAACACTCTCGTTTCTCTGATGTCATTCGTAATATATTATACGAGTCGTGAAGGTATTATATCATAGTCGAGCGATAGCGTCTATCTATGTATTGGTAACATCATTAACTATTAAGTAATATGCGATCATACTGACATCACCGCGCGTAATTATTAAGCAACATCTATCGGTTGTCTGTGTGGTGTCCGGATTAAGAATATAGCACCACTCCATCTCCTCCCGTGGAGGTCGTAAAAAGCGACTCATCATCATTTCGGCCGAATGAAGTCCACTGCTGGACACAGGCCTCCCCCAAAGGTCACCACAATGACCGATATGGGTGTGTTGTGGGCTCATTGGGGGGTTTTGCCATAATCGCCACGCTTGGCAGACGGGTTGGCGATCGCAGTTGAGTTGTTAATGTACTCGAAGGACGCTGCTGCCCATCCTCCGGCGGATGCCTTAGTCGACTTTTACGACACCCATGGGAGGAGATAGGGTGGTGGCATTCTGAGCCGGCACCACACGGCGAAAAAACGGCATGGCAAAAAGCGACTAAGGAGCTCTAAACCGGAGGGACGGGCAGCAGCGTCCATTCTGTGTAACAGTAGCCATACTGTGCTCACCAATCCGCCTGCCAAGCGTGGTGAGTACTGACAAATAACCCCACAAAATGATGACATAACTGTGAAAATCAATGGGTGAGGATTTTGTTCAGCAGTGGACGTATAAATTGCTGATATAATGATGATCCGTCGGTATCGGTCTATGTATTTGTGGATTTACAGAGCTTTGCTGGACAAAGGCTCTCCCAAAAGGAAAGGTACGACCCGCAGCTAACATAGTAAGCAAATTGGTGACCTCGGTGGGAACTAGTGCGCTTGCGCCGCACGACGCGGTCAGTCACTAAACGATATATTAATCACTGCTAAATATTTTTCAAAGCTGGCGGTTGGATAAGGAGCGATTAGTTTTATATTATTCTTTAATGGGTTTAGAATTGTCTTTTCCTCGCTCAATTCAGCTTTGTTTTTTAATGATTGCGAACAAAAAATGTTAGCACCTCGTCTTACCGGTTATCAAAACATTTGCTCGTGACAATATGAATACGGACGTATTATTAGTACAACGCTTATACAATACTAGCTGGGACCCGCGGTTTCACCCGCGTTGAATTGAAAAGAAATTTAGATTACTTCGACATAGACACTTGCCATAGAATATATATATTGGATTTCAAGGGTTTTCAAGTTCAAGGGTATATTGGTTTTTTTGCGCGGAACCCTAATTGTTTTTCTAAAATAAAAGTAGCCTCAGTTATTCCTTATAACATTAGCTATCTGCCAGTGAAAGTCCCGTCGAAATCGGTCCAGCCGTTTCGGAGATTACCCGCAACAAACAGACAGATAGACAGACACAAAAAAAATAAAAATAGCTTTTTTGTTATATGTCCCGTGTATACTTTCATATGCATTTAGTAAAAAGCTGTTTTTTTGATATTACAAACAGACACTTCAATTTTATTTATCAGCAGCGTACACATACAGCCACAGGAAATATTAAAAACAAAAAATAACATAAATAAATGCGATTAGGTGTCTAATGGGAAAAAAGTAACTAGAAAGTAAAACAATTACTTCAGTTATAGTGGGCATTAACTTATAAATAGATTATAGAGTACGTCGCCGTTGTGCCAATAAGGTCCTTTGCTCAGCATAATGCAGCAACACATAAATATCACTAACTGTAACAAACAAAAAGTAGTGAAAATGTACTTACTCTACATAATATATATATTTTTTTTTACATTGCCCCACACTAGTGTTTCTCCTGTGTCGTGGGTGCGTTTACAGACATAAATTCCACACACAATACACCCAGACCCGGAACAACTATCTGCAGATCATACAAATATTTGTTCCGTGCGGGAATCGAACCCATGACCCGGTGCGCAGCAGCCGACTGTATCAGCCACTGCAACAACCGTGCCGTGCCATCCAATCAGTATGACATGTCTGCACCGGCGCAGTAGAACGACACGATCGGTTAAGTCGTGGTAAGTTACAAATGCAGGCCTTTTTTATAGGCTTACTTTCAGAAAGGTATTATATAAATATGATCACATATCGATACTGAAATCACCTTTACGGATCGGACAGTTTTAAGGTTAAATATTTTTTGTATTTCAACAAGCAGTAATAAGTTATAAAACAATTCATTAAAGATATTTATGAATCAATTTACTGTTTAGCTTTGTTAGTTTAGCAGTCAATCAATTTTTATTTTTCCTAAAATATCACTTTAAACCTGTTTTTTTGCGTATATGAATTATGATGATTTAATACATTTAAGTTTTAAAATAAGGACATAAGGGTACTAAAGCTATTGGTGGTATTGGCACCAGGTAGTTGATTTTGCTCTAGTGTGATCTTACGAGGACCTGGAGCACTCATTAGGTGCTGCAGATGACCGCCCCAGTGGTTTTAGCCGGTAGGAGTCCGGATACCCCTTCGCCCTTCCCAGGGGCGAAGGAAGTTCATGTAGAATTTGCACTGGACACCAATCAAAAAAGGTAGTTGATTCTCTATGATGACTCTAACACAAACAAACAAAAGAGTCCATAGCGAAAGCGGTTACTAACAAATTATATACTATGTTAGTAATATTTGAGGCTTTCTAAATTATTATGGTCTCACTGGACTGTGATATGTGTGTATTTATACGGAGTTCCATAAACCTTCTGAGCAGAACAGTATCGGTTCTATCACCCACCATTCTCAGCCGGGCCCTTCTTTTCTATTGGCCATTCTGGGCAAGTGCCCAGGGCCCCGCGATCCATGAGGCCCCCTAGTTCCTGCCAGATCACCATCCGATATTTGCTAGAAGTAAGAAAAGTTACTTTTTCGAATTATATTATAATTACCTATTTAACAAAAGAAAATAACAGTTGAATAAATCTAGAACTGGCTTGGCTACTTCTTTTGTCTTTTGCTAATAAAATAGTCCTCTACCATATCATAGTTATAGCGGCCTCATTATCCTAAAGTGCCCGAGGCCTCGAATAGATTAAAGCCGGCCCTGTTCTGTCTGTTCTCTCCTGGGCTTTCTCGCACTCATCGGTACTAAATTGTACTGCAACGAGTGCGAAAAAGCCCGTGGTGTCAATGATCATCATCATCATTCATTGTAATGTCAACCAAAGGACGTCCACTGCTGAACAAAGGCCTGCCCCATAGATTTCCACAATTATGTCGTAATTTTTGAAGGGAATTTGCCAGTACTCACTACGATTGGTAGGCGGGTTGGTAAGGCTACTGTTCCACAGAAAGGACGCTGATGCCTATCCCTCCTGTTTAGTCGCCTTTTACGACATCCATGGGAGAAAATGGAGTGGTACTATATTCTAAATCCGTACTCCACACAGACTGTAAATATCATACTAACAGCCGTTAATACGTAATTCGACTCAATGCCACTGACGTGCTCATGTCAATATAAAAGGACGTGGATCACGACGACCGATGTCTCGAAACAACCCTCACGCTATATCATCATTATTCTCAACCATAGTGATCATCGATTAGCTTCCGGAATAATTTAACACTTCAAAAAGTTAACATGGCTCTTACAGAAAGCGAACGAGCTTACATTGTCTCGTCCTTGTCCACGTCAATTCCTTTATCTGTATAATTAATCTAGTCGTTCATATTCTTCAGTCGTGGCTGCTAACGGCAGTCAAATCTAGATTGTAGGAATATATACTGTACTGTGGATTTACTTGAGAATTTATTTCCTAAGTCTCAACTTAGTCGTGACACGTCGTTCGTAAAACTATCATATCATCTAGGAACATGCAGTAAATTGGAAATATATATTTAGTATTAATGCTCTAATGTTTTATTTGTCTTAAATACACAACTTAAATATATACATAAATAGAGATAATATAAGTTCTATATCATTTTGAGCCATTTAAACCTGCATGGGGATTTGATAAAAGTTTAATTCCAAACCGTTGGTTTTTTGGAATGTCTACGACTTTATTTAAGCAAAGATAAATACGTACCAAGGTCACGCACTGAGTTTTGTAGATTGACAAAAAATCAAGAATAAATCAGTTCATTCAAATACCTATTGAAAGCATATGAGTATACATCTGTATGCAAAAAGTCGTCCGTGACTCTCCAATTCGTGCGATGTTTTTTAATAACTTTAGTTTGATCTGTCTCGTCTGCAGTGCCCCAAAGAAATTCTGCATGCACTGGGTGATATTACTCTTCTTAGAACTATATGGAACGGTGGTAAAAACAATTTGAAAGAGGCCATTTCAAGCCAGAGGATAATAAACCTCCGGTCGGCCACGCGATGCGTTTTTGTTGCACTTCCATCCCAGAAGATTGCAATGACTGGCTTGATAATTACTTTGAGCGTACGAACAAGTGCATACATAGTTATGGAAATAAATTTCAGAAACAATACCTCACAATTAACAGTGGCACCACAGGTAAACCCTCTAATCTGAGTGACCTACGTGTTAACATTAATTACATTCATATTGTTACTAATTACTTATTTCCTGAACTTCCTATATGAAGACAATATTTTGTACACAATATCATTAAATATTGAAGGACTCTTTCAGGGAAGTCGAAGACAATAGATCCGCAAACAGTAAATATAATAACGACGAGAGGTTACATCATTATATAATTTAAAAAAAAAACGACCTTTGAGGTTTTGCTATATGTATTTTATAATTACTAATAAATATAATTACTCGTATAAGTCTAAATAGGCACTTGGTTAAGATCATTTTATGACCAAAGTAGTTTTGAGTGGTTTGTTGACACTGCTTATAACCTAAGTCTGCAATAAATAGGAAAGCAATAAGAGTATGTAATAAAATCATACGGTATTCACCCATATTTTGCCCATGAATAACTATTGGCAAAAGATGCAGAGCCACTATCAAATCCGGTCCATTAATTATAACATCTACATTCCTAGCGTTGCTAACCATAGTAAAAGGTCTTTTAGATAGTAAATCATCTAATTTAAACGTCATCATATCAGCCATTTATACGTCCACTGCTGAACAAAGGCCTCTCCCATAAATTTCTACAATTGTGTCATAATTTTGGGGGGTATTTGCCAATACACACCACGCTTGTCAGGCGGGTTGGTGAGCGCAGAATGCCTGCTGCTGCCCACCCCTTTGGTTAAGAGTACCATAGTCACCTTTTACAACACCCATAGTAGACCGTCTCTCGACGTTATCGCGGTATATCGTTACGTGCCAGTACGGCTAAGGGCGGTGAACTTTATTTCATGTAATTTTGCCGTCGGTAGCCGTTGCTTGCCCATAATATTCCTAGGAAGCACATGATCTGCCGAGCGGCGGATCCTGATCGATCGGATCGGGCAAGATCTCTCTCTGCCAGCAGTAGTGTCGGCTATGTTGGCAGAGCACGAAAACTGGAATGCAGTGGTCTTCTTCTGTGAGAGCGTCATGCTCCAGAAGGAGACCGCAGAGCGGGATCGGGAGAGGGCTGACCCCGCTCGAAGAAGGAGGCCCTGGCGCCTAATTCCCACACGCCTGAAACCCCCTGCCGTTGCTGTGAGGCAGGGCACCTCTGCGTTCGCGGGTGCTAGATTGGGGAATCTGCGTGCCCACACCGAGCGACCCAAGAGAAGACGATAGCACGCATGTGGTCACGCGCTGCCGTGGGACGCTTTGGGGGATCCTTTACAATCCCCCCGAGGGGGTGACCGCTTTACAGTCACCCTCTCAGGGATGTGCCTATAGGCATGGCACCAGTGGGCGGCTCTAGTGTGAACATACGAGGACCTTAGGTGCCGAAGATGATCGCTCCAGTGGTTTTAGCCGGTAGGAGTCCGGCATACCCCTTCGCCCTTCCCCGGGGCGAAGGAAGTTAATGAAGAATTTCCACTGGGCACCAATAAAAAAAAGGAAGCACATGATCTAGTGTCACACCACCCGACTTCATTCGTTCGCAGGTGTCACGGCAAACTCTTTTCGAGTCATTTTTCAACATACACATACGAAGTGCTTATGCACAATATGCACAATACATTCATACCGCTGACAGAGGGAGACTGAGCCATATGCGCCCACAGGCGTCAACGTCTGTGGCCGTATATGGCGTATCAAAAATTAAAAACATATGTAATATGGTAGTACGGCTGTAGACGGTATGATAAAATTTATTCACACAGCCCACGGAATACAGCCGTTTGCTGCAGTAGAAATACTGGGAAATACCGATATTCTTTCTAAAGTGCAAATTGACAGGTACTTATGTATTTTAATTAAATACCTATAGCCTGATCAATACTGCTGTGCCTTAGGTTTGCGAGCAGCGAGACGGGGGGCCGAGCAGCCACTCCATTTTGTCATTCCGGCGTCGTTCTCTTTCCTTCCCACTCCCTACCTCCCCGCGCATACCTAAGGTGCGGTATAGCGGTATTGGTCAGGCTATACCACTTAAATACGTTTAGAGGGCGATCCTGACATAGGTAGGGAAAAGTTAGTCGTTCTCATAAGGTACCTTCAAGCTCATGACCGAAGATACCCTAAAACCAGGTCACCGACTGTAATACTGTCTGTAGCTCAACCTTAAAGAAGTCAATGTTCTGTTTCTCACAATCGTCAGTCATACGATCTGTTGTGAAAACAGTCAAATGTTGACACCTCACGTTCACAACAGCTGCGTCTTTTGCACCTCGCTCATTTTATATGCGCTTTGTAAACATGCGCACTGTGCTACCTCGGTACTCGAATAAATATTACGCGTATTTTATATAGGTAGTTACACAATATACTTGTGGACTATGAGAAAGCCTTCGATTCGATCGAAACCTGGGCAGTGCTGCAATCTCTGCAGCGGTGCCAGATTGACTATCGGTACATTGAAGTGTTGAAGTGCTTATACAGAAACGCCACCATGTCGGTCCGAGTACATGAACAGAGCACGGGGGCAATTCCATTGCAGAGAGGTGTGAGACAGGGGGACGTCATTACCCCGAAACTGTTCACCGCTGCAATGGAGGATGCCTTCAAGCTACTAGAGTGGAAAGGATTCGGCATTAATATCAATGGCGAGTATATCACTCACCTTCGATTTGCCGATGACATCATAGTCATGGCAGAATCGCTGCAAGAGCTCAGCACAATGCTCGATGTTCTCAACAGAGTTTCCCAACAGGTGGGCCATAAAATGAACATGGGCAAAACAAAAGTCATGTCAAATGTCCATGTCATGCCCATCTCAATATTCGTTGGGAGCTATGTTCTCGAAGCTGTTGACGAGTATGTCTACCGCGGACAAACTGTCCAGTTAGGTAGGTCCAACTTCGAGAAAGAGGTCAATCGTCGAATCCGACTCGGCTGGGCAGCGTTTGGGAAACATCTTTTCGTCAACGATACCGCAGTGCCTCAAGACTCAAGTCTTTAACCAGTGTGTGTTACCAGTGATGACATATGGAACAGAGACGTGGTCACTCACAATAGGCCTCATAAGAAAGCTCAAGGTCACTCAGCGAGCTATGGAAAGAGCTATGCTTGGTATTTCTCTACGTGATCGAATCAGAAATGAGGAGATCCGTAGAAGAACTAAAGTTGTCGACATAGCTGAAAGGATTAGTAAACTGAAGTGGCAATGGGCAGGGCACATTGCTCGTAGAACTGATGGCCGCTGGGGCACAAAGGTTCTAGAATGGAGACTGCGCACCGGAAAACGCAGCGTGGGACGACCTCCAACGAGGTGGACAGACGATCTGGTGAAGGTCGCTGGGAGTCGTTGGATGAGAGCGGCAACTGACCGCTCGTTGTGGAAATCTAAGGGGGAGGCCTTTGTTCAGCAGTGGACGTCCTGTGGCTGATATGATGATGACATTCAAGATTATGCAGATTCTGCATTGTTTGCGTCTCACTATAACTTGCCGTCAGTTCTTTGGCAAATATCACTAATCCCGGATTTCTATTAGTTGTTGCAATTATTTATGTTTAACAAAACGGCGGAACCCTTATACCCCAGTCGTTTGTCCGTCTGTCTGTCTGTTACAGCCAATTTGCTCCGAACCTACGGGACCGATTAAGTTAAAATTTGGTACACATATGGATTTCTGCGACCCAAACACGGACGTGTATCGTATATAAATGAATGTTGAATAATTTTGGGGGGGAAATATAGAAAATTAAAGAATGAAGTTTTGCAAACTGTACCGTGTAACATATGACCCTCACGGTCCGATTTTGGTTTTATAATTTTAATAATATCATACTTATATTGTAAATGTGAATGCAAGTTTGTATGTTACGCTTTCACGCGAAAACTACTTAACCGATCATTATGAAACTTTGTACTGTATTGTATTGTATTGTATTCTTGGAGGTATTAGAAGTAAAATAGGAAATTATATATTGACAAAAAAAATGTAGAAATGTATATATAAATGTAAATGTAGTAAAAATGTATATATAAAAAAATACTTATTTAATGGCTTCAATGCGAGCCGAAGCCGCGGGTAATAGCTAGTTATTTATAAAGTTATTTAAAAAATAGACGTAAACTGACACCCCTTAACTCCGAAACTACTCAGCCAGCAATGTTGAATAAAATATAGACATTTTGATATACATTACAGGAAAACCTATGAGAAGTCTATGGTGTTAAAATAACATGGTAAATCTTTCAATATTGGGCGTACAAACTTACGTTTGCGGTTGGAATGTATGCGAGCACGTCTTTTTCAACTACAATGTTAAGTTTGTTCTTGGTACAAGACCGAACTCAACAATAGACAACATATTCAGTAACTTTGGAACCCTCTCCACGCGAGTTCAACTCGCACTTGTCCGGCTATTTATACACAAGTTGGTGACGAGACAAGCAAGTCATTCGCCTGATGATAACCAACATACCTGCCCATAACAATTAGAATGCTACCCAGGCGTAGTCCTGCGAGGCATCACACTGCGCTCGTCAACTCGAGACATAAAGTTATTTAGTATCTTATGCCCAGTAATGTCACTAGCTAGAGTGCCCTTCTAACTGGAGCACAGTAATGTCTAAAGTTCAAACACTCCAGCCGTTTTTTCCCTCGGACGTTCGGAACACTAAAAAAATACCTTTATCAGGGCATACAACCCGGGGTGCTAGGTCAGGAAACCTCCTCGAGTGCTCGGCGGCTGCTGGTCCCTCTTGATACGTCCGGGGGGAAGAGCACTTGTCGAACCGGTGCACCCTGGGCATCGGGTAATAACTACTCCACTTTTTGGAGGACCCATTGCCCGATGGCCAATATTCTGACAAGGAGGGGCCCAGTTTTTTTGGGCCGTAGGAGCCCAGTTTTGGGTGTTCCTTCGTTTTCGGAGGAACATAGGCGGGCTCGGTGTGCACTTACCCTGCCCCGAGCAGGTAGTGGAAGGTCTTCCCCTTCCCTGCCACCGTCGATATCGTAACCTCGGTTGGAGCGTCGTGGTCACGTCTCGCGGCTCCGACCGGGAACGAGGATCTTGGCTTAACCGCCCGGATCGCGAGAAAGAAGGCCTCTAAAAAAATTCCCCAAACCCAAGCTAGCGTGCGGCGAGGGGTGCATGGCTGATGGGAAGTTCAGTCGCGAGCACGCCATCCCCAGGACTGGCGGCACCTGAACAAGCCGCTAAACGTGCCGTTAAATCCAACGTCAACGTAATTAGCCTCATTTCGGCCGAATGAAGTCCACTGCTGGACACAGGCCTTCCCCAAAGATCAACACAACGACCAATATTGGTGTGTAATGGGCTTATATGGGGGTTTTGCCGTAAACGCTTGGCAGACGGGTTGGCGATCGCAGTCGAGTTGCTAATGTACTCGAAGGACGCTGCTGCCCATCCTCCAGCTAATCCCTTAGTCGACTCTTACGTCACCCACGGGAGGAGTGGGGTGGTGGTATTCTGAGCCGGCACCACACGGCATAATTAGCTTACGAGACCTTTAAATGGAACGGTTTGGTATTATAGTTGATTACAAATACTACCATTGTGTCGCCACGATTCTTTCTATGGATATTCGAACCATGTATTAGTCATTTACTCACATCCGGGCGGTCCATTATGAATGCGGTAGACGCCATCCAATTCTAATCAGGGCTTTAAAAATTCATTACGAAGATAGTGAGTGCATATATAGCTATTGATTATTTAAATTCGAGGTCTGTTGTTGTTTACATTAACGGGACGACTTGGATTGGTATCTTCGAGGTGATCATGAAAAGAAGTCTTTTTTTAAAACGTTGCCCCTCACTAGGATTTCTCCTGTGTCGTGGGTGCGTTTACAGACATAAATTCCGCACACGATACACCCAGACCCGGAACAACTACCTGCAGATCATACAAATATTTGTTCCGTGCGGGAATCGAACCCGCGACCTGCAGCGCAGCAGCCGACTGTGTCAACCACTGTACCAACAGTGTGTTTATATTTCTCCTGTGTCATGGTTACAGTTTACAGACATAAACCCCACATGCACAAACAGCCAGACCCAAAACTGCTATCTGTAGATCATACAAATATTTGTTCCGTGCGGGGATTGAACCCGCGACATATAACAGCAAGCCAATCGCTTAGCTACTGCGATAACCAAGCCGTCATGTTTCGGTGGGTCATTATGTCTAATATAGCTATGCCCACGTGGAAAGTTTATTTTAGTTTCCTCCTTGTCTGTCAAATATGAAATACTAAACTTGGTCATCGGAGTTATGGCATAATCGCTGCAGGAGCTCAGCACAATACTCGATAATGTCAACAGTTTCCTAACAGATGGACCTTGAAATGAACATAGGCGAGACAAATGTCATGTCAAATGCCCATGTCGTGCCCATCCCAATATCCGTT
Organism: Diloba caeruleocephala; assembly: GCA_947459985.1. Taxonomy (NCBI): domain Eukaryota; kingdom Metazoa; phylum Arthropoda; class Insecta; order Lepidoptera; family Noctuidae; genus Diloba; species Diloba caeruleocephala. The sequence goes on from OX381625.1 coordinate 20,958,697, forward strand.
GGGAGCTCTGTTCTCGAAGTTGTTGACGAGTATGTCTACCTGGGACAAACTGTCCAGTTAGGTAGGTCCAACTTCGAGAAAGAGGTCAATCGTCGAATCCGACCCAGCTGGGCAGCGTTCGGGAAACTTCGCGACGTCTTTTCGTCAACAATACCGCAATGCCTCAAGACGCAAGTCTTTAACCAGTGTGTGTTACCACTGATGACATATATTATGGCAAAGAGTCAAGGTCACTCAGCGAGCTATGGGGAGAGCTATGCTTCAGCTTGTTATTTTTCTACGAGATCGAATCAGAAATGAGGAGATCCGTAGAAGAATACTACCGTTCAGGTATGTCGGCAACTAAAGTTGTTTAGTAAAGGGGGGCTAATTGCTGGTAGAACTGATGGCCGTTTGATGATTGCATTAGAAAACGCAGCGTGGGATGTCCTCCAACGAGGTGAACAGACGACCTGATGGAGGTCGCTTGGAGTCGTTGGATGCGGGCAGCATGTAACCTGCCGTTGTGGAAATCTATGGGCGAGGCTTTTGTTCAGTAGAGGACGACCTTTGGCTGATATGAAGATGAAACTTGGTCATAACCCGGCAAGACAACCCGCTCACTGACTCGTCCAGATGAACTAATCATCTAACAACAATTGATTATGAGTAATTCATAAAAACGACAGCAGGGGCAGTATGACAGCAGTTGAACAATATGACTCCAGCAATGCGCTTGCTCCTACGAGCTCGGCAAGTTATTTTCGGCTTAGTTTAAATTTCAAATTACCCCCGTCGACAAGACAACCATTTCGGAAAAGAAAAAAAACGAAAATGTTGACGGATTTTTCTGTCCAATTAAGATCCTTGGTAATCGTAAATAGATAATATTAATTTGCTGAGATATGGTACCTGCCATGTTGGTAACATAATGCAGTAAGGTGACAATCATAATTAATGTCCCGCAGATTGTCATACAAAAATTCAACATAAATTATATATTATAGGGATTCAGTTTTGACCAATAACAGAAGATGATAATCTTATATCATTAGGCTGCAAATGATATACTAATACTAAATGTAGCAGATACACATATGTAAACGATTATAACTCATTAGGTACTGTTTCTTAACCATGCTATTGTTTCATCATCATTTCGGCCGAATGAAGTCCACTGCTGGACACAGGCCTCCCCCAAAGATCACCACAACCACCGATATGGATGTGTTGTGGGCTCATTGGGGGGTTTTGCCATAATCGCCACGCTTGGCAGGCGGGTTGGCGATCGCAGTTGAGTTGTTAATGTACTCGAAGGACGCTGCTGCCCATCCTCCGGCTAATCCCTTAGTCGACTTTTACGACACCCATGGGAAGAGATGGGGTGGTGGCATTCTGAGCCGGCATTTGCTATTGTTTACATATACAAAACTAATGATGAGAAACCACACAATTCTTATTAACTTCACAATTTCAGATCCTCTCGAGTTAGGAAATCTCAAACCACATACACCGCAGGTTAATACTTTGATTAAGTGAAAAGTAATTTTATAATCAAAATATACCACGGAAGGTACTGATAGTCTTGCAGCGTTTTTGAGGTTAACTTTGAAAAGAGTATTTTCAAATAGATTAGAGAAGTTTTAATGTTCAAGACAATGACTGGTTGTTTCTCAGTACGTATGTAGAAGAAAAATACAAACATTCCAAATTCAAATTTGACTTCACTTTCTTAACCTAAACAGAAAGAACTATTGATTCTATAATTCCATTATTTGAAAATGAATGCGTCGGGAATATTTTTTCCTGCCATGTTTTTTATGGTTTTAAATGGCAATTACAACTGGAGGAGTCGTGGTTTAAACTTTAAATGGCATTTCGCTTATAAGGACCTTCCAAGGCAACCATGTAGCGCTGATTCGACGAATTTAAGCGCGGTCGAAATAATTTGGCGGATGAAGAAAGAAGTTTTTGACCGTTGACGGCTGTTACAGCAGTAAACGTGCTGGCAGTGTAAATTTTAATTGAAAAAGTAAAAGAGTGGTTTGCGTACATTCGAAATCACATTATCTTCTTCGTATCAAAAATTGCAATGATTTACTATGGTCCTAAGAAAAATTAGTGTTGTGACGATTACAAGACGGCTATATCCAGTAGTGGTCTATGTCTCGGTGTTAATCTGAGTAGATTTGATTATCCAAAATAGAAATAAATCAATTCCAAATTTAACATTTCACGACTAAGATATGTTGCAACAATATTAATTCAACATGCAATAACCTTGATATTCAAGACGTGTCGTGTATTAGAAAACAGACGGTTATGGAAGAGTGACCTTGACCTCATGCCAGGTAGTAGAGGCCGGAAATTTAGACATTGTGACAGTTGCTTTAGAAATTAGATGCTAGTTCGGGTCTATAGATTTATTATTCTGTTTGGAAAATGAGTATATCCAAGAGTTATATTATTTGAGATCAATTACACTATAACCTAATGAATGCCCTGTGTTTAATTTTATTTTTACATTGATAAATGTATTTTGCATTTGCGTTCAATTGGATCCTATGAATAAATATTAATTCAGTTCTATCAATTATTAGTAGTTAGGTTCTGGAAGAAACTTTTACACGTGATATTGAAACAACGAATGGCATTTCGCTACATGACAACCTCTGAGAAGCCGAAAGAAACTCAGGGCTAAGTCTTTTTTGATTACCTATATTTTTTTAAATATATTGTTTTACAATTATGGGCTTACAAGCTATTCAAGACATACATTGAAAAACTTTTTCAGCTATACAATACAAAACATTGCAGATAAAATGTGTTTCCAGGGAAGCCGCATGTGCAGATAAGTATTAACGCCACACGTCTCTATCGTCAACATAGTCTTTGACATAATAATAGGCATTTGGCTCGAATCAATAGTAACCCACAAAAACAGTTTCATTTATAATATCAAGTTTGTTACCAATATAGACATTAGGTACACTTTTAACTTAACGATTGTTAAGTTAAGTCTGTGGGGAGATTTAAATTTTTCGCGGAAGTCTCGAGGGAGAATCCTGACGATCACGGGCATGGCGCATGGATCAGCATCGCTCGGCTCAACCAAGTTGTAAGGAACACAACAACCTACACCCTAATAGTTAAAAACAGTGACAGCAGATATCGCGCAGCCAAGGTTCCACCGGTGGCAAATCGCCTGAAATGAAACGCGAGGATGCAACTTTTAGTTCATTGATCGTCCGACAGAGTGCGTTGGAGATCTTCGCCTGTTTAATGGTAATACCAAAATGACGTTTGACGGTGGCGTCTGCGCAATTTACGCCAACATAGACAATCTCTCCGTGTGGTGTCCGGATTAAGAATATAGCACCACTCCATCTCCTCCCGTGGATGTCGTAAAAGGCGACTAAGGGAATCTAAACCAGAGGGATGGGCAGCAGCGTCCCCTCTGTGAAACGGTAGCCTTACTGCGCTCACCAACCCGCCTGCCAAGCGTGGTGAGTATTGGCAAATACCCCCCGAAATAATGACACAGTTGTGGAATCTATGGGGGAGGCCTTTGTTCAGCAGTGGACGTATAAATGGCCGATATGATGATGAGACAATCAGCCCGCTGACACGCAACGCCGCCACCAGCAAGACATTATAGTGACTATAATAGACTCATATATTACCATACAGCTGTCAGGTATACAATTACGTATGTTTATATAGCGTCAATGGCTACATTATGCTAACATTAACAATTTTATATGCGTTATTAAATGAGAACATTTCAAACAACAATATAAACATTACTGTCAAAATTTAAACAGATTAAATATATTACGTCACTGTGTTTTGTCAGTCCGAGGTGTACTGATAATGGCAAAGGTCCCAGTGGATGTCACCGTCTTAATTTGTTTAATTGCTTTAATTTAAACGGTACAAACCAAATACAATGATTAGAGAAAAATCAAACCATTCAAACCTATGCATCTCTTCCACAAAATCTCAAACACTAACAACGGGAGAAAATTGAGCGTGGAGAGGGTCCGCGGTATCGGCTAGTTATGGGTGAGAAAGCCCTCGGGGTGACTTAGCACAGGGGGAAACCTGTCCTAAGTCACCCCGAGCTGAGTGCGCCGCTTGCGGGACTCGAACCTTAAGAAAGCTAAGGTCGTTGCTGAAAGACCTAACTAGGGACAACTGGACCGGTATTATAAAAAAATGGGGTTATTTAAAGCTACTGGATGAGCAAAGGCCCCCTCCGACTATTGCTCATCCATCTAAAATGAAATTTATTTATTGAAAATAATAAATTTATATAAATTTTACAATATTTACATATAATCTAACCTGAACTAGTAAACCTGTATCTAAGGTATCGCAAGCGCTTCTTAGAACAGAATATTCTTTAATGTACACTATTAAAAAAAATACTAGGCATCATTCTATGAACAGTAATTGTACAATGGGCGGTCTTATCGCTATTAGCGATTTCTTACAGACAACCTTTGGATGGACAAGAAAAAGATGGAAAATGACAAAGGGCCGTGGTGTATTTATTGTTTTATTATAAACTAGCTGGGACCCGCGGTTTCACCCGCGTTTAATTTAAAATACATTTAGAGTACTTCGACATAGGCACTTGACATAGAATATGTATATTGAATTTCAAGGGTTTTATTTTTTTGCGCGGAACCCTAATTATTTTTCTAAAATAAAAGTAGCCTAAGTTATTCCTTATAACATCAGCTATCTGCCAGTGAAAGTCCCGTCAAAATCAGTCCAGCCGTTTCGGAGATTACCCGGAACAAACAGACAGACAAAAAAATTAAAAATAGTTTTTTTTGTTATAGGTACCGTATGTACTTTCATATGCGTTTAGTAAAAAGCTGTTATTTTGACATTACAAACAGACACTTCAATTTTATTTATTTGTATAGATTTTGACATTACAAACAGACACTTCAATTTTATTTATTTGTATAGATAAACATGTTCTACGATTCCTCATATAAAAATGTAATAAATGGCAGGCTTGGACAACAACTTGGACACAAATCATACAACTACAAAACATAAGAGGTTAGTTTTACTTAAATACAATATTAGCATAACACAATTAAAACTTGTCTGTATCATCGAACGATAAATTTTGCAACCATGCTCAAACAACCATTTTTGCAATGTCACGTTTTTAATGTATACATAGACAACATTGCGTTTACTTTATTATACAGAAAAAGGCATAAAACGTAAAAATCTATACAGTAAATGATGAAATTAGTATGAGTTTAACTGGACGTTATGCTGACCTAGTCCAATAAATTGCTTGATAACAAATAAAGCGCGGAGCGCAGACGTGCTCAAACTAAGATTTCGACAGAACGATAAAGTTTGTAGTATGCAAAATATAGGTATTAGACATACAAAAATTAATTAGCAATGCAAATAGTGAATATGTTTTTAATTACAATATTAAAAAATTGCCCTCCGGCAGTGCCGACAGAAGTGAAAACTTATTTTGGCGCGTTAGGAGATTTTATCTCATCTAAAAATATGCGTACCGCGCTAAAAGAAGTTTTCACTTCAAAAACGCATATCATAACGGCCATAAACGATATCCGATGTCCGTGTGGTGTCCAGATTAAGGATATTATTATCACCATCATATAACTCTAAGGTCGTCTGGTAGATTTGATTTGCCTTTAATACAAATAAATTCATAAAGGCCACCCCCCTAGATTTCCTAAATTTTGTCGTCATTCTGAGGGGGGGTTGCAAGTGCTTACCACGCTTTGCAGGCAGTTTGGCGAGCGCTGTATATAGCTGTTCAGCAGAAGGGAAGAAGATTCCAAACCAGAGGGATGGGCAGCGGCATCCCTTCTGAGGAACAGCAGTCATTCTGCGCTCACCAACCCGCAGCCAAGGGTGGTGAGTACTGACAAATTCCCGCCAAAATGTGTGTCTAAACGACACGTAACAGTTCGTTGGATGCTTTGTTCAGCAGTGGACGTCCTTGGCTGATATGATGATGTTGATGATGAAAAGATATGGAAATGCCGGGATATAACTTGTATAACTATGCAACTTATCCAAATGTGGAATAAAATATGGAAAACTAAAATTATGTACACATAAGTATCAAAACACTCATCCGCATTGCTGTCATCTGATGAAATACGGAGGCTGGCAACATTGCCACGTCGAATGACAGGAAGGAGATTGGGTTAGATTAGAAAACATTTTATTAAATCCCAAAATAAACAAATTAATCATCATATCAGCCATAGGATGTCCACTGCTGAACAAAGGCTTGCCCCTTAGATTTCCACATCGAGCGGTAACATGCCCCTCTCATCCAACGACTCCCAGCGACCTTCACCAGGTTGTCTGTCCACCTCGTTGGAGGTCGTCACACGCTGCGTTTTCCGGTGCGCGGTCTCCATTCGAGAACCTTTGTGCCGCAACGGCCATCAGTTCTACGAGCAATGTGCCCCGCCCATTGCCATTTCAGTTTACTAATCCTTTCAGCTATGTCGACAACTTTAGTTCTTCTACGGATCTCCTCATTTCTGATTCGATCTCGTAGAGAAATACCAAGCATAGCTCTCTCCACAGCTCGCTGAGTGACCTTGAGCTTTATTATGAGGCCCATTGTGAGTGACCACGTCTCTGTTCCATATGTCATCACTGGTAACACACACTGGTTAAAGACTTTCGTCTTGAGGCATTTTTTTCTTTTTTTTAAAAACGTTGACCCACACTAGGATTTCTCCGGTGTCGTGGGTGCATTTACAGACACAAATTCCACACACAATACACCCAGACCCGGAACAACTACCTGCAGATCGTACAAATATTTGTTCCGTGCGGGAATCGAACCCACAACCCGGTGCGCAGCAGCCGACTGTATCAGCCACTGCACCAACCGTGCCGTCGGTATTGTTGACGACAAGACGTTGCGAAGTTTCCCAAACGCTGCCCAACTAATCAATAGTCAAAGATTTTTGTTTATTTAACCCAGTGATCAGACTACTGCAACACGCGTCGAAGAAAGAACACACAACCACACAAGTTGTTGACCTATGATATAATATGAATGTATCTTTTGAATTACAACATAATTATAGTGTCGCTTAAAGATTCAACCTCATTTCTTGTTGCGAGTGGAAGAGAGACGGATTGCTATATAATAGTAATATTATAAAGAGGGAATGTTACGTTTTTTGTAATGGATTTTTAGAAATATATGCTACTAGTGTTCAAAGGACTAGTGATAACATTACATGTCGCTGTAATTATGTAGGTATATTTATTTTAGTTTCGCCTTTATTCTGCTTTATTATTTACATCTGTGATAACAGCTGTAATAATTATTTATTTGCATATATGTATGTATAATGTTCATTACTTTATTAATCATTATGGTTGTCTGGAAGAAATCGCTCTTAGCGATAAGACCGCCAATTGTACTATTATTATGTATGTAAAATTACTTTGTATTTTCTTTTGGTGTACAATAAAGTATACTCTACTCTACTCTACTCTACTTATGTATAAAGTATTTAAAATTGTGTGCACTATCGACTGCCCCGTAACATGTCCAGTTGTGTTTTCCATGCTAAGGTTGCCTGTAAGAATTTCCCGGGTGCGAAGGCCGCCCGTTGTCATCATCTCGGCCGAATGAAGTCCACTGCTGGACACAGGCCTCCCCCAAAGATCACCACAACGACCGATATGGATGTGCTGTGGGCTCATTGGGAGGTTTTGCCATAATCGCCACGCTTGGCAGACGGGTTGGCGATCGCAGTTGAGTTGTTAATGTACTCGAAGGACGCTGCTGCCCATCCTTCGGCTAATCCCTTAGTCGACTTTTATGACACCCACGGGAGGAAATGGGGTGGTGGTATTCTGAGCCGGCACCGTTGTACTTTTTATATATTTTAAGCGCTATTTTATTGTATTTTCTACTAACTGGTGTATAAAGAAATAAACAATAATGATAGTGTGTTGTCCTGTCACCTATAGTGGTGGCCATTTGGAGGGCCCATCTTGTGAGTGGTGAGTCACCGTCTGCCACAGAATTTTACTTTATAGGTTGAAAGGCAGACGCTTGTACTGACTGACATGGCTAAATGAGAAAAGCCGAGGATCGTGCTGTGTCGCGACATTGAAGAGGCATATGTCCACCTGTCGACTATTATGGGCTGTTGATGATGATGATGATGATGTAAAATGTTGTAATATGGAACTCTAGGAGTGCTCGACTGCTGGCTCACTTACAACAATATCAATAACATATGTGAAAATAATTACTAGTGAATGAAATAGACTTGATTTAGAAATATAAATAAAAAGTTTATCGATAACAAAAACAAAGTTTTTAGTTAGTTTTATAAGTAGGTTTTTTTTTGTTAACAAGTTTTATTTGTTTCTTTTTAGTGTAAATCAACTTAAGAACTTTTTCCAATTTGATATCAGTATTTAACACTAAAATTAAGAAAGACTCGAATCGGTTGTCTCATCTGAGAGGAATCGAAACTATTAAGACATCATCTAGATAAGCGCAGTCAAATTAACCTGTTTATTGAAGCTGGTTTAAAAACTTCTCAATAAAATGAAAAAATAATGTAATTTATATGGGACCAATTCGAAAGCATTCTGCATCAGTTAAAACATGAATTGCTCAAATCGGTCTACTAATGTCGGAGTAATCGGTATACATACATAAAAAAAAAATTTGAATTGAGAAAGTCCTCCTTTTCGAAGTCGGTAAAAAGGTGAAAGGTGAGTGTGGTGTGTGGATGTGCAAGTGAAAGGATGAGTGTATGTGTATGTGTGATTGTATTATTAGTGTGCAGTGAATGTGTTAGAATCACCCTCCCCGTCATTCATGTCATGTATTATGTAACGATACTCTAACATTGATGTGTTGTCATAATGCAAGTGTTAAGTTGTTTATGACATAATATGCTGTGTAAATGTGTCCCAATAACATTGAAATACGTTTTGGTCAACGTTGTCCGATGTTTAAGTATTCGAGAGGACTTGGACTTGCTAACGGAGAAGAGGGGTGCTGGTGGGATACTTATAGATTTAGATATCATACACATAAGGATCGCTCTTTGAGCTCTCTAAATTGAAATCATTAAGGTCTCAGAATGTTCCCCCCGTCACACATACAATAGCTGAGACTGGTAGAGTGAAAAATAATCCAATTTAATGTGTATATGTCAGCACAGTGTGTGAGTTTTGAAATGTTTAGATAAATGGGTATCATTAATTAAAACACCCAGGTAATTAACGTTCGGCACTAAAAATAAACGCCGTGTGGTGCTGGCTCAGAATACCACAACCCCATCTCCTCCCGTGGGTGTCGTAAAAGTCGACTAAGGGATTAGCCGGAGGATGGGCAGCAGCGTCCTTCGAGTACATTAACAGCTCAACTGCAATCGCCAACCCGTCTGCCAAGCGACATTGACATTGTGACATTGAGCCCACAATACACCCATATCGGTCGTTGTGATGATCTTTGAGGGAGGCCTGTGTCCAGCAGTGGACTTCATTCGGCCGAAATGATGATGATGACTAAAAATTTTGGCGGACAGGAATAATCTGATGTAGATAATGCACATGAATAGAGTCTAACTGCAAATAATTTTGGTGACGGTAGGTGATTCCTTTTAATTGAAAAGGAGTCCGTCCGTCCTATTGGATTTTGTCCATGTTAAGAGTGAGTTTGTTGGGGCAAAGCCATCCCATATCAGTTTTAGTGCCAGTTTCTATCTATCACGAGTCTCCGTCCAGTGGGCCCCATTGATGACTAAAACGGTCATGAACGTAAGTATAAATATTGTATTTAGGGATTGCGAGATTTCCGAAGTCATTTAAATATATTTGAAATAAAGAAGGTCCCAAAATTGAGCCTTGCAGAACTCCAAAGCGTAAGTTTTCAAGATCGCTCACGACTGATTCGATCTCCACACAGTGTGCGATCGCCTATATAACTTTTGAATATTCTGAGAGCACCACCACGGACATCTATCCTCTCTAGCTTGTCAACAAGCATTGGAACATTGTTCATCAGAAATTGCCATATACCGAAATGTCCTCCGACGTTTTAAAATGACATGTGAAAGTGTCTTCGTGAATCAAATTACTGAATAAATTATTATATTCTATTATAACCATCAACATGTCGGACCGTTAACATTATACGTTTACGCTGGATACCCAAAAAAACGGTTTATTCCCCGTAATTCTATTCAACAGTTCTATGATAGAACTAGTGATACTTTTTATTCCCACTACTTCTATTGCAACAGCTTGATAATAAGAATAGAACTAATGGAATAATCAATGTAGAAAATGTCCCACTAGTTTTATGCATATTATTTTGACCCTAAACTAACAGAAAGGTACAATTACCTTTAATTATCTTACATGTTTATTGTGGGAATAAAAAGTCTCACTAGTTCTTTCACAACTGTTGAATAAAACTAATGGGAATAAACCGAATAGACTACTACAATGTATCATATATACATCAATGACTACAAGTGCATCTGGTTAGACTTAACATGGTTGAAAATAGGCCGTTTCAAAATAAATCAGTACTTTAATATGAGTTTATGTTTTCATGTCTTCACCGAGGCCGCGATAAAATTATCCACGAGTTGGTAAAGTAATATTATGTAATTATGGAATAAACAGAGATGATTCGCTGTAATTGATTCATGGACGTACAAGGTTGTAATAGTGATGTAACGAAGACAATCGACTGGGCAATGGAAAAAGATTTATGTTGATGGAAATGAGTCGATATTAAAGTTACTAAAAATAACTTTATTGTACAGAATATTTTAATATAATCATGATAGATAAGGAGGGCAGGACAAGAAGAGGCTCATTAACAACACCAAAAATCAGGGGTAGGTAATAGCTAATCAAACATTAAAATTTAAAGTACGACATATTGGCCTAAATGAATGCGCAGAATGTATGCGTTCTTGAATTGAACAAGGCAATGAGAATCTTCTTCAGCGGTGTTGCATGCAATATGCTACTTTTATTCAGGTTTGAACTGCGATGGGCTCCTTTTAGTCATTGATGATGTTTTGTAAAACTTCCCGTATAAAGACAGTTTTAAATGAATCATACGAAACGCCCATTTGAAACGAATCGAATGATCAACTTGGTTGGATTTACGCATAAAGTCGATGTGTCCCTTTTATTCCTGTACCCTTCATATTTGTTTCAGCTATATTGTCAAATTTGCGTTTTCATAATTATTCTATTGAAAACATTATCAATGAATTGAGAAATTACATATCAGAATTATTATAATTAAGCGTGTGTATTAATGTGTTCGACATACTGTCATTACGTACGTAAGACCACTGTTGACAGCAAATTTTATCACTAAAATTAATAATATAATTTAACTAAATAGTTTTAACAATAACTGTGACATTATTACTGCGAAGTTATGAATTTCCAATTTTTACAGCTCCATCTGAAGACTTTAGTCGCAGGTGATAACAACAAAGGTGATAAGAATTGAAACAATCGACCGGTAAGTGTTGATTATGAAAAGTTAAAAGATTTTGTGCCTTTGGCAAGTGAACTCCGATTTTTAAGGAATCATTTATATCGGGTATATATTTGGAAGAACAAAATTGAGTCGGAAACTCAGCACGGGGCGGCTCGAACAAGATGGAAGTCGACCTGGTGAAGGTGATGGGGAGTACTTGGATGCGGGCGGTATGTAGCCGACCGTTGTAGAAATATATGGGGGAGGCCTTTGTTGAGCGTTGGACGTCCTTCAACTGATGTGATTGTAGCCAATTTAGGCGCTGTGATTCCGTAACAGTGATGTTGACAATTATTATATTTACATCAGGATATAGTGTTCAATTATTAAACTGGGAACATTCCTCTACTGGCCAATCCCAATAATCTAAACTATGGTTTATTTACTTATTCGCAGTCAACGAATAATCAAAAATGATTAATGAAATAAATTTGAAGCACATTTTTTATTCTAACGTATAAAGATTTCCGATAAGTAAGTTCCGAATAATTAAAGAGTTGTTCGCAGTAACTACCTAGCCAGTTAGTTTTAGAAAGAGGTAGTATAATTATTCTTTGTAGGTGACTTGCTTATGCTCGAATAAATATCATGAATTCTTTTAGTCCTTATGAGATGTCTCTCAGTCATAACCGTTACATTAAATAAAGTCTTCTATTTTGTTAAAATGGAAATCCTAATGGACTTGGAGCCCCCTTTCGGGAGGGTCAGAGGGGTGGGCATACCCCATATGGGGGTATGGGGCCCACATGATTTGCGCGTCACCAACGACGTATCCACGAACTGGGTGGTTCTCAGCTCCGCGGTAGTTTATAGAACCATAGCGCCTCGGGTGGTAGAACCTTTTTTATTGATCCGGCGGAAATACATCATATACTTCCTCCGCCCAGGAAAAGGGCGGAGGGGTTATGCCGGACTCCTACCGGCTAAAACAACCGGAGAAGTCATATTCGGCACCTAAGGGAGGTTCCAGAAACTATCAGCGAAGGGGAGGGGACTATAAAGAGGCCATCTTCCCAGGCACCTCTTGGGGGGATTGTATATAAATAGATGAGTTGAGTTGTATACAATTGGCTAAATTATATAATTTAATCACAAACACATCACTTGGCTTTTTAAGTGATTTGTTAATAACATCGCTGACGTGCCGACTTAATGACTTCAAACAAAATTGAATACAAAATCACGTTAGGTTTTACCCGCAGCTTCTGATGTGGGAAATTCAAGTTATTATTAGACCTGTGAAGTCATAAAACTTAAATATGCCTACAGAGGAAACTTATGTTGCCATTGGAAGGAAGTTGTCAGGCCTCACCACGCTTGGCAGGCGGGCCCAGTATGGCTACTGTATATACAAAAGGGACGCTGCTGCCCATCCCTCTGGCTTAGACTCCCTTAGTCACCCTTATACGACACATCCACGGGAGAAGATAGAGTGGTGCTATATTCTTAATCCGAACACCATACTGAATCAATCTATTATTATTATTACTGACACCACATGGAATGCTTTAATATCAAAATCATCATCATCAAATAAGCCATTTGTATGTCCACTGCTGAACAAAGGCCTTCCCCATAGATTTCCACAACTGTGTCATAATTTGGGGTAATTTGCCAATATTCACCACGCTTGGCAGGCGGGTTGGTGAGCGCAGTATGGCTACCGTTTCCCAGAAGGGACGCTGCTGCCCATCCCTCTGGTTTAGATTCCCTTAGTCGTCTTTTACGACATCCACGGGAGTAGATGGAGTGGTGCTACATTCTTAATCCGGACACCACATGGGTAGAGACAACTCCAGTAAGTAATAAATAATACTTGTGTTGGGGCGGATAACATAATAAGAAGGTAGTGAATTTTCCATATAGTAATCATTGTGTCTTATATTATGTTAATAATATAAATATGATAATTATTGTGTCCTTAGGTACCTATATTATTTTAATAACATAAATTAATTTTTAATGTTTCCTTTATATTATTTAATCATATAACGACGGGAACGTTTGCTTATGAATATGAAATGTTATTTTAATTATTCTACGAGAACAATAGCAACAAAACCAGTTATGGATTATAAACTTGAATTACTTAACAACAATCAAGAGCTGACTAAGGCTGCGTTACACCAGAGCTGTGCGAGGTAGTTAAGCGGTACGCGAGGAAAGAAATCCAGGAATAGGATTGCTTCATATAAGAATGAAAAAAAAAAAAATGGTTATGGTCTCGAACAGCTAGAGAAATGTTTCCTAGAAATACGAGAGATCCAGGCAGAATTGTATTAAACAGGGCCCCAAAGACAATGATGTATTTAAAAAATTGTTATGCCATGTGTGGCCGAATATATAATAGTATTCCGAATGAAATAAAAAAAAATCATGTTTGTAAATTTCGTAGTAATTTGAAACTTTGGCCGATAGAAAAGTCCTTCCATTCTATATCAGAATTTATAGGTATAAATGATTTCCCACATTTGCTCAAGGGGTCGTAAACTTTAATGTTAATAATTTATATATAATTAAATGAAATATAGTGAATGTCACACATTGTTTTCTTCGAAACTAACAAACAATGTCAAACGTGTTATACATTTTTCTTTTCTTTTTTTTATTGATGTCCAGTGGAAATTTTTCATGAACTTCCTTCACCCCGGGGAAGGGCGAAGGGGTATGCCGGACTCCTGCCGGCTAAAACCACTGGAGCGGTCATCTTCGGCGCCTAAGGGAGGCTCCAGGTCCTCGTATGATCACACTAGAGCCGCCCGCTGGTGCCACGCCTATAGGCACATCTCTGAGACTGTGACTGTAAAGCGCCCCCCCCCCCTCGGGGGGATTATAAAGGATACCCCAAGGCGTCTTACGGCAGCACGTGACCAGAACGTGTTATACCTACTGTGATGAGATCGAAAAAGTATCAAAAGATTATCGAAGCCAAAATGGTACTAACATTTTCATTAAATAAACGTCAATAATGACACTGGCCGTGTGGTGCCGGCTCAGAATGCCACCACCCCATCTCCTCCCGTGGGTGTCGTTGAAGTCGACTAAGGGATTAGCCGGAGGATGGGCAGCAGCGTCCTTCGAGTACATTAACAACTCAACTGCGATCGCCAACCCGTCTGCCAGGCGTGGCGATTATGGCAAAACCCCCCAATGAGCCCATAACACACCCATATCGGTCGTTGTGGTGATCTTTGGGGGAGGCCTGTGTCCAGCAGTGGACTTAATTCGGCTGAAATGATGATTCACCTAATTTATTTATTTAATTATTCAAATACAATTAATTACATGGCCGTGGCCAATTACAATAATTAATTTCTAAGTATGCACAATAACAGCAATGAAATAAAATTATACATACATACATGCAGTAGATTGCATATTATTATAAAGTGATGTCAAAAAAATAAACATAGGCGCGATAATAAAAAATAAAAAAGGTTTGGTAAACAGATAAAATACTGAATTACATAACATAATATCGGAACATTACAGCTACACGCGTTCACACATTCTTCTCACAGTACTCCAAACACTCTGACAAAATCACTTTCCATTCATCCACAAACACATCACAATCAGGTTTTGCGTCTAGGAGAGCATTGAGGGCAGTGAGGGTTCGCGGAATAGGGGACCGAGCACGCGCGACAGTTCGGCATGATGGAACTGAGAATAGTTTGTGTCTCCTGTTACGGCGGTAATTATTCGGAGTGAAGGGCTGTAACAGTTCACTGTGGAGATCTGGGGTGTCTATTCCTCCACGGAGAACCTTGCACATGGTGAGCAGTTGGTCATTCGATCGTCTTACTTCTAATGAATAATAGCCTAAGTAGCCCAAGTGGAACTTCGTCGGATACCTGTATCGTATTGGTGTTGTGTGTGTGTAATAAACTGCCGTGTGGTGCCGGCTCAGAATGCCACCACCCCATCTCCTCCCATGGGTGTCGTAAAAGTCGACTAAGGGATTAGCCGGAGGATGGGCAGCAGCGCCCTTCGAGTACATTAACAACTCAACTGCGATCGCCAACCCGCCTGCCAAGCGTGGCGATTATGGCAAAACCCCCCAATGAGCCCACAATACATCCATATCGGTGGTTGTGGTGATCTTTGGGGGAGGCCTGTGTCCAGCAGTGGACTTCATTCGGCCGAAATGATGAAATGATTGGTGATTGTCACGTCTGCCCGTAACAGTTGTAATGCTACCCAGGATTACTCCTGCGTGGCTCCACACTGCGCTCATCACCTCGAGATGTTAGTTATTTAGTCTAACCTGGAGCGAAAATGGTCTCGTACCGTACGGTTTCAGAAGAACTTCCTCCCGCGCACGCTTAGGTTGTGGAATCAGCTCCCTACTGAGGTTTTTCCAAGAAGCTACAGCATGCAGCTCCGCAAAAAGGGCGTGCAAAGATTTTAACAGGGTCGGTAAAGTGCGGGCGACCTCTGGTGTTGCCAGCTTTCATAGGTTACGGTAACTGCCTACCATCAAGCGGACCGTTTGTAATCTATACAAATAAATAAAATTGAAGTGTCTGTTTGTAATGTCAAAATAACAGCTTTTTACTAAATACATATGAAAGTATGTACGTTACATATAACAAAAACACTATTTTTAAATTTTTTGTCTGTCTGTCTGTCCGTCTGTCTGTCTGTTTGTTCCGGGTAGTCTCCGAAACGGCTGGACCGATTTTGATACGACCTTCACTGGCAGATAGCTGATGTTATAAGGAATAACTTAGGCTACTTTTATTTTAGGAAAATAATTAGGGTTCCGCGTAACAAAATAAACCCCTTGAAATCCAATATATATATTCTATGTCAAGTGTCTATGTCGAAGTACTCTAAATTTCTTTTAAATTAAATTCGGGTGAAACCGCAGGTCCCAGCTAGTTAGTACTGAATAAAAAGGTTATTTCCAGTAATTTCACTAGCTACAGTGCCGTCCTAACTGGAACACAGTAATTTCTAAAGTTTAAACACTATTAATAGATGATAAATAACTGGCACTACGGTTGTTCCTTTTTTTATTTGGGCTGAGTGGAAATTCTTCATGACCTTCCTCCGCCCCGGGGAAGGGCGAAGGGGCATGCCGGACTCCTACCGGCTAAAACCACTGGGGCGGTCATCTTCGGCACCTAAGGGGGGCTCCAGGACCACTTATAGATACTAGAGCCGCCCATTGGTGCCAAGCCCATATATCTCGGAAAGGGTGACTAAAGCGGTCACCCCCCCACGGGACTGTGGTTGTACCCAGGTTCCTAGCCGGACCCTTAGAATAAGAGACATACCGCCAATTTCTTCTAAGATCAATTCCAAGTATCAAGCTACAAAAGATTTGAAAAAATGTCCCAATATCTGCGATGCATATCTTTATTAAAACCGTGGCCCGAAGAAGCGCAAAATTGTGAACATAGATTACGTTTTTTTATTTCAAATAAACCAAATATTGGAACTTATGAAACGTCAGAATCTAAGTTGCACGGTTCCAAATAGTTGATGTCGTGGAGAAGAGCCGGCAAGAAACTCCATACATACTGTTTTAAAATAATTGAGACTACAATGTTGATTGATACAAATGATTATAAAACATATACCCACAAAAATGTAAGTTAATGTTTAAAGATGGAACATACCACAATAATAAAATAATCAATTATTTGGCGTGGCAGTTAACTGCTGAGAATTTCCAACAGACGGCACCCATTCACGAGCATGACGCATGCATCAGCATCGCTTAGCTCAACCATATTGTAGGGAACCGAACGACCCGATACACAACGCCACCGCCAGCAAGACATTCAATAATATGAGGGGAACGCGCAGTCTTCAGGTCACAGCAGTGGTGAGGACCTGGATATCTCACAGTAGTAACCAGATCAGTATGCACTAGGTAGGTACTTTTTAGGAGGTTTCTACCGCATCGGACCTGTTTTTTTTTAAACATTGCCCCACAGTAGGATTTCTCCTGTGTCGTGGGTGCGTTTACAGACATTAATTCCACATACAATACACACAGACCCGGAACAACTACCTGCAGGTCATCAACCTTAATTTAATATTTTTGTACTAACGATTGTAAAAGCATATATTTTGGCATAACAAACTAGATCTAAGTCAAGAATCCTAAACGGAACTTTTTTAATAATCGATGCCCTTCACTCAGATTTCTTCCAGACCCGGAACAACTATCTGTAGATCATACAAACATTTGTTCCGTGCGGGAATCGAACCTGTAACACGTAGCGTAGAAAGCCACTCGCTTAGCCACTGCACCAACCGTCGAATCAAAGTCAAACGAATATAGAACTAAACGAATCTAGGTAAACTCGACTAGCTCAGAATAGCTCCAAAAAAGTTCATACTTAGAATTCACGAGCGTTTTTAATCTTGAAATCCATATTAACTTAAAAAATCTTGACATTTGGGACTTGCGAAACCAGTTGTAAATTAATGCGAATGCATAACCTCATAACTAGTGCTTTTATAATAGTTATTATGCATTTTTAGTGTAGCGTTATGAATTATTACGAAAATGTATTCTAGAAATTGCCAAATGAGTTGGGATCAATAAATGAGAAAATTTCATAGTTAAATAGGTCATCATTTTTTTTTCGGCCGAATGAAGTCCACTGTTGGACGCAGACCTCCCCTAAAGATCACCACAACCACCGATATGGATGTGTTGTGGGCTCATTGGGGGGTTTTGCCATAATCGCCACGCTTGGCAGGCGGGTTGGCGACCGAGTTAAGTGGTTAATGTACTCGAAGGACGCTGCGGCCCATCTTCCGACTAATCCCTTAGTCGACTTTTACGACACCCATGGGAGGAGATGGGGTGGTAGCATTCTGAGCCGGCACCACACGGCAAATATACATATTAATTATTACGAAAGTATATTCTAGAAATAGCCAAATGAGTTGGGAATAATAAATGAGAAAATTTCATAGTTAAATAGGTAGGTATAAAAAAACTATAATTAATAAATTCCCGATTTATCTGTCGTATCGTGTATTTAAAATAAATCAATTCTCGATTCTTTATTCGATTTTTCGATCGATATCGATTTTTTTTTGGTTTACAATTACGATGCTAAGCAATAATAGTCAACAACCTTGACCGATTGTTAGGATTCAGTTGCATCAATAAGTTGCGATCGAATCCATGTTTTAGGTGAATTCAAGTGACATTAAACTTAGTCTCACTTAACTTCAACTGCATCCGGCAAAGGAATCGTGCTTGACTGTGCGTACAAACATTCACTTAACTGCGGTTGCAAAGTTGCAAACCACAGTTGAATGTGAACAAGAGATATTTTTACCAAGACGTCATTTTAAAATCTTGAAATCGCGGTCTTAATTCAAGGCAATCGCAGACAGAAGCAATAGTTATCCGATCGTTATCTCAAAAACAATTCTGCTGTCTTTGTCTAAACAAAACAAACCACCCTGCGAAACATAAAAATTTACCAAAAATAATACTCACACACACAAATCCGCGTTGTAAGAAACTTGTTTTTTTTTTCACTTCACAAAACAGCACTGTTATTTAATTGAGATATAAATAAATGTGTATAATTAAATATCGAAACACTCGCGTTGCCGTCTGATTACGTTGTTTGAGCGACAGACGTACGCCTTTCGCGGATAGCAAGCGTCGACTGAAGAAATATCGCAATTCACAAGCTGTTAGGGCTGGATGCGCTTGCGCAGCGAAGGCTTCTAAACTGTAATTGATAAAGGTTAATACATACGTCATGCGCGACTGATGTGTTAATGTTTTTAGTAATTAATACACGACCGTCACGTTATATACAATTAAGGAGTTGGCACAGATGTGCTGTCGATCACGCATACATCGCAGATATGATAATATTTTGGTCCTTGGTAAGCCTTGTAGTTATCGGGTAGTCTAAAAAAAAAAACCCAAAATCAAGTCAGCCGACTGTATCAGTGATACAGTCGGCTGTTGCGCTCCGGGTCGTGGGTTCGATTCCCGCACGGAACAAATATTTGTATGATCTGCAGGTAGTTGTTCCGGGTCTGGGTGTATTGTATATGAAATTCATGTCTGTAAACGCACCGACGACACAGGAGAAATCCAAGTGAGGGGCAACGTTATTAAAAAAATAAAATAAAATAAATGATTGAAATAAACTATTCAAGTACATGTTGCATACGGCGAGCCATGAGGACGAGTTTCGGCGATTACCAAACTGAATTTTCACCTTATTTCATTTCTGTATTCAAGGATGTATGGATGTTTGAGCTTAGAGAATTGCATTACAGCATAGAAAGTGAGGCCACAAAACGATGGCGGTAATAATAATTAAAATGGTGATTAACGTTTTATCTAGTACTTATGTAGAATAAAATTGGTTTTATGTATAAATTAAAGTGCATATAAGTATAGAGTGTGTCTATGTGTGGTGTCCAGATTATCCGTGTGGTATCCAGATTAAGAATATAGCACCACTCCATCTCTTCCTCTCTCTCTCTCTACCACTCTAAACCAGAGGGATGGGCAGCAGCTTCACTTATGTGAAAACCAAACTGCCCTCACCAACCCGCCTGCCAAGCGTGGTGAGTACTGGCAAACCCTCAAAATGACGACACAATTGTGTAAGTCTATGGGGAGGTATTTGTTCAGCAGTGGATAGCGTTTGGCGGATATAATGAAGTATAGAGCCGGTTATATAATAGTCGTGCCGGCTACGAATAGCACCAACCCATCTCATCCCGTGGGTGTCGTAAAAGGCGACTATGGGAATAGCCGAACAATAGGCAGCAGCGTCCTTCGAGTACATTAACAACTCAACTGCGTTCGCCAACCCGCCTGCCAAGCGTGGCGATTACGGCAAAACTCCCCAATGAGCACAAAACGCGCCTAGACCGGTAATTGTGGCGTTTCTTTGGGGGAGGCCTGTGTCCAGCGGTGGACTTTATTCGGCTGCAATGATGATGATGATGAACATAATAATCATCCTGTTAGCTTTGAGGTGAGTAATTATAAGAGGAACTTTTAATATAACCATTATTACTTCTAAAGAAAGCAACCCCTATTTATTATTGCTACTACTTAATACAATTTGAACTAAAATCAAACGTATAGGTGTAATGTAACATAATATATTATTCCCATTATTAGTCCCACACTAAGATACCCTGTGTCGTGTGGTCCAGTCTCTTTCATCTCAAAATAAATAAATAATATATTTTAGGTTATGTTACATTACACCTATACGTTTGATTTTAGTTCAGTTTTATATGTAATCCAACTGTGAAACATTTTCTGGTAATCAAATAAAATTATTATTATTATAATATATATATATATATATATAAAACGATAAAGTAAAATAGAAACCGGTCATACAAAACAGCTTTTTGTGTTTTTTTTCTCTAATGTAAATTCCGTGTGGTCTCTGGATTAATAATATACCACCACTCCAACTCGAACTCGATCTAGTAAAGACGACTAAGGGACTCTAAACCAGAGGGATGGGCAGCAATGACGCCCCTTTTCTGGATCATCAGCCTTCTGCGCTCACTAAGCCACCTGCCAAGATTGCTGAGTACTGGCAATTTTGCGCCAAAATGCCGAAAAACGGCATCTAACCTGTCGTTTATGGGTGAGGCCTTTGTTCAGCAGTGGGCATCTTTTGGCCGATATGATGATGATGAGGATGCTGGCAATAAATAAAAACAGATCATACAAACAGTGTTTTTGGATTTGGTGATAAACAGTTTGTATTCTTCCAGAAGGCTCCATAAATCTACTGTTCCTTGCACAGCTTCAGTGCATTAAATTAAAGAAAGTAATGTGACAACCTTCGATCAACAGTAGCATTGTTGATCGAAGGTCACAACACATACATCCACATAAACGAATTTGAATATTTGTAGTTCGTGACGTATTTCTACTGGGGACCAATAAAAACAGGTAGGTACTGTAGATTGTGTGGGTGGGCGAGCTGTATGTTGGTAGATTTTTACACGATAACGTCCCGCATATAAACTTTGGGGTTTCAATAATTATACTCCGTTCATTTCTTAATATGTTTATTGCTCACAAGCTAATACAATATTTTCACACACCCGACAAACAAGCTGTCTGCAGATCGAATTTTTATTCTATTTCTGTCCGTCAAAACGTTCACACTTACTTAGAATAGAATAGAATTTATTGGTGTGATTTTGGTACAAAAGATCTTAATTCTAATGTAAAACATAGGTACATCATACGATCCACAAAATCTGCCAGTCGGCTTACACTCATGCATACATTTAAAATAGGCAAAATTATCGATGTCAAGATATCAAAAAATAAATAAAAGATCAAGTCATAATCAATGTCAATATTTAGGAGTATTACATTCATCAATGTTTTTTTAAATTATTTACATAATCACAACTGCAATGGATGTCAAAAATAATTGTTTAAAATTAAAAGCAAATAATATCACACCGAATCAATGTCAAAACTAGAACTATAATAAATACCTTATAAGACATCATTAAAAAATTCATTAATTGTATAATAAGCTTTGGCGATTAATAGGGTTCGTAAGTTACTTTTAAATTCCATTATATTTAAGTCTTTTATACAATTAGGCAGTTTATTAAATAATTTAAGGGCCATGCAAAATACACTATTGTCCATAAGTGCAGTTTTCGATTCACGTAGGCATATTTTATGTGTGTGTGTGTATCTTTGTCGAACCGGCCTAGTTATCAAAAAGTTCAGTATTTTTCTTAACGAATAGTGCTATTTCAAATATATAAATACATGGCAATGTTAGGATTTTTAATTGAATATAAAATGTCTTGCAACTGTCACTTGTTTTTAGGTGGCATATGGACCTTATGCACCTTTTTTGTGCCTTAAAAATAACATTATTTTCGTACGAAGTACTTATTTCAAATAACATGTTAATAATATAAATTCTAAGTAGATTTTTCACCAAAGAGTTTGAACCATAATATAGTACCTAGCTGAAACGAATCGAGATCCCGTGAGAACGAAACAAATATTCAAACATTTTAGAAATGTTACAAAACGCTTCTAAACGTATTACATCGCGTATATTATAGACTTTTGTTTTCCTGACGTTGCAAACACTTTTTAAAATCTGTAATGACGACCGCCATCTTTGTTGTCCTGCGACCACGCCTTGTGGCTTCGCCCTTCCCCGGGGTGGAGGAAGTTCATGATGAATTCCCACTAGGCGACCAATAAACAAATAGATCTAGCTGCATTGGTAGGAGACTCATTGTGTATAAACGCTACACAATGTAAGTAAGTAATTTATTTTCACACCGCATTAATAAAAATCTTGTAACTAAATAATATTGTATTATTACCTAGTTATAGTTTTATTCAAAGTTATTGTGGGAGACTGGTGCCTAAGCTAGGCTGAAGCCTGTGTTTCAGATCACCAGGCCTCCACCCCAGAAGTCCAATTTCGTTCTTTCATAAACTGTGCCAAGCGATTTATTTTCATTTTCTTCTTCTTCGTGTATCTGATTCTATCAAGTAGTTTTCTCTTGTAAAGGTTTCTTGATGAATACTCACTTTATCAGGCCCCGATACTGGTTGAGTTTGTCCTTTATAACCCAGTTATCATTTTGCATCTCATGAATGCGCACTTTCGCTGCAGACAACATATTGATATAACAATAAACTCGGTGTTCTAATAAAATGTGCATATTATGCTATGATACACCAAATATTGGCGATTTAACAAAATGCATTTTCAATTTTTAATATCTTTGTTTTGCTTTGACTTTATACTTTATATATGTATATACATACATATTCGTCGGGTGTATAAACGACACCCAAGCACAACAAAAGATAATATTATAAATCTTGCATACGTGTGTGTGGAATGTGCTACCTCTTGAAATCCGGATGGCTACCAGTTGCTACTCTTTTAAAAGTAAACTACGTCAATACCTCCTCAATTAATTGGCAGAACCATCTCTATGTTAATCATTCCTATAATAAATTATATGTATGTATATATTATTATTGCATGCATTGCATATTATTATTATATATGTACGTATCTATTTTTATATATGTATGTGTTTATATTACGTCAACGATTTAAAACTTCTTGCGTAAATTGCCTTTCGCTATTTGACTAATCACAATTACACTGTCTGTGCCCCTACGATGTTTTGTCTCTGCATCACCCTAAGGTCGACTGGTAGAAAATGCTTAATGGCATAGCATAAAGTACCTGTGAAATAAATAAATAATGGCCGAAAAAGTTACTAAGAAAAGTGAAATTGATCTAGCCTTAAATCAAATACTATCGCCCATCAAAGTGGATTAAAGTCAAATTAGTGAAGACATGGATAAAATTCTGAGCGAGGCCGCCTCTATATTAGAGTTCGTGCAGTAATAATGTAGCCTTAATTCCACAGAACATTAGTTAGTAGAGCATTTGTCGTAAATAAATAGTCTTTAGAACCTTCAAGTGCATATGCTCAATGCCTCTCGGCATGTCTAAGTTCGTAAAATATTAAGACATCTCGAGTGAGACATGATGTCAATTGGCATGACCTTTCGCAGGCGTATCTACTATGAACATTTCGTTTTAACCTACAAACAGGAAAATGCCGAGCGTGGGGCTCCGGGGTTCGTGTCTGGGTGTGTTTTTTATGTTATATTATACAGTCGATCCTGAATAACTGGAGACGCAAGGGCCTGCTAACCTTATTCTACTTACAGAGCTATCTTACTTATCGAGTTTCCCACTTGGCTAGGTCTAAAAAGCACAGAACAAGAAAATTGGAGTCCAGAGGTTCCCTTCTGTTTGAGCGTTATTCTTCAAAAGAAGACCGCAGAGCGTAGGATCGGAAGAGGATCGATCCCGCTCATAGAAGAAGAGAGCGCCGGGATAACAAACGTTCTGGTTCCAATGTCCAACACGCCTGACAGGGGGCGTCAAAATTAGCGGGAGGTCTCGGGTCCCGGGCGCGTAAACTGGGAAACCTGTGTGCTCCTACCGAGCCACCCGCGGGTGGTGCGCATGTGGCGTCTCGACATTTTTAATCATTCGATATTTTATTCCCTCGGCATTTGAATCTTAGACATTTTAAGCTTAGTCATAACAATTTTCGATATTACATGATTCATTATTCGATACAATCGATATTTAAGTCGCTTTTTTAATTTTCTATGTTCAAATAAGTAACCGGCCGGCGCACCCATCCGCTCTTGCTTGGGGTGGAGGAAGTCTACGATGGATTTCTCCGCGATGAGAAAAGGTGAAAAGCTAGGACGGCTCCGGAACCTTCAGTATCGAGATCCTGGAGCCCTGTTCCGGTGCCGTAGATGACCATCCAGGTGGTCTTAACCACGAGAATGTCTCTCCGCCCTTCCCTGGGGTGAAGAAAGTTCAAGACGAAAGGGTGGTGAAAAATGATATTCGACAAAGCAAATGTCTCATTTCTAGAGATAATGTTGAGGGAGACCGTTCATAGACAATATCTCGCCCCTGTCTTTCAGACCATCCAAAGGTTGTCTGGAAGCGATCGCTTTTATATATTATATCTTATTATAATGAGTAATAATCGCGAAAACCTAAGACAATTGGCACGGTTGGTGCAGTGGCTGATACAGTCGGCTGCTGCGCACCGGGTCGTGGGCTCGATTCCCGCACAGAACAAATATTTGTACGATCTGCAGGTAGTTGTTCCGGTGTATTGTATGTGGAATTTGTGTTTGTAAACGCACCTACGACACAGGAGAAATCCTGGTGTAGGGAGAAGTTTGAAAAAAATATTACAATCACTATGTCGAACATTTTAATTTGTAAAAAATCCGGACTCCATCGTTAAATTAATATATTTTCTAATTATTTATATATCTTTTATTAATTTAAAATAAATTGGATTATTTATAAATAATTTAGAGTACTTTGGCATAGACAGTTGACATATTTGGATTTCATGGTTTGTTTTTTGCGCGGAACGCTAATTATTTATTCTAAAATAACATCCTTTTTTAGCTATCTGTCGGTGAAAGTAAAAACCATGTGGAGTGTAATAAATGAGCGTACAAATAAAAAACCTAAAAATATAAAACACAACATAGAATTGAAAATAAACAACACCACAATATCTGAACCGAAACCAGTAGCCAACATTTTTAATAGCTTCTTCGCGTCTATCGGCCAAGGAAGCGGCCTATCAGGAGATAACACGCCCAGTGGCGCAAACGTTCGCAATCCTACAGAGAATACAATGTTCCTTCGACCGGTAGACCCTTGTGAAGTATATAAACTTATAAAAAACCTGAAAAATAAAAAAAGCTACGGCATTGATGAACTCCCACCTGTCCTGATCAAACAATGCGTAGACGAATTAACCCTACCATTTTACTTATTAATAAATCAATCTTTTGAAGAGGGGACTTATCCTGACATGTTAAAACAAGCAATAATCAAACCTATCCATAAGAAAGACTTAAAGACGGATCCTAGCAACTACCGACCCATAGCCCTTTTACCAACAGCTTCAAAAATATTTGAGAAAGCCATGTGTGAGCGAGTTTACTCATTTTGCGAAAAATATAAAATCTTTGACGAGGCCCAAAATGGTTTTCGGAAAAGTCGGTCAACTACTCTGGCTGTATATAAATATATACAGGAAGCTCTCAATATTATAAATGCTAAGGAATACGCAATAGGCATACTGTTAGATATGACCAAAGCCTACGACAAAGTTAAATATAGCATATTATTAAACAAGCTATACGGGATAGGTGTCAGAGGAAAAGCTCACAAATGGTTTGCATCTTATTTACAAAACAGGGAGCATCAAGTTGAAATTGAGTTCTTTAACCATAATAGCAAAGAAATTCAAAGTATCCGCTCTGACAAGGAAGTTATCAACTCTTCCATTCCACAGGGTAGTGTCATCGGATGCCTGCTTTTCCTCGTATATATAAACGACCTACCTAAAACCATACACGGACCATGCGTTTTGTTTGCGGACGATATCTCCCTATTAATCTCAAGCCAGAATACCACAAACTTAAACGATAAACTGATAACTATACTAAGAGACATAAATACCTGGATGAGCCAACACAACTTAGAAATTAATTATCAGAAAACTAAATTAATGACTTTCCATCCACCACAAAAATCACCACTTAGCATAAACTTATTATATCAAGAAACAAAAATAGAAGTAGTCAACGTATTTACCTTACTCGGCTTAAACATAGATACCCATATAAATTGGAAATCCCACATTAATAAAATTAAATCTAAATTATCAAAGTTCTCATACGCCCTCCGCGAAGTAAAAAAGTCCACCAATCTAGAAACAGCACTTGTCACATATTATGCTTACGCTTATGCATGGCTCAGCTATGGCATAACCTTATGGGGAAACAGCACAGCCGTACCATCCCTTTTCACCCTTCAAAAGAAACTCATTAGAATACTAGTAAATAAAAAAGACACAGAGAGCTGCAAACCCCACTTCAAAGACCTAAAACTATTAACGATACCAAGTCTATATATTTTAGAAATCTGTAAATTTGTAAGAAGCCATGAAGACTTCTTTACAAAACGGGAGGACAAGAACCTCAAATACAAATTAAGGCATCATAACAGACTAAATTTACCCAACTCTCGATTAAAAATGCATTCAACCAGCCCCCATGTTATGTCTATAAAAATATATAATAAACTACCATCAATGATAAAACATGAAGAAAAATTTAATATTTTTATAAAAAGATTAAAACAGCTACTGTTAAATAAATGCTACTACCATATAAATGAATATTTTAAATAATGTAAATAATGAACAGATGTTTAATTGAATTAATAATAATGAATAGATATTTAATTGAATTAATAATAATGAATAGATGTTTAATTGAATTAATAATAATGAATAGATGTTTAATTGAATTAATAATAATGAATAGATGTTTAATTGAATTAATAATAATGAATATATAATATAATATATGAATTGTGATTTAAATAACAATGAAAATCCTATTTAAGTACGTACTTAATAACAATGATAACAAATAAATATTCAATATAAATAATAATAATTAATGTTTTATATAATTTCTTATTTGTTGTAGGTAAATAGGTACTACTGGTAATAAATGCTAATAACAATAGTGATAATTTATTTGTAATTGTTGCCTATAGTAAACATTTGATTTAAATAATAGTATTACATTTAATAACTACAATATAATATTAAATAGGTATATCAGAATAAATATAAATATCTAAAATAAATAAATAAATATTTAAAATGAAACTTAATATCTACTAATATTAGGTATTCCTATAATATATACGTGTAATATCAAATTGATATCTACCTAATAACCTTGCTGTAATTAAGTATGACATTCATATCACATTAATCAAAAAGTGACTCTCCTCTCTCCTACCTTTTTGCCGTGCCCGACAGGGCCCACATGTGATTCCTATACTGTACTGTAACACCAAGTAACTTGTGGAGTGCAATAAATGTATTGAGTATTGAGTATTGAAAGTCCCGTCAAAATCGGTGCAGCCATTTCGGAGGGTAGCTGGAACAAGCAGACTACCAAAATAAAAAAATGTGTTCTTGTGATAGGTATCTTACCTATCACAAAAACCCATGTCTCCGGTCTCCATCGTTAAATTAATATATTTTCGCTTAACAATTACCAAAACAACGCGTATGCTATCACCACGCTATTGCGTAAAGGAGACCATGACAAAAGGCTCAGTATTCATCGGTGAAACCAGTTAGGTAATTTTGCGCAGAATCAAACCGGCCGACCGTGGTTTGCATACTTTCACGCCTATGATATGGGCCGAAGGGCCACGCTGGCAAAAAGAGGCGTCGAATCAATGGAGTTGTGAAATGCAGCGTTGGAAATGGTTAGCTAACAAGTAAAAACTTGCGTATATAACTGGTAGAGGCAGAGGGCACGGCTGAGAAGATTTATTTATTTACTAGCTGGGACCCGCGGTTTCACCCGCGTTTTATTTTAAAGAAATTTAGAGTACTTCGACATAGACACTTTACATAGAATATATATATTGGATTTCAAGGGTTTTTTTTTTTTTGCGCGGAATCTTAATTATTTTTCTAAAATAAAAGTTGCCTAAGTTATTCCTGATAACATCAGCTACAAAAAAATTAAAAATGTTTTTTTTTGCTATAGGTACCGTATATACTTTCATATGCATTTAGTAAAACGCTGTTATTTTGACATTACAAACAGACACTTCAATTTTATTTATTTGTATAGATTAACTAGCCGTACCCGCCCGCTACGCTAGGCGCAAATTATATTTACACCTATTCATATATTCTGGACCCTGCTGCAGGATATAAAATTGGAACACACATGAGAATTTAAGTTATAATTCATGTATTGATCCCGAAAATTTTCATTGAGAACCGTTGAGCCATTTCGGCGCCTATTCGAGGTAACATTCAGTATAGTAAAATGATAATTGTAAACGTTACTATTACGCTTGATGCATAAATAATAATAAACTGTGGAGGGTGTGAGAGGAGGCTTATTGTGTGAGAGAAACAGGAGACCGGCTTCGGTCTCATCCCTACTCCGTGCTGTTTACTGGGCGAGAAGTGACACCGGTAGACGCCTGGGGGAATAAATTCCCAAATGATAATTGGTCAGTTATCGAGCGGGATGAAAAATTACTAAAACAACTATTAAAAAATAGGCGTTGGTGGTAGAAGGGTGAAAATTTAGGGTTGTATGTATTTTTAATGCCACATTATAAAACAAAAATAAAAAAAAATTGACCAAAAAATTGGACAACACTTAGGGGTATGAAAAATAGATAGTAGCCAATTCTCAGACCTACTGGTAAAATATAAAATTTCATAAAAATCGGTCAAGCCGTTTCGGAGGAGTATGGTAACTAACACTGTGACACGAGAATTTTATTAGAAGATTATTCATTACATTTTGGGTATGACACGATCACGAGTGTTAATTGCTTGTGCCAACAACGACTGTTCAAAATTTCAACTTCTGCTTAGCGAATTGTCGACTGCAAGCAGGGAACTTCGAAGCTTTTTAGGGTCATCTCCAGATCGTAAGACCACACTAGAGCCACCCATTGGTGCCACGCCTTTAGGCACATCTCGGAGGGGATAACTGTAAAGCGGTCACCCCCTCTAGCAGTATATTAGCTAGCGTAGGCTGCGCGGCCCAATTACGAGGAAGTTTAAAATTCGGCAAAGTTAATCTTTTTTATATGTTAGGTTCAATTCAGTCCTCTGCTGGATATAACTCTCCCGGCTACACCACCTTCCATGTCAATTTTATCCCTGCTACCTTTGACCAGGTAGGTGGCCCATCTGGCTGTTTTGGTCGGGGAAGTGACCCATGCTACGTTCGCCGTCTCGTAGTGAATAATGGACACGTCGACCTTGGCCGTTAGGGGAATACAAAAAAATTACAATTTCCGAGCACTGGACATATAAGTTTTAAACTAAAATGGTGTAATTAAGAACAGTATAATTATATTTTGTGTTTTCTACATTACGGCACGGCAGTTGCGCTAATTTAACGGATAAACTGATTCAAATAAATTCATCTCTCTCCGAATAGTAATGTAATTCCAAACATTTCTGTACAAATTGATAATACTGTGGAAAAGAAGTACATACAACTAAAAATAATTTATATACCAAACTTCAAGTTATGTAACTAGATGGCGTTGCCGTCGAATTAAATGGCGATATGGTTTCGTTCACACGCTCACATAAGATTCCCGGCGTCAGCAAGTCAGTTTGACTGCGGTCACCAATCCGTTATTTTTGATCGAGATTCCGGCGCGTAAGTGTCAGGAACCTGTATCTTCAAAACACTGAATTTAGATTTTAGTACGTAATAGGCATTAGAAGTGGGTAATAAAGCTTTTTGCGTGAACCGAACCGAAACTATGTATTGGTATCCGATAAAGTGTATCAAAACTATGTATTTTCAAAAACTATTTATTGGACGATATGCGTATAAAGTGTTTATGAAATGATAAACGTTTTCGTGTCGGTTCAGGTATTTGCTTTGAAACATGCTATCAACACAAAACTATGTATTTACGGTAACTATTTATTGGACGAGATGCGTATAAAGTGTTTCAAAACTATGTATTTTCAAAAACTATTTATTGGACGATATGCGTATAAAGTGTTTATGAAATGATAAACGTTTTCGTGTCGGTTTAGGTATTTGCTTTGAAACTTGTAATCAATAGTAAACAAATTAAAATTCCCCCCAAAATGACGACACGACTAATGCACCGGCCCCCAGTTCCCGGCAGCCCCGCTATTCCTGGTCATGGTAGCGGCCACGGTAACGGCGGGGCAGGGGGTGCTAAGAATCACCGGACGGGATCCGGCTACCACCCCAAACGAAAACTGGCCCTGGTAACGTATAACACACGCACACTGAGGGCAGACGAAAAGATTGTTGAGCTGGAAGAAGAAATAAATAAGTTGCACTGGGATATCATGGGTCTATCAGAAGTCCGAAGAGAGGGTGAGGACACGATAACCCTGAAATCTGGCAACTTATTCTACTACCGGGAAGGCGAACATCTGTCTCAAGGTGGTGTCGGGTTTCTCGTC
Source organism: Diloba caeruleocephala (assembly GCA_947459985.1). Taxonomy (NCBI): domain Eukaryota; kingdom Metazoa; phylum Arthropoda; class Insecta; order Lepidoptera; family Noctuidae; genus Diloba; species Diloba caeruleocephala. Next base: position 20,989,916 of record OX381625.1, read on the forward strand.
CGCAGGTCCCTCATTAACAGCATAGTGGCCATCGAAAGTGTGTCGAGCAGGGTAGCGTACCTTATACTCAGAATATCCAAGAGGTATTCGTTGAAGGTCATACAGGTCTACGCACCGACCTCGACACACCCAGATGATGAAGTAGAGAGTATGTATGAGGACGTAAGTAGGGCCATACATACCTCCAAGACACACTTCACTGTTGTGATGGGGGACTTCAACGCGAAGCTGGGCACTCGATGCGATGGTGAGTTGAGAGTGGGGCAATTTGGATATGGGCAACGGAACCCCAGGGGACAGAGGCTGGCCGACTTTTTGGAAAAGGAGGGACTCTTCGTGATGAACTCCTTTTTCCAAAAGCCGCCTCACAGGAAATGGACCTGGATGAGTCCCGATGGTTCCACGAGGAATGAGATTGACTTCATCATGACCAATAGGAGGCAAATATTCAATGATGTCTCTGTGATCCACAGGGTGAAAACCGGTAGTGATCACCGAATGGTAAGAGGCACATTGAATATTAATCTCAAAGTTGAGAGGTCTCGTCTGATGAGGTCTACGCTCCGGCCCTCTAGTGCTCATATCCAAAACCCCGAGAGCTTTCAACTCGAACTCCAAAACCGCTTCGAGTGCCTAGAACATTGCGTATCTGTGGACGATTTAAATGGTAGGTTTGTAGAAACTGTCCAAACGGTTGGGTCTAAGTTCTTTAAGGCCCACCGTAAAGGTAGACCAAAAAAGTTCTCCGATCACACTCTCGACCTCATGGCAGAAAGACGCGCCATGACGCTGCAGTCCTCCGGTGATGCTGAAGCATACCGACTGCTCAATAGACGGATATGGAAGTCCTTGCGTCACGATATCCGCACCTTTAACACCAACGGTGTTAAAGAGGCGATTGAGCGGAATCAAGGCTCCAAAGTGTTCGCAAGAGACAAGTCTATTGGGCAAAGTCGTATTATGAAGCTGAAGACCGAGGACGGCAGTGTAGCGTCGACTAAGTCAGAGGTTTTGAGAGAGATTGAGAAGTTCTACCGGCAGTTATACACCTCGGTAAGTATACCTACCATTGGCTCTGACAAAGACCCGCGAGCCAAACTAACCCGACACTATACCGAGGATATTCCGGACATCAGCCTGTACGAGATTAGGATGGCCTTGAAACAGCTTAAAAATAACAAGGCGCCGGGTGAAGACGGAATTACGACAGAGCTTCTGAAAGCGGGTGGCACACCGGTACTTAAAGTCCTTCAGAAGCTATTCAATTCCGTCTTACTCGAGGGCACAACGCCGGAAGCGTGGAACAGAGGTGAGGTGGTGCTCTTCTTCAAAAAGGGTGATAACACCCTATTGAAGAATTATAGACCCATCTCACTTCTGAGCCATGTTTATAAGCTGTTTTCAAGGGTCATCACAAATCGTCTCGAGCGCAGGTTTGATGACTTCCAGCCTCCCGAACAAGCCGGTTTCCGAAAAGGTTTCAGTACCATAGACCACATCCATACGCTGCGGCAGGTTATACAGAAGACCGAGGAGTATAATCTGCCACTATGCTTGGCGTTTGTGGACTATGAGAAAGCCTTCGATTCGATCGAAACCTGGGCAGTGCTGCAATCTCTGCAGCGGTGCCAGATTGACTATCGGTACATTGAAGTGTTGAAGTGCTTATACAGAAACGCCACCATGTCGGTCCGAGTACATGAACAGAGCACGGGGGCAATTCCATTGCAGAGAGGTGTGAGACAGGGGGACGTCATTTCCCCGAAACTGTTCACCGCTGCAATGGAGGATGCCTTCAAGCTACTGGAGTGGAAAGGATTCGGCATTAACATCAATGGCGAGTATATCACTCACCTTCGATTTGCCGATGACATCGTAGTCATGGCAGAATCGCTGCAAGAGCTCAGCACAATGCTCGATGATCTCAACAGAGTTTCCCAACAGGTGGGCCTTAAGATGAACATGGGCAAGACAAAAGTCATGTCAAATGCCCATGTCGTGCCCATCCCAATATCCGTTGGGAGCTCTGTTCTCGAAGTTGTTGACGAGTATGTCTACCTAGGACAAACTGTCCAGTTAGGTAGGTCCAACTTCGAGAAAGAGGTCAATCGTCGAATCCGACTCGGCTGGGCAGCGTTCGGGAAACTTCGCAACGTGTTTTCGTCAACAATACCGCAATGCCTCAAGACGCAAGTCTTTAACCAGTGTGTGTTACCAGTGATGACATATGGAACAGAGACGTGGTCACTCACAATGGGCCTCATAAGAAAGCTCAAGGTCACTCAGCGAGCTATGGAGAGAGCTATGCTTGGTATTTCTCTACGAGATCGAATCAGAAATGAGGAGATCCGTAGAAGAACTAAAGTTGTCGACATAGCTGAACGGATTAGTAAACTGAAGTGGCAATGGGCAGGGCACATTGCTCGTAGAACTGATGGCCGTTGGGGCACAAAGGTTCTCGAATGGAGACCGCGCACCGGAAAACGCAGCGTGGGACGACCTCCAACGAGGTGGACAGACGACCTGGTGAAGGTCGCTGGGAGTCGTTGGATGAGAGCGGCATGTGACCGCTCGTTGTGGAAATCTAAGGGGGAGGCCTTTGTTCAGCAGTGGACGTCCTGTGGCTGATATGATGATGATGAAATTAAAATTCGCTATCAACTGAAAATTTTATACTTTGGTTTTTTGTTCTTTGTCTGTGGTAAATGATTATTATGACTGGTAAAATACAATAATTTGACACAATAAATTATAGTCTTATGCAAAGTTCTAATATGTAATTTATACTCGTGCCAATATAGGATGGATATACCTAAATAACGTGTCAAAGATTTGATAGCAGCATAAAAATGATTCCTAATAAAATAGAATAAAATGTGATTTTTATTATTATTATTTAGAATGACTAAAATTCATAAATGCGCGATCTCGCTTCTTGATCGTGCGATCGTCGGTATCGGTCGGGTTTACTTCGGAATAACTCGGTCGGAGTCATTCGGCTAGTTTCGGTAACTGTTTATCGACGATCCAATGCTGTGTGAATAAAGTGTTTCGCCCGATAAATAGTTTCAGAAGAGACCAATACATAGTTTTAGGTATTGGACGCGATACATAGTTTCAATAACTGTTTACGGTTTGCAACGCACACCGCTAATCAGTAGGTCGTCTCAGCGGTTCTCTGATCAGATGCACTAAAAAACAAGATTTTTTAACATATATATCTAATAATTTTAATATAAATCACAACATAAGTACGTACAGTAGACAATCCTATCATGATTTTTTTCAATGTAGGTTAATATAACCCTGCAAATTTGTCAATAATAAACCCGTACTTTTTTGCGTTCACCATGGAATAGCAAGATAGTAAAAATATACTTAATACGTAAGAATGTAACGTAGGTCACCAGATATCTTAAAGATTGATTAAATTTAAATTTAAACATAATTTGGATGAATTTGAAAGAACTGTTACAGTTCGTTCATATCATAAACAAATCAAATCTTCGGAGCTTGCTCAGTACGATATTATACTTTAACACTCAGTTAATAGAGCTTAAATATAATGCTATGCAATAATGTGTGCGAATGAGTAAACATTGCAACGTTTTGCAAATATAGACATTAAGTTCTTCACTATATGGCAGATTTTTTATACTCTTCGTTCGTTCATTTATTATTAAAATCACGCGCCGTTCGCTCAAGCGGAGATCGATTGAACGGGTTATTCTTTTCGTAGGGACCCGATCGTTCGCGAAGTGTTTACGATTCGATCCCATACAGTAGATGACAAGGTTGCTATTCTGAATAATTCCATTCTACAACTACTCGATAAGCATGCTCCACTCAAGGCTGTTAAAGTGAAGCGTCCTCCAGCTCCATGGATCACTCTTGGTGTCCGAATGGCAATGAAGCGACGTGACAGGGCTTTCTGGAGGCATAGAAGAGATCGTAGTGAGGAGAGCTGGTGCCAATACAAGTTGGCGAGAAATCGTTGCAACCAGATGGTAAGAGTCTCTAAGCGCCGATACATTTGTGAAAATGTTCTCAATTCTTCACCGGCAGATATTTGGAAATTTCTCAAATCACTTGGCATTTCGAAAACTCCGTCAAATGTATTACCTTCTAACTTGTCCCTAGATTACCTAAATATGCATTTTTCAAAATCCGCTACTGTCACAGATGATGTAAAAAAACAGACAATATTTGATATCAATTCCAAGCCGATATTACCTCCTGATTCATTTTCATTTTTCCCTGTGACTGACGTCGAGATCCGTAAGGCTTTTACCTCCTTGAAGTCCAAGGCTGTCGGTTGTGACGGAGTTAGTAGGATGATGATATGGCTAATTCTTGACAGTATCATTCCCATTTTCACACATATCATAAATTTTTCTCTGCAAACTGGGGTGTATCCTTTGATCTGGCGTAAGGCTTTCATAATCCCTCTTCCAAAAATTGCAGACCCCAGTTTAGCTAATCATTTCAGGCCGATATCCATACTCCCTTTCCAATCCAAGGTCCTAGAAGTTGTAATTCACAAACAAATTTCCTCCTACATTTTCAAGAATAACTTGTTATCCCAATACCAATCCGGATTTAGGCCTGGTCACAGCACAACTACTGCTCTACTTAAAGTTACAGAAGACATTAGGCGCGGCATGGAGAATTCGAAAGTTACGGTTTTAATTTTAATCGACTTTTCCAATGCTTTCAATACCGTTGACCATGATATTCTCCTCGCCATTCTGTCACAAATTGGGGTCTCGTCGTCATCTCAGGGTTGGTTCTCATCATATCTTCGTGGTCGCCAGCAAGCTGTACGTGTTGATCAAGAATTCTCTGATTGGTGCAACGTGGAAACTGGTGTACCACAAGGCGGTATACTCTCTCCACTTTTGTTTTCATTATTTATAAATTCCATTACTAACATCCTCAAATGCTCTTACCATCTGTATGCTGATGACTTGCAACTATACGCTCAAGCTGACTTATGCAACTTAGATAATTGTATCTCCAAACTTAATGCTGACCTGAATGCGATCGCAGACTGGTCTCGTAATTTCGGAGTTGCCATAAATGTCAGTAAATGTCAAGCCATCGTTGCGGGCAGTTCATTCTACCTAAGAAACTTGAATATCGATCACCTTATGCCAATTATATTCGACAGTACAGTTATTCCTTTATCACCTGTCTTAAAGGATCTGGGTTTATATATAGACGATAGGCTGAGTTGGAAGAAGCAAATCTGTCAGGTTGGCCGTAACGTCACAGTCACACTGCGCTCTCTGTATAGATTTAAGCACTTCCTTCCATCTAACACTAAAACTCTTTTGGTCCAGTCCCTTGTGCTTCCTTTGATTGATTATGCGGATGTTTGTTACGCGGATTTATCTCAAGACCTTCTCAATAAATTGGATCGACTTCTCAATAACTGCATTCGCTTCATTTTTGGACTTCGTAAATATGACCACATATCTTACTATCGTTCCCAGCTTAAATGGCTGCCTATTCGTCAGAGAAGATCCCTCAGATCTCTTTGTGTCCTCTTCTCCATTCTTAACGATCCTTGTGCTCCTGATTATCTCAAAAGTCATTTCCAAGTTTTGGGTACTTCACACAGCCGCAACTTGCGTGCTGCCGAAAATTTTATTCTTCAGATTCCCTCTCACCGTACAGGTTTTGTTTCTAATTCCTTTGCTGTCTCAGCAATTAAACTCTGGAACGTACTTCCCCTTGATCTAAAAAAATCTACAAGTAAATTTTCATTCAAACGGAAAGTTCGGGAATACTACTTGAAATCACTGCAATCCTAATCGACAATAAAATTATGGGCATCGTTTTTATGAGTGTATATGGATGTATTGGGGTAGAATATTTATGTACTATATGTAGTATACTTTAACTTATGTATTTTAGCGTCCCTATAGTATGTCAATTGTATGTATGTATATCTTATTATATTGTGTAAATGCATGTATGTAAATATATATATATACATTAATATTTTTTTTTTTTTGTACCTTTTTCGATGTTTTTCATTTTTAACCCAAAGGTTGACTGGTAGAGAATGCCATATGGCATTAAGTCCGCCTTGTGTACCACCATTGTGCATAAAAGTATAAATAAATAAATAAATAAATAGTTTTGAGTAGGACACGATTTAAAAATGAGTTTGTAAGAGTAGCCTCTTTTTTGTACCGTGCCAGTACAATGTCCCACTTCAAATGAGGAGAGGCGTCATGAAGCTTGGCGGTACATTTGAAGGTAGGAGTATTTCATGTACTGTTGCTGTATTTGTACTGCCCTGTCTTACAAAGTGTGATTGACGTAATACTTAAAGCAAAGTAAATAAGAAGCGATTGATTATAGACGAATGACGATTGTATCGACGTTTTTACTTATTAGCCACTGTAACATTATTGTGCAGGCGACTTATTTGTAAAACATGATTTTGATTTATAATATATCTAATACACAGACATAAACAGCAACTCAAGCAAAACAAATAGATATATAACAGACATTCATGAAATCTTAATTTTCTATAACTGTCGCGTCTCTTACTATGTACTAGTACATTTGTAATAGAATGAATAAAAACATCATGTTGTCTCGTGCAGTTACGATAATGTCTGTTGAATAAAAAGACGTGCTTTTGAAGCATGTGCCTCATTATCTCTCTCTCTCACCCTACAGTTCACTTGCGAAGAGTAGAGTAACGCGACATAAAATTTGAAGTGGTACATGTTATAATGTTGAGCCGCTCTTACAATATTTCTTCATGTACGGGACAAATGTACTGCCTCTTGTATGTCCTACTCAACACTAGTATGTAAGAACTTTTCCAATTTGGTATCAGTATTTAACACTAAGAATAAGAATGACTCAAATCGGTTTTCCAATTTTAGGAGGAATCGAAACTATTAAGACATCATCCAGATAGGCAGATAAGCGCAGTCAAATTAGCCTGTTTATTGAAGCTGGTTAAAAAACTACTCACTCAATCAAATGTAATGAAATTGATATGGGACCAATTCAAAAGCATTCTGCACCAGTTAAAAAAAGAATTGCTCAAATCGGTCTACAAATGTCGGAGTAACCGGTGTACAAACATAAAAAATAAAATAAATCGAATTGAATTGAGAACCTCCTCCTTTTTGAAGTCGGTAAAAATAGTAAGAAAAACTGACGGAGCACACATTGGAGGAGTGCCCAGCTTGGGCAGCGCAGCGCCGTGACCTCGTCGTGGCGGTCGAAGGGGGTGACCTCTCGCTTCCGGCCGTGGTTCAGTCCATCGTCCGGAGCGAGAGCGCGTGGGATGCCGTCCGATGCCGCCGGAGATCTCCGATCCCCTCCGCAGAAGACACACCGGGCGCCGGGGTAGGGCGCTGGACGATCTCCAGCCACCATGAGGAGCGGCCTGCGGGCGACGAACCAGGGGCGGTCCGTCGCCCGAACAGAAACAGGCCCGAGATGGCGGCGCGCGTGTTCCGCGCGCGCCTCACCGAAGGATAGGTGCGGCCAAAGAGGCCACACAGAAGGGGCCCGTCAATCATTGACGGGCCAATACCTGCCGGGGGAGCGGTCAAATGCAGAAAAGCGTACAACTCACCCCCGGCTAGAGGTAAGAAGAAGGACACCGTGGGGTTTTAGCCGGTTTGATCCCGGCATGCCCCTCCGGCCTTCCCAAGGCGGAGGAAGTCCAAGAGGATTTCCCCACGTCAAAAAAATATTCATTCTCTCTCTTTTAGAAAACTAAAACAAAACTGATAAACAAATGAACGATCTTTAACTTATCATATCAACTCGACTAATGCCCGGTTTCTGAAGTTCCCAGTTAAGTTCCCATTAGCTATTGATTCGATAAAGTTATGTATAAGATAAACGTAGGTTAACTGAGACTGCGTTTCTGAATACACAACGAACCGTTCCATAACTATGAAACCAATAACCAGTTTCTTAATCTGCCGCTAGATGGGTCTGTTTAAGATATCGAGTTTAAAATTGATTTTATTATTTAATTTCATCACTAAATACTAGTTTTCTTTACACTTGTATTTTTTTCGAGAGTATATAACTTGCCTAGCAATCTTTTAGTTCATTATTATGATAATTCGTCGTTTATCAGCGGATCTATGAACGACCAGATGTCGCGCTCGTCGTCTTTTTTTTAAGAAGTTCTCAAACTCATTGTTACTGCTTCGTCATTTCGTGCGTCTTGGTATTATTAATTTATTGCTATTGTGCTTTAGTTGCAGTTTGATTTTAAGTTTAGTGGTATTTGCTATCGTTTGTGCTTAACTCATGCTTTAGTAAAATAGCTATAATGGAATCTGGAAAGCGAAGTAAATCATTTATTGAAAGAGAGATGCTTCTTATCGAAGTAGCAATGTATACTTTTGATGCATAACGGGAGCCAGAATAGGGCTCATGATATCACTTAGGTGTATCACAGTCTACTTATCAAAGCGTTATCTCAATTAAAATTTTGCAAACTTCTGTAAACACTTCGCAAGGATATCTGCTATGTCTAAGTTTCTGTGTACTGATTTTTTGGAAGTAAACTCCAGTATTTCCAAATACGACTCATGAACTGCTTATAGGTACTCATTATGATTATTGAATTATATCCTTTGAATTATTGTAATATTTGGCCTAAAATTTGATGTAGTTTGCTAGAAAACGTAACGTCCTATAAAGTTATCGAAGAGATAAACGGCGCACATTGGCCAGTTAAGTTAAGCTAAGTTTAAACGGAGTTTATCTTACACTGCGTTGTTCAGAAACACATTTTCTTAAGTTATCGAACCAATAGCGCTAATGAATAGATAAACCGCCGACAAAAGTACCTCAGAAACCGGCCATCAGTCTTCGTTTCTTGTCGTCGATAACAAACTGAACTAGGGAGTTAGAGATATAAAAGAGTGGTATATATCCGTTGATCCGAAAGATATATATCTCTCTTTTCTTCTCAGTGATATATTCTGCGCATGTCTTTATGTTATTAGTAGTTTCATTTGATGTTATGTAATTAAGTTACATTTATTTATTAAAGTACTAGATGTGGTTGCACCCGCCGTTTAATTTAAAATAAATTGTATTATTTATAAATAATTTAGAGTACTTTGGCATAGACAGTTGACATATCGAGTATACATATTGGATTTCATGGTTTGTTTTTTGCGCGGAACGCTAATTATTTATTCTAAAATAACATCCTTTAACATCAGCTATCTGCCAGTGAAAGTCCCGTCAAAATCGGTTCAGCCGTTTCGGAGACTATCTGAAACAACCAGACAGAACAAAATAAAAAAAGGGTTTTTGTTATAGGTATCTTGTATACTTTCATATGCATTTAGTAAACATCTGTTATTTTGACATTACGAACAGACTTTTCAGTCTTATTTATTTGTATAAATATGTCATAATTTCGGCCGAATGAAGTCCACTGCTGGACACAGACCTCCCCGAAAAATCACCACAACGACCGATATGGGTATGTTGTGGGCTCATTGGGGGGTTTTGCCATAATCGCCACGCTTGGCAGACGGGTTGGCGATCGCAGTTAAGTTGTTAATGTACTCGAAGGACGCTGCTGCCCATCGTCCGGCTAATCCCTTAGACTACTTTTACGACACCTACGGGAGGACATGGGGTGGTGGAATTCTGAACCGGCACCACACGGTGATAATTCATAATACATTATTTTTATGTACAGATATAAAAATAATGTATTTTGAATGATCACGTAGCGCAGGTCGCTTAGCCACTGCGACGGAGCCGAATTATAAACACCGTAGAAAATGACACGGCTGCGAATCCTGATTGTTGTTTTGTTTGTTTGTTGCGGCAGTGACCGTGTTTTAGGCAAAATTACCGTGATTCCGTGGTAAATACCGTATATCTGGTAACACTGATAAGAATTCTCAGGCTCTACTACACACTTTACTACAGGACTAGAAGCCAGGGCTGTTAAAACCTCTAGTGTGATCTTACCAGGACCTGGAGCCCCCCTTCGGTGCCGAAGATGACCGCTCCAGTGGTTTTAGCCGGTAGGAGTCCGGCACACCCCTTCGCCCTTCCCCGGGGTGAAGGAAGTTCCATGTAGAATTTCCACTGGACATCAATAAAAAAATAAAAAAAGGGCTGTTAAAACATTATAAAAAGAAATGGTTAAAGTAAAATTAATACGCAGTTATTTAAGTGTGATCCAAAAGCGCGAAAATCATGCTTTGTATAATAATATACAGCATGGTTTTCGCGTTTATTACGCATTCGTAATGAACTCACAGATAGCGCCAGGCGTTATTTGTGGGATAGTCAATTTTTTTATTTATGGAAACCTACAATAAATGCAAAAGTCTCACTTATTTATGGAGGGGATTTGTAAGTATTCAAAATGCAAAAAAAATATCATCTAATTTTTATTTACACGCCGCGGTCGCGTAAATCTCACGTTGATTTTACCATTTGCGCAAAAAGCGCGGGTTAAACCGCGGATCCTTCTTAGAGTGGTTCTTCTTAGTTGGACTCCTGGCTTAGATTGGCAGGTCAAACGTCATACAAGAATAAATTATGTTGGTATGTAATGTTAATAAAAAGTTAGAAAAACTTAGCTACTGTTCACGTCCTTAACGGCACGGTTGGTGCAGTGGATGATACAGTCGACTGCTGCGCTCCGGGTCGTGGGTTCGATTCCCGCACGTAACAAATATTTGTACAATCTGCAGGTAGTTGTTCCGGGTCTGGGTGTATTGTGTGTGGAATTCATGTCTTTAAACGCACCCACGACAGAGGAGAAATACTAGTGTGGGGCAACGTTTAAAAAAAATAACATATCTTTTTTGTCATTATCATCATCATCAGCCCATAGAGACACATAGGCCTCTCCAAAGTCACGCCACTGAGCATGATCCTCGGCTTTTCTCATCCAGTTCATGCCAGCCACATTGCGAAGATCGTCACTCCACCGAGCCTGAGGGCGCCCTACACTACGTTTGCCGAGCCGTGGTCTCCACTCAAGAACACGTTTGCCCCAACGGCCATCAGTTCTACTAATGTGGCCAGCCCATTGCCACTTCAGCTTGCTAATCCGATGGGCTATGTCGGTGACTTTGGGTCTCTGTCGGATCACCTCGTTTCGGAATCGATCCTTCAGAGAAACGCCAAGCAAAGCCCTCTCCATAGTTCGCTGTCAACTTTAAATTTGGCTAGGCTAGGCTAGGCTAGGCTAATCGCTAGTGTCCACGTTTCGGCACCGTATGACATAACAGGTAGGACGCACTGGTCAAAGACTTTTGTCTTCAGGCTCTGTGGTATTGAGGACAGAAACACTCGACGCAATTTGCCAAATGCCGCCCAGCAAGCTGAATTCTTCTGTTTGCCTCTTTCTGAAAATTGTTCTTACCCAACTGCAGAGTTTGCCCGAGGTAAATGTAACTCCTAAACAACTTCGAGAGAGCCACCATCTTTATTTTAGTGTTCTGTGGAAATTCTACATGGAATTTCTTTCGCACCGGGGAAGGGCGAAGGGGTATGCCGGGCTCTTAGCGGCTAAAACCACTGGGCCGGTTATCTTCGGCACTGTAGGTCCTCGTAAGATCACACTAGAGCCTCGCGTATTTAGCAACACACTAACGAATGAATTGTAGAATTGCAATAGGCCAGTTTTATCACAATTGGTCTACAACACTAGTTTTAATCCAGATCTCCCATGAAAACCATACTACGCCCCCTGGGCGGCCCTTGCACACGCGATCTGTTATATGTACAAGATCATTTTGTAGTTTATACGACACATTTGGAAATATTGTAATTTTTCCAATAATCCATAGATATCCCAAAAGATTATATTAACACGAGTGGATCCACCTTGACCCACAATACAAAATATTTGATTATATAGTATTTGCGAACGCTTTATCATCGTCAAACAACGCCCCGTATCATGTATCAGTAGATAACGATAAAAGATACCATGATTCATTCTTGTAACAAAGAGGCGACCAGTGGTACATATTACAATAGTTTTATTTTACTTTTTTTGTGATGTGCCAGTATTTTAACCAAAAATAAAGCGTATAATAGTTTTAAAATCTTTTTAAATAATTTGAAGCTGTAACTTTGTGGCGTTCCAAATATAAATCAAATTTAAGGATTATTGCACGTTTATTTTTTTACGTTGTTATAGATTAGATATACTTTTGAGGACTGTTTTATATAATTAATAGAAGCGTAACCAGTGAGTTTGGTAGATTAAATTTATAGTATTGTAGTTTTTGGTGAACAAATAAATTGTTTAACATATTGATGATTGGATATATATTTGTAAAGGTAAGAGATTGTTAAAAGGCACAACGAATAAGTATTTATGCAGAATAGGCATTACGTATATTTTAACCTAGATGTAAAGAGTGCATGCACCGCTTTTTATTCCATAATTCGCTATTTTTGATCTAAATATCACAAAAGTGATGTCACATGTGTGTACCTGCGTATTTCAATGCCGGTAATGCCTCATGCCTCTGTGCTGTCTCATTGTTTATTCTACCGTAAACCTGGGAAAGGTGATGTGAAAAGTTGATGTGAAATGGTGTTTTATTGAATTTGTCTGTGGATGTTTCATAATTGTCAGTGATTCTAACATTGTTCCATGTCCGTATAGTTTATAATTTTCGTGTGCGCGCTTGTGTATGTCAGTTTTGTGTCTCGTAAGGGTACCCATCTTAGAGGATATGAGTGAATTGTGAGTATAGACCTATCGATACAAAGACGAATTAATTAATGGTGCATAGGGGAGGATGATATTCTAAATGTGTAGCAGGTTCGATTCCAGAATCGGAATATTTTTTGTTATTAGCATATTGTTGTAGCACTTTCTTCAGTGGAAGTTATTCGGCTGATACGAGGGCCATTTCTTGAAATTAATATTTTCGTTGATCCGGTGGAAAACGCCATGTACTTCCTCCGGGAAAGGGCGGAGTTGTATGCTGAACTCCTACCGGCTCGAACCACAAACCACCGGAGTGATTATCTTCGGCACCAATGAGAAGAATAGAATAGAATAGAACCCCACACGGAACAAATATTTGTATGATCTGCAGGTAGTTGTTCCGGGTCTGGGCGTATTGTATGTGGAATTCATGTCTGTAAACGCACCCACGACACAGGAGAAATCATAGTGAGTCAAGTCAAGTTTCAGTCATAGTGTAAATTAATTACGAGAACTGGCCCTGTGATGTGCGTGTCTGGATTGTGTGTATGATATTTGTGTGTGACTCGCTAAATACGCAGAAGGGCGCAATGTGTTTGAACTTTAACAGTTGAGTTTGAAGCGTGTATATTGCCGTGTGGTGCCGGCTCAGAATGCCACCACCCCATCTCCTCCCATGGGTGTCGTAAAAGTCGACTAAGGGATTAGCCGGAGGATGGGCAGCAGCGTCCTTCGAGTACATTAACAACTCAACTGCGATCGCCAACCCGCCTGCCAAGCGTGGCGATTATGGCAAAACCCCCCAATGAGCGAGAACACATCCATATCGGTGGTTGTGGTGATCTTTGGGGGAGGCCTGCGTCCAGCAGTGGACTTCACTCGGCCGAAATGATGATATCAATGCATCAAACTTATATTGTTGTACTTTTTATTTCAATTATTCGGGTCCCGTCTTTCTTTCTATTGCGAATATCTTATGCTATTTAAAAATGGTTTTGTAAAGTATAGTGATTTTTTTTTTGTGCTTAGGGCAAAAGATAGATTGACTCAGTGTCCAAGTGTATAACTATCTACAGTATAAAGGCAGCGCAAAGCGGACATCCGTCCTAAATTAATAGTCAATCTAATCCAAAATCTAAAGAATGAAAATTTTGAAATTTGTCTGTTTTTGTGTTTGGATCACATTTAATACAAAAAAAAACAGACAAATCCTTCATCCCAAATCCAAAGATTTTGGATTAGATCATTATTAATTTCGGCCGATATTGTATGTCTACTGTGGACAGGGTTCAATCCTTGTGCGGAATCAAAATCTTTTAGGTTTTGTCTGTGTCGCGGGGCACACAAAATACACCCAGAACCGGGACAACTACCTGCAGATCATACAAATATTTGTTCCGTGCGGGAATCGAACCCTGGAGCGCAGCAGCCGACTGTATCAGCCACTGCACGAACCATTTTGAAAGACGACTACGTGTGATGGAACCAAGCTTCAATTTACATTAATTAGTACATTATTTTAAATATTCAGGTGCAGACGACAACCATGATAGTAATTTACATTTAACTGAAGAAGCATAGAATTGTTATCAAAATGAGTGTCTACAGAGTAAGCCGGGACTTGAATGACACGTCAGTTGACAAGGGCTCTAAGGATAGTCCTTGTTACTTCTGCAATGAACTGTTTGAGATGGGACAGCTGCAGGTAAATATACCTACACATTTACATATACAGCTACCCGCCCCTATTTTTTTTTTTTTAAAACGTTTCCCCACACTAGGATTTCTCCTGTGTCGTGGGTGCGTTTACAGAAATAAATTCCACACACAATACACCCAGACCCGGAACAACTACCTGCAGATCATACAAATATTTGTTCCGTGTGGGAATCGAACCCACGACCCGGAGCGCAGCAGCCGACTGTATCAGCCACTGCACCAACCGTGCCGTCAACCAGTCATTTCTGTATCATCATATCAGCCACAGAACGTCCACTGCTGAACAAAGGCCTCCCCCTTAGATTTCCACAACGAGCGGTCACATGCCGCTCTGATTCAACGAGTCCCAGCGACCTTCACCAGGTCGTCTGTCCACCTCGTTGGAGGTCGCCCCACGTTGCGTTTTCCGGTGCGCGGTCTCATTCGAAAACTATACAGGATCCTACAATAATATTTAACCTCATTCCAAGGGGACAACCAGTAGGCTATATGGTCTGCCGCATCATTACCATCATATCAGCCAAAGGACGTACACTGCTGAACAAAGACCTCCTCCGTAGACTTCCACAATTGTGTCGTCGATTTAGGGGGAATATGCCATACTCATGCCGCTTGGCAGGCGGGTTGGTGAGCTCAGTATGGCTACTGTTCCACAGAAGGGACGCTGCTGCCCATCCCTCTGTTTGAGAGTATGGCCTGCCTGGAAAGTGATTATTAAAAAAATGTTCCCATTTATATTTTTGTGCAGTTTAATTTTATAATTGAATGGTAGAAAATCTTAGGGATTGTAAATCACACTATAGAAAATCAATAACCAATCTCTCTAGCACCCGAACGGCTATTTGCCGTAAAATAAATTGTTTCTTTCTTTTTTTATTTCAATATGGCGGCCCTCTCAAGTGCCAAGTTTAGATCAGAAAACTACCGTGTAACTTCTTTCTGGGAACGGACTCTAGATTGTTTTAATGTAAAAATATTTATTTATCATGTTTTGGGTTGTCTTTTAAATATGCAGTAACATAAATTGAAAAAAGAACTATAAGAAAAATTGGAAATTACAGCTGGTATTTTGAATAAATTGGTGACAAAAAATTTGGAAATTGCAACTTGTTTTTAACCGATTTCAAAAAGGAGGAGGTTCTTAATACGATGCGTATTTTTTTTTTTTTTTATGTCTGTACACCGTTTGTTCCGTGATTTGTAGACCGATTTGAGCAACTCTTTTTTATAACTGGTGTAGAATGCATTCGAGTTGGTCCCATATAAATTTCACTATATTTCATTGAGTAGTTTTTTAAACAGCGTCAATAAACAGGTTAATTTGACTGCGCTTATCTAGATTGTGTCTTAATAGTTTCGATTCATCCGGGATCAGAGAACCGATTTGAGTCATTCTTATTTTTAGTGTTAAATACTGATACCACATTGGAAAAAGTTCTTACATTTATTTACACTAAAAAGAAACAAATAAATCTTTTTAACAAACAAAAATATCTACTTCAAAAACCCTACACGATATAAAAATATTAAAACCAATGAAAAGGAAAAAAGAAACTTTTTTTTGTTAAAAAGTTTTATTTAATAACCGCGGACCTACTAACTGTCCCCTTAAAATAACCCTACAAATATTATTATCGAACTGCCCTCGCTTCGCTCACGTGCAACTACATATTCAGGTAACATAGTTTTGTGTTAACCATGCATTCGATCACATTCTTGTGATAAGATCTCTACAAAGTGTTTGTTATCGCGCAAAGGATGATTATTTGTCAATGAAGAATTTACAGGAGCGGCTATATCAAATATATCGTAATTGTTTAAGTTTCATCATCATTTCGGCCGAATAAAGTCCACTGTCCACACACAGGCCTCCCCCAAACATCACAAATACGACCGATATGGATCTGTTGTGTGCTCATTGGGGGGTTTTACCATAATCGCCACGCTTGGCGATCGCAGTTGGGTTGTTAATGTACTCGAAGGATGCTGCTGCCAATCCTCTGGCTAATCCCATAGTCGCCTTTTACGACACCCAAGGAATGAGATGGGGTGGTGCTATTCGTAGCCGGCACCACACGGCTTTTTTAAGTTTTAACATACAAAAATAATATTTTGTTTACTATCTGTAGGGTCGGTTAAGTACTTCATGTTGAAAACCAGGGGCATAAGTATGTACCGTGTGGTGCCAGCTGTGCCGTGTGGTGCCGGCTCAGATTACGACCACCCCATCTCCTCCCGTGGGTGTCGTAAGAGTCGACTAAGGGATTAGCCCGAGGACTGGCAGCAGCGTCCTTCGAGTACATTAACAACTCAACTGCGATCGCCAACCCGTCTGCCAACCGTGGCTATTATGGCAAAACCCCCCAATGAGCCCACAACACACACCATTTCGGTCGTTGTGGTGATCTTTGGGAGAGGCCTGTGTCCAGCATTGGACTTCATTCGGCTGAAATGATGATGATGAATGATGAAAAAGGATGAAATATGTTGGATTGATAGAACTGATACTATAACGTGGTATGATCACCATCGTTTTAGCCAAAAGACGTTCACTGCTGGAGACAGGCCTCCTCCAAAGTCACAACGACCGGTCCGGATTTGTGTTGTGTGTTCATTGGGCGATTTTGCCATAATCGCGACACTTGGCAGGCGGATAGGCGATCGCAATTGAATTGTAAATATTCCCGAAGGAAGGCGTTGCCAGTCTTCCGTTTAGTCACCTTTTACGGCACCCGTGGGATGGATTGGGTGGTGCTCTTTCGTGTGGTGTCCGGGTCAAGAATACAGCACTACTCCATCATTATCGTGGATGTCGTAAAAGGCGACTAAGGGACTCTAAACCAGAGGGATGGGCAGCAGCGTCCCTTCTATGTAACAGTAGCCATTTTACGCTGACCAACCCGCCTGCCAAGCGTGGTGAGTACAGCCAAATTCTCCCTAATATGATGATACAATTGTGGAAATCTATAGGGGAAGCCTCTGTTCAGTAGTGGACATTGTATGGCCGACATGATGATTCTAGCATTCTATTTATCTTAGGAATAAAAAATACACAACCAAACCCATTTGGTCCTTCGAGTCGGAATTTCAGATAGTGTAGGAAATGGCAAATCGTAAACCGGGTTGGGTTCGAACCAACGACTTTTCAATCGTTAGCTTAACTTTTGTTAGGTTATTCCTGCCTTTTACTATTTTATTTTTTATTGGAGCCCAGTGGAAATTCTTCATGAACTTCCTTCGGCCCGGGGAAGGGCGAAGGGGTATATATATATATACATATACTCCTACCGGCTCAAACCACTGGGGTGGTCATCTTCGTCACCTAAGGGAGATTCCAGGTCCTCGTATAATCACACTAGCCACCCACTGGTGCCACGCCTATGGGCACATCTTGGAGAGGGTGACTGTAAAGTGGTCAACCCAAGGGGGGATTGTAAAGGATCCCCAAAGCCTCCCACGGCAGCGCGTGACCACATGCGTGCTACCGTTTTCTCTTGGGTCGCTTGGTGTGAGCACGCAGATTCCCCAGTCTACGCACCCGCGAACCCAGAGGTTATAGCAACAGCAGGGGAGGTTATTACTGCCTGCCATAATTTTGGTATTTCTTGGCCTGCAAATTTTCATCTGAACGATCGTGTAGATCTTCAATTTCTATCTTTCTTTTTCTTAGAGTCATCTGAAGCTATGTGGCAGTATATTGGAACAGTGCCCACTTCGCTGCGGCGCCTGGATTCAGAGGAAGCACAAGGAGACCCATACTAAAGAGTGCCCCAAAATGGAGAAGGTAAAGGCAATAATCATTATGCAAAACGTAACGCTTCCATAGGTATATTCAAAGATATTGGAAGAAAGGAGATATGCCATGTAGATGAAAATGTATGCGATCCTAGAAATCCATTTTTCCCCTACCATTCTTCATAAAAGCACACTAATGCACACAGTTACAAGTTCTCATCCAATGAACTGAATAAACACAACACTATAATTGGCTTCTCATACTAAAACACACCCACGACTTTGTAGGTAGCCAATCATACCGAGCGTACAGATCGCAAACGATAACCGTACCACGCAATGTGTAAGTTTATTGGGAGTACCATTCGCTGTTCTATTCACTGCGTTTGTTATTCACCGATTGCTAGTTAAAAGTGGTAGATAAGAAGTATTGTATTTTGTACAAAAATCATAATGTCGTTCTGCTTCATCAATCCAAATGTAACAATAAAGAAAACAATATATTTTATAATTTATTCTTTTTATAGACGAATACAAGAAAATTCCTTCACTTGCATATTGTGTATGGTTCCTTCCTTGATAAAGTTATTATTTTCGCTGCGGGTTTTGCATGTTATCCCCGAACAACACGACACATTAACAAAGTTTCCCTTACGCGATCGAATCTCAACTGATGTTATAAAACGGCCATTTTTTCTGGATGGCCCAGATTGTGCATGTCGTGGTGGCGCAGCTACGCCCCCGTACCACTTCTCCTTATTTCCTATTTCTGTGGGCATATTAAACAACAGAAATCACTAAGCGTGATACTCAATGGCTGTAAATATTTTAACTCAAATCATATTCTATTTTGTTTATGATATACTGATTTAGTTGTGACCCGTGGTTTCAGTCGCCGTTTAATTTAAAATAGTAAAAAAAAAATTGCGGAACCCAACGCCTTTTTTTTTCTAAAATAAAAGTAGCCTAAGTTACTCCTTATAAAATCAGCTTTCTGCCAGCGAAAGTCCCGTCAAAATCGGTCCAGCCGCTTCGGAGATTAGCCGGAACAAATAGACAGAAGTATGTAGTTACTTGTATACGCATTTAGTAAAAAGCTATTATTTTGACATTACAAACAGACACTTCAATTTTATTTATTTGTATAGATGTCTAGATATATTTTCCCTCCACAATGATGGCACAATTGTGGAAATCTATGGGGGTGGCCTTTGTCAGCAAACGCTGATGATGATAATTATATGTTATAAACAGATACCACGGATTTAGTACAAGAACCTGGAACCTTCAGTGTTAAATTTTGCGTCTGTATTTTCCTGAATTTTCAGTTGTTTTCCAGTTTCTTTAACTGACTTCTATTTAAAATAATTGTTTCCGTATATCTTAACGCTATTTTGAATAAAAATATAATAAAATATTTTTATATCTTATCTGTCTTTCATAATAAAATAATAGGTTCTTATATCGTAATAAAACACTATTATACGGATTCTATCGCGTATATTTTAGGATGAGGTCATCCTGCGACCACGAACCCTGCAAAGTGTTCGAAACGTCAGGAAAAACAAAAACCTAAAATATACGCGATAGAATCCGTTTAAAAGTGTTTTATTATAATGTGTAATACTCGCGAAAACCTAAGACATTATTATTCTTATATCGTTACAAATCACGGATGAGGTCATCGCAGCAATCACGGAGCGTTGTGATCTCGCTGTTTACGATACACTGCGTGCTTAAAAATATCAAAAACTGTAACCTATTAATTCCGAGAAAAATGGCTTTTTTTACTTATATTATAGGCCTAAGTTTTCGGTATGTTGTTATTTACACCATGTATATACTACATGCTAATTTTCTCATCATCTGTTATCTCCAGACCCGAAACTCTTCAAGTCACGTGAGCATCCCCGCGCCTACTCCACCAGCTGTCTCCAACCACACCTGGTCTCCAAGACCGGTTCCCCTCGATGACTGCCTCTCTTATCTGGAGAAAGAAGTTGCTTCTATCAAGTAAGGATACCACTAGTGTGTATCAAATTGGTTCTTTATCCTAGTGCTGTGGACTTGAACGAATTTCAGCTGAGTTTTCCGTATTAGGCCAGCTCCCAAAGGTTCTTTCTAGCCTTTTTCATTTATACCCAGAAGGGCTTCAAGTCTTTACACCTTTCATACATTCACATCTGGTGCAAGAATGACCTAATTGTATCTTTTGCATAAGTGAGTTTGGTATGCCACAAGTTTAAAATTTGTAGTACTAGATGTAAGAACAACAGAACTCTAGTTCGTCTACGTTCCGCTAGAGGGCACATGCCATCAAAGAATACATGAAAATGTGTCGATGCACTCAACTTGCAACAATAACGCTTGATTGCTTGTTCATGATATGATCTGTCTCTAGACTTAATATAAGTAGAAAGACTTCCCAAAAGCATACAATTTTCCTCTCAATAATGTAAGTCTAAGTACATGTTTCAAACGTATTTAAACTATGTATGTAAATCCCGTATGGTGGCCGGAAATCCGTGTGGTGTCAGGATTAAGAATATAGCACCACTCCATCTCCTACCGTGGATGTCGTAAAAGGTGACTAAGGGACTCTAAACCGGAGGGATGGGCAGCAGCGTCCCTTCTGCGAAGCGGTAGCCATACTGCGCTCACCAACCCGCTTGCCAAGCGTGGTGAGTATTGGCAAATACCCCCCAACATTATGACACAGTTGTGGAATCTATGCGGGCGGCCTTTGTTCAGCAGTGGACGTGTAAATGGCCGATTTGATATGTACATCCCTATACATAGTAAAAATACTTTCAAAAAGAAATTCAGTGAATCCTGGACATGAATTTTGTTAATTAAATCTTTAAAACCCAACATTACAGATTGGTCCTAACGGAAGAGTCAAGTCACCGCGAGGTGCAGGCTACGGAGGTTGAAACTCTTCGCTCGAAGCTGGTGTTGGTGGAGGAACGAAGCCACCACTTTCTTTCGACCCTCGTTTCACTCAGGGCTGCGGTAGACGACGAGGCCGAGAGGTCTGCGAACTGGGCTGCTCAGTTTAAACATGATATGGCTAATGTGCAGTTAGCTTTGCAGGTCAGTAATAAGATTTGTAAAAACTAAACAAAACGATTTGGTGTCCTAGTGCTTATACTTACTCTCGTATAAAGACGAGAAGGAAATCTTTAAACTATTGCGCGCGATATTACCAGCGATGACATATGGCCCAGAGAGCCAGAGAGGCCCATAGAGGCCCATAGTGATAGACCCTCTATCACTATGGGCCTCATAAGAAACCTCATTGCTCGTAGAACTGATGGTTCTTTAGTGAAGACCGCGCACCGGCGACGCAGCTTGGGACGGCCTCAAACGAGACTTGCATGTTTATTTTTACTTTGATTAACACGGATTTAAAAAAACAATTACTCTTACTAAAGGTCATTAATAATTATATTACACACATTTAAAACAATCGTAAAATCAATCAAAATATAACCAATTAAAAAATACTACCAAATTTAAATTAAATAAACATACCTTTTTACAGTCAGCCCCCTATGCCAGAGGCGGTGACCGCTTTTGAGTCATCCCCTCCGAGATATGCCTAAAGGCATTATGGCATTATGCCGTGTGGTTCCGGCTCAGAATACTACCACCCTTCTTTCTCCTCCCATGGGTGTCGTAAAAGTCGATTAAGAGATTAGCCGGAGGCAACTGCGATCGCCAACCCGTCTGCCAAGCTTGGAGATTATGGCAAAACCCCCCAATGAGCCCACAACACACCCATATTGGTCGTTGTGGTGATCTTTGAGGGAGGCCTGTGTCCAGCAGTGGACTCCATTCGGCCGAAGTGATGATGAATGATTATGGGCGGCTCTAGTGTGATCCTACAAAAACCTGGAGCCCCCCTTCGGTGCCGAAGATGACCGCTCCAGTGGTTTTAGCCGGGAGGAGTCCGGCATGCCCCTTCGCCCTTTTCGGGGCGAAGGAAGTTCACTATGAATTGCCACTGGGGACCAATAAAAATAAAGTACCATGTCGATAGGTTTGAAGAAAGAAGACTTTTTTTTTTTAAACGTTGACCCACACTAGGATTTCTCCTGTGTCGTGGGTGCGTTTACAGACATGAATTTCACACACAATACACCCAGACCCGGAACAACTACCTGCAGATAATACAAATATTTGTTCCGTGCGGGAATCGAACCCACGACCCGGAGCGCAGCAGCCGACTGTATCAGCCACTGCACCAACCGTTAATACATACTTGCGATGTTTTATAATATCTCGACATAACATCTTTCACTATCGTTCAACTACACGCCTGTTCTTTTACCCAGGAGCTCCAAGGTCAGCAGCTGTCAACAGTGATGAGACTGGAGAGCACAGTCAGCAGTTTAGTACACGAGCAGCACGAGAGGGAGCTGTTAGAACAAGCCCTAACGCAGCATGACAATAAGATCAGAACTGTCAACAAACTAGGTGAGGATAGAGGTTCTCGAAGCAACATATCCATTTAGACTGGTCTACAGTGAGGCTTCATTCTCTGTATTAAGGAACTACATCAGGAATTGTCACGTTAGAAGAAGTCGGCTAATGAGCTAACCGGGTGTCATCACATTAAAGATCTGCTTGCTTGGCGTAATGCATATGACATTGTCTTCTTATCGTTAGAATGAGATTGTTATTGGCAATCCATCTGACAAAAGTATATTTTACGGCCGAAATTAATAATCGATCTAATTCAAAATCTTTGGATTTGGTGTTAAAGATTTGTTTGTTTTTTGTGTTATCCTTTTTTTTTTTATTGATGTCCAGTGGAAATTCTACATGGAACTTCCTTCGCCCCGGGGAAGGGCGAAGGGGTATGCCGGACTCCTACCGGCTAAAACCACTGGAGCGGTCATCTTCGGCACCGAAGGGGGGCTCCAGGTCCTCGTAAGATCACACTGGAGCCGCCCATTGGTGCCACGCCAGGCACATCTCGGAGGGGATGACTGTAAAGCGGTCTCCTCCTCTAGCGGAGGGCAGGCGGCTGTAAAAAGGCCGCCCCCGGGCACCTCTCGGGGAGGACTGTAAAGGATCCCCCCAAGTCTCGCTGTACGCTATGCTGCGCACACGGCGGCACGTGACCACGTGCGCGCCACTGTCTTCCCGGGGGTCACTCGGTATGATTCCCCAATCTGCGCGCCTGTGACCCCCGAGGCCCCCCACCATGAACTGACGGCAGGGGGCTTTTTGTGTTGTCCTAACACAAAAATCTCAAATTTAAAGATTTTGTATTAGATTGATTATTAATTTTGCCCGTTAATCATGCTATTATTCCAATGTATTAGATTCGGATTAGTAAACTGAAGTGGCAATGGATTGAGCATTTTTTTTTAACGAAACGTTGCCCCACACTATGATTTCTGTGTCGTGGATGCGTTTACTGACACAAATGCCACACACACAAGACACCCAGACTCGGAACAACTACCTGCAGATCATACAAACATTGGTTCCGTGCGGGGATCCAACACGCGACCCGGTGCCCAGCAGCCGATTGTATCAGCCACTGCACCAACCGTGCTGCCGATATTAGCCGCAAGACAGGCGGCTGTTCGGACAAACATGTTCTTGAGTGGAGACCAAACCTCGAAAAACCTAGTGCTGTCAGGCTCGGATGAGTGACGATCTTCGCAGGGTAGCTGGCACTAGCTAGGTGAGAAATGCCGCTCTAGTGTGATCTTACGAGGACCTGGAGCCCCCCTTCGGTGCCAAAGATGACCGCTCCAGTGGTTTTAGCCGGTAGGAGTCGGCATACCCCTTCACCCTTCCCCGGGGTGAAGGAAGTTCCATGTAGAATTTCCACTGGACATCAATAAAAAAAAAAGGTAAGAAATGCCGACGATCGTGCTCAGTGTCGTGATATTCAGAGGCTTGGAATCCAGCAGTGGACTGCTGTGGCCTCCGATGATGATCCCAATACCATTTGCTGGGTGTTTTGGCTTAATTTTTCCAATTTTTCATCTTGCAGAGGAAGTAATAGAATACATAAGGCACACAGTTGAAGAAGAGCGGGAGAGGAACGCTGAGAACCGTAATGCGTTGGAAGCGGAGCTGATGGAAGCTAGGAGATCTTCTGAACAATTGGCACAACTGTCAGCATTGAGGGTGCAGCTGCAGACAACAAGCAGCGAAAGACCAGTGAGTTGAACACGCTCTTTACGCTAACAATCAATTTAGAAGAAAGTAGCCAATTATCAGTCCAGACCGTAAATGGCGATATGTCTTAACATTGCATATTAATTGTCTTAAAGTGCAGTGTTTTTCCGTTTATTTTTTTATATTAGGTTTTCATCCGTCCAAATGAAAAAACGGCGGGACCCTTATAGTATCACTCGTCCATCTGTCACAGCCAATTTACTCCGAATCTACATATTGACATACATATTCATTGTAGATACCGAATCCTCTCCATGCAGGTTCATCTCGCACTAGTCCAGTTTTTTTAAAGTTGGTTTAGCTGGCAATAGAGCATTCCGTTCTCTTAAAACTAAGCATACATCACCGCCCATGAACTTCTGCATCATCCGAGGAGTCGCTGATGCATTGCCAACGTACATTTGGGAAAACCGCCGATGGAAGTTGGTTACAGGTTTTTTTTTTTTTTGATTTATTTATCTTACAGGACATTCAAAGTTACATACATAAATTTTACTCGCCAAACTGCTCATGCAATTTGTAGGCGTTTTGCTCTTTTGTACCTTTAAATGCTATTATTTATTTCAAACCAATTCATCTTATAATTCTAACTTAACTATTACTACTATTTACTTTTCTAGAATATCCAAACAACCCTTTAATGACCCCTCTAAGCCTCATTTTACATAAAATTTTTCTGTCTTCCCTTAAAGCCGGATACTTGTTACATAACTTAGGTACAAAATATAAGTTTAGTTTTATACTTTTGAATGCAGACTATAGACCGTGTAGCAGTTCTCGAAGTGGCCACGGCTGATGTCAGGGCGGAGCTGTCGGAGCATTCGTCGAAAGTGGACGCGGTGCTCCGCGACCTGCGCGCTCTCACCAAGTCCTACCACAAGCTGCGGAACGAGCTCGCGGACTTCCAGGCCAGGGTCACCTTCGATAGGCACGAGATGGGCACCGACAATGGTTTGTATAAGATGGATACAGAGACTTCTCCTTAAAGCTGAAGTATTTCCAATGTTACTGAGAGAGTCCGTGTGGTGTCCAGTCCGTGTGGTATCCGGATTAAGAATATAGCACCACTCTGTCTCCTCCCATTGGATGTCGTAAAAGACAACTCAGCGACTCTATAAACCGGAGGAATGGGCAGCAGCATCCCTTCTGTGGAACAGTAGCCATACTGCGCTCACCACCCCGCCTGACAAGCATGGTGAGTATTGGCAAATACCCCCCAAAATGATGAAACAACTGCGTTTGTAAATCTATGGGGGAGGCCTTTGTTCAGCAGTGGATGCATAAATGGCTGAAACGACGAGAGCTATTGCGCGAGACCTTTATTTTTTTATTGGTATCCAGTGGAAACTCTACATGAACTTCCTTCCCCCCGGTGAAGGGCGAAGGGGTATGCCGGGTTCCTGCCAGCTAAAATAACTGGAGCTGTCATCTTCGGCACCGAAGGGGGGCTCCTGGTCCTCGTAAGATCGATCACACTAGAGCCGCCCATTGGGGGATGACTGTAAAGCGGTCAAAAAGCAAGTCAAGCGGAGGGAAGGCGACTATATTACGCGACCCCTGCTGGTCTAGGCCCTTGTAAGATCACACTAGAGCTTATGGGGGAGGCCTTGTTCAGCAGTGGACGTCTCATGGCTGATATGATGAATCACCACACTTGGCAGGCGGATTGGTGACCGCAGTACATTGTTATTAGCACACTGGACGATGCTGCTGCCACTCCTCTTGATATCAACCCTTAGTCCCTGTTACGACACTCACGGATGGAGAGGGTTGGTCTGTTCTTTGCCGGGAACCTCATGAAACATTCGCCACTGTCAGCTCACCCCTAACTTAATAAAAGCCTTCATCTCCTCTCGTGAATGTTGGAAAAGGCGACTAAAGGACTCTAAATCAGGGGTGCAATTCTTTAAGTACAAACATCCATACATCCTTCAATACAGAATTAAAATGATGGTGAAAAACCAATTTGGTATAAGACTTGAGTGATGCTTCTCAAGGATACGTTGCAGACGATAAGCCATGAGGACGAGTCTTAGGGAATACCAAAAATGGGTTGTCACCGATGTTTCAATTTTGTATTCAAGAATGTATGGATGTTTAAGGTTAAAGAATTGTACCCCAGAGCTATGCAGCAGCGTCCCTTCTGTGAAAGAGTAGCCTTAGGTACTGCCTTCACCAACCCGCCTGCCAAGCGTGGTGAGTACTGGCAAATTCTCCCCAGTATGATTACACAAATGAGGAAATCTATGGAGTAAGATTCCGTTCAGCAGTGGATGTCCCTTGGCTGATATGATCAAGTAAATATTTCGTGCCAAGTTTTTTAAGTATTCAGGTAAAAGCGGCAA
This sequence comes from Diloba caeruleocephala, assembly GCA_947459985.1. Classification (NCBI taxonomy): domain Eukaryota; kingdom Metazoa; phylum Arthropoda; class Insecta; order Lepidoptera; family Noctuidae; genus Diloba; species Diloba caeruleocephala. Next base: position 21,016,634 of record OX381625.1, read on the forward strand.
GTCCATCGGAAATCAGCCAAATGACATTGTAGCTCTCCATCGAGGTCCATGCATATTGATTTCTTTAACGATTGGCACTTAGAACAGGAGGTACGGAGTGCCAAATGTCACACGTGTTCACTCTCATTGGATTCTAATTATACCTATACGATTAATTTATTCGAATAAGGTTGGCATTGATAATCACTTTGATATCCTTAATTATAATGCGTTTTCCACAATGACCTCTATACACAAGGTGGCCTGGAAAGGGTATATAGGTGCTTGCAAGCAGGTTTCCAGTACAGACAAGTCGCTATGGGTCTGTATATACCGATCGGTGCCGATATTTTTTATGTAGGTATTATTTTTGTTAAGGAAGGTATTATTTTTATTCCTCCGTGCCGGGTAAGGGCGGTGGGGCATCCTCCTACCGGATAAACCAACGGAGCATCGGCACACACAGACTAGCAGGGCCTTTTGGTGCCACGCCTATAGGCCCATTTCGTAGGGTACGCCTTTTTTTAAAAAAAAATATTTGTGTCCAGTGGAAATTCTATATGGAACTTCCTTCGCCCCGGGGAAGGGCGAAGGGGCATGCCGGACTCCTACCGGCTAAAACCACTGGAGCGGTCATCTTCGGCACCGAAGGGGGGCTCCAGGTCCTCGTAAGATCACACTGGAGCTCGTAGGGTATGCCTGTAAGGAGGTGAGCGCCTGTATAAAGGTCAGCTCCCAGGCACTTCTCGGGGGATTGCAAAGGATCTCCTCGGCTCGATGTGCGCTGTGCTGCGCACACGGCGGCACGTGTCCACGTGCACACATCCGTCTCCCCAGGCGGTGACGACCCTATCAAGTTGAAGGGCGGTTATTGCATATACGTGCCGTGTGGTGCCGGCTCAGAATACCACCACCCCATCTCCTCCCGTGGGTGTCGTAAAAGTCGACTAAGGGATTAGCCGGAGGATGTCAAAGTCAAAGTCAAAGTATTTTATTTAAAATAAACCAAATATTGGCACTTATGAAACGTCAGAATCTAAGTTGCACGGTTCCAAATAGTTGATCTCGTGGAGAAGAGCCGGCAAGAAACTCCATGGATACTCTTTTAAAATAATTGAGAATACAATGTTGATTAATACAAAATATTGTAAAACATATACCGAGAAAAATGTTGGTCAATGTGTTAGACAATAATATAATAATAATAGTTTATTTGCCGTGGCAGTTAACGGCTGACCAGTCCCAACAGACGGCACCCGTTCACGAGCATGACGCATGCATCAGCATCGCTTAGCTCAACCATATTGTAGGGAACCGAACGACCCGATACACGACGCCACCACCAGCAAGACATTGTAGTGAGCATGACAGACCAATACAGCCAGGCAAAAAACAATCAATATAAGTAACAAAAATAACATTGGTGGCTACATGATGCTCACACATTTACAGTTTTGTATGAATATGTCCAATAAACAATATTAACAATAACTTATGTTCAATCAATGCCATAATATAAGTAAATAACATAAAAAAATATGAATTTTTCAATTAATTAATTCAAATGTCAAGTTATTAAATAACATAAAAAATGTAAATTCGTAAAAAATGTAAATTGAACTGAGTCAAGTCAAATGTCAAGTTATTAATTATAAGTAAATAACATAAAAAATGCAATTTATAAGTAAATAACATCAAAATAATGAGTTATGTCAACTATCATGTTATTATTTTACATTAATAATATAATTAATTCCAATTTTTAAACGAAGATTTAAACCTTTGATTGCACGTTGCAACACTTGCAATCATATTAAATATCAAAAGTTATTAAACAAATGGTAAGAAATGCTTACAAAAAATTGTCAAGGTTGAAAGAAAAACAAATGTTTGAATAATATAATATTCACTGAATTCAACTCACTCTGTACATGTTATATGAGATTGTCTTGTGCTGGACACAGCGACTAACAATTTTTATCATCTAAATAATCGTTTACGGTATAGTATGCTTTTTGAATAAGTATAGATTTAACATTAGTTTTAAATGAACTAAATGGTAACTCTAGTAAACGATGGGGTAGTTTATTGTAAACGCGAATGCCAAGCCCTACAAACGAACCATGCACTCTGTGTAATCTGTGGTAAGGAACGCATAATTTATGTCTATTTCGTGTATTGACATTATGGACGTCACTATTTTTGACGTAGGAACTTATATTTTGCCTAATATTCGTGTGGTGCCGGCTCAGAATACCACCACCCCATCTCCTCCCGTGGGTGTCGTAAAAGACGACTAAGGGATTAGCCGGAGGATGGGCAGCAGCGTCCTTCGAGTATATTAACAACTCCACTGCGATCGCCAACCCGTCTGCCAAGCGTGGCGATTATGGCAAAACCCCCCAATGAGGTCACAGCACACCCGTATCGGTCGTTGTGGTGATCTTTGGGGGAGGCCTGTGTCCAGCAGTGGACTACATTCGGCCGAAATGATGATGATGATGAATATATAATATGTTAGTAAAAATAAATTGTGATGCAACAGTGAGAATATTAATATTTTTGAAATAATCTCTCAGAGAAACCCTTGCGCCTAACTGATATATAGCTCGAACAGCTCGTTTCTGCAGAATGAAGACACTTTCAATGTCTGCAGCTTTGCCCCATAACAGAATTCCGTAGGACATGATACTATGAAAATAGCCAAAATAAACCAACCGAGCTGTGTCCACGTCAGTATCAGATGGGCAGCAGCGTCCTTCGAGTACATTAACGACTCAACTGCGATCGCCAACCCGTCTGCCAAGCGTGGCGATTATGGCAAAACCCCCCAATGAGCACACAACACACCCATTTCGGAGGTTGTGGTGATCTTTGAGGGAGGCCTGTGTCCAGCAGTGGACTTTATTCGGCCGAAATGATTGATTGATATTGTATATAATAGCTATTACGTAGATCAGGGGCGGCCAACCTTTCTAGGGCTGTGAACTACTTGAAATTTACCAGACCTCTTCGGATCGACTACAATCATGTAGGGGTGTAGTTGGATGAATTAAAAAATAATTAAATAGGTTTTAGTATTTTCCCGGGGGGGGGGGGGTGACCGCTTTACAGTCACCCTCTCCGAGATGTGCCTATGTGTGCATACGAGGACCTGGAGCCTCCCTTAGGTGCCGAAGATGACCGCCCCAGTGGTTTTAGCCGGTAGGAGTCCGGCATACCCCTTCGCCCTTCCCCGGGGCGAAGGAAGTTCATGAAGAACTTCCACTGGGCATAATTAAAAAAAAAAAAAAACTTATTATTGTTACAAAGGAAATTAGTTGGAAGTTTGTATTTTAAATTCTTCAGTCAAATAAAACGAGGAGTATAATTAGTAGGGCTTGGAATAGGTAGAGTTTTAAGTTGATACTCGGACCTACATTATAGATTTCTTTTTATTATTACCATTGTACATGGATATGTTTGTTTGGATATTTCAGGCCACTTCATATGGAGGATAGACAACTTCCTGGCTCGGATGAAGGACGCCAAAGAGAATGACACGGTGATGAGCAGTCCATTGTTTAGGACTGGCAAATATGGATACACATTGAAGGTATAACTCTCAACCGCCACAAGCGGTGGGCTGACCAGACACAATTAAATGACGGCACGGTTGGTGCAGTGGCTGATACAGTCGGCTGCTGTGCACTGGGTCGCGGGTTCGATTCCCGCACGGAACAAATATTTGTATGATCTGCAGGTAGTTGTTCCGGGTCTGGGTGTATTGTGTGTGAAATTCATGTCTGTAAACGCACCCACGACACAGGAGAAATACTAGTGTGGGGCAACGTTTTATAAAAAAAAAATATATGTATATTGTCTCTGGTATCAAGTCCGTTAGTAAGATAATAAGATATGAAAGAAAGAAACATGTTTTTATTGGCACAAACAGTTTACACAACATAAGTAAACTTAACATAAAAATCATAAAACTAAATTAAAGGTGCAACACATATCGTGCATAGTGGCAACATTAAAGTGCTAAAGGGCCAACAGCTCAGCATAATTTTAGGCGGCAGTGACACTGACCACCTAACGCTGTTTTTCAGCTGTAACCCACGATAGAGATACTATTGTTGAGGCACAGGGTTGGGGTTGACTCCTCAAATAAAATTCACTCTTGTTAACTATTTATATATTTTTGTTTTTTAAAAAAACGTTGCCCCACACTAGGATTTCTCCTGTGTCGTGGGTGACACAGACATGAATTCCACATACAATACACCCAGACCCGGAACAACTATCTGCAGATCATACAAATATTTGTTCCGTGTGGGAATCGAACCCACGACCCGGAGCGCAGCAGTCGACTGTATCAGTCACTGCACCACCCGTGCCGTCAAATTATAAATTATACATTTACATACAGACACACGCGACTCTCTTACATCCCGCCAACACCGTGATTGGTGAGGCGATGGGCGATACAAATGTATTGCAGTTATAATAATAGAGTTCCTTAAGACTATATATGTAGTCCCTACACTATTATTAAGAGTTTACATGGCTTTCTTTAACAGCGCCATTTTACGGCTTACCCTTTGAACTAGACAGCTTTATTGGTAATAGTTCCATCTATGAGACCATAGTTGAACCGAGGTAAAATCTTCCAAATCTACAGTAAGCTTAACAAGATACTTTACTAATTAGTACCAGGATCCGCCACTTCGGCGCTAATCTAGGCTTCTATGACTGCAAACCAACCAGTCTCTTCTGCATTAAAACGGTTAACTTTGAATCATAATATTTATTATGCCTGCCTACACTTTTCTGGATCCACTGAGTCTTCTTTTTCATCCCTTGTTCGCGATTTTACAAGAATAGTAAGGAAGATCAGTCGCGGCCAGGAAATGGATGGGTGACGGTCTTTATGCATTGAGAATTTGAGATCTGTCCGTGGTTCAAAGACACGTGAAGCCTACATTTCCGGTGGTCCTAACCACATGGCAGTCTTTACGGGTTGTCGGAAGCCCGAAAAGCCTGAAATCTAGTCTAAACTCAAGCAGCAGTGTCAGAACAGTTGCCCCGAGCTACATGTGCATTCTGATATTTAAACACGGGTGAAATCAAAGAGTGTGTTTGAATAATATTGTATAGCACGCAACACATTAGTGTCATTCAAGAAGAAGTCTTAGATCTCCGCAATAGATGTCGTTAATCGTTCGACTCCTGTAGGTTCCGAATTGCCCCCGACCTTTCTTTACCGTCTCTCTTACACGAACTGCAACGCAAGACTGCTTTTATAAATTTTGTCGGTCTACAAATTTCGGAGTAATCGGTGTACATACATAAAAAAAAAAACGAATCGAATTGAGAACCTCCACTTCTTTTTGAAGTATGTAAGAACAATTATGAGTCTCTTGATTTAATAAAAACATGCGCGTATATAAATATAACGATGGGTAAAAATTTCAAAACTATCGGTAAAGAACTTTAGGAGATTGGCGACTTTGAACAAACGAACATTACATTTTTATATATATACTAGCTGGGACCCGAGGTTCCACCCGCGTTTAATTTAAAAGAAATTTAGAATATTTCGACATAGACACTTGACATAGTATATATACATTGGATTACAAGGGTTTTTTTTTGCGCGGGACACTAATTATTTTTCTAAAATAAAAGTAGCCTTCCTTCCTTCCTTGTAACATCAGCTATCTGCCAGTGAAAGTCCCGTCAAAATCGGTCCAGCCGTTTCGGAGATTACCCGGAACAAACAGACAGACAGACAGACAGACAAAAAATTTAAATATTGTTTTTTTGTTGTAGGTATCGTATATACTTTCATATGCATTTAGTAAAAAGCTGTTATTTTGACATTACAAACAGACACTTCAATTTTATTTATTTGTATAGATAGATTCCCATTAGGTAGTTTATCATATAAGCCAAAAGAGGTCCACTACTGAACAAAGACCTCCCCCATAAACGACCGGTTATATGCCGTGTCTCGTCATTTTGGCGGGAGATTTGCCAGTAGGTACTCACGACGCTTGGCAGACGGGTTGGTGAGCACAATATAGCTGCTGTTCCACAGAAGGAACGCTATTGAAGGGATGGCCCTCTGATTTAGGGTCCCTTACGACATCCACGGGAGGAGATGGACTGTTGCTTTATTCATATTTCAAATACCACATAAAAATTATATACTTCAGTATATAAATATTCCGTAATAGAAAAATGCAATAAAACTAAACCCGTGTTCACTTCAGGCGGAACTAAACCTGAACGGCATAGGCAAGTGGAAGGGCCGGCACATAACATCGACGGTGCGCCTCGTGGCTGGGCCTTACGACACCCTGCTGGAGTGGCCCTGCGATTTCAACATCAACATCGTACTGAAGGACCAACCCATTAATAGGAGCCAGGTAAGATGAAATCTATTTTTTTTTAAACTTTGCTTTGCCACACATTAGTATTTCTCCCGTGTCGTGGGTGCGTTTACAGACATACATTTCACACACAATACACCCAGACCCGGAACAACTAGCTGCAGATCATACAAATATTTGATCCGTGCGGGAATCGAACCCACGACCCGGAGCGCAGCAGTCGACTGTATCAACCACTGCACCCACCGTGCCGTGCACTGTCTAATCTGCCCTGGAAGGCAACGGCACGAATGTGGACTGGTGCCATCGTGTATGCAGTAAAGCGTACAACGTGGTTTTGGGGCATCCTTTACAATCCCCCCGAGATGTGCCTAGGCCGGCTTTTAACTCTCACCTCCCCTCGCTAGAGGAGGTGATCGCTTTTTAGAGTTGTGCCTAAAGGTTTTGCACCAATGGGCGCCTCCGGTGAGGAACCCCCTTCGGTGCCCGGCATTGAGTCCGCGTATGTACTGTGGTTGTTGCATAACATTTGAATAAATAAATCTTGAATAATCTTGATTAGGCTAAAATATAGTACCGTGCAATTCCCGGAAAATAATAGGCCACCCCTCTCCACCTATGGGTGTCGTTAAAAGCGACTAACGGTCGAAATTTATAATTAATTTAATGCCATAATCGCCCCACTTGGCAGACGGGTTGGCAATCACAGTTGAGTTGTTAATGTACTCGAAGGACGCTGCTGCCCATCCTCCGGCTAATCCCTTAGTCGACTTTTACGACACCCACGGGAGATGGGGTGGTGGTATTCTGAGCCGGCAACACACGGCAAAGTCTCACTCACTGATACATAAACGATCAGTAAGGTTAAGCAACGCTCGGCGCGGGCAGTCTATGGGTGGGTGACCGCACAGTACACAATTTATACTGAGTGTCTCGGTGCATCGCAGGGCACGGTAAATCACCTGTCCCAGTTATTGTAATTAGCAGCAGTCAATAAGTCAAGTCAGAGGCCTTTGGTTGACTTCAATAATTCTCATACAAGACCTTGTTGACCATGGCTACATCATTTCGGCTAAATGAAGTCCACTGCTGGACACAGGCCTCCCCAAATATCTCCACAACGACCGATATGGGTGTGTTGTGTGCTCATTGGGGGGATTTGCCATAATCGTCACGCTTGGCAGACGGGTTGGCGATCGCAGTCGAGTTGCCAATGCACTTGAAGGACGCTGCTGCCCATCCTCCAGCTAATCCCTTAGTCGACTTTTACGATACCCACGGGAGGAGATGGGGTGGTGGTATTCTGAGCCGGCACCACAGACCATGGCTACAAACAAAACTAAAAAAATTGAATTTCTTCTGCTGCGGGCGTAAAAAAAAACAAAATGACGCTTCAGGAAGTTGAATATGGGTAACATTCTGACCATCAAATCCGCAGGCAATGGACATAGTGAAGTCCCTCCAACTCCGGCGCAAGTCGTCTTCGAAACGCCACGACTACGACCAGGGGGACGACGAAAAGACCAAGTCTACTGAAGCGCTGGACAAGTCCATGATACAGCTGAAGCGACAGTACATCTTTATTCCCCACACCAGTCTAGACAAGTTTGAGTATGTCAAAAATGACGTCATGTTTTTGGAGTTTATTGTTAATCAGTGATAATGCAAAGCCAAAATTGAATATTTTTGAATAATGATATACTTGCTCTACGGGACTGTAATAAAACTTGCCACAAATGTAAAATAAAGCAATATTGTGAAACTGTCAAACAACAATTCTAGGTTGACAGAAACACCAGAGGGTCAATTCTCGTAACTTAAAAATGTTCAAATATAGTTCCGTCTCGTGTCACAAATGGTATTCTCCTAAACTAATAAACAACGTCAAACGTTAACTTACACTGTGATGAGATCGAAAATGGATCGAAGTCAAAACGGTATTCTGCTAACATTCGAACTGTCACATGTACTAAATTGTCATTAAAAAAACGTCAAAATTGCGATTGAAATGAGACTAGATCGAGATTAAACTGAAAGTCGACTGAACTTTAAGAGTAACAGAATACAATTTTTTCGGTCAACTCATAATTTAATCTCAGTTCGGTCAAGTTTCAGCCATAAATTAATTACGAAAATTGGCCCTCTGATCATTCGAAGAAACATGCTGCGTAATCGTGATCTAGGACCAACGGTGTTTCGATTCTTACTTTAGAAGTCAGCGATGGGACAACAAATTTTAAGAATTTTATAGTCTTCAAGAAGTATGGCCGCCGAAAGAATGCGTTCCTGGCACCGGTTCGTTCGCATATCAAGTAAAAAGCACAAGCGCAAAAACTAATTGCAATGTAACGTTTACAATTTGAAATACCCCTGCTAATAAGCTCACTAATATTAAGATACTGAAGTGATATAAAAAAGTAAAAACGTCTAGAACCGGAGTAAGTAATATCGTAGCGAAAACTCCTTGGAGTCCGTACATGATCCTGGAACTCTCAGCGTTGATCTTTTTTTTTTCAGTTTATTTAATTGATTTCAGTACAAAACATTTTGTTTCGTCTATCTTAGTACCATTTTGAATAAAAACGCAATAAACTAATTATTTATAAAACAGCAATGTAAATAAAAACAAAACGAGGTCATCGCTCGCACATCGCAGTAGCATGAAAATATAATATCATAGTATAATAATCACGTAGCGTTGTGATCGCGTTGTTTACGATACATCGCGTGGTCAAGAATGACAAAAACTGTAACCCATTATTTCCGAGATAAATGGCTTACCTATTTTTATTATAGGCCTAGGTGTTATCTTTTCAGTTTTCGGTACGTTGTAACTTATACCCTGTATTTTTCATTACATTGCCAGCAGCAAAATGTTACACGAACATAGATTCGCGTAGCAAGGGGTTCAAGGTAAGCTCACATTTGGCGGAGTTTACCGATTTTTCATACATTTTCAACTTTACACTGACCTCACACCACGCCATAATTCCACGCATAATGGCATTCGTGGGATTGTAAAGGACGTGATCACGTCTGCGCTCTTCCCGGGACGAGCGAGGTATGAGTACCCAGATTTCCCATTCTGTGCGCCCGCGACCCCCACGCTATATAGCGACGATGGGGGCTCCAGGCGTGTTGGACCTGGGCGCCGTCTCGTCCTTCTCCGAGGGGGATTGGCCTTCTCTCGATCTCGTCTGCGGTCTCCTTAGATGACGTTTTCACAGGAGTAGACCATTACACCCCAATTTTCATGCTGTACCAATATAGGCGACACACAGTGGTACTTACCGAGCTGGACTCTTGCAGTAAGAGACCACCAGTAATGAACACTAAATTGGATGAACTTATATTAATTAAGATCGTAAAGTTTTTGTTAGTGTGTGCTTCCAAGTATCGTTATGTATACTATAATAACACTAAACGATTGTTTTATTGTTATATACAAGTTTTTTTTTGTTATTTATCGTTACCACCAATAATAAGACTACATGTTTAACAAATTCTCTCTAAATTGTACAATTAACTTATGTAACATATTTACTTTATCAAATAAAACGCTATTAATATGTAAATATTTTTTTATTAGATCTTCAAACTAAGTATCTTATACCTACTTACACATACATTGAAAACAAAAATTCTCTTTAGATACGGTCTAATTCGGGACGTTTTCACATTATTCTATACGTTAAGTATACGATGCAAAATCTTATAATACTTATAAAAAATTTGGATCAAAATGGCACTACAGTGTATCGTTATAAATTTACAATTTACTCACAAATACAGTTTGTGATTTATTATAATTAGTAAGGGTATATAGGGTCGTACATACGGCAACATATAAAGTTATATTTATCCAATTTACGCTGATCTCTCATCGTAAGGAAAACCTATACAATGCGAGATCAGCTTATACTGGAAATGTTTAGCTTGACATGTAGCCGTGCGTACATTAATAGTGATCATAATTTCAAGGGCACAATCAATAGGGCACAATAAAGATGAAGTTTATTAAAAAATAAGATAAGATTTCCGCTTTTAGGGTTCCGCACGTCACAATGAATAACGAGCCTCATAGGATGACTCGTCTGTCCGTCCGTCTGTCTGTTTGTCACTTAATCATAACTGACCATTGAGTGATTTCTAATGTGAATCGTATTATGATTCACCTAAAGCGGCCTTCCTCGTGATGTTTTTCTCACCTAGTCTATGGTGTCTTTGATTGACAAAGAAAGGAAATATTAAATTTAAAAAATCACATTATTACATGCCAGGTTTTGAACCCACGACCCGGTGCTTAAGAAGCAAAGACATAAGTCTCTAGGGCACAAGGCACCGCAATCCGTTGCACAAATCAAAAAGGGGAATTAATTAAACGAGAGACAAAAATATTATTATTATCCTTAAGAGATAACACTGTCACAGTAGTGACAGTGTTAACCTACTGGTTAAGTTACATCAAACGAGATTAACACAGCCTTGAAACAGCTAAGAAACAAGGTTATGACGTAATCCAATATGTTGTTCGTTTATGGAGATTCTTGCCCGTTCTTCTCCATAGGAAATCTACAATTGGGGCAACTGTAAATTCTTCAAAAACTACCCATTAAAAAAGCTTCAACGGTTCATGAAGATTCATAAAAGTATTTTTTAAATTTTTATTAGAATGCACCCCAAAGAGATCCTATCTCTCGTACATTGTGGATGCATACAAATTTTACGTACAAGCACCTAATCGTGGCCACGCCGAAGTTCAAAGGGGGCGGTATTGACTTGCCATTGATTTACGCTCTGAGCTTGAAAAATCAACGTTAAATTTGCACCTACGTATATATAATCATCAAACACCATCATTAGTTACAGCAGTGACTTGTACTGCACCAGGAACTCCTCTTCCTCTACCAGGGACGTGTCCAGGTAGTCGTCCTCCTCAGTCCTGATCGCTGACGTGAGGCGATGGAGGGCTAGCTCACGCTCTTTCTTTCTGTAACGATAAATTATATTATAATGTCATCATCATTATCTAGAATAAGGTCCACTGCTGAACAAAGGCCTCCCCATAGATTTACACAACTGTGTCATCATTTTGGAGGGTATTTGCCAATACTCACTACGCTTGGGTTGGTAAGCGTAATATGGCTACTGTTCCACAGAAGGGACGCAGCTGCCCCATCCCTCTGGTTCAGAGTACTTTGGTCGCCTCTTACGACATCCACGGAAGGAGATGGAGTGGTGCTATATTCTTAATCTGGACACCACACGGACTAAACAAACATAGAAATATTCATTTTTAGATAGACGAGTAGACTACACTGGTGACGGCACATCTGGCGTAGTGGATAAGCGCTTGGCTTTCTACGCCACGTGTCGTGAGTTCTATCCCCGCGTGAACAAATATTTGCATGACCCACAGATGCCCAAGTCTAAAAAAAAACAAACGTTTTTAAAAACAATATTTATAATATTTCTTTATTTCTTTTTTAAAAACAGTACAGTGGCTGATACAGTCGACTGCTGCGCTCCGGGTCGTGGGTTCGATTCCCACACGGAACAAATACTTGTATGATCTGCAGGTAGTCGATCCGGGTCTGGGTGTATTGTGTGTGGAATTCATGTCTGTAAACGCGCCCACGACACAGGAGAAATCCTAGTGTGGGGCAACGTCTTACCAACAAAAACTAATTTCTCCAACTCTACTCCCTCTGATATCGTTGTATGCTAGCAGGTGTACCTTTTAACTCTCTCATGTTTCCTCTGCTTCCTCTTGGAGGCCGCTCCGGAACTGGTCGACGGATTCTCTGGGTCATCATCTGTACATAAACAAAAGCTCAAACATTGTACTGTAATATCCGATAAGGTAAAAGTAGCTCGTGCTCATACCGAGCGACCCCCGGGAAGACAGCGGTGTGCATGTGGTCACGTACCACTGTGTGCGCAGCACAGCGCATAGTGAGGCTTCGGGCGAATCTTACAACCCCCTCGAGAGGTGCCTGGGGGTGGCTTTTGAGAGATGCCTGGGGGGGTGGCCTCTTTACAGTCATCCCCTCCGAGATGTGCCTAAAGGTGTGGCACCAATGGGTGGCTCTAGATCAGTCTTTCCCAACGTGGGCGATAACGCCCCCTTGTGGGCGCTGCAGGCCTAAAGGGGGGCGGTAAGAGACCCAGAAAAGAAGGGGGCATTGTGTAGGGCTTTGGGGTCGATTTATAATTTCATCTACCTAGCTAGGAAGACTCTTAGACACCGACTGAGCTCTCGACTCTCGACTACATCTTGTGAACATCAACTAATATTAATTAAGATATAGCTCAAACTCGGTTCGATATAAAAGACCGCGGGCAATCATGTTTTAACAAGATTTTGTTAAATAATCCGAATTGTACATTCCTATACCAACCGGCTGGTTCTATAATACTTGTTCTTGCTTGTCGAGTACGATTGGGCGTCGAATGAGATAAACGAGTTTATGCACGTTTGTCGTATTCCTGTTGGTGCGTGCTGCTTATGCAATCCTATATATACGACGTAAATTTATTTTATTTTCATTTGCGGTTTCGCGCATAATAGATAAGCAGTACTTGATTTCAACACTTAAGTATTTCTTAAAACAAAACAATGTCGGAAGTAAAAAAGAACAGACGGCAATACTCTGCGGAATATATTAAATTCGGATTTATTGAAAATCCCACAAACCCGTCGTCGCCTTTGTGTCTTCTATGTCTAAAAACATTTTCGAACGAAGCAATGAAGCCTTCAAGACTGCAAGATCATTTGAATAAAATGCATCCAGATAAGACAGAAAAGAATGTAGCATATTTTCAAGACCTAGAGAAGAAGCATAATACTCAGCCAAGTGTAGCAAAACTATTTTCGGCGGCTGCTAAGCAAGATGACGACGGACTTCGAGCTTCGTACAATATCTCTTTGTTAATTGCTCAAAAAGGCAAACCACACAACATCGGAGAAGAGTTAATTTTGCCAGCAATAAAGGAAGTAATAACTACTGTGCTTCATAAACCGGCCGCAGATATTATCTGAAAAATTCCTTTGAGTAATAATTCTGTGCAAAGACGAATTGATGAAATGGCTGAAAACATTGAAGAATCATTGTGCAATCATCTGAGGACTAGTCAATTCTCAATTCAGCTCGATGAGTCCACTTTACCAACTAATGAAGCGTTGTTGCTATCTTACGTGAGGTTTATTAAAGATGAGAAAATACGTGAAGAACTATTGTTTGCCAGAAATTTGGAGACAGATACAAAAGGCGAAACCATATTCAATACATTGAAAAAGTTTTGTGAAGAGAAAGAGATTCCTTTGAAAAATATTATATCAGTTGCTACGGATGGCACTCCGGCTATGACAGGGCGCCATAAAGGCTTCATAGCATACTTAAAGAATAAAATTCCAGATGTCCTTGCTATACATTGCGTTATTCATAGACAACATTTGGTTGCTAGAAACTTAAGTGAACGACTATTTCAATCACTGCAATATGTCATCAAAGCAGTCAATAAAATCCGTAGCAGCTCTTTGAATGATAGATTATTTCATCAGCTTTGTGTTACTAATGACGAAGATTTCAACCGTTTGTTGCTTCATACTAAAGTTCGTTGGCTGTCAAGAGGCAATTGTCTGATTCGATTTTACAACCTGTTTGACTCTATGATAGAGTTCTTGGAAACTAAAGATACAGAACTGCGCAACAAGCTCATAACATCAAAGAAATATAGCTTACATGACAGACCTGTATAAAATGTTCAACGACATGAACCTCCAACTGCAAGGCGATGAACTAAATTTAATTAAAACAAAAAATGTCGTTGCTGCTTTCGCAGCCAAACTGCTTCTGCACAAAAAGAATATGGGCAGACGTGAGTTTCACAATTTTCCGAATTTATCAGTATACTGCAGTAACGACGACTTGTTTGCCTACTGCCAACATTTGGAAAACCTCCACATTGACTTCACCGAACGATACCAGGACATTTTAAACTTGGAAATACCAGACTGGGTGTTGGATCCGTTTTCAAATGTCAACACAGCAATGTCACCTCAGCTGGAAGAAGAACTTATAGAATTGACAACAAACGAAGAAATAAAAATCAAGTTCAAAAATGGACATCAAGAATTTTGGCTACAAAAACCGATCCCGCAATTGTACCCTGGATTGTGGTCAATTGTTCAACGATTTTTGATAGCATTCCCATCGTCATATTTGTGTGAACGTGGATTTAGTGCTGTGGCAACGCTGCTTACTAAAAAGAGAAATCGTTTGCGTGTTACCGAACGTGGCGACTTGCGGCTGTTTTTGAGTAAATTGGAACCTGATATCAACAAACTTATTGAACAGCATCAGATTCAACCTTCACATTAGTTTTTATATAAGAATTGATTATGTTTGTTTTATTTTCAATAAAAGATACTCTGTCTGAATACTATAAATTTGCGTTTCAATAATCAGTTATAAGTACTTAGCGGTTTTTAAGTATGTTTAAAAAGGGGGGCGTTAAAAAATAATTTATTCTTAAAGTGGGCAGTAGACAAAAAATGATTGGGAACCCCTGCTCTAGATGGACATCTTTCGAGTTCCTGGAGTCTCCCTTATGTGCCGACGATCACTCCGTTGGTTTTAGCCGGTAGGAGTCCTTTCCCAGGTTCGTGTAGAATTTCCACTGGGTCCAATAAAAAAAGGTTTTATAATGACATCTTATTCT
Organism: Diloba caeruleocephala; assembly: GCA_947459985.1. Taxonomy (NCBI): domain Eukaryota; kingdom Metazoa; phylum Arthropoda; class Insecta; order Lepidoptera; family Noctuidae; genus Diloba; species Diloba caeruleocephala. The sequence continues at coordinate 21,031,714 of OX381625.1, forward strand.
ACTACTAGCTGGGACCCGCGGTTTCACCCGCGTTTAATTTAAAAGAAATTTAGAGTACTTTGACATAAAATATATATATTGAATTTCAAGTTTTTTTATTGCGCGGAGCCCTAAGTATTTTTCTAAAATAAAAGCAGCCTAAGTTATTCCTTATTACATCAGCTATCTGCCAGTGAAAGTCCCGTCAAAATCGGTCCAGCCGAAACGAAAAGATTACCCCGAAACAAACAGACAAAAAATTTAAATATTGTTTTTTTGTTGTAGGTATCGTATATACTTTCATATGCATTTAGTAAAAAGCTGTTATTTTGACATTACAAACAGACACTTGCAATTTTAATTATTTGTATAGATTATAATGTGATTTCCGCATGGTTCCCAGCGGAGAACAGACCACCCCTTCCCACCCATTCGTGTCGTAAAAGGCTACTAAGGGGTTAATATCAAGACGGTGGGCAGCACCATCCTCCCCCAAAAAGTCTACTGCGATCACCAATCCGCCTTCCAAGCGTGGTGATTATGGAAATATCCCCTATGACTGCTTACTGCCTGATGTGTACTCACTGCGAACAGCTCTCCCTCCGCCCGCCACGAGCCTGTCGACGGCGCCACTGATGTGGTTCCTGGACATGCGCAGAGCTGCCTTCGCTTCTTCAGGGTCGTAGCCCATCAGCTGCAACTGTACCACAAAACACGATACACGACGACACGATAGTTATACAGCAGACTCCGGGGGGATATCCTTTACATCTCCGAGATGTGCCTAAGGGGCGGCCTCTTTACAATCGCCGCCCCTCCGCTAGTGGGTGACCGCTTTACAAGTTTACTTTCCGTCCAAGATGTACCAAAGGCGTGGCAAAGTACAGTACAGTCTAAGAGCTGCCCATTGGAGCCAAGCCTTTAAGCACATCTCGGAGCGGATGACTGTAAAGCGGTCACCTCTACCGAAGGGGAGGTGACCGTAATTAGAAAGGTACATCTTGGGAGGAATATGTGTATCTATTGCAGGGATTTCCCGTTGTAAACTTATTAAATTATTATTTTGTAGGTTTTTCGATGAATTTTTATTACCTCAGCGACCAGTTTGTTGTCTGGCTCCACCACGGAGTCGTCGGAGCTGGGCGTGTCTGTGTCTTCTGAAGATTGATCGCTTTCTTCTAGCTGGAACAAAACCACCAATTATAGAAAGTGAACGAATTGTCGTCCCAGTAGACAAGTCCAAAACAACTTGCAGACAATTCCGAAACAATCTAGAATTTAAGACTCAGAACGAAATGTTTGAAGAGCTTTTCTATTTCTATTTTATAACTAAGTAAATTAATGTCTATCGATGTATCGATGGGCAGCAGCGTCCTTCGAGTACATTAACAACTTAACTGCGATCGCCAACCCGCCTGCCAAGCGTGGCGATTATGGCAAAACCCCTCCAATGAGCCCACAACACACCCAGACCGGTCGTTGTGGTCATCTTTGGGGGAGGCCTGTGTCCAGCAGTGGCTTCATTCGGCCGAAATGATGATATAGAAAAGCAAGTTAATTGGGAAGAATTCAAAACAATATTTTCATTACACCAAGAATATGTGTAAAATAACCTAAAACATAAAAATAACTCTTACCCTGACTGCTTCCATGCGGTCTTTCATGAACTTTAATTAACCTATTTCCGCAATGACATCTTAGAGGTCTTGGACAGTGCCTACTTATGCTTTCTTTTTCCTTTTTTTTGCATTGGTGTCCAGTGGAAATTCTACATGGAACTTCCTTCGCTCCGGGGAAGGGCGAAGGGGCATGCCGGACTCCTACCGGCAGTTCGGCACCGAAGGGGGGCTCCAGGTCCTCGTAAGATCACACTGGAGTCGCCCATTGGTGCCACGCCTTTAGGCACATCTCGGAGGAGATGAGTGTAAAGCGGTCACCCCCTCTAGCGGAGGGCAGGCGGCTGTAAAAAGGCCGCCCCCCAGGGACCTCTCGGGGAGGACTGTAAAGGATCCCCCCGCGCCTCGCTGTGCGCTGTGCTGCGCACACGGCGGCACGTGACCACGTGCGCGCCACCGTCTTCCCGGGGGTCGCTCGGTGTGAGCACGCAGGCCTACTTCTACCTAATGCATCCGTGTTGTCTGAATTAATATAGCATCTCTCCATCTCCTCCCGTGGATAATAGCGACTAAGGCCTCGGTAAGTCTGGATGTCGTAAAAGGCGATTAACGGTCCCTAAACCAGAGGAATGGGCAATACTGTTATCTCTACCCTAATAGCGGACATACTGCGCTAACTGTCAAGCATGGTGAGTACTGGCAAATTACGTCCAGAATCACAACACAATAGTGAAAATCTATGGGGAGGCCTTTGTCCAGCAATTGACATCTTTTGGCTGAGATGACTCACATCTAGAATAGAACATACTTTATTGTACACCATTTGGATCTTAAAAAGAAAACTTAAACATTAATACAATGTACAATTGAATACAAAATACAATGTTCAATGTACGGTCTTGTCGCTAAAAGTGATCTTTTCTACATAACCTTAGGATGGAGAAGAAAGTCACGATAAATAATGATGGAGAAGAAAGTCACGAAAAATAATGATTGGGTAGTCCGTGGTATACGGATAAGTAGAGATAGTGCTAAATATTTAAAACAAATCTCAATATACCATTTGTACATTGAAAAAGATCGCTCTACGTCAACTGAGGTCAGGTTAGCAAATTTATACACTTCCTCCTCCTCGTCATTAGTGCAGGAAGATATTTTTTCTGCTATATTTCTGATAGTGTTACATCTACCCATATTACGACGACTCACCAGCTCCGGCTGCTCCTGTATGAGGCGCACAGCTTCAGCGACGTGGTTGTTGGAGTTCCGCAGGGCCGCGGCAGCCAGCCGGCGCGAGTAGCCCATGGCCACCAGCGCGTCCGCCAGCTGTTGGCTCACGGCCGAGCCGTCTGCGCACACGCCGAAAGCGCGCCTCTGTCTGCGCACATCGTGCACGATTCTTACATCAGTTAATATTGAGTAGTTAAGTTTGAGATTAGTTACACAAACCACAGATCTAGCAATAGTTAAGTTTATTTAATAGTAGTGTAACAAAGTAATTTAAAGTTGGACGCTAATCCGCGGTGTTCGCGTAAGTGAGTTATTTGTCTACTAAACTTCAAATATATATTAGCGCGTGAAGTAGGTCGCGGGTTAGCAAAATAAACAACATGTACGTATTTGAAACCGTACAAATTCTGAGCTGAGACTTTCCCCAACAGAAAGAAGAAAGAAAGAAAGAAAAATAGTTTATTTTTGCGGCGAACGTCGACGCACAAGTACAGACTCAAACGTAAAAATTCTACATAAAGCATTACTAACGACATAGCTAAAATCGATATTACATACTACAATAATTATACGCTTAAAAACTAACACTTCATGAAACCAAACGCGTATCCGCGCTGGCAACACCATTATAATAAAAATGGCCAAAAGACTTGGTATCCAGTCAAAATATAACAACAATATTTTTTACCAAAGAGTACACATTTTTGTCTGTGGTCGAAAAAGAAACAAATACAAAAAAAAAAACAATGCCTACAATATAGGGTACAGGGTTACATAAGTTACGGTCTTAAGGAAATTGTGCGTCGCATCTTCGCAAAACATAGGTTGAAGCTCAGCATAATACTGTGGCATCTCAACGAGCCATCAGCGCTGATTTTCAGCAACAGCCTTATGATTTACAGTACAAAACGGTTGGGGGTTGCAATCAAACAGGCTGGAACAGAGTACAAGACACGGGTTTAAGGGAATCCTCAGCGTTAGAATTTAGCCTAATGGTTTTTCATGATTTTTCATAATTGTGTCCTAACGCTATTTTGAATTGAAACACAATAAACTATTTATTGTCACATAAAACTGCTATTACATAGGCTGCACTAAAAGTATCGGGAATGGAATATTTCCACTGTTCCTGTCATATTAAAATCTTTTTAATTGAAAACTCCTTGGTTTTACAAATCGAATACCATTTATTTATTTTAAAAAAGATTCACGGTCTTGTCACAAGGTTTTGTCAAACTTGTTTAGTCGTTGAGAAAATGGAATTGACTCGAGAAAATTCAAGAGCGATGATTTATTATGACTTTCGAAGTGGTTTAACACAAAAACAGTGTGTTGACCGGATGATTTCTGCATTTGGTGATGAAGCCCCATCCAAAACCACAATTTATCGCTGGTTTGCTGAATTTCAACGTGGACGTGTCAAGCTCAGTGATGATCCTCGTCAAGGTCGTCCAAAAACTGCAGTCACCCAAGAAAACGTTGATGCTGTGCGTAAGCTGATTGAGGAAGATCGACATGTGACATACCGCGAAATTCAGGCAACTTTAGACATTGGCATGAGTCAAATACAAATAATCTTGCATGAGCAATTAGGTGTAAAAAAGTTGTTTTCCCGATGGATACCGCATTTGCTATGTGAAGAGCAAAAAGCGGCTCGCGTTACTTGGTGCGTCAGAACTCTCGAAAGATTCCACGCAGGATCCTCAAATGCTGTATACAACATCGTATCAGGTGACGAATCCTGGATATATGCGTACGAACCCGAAACAAAAAACCAGTCACGAGTTTGGGTGTTCGAAAATGAGTTAAAGCCAACAAAAATTGTTCGTTCACGGAGTGTTGCAAAAAAAATGGTGGCCACGTTTGTCTCCAAAACCGGCCATGTTACGACTATTCCTCTTGAGGGACAAAGAACGGTTAATGCAGAATGGTATGCTAGCATTTGTTTGCCACAGGTCGTTTCTGAACTCCGTAGAGAGAACTGCAACCGCCGCATCATCCTCCATCACGACAATGCGAGTTCTCACACCGCGCACAGAACAAAAGAGTTTTTAGAGCAAGAAAACATAGAATTATTAGACCATCCGCCGTACAGCCCCGACCTAAGCCCTAATGATTTCTATACTTTCCCTAAAATAAAGAATAAATTGCGTGGACAGAGATTTTCATCACCTAAAGAAGCTGTGGACGCCTACAAAACGGCCATTTTGGAGACCCCAACTTCCGAATGGAATGGTTGCTTCAATGATTGGTTCCATCGTATGGAAAAATATGTCAAATTTCGCGGAGAATACTTCGAAAAGCAATAAATACATTTTTAAATAGTAATGTTGTGTCACTTCCTTGATTCCCGAAATTTTCAGTGCCGCCCTCGTATAGTAAAATGCTTTGAAATCAATGATATTTTACAAATAAATGCGCCATACACGAACATTATGACACTACAGAACGGCGTATTTTATTATAATGAGTAATAATAGCGATAACCTAACATATGTATTGATAATATTGATAGTAATGCTACAATATCGCATTGGGTTTAGCCTGTATGGATATTCGAATGTATGAAAAAAGAAGAAAAAAGAAACTACGTCATACCTAAATACCGTTATTATAACAATAAATAAGCGATGCTCCCAAACTTATTGATTCACAAATGCGTGCGACTTATGAGCCGGGCTCTGCGACATCATTGGAGGAGCGGCACGGGGATTCCACTGCGAATGCACGGAACTGAACCCACACCTCGTCGATTTCTCGCTAATATATATTATAAATATATATAAAGCTTTGTAATAACTTTGGCATGACCGAAAATAAGTCGTAAAAAAGTTAAGTTTATATATTTTCATCTAGATGAAACCAATAAAATTGCGGAATGTTCATGAATGCAAAAAGTTTTTATTGGCGATATTTGTACCCACTTTTAAAATGAATAATAATTTATTATAAACTTATGTCTTATTAGCATCTCGTATAGTTATAATTATGAGTGAGAATGGAATAGAAACAATAGTTTTTTCTTAAAGTTATTCCTTCAAACTAGCACCGCGAAATTTTCTTGCATTTACTGCAAGAAGTTTTTTTTTGCCAGACAGGCTGCGTCTGTCTGTGATACTCGCACACACGAGAAGTGTGGAGAGCGCCAACTGCCGTCCTGCCACTCTTCGGAGCCTAGCTCTAAACAAGAGATTGCGTTACCTACCGCCTGACGCAGGTATTTACCGGTCATGGTTGTTTCAGGATAGATAGCCAGGTCAGACCGTCATGGTGCAGAAGGAGACTGCAGAACGGGATCGGGATAGGGCCGATCGCCTACGGAGAAGGGCTAGACGGCGCAGAGGTAACTACCACCCCGGCACCTAGGTCTAACACGCCTATGCCCCCGCCATCGTTATATGGCGTGGGGTCCCGGGGGTCACGGGCGTGCACTGCAGTTTGGGATGTCTGCGTGTTCATACCGAGTGACTCCATGGAAAACGGCGGTGCACTCGTGGTCATGTGCGCAACACAGCGCACGGTGACACTTCGGGGGATCCTTTATAATTTTTTATAAATGTATTGACCATGAAAAATAGTAAAATAATTCCTATATTTAAATTAGGTAGCACATCTGACCTAATTTTAGGCCTATTTCAGTGCTAGCTGCATTAAGATATTTTTTGTAAAAATGATGTTGGATTAATGGCAAAGATTTTTAAATATGTATCAATTATTACATCGTAAACAATTTGGCTTTACAAAAGGTCGTATAATAATTGATACTGGTGTGGAACTTTTTGGACATATTTTCGGCGCTTGGGAGGATTCACACTATGCCTCGGGCACTTCGTCTGTAATTTGTCTAAGGCATTTGATTGTGTTCTCCACGAAATATTGATTAGGAAATTGCTTCACTATGGTATTAAGGGTTTTTCACTGGATCTTCTTGTTTCATATTTGAATAATAGGATTCACAAAAAGTTTGTGTTAATGGAAAGCGGTCTCCTGGGTGTGTGGTCAAAATGGGAGTATCACAGGGCTCATTTCTTGGCCCATTTATGTTTCTTATAAATGAGCTACCATATATCGCGAGGGATAATCACTAGATGGTGTTGTTTGCAGATGACACTTAACTTCTATTTAAACTTAAACGCCAACATCTGGCGACTGAGGTCATAATTATAGCTATCTCTAGAGTGGTCCACTGGTTTAATGTTAACAATTTAGTCTTGAATGAGAAAATAACTAAATGTATGAGATTGACAACACCTAATGTTAAAACAGTAAATAACAGTGTATTAGTTAATGGTGCAGAGTTGGAATTGTCGACACCTCAGTGTTTTTAGATATGACTATAGATTCTAAGCTACAGTGGGGCCTAAGCTATAGTAAATGTCGTATGGTATTCTGTTAACGAGCTATTCCCCCAATTGATAAGTTAAGCTCTAAACAATAGGTACATCTCGGATCTCTCTTTACCTATGAAATTGCCGTTTGCAGTACTGGCCATTTCAAATAAAAATATTTTTTGTTCAGTTATGAAGTCTTATTTCAAATTGAGTTTATTTTATAAACTGGTGCACATAGAACACTGGGCCTACCTCTCCAGTCGGTGCGCGTCCCGGGCGCGGTCGCGCTGCGCCCTCCTGTCGGCCAGGTAGTGGTGCGCACGCGCACGTATCGTTAGGTTAGCTTACACACAGATGCACATAGAACACTGGGCCTACCTCTCCAGTCGGTGCGCGTCCCGGGCGCGGTCGCGCTGCGCCCTCCTGTCGGCCAGGTAGTGGTGCGCACGCGCACGTATCGTTAGGTTAGCTTACACACAGATGCACATAGAACACTGGGCCTACCTCTCCAGTCGGTGCGCGTCCCGGGCGCGGTCGCGCTGCGCCCTCCTGTCGGCCAGGTAGTGGTGCGCACGCGCACGTATCGTTAGGTTAGCTTACACACAGATGCACATAGAACACTGGGCCTACCTCTCCAGTCGGTGCGCGTCCCGGGCGCGGTCGCGCTGCGCCCTCCTGTCGGCCAGGTAGTGGTGCGCACGCGCACGTATCGTTAGGTTAGCTTACACACAGATGCACATAGAACACTGGGCCTACCTCTCCAGTCGGTGCGCGTCCCGGGCGCGGTCGCGCTGCGCCCTCCTGTCGGCCAGGTAGTGGTGCGCACGCGCACGTATCGTTAGGTTAGCTTACACACAGATGCACATAGAACACTGGGCCTACCTCTCCAGTCGGTGCGCGTCCCGGGCGCGGTCGCGCTGCGCCCTCCTGTCGGCCAGGTAGTGGTGCGCACGCGCACGTATCGTTAGGTTAGCTTACACACAGATGCACATAGAACACTGGGCCTACCTCTCCAGTCGGTGCGCGTCCCGGGCGCGGTCGCGCTGCGCCCTCCTGTCGGCCAGGTAGTGGTGCGCACGCGCACGTATCGTTAGGTTAGCTTACACACAGATGCACATAGAACACTGGGCCTACCTCTCCAGTCGGTGCGCGTCCCGGGCGCGGTCGCGCTGCGCCCTCCTGTCGGCCAGGTAGTGGTGCGCACGCGCACGTATCGTTAGGTTAGCTTACACACAGATGCACATAGAACACTGGGCCTACCTCTCCAGTCGGTGCGCGTCCCGGGCGCGGTCGCGCTGCGCCCTCCTGTCGGCCAGGTAGTGGTGCGCACGCGCACGTATCGTTAGGTTAGCTTACACACAGATGCACATAGAACACTGGGCCTACCTCTCCAGTCGGTGCGCGTCCCGGGCGCGGTCGCGCTGCGCCCTCCTGTCGGCCAGGTAGTGGTGCGCACGCGCACGTATCGTTAGGTTAGCTTACACACAGATGCACATAGAACACTGGGCCTACCTCTCCAGTCGGTGCGCGTCCCGGGCGCGGTCGCGCTGCGCCCTCCTGTCGGCCAGGTAGTGGTGCGCACGCGCACGTATCGTTAGGTTAGCTTACACACAGATGCACATAGAACACTGGGCCTACCTCTCCAGTCGGTGCGCGTCCCGGGCGCGGTCGCGCTGCGCCCTCCTGTCGGCCAGGTAGTGGTGCGCCCGCTCGGCGTTGCCGCCGGCCGCCCGCAGCCCGGTGCGTGCCGCAGCTCGGGACCAGCCCAGCTCCATCAAGCTCAGGACCGAATTTTCGTCCACCTGATGGCACAAGTATGCACTAAATTCGTAGAAAGTACTTTAGAGGGTTGACGGCAATCATGAATGTCAACTGATTTACGAAAGCTTACCCCTTCAGATATCTTCAAAGAACTGTCCTGATGGATTATACAATAAACCACCTTTGACGAGGTTGTTGGTAGTTGGTCAGAATATTTTAATTTTTTTCCATTATACTTTCATGTACAAGGCGGACTCAACATGTACGGTGAGAAAAAATCTAAAGAGTCAAATTATCAGTAGTACACAAGTTACGGCTATGAGAACTACCCCAAAACTTCGAAATATTTTATTAGATTCTCAGGAGCACAAGGATCATAATAATGGAAAAGAAGTGAGAACGAGATCTGAGGGATCTTCTCTGACGGATGGGCAGTTATTTGAGCTGAGAATGGTAAATAAAGGTGTGGTCATATTTACGGAGTCCAAAAATGAAGCGAATGCAGTTGTTCAGAAGGCGACCCAATTTGTTGAGAAGGTTGTGAGACATCCGAGTAACAAATCTCCATAATCAATTACAGGAAGAACAAGGGACTGGACCGGAAGGGTTTTAGTGCTAGATGGTAGGAAATGTTTAAATATGTAGAGATCGCAGTATGGCTGTGCATTTTATCGCATTTCGGCTAACCTGACAGACTTGTTTATCCCAACTTAGCCTATCGTCAGTATGTAAACCCAAATCGGGTGAAAAAGGAATAACAGCATTGCTGAGTATAATCGGAGTTAGGTGATCATAATTCAGGTTTTTTACGTGGAACGAGCTGCCCTTACGGGGACAGCTTGACATTTATCAATATTTACAGTAATTCCAAATTTACGAGACCATTCTTCAATGGTATTTAGGTCAGCGTTAAGGCTAGAAATACCGTTATCCAAATTCACTGTCTGTTTGAGCGTGTAGTTGCAAGTCATCGGCATAGAGATGGTAAGAGCATTTGAGGATGTTAGTAATGTAAGTAATAAATAACGAAAACAAAATGGGAGAGAGTATACCACCTTGTGGCACACTAGCTGCCAGGTTGCACCAATCAGATAATTCGTGATCAGCACGCACTGCTTGCTGGCGACCATGAAGATATGATGAGAACCAAGCCTGAGATGACGACGAGAACCCAATTAGTGACAGAATGGCGAGGAAGATATCGTGGTCAACGGTATTAAAAGCGTGGGAAAAGTCTATTAAAATTAAGACCGATAGTTTCTAATTCTCCATACCACATCAAAGATCTTCTGTGACTTTAAGTAGAGCAGTGGATGTACTGTGGCCAGTTCGAAATCAGGATTGGTATTGGTATAGCCACTGATTCTGGAAGATGTAGGAGGATATTTGTTTGTGGATGACTTCTAGAACCTTGGATTTAAATGGGAGAATGGATATCGGCCTGAAATGATTAGCTAAACTGGGGTTAGAATTTTTTGGAAGAGGAATAATGAAAGCCATGCGTCAGATCGGAGGGTATTCCCCAGTCTGTAGATAAAAATGTATTACATGTGTAAAAACGGGAATTACTCTGTTAAGAATGACCGATATCACAGTCCTGCTAACGCCGTCACAGCCGATAGCTTTGTACTTTTGAGCTTAGTCACAGGGGTAAATGAGAATGAGTCGGGAGGCAATTTTGGCATGGAACTAATATCAAATATAGTTTTGGTTTTTACATCATCTGCGAGAATTGCTGATGGTGAAAAATCCTGATTAAGGTTATTGAGAGACAAATTTGAAGGTAAGATATACGATTGTGATTTAGATATGCCGAGTGATTTTAAAAACTTGCATATATCAGCGAGTGATGAGATCTGGTTACACCGATTTCTCGATAACTTGCACTAATTCTAGAATATTATATAATTACCAAGACATGATTTCTTAGCTCGCCGCCTCCCTTCTTTTATGATACCTACGACATGTCTTATTGTCAATCGGCAATAGCAATGATATATCAATCTAAATACCCTGTGAAATTTAAATCCTTACCTTGAAAGTATTGCGTTCAATCTAAGCTTCGGCTAACAGTCCGATGGCCTTTTCTAGCTTATTCTGGTATACGCCAGTATGCTTTGTAGCAGAACTTCAAGCCATAGACCTGAAACGGTGCTCACCCGCAAAGCGTTGAGTTCAGTCTCAGCTTTCGCCAGCAGTTTCTTGGCCTCTGCCCGCTTATTTTGATGGTACGCCACGATGCCTTGCAGCAGGTACATACGCATTAACAACACTCGCTCGTTCTCTGAAATAAAACACATAGTCAGAAGTTTCTTCAGAACGGTGGTATAGAGAATATACGTGTTTATGTGCATTCTAAAATACCACCAGACTGTTAACACATTCAAGTGTGGCGCTTGCGACGTACCACTATCCGATGGAGCCGAGTGTTCAATTTATAATCAAGAACTACACTTCCATTGTGCGGGAATAACTGAGGCTGGATATCAAGTGCAAAATAGCCATCACTGCTCAACCACCAAGGGTCGAATCAGAGTCACTTATCTTACAAGAAATAAGGGCCCTCGCTCTGAGAAATAAGCCCCACTAGAATGCATAAAAGAAGAAATAGTTGAGCTACACAGAGTTCGCTGAGTCATCATTGTCCGAAACCAACAATGAACTCGAAGAAGGAAAGGAAGGAAGTTGTTGACGAGTATGTCTACCGGGGCAAACTGTCCAGATAGGTCGGTCCAACTCCTAAGAGTTCAGGAAAAATCAAGGACAACGAAGCGCGCCTCATACACGTGGAGAAAGTTCAGGAGCAAGTGGATCTCATTCACGCTAAGTTGGATAAACTGCAAGGCGAAAATCATGTGTCAAGCTGTGGACTAAAATGTACAACATCGAAATAAGGCCTACCTCAAACCAGCCACGAGAACATGTTCGACATCGTCGGCAAAAAATAGACTATCCTATCGACACAAGCTTTAGTTTTGGGTGGTTACAAGTCTAGCTGGAAAATTGTCCTATCAGGAGAGCCTCGGGGCTCAATCTTGAGACCTTTATTATTTACAATATGTATTTCCGACGTGAAAAATTCTCATATCCTACTACGCAGACGACACAAAGGTCCTCAAGTTTGTCCGTACATCATCCGATACTAAAGCAACTTCAGTCTGAACTTGATAGATAAAACTAACAAATTACAACTTAACGTATCCAAGTGTCTTTCATGTAGAATACACGCGTCAAATATCTTCATTTGATCCTGGATATAGACTGGATGATCAAGGCGTAAGGTAAGCTGTATTAGAGATCTTGGAGTAATACATTACAACAAACTACTTTTTAATAACCATATATAATCCATTGTTAATAAAGCGTCCAAAGCCTTGGGATTTGTTATTATATCTTATTCTAATTTTAACTCTAAGACCGGTACAAGATTTCTATTGTTCATCTTGAGTATGCTTCTTAAGTTTGGTACCCTCAATACGAAGTCTACAAATCTCGAATTGATTCTGTTCCAAAGAAGATTTTGAAATACTTGAAGGCAACTCAATCTTCAGCTGACTATGCACTTCGTTGTAAGCGACATCATACCGTTGGACGTAAAACGGAATGTTAATGATATTTGTATCTTAGTAGAAATCGCAAACGGTTCGATCGACTGTCCTGAACTACTTGGCAAGACACGTCTTCGCACGGATCAAAATAACCCCAGTAACCAAAAGCGACCATTAGTACATACACCATTTGCAGCAACAAATTCTAGACGCAACGCTTTCTGCATACGCAAACAAAAACTTTTAAAAGTTTACTATCACACTTTAAAATTGATCTATTCTGCACTAGTGCACGCACTGATATTATCTTTCATTTTGTTTTTGTGATTATTGTACGACTTTAAATAGTTCACGTCAAAGTTTTTTTATTTTAAGGTAGTATCGGATCTATTCCCGCACAGATTAATAATAATTGTTTTGTTTGTTTGTGTGATATTTCTCTACATATCTAAACATACTGTAATATTATATCTTACTGTAGTAATAATGTCTTAGGTTTTCGCGAGTATTACACATTATAATAAAACACTTTTAAACGGATTCCTGCGACCACGAATGCTGCAAAGCATTCGAAACGTCAGGAAAAACAAAAATCTAAAATATACGCGATAGAATCCGTTTAAAAGTGTCTTACTGTAGTGTTAGTTCGATGCATATCACTAGCTGTGTATGAATATGTGGATGCTTGTAATTAGCAAATGTCTTCACCTATATCATGTAACTTATAATTAGTCTGTAAGCTTTCTGTAAAAACAATAAACAACAAATACATTTCAAAGACAAAAAACTAAACATGCAAAATTTTGAACAATAACACAGACATGTATTTGTTTGTTTTCGTCTTCACCATTTTGATTCGAATATCGAAATCGATATCGCCTTAAAGGCAACTCTAGTAACGTACCTACAATAAAAAACAATACAATCTTTACTTCAATTTATATTCGTTATAACTTTTAAAACCACACGCAATAATTTTAAAACCTTTCTTATTCTAATTACCTGTCTTTTTGAGTCTGTAACTTACCGGCAGTGCCCTTCAAAGCTATCAGTCTTTGATGGTTTTCTCCGTACGTGTCTCTGAAGGAGCTCTCAGCACTAGCTAGGCGTGCTGCCGCATCAGCCGCGTGCGGTAAGCTACGCAGACACAGGTAGCACCAGGACACGTCCAGTTGGAGGACTGCCCAGTTGTCCACTGATTTTAAGATTGAGGATCGGCATCCGCTGTGTCGGGAAAAATGGATGCATTGATTCTAGATATGGTCTCGAAAAATATTGTCTGTTTGTCTTCAAATTAGGTTGAGAATTCAGTGTAGAAGGAATGCACATTGAAGGCTGGGCCTGGGTTGAGATTTAAAACATATATTTTGAAGAGGTTGGCGTACTCCGCCTGGTTACCGACAAAAGATAGACCACCCCTCTCCACCTATGGCTGTCGTAAAGGCAACTAAGAGTTGATGTCTAGAGGATGGGCAGCAGCATTCTCCGTATGCTAATAACAGCGTGCTGCGATCACCGATCCGCCTGCCAAGCGCGGTGATTATGGAAATATCACCCATAACCGCTCATTGTAGTGATCATTGGGAGGCCCATGGTCAGCAGTGGACGTTTACGAGCAGATGTGTGTGTGCATATTATGCGAACACCATCGTTCACTCATTGCACTATGGACGTGAAGTACCTACAAACATATTAAGATTAGTTGAAAGGGTTATGTGAAGAAAACGTTTGGGCCATGTGGCCTGTGACGTCACACGAATAGTTTCCTCGTACGTAGGCCGCTTACTCGAAGACTGCTCTTATTATGCATGTTCGATCAATATTCGTTTTTCGGTGGATCATCTTAAGCAGGAATTAATACACTTAGATCCTGCAGGGGTGAAAGAGTCGATGTTATATATACTGTGTGACTGCGACGCTCTTGCTAGGCGTAGGGCCAATCACCTGGGGGCAGCTGATTAATCGCAGTTCTATGCTGGCACAATCGCAAGGTACCTGCATGACCTCTTCATTCTGCCAGCAATGGAACAGAGGTCTAGGGTCAGCACAAAAGATCTACAAGGGTCGAGGTGAGTACGGCGACAGTTGGTGCAGTGGCTGATACAGTCGACTACTGCGCTCCGGGTCGTGGGTTCGATTCCCGCACGGAACAAATATTTGTATGATCTGCAGGTAGTTGTTCCGGGTCTGGTTGTATTGTGTGTGAAATTTGTGTCTGTAAACGCACCCACGACACAGGAGAAATCCTAGTGTGGGGCAACGTTTTTAAAAAAAAAAAAAAAAAAAAAGCCGACAATAGATTACATTAGAAGTGGAAATTTTGGTAGCTGCTTATTTAAGTTATTAACATAAGTTGCGAAGACTTCTTGTTAACGGCAAAGCTGTAAGCTATCTTTAGAACTGCGTAAGAAAACACTGATATATGAAGGACAGCCACTGCCTCCTTCTAGCCATCCCCACCGCGTCCTCCGGTGTGCGATCTCCCTCGAGAACCTTCCTTCCTTCATCGGTCATCAGTTCTACGAGCAATGCTATATCAGCAACTTTAGTTTTTCTACGGATCACCTCACATCTGATCGGATCTGGTAGGTAAATACCGACACCTATTATATTACAGTTTGTGAAACCTGGATTTCTGGACGGTTGCTGAGGTAAAATCTCTTAGAAAAATGATGGCTCAAGATTAGCCGTGCATATACAAGTGCAAGAACATCTCCTAAAAGAACAACAGACTATGGTCAGGAAAGGAGTGCCTGGTAGCAAAATTGTCGAAGTTCTACTTCTTTTAGGTCAAGGTCATATAACTTCCGTGACCTGCAACGGTCCCTCCGAAACCGAACTATGTTCTGTGTGGGGTCCAGAATAAGACTATAGGACCACTCCAATACCTTCCATGGATGTCGTAAAATGTGATTAAGGGAATCAGAGGGATGGGCAGCAGCATTCTTTCTGAGGTACAACAGCCATTCTAGGCTCACTAGATTTTTTTATATATTTGTTCCGTGCGGGAATCGAAGCCACGACCCGGTGCGCAGCAGCCGACTGTATCAGCCACTGCACCAACTGGCAAATTCTCCCCAAAATGACGTCACATGGCATGTAACCATAACGATTTCTTGGTGATATGATGATGACATATATGCTTACGACTTACCTCAGCTGCCGATCAGCTTCAAGCAGCAGCACTAGAGCTAAAGGATAGTCGTGCTGTTTAGCGGCCACCCGGCCACGTTCGTGGAGCGCTAAACCAACCAGCAGGGCCCTGCGTTCAGCTGGAGGGAGCTCCACTGTCTTGCCGGACTGGTCTTCTAACTGGAGACAATCATGGTGGTATACAAATTATATTTGTCCTGATATTTCCGCGTGGATATGTATAAGAAATATGTACAAATTATTTTCGATTATAAATCTTATTGGCCGTGTGGTGCCGGCTCAGGCCGTGTGGTGCCGGATCAGAATGCCACCACCCCATCTCCTCCCGTGGGTGTCGTAAAAGTCAACTAAGGGATTGGCCGGAGGATGGGCAGCAGCGTCCTTCGAGTAAATTAACAACTCAACTGCGATCGCCAACCCGCCTGCCAAGCGTGGCGATTATGGCAAAACCCCCCAATGAGCCCACATCACATCCATATCGGTCGTTGTGGTGATCTATGGGGGAGGCCTGTGTCCAGCAGTGGACTTCATTCGGCCGTTAGATAAATCTTATTTATCTAAAATCAATTATTATTGATTATGGTAACACCAAGTAACCCAGATGGGAACGACATTAGACAGTACATGATTATCTTACTTTCTCTTATCATCATATCGGCCATACAAAGTCCACTACTGAAAAAAGGCCTCCCCCAAAGATTTCCATAAAAGTGTCATCATATTGGGGGGAATTTGTCAGTACTCACCACGCTTGGCAGGCGGGTTGGTGAGCGCAGAATGGATACTGTTCCATAGAAGGGACGCTGCTGCCCATCCCTCTGGTTTAGATTCCCTTTTACGACATCCACGGGAGGAGATAGAGTGGTGCTATATTCTTAATCCGGACACCAACTCTCTTATACAGGACCTAAAATGCTATAAGTTTGCTTACCTAAAACACATGAACGCATTATTAGGAATCAATTTTGTACTTTATTGATTGACTTAGTGTCCCTGGACATAGGACATAGATAGACATGTACCTTCATGTACTCGTCATCATCAGCAAGCTCGTCGACATACTCGGAGAGCAGCGTCGCGTCATCGCGGACGGTTTTCATCTCCATGTACATGGTGTCTTCTTTTTTTACCTCCTCTGGCGTCTCTGCAAATCAATCGATGCAATATTACGATATGCTAAGTTTCATACAGTGTTTCACGTGAAGCAATTTAGGAGACGACTTTGCCCAGCAGTCATCGTATCAGCCATTTACGTACGTCCACTGCTGAACAAAGCAACAGATTTCCACAATTGTGACCTATATTTTGATATTTTTGTCAGTATGGTGTCCAGATTAAGAATATACCACCACTCCATCTCCTCTCGTGGATGTCGTAAAAGGCGACTAAGGAACTCTAAACCAGAGGGATGGGCAGTATTGTCCCTTCTGTGACACAGCAGCTACTCTGTCTTCACCAACCTGCGTACCAAGTGTAGTGGATACTGGCTAATTCCCACCAAATAATTTCGGCCGAATGAAGTCCACTGCTGGACACAGGCTTCCCCCAAAGATCACCGCTACAACCGATATGGGTATGTTCTGAGCTCATTGAGGGGTGTTGCCATAATCGCCACGCTTGGCAGACGGGTTGGCGATCGCAGTTGAGTTGTAAATGTACCTACTCGAAGGACGCTGCTGCCCATCCTCCGGTTAATCCCTTGGTCGACTTTTACGACACTCACGGGATGAAATGGGGTGGTGGCATTCTGAGCCGGGACCACACGGAAAAATAACGACACAAATGTGGAAAACTGTAGGGGACTTTGTTCAGCAGTGGACATCTTTTGGCTGACATGATGACTATCTCATTATTCTATGGCAATGAGAATATAGGATATATTACATACCTGCCATAATCAGTGCCATCAACATGGCTCCATTCTTCAAACCCTGCTCCTCCAAGCTTGGAGTCGGTTTGATTACTTTTCCATTGAATATTAATTTGACCCTGCAAATTATCAATGATTGTATACTTTTGGATTGGTAAACATTTGTTAAAATAATAATATACGCTTGTTATAGTGCTATATGTGTGTGTGCGTGTTATCAATGTGCGAACGGTACGGACATAAATGGAACACTCTCGGATCGACACTCTTAGATAGACAACCTATGTATTCTTTATAAATAAATATATAATTTAAGGTCACAAGTTATTATTGAGTCTCAACAGTTCCCCAAAGAACTTAACTGGCGCAGTCGTAACGGATTGTTGTCGTCGAAAACCGAGCTTTTCAAAAATCAAAAACCCGGCATTTTCACGTCAAATACAACCTACTTCCTGTGGCCTTCGGCGAGGAGTCTGGCGAGTGAGCTTTAACTATGAAGCTGTGGACCTGGGCTCTCATCCAATCGTAAGTCCAGATCTTATTGATTTTTGTGGTTTTAATATTGTGGGAGTATATTATCGGAAGCTTCAGAAATCTACTTTGTGTTTTATTTTGTATTTTTATTTAAAGTCGAACGAGAGTCAAATAAAGAATAAGTATATATTAAGAATTCCTAGAATAATTACAATTAAGGTACGATTTGTTTACATATCATTTTCCAAACAAATATTCGTATAATAATTGAATATTTTGCAAAATGGATCCTGATACTCTATCTTCTCTAAAAACCGCTCTTTTAGTTATTCCTAAATATGATGGAAATCCAAATAAATTAAATAGATTTATCACAACTTGTCAGAGCATACTAACTCAATTTTATAATAGAACTAACCCTGAATGTTTCAACAATACCATATTATTACACAGTATTTTAAATCGCCTAGAAGGAAAGG
Organism: Diloba caeruleocephala; assembly: GCA_947459985.1. NCBI lineage: Eukaryota > Metazoa > Arthropoda > Insecta > Lepidoptera > Noctuidae > Diloba > Diloba caeruleocephala. The sequence goes on from OX381625.1 coordinate 21,050,155, forward strand.
CTGAGGAAATTGTTAATATTAATGGTGTATCATCTTGGGATCACATGAAACTAGTTTTATTGAAAAATTTCGGAGATCAACGGGATGAAAATTGTCTCACTAGGGATTTAGTAAACATGAGGCAAGAAAATGAGTCACCCCAAGATTTTTACAATCGGTGCATGAGCATATTAAATACTATTATAAATTATGTAAGCTTGCATGAAACAGAGCAAGAAATAATTAAGTGTAAAAGAATATTCTTTCAATCCCAAACATTGAAAGCATTTTTAGGAGGTCTGAAAGAACCCTTAGGTGCAACTATCAGAGCTATGCGACCTATGGATATGCCAACAGCGCTTAATTTTATTAAAGAGGAGGAAAATATTAGATACGCACAGATAAATAATAACAATAGGCATTTTGCTACTAATAATAAACCTTTTCAGAACAATAGCATAAAGTTTTTGCCATTTGGGAACATAAATAAACCATTGCAACCTTCTAAACCTCATTTTCCACAGTATAATAGGAATAATAACCAAACTGGTTATATAAAAGGAAATGTTAATAACTCTAACTTTAATGATAATACCTGGAATCGACCCCTGTACCATAAGCCACCACAACAAGGCTCAAAGAATCAACATGTCAGTAAGATGCCAAATATTCAGTCAAAACCAGAACCCATGAGTGGAATATCCCACCAGTCAGCTTTACGACCAAATTTCCGACAGTCGACAAACTATCATAGTACACAGTATCCCAGTGCAGCTGCATGCAATCAGTTCGACGTAACTGAGACAAACCCAAACATCGCCCACGCTGAACCGAGCTGCGAAGCGTCCTATACTGATAACGACGGCCCGTGTTCGTCTTATCCTTCATATGAGAATAATTGTAATGAATATTATGAACCTGAGTATTATCATGATGAACATTTACAATTAAATTCCGATAATGTTCAGGTTGCGCAAAATTTTTGCCAGGATTTGAATGTCAAACCCGAAACTTGACAGAGATAAACGTTCATATGCAGAGACAACTACCGTACATTGAAATTTTGCAACCACCACTAAAATTATTGATTGATACCGGGGCCAATCAATCATTTTTGTCTCCGGAAGTAATTCAAAAACATTACCCGAACGTATCACTGAATTACGAACCTTTCACTGTTACAAATTTGAACTGTACTACTATGAATAATTATTCTATAGACATTCCAACCTTTCCCGAATTAAAAGAAAATTCTATGTCTAAGTTTTATATTTATAAATTTCATAATGTATTCGATGGGCTAATTGGTTACGAAATGTTGCAAACTTTGAAGGCAAACGTTAACCTTCACCACAAAAAACTAGTAACACCAAAAGCCGAAGTACCTATAAAAATTTTAAACAGTGGAATTCATAATCTTTTTGAAGCTTTGGTTAGGTCTAAGTCGTCACAGACTGTAAAGGTACCTGTAAATATTCAACATGGTGATATTTTTATCCCAGAGACTAACATAAACAATTGTCTCATACCCGGTACGATAAGCCAAGCAGTGTCCGGATACGCATACTTAGAGATAACGAATCCCACTAATAATGACATCATCGTGAGCTTAGTTTCACCACTTAAAGTTCAGACACTTCACAATAATTTTGATTTGTTTAATTTTGAATGTATTAGCGACAGTGAAATAAATATAGAGTCTTTGATTCGTACTGAACATCTAAATGCAGAAGAGAAATATAACTTATTACAGTTATGCCGCAAATATAGTGATATATTTTATACGGAAAATAGTCAGTTGACCTTCACAAACCAGATCAAACATCAAATAAATACTACTGATGAAAAACCTATTTTTACCCGAACTTATAGATATCCCTACGTCCACAAGGCGGAAGTCGAAAGTCAAATTAAAGAAATGTTACGACAAAAAATTATTAGACCATCAAATAGTCCCTGGTCTTCACCAATTTGGATAGTGCCTAAAAAACAAGACGCATCCGGCAAAACAAAGTGGCGTCTGGTAATTGATTTCAGAAAACTAAATGAGAAAACTGTCAGTGATCGGTATCCCATCCCCAATATTAGTGATATTTTGGACAAATTAGGCAAAAGTCAATATTTTACTATATGTGACTTAAAATCTGGGTTCCATCAAATTGAAATTAATCCCGAGGACATTCCCAAAACGGCATTTAGTGTAGATGACGGAAATTCGCATCGCGGTCACTATGAATTTTTAAGGATGCCATTTGGTTTAAAGAACGCGCCATCGACCTTCCAAAGGGTCATGGACAACGTTCTACGTGGCCTAAAAAATGTTACAGTATATATGGATGATATATGTATATATAGTTCATCGCTCCAGGAACATATTCATGACCTGGAAGCCCTCTTTCAACGACTTCGAGAGTCAAACTTCAAAGTCCAACTAGATAAGACAGAATTTATGAAAAGAGAGACACCTTTTCTCGGTCATATTGTTTCTTCGGATGGAGTTAAGCCCGATCCGACCAAAATTAAAGCTGTACAACAGTTTCCCTTACCACAAACTACAAAAGAAATTAAATCCTTTCTTGGTTTGTTAGGCTACTACAGGAAATTCATACCAAATTTTGCTCATGTAGTCAAACCTTTAACATCTTGTTTGAAAAAAGGTGCTAAAATTCAATTGACACCAGAATACGTCAAATGTTTTAAACACTGTCAAAATTTACTTACAAATGATCCTATACTACAATATCCAGACTTCGAGAAAGATTTTAATTTACGCACAGATGCATCAAATGTCGCATTGGGTGCTGTACTTTCCCAAGGTCCCCTAGGTTCCGATAAGCCGATTGCATATGCTTCTCGTACGCTCAATGACAGCGAAGCAAAGTACAGTACTATAGAGAAAGAGTTGCTTGCCATAGTGTGGGCGACAAAATACTTTCGACCGTACTTGTACGGAAGAAGGTTCAATATTATTACTGATCATAAACCTCTACAATATTTAATGAATATAAAAGATACTAATAGTCGTTTAACTAGATGGCGACTCCGGTTAGAAGAATATGATTACAATATTATGTATCAAGCAGGCAAATTTAACACAAACGCAGATGCTCTATCTAGATTAGAAATTCACAATAATATCACTGAAAATATGTCTTACAGTGACGAAGATGACTTACCTCTATCTATGTTCGTTAATAAAACAAATAGACAAACTGACGAACTAGTCGAAGTATCTAGTACCATTCATACTGAATTAGAAAACCCAATTTTAGAAATTCCGATTTCCGAAAAACATATTAACCTGTTTGATAATCAGGTATTCTTAAATTTCGTATATCATTCACCTACTAGTCCGGAAAGTATTGAAATATTTCCTGGAAAGAAGAGAATTTTAGTTCAGATAAATGTTAACGATTTGGAAAATAGTATTATAAACACATTCAAGGAGTATATAAAACCACGTATTAGTTATGGGATATATATTACTGATTCTAAACTTATTACAAACATTACCAATATTTTACAGAAAACCTTTATAAATTCTAGCTATAAATTAACTTTTTGTAAAACTAAAATTGAAGATGTTGCTAATCGAGACAAACAATATAAGATCATTAAAAATTATCATGAAGGTAAAAATAATCACCGGGGAATACAAGAAGTTATACAAAGCATTAAAGTTAACTATTATTGGCCTAATATAAAAAATCAAGTCACAGAATATATTAATAATTGTGACATTTGCCAAACTTGTAAATATGAACGGAACCCAAATAAACAAAGTTTTCAGTTAGTTCCTATACCCGATAAGCCGTTCGATGTTTTACACATCGACACGTTAACTGTACATCGACAAAAGTTCTTAACTATTATTGATGTCTTTTCCAAATATGCGCAAGCATATCCCTTAGAATCAGTTACTGGTCTCAGTGTTATAAACGCCTTATCTATTTACATTTCCCACCATGGAGTACCAATTAGTATAACAGCTGATCAAGGAACGGAATTTAAAAATATGCTCATACAAGAATTGGCTAACTTGCATAAAATAAAATTACATTTTATAAGTGTTAATAATCCCCAGTCAAATGGAGCTATAGAAAGGTTCCACTCCACTATTTTGGAACACATTCGAATATTATCTACAACGCAATCCGAATTATCTACTACCGAGTTAATGTTATATGCTGTTATAGGATATAATAATAGTATTCACTCAGTGACAAATAAAAAACCTATGGAAGTAATGAATGGACATACAAACAGTCGTGATCCATTCGATACAGATTTAGAACAGATTTATTTACAACACTATATTAATAGACATAAAAGTATAACTACACAGTTATACAGTGAAATAAATAAGAAACTACATAGCAACCAGAGCAAAACCATTTCGAATGCTAATAAAAAGAGAGAAGAACCTCTTCCTTACCACGAAGGACAAGCTTAATAAAAACCCCCTAGCAGTTCGGCATAAGACCAAACCTCGTTACTTAGGACGTAAAGTAAAGAAAAATTTAGCTTTAAAAGTAATCGACGATAAGAATATTGCCCACCATAAACGTATTTTGAGAAAACCCCTAAAACACCAAAATACCTTGTTGCAGGGTCTTGGCCACGATCCGGGCTGAACAAATTGTGACTACGTCATTAGTGGACAACCCGGGAATACTTCCGTTTAGGTTAGGAAATGTTAAGTTTACAAAAACTGAACATGTTTTCTTACATTATTATGAGTTAGATAGGATTAAAGATAGCATTAGAAATATAGAGGCTTATTTAGCTAGTTATATAGAGTATATAAGGTCATCAGACCCTACTTATTTTAGCGATACGTTATTAGTTACTAATCAAGTGCTCGTAAATATGTTAGAAACAATATATGACAGGTTCAACTCTATGTATAAACAATCAAAACAAAGGCGCGGTCTTATCAATGGACTGGGCTCCATCATAAAAGGAATTACTGGTAATCTAGATCATGATGACGCTATATATTACAATAAAGCCATCCACATTTTGCAGAATAATCAGGATAGCATAAAAAATCAATTAAACTCTGGAATTAGTTTAAATAAACAAATATTGCAAACCTTTAATATGACTCTATCCACTATTGTATCAAATGAATACAGAATACATGTTAAATTAAACGAAGTTATGAGCATGGTCAATATGACTAATTATAGGTTAAGTGATTTTATTAAAATAAATAGTTTGTTTAATTTGTTAAAAATCAACTTACTAAATATTTTGAATTGTGTAACATCTTTAGAAAATGCTTTGAGTTTTTCAAAACTTTCTATAACTCATCATAGTGTTATTAGTCCAGAGAATATCCATTTTATGTTTGATGTATTACAGAATGTGTATGAAAGATTCGAATTAATTGTTGACTCAAACACTGAAGTAAGAGACTATTACGATATTATTGTATGCGGTTCGTATTTTGTAGACAATTTGCTTGTATTTGTTCTGAAGTTTCCCATAATGCATTCAAATATATATACTTATTACCATCTTTACCCCACTCCTACTTTTAATAACACAATATTAATTCCACCTAAACCATATCTGGCTATGAATGATGATAGTCATCGCTACATGGACGGAGAATGCAAAAGGTTCCACGAAATATATTATTGTCAGGAAAGCCAGATTATAACTTCTTCGAATCCAGACGATTGCATCTATCAAATTATTTTGAAGCAGCAAATTAGCAGAAGTTGTAGTTTTGTAGAGTACAAAGCTGAATCCGAGTTTCTACAAAAATTGGACGACTATCACTATGTTCTATCTTGTCCCAAACAAACAAGAGTACAATTCCGTTGCGATCACGATGTCTCTTTATCCATCCAAGGGACGCACCTAATAGAGGTGCCTGAAGGTTGTAATTTCTCTACAAGCCTCCATCAGATTAGAAACTATAGAAATGTACTAAGAGGAATACCTATAAAGTTGTTGCATTTCCCAGTTCATAACGTCAGCATAAGAAACAAAGAGCGGCCATTGATTTTAGAAAACGTTCAATTGGACCAAATATACAAGTTGGAAAATTTACTAGAGAGAGAGGATGATTTACATTTAGAGGATTTACAAGATAATAGTTATCATTTCTGGACTGCCCCTATCTACATCATACTGGTGTCGGCCGCAATTTTGTATTCTGTATACCGTTACTGGTTGAAAGCGAGAAAGAACCAGCCAACAACCGAGCAAGCTGTTGTGAGCAGTAGCGGTGCTCAGCCCTTTTTCCTGGGAGAACAAGGGGCTTCGAATTAGTGAGGGGGGTGTTATAGTGCTATATGTGTGTGTGCGTGTTATCAATGTGCGAACGGTACGGACATAAATGGAACACTCTCGGATCGACACTCTTAGATAGACAACCTATGTATTCTTTATAAATAAATATATAATTTAAGGTCACAAGTTATTATTGAGTCTCAACAGTTCCCCAAAGAACTTAACTCGCTACTGCCAATAAAGCAGCCTTTATTTTTATTCATGTAAACTATTTGCAGGCATTTATGAATATTTTGAATTTAAGGAGGTCCATGGATCCAAGTTCAGTGGAGCCGGTAAGAGACTCCATGGACACTCTTATTACACTAGAATTGTGAAAAGTTATGTGAGATAAATACACACATATCATAATTGGATATCAGCCATAGAACATCCACTGCTGAACAAAGGTCTCAGCCATATATTTCCACAACTGTTGTCAAAATGGGCTAAATTTGCCAATACTCGCCACGTTTGGCAGGCGGATTGGGGAGCGCTGTTCCACAGGAGGAGCTGCCTAGTCCTCTGGTTTACAGCACACAGAAGATGCGCTGCTGCCCAACCTTCTGGTTTAGAATACCTTAGTCGCCTTTTACGACGGCCATGGGAGGACATGGAGTGGTGCTATACTCTTAATGGATAACAAATACATAGCAGATACAATACACATAATATGTGTATACGATAAGTATCTTAAACCTAGTCCGACCCAAAAGGAACATTTATATATGTTTTTCAATAATTATCTATACAAATAAATAAAATTGAAGTGTCTGTTTGTAATGTCAAAATAACAGCTTTTTACTAAATGCATATGAAAGTATATACAGTACCAACAACAAAACGATTTTAATTTTATTGTCTGTCTGTCGGTCTGTCTGTCTGTTTGTTCGGTTTGGAGACAATTTGTGTCGACGTGTGTCAGTGTGTCTAGCTCAAAACGGCGGCCTCTTTGAACACTTGTTGCGTGAACCTGAGCACTAAGTAGGTCATCGTCATCGTTTCAGAAGAATAAAATCCACTGCTGGACACAAGCCTCCCCCATAGATCGCCACAACGACCGGCCTGGGTGTGTTATGTGTTCATTGGGAGGTTTGCCAAAATCACCACGCTTGCACGCTTGACAGGCGGGTTGGCGATCGCAGTTGAGTCTTAATGCACTTAAAGCACGCTGCGGCCCATCGTCCGGTCAATCTCATAGTCGCCTTTTAGGACACCTACGCGATATCTTATCGCGTAGGTGTCCTAAAAGTGTAAGTGACTTTCGCAGCCGCACGGCAAACGTAAGTAGGTACATTTACGTAACTCGAGTACATCTGGTGTTTCATCATTTCGGCGAATGAAGTCCACTGGACACAGGCCTCCCCCAAAGATCACCACAACGACCGATATGGGTGTGTTGTGGGCACATTGGGGGGTTTTGCCATAATCGCCACGCTTGGCAGGCGGGTTGGCGATCGCAGTTGAGTTGGTAATGTACTCGAAGGACGCTGCTGCCCATCCTCCGGCTAATCCCTTAGTCGACTTTTATGACACCCATGGGAGAAGATGGGGTGGTGGAATTCTGAGCCGTCACCACACGGCATACATACATACATACATACATACATCTGGTGTTTTATCGAGTGTAAATAAGATGATTCGGGCTTTAGTGAATTTTTTATCCAGTGTAAATAAGATGATTCTTGGTTTTTTAAATACCTACGCTGAACTACCTAATTGAATAAATAAAATCCTGTGTTCCTAAGCCTCCATTTTACCTAAGCAATGTAAACACAGTTTCCGAATAGGCTTAATTCTTTTTGCCAGTCCTAACTAAGGTCCGGGCCCAGAGAATGTATAAAGAAAAGCCGATTATTTTGTTTCCACCTGTCGCCTGCCGTTGTACATACTCTGTTAGTAATCAAAGTACCCCGCCCGTCGCGCTGTTGCCAAACCTCCGCTCGCACTAGGTACTGACACTGAAGCTGAAGACGAGCCTCTCAATGAATGCCTTAATTAACGGTCATTGGCACACTTGGCAGTTGGATGGATTGGTGAATACAATTAAAGGTGGCAAAGAAAAACGGACATAACAATAAAATATAGACCTGTTTTCTGAAACACCAATCTCTTCAGCAATAGCGGCAATCAGCTCATTTCCCATCACCTCTAGCTTCTTCTGTAACTTCATCATACTTGGTTTCTTCCCTGGGATGGTGGCCTTTACCCTGATGGTCGCAAACCCTGTCTCTTTGAACTCTGCATTGTCTTTGGACCTCTCGATGGAATGGAGTTGCAATTCATGTAAAGCATTGAGTAATGTTTCATGGTCTACTGAGAACTCGTCTGCATATTTTGCTGCAAGATCCTGTGTAGAGAAATACAAAAATAATGTTAAATAGGCTTTCACATAGATTGAGGGGGTTATGTACCAAAGCCTTAAATGAAAGTCACCCCAAATTAATTTTCAACCATCAAAGATAACTGTGCCTACCGATGCCTATCATTGATTTGTTGATTAAATATAGCTTTGAATTGGACTTAATCAATCATGTAAGAATTTATGAAGCCATTACTAGAACTTCTTCCAAATTGCATTTAAAAATATACCATTAGTAGTAGTATTTACTGGTCTCTTATTGCAAGTTCCGAAAGATAGCGACGGGCGCCCGTATCGAAGAGGTGCCCGGCGTCTCAGTAGCAGCGAAAAGGCCACCGCACTCCCGATTCATTTTAGGAAGGTGGAGAGGACTTTAACATCGCAGGGCCAGTGCACGTGTTGTTGCTAGACGAATCTGTTACGGAGGAAGTCGTAGCGGCCATCGCCAGAGACGGTGTATTTATATTGAGATTTTTAAAAGTCGGGGGAGATCCGCCAACACGGCCACGCCACGCTGCCTACAATGTCCAAAAAATTGGGATAAACGGCTGTTTGCTGGTGGGCTGGGTTCCGGCCGGGTCAAGCTTCTGCAGCCTTGAATACTCAAGTGTTTTCAGTGCCATTCCAGTACCACTGGTACTGGCGCGCGTCACTAAGGTAGACAGCAACTATGACTGATTACTACTGTTGTGGTCAGCCCAGCCAGTTTTCGCAGTGCCACATTGCAACATTTGTGCAATGGCACAGAAGCTGGGGGAGCAATAAGTACAAGCCACCCATCACCAACACGAAGATGAAGAAGGGGCAGTCCAGCTGCCCTCTGGCCACTCCGGGGGCTAAAAACAGGGGGTAGGGTTGAAGCACTAGTGGCACATTTCCTCCAGGGGAACTGCTGAAGGAGAGCACCACCACCCACGACAGGTGTTCGGAATGCGAAATCTGTCTTTCCATTTGAAATGACCCAGTGGTGGCAGCGCAGGTGTGTTCCAGACACACCCATCTCTGACCATATGGGTTGCTTTAGCTGGGCCAAAAGCTGCTGAGATGCAGTCCATGACATGTTGGTAGAAGGAACACCATAGGATTCAGTTTTAGCTAGTTAGAGTATGAGGGTGGAAAATGAGGATTTACCCATGCAAAAAAAAGGAGTCTTATTGCAAAAGTCTGGCTACATAGATACCACCGCTGTGCCAGTTATACTGCTGCCAAGCAGTAGTGTTTAAACTTTAGACATTACTGTTCTGGTTGAAGGCATAAGAGACTAATAATGAATGCCTTGAGGTGATGTGTGATTAATTTATAGTCACTACATCAGTTTGGCAATGCCTACTGCATATCTCCCAGTCTATGCTAACCATTATAGATATCTATTATTATATTATATCTCATTATAAAGAGAGAAAATGAGTTTGTTTATAAGTTTATACTGTGGGGGTAACTTCAAGAAAATAAATCTGGGTTGGAAAATTCTGATGGACAGAGACTATGCCTATCATGTTAGTAAAATGATCAGGTGGGCTGCTAGAACACTAATGGCTGAAATTAATAAACAATCTAATCTGAACGTCTCAGATTTAAGATTTTGAAATTCATCTGTTGTTGTGTTTGCCGTGTGCTGCCAGCTCAGAATGCCACCACCCTGTCTCCTCCTGTGGGTGTCGTAAAAGTCGTGTCAGGGATTAGCCGGACGATGGGCAGCAGCGTCCTTCGAGTACATTAACAACTCAACTGTGATCACCAACCCGGCTGCCAAGCGTGGTGATTATGGCAAAACCCCCAAATGAGCCCACAACACATCCATATTGGTCATTGTGGTGATCTTTGGGGGAGGCCTGTGTCCAGCAGTGGACTTCATTCGGCCAAAATGATGATGATGAGTGGGAGATTTGGCATAGTGAAAGTTTATATGGAGAAGGAGTGCAGAAAGCTAAAATAAACTTAAAAAAATAATTACAGGCGAATTTCGACCACTCTTCAGCAACTAGTACCATGAAAAATGCCTATTTACGTACCTTCAAACTTTGGGTTATTTCATTATCTTGAACAATGTAAGGTGGTTCCCATAATTTCACTTTTTCCTCGTTCAACTTGGCGCGCAGTTTTATTAACAAATCCTCATGTTGAAGATTGGTATCCATTTTCAAGCGAGAGCACACAGAAGCAATAACAAAGAGAGCAATAAACAAGGGCACAAAGAAACAAACAAGATGATACGCAAAAAATCAAACAATTTTTACGTGATTCAGTTCTGTTTTTGACAGTTTGTATTCACTGTCACTGAAAGAAATGTCAGATAGGCTTGTAAAAAAGAATCGATATTTTTGGGGATATATCGATAAAAAAATATTGAGAAACGAAAACATCTTTTTACACCTAACAAAAATAAGTGACATTTTTTTTCCTCACTCAAAAGCTGCTGGAATTCATCAACATAATCATATCAGTGACAGGATGTGCACAGCTGAACTAAGGCCTCCCCCTTAAAAGTCCTTATAGACCATTTATATGCCACTCGCAGCCTATGACTCGAATCCCAGTGAACTTTCTATCTCTTTTACTCCACTCTAGAACGTTTTTTGCCGCAATGGCCATCGGTTCTACGAGCAATGTGCCCCGCTTACTCCTTTCAGCTATATTGGTTAGTTCTCCTATGGATATTCTCATTTTTGATTCGATTTCGTAGACAAAACCGGAAAGATAGCATGCTACTACAATATCTGTTTATGATGAATTGCCGGCTTTTATTTGTCTACGGACGTCTAAATACTATTATTTATTAGATACCGCGTCCATATACTACTACCATTTACTACTATAGAAAAATCTCAGCCATATAAAAATATATACAAATTCGACAAAAAACTCGACGGCACCATTTTATACTCAGCGTCTATATTATGTATTCCGTTTAGTATGTTTACATCGTATTTTCATAGACAAATGGATGAATATTTATTTATACGTGTCTACTGCAACTTTATGAATAATCATTTGCATGAAATGATATTACAAACATTGGTTTTTGAGCCCACAAAGTTATACCAACTATGTAGCTAATCTTATTATTTACTATAAGTTACATTTACGGTTAATGGTTAGCAATTAGTCGACATAGGTATATGTTGTATCTTATTAAAGTTTCATATTGGCATGTATTTATTATAAATGTGTTTTCTTTTTTTACAAAATAATGCATTGTACTACCCAAATTCATTCATCATTCGCCACGTGCGCAAATTTACAAGAATGGCGTCATGAACTATGAAGTTTTATAGAATATAGCAATCCTATGCAAGACTCGTAAAAAACACTGTCTTTAGATTAATTTGGCGGCACAGTTGGTGCAGTGGCTGATACAGTCAGCTGCTGCGCTCTGGATCGTGGGTTCAATTCCCGCACGGATCGGAACAGATATTTGTATGATCTGCAGGTAGTTGTTCCGGGTCTGGGTGTATTGTGTGTGGAATATATGTCTGTAAACGCACCCACGACACTGGAGAAATCATAGGGCGGGGCAAAGTTTTTGTTAAAAAAAAAGAAGGAATAGCAGCCACCATGACGCACATCTCTCTGGAAATGCAATGCAATGCTGCAAAGGGCTCCGTGACCTGTTTTCTGCTTAAGCACATTAGCACTGCAATGTACCGATAGTCACTGTGGCACCGCTCCAGAAATTGCAGCACCCTTCAGGTTTCGATCGAATCGAATGCTTTTTCATATATCACAAACGCTAAGTATAGTAGCAGATTATACTCATCGGTCTTCTGTATAACCTATATAATTAATTATATTGGTATTTTTCGATATATCTATCCAATATAGATATATAATATCGTTACGATATAATATATCGATACTTTTTGGCACATCCCCAATATCATCCAATATACAAAGTGTAAACTAAATAAATTTAATTTGTTCTGACCTATAAATAATCCGTTTTTAGCCCTTTTTCAATTCCATGAGTGAATTTAGTGGTGGGCTCATGGAGCCCTCGGCTTTCGATGCCACTTTAAAGCGGAAGAGTACAACTTGTATCCGCGAAGATGAACCGGTTCCCAAGATGTTACCCAAGTTCATAAATACTAAAAGGGGTTTATTCAAAGATATCCTTCCAATTTATGAAGAACAGAACCGAAAGGATTATCCCGTTTTACTTTTTCAGGAAAACAAGGAAAAAATTGATCCCTTTAAAATTAATAAAATTCTTAAGGACTTGGTGCCACCTAACACTTATGTTAAGCCCATTGGTCATTACTTTATCAAGATCTTTTTTCCAACAAAAAAAGAAGCAAACTCTTTCATTATGAATAAGCCCATTCATAGCAAACATAACTGGTCAGTCAAGATACCTTTTGATCAAATTGAAAGCCAGGGAGTCATAAAGGTCCCTACTGAAATTGATGATTCTGAACTTCTATCGTCTTTGAAGTCACCTGGGTGTGAAGTTTTAGGTATCAAGAGGTTTAAGAAGAAGCTTCCCGATGGCTCACTTACTAGTCTCCCAACAGTATTGGTAACTTTTTTGAATATTAACAGACCCAGTCATGTTACTTATGAACATTTATGGCTAGAAGTAAGAGAATATTTTAAACCTTTAGTTCAATGCTTTAACTGTTTCAAATTCAACCACACTAGTGGTTCTTGCAAAAATGCCCAAGTTTGTTCCATCTGTGCAGGTAACCATTTCTATAAAGAATGTTTACAAAAAGATAAAATTAAATGTAATAACTGCCAAGGACCTCACGTAGCAGTCGCCTATGAGTGCCCCCTTAAGGCTTCGAAAGTTGCTGAAATTAAAAACAGAATTTTGGGTGGTACATCATATGCTTCAGCTATTAAAGGCTCCAAATCAGTCTTACATACATCTAATGACAAAACCTCAAAAAATATATCTTTGAATTCTAATGTAAATACTAAAGCCACATCACCGCAGAAAAGATTCATTATAAGCGACATATTGAACTGTGATTCAACATTAAATGGTATTATAAAAACAGTTGTAGATTTGATTTCCAAGAAAGATGGAGCTCCAATTACATCCAGGATAATAAAAGAATTGTTAATACACAATTTAAGCAATATATAATATTATATGGATAAAGTTATTAAAGTATATTAATGTAATGGAACTAAATTTCACACTATTATTGATATAAGATTACAATTTTCAAAATATTCTATGTCAAATTGAATTAGTTTCTTGTATTTTCTCTATTATTTTGTGTGTATATTGTCCTTCTCCACCTAATGGTAAATTTTATATTAATATTCTGAAAGAAACATTTAATAAAATAAAAACACAATTTCGCATACTTTAATTTAATGCTCTTCTTCTGTTATTGGGGTGCTAAAATGAATAACATTAGAGGCAATTTCATGATTGATAAAAACTGCATTCGTTTTAATGATCTTAATATTGTAATTTAGCCCCTATAGACAATAGGAGTAAATGTTAGATTTAGTTTTTGTTTCTCAATCTTTCAGTTCCAGTAGTCATAGGTTAAGATTTGGACATTGTAAAACATCTTGTCATTTGTATAGATTAAAACTCTCCGGATAATAAATGTTAAATATATTGTAAATAGGAAAGCTATTGCTAATTGTTCTTTGCAAAGTGTAAAATAACAATTTTTATGATGTTCTTTGATTGTAAGTAGTTTTCGGTGCAGCGCAACATAATACACAGATTACTTTACTTTTGGGCTAATAGGGAATTGTAAATATTTAAATAATGTACATTGTTGATAACGTAGTGGAAATAAAACCTCTGATTATTGATTTTATAAACCTACTCGGTGACCGTGATTGATTTAGCAATGTCAATTCATCAATTGTCAATTTGTCAACCTATGCCAACACATACTGGCGAAATGTGACATACCTAAAAATGTGTTTTGTTTTATTTTGATATGTAAGGAAAAATATTTGCGATTTATTAAAATTTTCAATTTTATATTCATCCTAAGTTCTGTTAGATCTATATGAATTAGTTATAAGACTATACTATGTACTAGGGATGCAAACCAGTTAAATTACCCGGCTGAAATACGATATTATATATAGATATTAGTTTTGTCATTTATATTATATAGATAATGTTAAGTATAACTTTGACATAAAAGATTTAAAGTTAACATGTAAAAATAATCCGAATTGTTAATTTTTTGTTGGGTTGATGGTAAGACCAATGCCCGTAATAAATGAAAAAAAAAAAAAAAAAAAAAAAATATACAAAGTGACAACATAATCAAAAGACGGCTAATATATTTGGATAGTTCATAGTGAACTGACAACCGATAACCGACGAGTAACGACTGAATAGTAAGATGAAAATATGAGATTGTTCGTTTCAGGCTAACGGTGAGATTCAGAAACGAGTCTAAGCTAAGTTCACGCTTCCATCAGTCAAAATTAGGGGCGTCAGTAGTGCATTTTGACATAATGGAAGCGTAAGTTCACGCTTAGACTCATTTCTGAATCTCACCCTAAGTACATAAGTAGTGCATTTTGACATATGGAAGCGTAAGTTCACGCTTAGACTCGTTTCTAAATCTCATCCTAAGTTTCAGGACTCGATAGTAACATATATACATCAATGTCAGGACTTTACAAAGGGAAATAAGTAAAGGGAGTTCGTTTTCTATTTCCTTTATTTGTACAATTAATTGATTAAATGTGAGTGTCTCCTTGCTAAGGATTCCGTATCTTATTAGCATGAAAATAACTTTAAAATAAGCATTAATGGCTTGTACTGAATAAAATTTTTGGACTACAATACTTACTAAGTTTGTTTGTACTACTTTATTGGTAATTTCTAAATAAACCAACATATAAATTTTCCTGTGTATGTATGTATGTATATGTAAAATTTTCGTCTTGAAAACTTTAAAAGCTCAGACAAAATTTAAGCTTATAGCTTTGTTACTTTCCGAGAAATCCTACAGACGGACGGACTCGGTTCGGTTAGAAGGTTAGCTAGTGAAATTATTTGGCATAAGAGCCTAAACACCTTTTTTACAAAGGTGATCGTACGACGCGTGAGAGGTGTGGTGACGAGCGCAGTGTGGTGCCATGCAGGACTGGTCCTGAGTAGTATTACAATTGTTATGAGCGCTTACCACCACGTGAATGAGTAGCTAGTATCGTCACCATGATGTACAAAAAACATATGTAAAGGATCTTCCCGGGGGTGGTATGTGATTCAGATTCCCCAATCGCTGCACCGGTCCACCATTTTATTTATTTCCGCCTCCCGCTTCTGAATCACCGGTGACGTCAGCAGCTGCAGCTACTGCATCGAGCTCGAGCGTAGAGTTTTTCTCCCCGGCTACGTTAGCAGCACTAGTACTGCACTGGATCTTCTTGTTTCACATTTGAGTAATAGGATTCAGAAAGTTGATGTTAACGGTTGGGAGTTCCACAGGGCTCAATTCTTGGCCCATTGTTGTTTCTTATTTATATAAATGACATACCTTATATCGTAAGGGATAATCACGAGATAGTGTTTTCTGCAGATGACACTTCACTTTCAAATTCAAACGCCAACATATGGCTACTGTTGAGGATGCAGGTAAGCGTGGGATGTGAGTTCGAAGAGTAAAGAACAATTGTTTCGTTTTAATATTACCGGTGCACATGCGCGTATACTGGTGAGAAAATATTGTCTTGACTGAATGGTGGCGGCCGGCAGACTGCCTGCGTTATTAGAATAATATCACAGTGTGCGCGCAAAATGACGGTAAGTATGTTTATTTAATGTAGGTAAGTACAAAATTTAGTTTTTTATGAGTACCTCTTTTTATCTAGGTTTACATATTATATAATAATTGGTTTGCATTTTAGAAGTGTTTTATATTATTATGTTTATGTTTCAGGTGCAGATAACCTCGCAAGGCACGTCGTTTACAGCTACTGACGATGTAAATAGCGCTATCTCCAGAGTGGGCCACTGGTTTAATGTTAACAATTTACTCTTAAACGAGAAAAATACTAAATGCATTAAATTTACAACACCCAATGTTAGAAAAGTAAAAACCGATGTACTAATGAATGGTGCACAGTTGGATCTTGTGAACACAGCAGTGATTTAGTTATTTATCACTTTAGATTCTAACTCGCAGTGCACACATACTTAAATGGTCGAAAAGGCTTGGTTCTACAGCATACGCGGTTATGAAAATTCGTAATTTAACAGACATAGAAACCCGCCCGACTAGTATATTTTAGTTCTTTTCATAGTCAACTCAACAGAATATTCGCGGTTATCTGTTGTGGGGGAAAGCTGCCGACATTTAAACTATTTTTGTGCTACTAAAACGAGCCATTCGGTCAATTTATAAGATAAGCCCGAAATATTCACTCCGGGAGAAATTTAAATAGATTAAATTGTTCCTGCCACTAGGTTCCGGAAGATAACCAAATAATTTACATGTCAATAGAGATACAAGAGTATATGGACGACAAAAATGCTTGGAATTGAGCTGCTCTAATTATCATATTATTGACATTCTTAGTTTTTGATGTAGTTATCAAATACAATTGCCATTTTTATATGTTCGCATTTCAATTACGTCATTATTACCTATAATGGATTATATTAATTCATATAATGACATTCGATTATTCTATTATTTCATATCATTTTCATTTC
The DNA here is from genome assembly GCA_947459985.1 of Diloba caeruleocephala. Classification (NCBI taxonomy): domain Eukaryota; kingdom Metazoa; phylum Arthropoda; class Insecta; order Lepidoptera; family Noctuidae; genus Diloba; species Diloba caeruleocephala. The sequence goes on from OX381625.1 coordinate 21,067,434, forward strand.
GGCCGAATGAAGTCCACTGCTGGACAAGAGAAAGAAAGATACTAGGGGTCGATTTTTAGACCTCGTCGACCTCCAAATTCAATTTTTGTTTATTAAATACCCACCAGCACTTTCGGAATCCCTAGTCTAGATGTTGTATAAAAATAAATTAATATAACACACGAAGCGTGGCGATTATGGCAAAACCCCCCAATGAGCCCACAACACACCCATATCTGTCGTTGTGGTGATCTTTGGGGGAGGCCTGTGTCTAGCAGTGGACTTCATGCGGCCGAAATGATGAACACACGATTTACTAGTTTAGACATCTAAATGTTTATTATTTACTTTAACGCTGACTGTATACAGTGTAATTTTAAGATAACACATAAAGAGAGCAGTACCATAGTACTATGATGCTGTGGTTGTACCTACATATCTACCCAAGTAAGTTCCCGCTATAAAATATCATTATCTATGGGTACATTTAACAATTCATTTCACACTGTATAAAACACGATAATTGGACGTAAATTGGTGTTGCGGTATTTCCTCTCAGGTTTACCAATTTGATTTAAATCATGGCCACAAGCAAGCTTTGTATAACAAGTGAGTGCTAAATAAAATTTCTCTAACATTATCATTTAATTATTTAGTATGAGGCAGCATTGATTCATTCATTGTCATATCGTGAAAGCATACACAGACCAGATTGAAGCGACCTTTAACTATTTTCAGGAGCTTAGCACTGTTTTGCTAACACTAAATATCGACCGAAATATATAATTTGGGGGAGCGTTTACAAAAAAAATCACAGTATATTTTTTTCGGATTACAAAATGTGTCAAATTTCACAAACAATACACCCAGACCCGGAACAACTACCTGCAACAGATCATACAAATATTTGTTCCGTGCGGGAATTGAACCCGCGACCAGGAGCGCGGCAGCTGACTGTATCAGCCACTGCACCGTGCCGTTTAATTATAATTGCTATGAAATGACTATATCAGTCCAAATTAGTTATAATATAATGTCTATTATTTACATAATTGGGGTTTGGTGCCTTTAGAAATAAACTTTTTATTGTTAGATTTAAGTATATCTTTGTAGGTTAGTTTAATACCATATTTCGTAACAAGCAAACGCGATTGGATGTCGTAAAAGGCAACTAAGGAACTCTAAACCAGAGGTATGCAGCGTCACTTCCATGGACCAGCATCCATACTGCGTCCACCAACCCGTCTGCCAAGCCTGGTGAGTACTGGCAAATTCCCCCCGAAATGACGTCACATGGCATGTAGCCGGTCGTTTCTGGGGATGCCTTTGTTCAGCAGTGGACGTCTTATGGCTGATATGATGATGATAATGAACGCGATTGTAAAAAATAAAAAATCTGAAAGAAAAGAAAAGACATACGCCATATTTAAATGTCCCTATGTCACTCCTACAATTAAGATGAATTTAACGTCAACTTACATGTCAATCGCGCCGTATAGGCAGATTGTGGCGAAGAAATATACATACATACACTAGAAAAACATTATCGGCCAAAATTAATAAAATCAATCTAATTCGAAATCTTCAGATTTCAGATTTTGAAATTCATCGGTTTTGTGTTACGATCACAATTAACACAAAAACAGACACATCCGTAATCCTAAATCCAAATATTATGGGTTAGATCGATTATTAGTTTCGGTCGTCAGACTTAAGATGATGTTGATAAGTTCGGAACCAACGCATCTGTTACGGTACGCAAAATTTGCCTCCGTCTCCACTTAGCTATACTCAATATGTTGTCTACGGGTTTTGCCCATTCTATTGGTCTACCTGTTCTGTGAATTCTGTTACGTATGTGATTATTTTAAGTTGCTGAAATAACAGAAACAAATGTGGATTATGTTGCCTAAAGTGTCTTATTGCGAGAGTGTAACCTAAAAACAAAGATATTACTCTCCTTCTGCGGCAGTCGGATAAATGAATGCCGCAGAAACTGACTTTCAACTTCATTACGTCAACTTACCCAGTATACAATTACAATTAAAGTCCCTAAATAAAACAAGAATAAAAAAAACAATTACAATACTACTTGACAATTGTTCAGACTGTTTAATATGCGGAATAAATGTGCGATATACATCTATCACTATGCAATTTAGTTGATGACTTCCAGCCTCACAAACAAACCAGTTTCCGAAAAAGTTTCAGTACCATAGACCACATCCATACGCTGCGGCAGGTTATACAGAAGACCGAGGAGTATAATCTGCCACTATGCTTGGCGTTTGTGGACTATGAGAAAGCCTGCGATTCGATCGAAACCTGGGCAGTGCTGCAATCTCTGCAGCGGTGCCAGATTGACTATCGGTACATTGAAGTGTTGAAGTGCTTATACAGAAACGCCACCATGTCGATCCGAGTACATGCACAGAGTACGGGGGCAATTCTATTGCAGAGAGGTGTGAGACAGGGGGACGTAATTTCCCCGAAACTGTTCACAGCTGCAATGGAGGATGCCATCAAGCTATTGAAGTGGACAGGATTCGGCATTAACATCACTGGCGAGTATATCACTCACCTTCGATTTGCCGATGACATCGTAGTCATGGCAGAGTTTCCCAACAGGTGGGCCTTAAAATGAACATGGGCAAGACAAAAGTCATGTCAAATGCTCATGTCTTGCCCATCCCAATATCCGTTGCGAGCTCTGTTCTCGAAGTTGTTGTCGAGTATGTCTACCTGGGGCAAACTGTCCAGTTAGGTAGGTCCAACTTTGCCCTGCGTGGGCGGCCGAGCGGCGGATCCTGGTCGACCAGATCGGGCAAGATCTCTCTCTGCCGGCAGTAGTGTCGGCTATGTTGGCAGAGCGTGAAAATTGGAGTGCAGTGGTCTCCTTCTGCGAGAGCGTCATGCTGCAGAAGGAGACTGCAGAGCGGGATCGGGAGAGGGCTGATCCCGCACGGAGAAGGACGAGACGGCGCCGGGGCAACAACCGTCCCGGCTCCCAAGTCCAACACGCCTGAGCCCCCTGCCGTCAATTGGTGGGGGGCCTCGGGGGTCGCGGGTGCGCAGATTGGGGAGTCTACGTGCTCACACCGAGCGACCCCCGGGAAGACGGTGGCGCGCACGTGGTCACGTGCCGCCGTGTGCGCAGCACAGCGCAAAGCGAGGCTTGGGGGGATCCTTTACAATCCTCCCAGAGAAGTGCCTGAGGGGCGACCTTTTTACAGTCGCCTTCTCTCCGCTAGAGGGGGTGACCGCTTTACAGTCATCCCCTCCGTGATGTGCCTAAAGGCGTGGCACCAATGGGCGGCTCTAGTGTGATCTTACGAGGACCTGGAGCCTCCCTTAGGTGCCGAAGATGGCCGCTCCAGTGGTTTTAGCCGGTAGGAGTCCGGCATACCCCTTCGCCCTTCCCCGGGGTGAAGGAAGTTCCATGTAGAATTTCCACTGGACATCAATAAAAAAAAAAAAAAAAAAAAAAGGTAGGTCCAACTTCGAGAAAGAGGTCAATCGTCGAATCCGACTCGGCTGGGCAGCGTTTGGGAAACTTCGCAACGTCTTTTCGTCAACAATACCGCAATGCCTCAAGACGAACGTTTCTAAACGGTGTGTGTTACCAGTGATGACATATGGAACAGCGACGTGGTCACTCACAATGGGCCTCATAAGAAAGCTCAAGGTCACTCAGCGAGCTATGGAGAGAGCTATGCTTGGTATTTCTCTACGAGATTAAATCAGAAATGAGGAGATCCGTAGAAGAACTAAATTTGTAGACATGACGGCACAGTTGGTGCAGTGGCTGATACAGTCGGCTGCTGCGCACCGGGTCGTGGGTTCGATTCCCTCACGTAACTAATATTTGTACGATCTGCAGGTAGTTGTTCCGGGTCTGGGTGTATTGTGTCTGTAAACGCACCCACGACACAGGAGAAATCCCAGTGTGGACGTTTTTTTAAAAAAAACCGCGCACCGGGAAAGCTTTCGACGACCTCCAACGAGGTGGCCAGACGAACTGGTGAAGGTCGCTGGGAGTCGTTGGATGAGAGCGGCATGTGATCGCTCGTTGTGGAAATCTAAGCGGGAGGTCTTTTTTCAGCAGTGGAGATCCTGTGGCTGATATGATGATGCTGAATTATAACTCATATTATGACCACATTCTAAAATAATACATGTAGACCACACAAAATATATCTGTTCGGGTTGTAAGTCATAATTATTTCTGAAAACGCTGATGGTATTATGTGGTCTGCAATGTGTTTTAAACGTCGAAGAGACTAAGGAATCGTATTTTACTTTACCAACTTATTATTTATCTTGCGTGCGTTTATGTTGCGGTATATTTAATTGCATGATTGTATATTGCACCATGGAAATAAGAAGGAACATAAAACTGTGTTTCATGTATTTTATATTGTACTGTATTGCGCGTATTGATGTGGGGGTTAGGTATGTAGAATAAATGACACAAATGCGATATATTTCCGTAAAGTGTTATAGTTAGAAGTGACTTATTTAAATAATAAGTACTATAAACAATAAAATTAGTATCAAATTTTATTTTAAATTAATTTCTCTTTTGGGAATTTCCATGAAATGATAATAATTAAGCTTCGATTTTGTAAATCTTAACAATATTGTGGTAAAATATAGGAATTTGCTGTGCTCTTCAATGATCCTCTAAATGTTTTGTAAAACATAATTCATTAAAACTTCATATATATATTTAAAATCAGGCATAATTTTCCTTAATTATTTTAATTAAAAAACCTAAATAGAAAATAAGTTAAATTAATGAAATGCCATTTCAAGACTGGGCGGTCAAGTTTGAAGCCTCGTCCTTTATTTTATAAAATACTAGCTGGGACCCGCGGTTTCATCCGCGTTTCATTTAAAAGAAATTTAGAGTACCTCGACATAGACACTTGACATAGAATATATATGTAATAATAATAAAATATACTTCTAAAGAAGATTGAGAGCATTGGTATTCGGGGCCCCACCTTGGCATTATTTACGGATTATTTGTCAAAAAGGACACAGTGTGTTAGAATGAATGGTTGCATAAGTCATCAAACAAATGTCTTATTCGGGGTGCCTCAAGGCAGTATTTTAGGGCCTACCCTATTTCTAATATATATAAATGACTTATGTAACCTTCATTTGATGCACGGGCAAATAATTACCTTCGCGGATGACACAGTGCTCCTGTTTAGGGGTCGCTCATGGAGTGAAGTAAACAGATTGGCCAATCAAGGCTTTGCCCTGGTAACCACGTGGCTAGATCGTAATCTCCTTACACTAAATGCCCAAAAAACTAAGTACATTACCTTCAGCATTCGAAATAACACCCAACCTCCTGTAAATTCCTTATATATCAAAGCACATACATGCAACTCGCCTAGATCTTGTACCTGCTACGATCTCACCAAAGTATCATCGATTAAGTACCTAGGAGTAATTATAGATCAAACCCTAAATTGGAAAGAGCATATTGATACCCTGACGATTCGCATTAGAAAACTCGTTTATATATTTAGAAACATCCGCAATTTATGTCACCCTAGCCTGCTACTGACGGTCTATTTTGCTCTAGGCCAATCAATACTTACATATTGCATCACCGCATGGGGAGGAACATCAAAATCCACAATAATTAGTTTAGAAAGAGCACAACGCGCTATTCTTAAAGTGATGAGTTGTAGACGATTTCAATACCCTACACATTCGTTATATAAGGACATGTCTGTCCTTACGGTCAGACAATTATTCATAAAGAATACTATCCTGTTGCAACATAAAACATCACCAGACTTCACAAAAAGACGCAGAAAGGACCTGGTATATTCAGTTCCAAAATGCAAGACAGCTTTTGCCAATAAATTCTTTAACTATCTCGGACCACATTTATACAATCAGTTGTCTAAGATCATCAATTTACGTGACTATACTGCTTATTTCTGCAAAAAAATTATAGATAAATATCTCATCGAAATAAACTATGAAAATACAGAAAATTTACTGGTAACCCTTACATAAATAATTAATCAATAACATAAACACGCATCCATTCGCATATACACTCACACGCATATTAAATATAATGTTAATTTCTCGTCATATTATGATACATAAAACAACATAAAACCTATCAAAGATTACATAAATAGTACAGGTATAGGTGGGATACTGCTGCCTAAACTGTTTACGAACATTATATATATATATACAAACATGCACATACTATGCATTCACGCTCAACACAAATACACCACATCCCAACAAATACGCTCAAAGAATACATTTAAAGTATATAATATCTAACATGTAAATGTAACGTATACTTTTATTATCTTAACATGATATACTCGTATATATAAACATTTTAGTGATATGTAAGACACTTTTTTTTGTTAAAATAAACATCTACAGAAAAGAACAATACCTATTTTTATCTATAATTTTTGCATATACTAAACTTAATTTGCAACTACCTACTACAGACCATACCACGATTATCACCAAAAAATACAATAATCATATAACCACAACTGTCACGGTATTTTATAACAGACATCTATTGTTTTATGAACTGCTTACATTTTAATATCCCATTTTTGCTGTTACTTTGTTTTTGAGGGCGAGGAAGACGGTCCTACCGTGATACAGTTTACACTAGTACGGAGGACAGTGTGAATCTAGCTCAAACAACCGTACAATTCGTATAGTTTATAACTAAGATACTGTTTATGTAACTATTCACTTAAAATAAGTCACCGAAACATTGTATTTTAAATTTATAAGGTTGTATTTGGATGTTGTTAATAAAAGTTATTATTATTATTATTATGTTGGATTTCAAGGTCTTTATTGTTTTCGCGCGGAACCCTAAATATTTTTCTAAAATAAAAATAGCCTAAGTTATTCCTTAAAACGTCAGCTACCTGCCAGTGACAGTCCCGTCAAAATCGGTCCAGCCGTTTCGGAGATTACCCGGAACAAACAGACAGACAGACAGACAAACAATTTAAAAATTGTTTTTTTTGTTATAGGTAGCGTATATACTTTCATATGCATTTAGTAAATAGCTGTTTTTTTGACATTACAAACAGACACTTCAATTTTATTTAATTGTATAGAGTATAGATAAAACCAAATAAGCATAATGTAAGCATTCCATAATTCCATTTGTCAAGAAAACGTATTATGATATAACGCACGCGAGGGTGACACAGACCTGTCACAATAGCAACATTATCTATAACCTTTCTACCAGGCCAAGCGTATAAAATAGTGCGTTTATATTGTTTTATTCAAGGCGGTTTAGGGTATTTTTGCCGGCCTAGACCATGAACGACAGTACGTGAGATTGTTTTGTATGCAAAGGTTTGCTACGGAACGCAAGCTGTGGACGTCAGAATGGATGTAGTCCGTCACTCCATCAGAGACAGTCCCAAGACGGATGGTGAATTAAACTGGTAAAAGTTAGGCACACCTCACCTTTGCCAGGGCGGAAGCCATCACTAAGTCAATTCAGTCAACAGAATCATCAACATGAACGGACATGTCCACGCGATGGCTTTGTTGTTTTAGTCTGTGATTTATTGCAACACGCGAATACAGCCCCGCGATGGCGCTGTCTAAGTTCTGTGAAACCACTGTGGTTCATGAGTTTCTCGCCTTCCTGCAAAATAAGCTTGACCTGATGGATGAGTTCTCTCCGGAGCAAACCAGAATGTCTAAGTATAAGGAGCGGGACATACTGGACGCTAAGAACGCTTCGTGGGACCGCCGAGACCAACATCCAACTTGGTACAAGAATGAGAGAAGGACGTGGCAAGGGGGACCTGCAGGACATCTTTCAAGTTTTCAAAGAGACTGATCCAGACATATTCCAATGTATTTGGCGCAGGACCTATGTCGACAGTGACGTTTGACCACTAAGACAAGACACGGCTATTGAAGGAAGGAGGCTTCAGAATGTGTGACGGCTGAATTATTCGAAGTAGTTTCGTCGTTGCGCAATGGTAGAGCTGTGTCAGTAAATCCGCTAAACTGCGTAACATAAATATGCGCCGAGGTGGCGTGGTTGCTCTTTCACCTGTCCATAAAAATGCCGCGAGCTCAGACCAATGACCACGACGCGTCCTCCGTGAGTGACCTAATTACGTCACAGCCTGCGAAGACAACGCGAAATTCATAGCTGCTGAAGGAGAGTTACGCGAAAAATACTTCCCGCCGCTGCCCAACCTGTCCTATTTTTCTACGCGTCGCGCCAGTGGTGTGAGGATCCGTACCTGGACTATGTGTCCTTATCTGAGGGGTCAAGCGCAGCTCTTTAAAAAGTAGGCCGGGAATTTGGTTGCCATATTTTAGTGGCTATTTACCTGGGGCAATATTGCTGTGCAATATTGGCTGGCTTAACAGAGTATCTGTATGTGTCATAGTAGGGGGCGCCCGAAGTGCTTCATGACGCCCGGGAGAGCAGATCCTACCGGGTGAGACCCTCGGTCACCCGGGAGAGGCCCTGCAGTTGTTCACCCAGCGACCGAGCGTCGACTTCCAGTTGCGCCCTCTCTACTGTCCTAAATTTGTCCCACTACTCACGTTTTTGTTCAGAGCTAGCCAAACGTGCTGCAAGTAGTGGGACGTGGGATGTGTGTGTAGGGCGATTTACACTGTGAGTAACATCGCCCCATGATTACGTTTTACAGGTGCGTCTTGCAACCTGACCCGGGGGAGAGTGTAAGCAATTGTAAAGTTGTGAATGCGTGCCTGTATTTGCAGCGCCTATATGAACATATCGGGGGCGCATCGTCAAAGTCCGTTTGGGTCCTCGTTGTAGTGGTTACAGGGGGGCGGTCGCCTCCTTTTATTCTCCTTCAGACTTTAGACGGATAAGGTTGTGACGGGGGGGTCATCATCCTCACATCCCACAGCAATTCTGTGATTGTGTATATGCCCGGTGAGATGTTTGGCGTCCTGCGAAGCGGTGCGTTACACATAAAACGTTGCATTCAAATGTGACCTTGAAATTGTACTCTCATCGCGCCCGAAGAAGAATTAATCAGGGTCTGAACAGTGCTGTGATATAAAGTTTTCTTTTAATAAGAGACGATTCCCCTACTCGTCTCTTTAGCATTTCTCCTGTGCCGTGACTACAGTTTACAGACATAATTCTCACACGCATAAACATCCAGACCCGAAAGAATTATCCTTAGATTACATTCCATTCGGGGACCCGCGATACATACCGCAGAAAGCCAAATGCTTAGTAAATGCGCCAACCGTGTAGCCAATCCATTAATCCATTTATATCGATATTAGATCACATTAAGATGGAGCCCCGAAAATCTTGAAATGGTTTGAGAGATGACGACAACCTCCCGGCCTCACGGAAAATTGACCCAATTACACCGCATTATATTGAAGTGTCCCAAATTACGGACAAGATTTGACAAGGACAACGAATATACTCTTAGTTGTTCTTTTATAAATTCTATACGCGCAGGAAATGCTGATAAGTTCAGTTCGGTGATTTTTATCTTCAAAGAGAACAGGGTTCGTGGTCATTTATGTTTGTGTGTTATCTTCCTGCTCGTACACTAGTGATGGGTTATCATATCGGCCATTTATACGTCCACTGCTGAACAAAGACCTCCCCCATAGATTTTCACAACTGTGTCATCATTTTGGGGGGTATTTGCCAATACTCACCACGCTTAGCAGGCGGGTTGGTGAGCGCAGTATGGCTACCGTTTCACAGAAGGGACGCTGCTGCCCATCCTTCTGGTTTAGATTCCCTTAGTCGCCTTTTACGACATCCACGAGAGGAGATGGAGTGTAAAAATAATGGAGTGATGGGTTATAGCGAATAAAAACAATTGCAGGTTTTCGATTGTTAAATTTATTAGTTAACGTTAGATGTTCAATATTTGTCTACTGTTTGCTATTGAGCTATAGTCCAATTCAGCGTATAGTGAATGAATTGTCAATTGACGCCGTAATGCAATTTTATTACGATTTTTTTCTTTAACTTTTTTGTATTTTCACAATAATTTGGCAAAATCATCGCAGTAATAATTTATCTATTTTATATATTTAATTGACGGCACGGTTGGTGCAGTGGTTGATACAGTCGGCTGCTGCGCTTCGGGTCGTGGGTTCGATTCCCGCACGGAACAAATATTTGTATGATCTGCAGGTAGTTGTTCCGGGTCTGGGTGTATTGTATGTGGAATTCATGTCTGTAAACGCACCCACGACACAGGAGAAATCCTAGTGTGGGGCAACGTTTTATAAAAAAAAAAAAAAATATATATATATATATATACTATAGTAATATATATTATAATAGTAATATATTTATATATTCTTATTAGATATGCATGTATGTTTCTTGTATTTATAAAATTTGTTTATTCTGTTCTCAGTTTCTTTTCATAAACCTTATTGCACCTGCCATGTCATCTCTGCATCACCCTAAGGTTGACTGGTAGAGAATGCCTAAGGCATTAAGTCCGCCTATGTACATTTGTTGCATAAAGTTTAAATAAATAAAAACTTTCATTAGGGGTCAACAAATAATCGCATTTTATATAAATTAACACTTGCTGTATAGTTTTCGGTTCAAGGGGACCTTGTTGTTGATTTAATATTCAGTCTGTTAATTTAGGTAAGTTAACGCGGAGGAAAATTGTTGGGTTTCGAAACACAACTCTAACCACGACTTAGCGATTTGTATCGTCTTCGATAGTCGTCATTTACGATAAGTCTTCCAGATCTTTCCAGGTTGTAAACCGCTGCTGAAAATGTCGCCTCCTGGTTTCAATGTCTATAATGTCAGTATTTTATACTTCGATAGTGGCAAAATATCACACAACGCACATGTTGGTAAGCGGTAGCCGCAGTTTATGGATGTTTTTGACAACCCATGCTATAGTTATTTTGGAAAATAATGGACTTGTTGACCATATTATAAAAAGTGAATCGAAAAGGGTTTGGTAGGTATCGCCGCGCCGGTAGCTAAGTGGACAAAGTGCGGCAAGTACCCACCAGTGAACAACAGGTGGTTGGGCTCTCTGCCGCGACGGGCAGAAGCGATTTCTGGTTTCCCTTTGTTGTCTTCTACTTCAGTAAATTTATGAAACTGGCTGTTTCAGTCATCTGCCAGGGTAAATATAAAGATAAAAATCGTTTTTGTTCATTTTAACCATAAACATTCACTTATGAATAGTCAGACTTTAGTTACCGCGTTCCAAGATATAGATTTCCAACGGAGAAGAACGATCGAGAAGCTCCATGGGTTTTTAAATCATAATATTAGGTTTTTTTTTTTCTTCAATTATTAATTTATTGAAATCACTTTATAATATTGCCCAGTTACAGTATTCTTTAAATTTATTGTGGTAGACTGGTGCCTAAGCTAGGCCGAAGCCTGTGTTTCAGGTCACCAGGCCTTCCATGAGTCCAGAATTTTGCTCTTTCATAAACTGTGCCATTTATTGTTTTTCCATTTTCTTTTCTTCGTGTATGTGACTCTTTCAAGTTGTTTCCTATTGTTAAAGTTCTCTTGATGAATACTCTCCAATACGTTGATATAACTTTATCAGGCCCCGATACTGGTTGATTTTGTCCTTTATAACCCGATTATCATCTTAATATACATCTTAATATTTATGACTACGTTGTTCTTAAAACAAAGGTTATGTGAGGACAATATAGGAGAAGACAGTAAACAAGCCTGATTTTAATATTTATAAAAGTTTATGATTAAATTGTCATGGCAGCATTAAGTTGACCAGTTCCAACAGACCACTTGTTCACGAGCATGACGCATCAGCGTCAGCCATACTCATAGTTCAGCTCAACCATATTGTAGGGCTACTAAGCGACCTGATAGACGACGCCACCATCAGCAGGACACTTGAGTGGATATGACATACCTAAACTGCGAAACTATTTCATCAATTAAACAAAATATATGAATAACCTAAATAACATCTAAATTTTTTTTTATAAATTAAATAAAGTGAATTAGTGTAGGTCACCCACACTTTACCGTGTGGTGCCGGCTTTGCTGTGTGGTACCGGCTCAGATTACCACCACTCCATCTGCTCCCGTGGGTGTCGTAAAAGCCGACTATGGGATAGGCCGCAGCGTCCATCGTACAGGTACATTAACATTACTACTGCGATCGACAACCCGCCTGCCAATTGTGGCAATTATGGCAAAACCCCCCAATGAGCACACAACACACCGATATCGGTCGTTGTGGTGATCTTTGAGGCAGGCCTGTGTCCAGCATTGGACTTCATTCGGCCGAAATTATGACCCAACTTATCCTTATTTTCGCGGATTTCTCTTAAGAACTGGGACTATACTACCTACCTTAAGATGGCATATTCAATGTTTTCTACAACTATACTAGAGAAAGGGCAGTTGAATACAAAGATTAGTAAATTCGCCACCGTGTGTAATAAAAGATGTTTGAAATAAATCCTACGTTATTTACGTCACATGACGAGTTTAACTATTAATCTATGTTTTTATATTTTATTTTACTACTAGCTGGGAACCGGGGTTTCACTCGCGTTTAATTTAAAAGAAATTTAGAGTACTTCGACATAGACACTTGACATAGAATATATATATTGGATTTCAATTTTTTTTTGCGTGGAACCCTTATTATTTTTCTCAAATAAAAGTAGCCTAAGTTATTCCTGATAACATCAGCTATCTGCCAGTGAAAGTCCCGTCAAAATCGGTCCAGCCGTTTCGGAGATTACCCGGAACAAACAGACAGACAGATAGACAGACAAATTTATTTTTTAAACATTTTTTTAATGTACAATTCGGTACAAAATCCCAAAAACCCCAGGAGAGAAATGATAGAACACTTCCTCAGAACGGAGAGAATTTATTCCATAAATATTGCAAAGTATACTAAATTAGCGGTAACGAAACCATAGCGACTTCTAATACGCCGTCAACGCCATCTAGTTAGATGCGAAGCAACAAAATTATTTTTACAACAAACATAGTTTAACATACCGCCCACCAAAAGGACTTAGTCCTTTTAACACCACTGCAATATGGTAAATTTAGTTTAACCGAAGGTAACATAAGATCACGCAATGGCCGATAATGAGCAACAAAGTATAAAACTAATATATAAAACTAAATATAAAACATAAAACAAACTACAACAAGAAATCAATCCGATACAGGTATCAAACATAACTTTGAAGTTGGACGCTTCAGTGTGGAATCTTTACAGCGAATAGTTACTACACGTATAACATTGTCCTTTCCAGGGTGCAATTCTATTATTCGACCGTATAGCCATTTAGCTGGAGGTAAATTATCCTCCATAACGAGCACAATATCGTCCAACTTAAATTGTGGCATCCTAGTGGCCCATTTATATCTTTGAAAGAAATGAGTTAAATATTCTTGTTTCCACCTGCGCCAGAAGCTCTGCACCATCCTTTGAGTTAATTGCCATCTTCGCAGAGTACTCACCGTCGACCCTTCATAATTATAGTCCGGTGGCACTACCAACGGCCCACCTACTAAAAAATGGCCTGGTGTCAATGGTGTGGTATCGTGTGGATCGGCGCTAGGTCGTGACAGTGGCCGGGAATTTAGACAAGCTTCAATTTGGGAAAGCACGGTAGACATTTCTTCAAATGTCAGCGTGGAATCCCCGATCACGCGCTTCAAATGGTGCTTAGTACTTTTGATTCCTGCTTCCCATAGTCCTCCAAAGTTAGGAGCATGGGGAGGAATGAAATGCCACTCCGTTTGTGAATTTGCCAAACAAGCAGCGATCTCCTTCAGCATCAAATTCTCTTTAGCAAATAGAAGTTTCAGCTCTTTTGAGGCCCCGACAAAATTTGTCCCATTGTCACTCCAGACGTGGCGACAGTGACCACGTCTGGCTACGAAACGTTTAAAGGCTGCTAGGAAGCCTTCTGTTGTCATATCGGACACCGATTCTAAGTGGACCGCGCGTGTTGCCATGCAAACAAACAAACAAATATATCCTTTGTAAGACCGCTGACCTCGACCCTTGGATACTCTCATGTTGATAGGACCTGCATAGTCCACTCCTGCATTCAAAAACGGTTTACTTGGATTAACTCTACAGGACGGCAATTCACCCATTATCTGATTTTTTATCACGGCTGCGTAACGAATACACTGGACACAAGAGTGAATATGAGCTCGAACCAGATTCTTTACCCTTGCTATCCAGTATCTGGTCCGAATGAAGTTAAGCATCAGCTGTTGACCTCCATGGAATGTTCTGTCATGAGCATCAGCTACTATTAATTTAGCGAGAATTGACTCATAAGGAATAACAACGGGATGTTTCATATCTGAAGACACCTGAGCATTATGTATTCTACCACCAACTCGTAATAGACCGTCATTATCAATAAATGGTGACAAAGAAAATAAACAACTTTTCTTGTTTAAGGGCCTTTTTGCTTCTAAATTTTTTATTTCTTCGTCGAACCACTGTCTTTGACCTTTAAAAAGACAGACATTCAACGCCTCTTTTAACTCTGTAGCAGACAGGTAAGGAGTTAAGATTATATTAGATCTGCGATGTTTGTTTATCAACAGGAATCTCCTACAGAATGCAATGACCCGAACCAACCTACGCAGAGATGAAAACCTTGACCATAGACTATCACTCTCATCGTTACCTACATGGGCTTTGTGGACTTTCAGCTTCTGTTCTAGGTCCGTACGGATGTGTGTGGAATCTGGCCTCGGATATGTTATCTTAACATGCCGTAACCACTCGGGTCCTTGTTTCCACAAATCATTCTCAAGAAGAGCCTTTGCAGATAAACCACGAGACGCAATATCCGCAGGATTGTCTTTGGACTGAACGTGTGCCCATTGAGTGTACTCCAGCAAATTGAGAATCTCTGAAGTGCGATTAGCCACAAAGGTTTTCCATCGGCTAGGATGATCATTCAACCAAGCCAATACAACGGTTGAATCGGTCCACGCATGCAAATTCGTCTTTGGAACTACTAACACCTGTGCGACTTCGGTAAGCAACTTAGCTACTAAGACTGCTCCACACAGCTCAAGGCGCGGAATGGATATTTGTTTTATAGGAGCCACCTTCGTCTTAGCTGTAAGGAGGTTGCAATGGATGTGGCCTTCGGCATCGATAATACGACTATAGATGACAGCAGCGTAAGCCGTATTTGAGGCATCGCTGAAGCCGTGCAATTCGACTGTGGTGTCATCATCTTTCTTCCTGATCCATCTGGGTATGTGAAAATTAATTAAATTTGATAACTCTCCTCTATAATTCTCCCACTCTTGCAGGAGATTAGGGGGCAACATGTCGTCCCATCCTACGCCTGCTATCCATAGTTTCTGGATGAAAACCTTTGATGTAATTATGCAGGGCGCTATCCAACCTAAGGGATCGTATAAACGCGAAATTTCTGAAATAATACTTCTTTTAGTTTCAGGTGCTACTGGAGGAGACATCTTCACCGTGTAATTAAACTCGTCAGTGTTTCGGTTCCAGGTAAGTCCTAAGATTTTTGTAACATTGTCCATTTTTATTTCTAGGTTTCTGTTAATATCTTTTTCCAATCCTTCTAGTAAATTAATCTTATTACTCATCCATTTTTGTAGTTTGAAACCCCCCCTTTGTAATAACTCATTTAACTCCTTGTATAATTTTATAGCTTCTGTTTCAGATTGGCACCCCGTCATTAAGTCATCCATATAGAAGTCCGTTTTAACCCTTTCAGCCGCCAAGCTATATTTATGACCCTCATCACATGCCGTTTGCTGCAGCGCTTTGACAGCCAGGTAAGGGGCACAGGATGTGCCAAAGGTAACTGTTAAGAGACGATAATCATGAATTTCATCCGCAGGATTGTCTCTCCATACAATTCGTTGGAAATCCACGTGCTCTTCAGCAACCCTTATTTGGCGGTACATCTTAATTATGTCCGCTGCCAAACACACGGGGTGTTGCCTCCATCTCATCACCGTGTGACGTAAGTCTGCCTGTAGAGTGGGACCTACCATTAAAGTGTCGTTCAAGGAAACTCCATTAGTACCCTTGGACGATGCATCAAAGACCACTCTTACCTTGGTTGTCAGCTTATCTTGTCTGACAACTGCGTGATGGGGAAGGTACACTGCATCCTTCCGTATACGTTGCGACTCATCTGTAATCTTCTCCATGTGCCCAAGAGCCAAATATTCATGCATAACAGCGGAATATTGCTGTTTGAGTTCCACGTCCCTGGACAACTTACGCTCAAGACCTTGTAGTCTTTTTATGGCAATGTTTCTTGAATTACCATATTTGCAGGGCGGGTCTTCGCTTCGAAAAGGTAGTTTGACAATGAACTGACCATTTTCGTCTCTTCGTGCAGTAGCTGCAAAGTAGTCTTCACACGCCTTTTCTTCTGGTGTCAGATGCCTTTTTCTCAACGATGGCTCTGAGTCAAGCTCCCATAGTCGCTTCAGCATATCATTCTCTTCAATCCGAGTGTGCATACTAACAATGACGTTATGCTCGTTTCGAAGACTACCTTTTTCTTCAACATGGCCAGACACAATCCACCCTAAGCATGTGTCTTGTGCAATTGGTGAGCCTTTGGGACCTTTAATTAGGCCTTGCTTTAAAATCTGGCAGTATGTTTCCGCCCCTAGCAAAACGTCAATTTTGTTAGGCGAATTAAAATAGGGATCGGCTAACTGCACTTTCTGAAGTTCAGGCCAATCAGTGACCTCAAATCGTTTATCAGGCAAAACCGATGTCAGCGAGCTTAAAACATGCGCTGTTACTGTCATTGTAAAAGACGGGTCATGGAGCGACTGTATAAAAATCCTTACCACATATCTTGAGGTAATGCCGCCATGACTACCTCCTATACCCGAGATAACACTTTTCGTAGCTATCTTTTGTACACGTAGTAACTGCGCCGCTGCTTCGGTTATGAAGGATGCCTGAGATCCTTGATCTAGTAAAGCTCTCAAAACTTGAGAGGACCCATTCTTCGACTCAGCTCTTATAAGAGCTGTGGCTAGAAGCACTTGTCCTTGTGCATTCCCCTTCGAAAAATGGGCTGCTATGTTTGTAGTGATCTCGTTCTGGGCCAAATTCTTCTGTGTATCATCTACTGCGGCTACAGTTTCAGTTGAACTAGTAACCGCATCATCATTATTTAGGTTCTTGGGATGCAATAAAGTATGATGCTTTCGTTTACATATACGGCATTTGGTGAAAACTCGACAAAATTTGGTAATGTGGCTATTACCTAAACAATTGTAACAGACGCCTAGGGACTGGGCAATATCACGACGTTGATCTACATCCACTTTGGCGAATTTCTTACAATGTGGAAGTTTATGATCCTCCGAGCAATGGGGACATTCCAATTTAGATGTGCTGAGCATGACCTTGGGATTTGCAATGTTATTGTGTGAAACCTTGGGTTTTCCTTTAGGCTCCACAAACTCAAGTGCACGAAAGCGAGTTTCCAGGAATTCTGTGAATTGAGCAAATGTTGGCAAATCCTCGGAGGATTTACTAACATGTAGTTCCCATTGTTTCCTCGACTCAACGTCCAACTTCAAACTAACAATATATATAACAATAACATCCCACGATCTTATATCAATTCCAAGATTCGTCAACTCATGTAAACAATCACTAGTCACATCCAAAAGTTCTTTTAAAGCATTTGAGGACTCTACTACCATATTTCGTTGGCTAAATAGCCTCTTTAATATACAGGTGGACATGAACTTTTTATTGTTAAACCTATGCTCTAACATTTCCCAACATTTTTTATAGTTATTTTCAGTTATGGGTACATGTCGTATCAGCAGTTCTGCTTCGCCCGATAATTGAGTTTTTAAGTAATGAAGACGTTGAACGTCATCTAATCTTTTATTCTTATGCACTAAAGAAATAAATAGGTCTCGAAACGACGACCATTCTGTGTATTTGCCACTAAAGGTTGGTATTATAATTTTTGGTAATTTAACTACTGATTCCCTAGCCACATCATCGGACGAAACATCACAAGCCTCACCATCCAATTTGACCGACTTTAATTTTGACAACGCATTTTTAAGTTCAACTTTATAGTTAAGGTATGTCTCATAAACACTATCATATATATCTTCCTTAAAGTAGTCCATTATTTCTTGACTTCCATATTCACCGATCATCCTCTCATGTTTAGTTGTAAAATTCTTAAATTGTTTTTCCAGTATCTCCAATCTGGTATCTATATAATTTTGATTGATTCTTTCTT
Source organism: Diloba caeruleocephala (assembly GCA_947459985.1). NCBI lineage: Eukaryota > Metazoa > Arthropoda > Insecta > Lepidoptera > Noctuidae > Diloba > Diloba caeruleocephala. The sequence goes on from OX381625.1 coordinate 21,085,740, forward strand.
TCGGAGATTTTTTAAAATTTATAATTCCTTTCTCTATTTGACCCTTGACCTCATCTAGTACTCGTAGTTCCTTTTCCATCTTGATTATACTTGAAATTAATGTCTAACAAATTTATGAATTTTACAAGTCTTGTGTAGATAGAATTATTCTATGTCCCTTGTAGAGAGAATTTTTCTAAGTCCCGCGCAAACCGAATAATTTTCTAAGTGTTTTACACTTATATCGTTCAGAAATCGGGCGTTCCCCGTCTTGTCGTTTTTCTTAAAATTATTCTAAGTCCCTGATCTTCGCAAATTTTATAAGTCCCTGGCGACACTTAGCACAATTTTAATAAGTTAATTGTACTTACAGTTTTAGCTTGAACTTAACCACACTTCACAATCACAGCAAGCTTTCAATTTTCTAGCTCAGGAACTTGGCGTTGCTCTGCCGTGCAGCCGTTGACAGGTCGTATGCGGGAACTTGGCGGGTCGCACTACCGTGCAGCCAGATCAGTACTTCCAACGAACTTCGAAATCTTCTCATTCAAATGTAACTTATTACTAGCGCCACCTATACTTGTTTAGCTTTTCACCAAAAACCGATCCGGCTCGAAGGACCTTGTACAATTCGGTACAAAATCCCAAAAACCCCAGGAGAGAAATGATAGAACACTTCCTCAGAACGGAGAGAATTTATTCCATAAATATTGCAAAGTATACTAAATTAGCGGTAACGAAACCATAGCGACTTCTAATACGCCGTCAACGCCATCTAGTTAGATGCGAAGCAACAAAATTATTTTTACAACAAACATAGTTTAACATTTTATGTCCCGTATATACTTTCATATGCATTTAGTAAAAACCTGTTATTTTGACATTACAAACAGACACTTCAATTTTATTTATTTGTAAAGATTAACGTTATTTCATTGAATAATATATTAAACATTTATACACTAAAACTAATAGTTATTTATGATTAATCTAAATAACATAAAACATAAATACAAAAAGAAAAAGTATAAAAAAAGTGCATTCTGTACTTTAGACGTCCTCCTCTTTATCGCTGTCGGCTGGTAATGTTTCCAGAAGACTGGTAACATTGCCACGTAGATTGGCATAGAAACGGCCAGCCCTCTGGTCTCACGAAGAACTGAACAACCGTCTAGCTATATCCTTGAAAATTAGACGTGCATTCGGACCCGATGACCCAAGCGTTTCGACTCCAAGCAACTCAAAACAATTATCAATGAGACCTTTTCCCCGTCATCACAATGAAAAATGTATTGTCTTTATTTCAGCTACTTTGCTGTTATCGTTACACACGGTGCACTCCTACATCCTGCTCACGGCAAATATGGAGGATGTCCACGCCATAGTCAAGCAGATAGCTGCCTCTCCGATAGCTAACCAACTCAACCAAATTATCCATCGCGCCTCCAATATTTTCAACCAACAAATCAACAAATCTGGCGAATCCAAGATCTTTCAGCGGGCTGACAGTAAATTTGACGAGGGTTTGTACTCTTAAATATCGTGTATTTATAATTGCTTTTAGTCCAGTCAAACAAGCCTGTAAATAGAAATTTTGAGCGAGCTGGCAGAATTATTGACCTAAATGAGTTTGAGCCACACAAAAACTCGATATACAATCCCTTGATTTAGTCTCCCTAATTCCGTTAGTTTTAAGGGTAGAAAAATCTATCTAAGATGCCAATTCTGTATAAAATTTACTGCTTTTTTTATACTTTGAACTTTTTTGAACACGCTTTTATTAGCTTCACTTGTAACTATTTTGTTTTTTTTTGTTTTTTAAACGTAAACAAATCTAGGAAGTCGAATTTGAACCTACTTCTAATTGTTGTATCGATTTGAAACTTTGTAAGTACATGTGATCTGGATGACAATGCAATAATCTCGTACCATCGAACTGATCTGATGACGGAGCCAGGAGGTGGATAGTGGAACTCTTCAATAGCTACTAGTAAATCCCTCGAGCTGGAGTTCATTTGGTTTATATTAACGAGTCCCGTACATTAATTACACTTAGTGGGTGGCGAGCATCCGATGACCCAGGAGAAGGATAATGATACAAAAGGTGTATTTGTTTTTTAAACTATTTTAATTATTCAAGTTCTTTCCATTTTCGAATTCTAGAAAAAGACTTCGGTTTGAACCCTTCACGGTGGTTGTAATATTTTTTAATGCCAAATAGTTTTAGTTACCTCAAACTTAGTGATATAAAATTCGCCCGGCTTGCTTCGAATTTCAATTTAAAAGCTTGGTTGACTGGACTAATACAATAATCATTTGTAAATATGTGTAAATTTTAGGTGAATTCGATGGTAATCTCGAAGTCTGGAAGCCTGATCCGAAGAGTAATGTTTTTAAACATTAAGGCATTTTGCTTTGTAATGGGGATCTGGAACATGCAACCAATTTCATTTATTATATTGCAACATTATCTTTCTACATTGACGAAGTTATACTCAATCACATTGAATTCAAACTGTCGGGCTAAATGCTATTCTTGCGTTACCATTAAAATACCAGAAATATAATCACGTACAGAAGTTGCTGTTATCAATCTTGACCTAAATCCTTAGTCCTTTTTCAGGCTGACAGTCCACTGTAATGGAGTAGAGCGGAGCAGAGATTTGTTTTTCAATTACAGATAACCGAAGAAAATAACATTACGTGGTAATATTCGTTTTTTATTGGCCCACCATTCTCACCTCTGTTCCTCTCTGTCTCAGTCGAGTGACAGCCTAAGACGCCCTAGGGTAGAAAGGGGACGGCCCCAGTACCCGATCAAGTAGGTACACACATCAAACATGTCTAGGAATCATGTTATTGTTTGTGAATTATTTCAGTTGAGGTTCCCTAAATCAGACTTTGGACTCCTATCGATTCTTGTAAAAATAATACCAAAAGCTTTTAAGTTAAACGTTTATCCGTAAAACTATGGAAATCTCGTGCCAACTCAGATACTTACTATAAAATGCTGTATGCTGGGTTTGACACTTCAAAACACACGTAATTATGCAGGGACTTAATTTACTCAAGAAGAGATGATCTGAGTCTGGAGAATGTTGGGAGCTGGCGACCGGCAATGAACTGTGGATGGTGTTTAGATAAACTGTCTATGGACAAGTTATCTCATCACTGGAAGCGTGGCTAGGTAGAATAGCGGAGACAGATAGACAGACAAGACCACTACACCCAAATGACTGCTTGATGGAATCTTACAAAGACCATCAAGATGTGGATCGCACGGTTCTATCTATATTGAAGCTTGTTATCAGCGATCAAAGCTATAGAAATCGTTTACCTGAAGTCAGTATTTTTTCTCGAAGACGTGTGCCACTATTGTGCTCTGAGATTGTAACAAGAATTTTAAATATTAATAAACGGTAAGCTGAGCGATTTTGATGAATTAATATTGAGTATGTTGAGTTGGTGCAATTGTGTGTATACACCATTTTGTAAATTGCGTTTTCCAGTTTTTGTCCTTTCCTTCATTTCACATCAGCCTGTAAACGTCCACTGCTGAAAATGGGCCTACCCATGATAACTACAATGAGCGGTCATAGGAGATATTGCCATAATCACTACGCTCAGATTAGTGATCACAGATGTGTGCATTCTCGTGATATCAACCCTTAGTTGCCTTTTACAACACGCACGGGTGGGGAGAAGTGGTCTCATCATCATCATCCATAGCCTGGTTTTACCCACTGCTGAGTATACCCACTCTTTGTGTTTATGCCACTTACTTCAGTCCTCTACTAATCGCATCCACATCAACCCGTGACCCTCCTAATATAATACGCTCTGTTTTCCATTTATCTGTTTCCTCTCTGTCGAGGTTCGGCTCCACCTACCATCACCTGGACTTACCAAAAGTTCTATCAAAGTCCAGAAGGCCAATTCTCGTAATTTAAAAATGTTCAAAATATAGTTTCGATCTAGTCCGAGTGTCATAAATGTCAAAAATGGTATTCTCCTAAACTAACAAACAACGTCAAACGTGAACTTACACTGTGATGAGAACGAAAATGGATCGAAAGTTGATCGAAGTCAAAACGGTATTCTGCTAACATTTCGAAATGTCACATGTACTAAATTGTCATTGAATAAACGTCAAAACTGAGATTGAAATGAGACTAGATCGAGATTATATTGAAATCAGACTGAACTTTAAGAGTAGCAGAATAACATTATTTCGGTCCATTCATAATTTAATCTCAGTTCAGTCAAGTTTCAGTCATAGTGTAAATAAATTACGAGAATTGGCACTCAGATTCGACGTCTTGAACTCTTCTCGAATTTGACATCTAGTTCATAGTCGAATTTTGGTAACAGGAACTTGGTCTTTTAATTTGATTCTGAGTATGGACCATTCCATGAATCTCTGTGCGACTCTGATATCTTGTATACAGCCTCCTTTGTAAGTGTTTATGTGTCAGAACCAAACGTAATAGTGGGCGGGACACATTGGTTATAGAGCCGAATGTTAAAGCACTGTGGTACTTGCGTTCACTTCAAAATGTAACATAACTTTTTTGAGGCCACTCCTCGAAAACAGTGTTAAAAGCACACGTTTACTATTCGTGATTTACTTCGTAAATTAATAGTGAGTTCATGTTACTATTCATAGTTTATTTTATAATGCAATAATAATCCGTATTATTTTTTGTCAGTTAATATAAGTTAGGTATAAAGAAGTCTTTATTATTGCAAGAATCGTTTTAGTCTGAAAGTCTGATAACATTTTGTGATTAATAATAGCATTCACGCAACCGTTTCTCCTTTGGATATATAATATTTTTAAATATTCGCATAAAACAACACGATTCCTAAACTATTTTGATGTGTAGACGAAGAACTATATCTAGGGGAAACCCAAGACTGGTGTAACTGTTCTGTCCCCAGGCAAGGACTACGGAGCAATAGCGGCGCGTTCAAAACCATCTTCAAACGGTGACGTCAGCGAGTTTTCTGGTGAAGGCAACGACGATAAGGATAACCGTGTGGAACGGAGGAACGCGGAACTCGTGGAGCTTGGCAAGAACGCCAGCTTTTACCTGAAGTCTATCAAGAAGATCTTTGAGAGTGTTTAATTGGTAATAAAAGTCTTTTATCTGGTTATTGCTGTTTTTTTTAACTTGACTGCTGCAGTTTTAAAACTGGTTTTTGGCACAACTTTGTTAACGTTTGACTGTAGAACCTGGTTTTATCACATCAGCCGAAAAACGTGCACTACTGGATAGAAGCCTCCCCCAAAGATTGCCACAACGGCCGGTATCATTTTTATTGTGGGCCCATTGGGGGGTGTCGCCATTATAGCTAAGCTTGGCAGACGGGTTGGCGATCGCAGTTCAGTTATAAATGTACTCTAAGGACCTTACTGCCCATCCTCCGATTAATCCCTTAGTCAGCTTTTACGACACCCACGGGATGAGATGGTGGTACTAACCGGCTCCACACGGAACCTGGTTTATACAAGTCATAATTATATAGGACCCAAAAAATAGTGAAATATATTGCAGATAATCGGTAAAGCGTTTAATAAAGAAAAAGCTGTTATACCCATTTTTTTAATGTTCAATAATTTGTGAATAAATTGGCTGTTTGGCGTCCATTTTTTAAATTTTATTACATAAGCACAGAAATGAATTAATTACTAACGATTGCATGAAAAATAAACTTATTTTGAAATAAAGTTCACAATTTTTGTAGTACCCCTATACAGTTGTATAGTTAGTGGAGGTCCCAGATGCTTGATCAATAATGTAAGCAACAAGCATCATCGAAGAACGTGAGATCTCCGACTATGGCAATGACACCAAATCAAAAAAGATAACACTGGACACGTTTTGAGAGACGAAAAGTATTACATAAGGTATTAAAAACATTGGAAAATGATATCTTTTGTGAGTTTCGAAATCATTTCACGCGTGATAGAATTAACTATTAAGCGTTTTCTCTCATTTCCTCATATTATTGATGTATTTATAGGATTACGTAATAGCAATTTAAAAATAATAACCATCATAGTAATCGTTTATTTCCCAAGACTTAATTAGGTATTTTGTTTATAAATATAAGAGCTCTGCCTGAACATGTTCATGCTTCGCTAATGTCCTTGATTTCTTATAATTTAAACACAAACATAGAAGTTATTTCTTTTAAAGCAAAAGTTATGTCAACAACTTATCAATAAAATATATTAATCGATTTAAGTAGCATTTCTCCAATAACTGGAAATAAATACCAAATACGACAAGAAAATGACAAGCGGTCTTCTGCATTTACTAATTAATTAATTATTATTAATTTAAGTAATAGAAAAACCAGTAAAATAGGTTAACGTTATCAAGATATTATAATATATGCAGGTATACGCTAAGACATTATTGAAGCTATTCAACGACACGTTGCAGACGGTAAGCCGACGACGAGGACGAGTCTTAGGGAATACCAAATTGGGTTGTCACCGTTGTTTCAATTTTGCCTTCAAGGACGTATGGATGTTTTAGATTAAATAGTTGCACCTCAGCACACCGCACAGGGATGCTTCGGTGGATCCTTTACAATGCACCAAGTGACCGCTCTTTACAGTCACCCTCTCCGAGATGTGCCTATAGGCGTGGCACCAGTGGGTGGCTTTATTGTGATCATACGAGGACCTGGAGTCCCCTTTAGGTGCCCAAGATGACCGCCCCGGTGGTTGGAGCCGGGAGGAGTCCAGCATGCCTAGTCCTTCCCCGTGGCTGAGGAAGTGCTTGTAGAATTTCCACAGAGTCCAATAAAAAAACAAGGTATACACTTATTGTTACTACATATATTATATTCATCATCATCATCATCATCATCATATTAGCCGAAAAACGTCTAGTGGTGAACAAAGGCCTCACGTGTAGACGATCGGTTATAGCGTGTGTCGTCATGTTGGGAGAAATATGCTAGAACTCACCACGCTTGGCAGGTGGTTGGTGAGCGAAAACTGGCTCCTGATCCACAGAAAGCACGCTGCTGTCCATTCATCAGGCTTAGAGTCCCTTACGGCTGGAATTAATAATCAATCTAATCCAAAATCTTTGGATTGGATTATTAATTACGGACGTAAGTCGCCTTTTACAACATTCGCGGGAAGAGATGGAAGTGGTGCTATATAGATAATCCGAATACCACACGGATAAATCGTAAAGTAAAATACTACGTAAATTGCCGACTCCAAATTCTCGGCTTAAGGATTACACATATGGTGAGACAGGTTTTTGAGAATTAAGCTTCTATGTTCTATACTAACTTTAGTTACTTGATGTTTAAATTGACGGTGCTGTCGGCGCAGTGGCTAAGCGATTGGCGTTCTGCACCTTTGCTCGCGGGTTCGCGTCCCACAACGAACAATATTTGCACGTGTATACCGTAGTTGAAAGAAATAAAGCAAAATGTGATAATGGGTACAAACGATATCGATAAATGTAAACAACAATGACGATAAATCTAAATATTATGAAGTCACATCATCATTTCGGCCGAATTAACTCCACTGCTGGACACAGACCTCCCGCAAAGATTAGTCGACTTTTACGACACCCACGGGAGGAGATGGAGTGGTGGTATTCTGAGCCGGCATCACACGGTAAGCGTGGTATCTAATTAAACATTATTATAATGCTATAAAACATTTGGGAAACTAGCTCGCCAGTGAAAACAAAGTTAATCATTACGTAGAGTGCAAATATGGAAAATTCATGTCGATTCTGCAATACCAATTTGCTCCAAAACTTAAACCTACAAAGTGAGTTAATCTTTCTTCTAAAAATAACGTTTACATTATAATTTTATTATTAGTTACATACGTTTTTTTTATTGTTGTCCAGTGGAAATTTTATATGAACTTCCTTCGCCCCGAGGAAGGGCGAAGGGGTATGCCAGACTCCTACCGACTATAACCAATGGAGCGGTCATCTTCGGCACCGAAGGGGGGCTCCAGGTCCTCGTAAGATCACACTACAGATTACTTACATACCTACTACTTATAATACAACAAGAGTGAACTACCAAATAGAGAGTTTAAAAACAGTATTTTTGGATAACACAATGTAGCTAGGTTAGAATTGACACACAAAGCGGAATATAACCGTAACTTTAACCCTTATACGCCCGAAGTTGAGCGGTAATTGTTATCGTTAAATATGACGTCATTTTGACCACTGTTAAAATGGTGCAACCCGTATTTAGATTAACCAGAGATTATTAATGTACAGTTATGATTATTAATGTGTTATTTATAACATTTTGATGTTTTTGGTATATTTTATGGCTACTTTAGATATTCGTGTTTTACATAGTTTTTACCCAACCGGATGACGCCATTACGCCACCAAGGAGGCTGACACTGAAAATCAGTGTTATTGGCGTTATCTCAACGCCTCGGCAATATGCTGAGTGTCAACCAGTTTCTGCACACTTCGGCGCACTTGATTTCTGTTTATTCAATTTAAATTTGAGCCTATAAAAGAACATTCTATTGCCACTTTAAAAAAAAAAAAAAGTGTCTATTTGATAAGTTTTTATTTTTATATAGGTGTTACTTGAGAATTAGTTATAGATTTTTAATTGTCATTTTTTGTTATTGTTTTACCTGCGCTCGTAATACAGAAATAAAAATATTTTCTTTCTTTCTTTTTTCTTTATTTGAGGACTGCTTAGGCGTTGGATATTGTTATAGTTACTTGGTGCTACCAGCCTTAATCATTGACAGAGGATGGGATAGGCTGCTAAATAAAACAACTCCAAAACATAGCTGGCGTAGCCACTAGTAACTAAAGATGGGCTAAAGTGTTATAATTTTTCAATGAATTATACTGCTGTGTTATATTTTTTAAACTGTTGTTTTAAAGTGTTATAGTATTTATTAAAATGTTAGTTGAAATAATGTTATATCTTAGAGTGTTATAACTTATATGTGTCGTTGTATTATAATTAAAGTGTTGTTTATTATAATTATAATGAGTTGTATTTTATTTTTGGTTAAAGCGTTGTTTGTTATAATTATAATGAGTTGTATGTTACTTAGTGTTACATTGTATTGAAAGAGTTGTATTACATTATGAAAGTTAATATTACGGTTTGATTTTATTTAGTCTTTTGAGTTGTATTTGGTACAAAATAAGTTGTTCATATCTAGAACACTTAAATCATTTACACTTTACACTAGACCTATATTTACACCCGGAGGATGGGCTGCAGCGTCCTTCGAATACATTAGCAGCTCAACTGCAATCGCCAACCCGCCTGCCAAGCGTGGTGATTATGGCAAAACCCCCCAATGAGCATACAACATACCGATGTCGGTCGTTGTGGTGATCTTTGAGGGAGGCCTTTGTCCAGCAGTGGACTTTGTTCGGCCGAAATGATGATATTTACACCTTATAGCATACGTAATCGAACTACGATGATGATGATGATGAAAACGAAATTAAAATATTTACTAAACTAAACTACCTACTTGTTCCAAAATTTTGCAAAACCTAAACATTATGTAGTTTGTCGGTAGCAACCGCAAATAAATATTCGCAATTTAAAACCAACGAAATATATTCGGTGCAATGAACTCTAAACTGTTAAAATGTAATTCTTGGAGTTCATTATAAGCTATCTCATTATTTTTGGTTGTAGCAAGTCAAAGTAGCTCTTATTTCTAAGTAGAGAGTGCTCATTTAACCTTGAATAAGTAAAACAACCGCCATCTATTATTAGTTAGATTGAATTACTTAGTTCTTCGATATCGTACGTACATGTACTGTGATCTAAACGAAGCTAGATGGCGCTGTAACCAAAATATCGAAATTAAAATTAAAACAATGGCTATAATATATATTATAACAGTCTTGTTAGATTTCTAATAATTTGTTATACTGCTATAAAAATATATTTGAATATTTAATGTGTTATGTGTTATAACGCCCAACTTTACTAGTAACTATGCCATCCTGTTAGCTACGTCGGTGTCGTAGGAACTGTGCGATCTTTCATCCCATGGACAACAAAGATCATAATAAATGAGATGACGCGTAGCAGACGCTGCTGTAGTCCGTTGTTGTGCCATTAATTCGATAGCTACGTCGTAGGTACATATTGTTATTCGTATATACGTAGGCTAAAGCAAAGACGTGCCTAACTTAGTTCCCAACGCTCGAAGTATACGAAACTCGATAAAACATCGCAACTAAAGTAAAAACAAGTAAGTTATCGGACTTCATATAACGCCACCCATCATATACTCGATTGCAATTTTTTGCCAACTGTTATTTAGATCCTATCAAAGGTAAGCCGGAATTCGGAAGCTTATTCTTCCTAACAATAAACTATACAAATAAATAAAATTGAACTGTCTGTTTGTAATATCAAAATAACAGTTTTTTACTAAATGCAAATGAAAGTATATACGGTGCATCTAACAAAAAAACATTTTTTTGTCTGTCTGTCTTTCTGTCTGTTTGTTCCGGGTAATCTCCGAAACGGCTGGACCGATTTTGACGGGTCTCTCACTGCCAGATAGCTGATGTTATAAGGAATAACGTAGGCTACTTTTATTTTAGAAAATAATTAGGGTTCAGCGCAAAAAAAAACCCTTGAAATCCAATAAATATTTTCAAGTGTCTATGTCGAAGTACTCTAAATTTCTTTGAAATTAAACGCGGGTGAAACTGCGTGTCCCAGCTAGTTCAAAATAAATCTCAATGCAATCAAAGCAAATCTTTGTAACAAGTTGTGTGATGGATAATTCAGGGAGCTATGGGCTCTCAAGATTGGCTTTGTAGCGCTCTAGCTATGTTGTGTAATTGTCTATAAAGTCGAATAAAAGATGAAGAGATCCGTAGAAGAACTAAATTTGCCACGGCGCGGACATTGCTCGTAGAACCGGTGGCCGTTGGGGCAAAAAGGTTCCCGAGGAGGAGAGAGAAAACGAGACCACGCACCGGAAAACGTGGGACAGCCTCCAAAGAGATAGACAGATGGCGAAGGTCACCGATAGTCATTGGATGCGGGTGGCATGTTATTGCTGGTCGTAATCTATGGGGGAGGCTTTTATTCAGCAGTGGATGCCCTTCCACTGATATGATGATAATCATGTGTGATGTACATAACATATCATATACATTCTTTTATTTTATAATTGTTATACCATTCTTTCGTCGTGGGAAATTCTCTTGGACTTGGACCCTGGGGAAGGACTGAGGGGCGTGCCGGGCTCTTACTTAGATTTCAGCCCATCACTTAGTCTAATGAGCCTCGTCTCTGTGCAACTTAGCCAGCCACACGTTCCTTTCAGAGATGCTCGCGGAGAAAGTAATGCGTCTCAGGCCTGCTTCTGGTCAAGTGATGGACTGTTTCAAGTGCGTCACTTACAGGCCGCAACTTATGGAGGCCGGAGATCGGTCAGCGCCCTTCGACGCCCGATGGGTTTTTAGGGGAAGAGAGGTTTATTGGTTTCTTCCCGCCTCTGCCCCTCCGCCTTCATTGCATGCAATCGATCTTACCGGCATGGTCGTGGCGTGCTCTGCACAGGTCGTTCCTTCCAATCCTCCACCAGAAGTCACTGAAGCTCAGACCATTGAACTTTGGGCTCTCGAAGCGCTGGCCATTCGCTCCTCGTGCCATTGATGGAGCACGCGGAGGTTACAGGAGACCGTACGGTACATATCGCCATATTGCCCTGAAGGCCATCGCTCGGTACAGCTTCCGCAGTATTGTGACGTTGCGGGTTGTCAGGTTGATAATTACTTTACGTGGGAATCTTCAAGTCACGAACAAACAGGATTTTTCGAGGGAAGCGTGCATCGTTGACCGCATCACCGCTTAACATCAGGTGAGATATGGTCAAACGCAAATTATACAATATATAAGAAAAAAATACAGAAAGCAATGTTATCGTAAAGTGTCGCTGGCTGGTAAGAAATATATTTTTACTCTGGTTTTTATCCCTTGTTAGACTCGGTCTAAGCTCCGAGGCTTCGAAGCTGAATAATATCTACTTACTGGCCGTGACGTCGCTTTGAGCTCTGATGCTACGACATTTGTTCGCAAATAATCAGCTTATTCCCGCAGCTTGTTACAGTTTACTAATAGGGTACCATAGTATGACGAAATAAGAATGAAGTGACAAGCACTGTAGGCAGGCTTACTTTGAATTATTGTAGCTGTATGGTGCCCGCTAAGAATGACCCATCTCATCCCGTAGTTGCCGTAAAACGTGTCTTAGGTTAGCCAAAGTGTAAAAAGTCTGTAGTGAAGTAGAAGAAAGTAGTGTGACTACACAACTCAGTTTATTTTCTTAGGATTCATAAAAAAATATTACCTCATCCAAGAAGTAAACTACACAATTCAAGTTTTAGATTATTTAGTAGAAACTTTCTACTAAGAGGCAAGTACACTTGACTTTCTGATATTACACACATATGATAGTGGACGTGTGACGTGTCGCCCGCCTAGGCACTTCTCGGGGAGGATTGAGGACCCCCTAAGCCTCACTTTGCGCTGCGCTGCGGAACTGGCGGCACGTGACCATGTGCGCACTGCCATCTTCCCGGGGGTCGCTCGGTGTGAGCAGGCCTCGAATATCTAGCACTGGTGTGGTACCTATCTAGCTCGACCCTTGCTACAGAGTACCTCTATCAACCACCAGTAGTACCATCAATGTCTTTCACCATTCAACGGGAGATACAGAGCGAGAGAGAGAGAGAGAAAGAAAGAGCGGGCAGTGAAATATCATTAAAAAAATTAAACGAATCCCTACCCTACCTGAGAATCAAATAGGCTCAGTAATTATACATTGCAATCCAGTCGATTCATCTGATAGATCAGCAACTGTATAAGATGTACAAAAGAAGCTGATCAATTACCTTCCAAATATTTAGATTTAAACTTCACCTTTCAGAATCATCCAGAAAACTTTTACCAAGTCGTTAGTTTATCGTAATACTTATACTAAAGAAACTCTTTGAAGCCAAAGAGGTATCATTAGACGTACGCCAAAGATTTGTTTAAAAAGAAAATTGAAATTTACAGAAGGTATTTCATTCATTATTGAGCTTTAAGGTAAAGTTAACAAGTAATAGCTGGTTAAAGCTACTTGGGGTTTCAGCAATTACATGTTGTAGAACTGATGGCCGTTGGGGAAAAAAGGTTCGCGAGTCCGGTGACCGCGCACCGAAAAAGGCATGGAATGGCGCGTGGAAATGATGTCTGTAAATTCCCTCATGATACAGGAATGATATGCCGTGTGGTGCCGGCTCAGAATGCCACCACCCCATCTCCTCCCATGGGTGTCGTAAAAGTCGACTAAGGGATTAGCCGGAGGATGGGCAGCAGCGTCCTTCGAGTACATTAACAACGCAACTGCGATCGCCAATCCCCCTGCCAGGCGTGGCGATTATGGCCAAACCCTCCAATGAGCCCACAACACATCCATATTGGTGGTTATGGTGATCTTTGCGGGAGGCCTGTGTCCAGCAGTGGACTTCATTCGGCCGAAATTATGAATGATGACAGGAAAATGCTAGGATGGGGCAACGGTTTATAAAAAGCAGTCGCACAGAACTAGTACTGGTACTACAATTGTTATGGGCAGGCGCGACGCTTACCATCAGGCGGATGCCTGCTAGTCTCGTCATCAAGTTGTATAAAAAAAATAGGGAGTTTTTTTTTTAAATCGTTGCCCCACTCTAGGATTTCTCCTGTGTCGTGGGTGCGTTTACAGACATGAATTCCACGCACAATACACCCAGACCCGGAACAACTACCTGCATACAAATATTTGCTCCGTGTGGGAATCAAACGACCCGGAGCGCAGCAGCCGACTGTATCAACCACTGCACCAACCCTGCCGTATTATGCTGTAATTTCACAATCAAAGTAAGAAGTTCAAGTTATTGACATTTCATTGTTGATTTTCTTTGTGAAAATATAGCAGTATATCTCCATATCTAACACTTTGCAAACACAACTATTGATTACATCATCAGCTTCATGTGCAATTTCAAGTTTAGAGCTTCGGTCGTTTTTAGGGCTCCGAACGGCGGAACTCTTATAGGATCGCTCGTGTGTCTGTCTGTCCGTCTGTCACAGTCAATGTGCTCCGAGTCTACTGGACCGATCAAGTTGAAATTTGGTACACATATAAATTTCTGCGACCCAAACACGGACATGTATGACATTTGTGTAAGCCACATGGATATTCAAAACCATTTCACATTTCAGTCTACTCGTAACCACAGAACACTTACATCTCTTGTGACCTCGGTGAATGGAACTTGATCGAAACGTTGAAGTTAATCAATTGTCAATAATCTGTGCGCAAATAAACCCAATTTTATCTTAAAATAATTTATTCAATTCGCGAAAGCTTAAGACGTTTTATTTTATTGTAAGAACACGTTGAAAATAAATTTGACTCTGAATGGTGAGTGCCTTACGGCCGAACTCAAGTCCCCGCTTTAGCTATTCGAGAAACCTGGTTTTGGTACGGGCAATTCACGTTGTTTAAGTGGGGACTTAACGTTAAATGGCGTTTGAGTATTCGGCCGTTAATGTTTTAAAAGTGTAAACAGGAGACTTATTCGCCAAGTAGTTAACTGAGCCTATTTAAGTGCAATGAGAATGAGATGATGAACGAGAGTTAGAACTTTCAAATGAATTTTCTTAGCTGTAGGTTCGCGGTGTCTGCCCAATTTCTGTACAAAATAATATGGCAATAATTTTCGTATGCTTCAAATTTAATTCTTCAAATTTAATGTTCCTTCAGCATCTGTGATTTTCAATTAGAAGCCACTTTATCATTATTAATTTTTCAGCTTCAAGCGCAAGTATCAAATTATCCTCATTTTATAAATAACTATATGATACTATTATTAGAACTGGAAACGGGATATTTACCATGTTTTTTATTTATTTTGAGTTCCCGCTTCGGCGCTGTTGCTTGTTGAAATATCGGGAACTCAAAATAAATAAAAAAACATGGTAAATATCCCGTTTCCAGTTCTAATAATAGTGTCAGTGACCATGTCAGTTTAAAAACTTATATTTTAATTTAATCATAGTTTTGCACAGTATAAATTAATACTAAGTTGCTTTAGTAGAAATTTAAATCTCTTGCCAACATTCATGCACTAAACAGAGCAGTAAATGCTGTAATCTGTTATGATGTATAACTTTTCTTTTTTGTTTGTGAATAATGATAGCCTGGATTCCAAGTCCTTTGGCTAGGTACTTTATTAAATTGCTTGAGTGTTGCAAGGGGAAAAACAAAAATATGGTTTATACATTGGTGTTCATGCTATGGTGTTCAGAAATAAATACTTTTTCTTTCTTTTTTCTTTCATATAACTATATGATGTCTGATCATCCATAATACTTATACCAGAGAGAAATTATTTGATATTACGTGGTACACTTTACAAAAAAACCGGACAAATGAAGAAGAGAAGAAGAAGAGGGTTCTGTAATTGCTGCATGTTGTCTATTGTTGGATTCGGCCTTGTACCAATAACTGATCCCAAGAACAAACTTAACGTCGTAGTTGAAAAACATGTTTTCCTATACATTCCAACTGCAAACGTAAGTTTGTACGCACAATATGGGTAACAGTAAATCTTCCAAAGATTTATTATGTTATTTTAAGACCATAGATTTCTTATAGGTTTTCCTGTAACCTATAGATTAAAAGAGATATCATCTACAAGTTTTTCAAAATTTTACGCCCAGTTGTTTCGGAGATAAGGGGGGCGAATCGTAAATTTTCATCTATTTTCTTAAATAACTTTCTGATGACAAAATATTTGTTATTTGTGAATGCGAGTACTATGTAGGCTAGTTTTACATTCTTAAACTTAATATCTGTCTGGTGGTCTTGGGTATTCATGTTCATCATTTCGGCCGAATAAAGTGCACTGCTGGACTCATGCTTCCCTCAAAGTTCACCACAGCGACCTATATCGGTGTGTTGTGTGCTCATTGAGGGGTTTTGCCATAATCGCTACGCTTGGTGGGCGGGTTGGTGATCGCAGTTGAGTTATTAATGTATTCGAAGGACGCTGCTGCCCATCCTCCGGCTAATCCCTTAGCCGACTTTTACGACACCCACGGGACGAGATGGGGTGCTGATATTCTGAGCCGGCACTACACGGCAATTTGCTTAATTGGAGTAAAACATCGACCAGAATGTTAGTAAGATAGCAATAAAACTTAATTGTTTCAAAAGTAAGTCAAAACTTAATCCTAGTGCCTTTTGATATTGAATCAATTTTCCTCATACCGTGGGTACAAAGTTCAGGATGGCACTTTTGACTTTTAAAAATGGTACGACGTCCACTGAAGTCCTACTTTGAGCTAAAAGAAGATCCAGACATCTGTTACAGACACGAAGTCACATTTGTCAAAAAAAATCTACAAATGAATATATCTCAAAAGTTTTCATCACGTGTCACGAGTTTTGCTGAAGGAAACATTGGTTTTTGTCGTCGCTTCTGAATTCTTACTTTATCTTTAATGGATCTTTACGTTTACTATTCCTTTTACAACTCAAAACTTCCTTTTGTTCGGTTCCATAGGCATCGGTAGACAAGCTTTTCCTCATCATCGTATAAGCCAAAAGAAGTCCACTGCTGAACAAATGACTCCTCAGCGACCGGTTACTAGTACTCATCATGCTTGACAGGTGGGTTGATGAGCGCAAAATGGCTGCTATTCCAGAGAAGGGACACTGCTGGCCATCTCCCTGGTTTAGTGTCCCTTAGTTACATTTAACAGGACGAGATGGAGTGGTACTTTATTCGAAAACCATTCTGAAAATTACACACCGATTATATATAACGATATCCAGTTCCGTTGCGGAAGTCACGAGTAACAGCTAGTAAGCTATATGTCCCGATCTAAATCGATTGTTTCCTTAACCTAACATTTCCACAGGAACGTTTGGACAACAGGTTAACAGGGAACCGCTTGATTGGGAACTTTAGTGATAACAAATGTAAACACGAAGTTTGGCAACTTGTTATGTTACTATGTGTGTGTTTCAAGTTATCTGCCTCATATTGGTGTTGTATTCATGGCTTTTTGTGTAAGGATGGTTTAGCGAACGTTTGGAAGCTTACTGAACACTCATAGCCAGTTGCACTCACTGATCGGTAAACGATTGGCGAGGTTAAGTAACGCTTGGCGCGGTCACTCTCTGGATGGGTGACCGCATAGTGGTATTTCAACTGAGCGTCTCCGTGCTTCGGAGGGCACGTTAAATCGTCGGTCCCGGTTGTTGTCATTAGACGGCAGTCGTTAAGCCAAGTCGGAGGCCTTTGGGCGGCTTGAACAACTCTGACACAGGGTGGCCACTAACCACGAAAAAAAAAAAAAAAAAAAACATAACCATACGAAATATATACATGTACCATTAGATAGTGTATGGGAAAAAGAATGAAGTTCTTAGTACGATGAGTTTTTTTAGTGAGATTTATAGACTGTTTAGTAATTCGTTTTTTAATAGGTGCATACTGCTTTCGAATTTTCGAGAACCGATTTGAGTCATTCTTATTTAATTTAGTGTTAACTACTCTACAATTGATTTCAATATTTATTTATTTGAAACGTTGCCCCACACTGGCATTTCTCCTATGTCGTGGGTGCGTCAGACATGAATTCCACACACAATACACCCATTCTATTCTATTCTATTGTTGGCTCCCACGGGCTCAGCATTAGCCGAACGCACTTCGACCCTATTGGATCCATTGTGCTGCCCAAAGCCCTGCACTACTCCTCCGCTGGCAAATCCAGAAGTCCCTGTAGGTACTTCGCAATCATACCTGCCTGGAGCCGTGCAAAATCATCAGGCAATGGATAAGCCACTCCTAGATGTTTTGCCCTACGTCTTCCCAGAGCGTCACAGCTGCACAAAATGTGCTGCATAGACTCTTGATTGTCCATACAGAATCTGCATGTATCCGTTGTGCTGAGCTTCATTCTATGGAGGTGCTCCTTGGTGCCGAAGTGGCCTGTCATTGCACCTATATAGTGCCTTAAATGGGTTTTGGTAAGATTTAATAGTCTCTTACACCCGTTTAGTCTTGTGCTGCAGAAAGTTTTGGAATGGTTTAGGCCTCTCGCTTGCCTCCATTCTCTGACATGTTCCTTATCAGCAAATGCATGTAATGCCAGTTGGTAGGTACCCTGAGGTATTCCTACGAAAGGCTCAGGGCCAAAGAACTGCTTACTCGAGCCTGCCCTAGCTAGTTGATCCGCTTTCTCGTTACCTTCAACACCTTCGTGCCCAGGTACCCAGATAAGCTTTACGTTATTGTGTTTTCCTAGTTTGTTTAGTAAGATAACACCTTCCTTGACTAGTTTCGAGTTTACTTTAAAGGAGATTAATGCCTTTAGAGCTGCTTGACTGTCACTGAGTATGTATACGGTTTTTTCCTTCACATTCCTCCTTAGCATTTCTTTAATGCTGACAATTATAGCATAGGACTCCGACTGGAAAACCGATGTATATTGCCCCATGGATTGACTGATATTGCAGTCATTTGACCAAATTCCTGCTCCCGTACCTGATTTCATTTTAGATCCATCAGTATACCAAATGAGATGAGCAGTGTCATTTATGGGCTTGAGTCCTCTCTGCCACTCTTCCCTTGTGGGTATATGTACGCTGTATCTCCTATTGAACATATAGACTGGATTGTCAGCATCACATGTCATGTCCATTAAGTCATCCAGTTCTTTCACAGGATCCAATGATGTGTGTTTTGTGCAGGGCTTGTATCGATTCCACGCGCCTGCCCTTGCAAGTCTATTATGAGATTTTCTTGCCTCTGTTTGTATGTGAATATGAAGTGGTTTAATGTTCAACATCCACTCGAGTGCCATAGTAGGCGTGGTTTTAAAGGCTCCAGTGATGCCCATGCAGGCTACCCTTTGTACCTTCCTTAAGGTGTCTTTGCAGGTTTGTAACAAAGTTCTCGTCCACCATACTGCGCTGCCATATGTTAGTATTGGCCTCACCATCATTGTGTATATCCAGTATATGACCCTGGGTTTGAGTCCCCACGTCTTGCCATAGGCTGAACGGCACATATTGAACACTCTTAGGGCCTTTTTAGTTGCATTTTCAACGTGAGTACGCCACGTTAGTTTCTTATCCAGTGTTACACCTAGATACTTTACCTCCGTGGCCCATTCGATTTTAGTGCCGTACATTTTTAATTCCTTGAGTCCACTCAGGTCTGCTTTATTTGTGAACGGCACTAAAACAGATTTGCTTGGATTTATGGATAGGTTGCTCCTATCACACCATCCCTCTACTTTGTCCAAAGCCTCCTGTAGCAGGTCCGACACAGTGTTCGGGAACTTGCCATTTACTTGTATGACTATGTCGTCAGCATACCCTACTGTATGGAATGGTCCTATATTTAGTTCCACCAAAAGAGAGTCTACCACAAGGCTCCATAGTATTGGGGATAAAACCCCTCCTTGTGGGCAGCCCTTCGTCGCTTTTACAGCTATCTTGTCTCCCAGTAGATTGGCTTGGATAATCCTGCCCTGAAGCATAGTATTTGTCCATTTTATTATGGTGGGTTCTATGCCATGTCTCTGTCAATACACCCATACCCGGAACAACTACCTGCAGATAGTACAAATATTTGTTCCGTGCGGGAATCGAGCCCACGACCCGGAGCGCAGCAGCCGATTGTATCAGCCACGGCACCAACCGTGCCGTAGTGCCGTTTGGTTAAGTGTATCTTATGACATCAGCTCGGTCATTCGTGAGTGGTGACTGTCTACTTAATTAGATAAGTAGGTATCTCAAGATTTTTACGATTTAAACTGATACCTAAATTGGGAAAAGTTCTTACGTTTATTTACACAGAAAAGAAACGTAAACTTTGAACGAAAATACCGACTTTAAAAACCGACTTTACAAAAATATAAAAACAACTAAAAAGAAAAATAAACCTTATTGATGAAGTTGGGCGGCGCCAAGTACAACACGCAGACCAACGAGAAATTATATTTTCATTAATTATTCCAGTTTTATAAATTAGTTATTAGATAATAATCACAGATTTTGTCAATAAGTTAAACGGAAGACGCATGTGCAGAAATAATCAATGCCAAACATCCCTGTCGTCGATCTAATCTTTAGCTTCACATTAAGATTTTTAAATAGGCTTTATCTTTTACCTGATAACATCTGTAAGAGATTTAAACACGAACGAAATCTGTACAAATAAATAAAATTGAAGTGTCTGTTTGTAATGTCACAATAACAGCTTTTTACTAAATGCATATGAAAGTTTATACGGAACAGATAACAAAAATTGCATTTTAAATTGTTTTGTCTGTCTGTCTGGCTGTTTGTTAGATTACCCGGAACGGCTAGACCGATTTTGACTGGACTTTCACTGGCAGATAGCTGATGTTATAAGGAATAACTTAGGCTACTTTTATTTTAGAAAAATAATTAGGGTTCCGTGCAAAAAAACCCTTGAAATCTAATATGTATATTCTATGTCAAGTGTCTGTGTCAAAGTACTCTAAATTTCTTTTAAATTACACGCGGGTGAAACTGCGGGTCCCAGCTAGTTTCTAATAAACTACTACTAATATGTCTATGGCGTGCATTTTTGTTGTGAAAATCGCTTCTTTTAGTTAAAACACTGCGGACATACAAAATATTTTCAAAGATAGAAACGTCACTCTATATCATTGAAAATATTTTTGTGTAAGTAAGTTGATCTTTTTTCATGGTTCTAAGAGAATTGCGAGGAGTTTTAAATAAAATTGTTGCTAAGTGTATATTGAATGCCCTTTATCAACGAAGCCACTTGGACTAAAAAAAGCATGAATGTAATCCGCGAAATTTATTCTATCAAAAGCGTATACATATCTTTAAGGCACATTTGCTCTCATCGATGACTGTCTGTTTGCTAAACGTCACGAGCTGCATTAATTATCAGGGTCAAGTTCAAGCATCTCTGAGATACTTTTATCTAAATCAAGCTCTAAAGAAAACCTTTCATAGAAATATGTACAGCTTCGTGCGTCAACGCATCATCATCATCATCATATCGGCCATACAAAATCCACTACTGAACAAATGCCTCCCCCATAGATTTCCACAACTGTGTCATAATTTTGGGGGGTATTTGCCAATACTCACCACGCTTGGCAGGCGGTTTGGTGAGCGCAGAATGGCTACTGTACTACAGAAAGGACGCTGCTGCCCATCCCTCTGGGTTAGAGTCCCTTTGTCAGCTTTTACGACCTCCACGGGAGGAGATGGAGTGGTGCTATATTCTTAATCCAGACACCACGCGGAGAACGCATCGGTGCACGGTTATACCGTATGTTAGTAAAACTTTGACAGCCATTTCTCCAAGTATTCTTCTTGTACAAGATTCACGGATAATTTGTTTGTTACTCGGATTTATACCAAGACCTTCTCAACAAATTGGATCGACTTCTTAATAACTGCATTCGCTTCATTTTTGGACTTCAGAAGTATGACATACATACATACATACATATAATCACGCCTCTCTCCCGTAGGGGTAGGCAGAGACCACTTCTTTCCACTTGCTACGATCCTTACATACTTGTTTCGCTGAAGTATGACCACATCTCTTTATACCGTTCCCAGCTTAAATGGCTGCCTATCCGTCAGAAAAGACAGAGATCTCTTTGTCTCCTTTCCTCCATTATTAACGATCCTTTTGCTCCTGATTTTCTCAAAAGTTGAGTGAGTTTTTCTAGTGCTGGGTAGGATTTTTCTAGTGTTGGGTAATTCTCATAGCCGTAACTTGCGTGCTGTCTACAATTTGATTCTTCAGTTTCCTTCCCACCGTACAGGTTTTATTTCTAAATCCTTTGCTGTTTCAACAATCAAAATATGGAACGAGCTTCCCCTTGTTATAAAGAAAGCGCCACGTAAATTTTCATTCAAACACACATTTCGGGAATACTTTTTGAATTAGCTGGAATCCTAACTGACAATTACGGGCATGATTAAAATGATAAATAGTACGTATTATATATAGTATACTTTAAATATATGTATTTGACTGTTAGATACAGTATGTATGTAGATTTTTATGTATGTATATCTTATTTTTTAAAAATTGTTTCTCTTTTCGATGCATTTTTTTTAACCCAAAGGTTGACTGGCAGATAATGACATATGGCATTAAGTCCGCCTTGTGTAACATCATTGTGCATAAAAGTATAAATGTATTAATTAATTAATAATTAACAGTGATTACGGTATGTGCCCTCCAGCCTTATGATGCAAAATTTTGTTTTTGTTTATACAACTAAGTATTCTAACGCGTAAGGAAATCTTCATAGACTTCCTCAGCCCTACTGAGCGGCAGAATGGTATAACGGACTATTACTAATACCACCTAGGCAGCCATCTTTGTCAGTACAGCTGGGTTCCAGGATCCCAAAAATATTCTCAGAGTTACAGTTTAATCAATTAAATATGCATGAAAATGAAACGGCCGGGAAAAAATGCATAACTCGAATTTAGTTTGTAAAACGTATTACCTACATCCAGTCCACAGCCTTTTGAATATTTTGAAGTAAGAATGCTATTTGCCGTGTGGTGCCGGCTCAGAATGCCACCACCCCTTCTCCTCCCATGGGTGTCGTAAAAGTCGACTAAGGGATTAGCCGGAGAATGGGCAGCAGCGTCCTTCGAGTACATTAACAACTCAACTGCGATCGCCAACCCGCCTGCCAAGCGTGGCGATTATGGCAAAACCCCCCAATGAGCGAGAACAAATCCATATCGGTGGTTGTGGTGATCTTTGGGGGAGGCCTGTGTCCAGCAGTGGACTTCACTCGGCCGAAATGAAAAAAAAAAAAAAAAAAAAGAATGCTAAAGTTGTCATAAAACGTAATTAATTTTTGGCGACAAAATAATATTCCAGGCGTTTCATTTGAAACTGACATGCAACAATGCCTCTTAAAATAATTTCTCGTAACTCATAAACCCTGTTAATTTTGTAAGGAATAAATTACACCATTTAAGGGTGGAATCTACCAATTTGGCCTGCTTGGTAGTTCGTTAGTTAATTAAGTTATCAAGACAAAGGCACCGGTGTGTCAATAAGAGTAATAAGACAGCAAGACAAGCAGTATTTAGTAGATTGTTTCTGTACTCGTTGTAAAGCACGGAAGTAAATTGATCAATAATATCTGACTGCATTCTTTCATGTGACATTAATTTCTAAAAACACTTTTAAATATATGAATTTTGTTTCTGTTAGATTTGTATCTGTGCTTTGTAGTCTTTTATTTTATTTTAATTTAACATTTTGAATGTTAAGTAAAAATAATTCATACATATTTATAATCCTAGTGATTACACAACTAGTTTTTTCTTTTTTTTGTTGCCCTTCTCGCGTACATTTCAGGGAAATGTGGTTGCTTAACCGGTCATTACACCACTACTATGTAATTTACAATTAATCTGTGAACACCGCTGTGGGCTACAATATTGTTTAAATGTTTCGTGTAAAATTATTTTTTAATAATTTATATTGTAGCTGTTTATTGCTCCATTTTCATAAATAAAAAATAAAATAAATGTATAATACCTTCTGTTGAATTTTCTGTGTGTCTAACTCTTACGGCACAGAGACGCGGTGGCTTACTATGGGCTTCATATGAAAGCTCAAGGTCACTCAGCAGAGAGAGTTATGCTTGGAATTTCACAACGAGAACAAATCAGAAATGATGTCATCCGTAGAGGTACGTGTGTTGCCGACATAGCTAAAAGGATTACTAAGCTGAAGTGCCAATGGGCGGGGCAAATAGCTCAATGTTTCATAATATGATTAAATAGGCATATACTTAGATAGAAAAAAGATTAAATTAGCAGATTGAACTCAAAATAATTACTCACCCTGTATTTGGTGCATACATAAAATTAAATCGAAACCGCAGAAAAATTAAACTCGCCTCCTTGTGAAAATGCTTCGAGCTAGCTGGGCAGCAGAGAGGCATAGTGCGACCGACGGTTTCCACTGATATTCATTTGCTTAGGTTTTTTAAAGCTATTATTGTATTGACCACCATTGCCCGCTGGCTACTATTGCTTTCTTTTCCCCTGGACAAAATAACTTTTTTAAGCTGTAACGACACCTGTCACCTTAATCATCTTGCGACCACGAAAGCTGCATAGTGTTCGAAACATTAGAAACCACAAAAATCATCTATACAAATAAATAAAATTGAAGCGTCTGTTTGTAATGTCAAAATAACAGCTTTTTACAAAATGCATATTAAAGTATATTTGGAACTTAGACAAGAATTTATAATTTTTTTGTTGGACCGATTTTGATGGGACTTTCACTGTCAGATAGCTGATATTATAAGGAGTAACTTAGGACTATTTTAAGAATTGGTTTCCTTAAAAAAAAAAATTAAAACCATTAAACCTAATATATATCGTTTTTTTTAATTAAACGGCGAGTGAAACCGCGAGACATAGCTAGTTTATATACAGAAAAGCTTTTACAATATCTTAAAAGATAAAAGATAAAGATAAAAAATATTTTTATTCATGTAAACCATATACAGGCACTTATGAATCGTCGAGACTTTAATTGCCGCGTTCCAAGATGTAGATTTCCTATGGAGAAGAACGGGCAAGAAACTCCATGGTTACTCTTTTTAAATCATATTAAATGTTACAATATTTTATGAGCACATTGTTGTAAAAATCAAGGTTATGTGAAAACAATGTAGGAGAAACGAGTCTAAACTTCTTAAAAAGTCTACAAAACAAGCCTGAATGTATTTTTTTAAGGTTTTGATTCAGTTGTCATGGCTGCATTTGGCTGACCAGTCCCAACAGACGGCACCCGTTCACGAGCATGACGTATGCATCAGCGTCGCTTAGCTCAACCATATTGCAGGGAAACTTAGCGACCCAATACACGACGACACCATCAGCAGAACACTTGAGCGAGCATGACATACCTAAACTGCCAGACAACTATCACGTCAATAAAACAAAATACAAAACAACCCACATGGTTCTCGCACTGCCAGTACAGTAACAAATCAAAATAAATTGAATATTTAAAAATAAACAAGTCATTAAAGTAATTTAAAAAATATAGAATAATCGAATGTCATTATATGAAGTAATACAATAGATTAATCAAATGTCATTATATGAATTAATATAATCCATTATAGGTAATATTGACATAATTTAAATTTCAACATAAAAAAAATGGCAATTGTATTTGATAAATACATAAACCAAGAATGTCAGTATAAGCCTATGAAAATTAGAGCAGCTCAATCCCAAGCATATTTGTCGTCCATATACTCTGTAACTTTATAGAAACCCTTTCTACACAGCTTCTGCTTTATAATGGACTTGAATTTATTAAGACTTAATTTTTGAATATGACTTGGGATTTTATTGTAAAAACGCACAGATTGACATATAAATGATTTGGTTATCTTCTGGAGCCTAGTGGCAGGAACAACCAGTTTATGTTTGTTCCTGGTATTAATACTATGGATATCACTGTTTTTCTTCATGTCTATCCTGCCTGTCTGTTCGTCTGTAAGTGAGTCCGTGCCGTTTTACTTCTACTTCGATAGACGAATATTATTATTAATCAGTTGAGCTCCTTAAAAAGTATTCTTATAAATATTGTTCTCTATTTTTTGGTTCCTTGGAACCCCAGTTTTTGCGTGGCCATGTTTGCCATTCTTATTCATTGCAACATTGTTTTGAGGTGCGAAATCTTACTATGAAAAAAGGACTTTTTGCTTTACTTGATTTCTTTGGGCCGTTCTCAAAGATATTGTGCGTACGTGGGCAAGTACATGATAAAGCACACATGCTGTCTCACTGTTTCTCATGGGCCCGTACTTGCTCTTATCTACATTTTATCACATTATTTACTGGGCTGGCAGAGGGCGCACATCTGCGACTTTTGGCTCCATCTAATGGGGCTTACAATTACCAACGTATGCCGTATTTATGTGGGTGAAGTTATATTGTAACCCAGACGATTCGCTGTGGCGATCTTTGGGGATGGCCTATGTCCAGCAGTGGAGGTCTTTAAGCTGGTATAATAATAAAAAATGAATTCTCTATAAAAATATCCCCATCACAAGGGGCTCTATTATCATGGGGTCTGTTTACAGCCTTACATGAAAGAAACCATACGTGTAATACACAATTAAGCAACACCTTTGTATCATCATTTCGGCCGAATAAAGTCCACAGCTGGACACAGGCCTCCCCCAAAGATCACCACAACCACTGATATGGGTGTGTTGTGGGCTCATTGGGAGGATTTGCATTAACCGCCACGCTTGGCAGACGGGTTGGCGATCGCAGTTGAGTTGTTAATGTACTCGAAAGAGGCTGCTGCCCATCCTCCGGTTAATCCCTTAGTCGACTTTACGACACCCACGGGAGGAGATGGGATGGTGGTATTCTGAGCCGGCAGCACACGGCTTTGTATAGTGGAACATAAATGCATGCACGATAAATATATAAAATAAAACACTATTCTTAATTTTCTCGACGTTTCGAACACTTTGCAGCGTCCGTGGTCACGAGCAGTCTGTATAGCAAGTATGTTTTTTTCAGGTTTTATTATGAATAAATGTGAGTATATGGGGTAGAACAATAAAATATTGTTTTATTTCATTTTATATTTCTAATATTTGTGTATTAATAATATAATAATTATAGGTGCTAGGGCTGCACGTTGCACGTTTAGATGCTGTACGTAAGTATATAGAATGAATGAATTAAACGCGATATATTTCAATTGAAAAAATGGAACGAATTTGTAAAATAAAATTGTTTACAAAGTGAAAATTGTTTCTGTAGTGTTATGTTTATTCCAGACAGAGTCGTCCAAGGGTCTGACAATGTATTTCTCCAATAAGTTTATATCATTTAATATATTGAAAGTAGTCTAGACAATCGTGTCTACGCAAGGCATTCTTTTGTTGTACTTTCGCAATTGGCGATATCTGCTCTACATTGACGAGCGATAGGGGCAAGTAAGCGGCAGGATTTAGGTGCAAAGGAAGGTCATCTGTGGGTCCCACTAGAGATGGCGATACGTGCCATACCATACGCACCATATGTGCAGATATTGGCCATCGAAGGAAGTCCATGATAATCATTTATTTTTATATATATTACATCTCTAAAAAGATAGATGTATAGGTCTATCGAAGTAGAATCATGACGGCACGGACTGACACACAGACTAACAGACATGCAGATAGACGTGAAGAGATAACAAAAAAGCCGATTATATTGCATACTATAGATTTATGTTTTTCCTAACATTTCGAACACTTCTTACGCGTACCGCTAAAGAGTACGAACTCCTGGCCAGAGACTGTTCTCGGATAGTTACAACCTAGAATTTGTCAAGTGAATAGTGAATAGAATACTTCTAGGTCCTCCGTCGACCGCATCGTCGCTTACATTGACATAGTGGTCAAACGCAAGCCGATTCTATACAAAAACTGTTTTAAAATTGTGTAGTCCCATTTCGCGTGGTGAGTCCCTACCCTACCCTCTCTCAAAATAGGTTGCAACGCCACTTGTGACTCACGCGCCCTTTTGCCCTCCTCCTGTATAAAAGGTAGGTTATTACTGTCATAAAAATTACATTAGTGCATGTTCATTATGTTTACCTATGTTTGAAAGATATCTTCGTCTTATTTATCTGTACAACAGTTATTACGAAAGGTTATTACAGTGTTGACAAATGTTCAAAGGACTTACTATTTGTCCTATATAATCTGTTTGCTGAGCAGTTGGTTCATGTTGATTTATGTAAACTTTGATGGCAATTTGTTTTGGTGAAAACAGATGTATTTACTAAAGGAATTATTTTAACTAAAATTACAGATACCACAAGACTAGAGATTATTTTGAATTTCAGTGCTTGAATTTTTAGGGGAAAGATTCTTCGCTGCAGAGTCGGAGTAAGAATTGTGACCAGTAATAGCCATTTGCACTCACTAATCGATAATGGATCGGTGTGGTCAAGCAAGGCTCCGTGCAGTCAGTCTGTGGATCGTCCGCATAGTGATATTTCAAATGAGCGTCTCTTTGCTTCGAAGGGCACGTTAAATTGTTTGTCGCGGTTGTTGTCATTAGACAGCAGTCATTGAGCCAAGTTGGAGGTCTTTGATCGGCTTCAACAACTCTTGGCCACTGACCACACAAAACGAAAAAGAAAAGAAAGCGATAGATGATAACCCCATCAATGGGGACCTAGTGCCGACGTCCTACTAATTCTAGGTCAAAACCAGTCCTTGGGGGTCACGGGTGCGCAGATTGGGAGTTTGCATGCTCATACCGAGTCACCCCCGGGAAGACGGTGACGCGTGGTCACGTGCCGCCGTGTGCGCAGCACAGCGCAAAGCGAGGCTTGGAGGGATCCTTTACAGAGTGAGAAGTGCCTGGGGTGGCCTTCTTACAGCCGCCTGCCCTCCGCTCCGTGGGGGTGACCGCTTTACAGTCAGCCCCTTTGAGATGTGCCTAAAGGCGTGGCACCAATGGGCGGCTCTAGTGTGATCTTACAAAGACCTGGTGGCTTCGGTGCCGAAGATCACCGCTCCAGTGGTTTTAGCCGGTAAGTGTCCGGCATACCCCTTTGCCCTTCCCCGGGGCGAAGGAAGTTCTATGTAGAATTATCACTGGTCACGAAGAAAAAGAAAAAAAAATGCGAAACTGTTTGAAATGTTTTTCTAGGAGAGTGTACATCCGTGCGGTGTCCAGATTAAGAATATAGCACCACTCCCATCTCCTCCCGTGGATGTCTTAGGGACTCCTAACCAGAGGGATGGGCTGCAGCGTAACTTTTGTGGAACAGAAGCCATCCAGCGCTCATCAACCCACCGATCAAGCAAGGTGCTGACAATTTCCCCCCACAATCACGACACACGGCATGTAGCCGGTAGTTTATGGGGGAGGCATTTGTGGACATCTTTTGGCTGATATGATGAAGATACAAACAGTTAACTCGTACAGTCATGAGCTTTTGCATCTCCGTGTTCGCATAATTATGCGATTACAGATAAGGTACTTCAGGACACAGGCTAAATCGGCAACGAAGCTTCGTGTCTAAAAATAGATTACTTATTTTTAAAAGCTGTCAGATCTAGATAAAAACCGTTTATAAAACTAAAACCCGACTACGAAAATGCACAACACAACTCTAATTGTTTGTGTAGACAGATTTCTGACAGTCAATGCCAAAAACGGCTTTTGGTTGATTTATTGTATTTATTACCGACTTCAAAAAGGAGGAGGTTCTCAATTCGATGCGTATTTTTTATTTTTTTTATTTATGTACACCAATTACTCCGAGATCTGTAGACCGATTTGAGTGATAATTTTTTAATAGGTCCATAATGCTTTCTAATTGGTCTCATATAAATTTCATTACATAAGATTGAGTAGTTTTTTAACCAGCGTCAATAAACAGGTTTAATTTGCTGCGCTTACCTAGATGATGTCTTAATAGTTTCGATTCTTAGAATTATTTTTAGTGTTAGATACGGATACCAAATCGGGAAAAGTTCTTCCATTTATTTACACTTAAAAGAAACATATAAAGCTTTTTAACAAAAAAAAAATCCGATTTCAAAATTCTATTAAAAAGTTAAATCTCTGATAAAAGTTTTATTTATTTATTATGTTGTATTGTTCGTTACTTATTTTTCTTTTATATTGTTTTGAGCGGCCAATGCCTGTTAGTGATAAGTGAGTTTTGAATTGAATTGAGCTTGATAAGTATATTATGGTATTAATTCACATTGTAATTTTCTTTTTATTCAATAAGTGCATTTTGTGTTTTGAAATATGTTTGGTGAATGAGCTTTCGGAACGGGTTATCTTCTGCAAATATCCACCCATCTTCACTGCCAGACAGACTCACAAATTTAAGTATCTTTAAATTGAATACATTATTTAGTTTAGAGAATTTATAATACTTTTAATTTGATGTAAAATTGTTACTCTTTTCTGCTTTGAAAGTTAAATGCAGTTTTAAAAGCACTTCGTTTAAGTTTAATTTTGTAATAATGGTACAGAAACTTGAAATATTTAATATTTTAAATTACGAATAAGATATCTTAGTCTGGTTTGAACCTCTCAAACCTCTTTTCATGACTGCAATGAAAAATGAAAGGTTTACATCTAAGTTAGTACGAGTAAGTAAAGGTTATGCGTTTTATCTTTTAACCATACAAAGGGGATTGCCCATTGTACTTAGGACCGTGGGCCCAGAGTGGACAGTCAAATATTATAAATGTGTTTCAGTTTTTAGTTTCATAATTGTGTAATATATGAGTAAAATCCATCAAAAAGTACGCCACGCTGTTACAATGAATACAAAATGTTAGTAAAAAATACATTTGCGGAGAAAAATATTTGAATGATGTGCATTGATTTGTGTCTGTGGCTAACTATTGATACCTTTGTTGTTTTAATATTATTTTGGATTAAAACTGAACTTCAAAATCGTCAAGGAAATCTAATAACACGCAGAAATCACATTCACGGTACGCGCAAACAACAAATAGATAATATTGACATTGAGTGACAGGTGACAAATGTCAATAGTGATGCCATATTTCAGAAAACTTAAGTCTAAAAATCTAAATCGATATCTCAGTGATAGAAAATTTGTTTTAAGTGCTATATATACGATATTTAATTTGCTTAATTTATTTAATTATAGTGCTATATATCGAGTTAATTTTAATAATACTATTACTAACATCATTTATTATTAAATAAACTGCAAGACGTTTTGACAGTTGGAACGGATTTACGTAATCAAAATAACGAGAATCGATTAAAGTATTATTGCCAGTAATAATAATTGTTTTAATTGATGGCTAATCAATCTGGATCCCATATAAATCCAAAAATAAACCGCTGATAGACTTTAAACTAGGGTTAAAAATTGCATTTATATTTGTCTAAATTACTCCAAAACTCAATCAAGTCCTATTAGTGTGTCCACGATTGGGCCGAGAATGGGCAATCCCTTTTATATTGCTCAAAACTCAATACAACACATATTTCAAACGCAAGATATTTGTGAATTAATTAGTGAAGGATATATAATAAAACAAACTATTTTATGTACCTTGCTCTGGCTCAATCCATTTTAACTTATTGCATTCCTATTAGGGGTGGTGTCTGTGAAATAAAGTTCTTAGAAGTAGACAGGGGACAGCGTACCTTATTGAAGACTATTGCCAGAATATTGACATCACTCAATATTTAAGACCCACTAAACTATTTGAAACCGTGTGGTGTCCGGATTAAGAATATAGCACCACTCCATCTCCTCCCGTGGAGGTCGTAAAAGGCGACTAAGGGACTCTAAACCAGAGGGGTGGGCAGCAGCGTCCATTCTGTGGAACAGTAGCTATTCTACGCTCACCAACCCGCCTGCCAAGCGTGGTGAGTACTGACAAATTCCCCCCAATATGATGACACAGTTGTGAAATCTATGGGGGAGGCCTTTGTTCAGCAGTGGACGTTGTATGGCCGATATGATGATGATGATGAAACTATTTGAGACGCCTGTTTCGTAAGAAATATTAGATTAAAACTTATTATTATTAGTAATTATTGCATAATTAGATTCTGAATGATGATTCCGATGATTCTGTTACCAGTGATGACATATGGAACAGCGACGTGGTCACTCACAATAGGCCTCATAAGAAAGCTCAAGGTCACTCAGTGAGCTATGGAGAGAGCTATGCTTGATATTTCTCTACGAGATCGAATCAGAAATGAGGAGATCCGTAGGAGAACTAAAGTTGTCGACATAGCTGAAAGGGCATATTAAGGGCCGTCACCTATACCAGTACTTTCCATCCATTCGTGAGCGGTTGGCAAGTGCATGGTTGGAAGTTGATCATTGCGTGGCTCAATTTCTCACCGGCCATGGTAACTTTAAGAGTAAATTGTTTAGCTTCAAGCTTGTCACCTCACCATTCTGCAAATGTTCAACACCGGACTGTGAATATGAACAGTCTGCACATCATATCCTGTGGGAGTGTATTCTTTGGCAAGATGAACGCAATATTATGTTTGACAGCATGCAAGTTACATCCGGGGTTGTTTACTATACAGATCTTGTTGCGACTAGGACGAATTTCCGTGCGTTCAAGTGTTTTTGCCATACCTACTATTGGAATCAGTCACAATAGCTCACAACATAGGACCCGTAAATAAAAAAATTGTACCCGTGGTGCTTGGCAACTGGGCTTAACCCTGTTGTAAACTCCCATTTATTGTGCCTATGGCCTATCGTTTTTCTCTGTCTCCTGCTTGCAACGGAGGGAAGTGGAACGTATATTCTTTCATACTCCTCCTTTATCTTTTCTGATTAATTTCGGTGCGGGTTCCAAGACAGTTATTCATTTCTCTGGGACACACCGAGCTTCATTGATCGGTGTTCTTTTCGGTGGTCGCCATTGTAGATCCTGGCTTACAGGAGTTGCAGTGGTTGGGAATGTGTGGCGGGCTTGTCCCAAACAAAAAAAAAAAAAAAATAGCTGAAAGGATTAGTAAACTGAAGTGGCAATGGGCAGGGCACATTGCTCGTAGAACTGATGGCCGCTGGGGCACAAAGGTTCTAGAATGGAGACCGCGCACTGGAAAACGCAGCGTGGGACGACCTCCAACGAGATGGACAGACGACCTGGTGAAGGTAGCTGGGAGTCGTTTGATGAGGGCGGCATGTAACCGCTGGTTGTGGAAGTCTAAGGGGGAGGCCTTTGTTCAGCAGTGGACGTCCTGTGGCGGATATGATGATGATGAGATTCGAATTGATGAAACAAGTTCAATCTAA
Organism: Diloba caeruleocephala; assembly: GCA_947459985.1. Classification (NCBI taxonomy): domain Eukaryota; kingdom Metazoa; phylum Arthropoda; class Insecta; order Lepidoptera; family Noctuidae; genus Diloba; species Diloba caeruleocephala. Next base: position 21,118,688 of record OX381625.1, read on the forward strand.
CAGTACTATGTATTTTTTTTTGTTATAAAGACGTTGCCCCTCACTTGGATTTCTCCTGTGTCATGGGTGCGTTTACAGACATGAATTCCACATACAATACACACAGACCCGGAACAACTACCTGCAGATCATACAAATATTTGTTCCGTGCGGGAATCGAACCCACGACCCGGAGCGCAGCAGTGGACTGTATCAACCACTGCACCAACCGTCGTTAAATTGAAGATGAATAATATATCAATCTGTATCTGTGTTGCCATTACACGTGAATCAAATTATCCACCCACATAATATCTAGTTACGATGACATAAATCTTGATGTCCTGACTTCGTGTGATCAATATTATTTTACCTGAAAAAGAGACTAAAGGAATGAGTCGCGTCGTAAAAGGGGGGAATCCCTTTACTACAACGAGAGGCATTAACGGCAGAAAGGACGGGAATTTTTATTTGTTGTGTTTTAGTCGATACATAGTTATCACCGTTGGTAGCTGTATCCTGGAGTATTTTATAGCGGTGCTTTTCATCACTGAAAACTCAGCTTTCCATGCACAATTAAACCTCTATTGGGGAAATAATCAATATTCGGCTATACTCCTCTCCATTTCCTCCTATGGATGTCGTAAAAGGCGACTAAGGGAATCTAAACCAGAGTGACGGGCAGCAGCGTTCTTCCTGTGAAGCGGTAGCCATACTGCGCTCACCAACCCGCCTGCCAAGCGTGGTCAGTATTGGCAAATACCCCCAAAATGATGACACAGTTGTGGAATCTACAGGGGAGGCCTTTGTTCGGCAGTGGACGTATAAATGGCCGAGATGATGATGATGATATGATGCTGTACAATGTAGCAAACTATGACAGGTCGATTACACGATCAGAAGTTAACATAGCTACCTGTACCACATGTGTCATGATTATCATAATTTCAGCCGAAGGCTGTCCACTGCTGCACAAAAGCCTCTCCCATAAAATTCTAGAACGGTTATTTGCCACCCGCATCCAACCACATTCACTGGATTGTATGTTCTATGTCCATCCGTAGTTCACTTTGCGTTTTCCGATGAGTAGTCCTCACTCAAGAAAGTCTTTGCCTCAACAGCCAACAGCTCTACTCTCCGAGCTATGTAGTTTACATAAATGTAGAATTGTAAGCTTTGCAAGTAACTAAATCTGCATCTAAAATTATCCTAAACTGAAACATTGTGTTATTGTTACAGCAACAATGCGGCTACCTTCAATTAGTTGGCCGTTTTGTTTGTTCGCAACTGCAGGCGACCGCTATATATATAGCGATTATCCCAAAGCTCCAATATTTAGTGAATTAGGCATGGTTTGGAAGAAGCGGGTTGGTCGCATATGTAGGGTTTATCCAAAATATATTGAAATGGGCTTTTCATGATCTGTATGTATGTAGGTACTTTATTCATAAACTCTTACTGTTATTATGAAAGTTTGTGTGAGACTTCATCAAGCCCAAATGGTCGAACGGATTCTCATGAAATGTAGAGCTAGATTAAGTATGTCGTGGAATAGTTATTTTATCTACCGTACAATTTTGAAATTAGTTTCGATGCACGCAGTAATCACTCACAGTGTCTTGATGTTTCTTAGTGCGGTGTGTTGTTTGGAACTTTATTATTTTAATGACTGGATTCCAAACAGGTGGTACCTGCTAACCATCGTCTCTATTGAAATAGGATGTTTTTTAATTTCAATAGTCTCACGAAACATTCTAGGTTTTTTAATTCGGTGTTACAAAATAGTACCTATGTTGGCCGGCGGGAGTGCCTGAAGCCAAAGCCCCGACTCCCATTCGCCCACAGCAAGTACAAGAGCACGCTCTACAGCATTAGTGGACGTAATGATTGATTCCGCACCAAACTGCAGAGCGGCTCGTCCCATTGTCTTTGGGAAGAAGGATTGCCGGGAAAAACCGTATCCGGGCAAGTCATTTTCCAAGCATTCACAGCATCAGTCAAGCAGTGTACCTCAAAATCAACCAGTGTGGATGGTAAGATTTTCCTGGTTACTTAATCTGAGGACTGAGGACAGGAATGCCGGCAGACTTATACTGGACATTTTGTGGACTATTATAACATAATAAATGCAATTTTAAGTGACGGCATGATTGGCGCAGTGGCTGAGACAGTCGGCTGCTGTGCTCCGGTTCGTGGGTTCGATTCCCGCACGGAACAAATATTTGTATGATCTGCAGGTAGTTGTTCCGGGTCTGGGTGTATTGTGTGTGGAATTTATGTACGTAAATGTACCCACGACATAGGAGAAATCCTAGTGTGGGGCATCGTTAAAAAAAGAAAATTGTTCCAATTTGTAGCAAAGCATCATATCAATTATCTGAAGTTACAAAAATAAATTATGCAGCGTCAGAGAGTCGCAGAGTACAGAAGGGAATCGTTAGCCACACATCTTTACCATCGATATAATGGATATTAAAACGCGCTTAATCAAAGATTTGAATTTTAGTTTTTGTAAATCGTTAATACTACAAGGAATTTCGTTGTAGAACCTAATACTGTATCCCATAAACGACTTGCTGGTTCTGCTAAGTCTAAAGCCAGGAAATACAAGCTTGTTCTTATTGCGAGTATTGCGGTTATGCACGTCACTATTTTCTATTGAAACTAGCAATGTTTTTGCGGATATACACAATATTTTGGAATATTTATAAGGGTGGTAAAGTTAGTATGTTTATTTCCTTAAATAATTCCCGGAGTGACGCGCGATAGCCCATATTATAAGTAGCTCGGACTGCTCTTTTTGTAATATAAAAATAGTCTCGACATCGGTAGCTGATCCCCACAGTAGACATTAGTATGTCTAATACTGTGAAAGTACGCAATATATGCTTACTAACCTAGCTGTAGCTAAGAATCGCTTTACTCCCTCGTTTATTGTGTACCGCCAAAGAGTAGAAGTTACTTGACCGCCGCGTCACAACTATTCCATCCGAACAAGCCCTTAGTATAACATTTAAAGTTAAGCGTATACGAAGCAGTGTAGAACATATGTACAACTATTTTACGGTATTCACTAACTGGGTACACCACTACCGGCGGGGAATGAGCTTCTGTGTAGAATAGAGTTGCACAAAATATGGTATCGGTTAATGCAGTGTGATTTTGGTTTTGAGGAAAATTCATTACGTCCGTGAATTAAGTTCTTTTACCACGCAGCTGACCAAGTAACATGTTACTATAATTAACCTTTTTGATAAGATAAGATAGATAAAAAGATTGTTATTCATTTAAACCATTGTTAGCACTTATGAATAGTCAAGACTTTACTTGCCTCGTTCCAAGATATAGATTTCCTACGGAGAAGAACGGGTAAGAAACTCGCATGGTCTTTTAAAATCATGTAACAATATTTATGAGTTCAATGTTCTAAATTCGAAGTTCGAAAATTCAGGTTATGTGAAGACAATGTTCCTACATTAAACATAGTAAGGTCTAAACCTTCTAAAAGTGTCTATATCAAATCAAAAACCAGTTGAACATGAAAAGTTTTTTACAGAAAAAAAAACAAAAGAGAATCGAAGATTATTTTCTTTATTAATATTACAAATATGTATCTGTATTTTTTCTATATTATACTCTCCTAATTATTATTCCCCTTCGTATTTATCTTCTCACTTCCAGTATCTTTGTTCCAACCACAATAAATATCTTCGTTCTAGTAATAATCGTCTTTTTCAATGTCCCACTCATAACTCTGGCTTTAATCATTCTACTTTCTTCGTCCAATCTGTTTTACTGTGGAATTCGCTCCCCCTTGAAATCAGAATGGCTAACAATCGGAACAACTTTAAAATTAAATTACGAAAATACCTTTTCAAAAAGACATCTGCAGATTCATCTCAACTCTGATTCTATTTTTTTTTTCTCATATGTGTCTATTTATCATATAATATGTATGTATGTGTTTATTTCATATATATAAATATATTTTTATACATGTAACGTTTATGTACGTCTATGTATTTGTATAATATGTCTTCGCATCTATACCTTTCTTTCATATTTTGTTGGTGCATCTACCTTATTGTCCTCTGCAGCACCCAAAGGTCGTCTGGCAGAAAATGCCTACGGCATTAAAACCGCCTTTGTACACTAGTGTACATTAAGTATAAATAAAAAATAAATAAATAAATAAGTATCTGAGCTATGCCTGCCAGTATTTTTTTTTCTTACCGAGGAGTATGTCGTTCTCACTACTTTTTTATCCCTCCTAGTATACAGTATTAAGTTAGTTACTTCTATAAAAATACATATTTATTGAAATAAAATTTGGTATCGGTTTCGGGTAATGTTCGTCCACCCCTATAGCTTGCGCGTGTTCAATTAACTTAGTAAAGTTAGTCGTTCTCATTAAAACCGGATGTACCAAGTTTGATATCTGTGCCATGCTAACGTGCATATACTCGAATAATAAGTCTTTTTTAGAGTTTCGTATTAAAACAAAATTTATTCCGTCTTCTTAATTTTTTCCGTTTAGTTGTCCATGAGTCGAGATTTTGAATATAAAACCACTACGTACTTTATGTCCTCCAATGGATGTCGTAAAAGGCGGCTAAGGGACTTTAAACCAGAGGGATGGTCGTCATTTTAGGGTAATTTGCCAGTACCCACCACGCTCGGCAGGCAGGTCTGTGAGCGCAGAATGGCTGCTGTTCCACAGAAGGTGCCGCAGCGTGCTGCCTATCCCTCTGATGTTAGAGTCCAGTAGCTTTTTACGATATCCACGGAAATAGATGGAGTAGTGCTATGTCAACTTTTCTTTTGCCTGTATCTTGAGCTGTTCGAGTATGTAACTATGATACTAGGATGCATAGTATATAGTATACCTCATCATCATCATATCAGCCACAGGACGTGTTATAGTAAAAGGATTTCCCCTTTTTACGACGCGACTCATTCCTTTCGTCTCTTTTTTACGTAAAATAATATTGATCACACGAAGTCAGGACATCAAGATTTAGAAGTAACTAGATATTATGTGGCTGGATAATTTGATTCACGTGTAATGGCAACACAGATACAGATTGATATATTATTCATCTTCAATTTAACGACGGTTGGTGCAGTGGCTGATACAGTTGACTGCTGCGCTCCGGGTCGTGGGTTCGATTCCCGCACGGAACAAATATTTGTATGATCTGCAGGTAGTTGTTTCGGGTCTGGGTGTTATTGTGTGTGAAATTCATGTCTGTAAACGCACCCACGACACAGGAGAAATCCTAGTGTGGGGCAACGTTTTAAAAAAAAAAAAAAAAATGTTATAATTGGTATTGCGTTTCTTAACACCTAACTTATCACATATAATGACTTTTTTTACAAAGGCTTCCCGCTTTCTGTCCGATTACAAGTCTATTCGGGTTTCGTGTATTTCTAGAGATTATGTCATATGATTTATCGAACAGCTCGACAATGTTCTTTCTGACTAACAATCATACGTCGAAAATATACATACACGGAAGTGGAAATCTATTGTTTTCTTTTTAAAAACCTTTTTGAGTGTTTCTGAATGTGAGTTCTATGTCTGTAAACTGTACCCACGACATAGGAGAGATACAAGTGTGGGATATCATTTTTTCGGTAGTGATATTGAATACGAGTATATAAGTATATGAACTTTACTCTTTTTGTTGTCTGCAAGCACATACAGTGTCACATGCAAAAACGTTAGAAAAATCGGGTTCCTTCTCTCTCGACCATAGTGATCGGGGTATATGAGGGAAAGGGAAGGAAACAGGAAAAAACGAAAGCTCAATTATGGCAATAATAGTTTTAATTTTGAATATAGAAGGCACACACAATAGATTACGTTGTTGCGATTTTAGGAACTTAATTGAATTAATTTGACCATAACTTGGCGTACTGTGTAGACGGCATATAATTAACACAGCCATCAATCGATTGTGTCACGAAGGGATTCCAAACTTAACAAATTATCAGGCTTTGCAAATATTGGCAGCAAATTGTATTAATCTTTTAGCTGTATTTGATAAATGATCTCGTCATCTATCTTTGTCATGTAGGGTTGTGAACAGTAATAACTTTTTATTACTTGATCTATATAAATCACTCATAGTGGAAGGGTATGTCCTACTCACTGCTTGCTTTCTGCTCCACGATTCCACGGATGTGCAAATTGGCCAATGAGTGCAGTGGTCATCATATCGGCCATTTACACGTCCACTGCTGAACAAAGGCCTCCCACATAGATTCCACAACTGTGTCATGCTTTTTGGGGGGTATTTGCCAATACTCACCACGCTTGGCAGGCGGGTTGGTGAGCGCAGTATGGCTACCGCTTCACAGAAGGGACGCTGCTGCCCATCCCTCTGGTTTAGATTCCCTTAGTCACCTTTTACGACATCCACGGGAGGAGATGGAGTGGTGCTATTTTCTTAATCCGGACACCACACGGATTAGTGCAGTGGTGACACTGATATATTCCCAGAATCAGTTTCCCATTTTCGAAATAGTGTTAAGCGCTGTGTGGTCGCAATTAAAGTAACTTAGTGATTGCGATTCATCATCTAGTTTAGTATAGTTTGATATTGATCCAGAAGGAGCGATGTTGCTTATTTAATATATAGGATGTCCAGTAAATAGCACGACATACTGCAGAGGGTGAGAGCTTGGGTCAATACCTACCAATAAAACACAATATATGTTCAGCAAAATCTTACGGATTTACAGTAGTACAAAATTTTCCGAAATATCGAAGTATAAAATTGTACTGTGAAAATTGAAATAAAAATTGTATTTCTTGAAAACATTTTAGTTTTTAATAGAATAAAGACTTATCAATGAGTAAAGTAACTATTCACAAATAATTTGAGGTAAAAAAAAACTAGAAAAGTAATTTTTCATTACGAAATGCTTAAAAATCTGTGTTAAGGTATAGATTTTTCGATATTTCGGAAAATTTTGTACTACTGTAAATCCAAGATTTTGCTGAACATATATTGTGTTTTTTGGTAGGTATTGGCCCAAGCTCTCACCCCCTGCGGTATGTCGTGCTATTTACTGGACAACCTGTATGTTTGAAATGGGTTAACTTGAGCTGTATTTTTGTTGTCCTATTGTTCTTACTCATAAATATTATTGCAAGTAGTGTTTGTTTATAATAGGTTAAACATTTACCAAAACACTGTGCTTGTTTGCTATACTATAAGTATTAATGTATTAACTGTAAGCGAACCATAATAAATAAATAAATCATCATTTTATCAGCCGTAGGACATCCACAACTAATCAAATACAGGCTGATACAGTCGGCTGCTGCGCTCCGGGTCGTGGGTTCGATTCCCACACGGAACAAATATTTGTATGATCTGCAGTTAGTTGCTTCGGGTCTGGGTGTATTGTATGTGGAATTCAGGTCTGTAAAACGCACCCACGACACAGGAGAAATCCTAGTGCGGCGCAACGATTTTTTTAAAAGAAAAAGAAAAGAAAAACATGCCCCCCCCCCATAGATGTCAACAACGACCAATTACGTGCCGCGTCGTGCCGCCGTTTTGGGGGGTAATTTACTTACCACGTTTGGTAGGCGGGCTGGCACAGTATGGCTACTGTTCCACTGATGAGACGCTGCTGTTTATCCTTCTGGCTTAGCGTTCCTCATTCACCTTTTACGACATCCACGGGAGGAGATGGAGTGGTTATTACTAATCCTTTATTCTAAATCCTGAGACCACACGGACTGAAAGTACTTTTATACCATACCTATTGCGCTCACCAACTCGCCTGGCAACCGTGGTGATTACTGACAAATTCCCCCCAAAATGATGACACTCGAAAGATAACCGGTTGTTTATGGGGGCGTCCTTTGTTCAGCAGTGGATGTCTCTTGCCTGATATAGTAATGATGATGAAAGTACTGGTGTTATACACATTACAAGTGTTATGTACCAATAAGCTCTTGGTTAAATTGAAGAGTTTCTGTGTATATTCACACATCAGCTCGTTGACATCTAGTGTTGAACATGGACCTCCCAACACACTACAGTGAGCAGACATAAGGGATATGGCCATAATCACCAAGCTTGGCAGGATTTGTCGTCGCAGTATGTTGTTGTAAGTACAAGGGAGGATGCTGCTGCCGATCCTCTTTATATCAACCAGTAGTAACCCTTTTAAAACAACCATGGGTGGATAAGCGTGGTCTATTCTTTGCCAGACACCACACGGGCCCCAGACACTACTTAAAACTCTAATGGTAGAAAAATCACGAAATTGCTTGTAGGATTGTATTATTGACATTGATGTCTTGCCATTTTTTACCGCTTTCCTTTTTTATGAAAGTATTTATTCAAACGAACCGCAGTCAAAGACGCACTAAGGATTATGAATTCACTAATTTCCTTTCATTGCACCTTCCCTAATTGTCTTGGTATCTAAGAAACGAGAATGGTTTTACATTTATCGATTAAGTAGTCGTTACCTACCGCTTCGTTAGACGTAAATTAAAACGTTGTCCCACACTAGGATTTCTCCTGTGTCGTGGGTGCGTTTACAGACATGAATTCCACATTCAATACACCCTTAGTTATCACTGATTTTTACATATCATCATTGTCATCATATCAGCTAATGGTAGTCCACTGCTGTACAAAGGTCTCCCCCATGGATCTATTTTGGGGGGAATTTGCCAGTACTCATCATTAGTCACCTTTTACGATTTTATGACATCCACGGGGAGAGATGGAGTGGTGCTGTATTCTTAATCCGGACACCACACGGAGTTTATTTAAAAAAATCACATATAATATATTCTATATCCCATTCCTGTACATAATCCTTCTCTGTGCCAAACGACAATGCCCATTTATGACCCACCGCGAATAAACTTTGAAGGATAATGAAAACACATGATTTATAAAAATTAAAATTATCCGCTTATGGTAATTTCGTATTTTACACGCCATGAAAACCAATTAATAAGTATTTCAACAATTAGGTGCATTGTGGATTTCACTTTCCAGCGTATCAGGGTTGCCAGTTTACTGTTTATTACAGGAAATATCCATTATTGGCCATGGTTGTTGAAAAAATAAAAGGATATGCGATTATTATGAAATGGAACCCATAGTTACCCATAGTTCTTACCCTTGTTGTATCATGCTCAATTATAATATTAAATACATTTATTAGAAAACATAATACTGCTTTAATCTATTTCATTTCAGTTTCTTACAGATCGGAAGTAACATTTCGAGTATTGAAAAACAATATTGACAATTGTCAAACGACAAGTTTTTGTTAATGTCTGTATGGAAAATCCGTATATTTTGAAGTTAGATCTATGTTACATTGGTATTTGGCTTTTTAGTTGAAAGTAAAGAAAACAAGTGTTTCAGTGATCTTGTAAATTCAATCCGGAGGTAAATCAGGGGTGAAAGTTTGTATGGAATTTCCATAATTTTAATGAAATCAGATATATGAAAAATCATGTTTGGCTTTTTGGTTGAAAATAATAAAATAAGTGTTTGTGTTTTTTTAAACAGATACAGGGAAAGGAATTTTGCATGTAAAATCCGTTATTTTTTAAGTATTATAAAGAAAATAGAATTAATTAATTTAAGCAATGTCAGTGCTCCACTTTTCAACCTAACCCAAACAAGTGCAGAAATCCAATGATAAATGTTTTCTCAGTTGTTAAAATGCTATCACCGTCTCTCCTATATTTGCGCTAGCTCGCTAAGAGGATAAACACTCGTCTCTCACCCGATAGCTTTGTTCTATTTGATAACCTCCTCACGTCGCCAGGCTTGAATTTAATGATCTGGGAATTATTTGTTCATAGTATTCTATCTAATGGTTTAGTATCGAAAAATGTGTTAGACAGGGATGTGTAGCGTCACCGTGGCTATTTAATCTGTTCATGAACAATTGCTTGACAGATTTAAAAGAGAATGAAAGTGGGTTGAGAATGAATGAGTTACTCGTCAAATGTTTTCTCTATGCTGATGACCAAGTATTACTTGCGTCCTCGGCAGAGGAGTTGCAGGAGATGGTAACTGCTATGAGTGGAGCTCTTGTTAGAAAGGGAATGAAGATAAATGTAAAGAAGACGAAAGTGATGGTGTTTGAAAGAGATGAGGCAGTGACAGACTGCAATATCGTGATTGGAGATGAACAAATTGAACAGGTGAATGAGTTTGTGTATCTGGGTTCAAAGTTTACAAGAGATGGAAAGTGTGAGAGTGATATTGAAAGAAGAGTGAATGCAGGAAACATGGTGAATGGAGCTTTGCACTCCTTTATGAACAGTCGGAAGGTGTCTAACAAGGCTCGTTTGGCTGTGCATGAGGGGGTATTGGTTCCGACACTCATGTACGGAAGTGAAAGTTGGGTATGGCAGAAGAAACATGAAAGCAGAATAAATGCAGTTGAGATGAGAGCGTTAAGAAGTATGATAGGAGTTAAACTGAGTGACAGGATAAGAAATAGTGAGATAAGAAAACGTTGTGGTCTGAAAGAAGATGTAGTGACAAAAATTGAGAAAGGTATGCTGAGATGGTTTGGCCATGTTGAGATAATGAATGAAGAACGATTGACGAAAAAAGTGTATAAGGCGAGTGTGAATGAAAGTGCTGGAAGGGGTAGACTTAGGCGGACGTTTCAAGACCAAATCAGGGACGTCTTGGAAAAAGGCCAGGTCAAGAGTACCCTAAACCGAAGAGCATGTATGAAGGGAATAATGAAAGTGGAAGAAGCGAAACAAGTATGTAAGGATCGTAGCAAGTGGAAAGAAGTGGTCTCTGCCTACCCCTACGGGAGAGAGGCGTGATTATATGTATGTATGTATGTAGTATTCTATCTGCTACATTGGCAATATAATTTTATTGTAAAAATTCTAGTCAAATTGTTATTTCATCATCGTCATCATATCAGTGGCAGTGGGCTGGTCACGTTTGTTGAAGGACCGATGGCCGATGGAGCAGACGAGTCCTAGAGTGGAGACCACGTATGGGCAAACGTCTTGTGGGACGCCCACCGGCCAGATGGACGGACGACCTGAATAAGGATACTGGGTTCTGGCTGGATGCGGAAAGCTGATGACCAGGTGTTGTGGTGCACGCTGGGAGAGGGCTACGTCCAGCAGTGGACCGATATAGGCCGTTGAACGTAGGACTCCCTTCACCTGCTTTTTGGGTTGTTGTCTTTACAATAAAATAACAAAGAAATTAATCTAAATCCTCTCAACTTACACAGTTTGAACAAATATTAAAAACTCTCTGAATAGATACATAATCTCTCATATGATTTTACTGAATCGCTTCTTGGGGTATTAAAATGATTTCTACTACCTAATACCACACGTACACACTCCCTATCACACATACACCCCATTCACACATTCTCAAAAACCCAGTTACACTATCAAGATTGCATGCAATGCTACTTTTTGAACCAATGCGAGCACACCCACCTCATGAAAGGGATTTTTATTTCTTATTTTTATTAGCATTTAGTATTGTTTTAAAATTACTTTTGGTTTGGTTATGTGTGATTAATATTAGTTAAATTATTTTATGAGTTAGTTACTTTTTGTAAAAGCACGATGGGATTGACATTGTCGCAAATTTGTACATTAAATAAACAAGAATAAAAAAAAAAAAATTACTATGTTTTTACCTTTATACTTGCTTTGTTTCCAATGAGTACATAAATCTATTTGTACAATCCAGGAGTCACTGATGCCTATAGCACAGGTTATCACCTAGTTTAGGCATCAGGGTCATACTTAATAAGAAACTCGTCCTCACCCACTGCGTAATTGTAATTCAAATTGTTTAGTAATGTTATATGTTAATAATTTCTCCAAAATGTATTGTATTTTTGTTTTTCTGTGGGTTGCAAATAACTAAATTATTATTATTATATTATTATTATTTCCTCAACGAGCGGTCGTGAGATACTACTAATACAGAAGCGAGTGCAGCTGATGTGACAGCAGTAATTGAAACTTTAGCGTACTGTATTAAAATATTATCGATATAAGATTTATTATTGTGTCGTCGTTTGGGCCAAATGAAGCCCATTACTGGACACAGGCTTCCTCAAAAGATGACCACAATCACCGTTATAGATGTGTTGTGGGCTCATTAGGGGGTTATGCCATAATCGCCACGCTTAGCAGACGAGTTGGCGATCTCAGTTGAGCTGTTAATGTACTCGAAGGACGCTGCTGCCCATCCATCGGCTAATCCCTTAGTCGACTTTTACGACACCCACGGGAGGAGATGGGGTGGTGGTATTCTGAGTCGGCACCACACCCGGCTATTGTGGTGTTCGGATAAAAAAAAACTAGCACTATCTACTCCCGTGGATGTATTTTTCGTCAGACCATAACATTCAGGTTTCCTCAGGATGTATACCTTCATTTAAACTCAGTGGTGTCTTAGATTAACTAAGAAAATACATATGACAGTGCAAAGTCAAAGGTACGTACCAGGATGTGAACTAGCAACTTTAAATATTTTTAGAGAAATCACGTTGAAGACGTGCGTGCAATTGTATTCGATTATTCATTTTCATTCGATTGTTATTCGGCGACGACGAATAAATGAACAGTCGAATACACGATTGCACAATTGGCGCTTTATTCGACTGTTTTTAGTTTCAATCGCCCAGCGCTATCATAAAATAGGCTATGCTACTTTTATTCTCGGCCGATTTCCCCTGGGACACAGTGAAATATAATTTCTTCACCCCGTCTCTGGGGATGAATGTTTTCATCGAAACTTGGAATGTTATATGCAAGAGGTTACGCCCAATGCTTATTAAAATGTAATTCGACACATGTTTCTGTAATATTGTGTGTTATTTATTACGTTATTAATTGGTCTTCTAGGACCAGGGCGTGGTTTGAAGGTCAGGGACAGGGTTAGCTTTTTATCAGATAACATCTCATATTATATTTGCTACATATATCAACATGTCTCTCTTTTCACGGGTTTATATCCCCTGTAAGGGGGAACCCGGTCTTTTGACAGGCTTACATATATCATATTATTAATGTATGTAAAAAGTCTTACAGGAGCTTAGGGTTGATAGTTAGGAGGTCTGAAGATTTCACTAGCGTAAAAGCTATTATGATGTTGTATAATGCCTTGATAAGAAGCCAGTTAGAGTGCAATGCAAGTATATGGGCTCCACATGAAGCAAAATAAAGTCTTATGCTGGAACGCATTCAAAATAAATTTACCAGGTACTGTATATACTATATATATACTTCTCTAGTGTGATCTTACGAGAACCTGGAGCCCCCCCTTCGGTGCCGAAGATGACCGCTCCAGTGGTTTTAGCCGGTAGGAGTCCGGCATACCCCTTCGCCCTCCCCCGGTGTGAAGGAAGTTCCATGTAGAATTTCCACTGGAAACCAATTAAAAAAAAGGTACTTATACTTGAAACTTTACGGTATATTATATCCTTTTTATCCCTTAATGTACCCAACCATGTTTGTATTAGGCATGGTTGGTTACAATAAGTTGGAAACAAGAAGAAACCTGGCTCTTGTCATTTACATATTTAATTTATTGCGTGGTAGCGTAATGAATCCTGACATTTTAAAGGTAGTAGAGCTTAGTGTGCCGGATAATTACATGAAGCGGCGACGTCGTCCGCCTCTGTTAGCGATACCAAGCAGCAAGACTAACTTATTGGCCAAAGCACCAATGACGCGCGCCCTACGCACACTCAATGAAGTGGCTGACAGGGTAGATATCTTTTCTTGCCCTAGGAGTGAATTTACAAAGGCAACTTTAGAAATAATATGTTATTGTCAAACTATAGAATAGAATATAATAGCTATAGAAGATATAAGGACCACGCTAACGCATTGGGTAAGCCTGTAAAGTTGGTGATGTTGTTTTTCAAATAAATAAATAAATACGTGTACGTACGTACTTAAGTGTATCAATTTGCATGACTGAAACTAGGTTTAAGACTTGAAATGAGTTTTATATAATAAAAGTAGTAATGTATTAGATTTTCGCGATCATTACACATTATAATAAAACAATTTTAAACGGATTAAATCGCGTGTATTATTGGAGGTGATCCAGAGGTAATGGAGTGCTATATTCCTAATCCGGACACCAGAAGGAAAAACGCTGTACATAATAACGTCTGACTAAATCTGACTAAAGCTTCAGCATCAATTTGTAACCGCTCAGGTAAGCGATTTCTAAATTCATGAAAAAAGAAAAAACGAATCACAGATTTCCCACAAGGCACAGAAATTTAAACACCACCATTATTATTCTAAACTGTTCTGCGTAACGGGTAAACGGGTAGGCCGTTTCTAAGGAATCACTAATATACTTACATATAATTACACATTATATAATTATTGTCTTAGGTTTTCGATTATTATTACCTTTTATAACAAAACACTTTACGGATTGCATCGCGTATATTATAGATTTTTGATTCTCAGTCGTCCTGCGACCACGAACCCAGCGAAGTGTTCGAAACGTCAGGAAAAACAACAATAAAGAATACACGAGATTTAATCCGTTTGAAATTGTTTTATTATAATAATAAAAGTAAATCTTCTTCTTTCTGCCCTGGTTGGGACCATTCGGGTTGTAGATGGGTTACTTGGGGTCGGCGGTTACATACGTAAGTCATATTACAAAGGATTTTTGGTACCTATAGCGTTTAGAAGTTATCGGTTATGGTAACGGATGTGATCCACACTATTTACAGGTTAATATCCTCTAAATATAATATAGTAAACAAATATTAGCTCAAAAAATACGTGTGTGCCTCTCGGTTGCGCCGAATAGGGTCGAAGTTGAGCGTGTGCCGGAAAGTCGCAGAAGCTTGGCGCTGATTTTCAATTAAACCCTGTAGTAACTTACTTAACCAACCTTCTACGTAACTATTTTAAATTAGTCTGACACGGTTGGTGCAGTGGCTGAAACAGTCGACTGCTGCGCACCGGGTCGCGGGTTCGATTACCGCACGGAACAAATATTTGTATGATCTGCAGGTAGTTGTTCCGGGTCTCGGTGTATTGTGTGTCTGTAAACGCACCCACGACACAGGAGAAATCCAGGAGAAATCCTAGACCCACACTAGGATTTACAACGTTTAAAAAAAAAACCTATTTATTGACTTGATAAAACATCACCAAAAAACGTATGAAAAACGAGAAACTACAATAAATAACAGAAAAAATAAATAAATAAAGAGTCGGTACAACAACAAGGTATTCATAGAGAATAAACAGACATACCTAGCTATGGTGACAAGTTATTATAGGCGCCGACGAAGATGGTCCTTAATTTTTATTTTTATTGATGTCCAGTGGAGATTCTACATGGAACTTCACCCCGGACCCGGAGAAGGGCTAAGGGGTATGGCCGGACTCCTTTTTTTTTTTAACGTGGGGAAATCCTCTTGTACTTCCTCCGCCTTGCGAAGGGCGGAGGGGCATGCCGGGATCAAACCGGCTAAAACCCCACGGTGTCCTTCTTCTTACCTCTAGCCGGGGGTGAGTTGTACGCTTTTCTGCATTGGACCGCTCCCCCGGCAGGTATCGGCCCCTACCGTCTAAAACCACTGGAGCGGTCATCTTTGGCACCGAAGGCAGGCTCCGGGTCCTCGTAAGATCACACTAGAGTCGCCGATTGATGCCACCCCTTTAGGCACATCACGGAGGGGATGACTGTAAAGCGGTCATCCCCACTAGCGGAGGGAAGGCGACTGTAAAAAGGTTGCCCCCCAGGCACTTTTCGGGGAGGATTGGACGAAGATGGTCCTGAGCATGAATAGGCGCCGTGAGATACTCAATTAATTTTACGTTCATGAAAGAGCAAAATTGGACTTCTGGGGGTGGAAGGCCTGGTGACCTGAGATACAGGCTTCAGCCTAGTTTAGGCTCCAGTCTCCCACAGTAAATTTGAATAATACTGTAAGTTTTATTGTGGTGAGAAATAAACAAATAAATAAACGAATCTTCTGCTAAACAAATCTTCTTCCACTTAACATAATTAACTCTATAATACGTTTTTTACTTCGTGTACCGTCCAAAATTAGTTACCTCTTATTTCTGCGAAGTTCATTATCATTTTATTGGGCAGGACGGACAGCTAACATAGAATTTCTCTCATTAAATTACTCACTAAGAGCCAGGTAACTAGAGATCTGGATATTGATTGCAGTCACGCTTTTGATATAGAAAATGTAATATGACGGCTAATATTCCTCTAGAGTCGGACAAGCGGAATCAGGGATGGTCCCGCTCGGAGATTTTGAGATTCAAGAGTTAACCATTCAGATTTTAGATTCGATTTATTGTCGCATGAAGATCATCTTATGAAATGTGTCTCCGAAACAGACTCGTATTCGTATTCCTGTTGAAATTATCGCAAGGATTAAATTGTAATGAGGCCTTATCATACGACACCTTACCTTTGAAGTTATTAATATATACTTGTGTATATTTAGACGGCACGGTTGGTGCAGTGGCTGACACAGTTGGCTGCTGCGCTCCGGGTCGCGGGTTCGATTCCCGCACGGAACAAATATTTGTATGATCTGCAGGTAGTTGTTCCGGGTCTGGGTGTATTGCGTGTGGAATTTATGTCTGTAAACGCACCCACGACACAGGAGAAATCCTAGTGTGGGGCAATGTTTATTTAAAAAAAAACAAAAAAAATTATAAGCTTACATTTGTATTTTGTCTGCAGCGTAAGTGCGCATTCATGGGATGCAAGCAAAGAGATTTAATTGGATGCAAGGTGATAACTGGATTATAAAGGACAAAATCAACAGTATCGGGGCCTGATAAAGTTATATCAACCTATTGGAGAGTATTCATCAAGAAAACTTTAACAAGAGGAAACAATTTGATGGAATCAGATACACGAAGAACAAGCAAATGGAAAAATTTCGTTTCGTACAGTTTATGAAAGAGCAAAATTGGCCTTCTGGGGTGGAAGGCCTGGTGACCTGAAATACAGGCTTCAGCCTAGTCTCCAACCAGTCTCTCACAATAAATTTGAATTATACTATAACTTTTACTGTGTTGAGAAATAAATAAATTGTGAATTGTGAATTTGATAGTGTACAGTGGGCCTGCTACTATAAAAAGAGTTATTGGAATCAGTCCAGTGCAACGAACAAATCACTTAATTATAAACAAACAAACACTCTCCCTTCATAATATTAGCACAGATCTGCAATCATCATCATCATCATTTCGGCCGAATGAAGTCCACTGCTGGACACAGGCCTCCCCCAAAGATCACCACAACGACTGATATGGGTGTGTTGTGGGCTCATTGGGGGGTTTTGCCATAATCGCCACGCTTGGCAGACGGGTTGGCGATCGCAGTTGATTTGTTAATGTAATCGAAGGAAGCTGCTGCCCATCCTCCGGCTAATCCCATAGTCGACTTTTACGACACCCACGGGAGGAAATGGGGTGGTGGTATTCTGAACCGGCATCTGCAATCGTATATATGTATTCCACTTTGTCAGTCTTGCGTTACCATCACCCAAATGCACAATTCAATTTTTGGCGGTAGTTGGAACTTATAATCTATTATCACGTATAATATAACTGTAAAAGGATTACCGTGCTTTAAAATTTCTAATATTACATCTCTTTTCACTGACATCATATGAATAAGTGAACTACATTATCGGTCTTTTGATCATTTTGTCCATGTTCGTCTTTGGATGAACGTTTATGCAAGTTCTTAACAATTCTTTATGAAGTTCTATGATTTCGCCTTCTGTTATATCTGCCTGAACGACCTTCGATGGACTAACGGCTTTAAGAAGGTTGCTAGGGTAGACTGGTTGCGGATGGCAGAAGACCGAGAGTTGCAGCGCAATTTTAGAGTTTTTTTATGTTACCGCAATGCAAATGATAATGAGGGTTGCCTAAGTCATCACTATTTCCCATAAACATCCAAAACACCGGAGGAGTCGCTGATGTGTTGCCGATATTATGGGCTGGGAGAGTGGCTTCCGTCAAGCAGTGAGGTGCGATAAGCTTAGTTGATCAAAGCAATCCTTAGAAAATTCTAGACAACCTTTACGGAATAGCGCTCGTTATTTGTAATACAGCCTAAAATTCCACTTACTTATTAAACCTCCTCCATTTCCCCAAAGCACATCGTCAGCACTTTTGATCACGTTACATTCTCTGTACTCACGGGTACCAGTATCCTATCATCCATCGCGAATACATTTCCATTTCTCGTGTGAACCAGTTCCGTTCTATTTCTTTATTTTATTCCGATTCCTTGATAAAAGCTGGTGTAATCTTGAGATGAAATCTTATGTTTAGCTTCTCCCGCTTGTTCGCTTGTTGTTGTGCTATAGTTCCGTAATGATTATTCGCTTAAGTGCTGCTATAAGGTTCACAGAGTTTGCTCAGCGTGGTGGCTTGCGTTCAGAACAACCATTATTACACAATTAACGGCCAAATACACAACGAACAAGTTAAGAATAGTTTGTTTGAACGAGGTTGTAGTTCTTTGTCCATAACTAATTGGACAAACTTTTCCGTGTAGTGTTCGGATTAAGAATGTAGCACTACTCCATCCGTGTGGTGCCGGCTACGAATAGCACCAACCCGTGGGTGTCGTAAAAGTCGACTAAAGCATTAGTCGGAGGATGGGCAGCAGCGTCCTTCGAGTACATTAACAACTCAACTGCGATCGCCAACCCGCCTGCCAAGCGTGGCGATTATGGCAAAACCCCCCAATGAGCTCAAAACACATCCATATCGGTGGTTGTGATGATCTTTGGGGGAGGCCTGTGTCCAACAGTGGACTTCATTAGGCCGAAATGATGAATCTTATTTCTCCAAGTATTATAGAAAAGTCTATAATACTTAGAGTATAACTTCCTGAGCAACTGCTTTTAAGTTGTGTTTTTTAATTATTCCTATGAATTTGACCTGATTTAGAGCATTAGCAATGAACCAGCTCTGGTCAGTAAACGCACTTAATGATAGGGAATCAAATTAAAATGTCTTTAGTGTCTCAAATGTAACAATGAATTAATTGATGGATCTATTATGAAAGTTAGTCTTGGCGTTTTGGGACAGATTTTCAAGCAAGACTCAAATTCTTATTCACATTATATCTATTTATAGACGGCACGGTTGGTCCGAAAGTCCGTGTGGTGTCCGGATTAAGAATATAACACCACTCCATCTCCTCCCGCGGATGTCGTAAAAGGCGACTAAGGGAATCTAAACCAGAGGGATGGGCAGCAGCGTCCCTTCTGTGAACCGATAGCCATACTGCGCTCACCAACCCGCCTGCCAAGCGTGGTGAGTATTGGCAAATACCCCCCAAAATTATGACACAGTTGTGAAATCAATGGGGGAGGCCTTTGTTCAGCAGTTGACGTATAAATGGCCGATATGATGATGATGATGACGGTTGGTGCAGTGGCTGATACAGTCGGCTGCTGCGCTCCGGGTCGTGGGTTCGATTCCCGCACGTAACAAATATTTGTACAATCTGCAGGTAGTTGTTCCGGGTCTGGGTGTATTGTGTGTGGAATATATGTCTGTAAACGCACCCACGACACAGGAGGAATCCTAGTGTGGGGCAATGATAAAAAATGAGAAAAAAACAATTTTTAGATTAGGCAAATGGATTGGAGAATGAGTACTTTTTTACACAGCATTGTGATGAGATAAGCAATTCGTTCGCGTGGTGGTAAGTGTCATGCCCACTCACAATTGTAATGGTACCCAGGACTAGACCTGCGTCTCACAAAACTACGCTCTTGTCACCTAGAGACGTGAAGTTATTTAGTTAGTCTCTTATGGTCAGTAGTTTCACTAGCCACAGCTATGAGTAGAATTATAGATCCAACATTTGTCAATATCTTTATTTCTTTCTTCTTAAAGGGACATTTGTAATGGGTTTGAGTGTGCATGAATAATATTTAACTTATGTAATTTAACTAAACTCCTTTGTAATGAGCGATTTGTCATAGTTTTCCGTTTATTTTGCACGCGACGGGTGTAAATTGCATTGAAAGAAATGTTTTAATGATATAACCTGACTCCAATTCAACAAGAAATATGAAAGCCGTAGAAGTGTCTTCGTAGTTGCAAGAGAATATCACATTTCGAAATGGATGGAAATTTAACTCATAAAAGTTTATTGAAGTCAGATAGACGAGCGAGGGGATGAGTTACTGGTTTACACCATATAGCAGCAATAGCACAGCTGTATTCTCCGTAGAAGTAGAGGTGTATTCCTGTATACCCAAATTTTGCCTGAGACGGTATTAGGTCAAAACTTATAGCCATTTACCGAACAAAATTATACACCCTGAGCCACGTTGGGTATATCGTAGTTGTCGGCGCATCGCCACTACAGGCGACACTGGATACAGTGCGGGTGCCGGGGGCCAGGGGTCCAGCCGGACCGGCCGCTTGCGCGCCCCTCCATCGTCCATCACTCAGCTCATCGACGCGCGGCACTGCGGGCATCTCATAGTTCCAATACTATAGATTTGTAATACGGCAATAAAAGCCTATTTAATACAGTCCACTTTAATTTCTGTCAAGCCCCGTTGAGGTCTAAATAGTAGTTCATGGCGCGGTAGCCGACCGTAAAGTATTGGGTTCAATTATCTGGTCAGGCAAAGCGTCTCTCGTTTTTTGTTCCATTTTCTGAGTTATTAATACATGACCGACTTAATATTGATATCGGCAAATGGAAACAGGAGTACACCCTGCGGAAAACAGGTGTGACAATATATTAAAATATATTAACCGGTGGTAGGGCTTTTATTGCAAGAGGCTGGCTAGGTAGGTACGACCCCGGCTCCAGTGTGATCATACGAGGACCTGGAGCCCCCTTAAGTGCCGAAGATGACCGCCCCAGTGGCTTTAGCCGGTAGGAGTCCGGCATACCCCTTCGCCCGGGGCGCAGGAAGTTCAGGAAGAATTTCCACTGGGCACCAATAAAATAAAAAAAAATAAAAAAAGGTAGGTACCACCCCAGTGCCAGATATTCATCGCTAAGCTGTAGTGTTTAAACTTTAGACATTTCTGTGCACTGTGTGTGTGTTTATCTAGTGAAATTACTGGACACAGAGAAAAATACTTGTCGGTCTCAGTTGACGGTACGGTTGGTGCAGTGGCTGATGCATTCGGCTGCTACGCTCCGGGTCGTGGGTTCCGGGTCTGGGTGTATTGTATGTGAAATTCATGTCTGTAATCGACACAGGAGTAATCCTAGTATAGTAGATTCCCACGATTGTGTTGTGATTTTGGGGAGAATTTGCCAATACTCACCACGCTTGGCAGGCGGGTCGGTGAGCGCAGAAGGACTGCTGTTTCACAAAAGGGACGCTGCTGCCCATCCCTCTGGTTTTACGTCCCTTAGTCGCCTTTTACAACATCCACGGGAGGAGATGGAGTGGTGGTATATTCTTGCTCCGGACACCACACGGACAATATTGTATGTAGAGTGGGGCAATGTTTTAAAAAAACTAAGCCGGATTTCCGAATCGCCCTTCAATCTTGTCTCTAATATTCCTTAAAGAACCATTTCAGCTATCCATAAAAAGATAATTTGTTCAAACACACTTCAGTTAAAATATGTTGTTGAACTTTTCAGTCGCTACTCTTTTAAAAATAAACTATGCAAATACCTCCTCAGTTCTTTGGCAGAAACATCTCTATGTTAGTAATTCCTACAAAATATTATTTATATATGTATATTTTGTTATTGTATGGTTTTATTATTATACGTGTACGCATATTTATATATGTATATATTTATATTAAGTCAACGATAAATGTCTTGCATATATTTTCTTTCGTTATTTAACTACTCACAGTTACACTGTCTGTGCACTTACCATGTATTTTATTTTTCTCTGCATCACCCCAAGGTCGACTGGAAGAAAATGCCTAATGGCATTAAGTCCGCCTTTGTACAGTTTTAGTGCATAAAGTATTGAATAAAATAAATAAATAAATCAACTTTTCAGTGATTTTTTTAATTTAAAGAAATGGACTGTTTGGAAATCCGACTTGATTAACATACGAACTAATTATTTGAGGTGATAAGCGCACTGTGATGTCATGCAGGACGACTAGTCTAGGTAGCGTTGATGGCAGGCTGCAGGGCAGGCATGGCATTTACCAACAGGCGAACGACTTGCTCATCACGTCACCGTAGAACAAAGAAATTTGTTACGCATTTGCCAAATTCTAATGCGAGTGTGCGGGGCATATATATCGTTTTATTCCGTAGAACGCGAGCATCTTTGAGGCAGGCTTTATCATACATACAAGGTATACCACCCAAATAATTCTGTGAAGGCTTGCTTTGTGTAGGTATGAATCTCTTTTACATGGGTTTATATCCCCTATAAGGGAGAACCCGGTCTTTTGATTGGCTTACGCGGGGACATGGGTCCAACACGCAGAGGCCCTTTACAGAATTTTAATCTGAAATGTAATGGGACACTAACCGGGGACTATCCATGGCTGCACCATAAAATGCAGTCTTGGATTGTCCCCGGAGGGTATACAACTATTGTATGAAATGGAAACTACAAGTATAAGGTATATTGCAATAAGTGCTAAATGGATTTAATATTAAGAAAAACGGAAAAACGGGCGTCTGCCTTTCAACCTTTAAAGTGAAATTCTGTGGCAGACGGTGACTTGCCACTCACAAGATGGGCTCCTTAAATGGCCACCACTACAGGCGACAAGGAGCAATACCGGTGTGAGCGGCTAGGGGTGTAGAGAGCCTCGGCACCGGTTTCACCATCGCGCGTCTCGAAGACTGGGAGCGGGTTTCCCCGGTACTACGCCATTAGACACTTCCACCCCCGAGCATATAGCTCTGGCGGCCCCCTCTGATCTGCCAACTAAGGCAAGCCAGAGTTGAAAATCCTACGGGCACTCATGGGGTACTACTCCAGCCAACCAATAAAGGCAAGCCGGAGACGAGGCCCTGACAGACTCTCTGGAGCATTCGGGTACGCAGTATCGCCACTCACATTCAGCTCGTCACAATTTGCCCTGTAAGCTACATAATATACTTTTTTTTCTAATGATATACTTTTTTTTATATCAGAAGGTACGAAGATATCAAGCAGCTACTTTAATCTGCCCTCCAGCATTACTTTATCCCATGGTAAAATAACGACTGCTCAGAGGGGTTAGGTATGAATATTCATATTATATGTGTGTAACCGACTTCTGCAACAGGTTAAGAGTTTAGTATCAAATTAAACCCACAAGTATAATTTTAATAATAATAATCACTTAATTCAGTCCTTCACGGTCCATAATGTTACACAACAATCAGGTAAAAATTTGAAAGAAACAAGAGACAAGAGTTTGTTAGTAAGATACCTTATTTGCTATGTTAGTAGGTAAACACACATGCACTTAAGTGCAGGCTGTTCCAGTGCCTACTAAAGCGACTGTCCAGCCTGCTCGCTATCATCTCTAGGATGTTTTTAGTACTGTTAATTTTGATTTCAGTTTGGTTTTTATTCTGCTGATATCAAGCCTTTATATTAAACAACAAAAAAGTCAACTTCTTATAATGACTATTACTACATGGTGTAGCAGTAGTAAAAAAATGCAACATCTTTCTGAAAAATTTATGAAATTATTGAAAACTATGAGCGTTGCATCGCGATAAAGCTATCAGTGTTGTGCCAACGAGCACGCGCTACGGTCGTAGACGCGTTGTTACGAAGCTGCGTAGCGCTACGAGCGTAGAGTTACGAACTTTTAAAGTTGTGTTTTTCTTTTTTGAATTACAATTAGTGTGTAGTTATTTTATATCCAATGAATATTTACTATATAACACTTATAATAAGCGTGTTCGTTTTCATAAAATATTAAATATAATATGCTATAAGTAACTTTATCTACAGACTTTGATATTATAGGTGTAGTATTTGTATTGACTATAATAACCGAAACTGAAGCCAGTGATTCGAATAATTAAGGTATCTTCATAAAGTAAAATCACAGTACATTAAATATATTAAAATTACAAAGAAACAAGGTTTGTTCCGTAAACTGTAATTGAAAACAAATTTATTTTACTATAGAATAAATTATTTGATCATGCGCAAACCTTTTAGGAACGACTACTAAAATCCACAAGCATGGCGGAATTCTTCCGTCCCAACGAAACATCCGTACAATTCTACAAGCGATGCACCAACTTCAGCAATTTCGATTGCTCCGAAGAGGAGATGCTGTGGCTCATGATGGGTCCCCGGACCCTGCCCTTACAGAAGATAGTGCCGATCTCGGTGCTCCTCCTGGTGATCTTCTTGACCGGCGTGGTGGGGAACGTGGCGGTGTGCGTGGTGATCGTGAAGCACCCCGCCATGCACACCGCCACCAACTACTACCTGTTCAGCCTGGCGCTGAGCGACTTGCTGCTGCTGCTGTTTGGTGAGTGACGTTACAGTGCTGTTGTCAATTATACTAAAAATAATTGAGCGTTGTTAGAGACGATAGTTAAACTGTACTAACGCATTTTTTTTTAAATTTGCCCCACACTATCATTTATCCTGTGTCATGGGTGCGTTTACAGACATGAATTCCACATACAATACACCCAGACCCGGAACGACTACCTGCAGATCATACAAATATTTGTTCCGTGCGGGAATCGAACCCACGACCCGGAGCGCAGCAGCCGACTGTATCAGCCACTGTACCAACCGTGCCGTCATATCCATAATTGGCATAATTATTTAAACAACATCAACTTATAAGTAATTCTGAGATGTGTGTTTTTGTACGAATTATAAAAATAAAAACGAGAAATAAAGTATATGAAGTCCTTTACTGTCGTAATTGGGCAGTTGCCTGCGACTGAAGTAAGCTTTAGTATGCGATATCGCAAAAGTAATTGCGGTAGAGACAAATGTAAGAGAAATACGACAGTAATGAGGGTTTTCGAGCAACGGTTATTGTTTAGATAAGGGTAGGTGCAGCCAGCGACACAAGTCGCTGAACAATTTAAAAAATTTAAATCGTTTATACTCTTTATTTTAAAAACGTTGGTGAACATTCTCAAAACCAGATAATAGCAATCTATTTAAATATTGTTTTGATTAAGAAAAATTGTGGCTATGATGCAACACGAGCAGGTGCAAGCGACCTGATTTTTTTTAATTGTTCATCGTCTTATGTCGCTGGCCATACAATACTGTTAAGATACAATTCAATGCTATCAATTTTCTGTGTTTAACGTAATACAGAAATATTTTGCCACAATTGGCTTAAATGAAAGCCTCTTAAGCTCAGTTGGGAAAACACTAGAAGCTTTAAAAATAACAAGGCGCCGGGTGGGGACGGAATTACGACAGAGCTTCTGAAAGCGGGTGGCACACCGGTACTTATAGTCCATCAGAAGCTATTCAATTCCGTCTTACTGGAGGGCACAACGCCGGAAGCGTGGAACAGAGGTGAGGTGGTGCTTTTCTTCAAAAAGGGTGATAACACCCTATTGAAGAATTACAGACCCATCTCACTTCTGAGCCATATTTATAAGCTGTTTTCAAGAGTCATCACGAATCGTCTCGAGCGCAGGTTTGATGACTTCCAGCCTCCCGAACAAGCCGGTTTCCGAAAAGGTTTCAGTACCATAGACCACATCCATACGCTGCGGCAGGTTATACAGAAGACTGAGGAGTATAATCTGCCACTATGCTTGGCGTTTGTGGACTATGAGAAAGCCTTCGATTCGATCGAAACCTGGGCAGTGCTGCAATCTCTGCAGCGGTGCCACATTGACTATCGGTACATTGAAGTGTTGAAGTGCTTGTACAGAAACCCCACCATGTCGGTCCGAGTACACGAACAGATCACGGGGGCAATTCCATTGCAGAGAGTTGTGAGGCAGGGGGACGTAATTTCCCCGAAACTGTTCACCGCTGCAATGGAGGATGCCTTCAAGCTGCTGGAGTGGAAAGGATTCGGCATTAACATCAATGGCGAGTATATCACTCACCTTCGATTTGCCGACGATATCGTAGTCATGGCAAAATCGCTGCAAGAGCTCAGCACAATGCTCGATGATCTCAACAGGGTTTCCCAACAGGTGGGCCTTAAAATGAACATGGGCAAGATGAAAGTCATGTCAAATGCCCATGTCGTGCCCATCCCAATGTCCGTTGGGAGCTCTGTTCTCGAAGTTGTTGACGAGTATGTCTACCTGGGACAAACTGTCCAGTTAGGTAGGTCCAACTTCGAGACAGAGGTCAGTCGTCGAATCCGACTCGGCTGGGCAGCGTTTGGGAATCTTCGCAACGTTTTTTCGTCAACAATACCGCAATGCCTCAAGACGAAAGTCTTTAACCAGTGTGTGTTACCAGTGATGACATATGGAACAGAGACGTGGTCACCCACAATGGGCCTCATAAGAAAGCTCAAGGTCACTCAGCGAGCTATGGAGAGAGCTATGCTTGGTATTTCTCTACGAGATCGAATCAGAAATGAGGAGATCCATAGGAGAACTAATGTTATCGACATAGCTGAAAGGATTAGTAAACTGAAGTGGCAATGGGCAGGGCACATTGCTCGTAGAACTGATGGCCGCTGGGGCACAAAGGTTCTAGAATGGAGACCGCGCACTGGAAAACGCAGCGTAGGACGACCTCCAACGAGGTGGACAGACGACCTAGTGAAGGTCACTGGGAGTCGTTGGATGAGAGCGGCGTGGGACCGCTCGTGGTGGAGATCTAAGGGGGATGCCTTTGTTCAGTAGTGGACGACCTGTGACTGATATGATTTGGCCGGAGGCGGACTATAACAAAAGCCAGGTCTAGAGAGAATAACTGGCAGTATATGAACTTTGTATTTGTGTGAGTGGGCGCTGAAAGTAAAAAGAACGATCTTGTACAAACCAGTTCCAAAGGCGCGTGTGGACCTGCACTCACACTAAACCTTAACTCATGTCTCGTATCTCTCGCGAAATTGGACTGTACTGGCTGTAGAAGCCTCGATATCTAAAGATGTAGACAGGCTGTTGCTATTATACAGTTCAAAAATCCAAAAAGAAACTGATTGAAATAGTAATTACTGAATTCCTAATTCACAATAACCAAGCTGAAGTATTCATGATCATTTACCTGAAAAATTCATGAAATAGTGCGACGTACGAGAGAGTATGGATATATATATTCAAAAAGCCCTTTAAGGATCCCGATACCTCAAGGTTCTGTAGTATCTACTTAAAAGATAAAGATAAAAAATATTTTTATTCATGTAAACCATATACAGGCACTTATGAATCGTCGAGACTTTAATTGCCGCGTTCCAAGATGTAGATTTCCTATGGAGAAGAACGGGCAAGAAACTCCATGGTTACTCTTTTTAAATCATATTAAATGTTACAATATTTTATGAGCACATTGTTGTAAAAATCAAGGTTATGTGAAAACAATGTAGGAGAAACGAGTCTAAACTTCTTAAAAAGTCTACAAAACAAGCCTGAATGTATTTTTTTAAGGTTTTGATTCAGTTGTCATGGCTGCATTTGGCTGACCAGTCCCAACAGACGGCACCCGTTCACGAGCATGACGTATGCATCAGCGTCGCTTAGCTCAACCATATTGCAGGGAAACTTAGCGACCCAATACACGACGACACCATCAGCAGAACACTTGAGCGAGCATGACATACCTAAACTGCCAGACAACTATCACGTCAATAAAACAAAATACAAAACAACCCACATGGTT
The DNA here is from genome assembly GCA_947459985.1 of Diloba caeruleocephala. Classification (NCBI taxonomy): domain Eukaryota; kingdom Metazoa; phylum Arthropoda; class Insecta; order Lepidoptera; family Noctuidae; genus Diloba; species Diloba caeruleocephala. The sequence goes on from OX381625.1 coordinate 21,146,465, forward strand.
CTCGCACTGCCAGTACAGTAACAAATCAAAATAAATTGAATATTTTAAAAATAAACAAGTCATTAAAGTAATTTAAAAAATATAGAATAATCGAATGTCATTATATGAATACAATAGATTAATCAAATGTCATTATATGAATTAATATAATCCATTATAGGTAATATTGACATAATTTAAATTTCAACATAAAAAAAATGGCAATTGTATTTGATAAATACATAAACCAAGAATGTCAGTATAAGCCTATGAAAATTAGAGCAGCTCAATCCCAAGCATATTTGTCGTCCATATACTCTGTAACTTTATAGAAACCCTTTCTACACAGCTTCTGCTTTATAATGGACTTGAATTTATTAAGACTTAATTTTTGAATATGACTTGGGATTTTATTGTAAAAACGCACAGATTGACATATAAATGATTTGGTTATCTTCTGGAGCCTAGTGGCAGGAACAACCAGTTTATGTTTGTTCCTGGTATTAATACTATGGATATCACTGTTTTTCACAAAGAGATTAATATTTTTATGTACATACAAAACATTTTCATAAATGTACTGAGATGGGAACTTAGACGGACTCTTGCAATAACAGACTTGCCAGTTAAGTTATGTTGGATGTGATATGTCGTAGTCAAGTCTAACAGGCTTGAATGAATTACTAATTAGGTAGCCACGCCCGTTACAGTCATTACATGTACATCATTGCACTTTTGTCTGAACATTCTATGGGTACAGAGGGAATATAAGCTTGTAGCTATCTCACTGTGGGGTAAACTTCTCTTCTCATACAGATAATGAACAGGCATTGATCACCACGCTTATTTACTGCGCGATGGTGATTAAAGGCCACTAGATCCTAGTTACCTCAAAATGTTTTCTTTCACCGTTAAAATCAGTGGCATCCTAAATTAATTAATAAAGCTATTGTATTAAAACCATTTAGTGGTTTTAATATTTTTATGTAGGGTTTGTGAAGTCGGTATTTTTTTTGTTAAAAAGTTTTATTTGTTCCTTTTTAGTGTAAATATATTTAAGAACTTTTTCCAATTTGATATCAGTATTTAACACTAATAATAAGAATGACTCAAATCGGTTCTCTGATCTGAGAGGAGTCGAAACTATTAAGACATCATCTAGATAAGCACACTCAAATTAACCTGTTTATTGAAGCTGGTTTAAAGACTACTCAATCAAATGTAATTAAATTTACATGGGACCAATTCGAAAGCATTTTGCATCAGTTGAAATATGAATTGCTCAAATCGGTCTACTAATCTCGGAGAATTCGGTGTACAAATATAAAAAAAGAATCAAATTGAGAACCTCCTCCTTTTCGAAGTGGGTAAAAAGTACATATGACTTTGACAAAGTCATATTAGTTCATGCAAGGTTTTCAACCCACAATACAGCGTTAAAGAACAGAGTCCGTAAACTATGACCTACCAGGTCATTCATGTTGTACCTTATAATACAAATACATTTATTCAGTGCAGATAATAAAGAAGCAGCAAACGCCACCAGTCACATAACAATAAAAAATAACATTCAAAGCACAACAGAGGACGATTCCAATTTGTTCAGACGTCATACAAATACAGAAGGTATCAAGATTAGTTTTGATAAAAAAATGGTTTCGTATCCACAAACAATGGTCGGCGATAAGGCATCAATCATGAAACGGAAAGTTCAGAAGGACCATTGATAAAATTCACGAAATAAGTTAGGGCACACACAGATGCCTCCATCGTCTGCATCATATCAATCCGAAGACATCCATCACTGAATTCCAATGTATAGTGACTTTATTCTGATTTACTGTACTGACTGTATTTTCTTTAGGGGCTGTAATGCCCTGATGGGGCTCTGAAGAAAATCCTTCTGTCACCTATTAAAACACTCGTATTAAGAGAGGGCTTAATGCGAGTGTCCTAACCTTACATGAGAACCTCACTGTGTGGTGTCGGAGAAGAATATCACCACCCCATCTCTTCCCGTGTGTGTCGTAAAAGGCGACTTGGAATTAGCCTATAACTCAATTGCGGTCGCCTGCCAAGCGTGGCGATTATTCCAAACCTCAATGAGCACACAACATAACCCTAGATCGGCTAATCTGTGACTACGATGCTTCGAAATTGTTCCATTATTTTGTACAGTTATAACAAATTGTGTGTGTGAGGGAGTGGATCTTCTGAAACTTATTTGGCGCATAGATTCGGCTGTGTGGCCTTGTTTAATTTATTTGAAATCAGACTTTTTTGTGACGTCACTTTTCTGTTACATAATACTCTAATATATCGATCTAATATCTTTGTCCAATCTCATTGTCGTTCAATTTCTTAGATAAGTGCTTCATGCCTTTCATACGCCAACATTGTCCAAGATGTGATGTTTGTCAAGTGCCATATTCACTTCGTTTTATTTATAATATCTGTGCCTTGTATTATAACGATAATTACTGTATTCATCATCATCAGCCAAAAAACGTTCACTGCTGAACTAATTCAGAGATTTCCACACCGCATTCGTCATTTTGGGGGGAATTTGCCAGTACTCACCACGCTTGACCCATGCACGCATGTTGGTATTTTGGTTGGTTGGTATTCCGCAGAAGCGATGCTCCTGCCTCCTTCTAGTTTAGAGTACCTCAGTCGTCTTCTACAACATCCACGTGAGGAGATGGAGTGGTGCTATATTCTTAATCTGAAAACAACACGCGTGTTGTTTTTACACTAATTGAAAATATTGAATATCAAAATCTAACTAGTCCGATTTCCTTGATCATTGTACATTGGACGGCACGTTTGGTGCAGTGGCTGATACAGTCAGCTGCTGCGTTCCGGGTCGTGGGTTCGATTCCCACACGGCAGAAATAATTGTATAATCTGCAAGTAGTTGTTCCGGGTCTGGGTGTATTGTATTTGGAATTCATGTCTGTAAAACGCACCCTCGACACAGGAGAAATCCTAGTGTGGGGCAATGTTTAAAAAAAAAACGATATATATATGACGACTGAAATAATATAACCCTAAGCAAAGATTACTTTTGTATTGTATTGTTCTGTAATAAATTTTATATTTTACAATAGTAAACTTGTTCTAGGCATCAGTGTTATGTTGTATATTATACAATTTGCAAAGTTGACATGTTATCCCATAACTACAGTATGTTAGGTTAAACGAGGGCGTATTGAAGGAGGGTATTTAGTTTTCGATTCTCCACCCAAATGTCTAAAAAACATAACCTTAATTTTTGGCAATCATTATCTACGTCATGCTCGTAAACGAGTGCCGTCTGTTGGGACTGGTCATCTTAATGCTGCCATAACAATTGAATCAAAAACTCTGGTGAATATTAAAATCAAGCTTGTTTAGTGTAGACTTTTTAAGAAGTTTAGACTCTTTTCTCCTGCATTGTCCTCATTTCGAGAACATTGTACCAATATGATTTAAAAAGAGTAACCATGGAGTTTCTCGCCCGTTCTTCTCCATAGGAAATCTACACCTTGGAACGAGGCAACTAAAGTCTTGCAAATTCATAAGTGCCTATAAATGGTTTTACATGAATAAAAATATTTTTATCTTATCTTATCTTATCTACATAATTAGTTTGCAACCTCATTATATTTATTCAAGGCACTCATTGCGGTGCCCAGTTGCATTCACTGATCGGTAAATGATCGCCGAGGTAAAGCGATGCTTGGCGCGGTCAGTCTATAGGTGAGTGACGCATAGTGGTATTTGGACTGAGAGTCTCCGTCCAGGTTGTTATCATTAGACGGCAGTCGTTAAGCCCAGTATAATTGGGACAGCTTGAACAATTCTGACACAAGGTTGGCACTAATCATACGAAGGAAGAAGATTGATTCATGTCGCTGGTTCTGTACAATCATATTTCCATTCGTTGGTTCAAGATTCCAACTACCATCAGTTGCTCTCCTAGTCGTACGCGGGGAAATGCAAGGAAATAGGGCCTGATTCCCTGTCATAGCGAGGGCGGAAACAACATTACTTATCTAGGTCAGTTCCGTACGGTTATTGAACTGAACATTACTTGGATAACATTTTTATTCGTCTCTGTATAAAACGTTATCTCAAAATTCACCTAATTTATAATGTCATTCAAAATACCGGAGACCGTGCTGCAATTACCGCAAAATAAATTTAAAATATTTGAAAATAGTACTCATTGCAAACAAGCATATTATTAATTAGAGGATTACCTTAGAGATATAAATGTTTGGCAGAGTGCTTGTCCAGCTCCGCAAGACCACTATTAGAAATGATTCAAATTATTTCAATTTTTACTTATTGACATGCCATCTTATTGTTGCATGTTTTGTGACATCAATTTATTCAGACTTACTTTTGGACAGTGATGACACTTCGATTTTTTTTTGATATGACATTATTGTTATAAATTATTTACACCTGAACTTATTATAGATTTTTTTTAAATGCAACTGGTTTATGGTTTGATATTGACACTTAAGAGGTTTGGACTTTACTATGTTTAATGTAGGAACATTGTCTTTATATAACCTGGATTCTCGAGAACATTGTACTCATAAATATTGTAACAAGATTTTAAAAGAGTAACCATGGAGTTTCTTGCCCGTTCTTCTCCATAGGAAATCTACATCTTGGAACGTGGCAACTAAAGTCTTGACGATTCATAAGTGCTATTAATGGTTTAAATATATAAAAATCTTTTTGTCTTTTTATCTGTTTTACACAGAAATGTAACAACACGCACATATCTTATTAATAGTATAAACGCGTGGAATTCGGCAATCTACATCATGTTGTTGAAAACGTGCAATAATGACGTGCGCTTTGATTAGGAACATGTAATAGGTGTAGAGGGATCCGGGAGAGAGCCGATCCCGCACGGAGAAGGACGACACGCGCCGGGGTTACAACCGCCCCGGCGCCCAAGTCCAACACGCCTGAGCCTCCTGCCGTCACTACATGGTGGGGCCACGGGGGTCACGGATGCGCTCACTCACACCGAGCGACCCCTGAGTAGACAGTGGTGCGCACGTGGTCACGTGCCACCGTGTGCGCAGCACAGCGCAAAGCGAGCCTTGGGGGGATCCTTTACAATCCTCCCCGAGAAGTGCCTGGGGGGGCCGACTTTTTTACAGTCGCCTTCCCTCCTCTAGAAGGGGTGATCGCTTTACAGTCATCCCCTCCGTGATGTGTCCAAAGGCGTGGCACCAATGGGCGGCTCTAGTGTGATCTGACGAGGACCTGGAGCCCCCTTCAATAAAAATAAAAATGAAAAGGTGTAGAGGGATTGTGCTATATCTCAGAATGACACAACCCGTAGGCCTGCCGCATATTGCAGCCAGCCGGACCAGACCCTGTGCTATTGTCTTTTGTTTGCAATCGTCCTTCACGGACGAAGTAGTCTTCATACATATATATTGTATATACAACTTCACATGTAATTTTGAACAGATCAATAGCTTTATCAAACATCAATGAGCATAAAGCCGCGGTTTATAGCTGATATATACAAGTATCTATGTAGTATGTACGCAATTTGGGATTTACATCAGATAAATTACGTTGGTGCGTGAAAATAATGTGTTGCATGCCTGCCTGTCTTTGTTCGCAGACACAGAACACAGACTGTGTATTAGAACTTAACACAAATATTTACTGATTACGACAATGCATGCGAAGTTTAAGCTCAAAATTAAAGTTATCGTCGCCGTGTGGTGCCGGCTAAGAATACCACCACCCCATCTCATCCCGCAGTATCGTAAAAGCCGACTATGGGATTAGCCGGAGGCCGGAGCCGGACTTAACTGCGATCGCCAACCCGTCTGCCAAGCGTGGCGATTATGGCAATACCTACCAATGAGCACACAACACAAACCCATAGCGGTGGTTGTGGCAATCTTTGGGGGAGGCTTCTGTCCAGCAATGGACATTTTTTTGGCTGAAAATGAAAAGGGGTGTCCTGACCAGACAAGCAAGTTATCTGGTTTAGAGTCCCTCAGTCGCCTTTTAAGATATCCACGGTAGGAGATGGAGTGCGAGCTTGGACGACGGAGGACAGACGCTGTTTGATGCCAAGCTTGAATGATGGAGGCGTTAGTTCTAAAATCAGTCCATGATATACCAAGCATTCTTCTCCACCACATTTCTAGAGCATCTATCCTCTTTTTCTCACTTTCTCAAAGTGTCCACGTCTCGCAAGCGTAAAGAAATATGGGAAACACTAGCGCCCTGACCGGTCGCATTTTTGTGGCTTTAGTGATGTTTCTGTTTCGCCACATTTTCGTCAACTTATCCATGGATGATCTTGAGATTGCCATACACCGCTAAATTTCGTCAACACACCCACCATTGTTAGAAATCAGATCTCCGAGGTAGACGTATGATTGCACGACTTCGCAACCCGCAATTAATGTGAAATCTGGCGAGTTATTGTTAGCACGGTCGACAGTCATTATCTTCGAAATTACGACGTGTATAAAAGCGCTAATAGTAAGAAAAATGCCGCGGTGAGAGCGAACAGCCTTACGCTTAGCCTATTATTTACTTACACATTTTTTTGTTCGTAGAAACAATTGAATATTAGTTTGTATTTGCACCCGTGTGAAGCCGGTGCGGGTCGCTAGTAAGCAATAAACGTAAACACACCCCGACAGAACTGAACAGACATTTACTAAATAACATGAAACCTGCCCGAGTATAGTTAGCACGCTTCGCCACAAACCACAGTCTTCGTCTCTCGGTACTGGGGCGTAACTTGCGATTACCTGCGTGGCTTAACTGGTTGGGTGTAAAGACCAGTTCACATGAGATTTCATTCAATTCAGTAAATATAGCACGCTTTTCCTGTTTATTATTTATGTCATATCTCATATTAGTTGTTAATGTATCAGGAGAATTGATGAGGTTTTACGGCCGAAATTAATAATCAATCTTATGCAAAACCTGTAGACTTTTTTTTAACCTGATCTAATTTGAGACGAATCCTCAATCGAAAATCCAAAGATTTCCAAAATCTCATCTCATCATTAATTAATTATTAATTTCGGCCGTTAATGGTCAAATATTTGAACAGGGTTCTAGAAATAGGGTATGAGATTATATTTGCTGAGCTTACGTTTATAGTACTTGTTTGTTTTTGTACTAATTAAGTGTAAAACTGAGCTCCAATCACGTTTCTTTAACTCAGCCAGCTTAATTTCATTATAAAGACGGTTGGTGTAGTGGCTGACACAGTCAGCGTGGACCACCAAGGATGGGCAGCAGCGTCTTCTCTGTGGGATAGTAGCCACACTGCGCTCACCAACCCGCCTACCACGCGTGGTGAATAGGCACTGGCAGTTTCCCCCAAAACGACAACATAATTGTGGAAATCTATTGGGGTCTTTGTTTAGCAGTGGAAGTCCTTTGACTGATATGATACCACGGAAAAATTATATATCACATAGGTAGTTCACAGTTGTCGGCTTCACGACGCACGCTGGGGGTGAAGGAACAAACCATGATTTTAATGTTTGTTTGTGAGGACTAATTTTATGTTATGTGATATTTGATGTGTTATTTTAATTGATTGTGTGTGTTATTATGAATTTGTAATGAGACTATGAAACTTGCTCGATTCTCTCTTCACGGGTTTATATCCCCTGTGAGGAGGAACCCGGTATTTTGATAGGCCTTAGAGAATTTTAATGTAAAATGTAATGGGACACTAACCGGAAACTCTCCTTAACTGCACTATAAAACAAAGACACAGATTGTCCCCGGTGGTCGAAGGTATGAGAGGGAATCTATAACGATGAGGTCTATTGCAATGGAGGTTACATGGAATGTTTTTTTTTACGGGAACAGTTTTTCAACCTTTAAAGGGAAATTCTATGGCAGACGGTGACTCGCCACCCACAAGATGGGCTCCCTAAATGGCCACCACTACACACAGACAGGGTCGGGGACGACTCTGGTGTGAGCGGCTTGGGGTGTCGAGAGGTGTGACACCGGTTTCACCACCGCACGTCTCGTAGACTCGGAGCGGGTTCTTCTTATTACGCCATTACACACATCCACCCGCGAGCATATAGCTCTGGCAGCCCCCCACTGATTGACTGACTTAGGCAAGCCAGAGTTGAAAACTCTGCGGGCATTCATGAGGTTCCACTCCAACTGACCAATAAAGGCAAGCCGAATACGAGGCCCTGACCGATTCTCTGGAGCATTCGGGTACGCTGTGTCGTCAGTCACATTCAGCTAGCCACAAGTTGTCCTGCGTTCTGTAAGCTTCTTGATATTATGTGTAAGAAAGAAAGAAAGAAAATAATTTATCTCCTTAAGATATACTTTCCTACCACATCTTTGTTTTTAAGTTGTAACAAACAGATTTACTTGGTAAGTAGGTATCAAGAACCCACTACTAAAACGTTACCTAAAATGTTGGTATTATATATATATATATATAATACCATATATATATATATAATACGACAATAGACGATATTAGTCCGAAAACATATTTAATCAAAAGTTTTTGCGGTAACTAGTAACATTTTGAGGGATTGGCTAGCTCACTGGAACTTGCGGATGTTGATCGGGAAATGTTTTCAGATTGAGGAAAACAAAATGAGAAGCTTGTGGCTCACACCACATAGAACGGTCTACGAGCTGAAGCTGAAGAAACAGAGTGGTGCTATATTCTTGGTCCTGACACCACACGAAAAAAAAAACTCTTAATAATTTAAATTGATACTAAAATAAGGTCCCCTTAACAAACCACCAATAAGTCCCAAAATAAATATGCGTCAATTGGAATAAATGTGCGCTTTACACAAATATTCGTTTTCCTTATTCTTTCCTTATTCTATTCTATTCTATTCCTTCTCCAAAATTAAACCTTTATATACGCTCGCCAAATATTATTTTACTAAAATGGTAAACATATAACAAAGCTTATATCTCTAATTGGCTTGAGTTTAATTCAATTTAGAACAAATATTGTCCCAGGCGGTTAAGGTGCGACTGGGGTGACCCTTAGGGCACCCCCATCATATCAGCCACAGGACGTCCACTGCTGAACAAAGGCCTCCCCCTTAGATTTCCACAACGAGCGGTTACATGCCGCCCTCATCCAACGACTCCCAGTGAACTTCACGAGGTCGTCTTTCCACCTCGTTGGAGGTCGTCCCACGCTGCATTTTCCGGTGCGCGGTCTCCATTCGAGAACCTTTGTGCCCCAGCGGCCATCAGTTCCACGAGCAATGTCCCGGCGGTCGCCACGCAGTGTTATATGGTGCTGGGACTAGTGGGAACAAAACTTTTTAACAAAAAGAATACCGACTTCAAAAGCCCTACACGATATAAAAATATCAGTTTTTTTGTCCTTTTCAGTGGTCTTAATAATTTTATATGGTGTAGGGTTTTTAAGTCGGTATTTTTAAAAAGTTTTATTTGTTCATTTTTAGTGTAAATACATATAAGAACTTATTCCAATTTGGTATCAGTATGTAACACTAAAAATAACAATGACTCAAATCGGTTCTCTGATCTGAGAGGAGTCGAAACTATTAAGACATCATCTAGGTAAGCGCAGTAAAATTAACCTGTTTATTGGAGCTGGTTAAAAACTACGAAATAAAATTTATATGGAAACAACTCGAAAGCATTTTGCATCAGTTAAAAAAAATTGCTTTAATAGGTCTACAAATGTCGGAGAATACTCGGGTGCACATACATAAAAAAAAATACGCTTCAAATTAAGAATTTCCTCCTTTTTGAAGTCAGTTAAATATTAATCAATTAAATTGACAATCGTGTATTCGATTGGCGACTTATGCCTCATCACCGTATAAAAATCGAACGAAAATGAACAATCGAATAGATTTGCGGAAATCTGAACCACGACGTCTAAAGATAAGATAAAAATAGTTTATTCATGTATCTACCATTCGCAGGCGCTTATGGATAGTCAGACTATAGTCCCCACGTTCCTGTAGATGTAGATTTTATATGGAGAAGAACAAGCAAGAAACTCATGATTACCCTTTTTAATCATTCAATCATCAATCATTTCGGCCGAATGAAGTCCACTGCTGTACACAGGCCTCCCCCAAAGATCACCACAATGACCGATATCGGTGTGTTGCGGGCTCATTGGGGGGTTTTGCCATAATCGCCACGCTTGGCAGACGGGTTGGCGATCGCAGTTAAGTTGTTAAAGTACCCGATGGACGCTGCTGCCCATCCTCCGGCTAATCCCTTAGTTGACTTTTACGACTCCTACGGGAGGAGATGGGCTGGTGGTATTCTGAGCCGGCACCACACGGCTTTTTAATCATTATGTTACAATATTTAAAAAAAATACAATATACAGAAGAACACGGGGGAGGATGAACGTAAATCTACATCACAAACGGAGTGATGTCGCTGCATCAGTCTGCTTGTGACCACGATCGGTGCAACCTGATCGAAACCTCAAGCTATACAAGGTAATTTTGCATTAATTCCCGTTTCTTAATATAAAACCATATTCTACTCTATTCCCAAAATCGAATTTTTGGCAAAGTACCTATATCAATTTTTTGCCGAAGTATATCAAATTGACGGCATGGTTGGTGGCCGATACAGTTGGCTGCTGCTCTCCGGGTCGTGGGTTTGATTCCCACACGGAACAAATATTTGTATGATCTGCAGGTAGTTGTTCCAGATCTGGATCTGATTGTATGTGGAATTCATGTCTGTAAACTCACCCACGACACAGGAGCAATCGTAGTGTGGGGCAACATTTAATAAAAAAGAAAAAAATAATAATTTCAATTTAAATTCATTAAATTCGTGGGCTTGGAAAATCGTTCATTTACAAAAATTCCAGATACAACCCTCATCCGGTATGTACTGTAATTTGAAGAAAAAAAGTATCTCGTTTTTTATCGAATACATTTCGGCGAGAGGGCATTGGAATACACATTTAATTCCCTCGACACCATTTCATCATCGGACAACCTAACGAACGGCGTTGCGCCACCATCATATGGTGGCTGTTCCACGCACTTACTTCCACGTAATTCGTGCGTACCGCTAAGGAGTGGAACGTCTTGCCAGAGAGTTTCTCGATGGTTATAACCTGGTAAACTTCAAGTCGGGAGTAAACGAGAAGTGCCTGGGGGGGCGACCTTTTTACAGTCGCCTTCCCTCCGCTAGAGAGGGTGACCGCTTTACAGTCATCCCCTCCGTGATGTGTCTAAAGGCGTGGCACCAATGGGCGGCTCTAGTGTGATCTTACGAGGACCTGGAGCCCCCCTTCGGTGCCGAAGATGAACGCTCCAGTGGTTTTAGCCGGTAGGAGTCCGGCATACCCCTTCGCCCTTCCCCGGGGTGAAGGAAGTTCCATGTAGAATTTCCACTGGACACCAATTAAATAAAAAAAATAGGTCAAACTTGAGTCTATTCAATACAAACACATCAAAATTGACTCCATCTAAAACCCACTAGATGAGAGGCTGTAGAGCTTTAATTATAAACTTCGCTGACCTCAACTACTACATGAGTCCTATTCAGTATAAAGTATACTGCTCTCAGTATTCTCAGCAAAACCCGAAACAAAACTAACTTAGCTTGGCTTCTGACAGAACTCTACTTTTAAATTGAAACTTTTGTGTTCACTGAATTTTGTAACAATTTTATAAAATGCGATGTGAATAGTGTATTTTTCTGGTTAGTTTGTCTTCTATCATATAACAACTGCGTGAAGGTTTTGATGCATGATATGTGCTGCTGAAGATGCGATACACGACAACGGATGGTCGTCAATGTTGCCACAAGTACCACCCATGGATCACTATTTTCCTTAACTATACCTACCATATAACCAGAGGTTATCTTCTGTGTCATGAGTACAGTTTACAAGCACATATTCCATATACCGCACATTTTGCCGGCTAAGAATTGCACCATACCATTTCTTTCCGTGGGTGTCGTAAAAGACTATTATGGGATTATCCAGTAGATGGGTGGCAGCGTCATTTGAGAACATTTATAACTGAACTTTGCCGTGTGATGCCGGCTCAGAATGCCACCACCCCATTTCATCCCGTGGGTCTCGTTAAAGTCGACTAAGGGATTGACCGGAGGATGGGCGGCAGCGTCCTTCGAGTACATTAGCAACTCAACTGCGATCGCCAACCCTTCTGCCAAGCGTGGCGATTATGGCAAGACCCCCCTATCAGCTCACAACACACACCCAGATCCGTCGTTGTCGTAATGCTTGGAGGAGGCCTAGTTTCAGCAGCGCACGTCTTTCGGCTGTAATGTCACATGCAAGACACCCACACACTGATACATCTGTAGGTCATACAAATATTTGTTTCGTGCAAGAATCGAATCCCCGACCCGTAGTGCAGAAAGTTGATCACTTGGCCACTGCGCCAACCATGCCGTCCATTTGCTGAACCAAATATTAAATCTTCCGAGTCTAAGCATCTATGTTGTGGTGTTCCTACTCTTTTTATTTCTTTTTATTTGTCCCCAGTGGAAATTCATCATGGACTTCCTCCGCCCTGGGTAAAGGCGAAGGGGCATTCCGGACTCCTCCAGCTAAAACCACTGGGGCGGTCATCTTCGGCACATATGGGCAGCTACAGATCCTCTTATGATCACACGAGAGCCGCCCACTGATGCCACGTTTATAGGCACATCTCGGAGACTCGTGACTGTTAAGCGGTCACCCGCAGGGGTGGGTTGTAAAGGATCCCCCGAAGCCTCACTGTGCACTCCACTGTGTTGCGTACACGGATGGTGTTCCTAATTAGAATTTGGCAAATTTGTTCGAAAAAAAAAAAACATACCGTTTTGAAGAGCCCTGTTTTTAAAACGTTGCCCCACACTCAGAAGTCTCCTGTGTCGTGGGTGCGTCTACAGACATGAATTCCACATACAATACACCCAGACCCGGAACAACTACCTGCAGATCATACAAATATTTGTTCCGTGCGGGAATCGAACCCACGACCCGGAGCGCAGCAGCCGACTGTATCAGCCACCGCACCAACCGTGCCGTCAATACCTTAGTCTTCTTAATTATGTTACCTATCCTATTTTACCACGTTTAAGTTATCTCTACTTACATTCTCATAATTAATTTTTGATATCGAGCGCCCCACGCATTTATTCTACATTTAAACATTATTTTGTGTTTTTTTTCATATTTCATTAAAGAGAAATTACGAATTGTATACTGTTAAAACGTGGTAATTATGTAATAAAATTGTGTAAATAATTATTTCTTTTCATAAACATATTTAAATATTCTTATTATTCCGTGTGGTGTCCGGATTAAGAATATAGCACCACTCCATCTTCCGTGGATGTCGTAAAAGGCGACTAAGGGAATTTAAACCAGAGGGATGGGCAGCAGCGTCCTTTCTGCGAAACGGTAGCCATACTGCGCTCACCAACCCGCCTGCCAAGCGTGGTGAGTATTGGCAAATACCCCCCAAAATGATGACACAGTTGTGAAAATCTATAGGGGAGGCCTTTGTTCAGCAGTGGACGTATAAATGGCCGATATGATATATGATAACATCGCAGGGATACAATATTTTTGCTGTTGATGTTATGTATAAATCAATTGTGTATGTGGTCCTTCATTTTTTATTTCATCTTTTCGGCCGAATGAAGTCCCCTGCTGGACACAGGCCTCCCCGAAAGACCACCACAATGATCGATATAGGTGTGTTATGTGCTCATTGGGGGGTTTTGCCATAATCGCCACGCTTGGCAGGCGGGTTGGCGATCGCAGTTGAGTTATGAATATACACGAAGGACGCTGCTGCCCATCCTTCAGCTAATCCCATAGTCGCTTTTTACGACACCCACGGGATGAAATGGGGTGGTGGTATTCTTAACCGGCACCACACGGTGGTCCTTACTTATACAATATTGTTACACCAGCTAAGTTATGGTATCAGAACCTTTGTAATGTTACAAACAAGCATTGATGAGCCTATAAATAAATAGATACAGACTATACCGCAGAGACGAAAACACAGACAACCTCTCAGAACCTCATTCCATTTCATTTTAAATCCCATCAAAACACGATTACGCCAGATCTACTTCAACACGAGATCATAATTAGTTAATCTAAACCAGAGGTTATCATCGCCTGATTGCCCTTTTTATATAAACTTTGAATTTGACGATAATCGTGTCACCATTTACTTATTTATTTAATTTCTATGGAAGACTTACAGCAAAATATAACAAAATGATAACAGTAAAGTAGACAGACAGCCAATAACAAGTCTTCACGTATAAAATCTAGCAAAATAAAACTAGAGTGAACGTTCTTACTTAGGAAATAAACAAAAAAGAAACAAATTTTACTTATAAGCTATCAAACTGGTAGTATACAAAATTACAGCTACATAATTACACACATAAGGCTAACATAGTTTAAACAACCATGCCATATAATTGGCAACCACTAGAATTATAACGGTTATACACTGGGTAGGTTTAGGGTGTATATTTGTAATATGATGTTTGGTCTGTAATTAGGTTGTGTTTATACGCGAGCGTATGGTGTATGATTGGTGCTACCCGGTCGTGCCTGTGTTTGTAATCTGTTTGTGTGATAGATGAATATGCGCCTGTGATTGTGTTGAGTTGCATTATTTCAGGTTTTTTATGACAATGGTGGCAGTGGTCACTGCTTAAATTTCTGTCGCGGATGATGTTCCTGTAGTTTTTGGTGTCTATAACCTGGTCTTGAATCGCCAGCATAAACCCCTCAGTTTCAGGAAACTCGCTTTAACCATGCTTTTGACGCTATCTTGTCAACATTAGGGTTGGTCAAGTCTAGGCGACGACGTCCATGAAGAGATTTTTGGGCCAATGTATTAAATTTTTGTTATTTGGTGTTTGTCTCCAACTGTTTGATGTGATAAGCGAGAGAGAGTGGTGTGAAAGTGTCTGCTTAAGATATGGCTATATAGATTGTTGTGAGTGATTGTGGGAGAATTTTCTGAGTAATATGTTTTGTTTGTTATGTAGATGTGTTACGTCATTGAGTCCTCTACCGCCCTCGCTCTTAGCTAACGTCAGTCTCTGCATGCAAGCCTTTGGGTGATGTTTCCTGTGCGAAGTCATTGTTGTATTTATTATTCTTTGTAGGTTTTTTAGGTCTGTTTGAGTCCAGCGTATGATTCCGCATGAGTATTATTATTATTTTATTTTAAAAGAGTATCTGTAAAGTTTCTTGCCGGCTCTTCTCCATAGATCAACTATTTGGAACCGTGCAACTTAGATTCTGACGTTTCATAAGTGCCAATATTTGGTTTATTTGAAATAAAAATATTTGACTTTGAGTATGTCAGTATGGGGTAAGCAAAGGTGTTAATGGCTTTGATAGTGTTTCTTTTATTGAGGTGAGTGAGTAGTATTTTGTGTCGTCTATTTTTATACTTTTATTGAAAGAAAGAAGAAAGAAAATATTT
The DNA here is from genome assembly GCA_947459985.1 of Diloba caeruleocephala. Classification (NCBI taxonomy): domain Eukaryota; kingdom Metazoa; phylum Arthropoda; class Insecta; order Lepidoptera; family Noctuidae; genus Diloba; species Diloba caeruleocephala. The sequence goes on from OX381625.1 coordinate 21,161,953, forward strand.
TTATTTCGGTATCGCAAAACAAAATAAACTATCAATTAAATAAGATTGTACAAGGTAAACATTGCTTTCCGAAACCAAAAATGGACCCTATCTCAGCACATGCTACAACACAAAGTGTTGCAACGCTGATTTTCAGATAGGACCATAGAACCGTAGACTTTTACATAATTATTCCATTAAATTAATGTTATTTAAAATTAAATCTTAATTAATTTATAATTTCACTTAAAATAATTCATCATTTACACAAACATATATATATATATATATATAATAAAAACAATATATATAATGAAAACAAAATAGATCAAACAAAATTAGATTGCAATTAAAATAAGTATTGTGTGCATATCAATAAAAGTAGGGTACAATCGACTAACAGATATTCATATAAATATACTGTGTCATAAAGTTAGTTCGCTAGTTTTATTTAAGTAATAATAAATTGTATCAAGATTATTGAAAAATATTAATAATAATTGCTAATCAAATAAATTGAAATAATAATATTTTTATATCGACAGTGTGCAAAATCATATTGGTTATGTAATTAGTTTATAGTGTAATTTTGGCAGGCAGAATTACATCTGAGTAAGTATTTCTTCTTAATGTTTTAAAATGGAGGGCAGCATTTAAACTTACTACTACATACCGTAGGTTGACAACCGGTCGCTATTTTCAGTATTATGTATACAGGATAAGTTTTATAGCTCTTGTTTTTGTTTTTCTAATAAATGGCTTTTATATTTATAAATAAATGTTTGTACTGACTTCAGAGTTCGTAATGGTGGCGGCAGATCATTTCTAAAATCTAAAACTGCCTCGAAAAGCAGCAGTATTATGTCTTGGATTAGTCATAAGATACGAAGAGGCCCTGGTTATATGCTTGTTATACTCTCGCGACCAAGACAATTTACTAAAAAGGTATTTTGGTTTTCCTGTTAAAACAATGCCAAATACTAAAGTTGCCAGTTGCAGTATCTTTACTATACATATAATTATTTCCCGTATAATTACCTGATTATATTATGTAACAATCATGGTCAATTCTTTCGCAAAAGGCTAACGCAAATAAGTAACATGGATGACGTATTCTAAGACTTACTTGATGTTAATTGGCTGGATTTCTTATCGAACCTTAAATCCCAGAACTCATTCAATGGGTACATTAAAATTTTATATGCTTGTTGTAAAGATAGCCGACCAACTTCCGGTAGATAGCGTGAGGATTCAGCATAAACTTTGTAGCAACGATCGAACAAAAACTTTCACAGCCGTAACCGTTGATGACGCTGAAAAGTATTTTGTTTGTACATACTTTCGTAGCGATTACACTCGTAGCATGTACGTAGTAAACGGCTACATGCCTATATAGGTATAGCTGCGTGTATAATAATGTGTAAGATATGTAGAGACTCGTTTCTGAGAGCTTTGTTTTAATGACAGGATAGCAAAACCGTGTGGTGTCCGGATTAAGAATATAGCACCACTCCATCTCCTCCCGTGGATGTCGTAAAAGGCGACTAAGGGAATCTAAACCAGAGGGATGGGCAGCAGCGTCCCTTCTGTGAAACGGTAGCCATACTGCGCTCACCAACCCGCTTGCCTAGCGTGGTGAGTATTGGCAAATTCCCCCCAAATGATGATACAGTTGCGGAAATCTATGGGGGAGGCCTTTGTTCAGCGGTGGACGTATAAATGGCCGATACGATAATAGCAAACGAGTCTGCCCTCCTGGGGTGCAATTGCTTAAGTTCAAACATCCATACATCCTTGAATACAGAATCAAAATTACGCCGTAAAACCAATTCGGTATTGGCTAAGACATGATTGAAGCTATTCAAGGTCACGTTGCAGAAGGTAAGCCATGGAGACCAATCTAATCGATTACCAAGTTGGGTTATCATAGTTATTTAAATTCTGTATTCAAGGATGTATGGATGTTTCAGCTTAGAGAATTGCACTCCAGGTGTGCCGTGTGGTCCCCGGCATAGAAAAGACCACACCTTACAATCCAAGGGCGTCGTAAAAGGCGACTAAGAGTTGATATCAAAAGGATGGGCATCATCCTTTCGTGTGCACCTTCTAAGCGATAGTGGCAATATTCTCTATGTCTGCTAATTGTAGTAACAATGGGGAGGCCCATGTTCGTGGACGTTTACGGGCTGAAGTGTGTGTGATGGTAAGTAGGAACCAGCCCCCGTGGACATCAACTACCAACTGATACCTGAACCTTGGCAAGATGAACGCAATATTATATTTGACAGCTTGCAAGTTACATCCAGAGTTGTTTACTATACAGACCTTGTTGCAACTAGGACGAATTTCCGTGCGTTCAGACGTTTTTGCTTTACCTACTGTTGGAATCAGTCACAATAGCTCACAACATAGGACCCGTAAATAAATAAAATAAAAAATTGTACCCGTGGTGCTTGGCAACTAGGCTTATCCTAATTGTACACTTCCAATTATTGTGCCTGTGGCCAAGTGTATTCTATGTATGCTACGGAGGGAAGTGGAACGTATATTCTTTCCTACTCCTCCTTTTTCTTTTCTGATAAATTTCGGTGCGGGTTCCAAGACAGTTATTCATTTCTCTGGGACACACCGACCTTCATTGGTCGGTGTTCTTTCGGTGGTCGCCATTGTAGATCCTGGCTTACATGAGTTGCAGTGGTTGGGAATATGTGGCGGGCTTGGCCCAATTCAAAAAAGATACCTGATGCGTTGCCGGTGTAAGGCTTAAGATGGAATGCCTTTTATTCCAGTAAAATTAATGTCTGTTCCCACCTTCAACTGAAACACAAATCAGCTTACATATAGTTTTCATAATTTCAGCTGAATAACGTCCACTGCTAGACATAGGCTTCCCCCATTGATTGACACAACGACTGGTCTGGGTTTAGGTTGCGGGCTGATTCGGGGGTTTTGCCATAATCGCTACACATGGCACGGTTGGTGCAGTGGCTGACACAGTCGGCTGCTACGCTCTGGGTCGTGGGTTCGATTCCCACACGGAAAGAATATTTGTATGATCTGCAGGTAGTTGTTCCGGGTCTGGGTGTATTGTATGTGGAATTCATGTCTGTAAAACGCACCCACGATACAGGAGAAATCCTAGTGTGGGGCAATCTTTTTAATAAAAAAAACTTGGCAGGCGGGTTGTCGATCGCAGTTGAGTTGTGCATGTACTCGAAGGCCTCTGCTGCACATCCTTCCTTCTATCGAATATTCATCGAGCCTTTTGCATGGTAGTGTCGTTATCTGTAGCCATGACTCTACCCCACCGCGTGTACATCTTTGGTATGTTTGTATCGTCAGCATAGTAAATAGATCAATATTTTCAAATGACAATGTAGTAGCTAGGCTTTGCTTAGTTGTTTTAAATGCGATAGTATATAGGTACTGGGGTATCTCCTGTGTCGTGGGTACAGTATAGAGACATAAATCACACATAGACAAACACCCAGACCTGAAACAATTATTTCTTCCGCGCTGGATTCAAACCGCATGCGGTGCAAACAACCATATATATAATACTGCTAGACACACATATATATATAAAAAGTACACGTGAGGAAAATAACCTGAGAAGAAGCAGTAGATATCGGTGGATTGAACGCGCCCTAAGCGTGGTCTGATACCTCGGAAAGACGGCGGTCACAACCACATCCGTGCCACCGTCTTTCCGATTTATATTTCTTATTCGTATTTCTTTCCAAATCAAGTTACAACAGTGAGGCTTCAGGGATCCTTTACAATCTCCCCTGAAATATGCCAGGGGCGGCCTTTTGATGTAAGTCACCTCCCCTTCGCTAGACGGGATGGCCACCGTACATCCATCTCCTCCGAAATGTGCCTAAAGGCATGGTACCAATGGGCGGATTCGGTATGAGCGTTCTCGAGTTCCTGGAGCCCCCTTGCAGTGCCGAATATATATATATATATAATAGCAGTCCCTTTGCCTTTCTGAGGTGGAGGAAGTACAATATGTATTTCGACAGAGTGAAAAGAGGCCCCGTCTCTATATCCTGGCGTCATAAAATTTACAAAACATACAGTACTACCTACCCATTGCATCAATATACCACTTTTTCATTTGAAATACCAACTTTTTACAACGTTTGTACCAATATCATCAGGCTACTATTATCTAACGTCACTAGTTTTAGTTGCCTCCCAAATTTTGTCGACCCTCTAATTATAAATCTGCCCCTGAGTACACACTGATAAACATGAATATTACTCATGGTAGTTGTAATATGCAAATCTGTTCTGTCTCTGAAGATCCAAGTAGTGAGGGGTACAGTCATCCATCCTGTCTACAACTGAACGCAGGAGACATTGACAGTTTATTAGAATTCCGATATCGTTTACCTACGAATTATAATTTTAAAGTGTAACATGACCAGCTTAATATTCCATTCGACTTAAGAATTTGACCTCTAACACCAGCGCTATATTCTACGCTCAATAAAATGAAAACTGTAGGGGTGAACTCAAGTTATTACACTTGTTAAAACAATAAATGTGTGGTGCCGGCTACGAATAACACCAACCCATCTCATCCGGTGGGTGTCGTAAAAGCCGACTAAGGGATTAGACAGAGGATGGGCAGCAGCGTCCTTCGAATACATTCACAACTCAACTGCGATCGCCAATGTACTCGAAGGACGCTGCTGCCCATCCCCCAGCTAATCTCTTAGTCGACTTTTACGAAGCCCACGAGAGGAAATGGGGTGGTGGTATTCTGAGCCGGCACCACACGGCAAATGGCACGGCACTGTGTCCAGCAGTGGACTTTATTCGGCCAAAATTATAAAAACAATAAAACGGTAAAATCAATTTGACGGCATGGTTGGTGCAGTGGCTGATACAGTCGGCTGCTGCGCACTGGGTTGTGGGTTCGATTTCCGCACAGAACAAATATTTGTACGATCTGCAGGTAGTTGTACCGGGTCTGGGTGTATTGTGTGTGGAATTTGTATTTGTAAACGCACCCACGACACAGGAGAAATACGGGTGTGGGGGCAACGTTTTTAAAAAAAAGTAAGAAGTAAATGTAAATAAATAAATCCACTTAAACAGTACTTTAACAGACAATAGGTAATGCGTGGCACAACAAGAATGTTGCGTGCCGCTCGAGGGCGCGGCGCGGGCGCGTGTAAGTGCCTAGCTAGTGATACAGAATTGTTGCTATGCAAACGTTATGTCGTACTACAGAAATAGGAAATAAGGAAAAGTGGTACGGGGGCATAACCGTGCCAACACGACATGCACAATCCAGGCTATTCGAAAAAAATAGCCGATTTATAACATCAGTTGAAATTCGATCGCGTAAGTGAAACTTTGCTAAATTGTCGTGTTGTTCGGGGATAATATGCAAATACCGCAGCGAAAATAATAATATTATCAAGGAAGGAATCATATACCATATGCAAGTGAAAAAAAATTCTTCTATTTCTCTATAAAAATAATACATAAAAAAATATTGTTTTCTTTATTATGTTACATTTTATAATTAAAATTCTCAAACCAGAGGGATAGGCAGCAGTGCCTTCGAAGGAACAGTAGCTATACTGAGCTGTGTGTGCGGTGCTCACCAATCCACCTGCCAAGCGTGGTGGGTACTGGCCAATTCACCCCAAATGATGATTTAATTGTGGAAATCTATAGGGGAGGCCTTTGTTCAGCAGTGGACGTCCTTAAGGTGTTGTGATGAACTATCATTGTGTTCATGAGTCAACTTGAGATGGCCGAAATTAATATGTGAGATTTTTCAGTCAATAAGCTTGCCAACCATAGGCTTAGAATACCTAATGCGCTATGAACAGTTTTGGGCGAACGACCCTTATCTACTTACAGAACACTGGCAGTATTGCCACTTCAAATATATTTTATTTTGCTAGTATTAAGGCTAGACAAAGAAAACAGAAACGATACCAGTATACTACATAAATACCTGCGTTATACGTGTACAATAACCAAATTATTCTTACGAAACAATTCATCGTACTAATATTTTTACAAGACCTTTATCAAACAAACGTTTTAACTTCAAAGATAGGTTAACATTTAATAACATACACTTACCTACATTATATACATCTATTGTTACTTTGTAATTGAATTGTAAGAGTCATAGAGGTAAATGAAATAACTTTTAAAGTTCTATAGTCTTCGTTTTACTTTAGGTTATTGCATTTTTTTATTTGATCGTATTTCTGGTTAGATTAGGAGGTTGAGGCTTACATAGGGCACGCCATGATAGCGGCGGTAAGATCTGATATGAAGAAGTGGTTGCAGATGGGTCCCTTGCCATCCTTTTAACGCTCCGGACACGGTTGGTTCAGGAAGTACCTACATGTGTGTGTCGCATAGGCAATAACAGACGCGCGGTTGTTATCAATGCGGAGACTGTTCAAAGGGAACGACGCAGCATACGCTGGAATAGTGTCCCACGTAGACGACGTAACGTGAACTCGGTCTAAGTTCTCTCCATGGTTCGGAGCGAGAGTGTGGGATGCCGTTGCCTCCTATAGTAAGGATGTAAGAAAGAAGGCGTTGGAACGTGAGAGCTGCTGATTTCCGATTTCATTTTCTAACTGTGGCCTGCGCGCGTCAGAGATAGGGCTGTCCAATGCCCGATTAGACAAGCCAGGTCTTCCACGCGCGCCTCTCTTGAAGATTATGTGGCTGACTAGGCCACACAGGAGGATCGGGCCTGCTGGAGTGCTGTGAAAGACAAAGTGAATCCTGCACCCTTGGTGCAAATTAAGCCAAAGGAGCATAGTGGTGGGTTTAGGCGGATACAGATTAGATTATAACGTATTGGCTTTGGAGTACCAAAGCCTGTACGTTATCATCTAATCTACAGTAGTATTATTCGACTGTGTGTATTAGTTACGTTGAAGTTGTGCCCGCCAATAATTAATTACATAACAAAATGCGCAACAAAACCACCAATCCATTGTTTACTAAAAAGTTTACCACATAACAAAAGTTATTGAAAATATGTATATCTACGTACATAATTTAGTTATACACCGTCCATCCATGGTAGCAAATCAAACATTGACGAAAACATTTATTTCCATCCATCTCGCAGCAAATAGAAGTTCAGAGCACGAACGTAGAGAACCGGAATTATGCGCTGCTGTTCCACAGAAAGGACGCTGCTGCCCATCCCTCTGGTTTAGAGTCCCTTAGTCTCCTTTTACGACCTCCACGGGAGGAGATGGAGTGGTGCTATATTCTTAATCCAGACGCTACACGGACAAAAACCTTGCTTACAAAAATAAAATAAATTTGAAAGTAGAAAACATAGTCAATTTTTTTTAATTTAATTTATTAGGCCAGTACTGCAGACCCTCAATTTCACAGGTAAAGACATAAGTCTTGATAATAAAATAAATGATATTTGTATCATGTATCAATCAAGATATTATTCGGTTAAAAGTTATCATTCCGTGCCAGTGACCGATAATATGTAGTGTCTACTCTTTCACAAAAATAAAAAGCTCTTAATAAGCATCGGTGAATGCGATAGTGTTTTGGTATCAGCTACCTCTATTTTGTTATAATCGAATTGGCGTTAAAATATAAAAGATAAGAGAATCAGAATCATTCGATATAAACATAATCTTACTTGCAATCATTGAATCGAAAACATCGATTCATTTGCCAGATGTTCTCGACGTAATTGAAAAGAAAAAAGCGAATACTTTAAGGTCCCGAAATCGTTTCCATGTATTGTAATATAATTACGCAACGAGTTAAAACGAACTGTGTTGTCTGCCCTTTCCGATTTCTGTAGGAGAGTAAACATTTTGATTTGGGTGTTTTAACATGTCAGCGTAAATTGGTTGGATATTGTTCCAGTACCCAGCAAAGTAGCACTGATGATAGGTGTCTTACTTCAAGATTACATAGCTAGGTAGGTACTGTAACGTACTCGCGATCTTTGGGTGTCGTGCTCAGGATTCATCATATCGGCCATTCATAGTCCAATGCTGAACAAAGGCCTCCCCCACAGATTTCCACAACAGTATCACCATTTCGGGGGGAATTTGCCAATACTCACCACGCTTGGCAGGCGGGTTGGTGCGCGCAGTATGGCTACTGTTTCGCAGAAGGGACGCTGCTGCCCATCGCTCTGGTTTAGATTCCCTTAGTCGCCTTTTACGACATCCACGGGATGAGATGGAGTGGTGCTATATTCTTAATCCGGACACCACATGGTCCTCGGACACCACACGGTGCTCAGAATTATAAAATGATAACTTTATCTTTTGTCTTTTTGTATAAGTACACTATCGTCTCATCCAATAGTTTTGATAATAATTAAATCTATGCGCGACATTAACGCGTTAGATAACTTTTCAGTCGCAACATTTTCGTACGCCATTCTTATTTTAAAAATACATAGACAGACAGAATTAAATGTTTTCTCTTAATGGTCAATAACCGCTGGCCATCACCATTATGCAATACAATACAATACAATACTCTTTATTGTACACCAAAAATAACAAAAATAAGATCCAATGTAGAAAAAGACATGTACAAAGCGCGGTCTTATCGCACACGGCGATTTCTGCCAGACAACCTTGGGATGGACAGATTTGTAAGCAATAAAGAAAAAGGTAGTTCGCGGTGTAACAATAATAAAGTTAATACATAACATGATATATATAATAAAAAAAATTGTTATAATAGATAAAAAAAAAATTGTTATAATAGATAAAAAAAAAAAAAATTATTATAAATATTATTATAATAAATACATATAAATATACAAATGTAATAAATAAATAAAAGAAGTAAAGGAGAAACTACAGTGATAGATAATGCTCCTTGACTAGTCTTTTAAATATTGCATTACAGTACCATTCCAGTGCCTGATATTCGCCGCTTAGTGTAGTGTTTAAACAATAAACTTTAGAATTACTATGTTCCAGTTAGAAGGACATTGTCATCGTAATTTCGGCCGAATGAAGTCCACGGCTGGACACAGGCCTCCCCCAAAGATCACCACAACGACCTAAACAGTGTGTGTTGTGGGCTCATTGGGGGGTTTCGCCATAATCGCCACGCTTGGCAGACGGGTTGGCGATCGCAGTTGAGTTGTTAATGTACTCGAAGTACGCTGCTGCCCATCCTCCGGCTAATCCCTCAGTCGAATCTTACGATACCCACGGGAGGAGATGGGGTGGTGGTATTTTGAGCCGGCACCACACGGCTAGGACAAGGACATTGTAGCTAGTGTAGATACTGGACATAAGAGACTAAATAACTTCAAGTCTTGAGGAGCGTAGTGTGGTGGCACGCAGGACTCTCTCCTGGACAGCATTACAACTTTCATGGGCAGGCATGACGCTTACCATCAGGTGCATGACAGGCTCGCCTCGTCACCACGTTATTAACAATCGTTGTTACAGTTACTCATCATTCAATTCTGGGTTCACTACATACACGTCCCTAATTTTACGATTAGGTGACATTATTCTCTGAGTAATAACACACGCCCCTATAGGTGGCGAAATTCCCAAAACCCGTACTGAATATTAACATGATGTAATCCGTTTTGTATTCAAATTATTTCATATACAAGGAATAAGCCTATTTTAATTAACAGGACAAAGTCCCAGATTATAATGTAATTTGTTCTAATAGAAAATCACAGGTGTTTTATAATTGTGTGCGATGTACATACCGACTCTTTGTTATAGCCAAGTTAAGTACTGATTACAGCAATTTCATGTTGATATTGTTAGACACACGAACTCTAGATAGTTTTTCCATTAATTACATTTACTGCCAACTGGTTATTATTTTTGTCGATCTAAATTCATCATCATTATCACCATATCATCCGGAAGTCTTCCACTACTACACAAAGGCCTCCCCTATGTATTTCCGCAACGACCAGTTACTTGCCACTCGCATCCAACGACTCCCAGCTACCTTTACAAGGTCGTCCGTCCATATCGTTGGAGGATGGAGGATGTCCCACGTTGCGATTTCCCGTGCGTAGGAATTTTCTACGTCAGCAATTTAGAGGTAACAACCACCCCAGCGCTGGTGCCGTCAGTTCATGGTGGGGGGCCTTGGGCATCACGGGCGCGCAGATTGGGGAGTTTGCGTGCTCATACCGAGTGACCCCCGGGAAGGCGGTAACACGCACGTGGTCACGTGCCGCCGTGTGCGCAGCACAGCGCATAGTGAGACTTGCGGGGATCCTTTACAATCCTCCCCGAGAAGTTTAGCATTTTTCTGTTTTTTTCCTTATAAAAACGTTGCCCCACACTAGAATTTCTCCTGTGTCGTGGGTGCGTTTACAGACATGAATTCCACACACAATACACTCAGATCCGGAACAAATATCTGCAGATCATACAAATATTTGTTCCGTGCGGGAATCAAACCCACGACCCGGAGCGCAGCAGCCGACTGTATCAGCTACTGCAACAAAGTGCCTGGGGGGTGACCTTTTTACAGCCATCTGCCCTCCGCTGGAGGGGGTGACCGCTTTATAGTCATCGCCTCTGAGATGTGCCTAAAGGCGTGGCACCAATGGGCAGCTCTAGTATGATATTACGAGGAGCTGGATCCCCCTTCAGTGCCGAAGATGACCGCTCCAGTAGTTTTAGCCGGTAGGAGTCTCCCCCCCCCCCTCGCTCTTCCCCGGGGCGTAGGAAGTTCCATGTAGAATTTTCACTGGACACCAATAAAAAAAATACGGTCAGGAACTGATACTATGGATTCAGTACATGATTCTGGAAGCCCTTAGCGAAGCTTAACCCACTTCGGTTTAGAGAAAATGCTCCCTGATGCCGCACAGCTCATAATTGTGGAGCGACTTAGCATTAAGAAAGCCTTGACCCCCATACTTCTACTCAAAAAGTATTTTCAGTAAGAATTGTAATGTCTTTTTTCACCATTACAAAAATATATACACAATAAAATAAAAATATCCTATATTTATACTAATTCATATTACATTTTTCCCTTTTATATATTTTTTTTTTTTGAGATGTGTGCTACAATAAAGAATAGTAAATATTTTTTACTGTGGCGAACTGCTGCATCCAAAATAGTGAGGTCGAGCCGATACTAATTATAAATGATACACAATAATAGTAAGCTTAGTAACGAAAAAGAAATGCAGTTACAATTTTTTAGTTTTTGACATAATATTTGGTATGTTGTCCTATTGTTATTAAGGTGTTGGTGCTTTTACGATACTAATTATAATCCAATGAATAGAATAATCAACAAAATAATAATACCTTATGAGATGACAATGACTTGCAAAGTACTTGCATCAGCTAACCTCACCGGTTCACGTACATTTTTTTGCACAAATTCTTCACAACATGTTAATATTATCTGATAATACACTTAATTATACAATTAACATAGTGATAAATTGGGATAAAGCCGTTTCTTTTTGATATAACACAATAAATTAATATTAAGTATAAGAGCAAATTCAAATCAGCTGTTTGCTGTAGCGTAGCCACAGGAAGATAAAACCCATAGTATTTCTTCTTAACCCATAATAGTTCAAAGGGTCAATTTCAAAGTACTACGAGTATTCAATTCACAACATTCTTTCTCTGATCAGATAAGATTCCCGGTACCAAAATAGCATGTAAGTCTCCTATCGTAAAGATATGCTCTGTAAAGCGAGGCATCAAAGATGCAATCTTCATATAAAACAGGCTCCCAGAACATCGCAGTAATGCGCCTCAAAGGACGAATACATTACTATGCAAAGTTATATTGTCTTGCATTGCTTCATCATCGTCATAGCTTTATAAGGTAAAGAATGAACGCGTCTAATATTCAGGAAGTCTCATCTCGAATCGTAAGAGACAGACGCGCTTATTTTCGTTATTTACAGCTTCAAGGTTCTCTTGAGTGTATTAAAAATGTATGCATTAAGCATTGGAGTAAAATAGTTGAAATATTATAATAATATGTTAGCGATACGAGTAGATTAATCACAGAATAGAATATTATTATACAATATTAAAAACTTAAAAAATACATATAATGTACAATGGCCGGTCTTAATAATAGCTATAGCTAATATCGATCTTTTCTAGATAATCTTAGGATGGACAAGCAAGTCACAAAACATAATGATGGGGTAGTCCGTAGTGTCATCATCATCATCATTTCGGCCGAATAAAATCCACTGCTGGACACAGGCCTCCCCCAAAGATCACCACAACGACCGACATCAGTATGTTGTGTGCTCATTGGGGGGTTTTGCCATAATCGCCACGCTTGGCAGACGGGTTGGCGATCGCAGTTGAGTTGTTAGTGTACTCTAAGGACGCTGCTGCCCATCCTCCGGCTAATTCCTTAGTCGACTTTTATGACACCCAGGAGGAGGAGATGGGGTGGTGGCATTCTGAGCCGGCACCACACGGCACGGCGGTCCGTAGTGTACGGATAGATAATAACAATAATAATTACCGGAAATATGTTGTTAAGGATGGCACGGTTGACATATGTCGGGCATGTCACCATCCGGGCGAATCCCTTAGACATATTATTTCTGGTTGTTCTCGTCTTGCTAATGCGGCGAGTATTTGCACAGACATAACCAAGTGGCCAGGATCATTCACCAGCAACTTGCTCTGAAGTACAACCTTGTGGATTCTGAGGTACCGTATTACAGGTATGTGCCCGACCCAGTTCTTGAAAATGGTCATGTCACGTTGTACTGGGATCGGTCTATCATCACTGATAGGACTATTGTTGCCAATAAGCCTAACATAGTGGTGATAGATCGATTAGAGCGCCGTGCGATGATTGTTGATGTTCAATCCCACATGACGAAAATCTCGTGAAAGCCGAGAAAGATAAACAAATTAAGTATCTGGACTTGGCACACGAGATTGTCGACATGTGGGTGTGGACTCTGCAATCATCGTCCCGATAGTTGTTTCAGTCAATGGCTTCGTTACCAAGAGCCTCGATCAACATCTAAAGAAGCTCTCGTTAGGCGGTTGGGTCAAGGGCTTGGTGCAGAAAGCAGTTCTCCTCGACACGGCACGCATTGTGAGGAGGTTCCTTTCTCTGGAGCCCTAACCACCGGTAGCTTGGATCCTGTGCCCGTTACCGGTTGGTCACAATTTCTTATATTTTAAATATATGTGGCATCTTGTTGTTTTATATGTATATTTAAAAATTTAATTAATATGTAATATAATGAAATAAAGGGTAAAAAAGTAATCCGTAGCTTTTATCTATATAATATATACTACTTAAAATTAGAAATTAGGGACCCACGGTTTTACGTGCCCTCTGAAGCATGGATGCACTCAGTTCAAATACCACAATGCGGTCACCTATCTATAGACTGACCGCGCCGAGTGATGCTCAACCTCGTCGATCTTTGGCTATGAGTTCCTGGTAAAATGTTTACTGTCATAGGTTGCTGTTCATATTACCTATTTTAATAATCAAGTAGCTACTTGTTCTTACAAGGTCAGCGTACCAGATAGACTTGTATATATATATGTCGGCATAAGTGATGGCTGAGCGATAGAGCCGTCATCATCGTGAGTCGGTGGTATAGGGTTCATATCGCAGGATTTCAATAAAACTCAGTTCCACAGCGAATCAGTTCGTATTTCACTTTTACAATAATTCACTTTGTTTAAATCGCTTATTTTCTTACTCAGGGTAAACCGACAGTTTCATGTCGGAGAAGTGTATTGGATGCCTGCTCGCACAAGACTGAGCCCGCTCACAAAAACTTCCCCCAACACGACTCTGCCCCACGCGCCGCCATAGCATAATGACGACACGGCGTTTACCCCTACTACTAAAACATTAGAAACTTCTATCGCTCAATTATCGTACTCCACGACTTAAGGCACGGTTGGTGCAGTGGCTGATACAGTCGGCTGCTGCGCACCGGGTTGTGGGTTCGATTCCCGCACGGAACAAATATTTGTACGATCTGCAGGTAGTGTTCCGGGTCTGGGTGTATTGTGTGTGAAATTCATGTCTGTAAACGCACCCACGACACAGGAGAAATCCTAGAGTGGGGCAACGTTTTTCAAAAAAAGGAAAAGGATATATATATCGTACTCTTTGCGATAGAACTGAGTCAATTCCTGACAACAACGTGCACATCGACACTGAAACTTCAAAACGCTTCCAAATATATTATCATCTTTAAAAGTAAGATTATGTATTACTCTAGTTAGCCATCTGGTTAATTAAACACTAGAAATAATCAAGAGTCAAGAGTCTATAAAGTCTTACACTTTTATGTAATTACAGGTGGGCCATGAGGGTGTTGGCAGTTTCAATATTACTACGAAACATAACAAAAATATATTTGTATTTTTAAAAAGTAGAAACATAGGAATTTTTTCAAGACCTAAAAATAATATTGTCCAAATGACTTCCCTCGTAGAAGAACTAAAGTTGTCGACATAGCTGAAAGGATTAGTAAACTGAAGTGGCAATGGGCAGGGCACATTGCTCGTAGAACTGATGGCCGTTGGGGCACAAAGGTTCTCGAATGGAGACCGCGCACCGGAAAACGCAGCATGGGACGACCTCCAACGAGGTGGACAGACGATCTGGTGAAGGTCGCTGGGAGTCGTTGGATGAGAGCGGCATGTGACCGCTCGTTGTGGAAATCTAAGGGGGAGGCCTTTGTTCAGCAGTGGACGTCCTGTGGCTGATATGATGATGATGATGATGACTTCCCTCGGCTGCTTGGAACCGAAGTCGCAAATTTTGGAAAACTCGTTGAAAAGTTGTTCTCGGTATTTTGTATATAATCCGACCAATTCAGAGCAGCTGAAGAGGAATATTATTCAGGAAAGTTACAAAATACCGAGAACAACTTTTCAAACGAGTTTTCCAAAATTTGCGACTTCGGTTCTAAGAGTGCCAAGCAGCCGAGGGAAGTCATTTGGACAATATTATTTTTAGGTCTTAAAAATTTCTATGTTTCTACTTTTTTAAAATACAAATATATTTTTGTTATGTTTCGTAGTTCTTTTTTAATTGAATATTGAAACCGCCAACACCCTGATGGCCCACCCTGTATGACCAAAATAAACATTAAATTACATAAACAGCTCGTTTTGATATAAGTCCGAATTTCAGTAAATTCGACCTAGGAATAAAAAGGTTCATCCTTATATACGAGTAATGGAGCCCCACTGATTTGATTGTAGGTATGATTACAGCCCATTCACAGGTAGGAAGCCCTCACAAAGGGAGCGTGTTGATAAGAGCCCTCTGAAGTCCACCTGTCAGTGCAAGTGGCTACGCTCGGGTTTTAGGGTGCTGATAATTTTAAACGGATTTACAAATGAAAGGAAATGTAGCTTAAGACAAATTAATATATAATAACTAACCCGTTTCTGCTTCGAATATTGTTTAAAGATTTTTCTTAAGTTTAGTTGCACAGATGAAACAAAATGATATATTCATAGTTAGTAGCAATCTTAGCACCCCTGGCTTTTGGGCTTTGTGGATGAAATGTAGTACCTACTCCACAACTTCGCTGTTATTACTACTATTTTTATTCCAACTTAGTGGATATCCAATACGGACCTCCTCCGCCCGGGGGAAAGGCAGAGGAGTGTGCCGAACTCTTCTTACCGCCTCAAACTAACCGAGTGGTTATTTTCGGTAATGCGGGCGGGGGGGGGGGGGGGGGGGGGAGGTGGAGCCTGCCACTGTTGCCACATCTTTATACCTTTAGGCACATATCTGCGGGCAACTAGCGGTCTACCAGATTTGGTAGTAAAAACACTCGCCGATAGGTCGATGCAGTATACATGTGCAGATGTGCAGTGTGCTAGGGAAACTCTTGGAGGAAACTCAGATTCAGCAACAAAGATGTACCGATAGCATCAACATAGCTTGATAGCATTTTTTTTTAAATAAATAATTCAGGTATAAATAAAATACCGTAGGTAAGGTTAGTAAGCTGTTTATAAAAGTTTAATAACAACAAAGTCAACATAAGTAACGGCTTTGTGTGGAGATCGCGACAGTCGACATCGGTAGCGGTACCCTTTGGCGCATATTAGGCGGAAAACTGATCGCGGGTACTCGAACATATTTACGACAGCAAAGCAAATTGGAAAAATGCTACGTTTAATCTGAACTGACCTTAACTTCACGTTTTACCAACGAAACCATACCGTGATGTAATTCGACAGTAACGCCACACCGCCCACCTAATTGGAAGAAAGAAATAAGTATTTGAACTTTATAAATTTAATCATTATAAAACTAAATAACCCAGAAACCTAGTAATAAATAGAACATATTATCCTTTATTTAAGGATAACAACACAAACATTTTATCACGCTTTTTGGCTTAGGAGACACAGCAGTTATGAAAATGCACAATGACTCGTTCAAAAGAACTTTTGGCACCGAAGTCAATAGTTTTTCACTAATAAATAGACGAACAAATACTTTATTAAACTACGTCTGTTTCATGGTGACAATTATGCGAAATACAAATGAAAACTTATGACTTAGTCCAAAGAAAAGAACTGCTAGCAATAATCTGTTGCCTTGGACCTGTGGCTTATTGTTAGCACCCGTCTCACAGTACACAATAACATTTTGTATAATTAATAAAATATCAACTACAGACCAGACAGAATATTAGGAAATTGCTTTTCAAGAGAATAAAATTAACGCAAAACATAATCCAAAAAGTAAGATTTAGAGGTAGGTTTGATCCCGAGAACAAAACGACGACAACCCGCGTGTCAGCTTAGCAGGCTACGTTACCAATTGCGAGAAGTTAAGAAATAAGCTTTCTTATTCTTAAATCTGTCGTTTAGCTTCCTTTAGATATAGCGTGATGGTAATGTTTTTTAAATAATTCTTATTACGTACTGATAATGAATGTGTTCACATGTGTGATTTTTTCATAATATTCGCTGTAAAACAAAACTTTGTAGACATATTCTTACATATACACACAGATACATACCTTAACCTTACTATAAACAGATTTACTTTTTATAAGATTTATTTTTGTCTTTCCCAGAATAGTTTTTGATTTTACCCTTATTTTGCCTTTGCATGATTTCCTTTTTAATAATCTTTTTGTAATCTTATATTTGACATACTCCTGTAACATATTTTTAAGGGGAACACACTGGCTCCTGTAATACAGTAATTATACTAGCGCAGGAGTCTGGGAATTCTTTAAATGTACAATAACTATATGTCAATAAAGATTCTTATTATATTATATTATATTATTATATTGTTATACTACTCACCTCCCATGTACAATTGCGTTATGATTTGTATTCTAGATCCCTCCTTGGACAGTAACGGGCATTTTTGCCAAAATTCAACTAATTATATACTGTAGTTTTAGCGTTCTCATCCAACATAGAAACAGACAACCAGTCAAACAGACAGAAATAAAAAAATTGCCGTTTTGGCATCAGTCTCGTCCCTAGAGCACGCGGAAGTGATTTTTTCAAAAAATATCCAATGTACAGATTTTGTCTCTCTACGATTTTATTATAGTAATAGACTATGCAACGCGAAAGTAAAGTTAATGCGATATTGAATTCTAAACGCATTATTTTACTTTGCTTTAAGATTATAAATCTTTGCCTTGTGTTATAAAAAAACATTGGTTGCTTTCATACTCATTAAATATTGCTTTCGTATCTAATCTATGATCGTATAAAAATAAAAGATTAAATCAGCCAATTTTTTTATTAATTTGACATCGGACAAATATATTGGGTGAGCAGCATAACAACTTCAGCAATAAATATTTTTCTATTCCTAGAAGAAATTTTCTGAAAGGAGAATATTATAATTTTATGAGATAGTTTATTGGGTACTGGCTACACTTGCGCGTAGAAAGTTATAAGCTAATATTGTTCTCTAGTGTATCGCAGGGAAATGATGAAAACGGAGACGTCTAACCTAAATAATGCGAGTTGGTTCCGACTCACGTAATTTAGGTTAAAATGCCTTCGCCTTGGTGTTTATAAGCACTTAAGGGATTTGATCAAATCATTTACTTTCTTAAGGGAAATCACCCCACACAGTTGTAATTTTAATATCTTCCGTGAATTGATCGTCTACCTTAGGTATTTCATCAAATCTCCATTTTTATCATCAACCTGTAACATAGATAAGTTACTGCACGTAACATCTATACAAATAAATAAAATTGAAGTGTCTGTTTGTTATGTCAAAATAACAGTTTTTTACTAAATGCATATTAACGTATATACGGTACACATAAAAAAAATCAATTTTTAATTTTTTTGTCTGTCTGTCTGTCTGTTTGTTCCGGATAATTTCCGAAACGGCTGGATCGATTTTGACGGGACTTTCACTGGCAGATAGCTGATGTTATAAGGAATAACTTGGGATACTTTTATTTTAGAAAAATAATTAGGGTTCCGCGCTAAAAAAATTAAACCCTTGCAGTCCAACATATATATTCTATGTCAAGTGTCTATGTTGAAGTACTCTAAATTTCTTTTAAATTAAACACGGGTGAAACCGCGGTTCCCAGCCAGTTTTTAATATAACTGAAAACATACCTATTTATTGTAGTGGTACCTACCACGGACAGGCTATTATGTGCTCTATATTCATATGTGTTGTTGCAGGTCTACCCAACGACCTGTCGGTGTCCTGGCACCAGTATCCCTACAGCCTCGGCATCATCTTCTGCAAGCTTCGGGCACTCATATCTGAAGCGTAAGTACCTACTGTATTAACATATTCTAAAAATAGATAATAGATAGCCAATTCTCAGATAGATTTATAAAAGTGCTTCATGGAAACTCGTAACTCGTTCTGTTTGAAAGGGTCCAAGTAAAAAAGCAGCGCCACTAGGGTTTATTTTCAATGTTAAAATCTTAATAATATGCCCAAATTGTAATATTTATTTCTCTGATAAAAATATAAGATGAGTTTTTATTTTATTTGTTAAGACATATAAATACCTAATGAAGTCGATCAAATGTGTTAGTTATAATATCGTTATTCATGGACACCCTACTTTCTACAGTACCGCGTGACCTTGTGTGACCCATGGTCCAGCTTAACCGGTATATATAATGTACTGACAGCATCCTGGCGTCAAATATTAATCATAAAAGGCTTAAATGATGCCTCGGCATTGGTAAGTCATAAATAAGTACCTATGAAAAGACATACTCTAATATCTATATGAATGAATCAGTAGGATTCGATTAAAATGTAATATAAATAAAATCACCTCAAGATTAAAATAAACAGACTTTATATATTATTAGAACTGAAAACGGGATATTTACCATGATTTTTATTTATTTACCATGTTTTTTATTTCGTGTGTCGGGAACAAAGTCGAGTTGTGAGTGACTTAGGTGATAGTGGTAGCGGCACCCAGCGCACAAAACGTTTAAGGAAGAGGGTAGATCGTTTTGTCTGCTCTCAAACATCCACCCGCAAAAACTTTAGTTGGTCCGTGAACATGGCGCTTGCAACAGCGCCGAAATATCTAAAACTCAAAAGAATATTATAGTGTCAGTGACCATGTCAGTTCAGACTTTATATAAAAAATATTATGATCCGTGTGGTGTCCGGATTAAGAATATAGAACCACTCCATCTCCTCCCGTGGGTGTCGTAAAAGTCGACTAAGGGATTAACCGGAGGATGGACAGCAGTGGACTTCATTCGGCCGAAATAATAATAATAAAACAACATAAATACAGTTTTGCCTTAATGTAGGTACTAAGTATACTGATTTAATTTTCTAAAATATGTTGAAGTTAATACAGTCAAATGTAGATAATGCATCTGAATGTTAATGGAAAATCATGAGTTATTTTTTCACAATTATGAAAAATTGTTTTGTTATTTGTTACAAAGAGATATTGCTTTATTTTGATTTATTTTGCTTAAAATCCACTCTATTCATTATCCATTCAAAAATGGCAACTCAAACCATTTTATACATACGTTTTTACTTGTAGGTTTATTAATACTGAATAATCCATCTTGGGGTAAGCTATACTTAATGTGCGTAATTTATAAGAAAACAAATAGACACCTATACGGCCAATCGCAGGTTACGCGTAATAGCCTACAAGCCTTAAAGCAGGACAACTATCAAGTTCCAATGTCCTTACTTAATGATAGATACATGCATACGCTACGAAATGTGAACTTATTTTGGCAAGATCTAGAAGAGCCGCAAATTTGACGGATTTAAACGAACCAAATCGCTTATTTATGTCGTGGGTGTATTCAAAAGGGCTGTTACACAACAGAGGGGCTTTGAAAGGAAATTACTGTGATATTGTTACAATGGAAAGCACACCCCGCCCTCTGGAACGTTATTCGCTCATTTGCAGCTACTTTAGTAATCGTTTCAGAGACGGCTATTAGCATTTTTGATAAGAAGAATTGGAATTTATTATGCTTCACGCTCACACACGGTCTGCTTAGGATAGCCGCAAGTAGGTTACATCATTATTCTATTTAGAAGAGACGTCATCATTTCGGCCGAATAAAGTCCACTGCTGGACAGGCCTCCCCCAAAGATCACGACGACAACCGATATGGGTGTGTAGTGTGCTCAGTGGGGGGTCTTGCCATAATCGCCACGCTTGGCAGACGGGTTGGCGATCGCAGTTGAGTTGTTGTGTGCTTGAAGGACGCTGCTGCCCATCCTCCGGTTAATCCCTTAGTCGACTTGTACGACACCCACGGGCTGAAATGGGGTGGTGGCATTCTGAGCCGGCACCACACGGCACAGCAGCAGCAGAAGAGACGTGCTGCTATCAAAATGTGACCACTGCCTCCAGAATATGTTTGAATGATGGAGTTCCCGCAGTTTGTGGTTCGCCACTTGAGGCTGTAGCAACCCGTGCGCGGTCAACGTTAGTCTACAAATGTATACGCACAGCTACATATCAAGTTATAGATTTCCAGTGTAAGTTGATCTCGCATTGTATATGCTTTCCGTACGATGAGAGCTTAAACTTTTTTCTCTTATAAAAACGTTGCCCCATACTAAGATTTCTCCGGTGTCGTGGGTGCGTTTACAGACATAAATTTCACACACAATACACCCAGACCCGGAACAACTACCTGCAGATCATACAAATATTTGTTCCGTGCGGGATCGAACCCACGACCCGGAGCGCAGCAGCCGACTGTAACAGCCACTGCACCAACCGGCGACGGCACGATTAGTTGAAAATAAAGTATGTGGAAAAAGGTGTGGTGTTCCTCCACAGGAAATGGAGGATTCTCCAGCCAGGGTGGTATGCCTGGCGGGCCGAAGCCCAACGGTTGATGTTGGGCGACTGTATATATTCAGCGTTGTGCAAATACTTTACAAGCGTGATTCAGGATTCTCTGACGTCATCGGAGAGTTGCAATTAATATTCAAGTAGATGTCGCTGTAAGTTGTAGTTATGCTGGCGATGTAGGTGTCGCCACATATGAATAGCTTGATGTGTAGCCGTGTGTACGACAAATGAACGGACGTAAGTGTCAGTGGCATGAGATATCGTCTTTATTACCTATAACACTAGATCCAATATATTTTATTCATATAGGTCCGTTTTCGACCTCGAGCTCGCCTGATGAAAACCGATTATTTTTTAAACATATGTTTTCGCCAAAGTATGGCGACACCTCCGTACGGCCTCCCACATAAAAGGCCCGCACCGGTATCTATCGCCGACTTTCCCGTCCAGTCGAATTCGGTATCAATACTGCCCAAGAATGGGATATCATGCGGCTGCAACCACGTCTCTTGTAATGCCACGATGTCAGCTGACCGGCATAAACCTCTTACGCAATCGACTGAGCGTGTGACCGATCTACAATTAAAACTAACTAGTTTTGTGTACATATCATTCTTGCTGGTGTGTCTTTTCATTTTTGTTAATGTTATGTATCTTGTCATTTAGTGTTATATTATTCTCATTATTTCTATCATACATATTTCTGTTAAAATAGACAAACTTTCTAAATTGTATTCCCTCTGGGCATAAACCGTCATCCAGAAAAATCGACAATTTAGTATGTGGTACAAAGATCTTATAAGCATCATAGCGTTTTTGTCTTGTCATATTAATTTTTTTTTAGGGTTACTGATACACTCGTTTTATGTTGAATAATGTCGTGCGTTTTCGTCGCTTGGTCAACTTTATTGATGAAGAGCGGCACTCTTATGTCCGCTGCTTTAAACTTAACTTCGGGTTGAATTATCGCCTTACCCTTTGAGTCTAACAAACGATTTCTCAATCTTTTTCCTTGCACTACTTTCCATTCTTCTGAAGGTTCTTCCTTTTTCCATTCTATTTCTGTATTAACTATTTCCGCTATAGTTTTTTGCTTGGACCGCAAGATTTTGTCGTTCTATCTCGATCACGTTAGCCGGGCTCGTATTTGGTGGGCTCACGCAGGTTTGGTCTACTTCGGCCTCGGTCGTTGTCGCCGGGTTTATATCGTCGTGCCGATGTTTACACGACTGTCTCTCAGGTGTGATCAACATAGGCAATTTAGATACGAGTGAGGGCGAGGAGTATGATGTTATATTATCCAGTACCAAACTAGTCTCATTGCACTCATTCATTCTCATTGCCTTCATGCTGCCTGGTTTTATCGACAAATTGCGGTAGGCCGATGGGTCCGCTGTCAAAACAAAAGCTATTTCTACCACCACCGCCCCTTTTTTGGTTGATATTCAAATCCAAACTATTAACTATAGATGACTGTTTTAGATTTTTCAAATCATTTTTAATCTCACTTAACTGGTTTTCAGTGACATATGTATCCTTCATTATTTTTATTTCATTTTGTATAAGCAATATTTCTTTTAGTGTTCTTGTTGCGTCAATATTATCGAAAGTCACTGGCGGAAGTTTGTGCAATTCTTTAGCTACAAATATCGGTACTTGCTCAGGATCCGTTTGCTTAAACAGTGAAATAACGTCGTAAAGATTCCGCTGAGATTTCCCGTTTTTCTTCCTTGATATTTTTCGCTGATGCGTTGAGACTGACTCAAAAAGTAGATTCTTGCCGGCTTCAATGTCCTCCTCCGAGAAAGCGGTGGTACACAACCTCACTAGACTCTCCTCATCCATCACGTCTAGTTTATTTTGAATAAACGCTAATAACTCACAAATCACGATATTCTTCTTCTTCTCTTAGATTATGGCTTCTGTAGATTATTTTCCACAATTTCGCCAATGTCAAGTTTAAGGCAACGTCGTACGGTATTTAGATTAATAAATCTTTACATATTCATAAAAGATTTCTCAAAAATGAAAAAATTCTAAAAAATATCCAAATCACGATATTACATGTCGTACACTTGATGACGTTTGAGGCCATTGCTGTCAAACGGATATATGAATAAAATCATGAAATGAAATTAGTGAAGAAATATTAAAATAAAACAAACATTATTAAAGACAACTTCCACCAAGTTCTTATTTGTTAAATTATATTGCCCTAGTTGTTATAACAAACTGTTTAATTTAATATACATATTTAAACATATATTCTTACAGCGTGACAGAGTCAGTCGTGTCAATGTCTTAAAAGGAAGATGAAATATATGAATTATAATATTGTATTATCATAAAACACTTTTAAACGATGAGTCCTGCGACCACGAATGCTGCAAAGCATTCGGATCGTCAGGAAAAACAAAAATCTAAAATATACGCTATAGAATCCGTTTAAAAGCGTTTTATTATAATGTGTAATACTCGCGAAAACCTAAGACATTATTGTGCGAAATATTTTCAAAGAATCATCGCAGTACCCAAAACGAAGGTTTTAGAGAAATTGAAATAGTTTTACTATTAATCTTCTGTCCCTAAGGAATAACTTTCGGCATTTAAAGTATTTTTAGAACCCTAGAATAAAATGTAAAATTACTAAGAAAATCACTGAACATTTAGTTTCTTTCTGAACGTGTCATGTTAGAAATAACTGTCAATGTTGTCAGTTTAGAAATTTGTCTAATGAAAAGTAGGCACCATAAAATAAATTATATTTTAATTATGAGGTATAAAAATTAAATAAGGGGTGTATTGTGTGTGGAATTCAAGTCTGTAAACGCACCCAAGACACAGGAGAAATCCTTGTGTGGGGCGACGTTTTCTAAGATATTATTCAAACACGCCTTTTTTTTATTTCATTAATTTTTTATTTTTCCGGTGACCTCCAACCTTCCCGATTAGTCACTCCTGACTCAGCAATACACTGTACTAATCTTACACTCGTCTTCTTCAAATGAATGCTCCACTGGAACTGCCGACGGCAACGCCCTGGACGGCTGCCACGGCTAGCTCGCTTGCCCCGCCACCGCCCCGGCTCCCTACCAGTCGAATGCCCTGCCAGGGCAGCAGTGTTCGAGCGCGCTTATTGGGAAATATGCGTGCTCATACCGAGCGACCCCCGGGAAGACAGCGGTGCGCATGTGGTCACGTGCCGCTGTGTGCGCAACACAGCGCATAGTGAGGCCTCGGGGGAATCTTTTACAATCCCCTCGAGAGAGGCCTGGGGGGGTGGCCTCTTTACAGTCGCCTTCCCTCCGCTAGGAGGGGATGACCGCTCTACAGTCATCCCCTCCGAGACGTGCCTAAAGGCGTGGCACCAATGGGTGGCTCTAGATGGAGATCTTTCGAGTTCCTGGAGCCTCCCTTCGGTGCCGACGATGATCACTCCGTAGGAGTCCGGCATGCCCCTTCGCCTTTTCCCAGGGCGAAGGAAGTACATGAGGTATTTCCACCGGATCAATAAAAAAAAGGGCAGCAGTATTGTCAGCTGAAGCACCCAGTGTGGGTTGCTAACAGTCGGCCATCCTGTCACAGGAATGTCCCATTCCTCGAAATCACTCGGTCAGTCGCATCATGTAACACATGAAAATACAGAGAATTATTGCTAATTCTTTAGTTGTGACAGCTTCGTCACAAATGATGAAAATTCGACCGCATTATCTACGTTTGCCGATTCGCGGTATCCACTCAGGGGCTCGTCTGCTCCAACGCCTATCAGTCCCTCGACAGACATGGCCAGCCCATTGCCGAATAAACCAATTGAAAAAATATATTGAAACAAAACAACTAACAAATAACTAGGTAGTATTAACATTTTGGAAGTGTGATCGTCATTTTTTTGATAACATATATTGACTCCGTCTCACTCATCACTCTACAGCTGACCAATTAGCGAGTTACGACATTGAACCTTGTACCATAGTACCTGTCCAACATAGAGTATTCTGGTCGCTATCACAATAGTGGCATTGTGCCGTAGCCTCGCGTCCTATCCTGTGCAGGTACGCACTGAAACAATCGTGCCCGGTGATAACCTGCGTCGGGTGGTAGTTGAAGCGCTCCTTCTGAGCCAGGCTCTGGAGAGCGGCAGGACGGCCTAGGCGACGCGCTTGGTCGCAAACTGCATTTGCAGGCGGTGACGCCATTTTTGAAGTGCGCGCCACCGAGCTAGCTGCCTCAGTCTGCAGAGAGTGCCCTGCGTGGGCTGCTGAGCGGCAGATACTGGTCGATCGGATTAGACAAGATCTTTCTCTGCCAGCAGTAGTGTCGGCTATGCTAGCAGCATTCACTGCTCTTATTTCTACCTACCCCTTTAAGATCTACAGGCGACACAATCATTTACTAATGTTATTATATTATATATCCACATACTATGTTTAGGTACACCTTTACTATTACCATTCCAAAATGTGAGCAACTTGCCAAAGGTATGCCATTAGCCTGAGTCAAAGTGCTCAGATTACACGAACTTAATGTACAATGAAAGTGTCTTGCGAAACACAAAAACATTCAATTTGCCAAACGAATTAAATTCAGCCTCAATTTCTTCCGCAAACTACTCTTAACTAGTTTTATATCACCTGCTAAAGTAATAATCAATACTCATTTAGTTACCACTCCAATTTGATGTAGCCCTTTTATGTTAGAAAATCAGTTGGTAGGTTTCCCGTCAGAAAGGTTAATTTCGGTTTTGCTTATAAACTGCCTAACGAAGTTAAGATGTTTGATTTGTTTGAGGATGGATGGGCGAATTCAAAATGTTTTTAATTGTGTGAGATGCTGAATCATATTGGCCTATTGAAAACCACTACTGAACAAAGGACTCCCCCATAAATTTCCACAATTGTGTCATAATTTTCGGGGGAATTTGCCAGTACTCACCACACTTGGCAGGTGGGTTGGTGCGTGCAGAATGGTTTTTGTTTCACAAAAGGGACGCTGCTGGCCATCCCTCTGGTGTAAAGTCTCTTAGTTGCCTTTTACGACATCCACGGGAGGAGATGGAGTGTCGAATATCGAATCGTCTATTACAATACCCAGGGGCGATGCAGCTTATTTCTTAAAGAATCATAGCAACCAGACAGCAGTTGTTTTATTCGCTTTAAATATTAAAGTTCTGTTCACAATAAATAGTACGCACCTCACGATCCACATAAATACAACGCATGCATCGCTTTATATGAAAGCAATATCTTACGTTTAAATTCGTGCTCTTTGAAGTGAAAACGGCGGAATATCGTTCCTTTACACGCGCCTCGATTACTTTGAAAAGGTGCAATGAAATAACTCGAAAAATATTGAGACGTGAGTCAAAAGATTGCTTCGAATTTGACGAAATGTAGTCCGACTAATGCTTGTGAAGTTTTTAGGTAGAAAGCAGTTCTTGGGTTCAAATGATATTATTTAATTGTAGTTCTAATATGTGCGAAGTGTGGTCCTTCGGTTATACTTTGGTTCGAGGCCATCTCGTCTCTTCTTTTAAATAATAAGCGAGCAGTATTTGTAGGTATACTGATAACACCACGGTTTTCATATTGTTGAAAAAGATTTAAAGGTTTTTAGTTTGCCTTCCTTCATCATTTCGGCCAAATGGCACGCATGGCAGACGGGTTGGCGATCGCAGTTGAGTTGTTAATGTACTCGAAGGACGCTGCTGCCCATCCTCCGGCTAATCCCTTAGTCGACCTGTACGACACCCACGGGCGGAGATGGGGTGGTGGTATTCTGAGCCAGCACCACACGGCACTTACTTAATATTATTATATTAATATATTTTCAATTAAACCCATTAAATATCTCGGAGTATTGAAATCAAAATTGCTGACTCCTGAGTCTCGACCCTTCTCGGTCTTTATGAAAACAACTAAAGGCTTTAGAATAAAGTTCACAAAGTACAAATAAAATTGGTCGTTTAAAAGTTTTGCTTTCAAATATATATTTTTCGTGAAAAAGTTGTCTGAATCTATTAAAAGATTTGATCTAACCGATCGTGGGAAAATGGACTCTTTTTCGAAGATATTATAAAATAAATTTGATTTGTTTTTTTTTTCAACGTCTACTATACTAGTTTTTCTCCTGGATCCTGGGTGACGTTTACATACATACATCTCACGGGCACAATCACCCAGACCCGAAAAAACTATCGGTAGATCAAACAATTGTTTGGTCTGTGCGGGGATCGAACCCGCGACACGTAGCGCAAAAAGGCAATTGCTTAGCCACTACGTCATTACACGCCTTTAGGAATCCATTTGCTTTGAAGAAAATTTTGCGCGTTAATCTGAATCAGTTAAATAAAAAGTTCATCTTGATATGTTTAAAATGCATTGGTGCCTTGAAGGCTACATTGCTAAAGCGAGAAATTTTAATGAGACATCTATTCACTTATGTAATAATATATGTATGTAGAATAGAATTTTATATGTGTGACCAGTGATTTCATACGGCCCAGAAACGTGGTAGCTCAGTATGGGCCTGATAAGAAAGCTCAAGGTCTCTCAACGAGCTAAGTAGAAAGCAATGATTTTTTTTGCTTATGCAACGATATCGAACACAAATGAGGAGATCCGTAGAAGAAATAAGGTTCCCGACACGGTTGGCACAGTGTCTAAGCAATTGGCTCACTACACACAAACTGGCAAATAGTTGTATGACCTGCAAATAGCTGTAGCAAAGTAGCTAGTCGGGGTGTTTGTGCAATTTTGCGCGTGAGATTTATGTCTGTAATCGGTACCCACGACACAGGAGAAATCATAATATGGGACATAGTGTAAAAAATAAAGACATTGCTGAAAGGATTTGTAGGCTGAAATGGCAAGTGGTAGAACTGATGGACGCTGGGGCAGAAAGGTTTTCGAAAATGTAGCGGAGGACGGGGGCACCGAGATGGACAGATGACCTGGTGAAAATCGAGTTGTTGGTTGCGTATGGCATGTATGTAACCGGTCGTCGTGGAAATACCTAGGGAAGGCCTTTGTTCAGCAGTGGACATCCTTTTGCTGATATGATGATGATAAAGGTTACATAATTTTCTAAACCTTTGACTCATTTTCCTTTGAACATAACAAGTTACTTGCAAAGGTGAGAAATTCTACTTTTTATTTTATCGGTCATGAGCCTTTTCCTAATGTTTAAGCGAGCTCGACGAGGCTTGGAAGAGTCTTGATGTGGGAAGAATGGTCAGCTATAACAGCATAACTAACAAATCTGGTTTAATCTTGCAGATCGGTCTTGCTGTGTGGTCGTTATTAAGCTGCAAGCTTATTTTGGGTAAGCATAAAAGTATGTAAGGAATTTACAATTATGTAAAAACATTTTTTGTCTCTCAGGTGGGGGAAATTGCCAGTATTATTCACCACGCTTGGCAGATGGTTGGTGAGCGCAGTATGGCTACTATTGCAGAGAAGGGACACTGCTGCCCAACCCTGGTTAAGAGTCCCTTAGTTGCCACTTACGATATTTACGAGGAGTAGATGGAGTGGTGTTATATTTTTGATCCCGGTGCCGGTTTAGCCCGGTAACCGTGAATTTTCGAGCCGGAATATAGATTTCTTTAATGGTATGTTCTAAAGATAATAAGGCGGCTTCTGATTGCTTGGGAAACGAAAGTATCCTACAAGGAACAAATTTTTTATGACAGAAAAAAAGCAATCAATGTAAATCCTCAGGTGTATGACTCTTGGTATCGTTAACGACTTAAAATCTCGAAAGCCGTTGACTTTGCTACACGAAATTATTTGAATCTATCCCAGTGTTTGTTGAATACATTATCAGGGTTATAAGCAATGTTGTTTGCTTTGCAACCATTAAAAAAATGTTATTGTTTAAAAGGGTCCAGTGCGTTGATAATAATGAAAATAAAAATCCGGACTACCCATTAAATTAGGCGTGCTTCAAGGTTCGATACTGGGGCTGTTCTTGTTCAAGGAAATACAGGAGTTCCTAAATACAGGTGGTATTTAGGGGGAGGGTCTACGCTCAAAGACGAGTTCATTTCGGCCGAATGAAGTCCACTGCTGGACGCAGGCCTCCCCCAAAGATCACCACAACGACCGATATGGGTGTGTTGTGTGCTCATTGGTGGGGGTCTTGCCATAATCGCCACGCTTGGCATACGGGTTGGCGATCGCAGTTGAGTTGTTAATGTACTCGAAGGACGCTGCTCCTCCATCCTCCGGTTAAACCCTTAGTCGACTTTTACGACACCCACGGGATGAAATGGGGTGGTGGCATTCTGAGCCGGAACCACACGGCAAAGACGAGTACCTACTACGAGAGTATTATGATTGAAGGTAAAGGCAAATCCCATTGTGTATTATTGCGTTCAATCCTAGCTCTGAGCTACGTTATAATGTGCTCATACTCTTTGTGGTTTCTAGAAGGTAACTTAATCATCTATGCTTAATCTTGAAGAATAATGTTGGTAACATTTATCATTATTTTAATATTGAAGCCACTTCTTTACTCTACTGGTAATCAGATACCTACCATCATGCAGCTCCCGACCAATTTCATTCTCCTTCTTTCTTTGAAAGAATATTTTGCAGTGTGTGCAGTATTACTACAATCTCTGTACGTCTTTGACAATCGCTTTCAACAACTACTTAGTCGCAAATGGGATACTTTACATTTTAATGTTAACTTCAAACTTTCAGTGCCAGGTAACATTTTAAGATAAGGTTAATGCACCTTTTTTTTATTGATGTCCAGTGGAAATTCTACATGGAACTTCCTTCACCCCGGGGAAGGGTGAAGGGGTATGCCGGACTCCTACTGGCTAAAACCACTGGAGCGGTCATCTTCGGCACCAACGGGGGGCTCCAGGTCCTCGTAAGATCACACTAGAGCCGCCCATTGGTGCCACGCCTTTAGGCACATCTCAGAAGGGATGACTGTAAAGCGGTCACCCCCTCTAGCGGAGGGAAGGTGACTGTAAAAAGGTCGCCCCCAGGCACTTCTCGGGGAGGATTGTAAAGGATCCCCCAAGCCTCGCTTTGCGCTATGTTGCGCACACGGCGGCACGTGTCCACGTGCGCGCCACCGTCTTCCCGGGGGTCGCTCGGTGTGAGCACGCAGACTCCCCAATCTGCGCACCCGCGACCCCCGAGGCCCCCCACCATGAAGTGACGGCAGGGGGCTCACCTAACAGATATTATTACAAAACATTGGATGTTATCGTTTATTTGACTTGGATTTGGTATAATCCGCTAGTAAAAATGGTTAAATCTTCAAATAGATTTTACTAATTATCCACTCCTTGTTAATTGAGGTATTCATTTAACGATACGGACCCGACTCTACTGTCTTGTGGCTATTAAAGGGCCAATTTTACGGGGTACTTTTAATTACCAGAGCCTTTACACGTATACAATTAATAACTAAACACAAAATTTGATTATAGAAGTAAGGAGGCATTGTTTATGAGGACATTAAAAATAAATCTTTGAGGCGGATTTTAATTGTAAAAAGTAGGCATTTTTTGTAGATTGTATTAGCTGTTATTCTAAGCGGCTGTAAAGAAATACCAAGCGCAATAAGCGGTACTGATTAAAGGTTGTTGAAGGTACCGATAAGATGTCTAAATATACCTACTAACCTTTATTTTTCTATTTTTTTAATTAGTTCCCAGTGGAAATTCTTCATGAACTTCCTTCGCCCCGGGGAAGGACAAAGGGGTATGCCGGACTCCTACCGGCTAAAACCACTGGATCGGTCATCTTCGGCCCCTAAGGAAGGCTCCGGGTCCTCGTATGATCACACTAGAGCCGCCCACTGGTGCCACGCCTATAGGCACATCTCGGAGAGGGTGACTGTAAAGCGGTCACCCCCCAGGGGGATTGTAAAGGATCCCCGAAAATGTCCTACGGCAACGCGTGACCACATGCGTGCTACCGTCTTCTCTTGGGTCGCTTGGTGTGGATACCTACTTACCTACATTGAGTTTTTGTTTCTACGAGGTGCCATTACCTAGTTGTACCCACTGATCGGTAAACAATCGGTGAGGTTAGGCATCCCTCGGCGTAGTCAGTCGATGGATGGCTAACTGAATACTGCATGTGAACTGAGTATCTACGTGCTTCGGAAGGTAGGTATAGTCTTTAGTCCCTTGTCATTAGACGGCAGTGACACAAGACATAAGGTTGGCTCCTGACCACACAAAAAGAACATGGCACCATTTAGCAGACTTGCTGATTATGAGCTAATAGACAGCTAATAGTAACTATCAGGTCGATACGTTACTACGTATTAAAGTAAAAAAGCAGGTCTCAATCATAGATATTATTCTCTACAAGAATGATAATGAACCATGACTTACACATGCGTGCGTGGTCAAATTGACAGCACGGTTGGTGCAGTGGCTGATACAGTCGACTGCTGCACCCCGGGTCGTGGGTTCGATTCCCGCACGGAACAAATATTTGTATGATCTGCAGATTGTGTGAAATATGTGTCTGTAAACGCACCCACGACACAGAAGAAATCCTAGTGTGGGGCAATGGTTAAAAAAAAAAAAAAAATGATTTTTTTACGTTTCGAACTTTCACTATAGGTTGGATAGATCCACCAAAGATCGCCACAACGATGGCATGGCTTTATATTGCGTGTTCATTGAACGGTTTTTCCATAATGGTCAAGCATGGCGAGTGGGTTGGCGATCGCAGTTTAGCTGTAATTATTGTACTCATAGTCGCCGACACGTTTACGACACCCACAGCTTTAAATAGGATGTTGCTTTTCGTAGGCGGAACCACACGGTAAAACTGTTTTAGTACTCGGATTTCTCAAAAAGGCGTGGTCTATTTCATTATTGATACAGAAAATGGGATATAGGAATAATAATTAAACACGGAGTTCCATCGAACCCGCTCGTCGACTATTATAAGTTAATCATAATATTTCGATATTGTAATTTTAAATGGCTTTTATCAGCGCAAGATTGTCTGATGTGGCACAACAAAGAAAAGTCTGTATTTAATAATGGATACACGAAAGCCGCTGATGATGAAGCTTTCAATGATGATGACATGAATCCTTTGACTCTCTGTCCTTTATCTAAACTGAGCAAATAATTTCAAACAGCTCTTCGAGACAATGGAACAGAAGTCGTAGCGACTCGAATAGTTGAAACAAGTTGTTGAAACATAGTTGGACAAGTGCTCAGCTTCACGTGCATTTAATGGCTGTCTCAAACTAATGGCATTTGTATGTATTATAACTATTTAAATTGCATTGAAATTGCATTGAAATTGCCACATGAAATGCGGTGTTAGTGAAAGTGTCATCTTTACATCTGTACAAATAAATATGCATATGAAAGTACCTACAACAAAAAAACTGTTTTTATTTTTTGTCTGTCGGTCTGCTTGTTCCTGCTAATCTTCGAAACAGTTAAACCGATTTCTACGCGACTTTCACTGGCAGATAGCTGATGTTATAAGTAATAACTTAACTTACTTTATTTTATAAAATAATTAGGGATCCGTGCAAAAAACTTAAAACCCATGAAATCCAATATATACATACTCTACTACTACTATCTACTCTCTCTCTCTCTCTGATTCAAATGTCTATGCCGAAGTACTCTAAATTATTTATAAATTCAATCAATCAATCATTTCGGCCGAATTAAGTCCACTGCTGGACACAGGCCTCCCCCAAAGATCACCACAACGGCCGATATGGCTATGTTGTAGGCTCATTGGAGGATTTTGCCATAATTGCCACGCTTGGCAGGCGGGTTGGCGATCGCAGTTGAGTTGTTGATGTATTCGAAGGACGCTGCTGGCATCCTCCGGCTAATCCCTTAGTCGACTTTTACGACACCCACGGGGGTAGTGAGTCGGCACCATACGGCAAATTAATAAATTATCCAACTTTATTTAAATTAAACGGCGGGTGAAACCGCGGATCCCAGCTATTTTTGTAAATAAAGTTCATCACTATCATAACTAGCTACAAGACGCCCACTGCTGAACAACGGCTTCCCCCTTTAACACCGGTTACATGCCGTGTGACGTTATTAGGTATTAAGAATTAGCACCACTCCATCTCCTCCCGTGGTTGTCGTAAAAGACGACTAAGACATTCTAAACTAGAATCCCTCTATTTAGGGCAGCAGCGGCTCCTCTGTGAAACGGCATAAGTACTGCGCCGACCAACCTGCCTACCAAGCGTGGCGAATTTACCCCAAAATGTCGAGACAGTTGTGGAAATTAATGGGGGAGGCCTTTGTTCAGCAGTGGACGTCCATTGTCTGATATGATGATGTGCAAGTAAGAGATGGACTACACACAGAGTATGGAATCTGGAATTTTAATCTTAAATGTAAGTTTTGAGTGTTACATTTTTACTTAATCGCGTCAAAAACCCAATGGCATTGAATACAACATCTACAAAGCTACAATGCATCTTAAATTATCCATCACATAGGGTATTTCTCATCTCCGAAAACTAAAATCTACACAAAGACACAAGACATTCATCTTATGTGAGAAATGGTGTTCCTGTCGGTAGTTTCTCGCTGTTGATATATCACGTTCCTTTATTCATATGAGGAGTCCGACAGCCATCATGACCCTTGGGAAATGAATTTTTCGTTCAATGATATTTTCAGAATTGTGTAGTAGTAGCTGCGGTATTCTATTTACCTTTACGACATTTAACTCACTTATTTAAAAATAGGCCTCCCCCAAAGATCACCACAACCACCGATATGGATGTGTTGTGGGCTCATTGGGGGGTTTTACCATAATCGCAACGCTTGGCAGGCGGGTTGGCGATCGCAGTTGAGCTGTTAATGTACTCGAAGGACGCTGCTACCCATCCTCCAGCTAATCCCTTAGTCGACTTTTACGACACCCATGGGAGGAAATGGGGTGGTGGCATTCTGAGCCGGCACCACACGGCAATTCGGCCGAAATGATGATGATTTCAAAATAGATCGTGTTTCCAGTGGATCCTTTTCATATACGGGAACTTTTCTATTTAAATATCCTTAAGTCAAGAAAGGTATCCATGTGGTGGATTAAGAATATAGCACCGCTCCATCTCCTCCCGTGGAGGTCATAAAAGACGACTAAGGGATTCTAAACGATGGGCAGCAGCGTCCGTTCTGTGGAACAGTAGCCATTCTGCGCTCACCAACCCGCCTGCCAAGCGTGGTGAGTAGGTACTGGAAAATTCCCCCCAATATGATGACACAGTTGTGGAAATCTATGGGGGAGGCCTTTGTTCAGGAGTGGACATTGTATGGCCGATATAAATTCAAGAAAAATATACCTTCCCTTCTTTTAGAATCTGATTCAATTCAATTAAATTAGTTTATTTTCTGCGTTATACTATCCATGTTTTGTTTTATGTACATTAGTATGCACCAAGTCATGACATATGGCACAGGGACATGGTCACTCACTATGGGTCTCGTAAGAAAGCTCAATGTCACTAAGCGAGCTATGGAAAGAGCTATGCTTGGTATTTCTTTGTCGCGGAGTGCCTTCCTCCGTGTTTCCTTCCCGGTTAGCTCAACTAGGAGGCTCTCTCCACGGCAGCAAGTAACGGAGTTCAGTTATTGTGATTCAATTAAACGTATCATATATATTGTTACATAGGTATATTGTTATTCACAACTTCATGAACACTTATGTAGAGATTATATTTTTAAAATATAGCTTTCACAATTTAAGTATCACAATTTACGCTATTTAAAAATAAGTAATTGTTATATTGCAGGCAAACTATTTGTCAGAGCGACAGTTGTGTGTCGAACCACTAGCGTTCAGAATCCAATGTGTAATGATGATAATGATCAAAATATGAACGATTCGACACCACAATACTAAATTCGAATAAAGAATCAATCATGAAGTGGACAGTGATGGAGATCATCATTTCGGCCGAATGAAGTCCACTGCTGGACACAGGCCTCCCCCAAAGATCACCACAACCACCGATATGGATGTGTTGTGGGCTCATTGGGGGGTTTTACCATAATCGCAACGCTTGGCAGACGGTTTGGCGATCGCAGTTGAGTTGTTAGTTTACTCGAAGGACGCTGCTGCCCATCCTCCCGTTTATCCCTTAGTCGACTTTTACAACACCCAAGGGATGAAATGGGGTGGTGGCATTCTGAGCCGGCACCACACGGCAACCTCGCACCCATATAAAAAGCCACATCACGAGTACCATGCGGCTAACTCTCCACTTCCCTTCCCACACGTAATTCGGGTCTGCCACAACTTGAAGCATCTGCAGCGACACCATTCACTCAGGAGCACATTTTTATTTATTTATTTTTTAGAAAAACGTAGCCCCACACTAGGATTTCTCCTGTGTCGTGGGTGCGTTTACAGACATGAATTCCACATACAATACACCCAAACCCGGAACAACTACCTGCAGGTCATACAAATATTTGTTCCGTGTGGGAATCGAACCCACGACCCGGAGCGCAGCAGCCGACTGTATCAGCCACTGCACCAAACATGCCGTCGTTTTGTCACTGTGGTGCCATTGTGGCACGTCTAAATCCGTTAATAAACTTGTATAAAATATAATATCGATCTCTAACTCAAGAATCTTACCCAAATCCGAACTGCGATAATAGGAAGTTCAATATGTGTCGAAGGGAGCCTGGACGAATGTATGTAACTTGTATAGTTTACATAGTATGGTAGGGCAAATAAATTGTTATAGTCTATAAAGATACCTATGTTTAGCAGTGGAAATTTTTGGGCTTATGATGATGATTAATTAATCAGCCTTCTTTATAATGATTTATAGAAAAGTCATGCATTATGTAGTATTGTTTATAGTAATTATTTCAACCTGTAACAGTCCCATTGCAGAGCAAATCTTTTTCACACAGAGAACGAACGAGCATTGATCACCACGCTTGGCCACTGCCAAATTTGCCATTTCAGATCCACGTTTCATTGCGATATTTCCTTCATCATTAATAGTATAAAATATTTTTTATTGTACACCATTTTGAAAATAACTACTATTTACTATTACTATATATACGATTTCTTATAGACAATCTTTGGATGGACAAGACAAAGATGGAAAAAGACAAAGGGGGTAGTCTGTGGTGTACTTAATATATACATTTCGGCCGAATGAAGTCCACTGCTGGACACAGGCCTCCCCCAAAAATCACCACAACGACCGATTTGGGTGTGTTGTGGGCTCGTTACTATTCCGTGTGGTGTCCGGATTAAGAATATAGCACCACTCCATCTCCTCCCGTGGAGGTCGTAAAAGCCGACTAAGGGACTCTAAGCCAGAGGGATGGCCAGCAGCGTCCCTTCTGTGAAACAGTAGCCATACTGCGCTCACCAACCCGCCTGCCAAGCGTGGTGAGTATTGGCAAATACCCCTCAAAATGATGACACAGTTGTGAAAATCTGTGGGGGAGGCCTTTGTTCAGCAGTGGACGTATAAATGGCCGATATGATGATGATGATGATGTGGGCTCGTTGGGGGGTTTTGCCATAATCGCCACGCTTGGCAGATGGGTTGGCGATCGCAGTTGTGTTGTTAATGTACTCGAAGGACGGTGCTGCCAATCCTCCGCTTAATCCCTTAGTCGACTTTCACGACACCCACGGGAGGAGATGGGGTGGTGGTATTCTGAGCCGGCACACCACATTTAAAATATTAACAAAATCAAATAGCGTATCTAGACAATTAAACATAATACGAATCGGTATATATTCCATAAATTACTTAAATAATACAAATTATTGAAGTAATTTATGGAATATATAATAAGAATATATGGAATGAACAATTTTTTCTGGAATTTTACTTTGCAAATACATGTGTTGCTAGTTACTATATTATGTATCTTCAATCAACAGATCAGCAAAAAGACGTCCACTGCTGAACAAAGGCCTCCTCCACAGATTTCCACAACGAGCGGTTACATGCTGCCCGCATCCAATGGTTCCCAGCGACCTTCACCAGGTCGTCTGTCCACCTCGTTGGTGGTCGTTCCACGCTGCGTTTTCCGGTCCACTCGAGAACCCTTTTACCCCAGCGGCCAGCAGTTCTACGAGCAAAGTGACTCGCCCATTGCCTTTTCAGTTTACTTATCCTTTCAGCTATGTCCGGCAACTTTAGTTCTTCTACAGATGTCCTCATTTCTGACTCGATCTCGTAGAGAAATACTAACCATAGCTCTCTCTTTATCTCGCTTTCTTTCTTTTTTGTTTGAAAAACGTTGCCCCACACTAGCATTTCTCCTGTGTCGTGGGTGCTTTTACAAACACAAATTCCACACACAATACACCCAGACCCGGAACAACTACCAGCAGATCGTACAAATACTTGTTCCGTGCGGGAATCGAACCCACGAACCGGTGCGCAGCAGCCGACTGTATCAGCCACTGCACCAACCGTGCCGTCTTTATCTCGCTAAGTGACCTTGAGTTTTCTTATGAGGCCCATGGTGAGTGATCACGTCTCCGTCCAGTTATCACTGGTAACACACACCGGATAAAGGCTCGTCTCGAGGCATTGCTGTATTGTTGACGAAAAGACATTGCGAAATTTCCCGAACGCTGCCCAGCCGAGTCGGATTCGACGATTGTTGGACCTACCTAACTGGATGGTTTGTCTCAGGTATACATACTCGTCAACAACTTCGAGAACATATCTCACAACGGATATTGGGATGGGCACGGCATGACTTTCATCTTGCCCATGTTTGGACAATCTTTTAAGGTGGAAAAATGGTGGACAGTATAGACATGGAGTGGTGCTATATTCTAAGTCCAAAAACAACATGGAAAATCTGTATCTTCAATAGCACCAACAAATATTTCAAGAGAACCGATGTGTTTAGAAATAAAAATTTCTTCACTTGTATCTTTTCACGACTCACCAGGCATTTCATGGTGAAATGTCTTCGGTGGGATGGACTTTGACGCTTCCGAATAGTTTATTAGTAATTTTATTACTTTCAGGCAACTTCAGATGACGCAGTCGACCAACTATAATCATCAACATCATTCACAGCTTTTGACCACCCACTGCAGTGGCTGAGCCTGACACCCTTTTGCGCCATTCATCCCTGCTTTGTGTCAATCTCATCCAGGTCTTCCGACAAATTTGAGAATATCATCAACCCATCTTGCTATCGGTCTTCCAGCGCTTCACTTGCCCACTCTTTCTTCAGGCCACCATTTCGTCTGGGATCTACTCCACCCACCATCACCACATCTATCTAAATTTCCTGCTCAACGCCTCTTGAGTTTTATCATAGGGATATCAGTATCCTCAACGTGGGTTTTTTCTTCGGATACCCGTATGAAGCCGAAGATGCACGGAGCCCAGGGCCGTTTGTCGACCTTCGTTTTGTGTACAGTTTCCTTAGTCAGTGTTTCGGCGCCATAATTAATTGAACACATTGGTTAAAACTACAATAAATTGAATAAAGTATTACGGAATTCATTGCTCAAAGAGAATCGAAAATTCTAGTACTCTCAACAATAATTTAGTAAATAATACTTTACAGTTGGTTATACTTTCAATTTGTAACTTGTTCGGATGACATCCAATTACAGTTGAGTGCGAGTTCCAGCGGTTTTATTGGAATCGGAACGTAATTTGCTGTATCCGCCATGTTTGTTTGTTTATACGATACCAGGCTCAGCTAATGAAAGTATGTTTACATATTTTGCAGTTTTATGAGTTTGCTGTAGATATTTAATTTCGGGGCGAATCAAATTGAAATGTTATACGTTTATTTCGAAATATTCTGAGGAATATTTGTGGCTATCATAATTTTCTTGATGTCATAGTGGCCTGGACATAAATCGACTCGCTTCTTAACACTGAATTGCGGGTTTAAAACCTGGTATGTACTAATATGATATTTTCAATGTCATACGTACTTTCTTCGTTAATGTAAGACACCACATTAACAGTGGAGGAAAGTATCGTAAGGGAACCTGGCTCTTATGGCCTGAAATCGCCAACACGAAGTGAGCAAGCATGATGCTCAGTGCTCGTTCCTTCTATGTATGAGAAGAGGCCTTTGCCCAGCAGTGGGACCAGTATAGGCTGATATTATGATAATGTTATGAAATTTTTAGAAGTTATATTTGTTAGTTCTGGAAAAACGATGCCCTGCACTAGGAATTCTCTTGAATCGTGGGAACAGTTTACAGACAATACTTACATGCACAAACATCCACTACATTGGGTTAAATTGAAATTTATATTAATTACTAAGGTATTTCCAAGTTTCCGTTTTAACGCAATATAAATAAATAAGCAGGAGATATTTATTTTTATTCTGCAATTAACGCACAACATTTTTAAATAATCACAATACTAGAGACTTATTAAAAACCAAATAAAAACTCAAACAGAAAAAAAAAACACCTTGATGCATTATTAACTTAAAAATAAAGTCAAAACACATTAAGTAACTGGTAACTTTGAAAATAGAAACATCAACAAAAACAAGCCTTTCAAAGCGTATTTTCATACTAAAAGCCCCACTAAATTAATTGATTGATCATAAAATCTATAGGGCACTTCCCGGTGACCTAGAATCTTGAAATTTTGGTACAAGTGAAGAAATAAATCCGAAAATCTTTAATTTCATATCCGATGTGGAATTATTACGAGACAAATTTATATTTGTGATTAATTTCATACAGAGTAAGCGAGCGCCCGCAAAATGACGGTTTTTTGCTTAAACGTGTACAACAACAACAACTGGGAGTAGGGCCGCAAATCCTAGTCCTACTTGACCACATTTTTTTGACTACGGTACCCTGTAAATGAATGTAAGGGAAATAATTCTTTAGTTACGAAAATGCTGGCTTTAAAAGTTTTCTTGAGTTTCTTTTTGCGCCCCAGCTGCAGCATTGAAACAAAATTTAGAAATAGGATTTCTACTGATAAAATGTAAGGGTACTAGATTTTCAGTACCTACTTTTAAAACAATCCAAGAAAACCGTTTTGCCTTCGACTTACTCGTCTTTTTTCATATTTGCTGGAGTTATCTTCATCATATTACCCAAAGGAGGACATCCTTGCCAAGTGCACCTCAATGGTTTCCAAAATTGTAAAGCCATTTTGGAGGAAAATTTTCCAGTGCTCACCACGCTTAGCAGGCGGGTTGGTGAGCGCAGAATGGCTGCTGTTCTATAGAAGGGACGGTGCTGCCCATCCCTCTGGCTTTTATGACATCCACGGGAGGAGATGGAGTGGTGCTATATTTCTTAGTCCGTATACATTGGGGTATTATCGTTTATCATTGTACAATTATTCATCTTACGAAAAAAACATAAAATACTTTTCTAATTATACCAAACAGGGCGATATTTTTTATGGAGGAACTTTGACTTTGGAACTTTACCTGTAATAAGATTTTTAAGTTATGGCTTAGGCTCAGGTAATTAATAACTCACGTTCTGTTGTTGACTAATGACTTAAATAAAACGAATTACATTCAATTCTCTAATTATAATACTACTAGCTTTTACCCGCAGCTTCGCTCGCGTTGTTTTTATATTTCGATA
Source organism: Diloba caeruleocephala (assembly GCA_947459985.1). Taxonomy (NCBI): domain Eukaryota; kingdom Metazoa; phylum Arthropoda; class Insecta; order Lepidoptera; family Noctuidae; genus Diloba; species Diloba caeruleocephala. The sequence continues at coordinate 21,202,849 of OX381625.1, forward strand.
TTTATAGTAATTTTCGCGTGAAAGCGTAACAAACAAACTTACAAATTCGGTATTACTGTGTAATGTAAATTTAGGTATTACTGTAAATAATTACTGCAGTTGGAAGTCGCAACGTCTGCACAAAAAAAAAAAAATTCATTTACGCACTAAGACAACTACATACACCAGCCACAGAAAATACAGCAATTACAGCTTACCACGGCTATGTTGGGTCAGTTCTGCGATATGGCTTATTGTTATGGGGCAACTCGACTTTAATCAACCAAGTTTTTCTGTCTCAAAATAAATGTTTAGGAGCAATATGCAATACAAAGCCTTTAGATTATTGTAAACCACTATTTAGGAGAACAAAAATATTGACTGCCAGCTCTCTTTAGATCCTCGAAATTGCAATGTTTATCAGGAAACACCCACAACTGTTTGAAAAAACGTATGAGAATAGTTTGTTCAGCCAAAGGGATCCTCCAAAGATAGTAGTGCCAAACTGTAGAACTAGCATAAATACCTGTTTGAAAGCAATATCAGTACCTATAAGCGACAGGTCACCCACTTGCCTATAAGAATGCCAGTGCCAAAGTTAGAACTATTTAGAAGAAGTTGTGTCTATATGGCTCCACTCATTCTCAACTCTTTGCCTAAGGATATGGTGGACTTATCGTATAAAAAAATTTGCTGTACACTGCTGGAGTAGCTGATACAGGAAAGATTTTACTCCACCAAGGATTTTTTTAATAATAGTTCTTGTCGTTTCTGCGTTTATTGGGACATAATGTATGACGTAATCCGATTATAGCTTATGGGTTATGTTCGTCCCAATATTTATATACATCAGTTGACATATAAGCAATTAATTATTTTAAATCAGATGGTCATTTAATTTGTATTAGAATTTTAAGTTCTATTGACATATAACTAAGTTACTGTAATATTTTGCATGCCTATACTAATGGTGAAATATGTCGTGGTCTAATTTATGTAACAACTTGTGTACCATATTTCTAGCAAATAAATGAAAATGAATAAATAGCCTTTACCATAGAAAAAGTATGTTTATGTGTGTTAAAGTTTATAATAAAATAGCGCAGAACCTAAGAGAATTATCCTTAAGATGATTTCGTGTACAATTGAATAAATGGCTAACAGAAAAATGTTCTATACAATAAATGAATTTTGTGAATGTAAAAATAATTAAATTTGACTTTATATTGTTATTAAATTTGATAAATGCTATTAAATTCCTAAGCCGTGTGGTGCCGGCTCAGAGTACCACCACCCCATATCCTCCCGTGGGTGTCGTAAAAGTCGACTAAGGAATTAGCCGGAGGATGGGCAGCAGCGTTCTTCGACTACATTAACAACTCAACTGCGATCGCCAACCCGCCTGCCAAGCGTGGCGATTATGGCAAAACCCCCCAATGAGCAATCAACACACCCATATCGATCATTGTGGTGATCTTTGGGGGAGGCCTGTGTCCAGCAGTGGACTTCATTCGGCCGAAATGATGATGATGATGAATAAATTCCTAGATTTAGCCACACCATTTTAAAATTATTGTATGCCCGAAATGGGCTGACTGATGTTTCAACAATAACATATCTGTAAAACAACTGTAACTACCGAATCAGAAACAATAAAGACTACTTTACTACTTTACTTTCATCTATACAAATAAATAAAATTGAAGTGTCTGTTTGTAATGTCAAAATAACAGGTTTTTACTAAATACATATGAAAGTATTTACGTTACATATAACAAAAACACTATTCTCTGTGTTATCTGTCTGTCTGTTTGTTCCGGGTAATCTCCGAAACGGCTGGACCGATTTTGACGAGACCTTCACTGGAAGATAGCTGATGTTATAAGGAATAACTTGGGCTACTATTGTTTTTTTTTTAATTAGGGTTGCGCGTAAAAAGTAGAACCCTTGAAATCCAACATATATATTCTATGTCAAGTGTCTATGTCGAAATACTCTAAATTTCTTCTAAATTAAACGCGGGTGAAACCGTGGGTACCAGCTAGTAAAAATATGTACCAACTTTGAAATAAGTAATTACAGAAATAATGTTTTCTTTGTTTCAGCGCATCCTACGTATCCGTTCTAACGATAGTGGCATTCTCTCTGGAGCGGTACCTGGCGATCTGCCACCCTCTACACTTGTACGCTATGGCGGGACTGCGGCGGGCTCTGCGTATCGTAGCTGCACTCTGGCTAGTGTCTCTGGTGGCTGCCTCCCCCTTCGCGCTGTACACCACCGTCAGCTACCATGACTATCCTCCAGGTAACGTATCATCTGTCCATCACATAAAGAGACTCGCGTTGTCTCATTCGCTTAACACCCGACCGTTTTATCGCCCTTGCCGCCGAGGATGCCCGCCTCACCGACGTGGCGGAGGCCTATCGCCGCGTCACCTTCCCGTTCAAGTTAGCACTTCTCCCTCCCGTCTCTTGCTCGCGCCGGCCCGTGCCGAGCCTGTAGCTTTAAATGTCCCTTAATACATTTTAAATAATACTGATCCAGCTGTTCCGAAAACAGTAGCTTGTTATCCGCAGCAACGCCTTAAGCCGAGGTCCGTGTCCCGCAAGGGGCGCCTTTAGCGAAAGTTGCTTAGTTTTAAATATTAATTATAAGCCTGGCTGGAGGCCTCTTTTGGCTGGAAATGACCAGAAATGACCAGTTAAGCAACCACATTTCCCAGAAATGTATGCGAGAAGCCCAACAAGAAGAAGAGAAGCCCGGGGTTGCGGATAGTGGCAGAAATATTTATCGTGGCACGGCTGCCTTTCTCTTCGCGCTATCACATTTACTATTCCAATCGTCAGATTATAACATAAAGTAATAACAATACCCACTAGAGGCAATAAAATATCACTTAAAAGAAGCCACAGCTGACGTCATCAGTTGTACGGATTGCTCCTGTACCGTGAATGCGTTCACAAACACAAATTCCACACACAATACACCCAGACCCGGAACAAATACCTGCAGATCATACAAATATTTGTTCCGTGCGGGAATCGAACCCGCAACCCGGTGCGCAGCAGCCGACTGTATCAGCCACTGCACCAACCGTGCCGTCAGTTGTAAGATGTTATGCCCATCAATATTTATGTTTACCCTGCTGTATCACTGAGGATTGTCAGAGCCTTATTGATCAGGCTAAGGGAACCGTCTCTGTCACCACCACCCCATATCTCCATGTGGTGCTCAACTGCGATCACCGAGCCGCCTGACAAGCATGGTGATTATGGCAAAAACTCAGACTAGTAGTTCCGGCGATCTCTGGGGGAGGCGTAAGTTCAGCAATGGACCTTTCCGGCTGAAATGATGATGTTAAAGAGATCACCGCGGAATAAAGTTAAAAGACGATCTCTTATACCATCCAAGACAGGTCTTTAATCTTGGTTTGAAGAAATCCTACTTTGCAATCTTATAAGAATAAACCTGGGGGCATGAGACAATTCTTATGATCCTATTATTTTGTTTCGATAACGGAATTGGTTTTCTTGCTACAGCTACAATGTACTAGGTACATAGCAGATAGTTCCCTAGAGACTTGAATATATTTGCCGCCACAGTGTTAAAGTATAGCATAATATACTGAGAGCATATAACAAGATAAGGACAGTAGCAATATTGATGTATGTTATCGTATAGTTTTAGCTCCCAAGCTACCGTCTGAATTAGTTAACTGTTTTGATTTACCGTCGCTTATCGACACATCGATAGCTTCACGTCAAATTTGAACGCCATTCGACGTCTATCCATCTCAATGTGACCATCCAACGCTGCTTTTTCTGCGTGATCTCCATTCAAGAGCTTTTCTACCCCAACAGCTCAGTTCTACGAGCTACTGGTGTGCCCCGCCCATAGCCACTTCAGGTTACTGTTTCTTTTAGCTATATCGCCACGTTTCGTTTTTTATAATAGCAGTATTGATGTCATCATCATCATCATATCAGCCACAGGACGTCCACTGCTGAACAAAGGCCTCCCCCTTAGATTTCCACAACGAGCGGTCACATGCCGCCCTCATCCAACGACTCCCAGCGACCTTCACCAGGTCGTCTGTCCACCTCGTTGGAGATCGTCCCACGCTGCGTTTTCCGGTGCGCAGTCTCCATTCGATTCATTCCATGTCCGTGTGGTGTCCGGATTAAGAATATAGCACCACTCCATCTCTTCCGTGGAGGTCGTAAAAGTCGACTAAGGGACTCTTAACCAGAGGGATGGGCAGCAGCGTCCCTTTTGCTGAGCAATAGTAATTCTGCGCTCATCAACCCGCTTGCCAAGCGTGGTGAGTATCGACAAATTCCCCCTAAAATGACAACACAATATAAGTATGGATGTATGGTCGTATAATTTTGATTGATTTACCGTCGCTTATCGACAGATCGATAGCTTCAAGTCAAATATGAACGCCAGCCGTCGTCTACCCATCTCATTGATATCGTCCCACGCTGGTTTTTCTGGTGCGCGATCATTCAAGACCTTTTCTACCCCAACAGCTCAGTTCTACGAGCTACTGGTGTGCCCCGCCCATAGCCACTTCAGGTTACTGTTTCTTTTAGCTGTGTTGCTACGTTTCGTTTTTCTACTTTAGTCTTGGTCATTTCGGCCGAATGAAGTCCACTGCTGGACACAGGCCTCCCCCAAAGATCACCACAACGACCGATATGGGTGTGTTGTGTGCTCAGTGGGGGGTCTTGCCATAATCGCCACGCTTGGTAGACGGGTTGGTGATCGCAGTTGAGTTGTTAATGTACTCGAAGGGCGCTGCTGCCCATCCTTTCCCCTAAATCCTCTCCTCCTAATCCCTTAGTCGACTTTTACGACACCCACGGGATGAAATGGGGTGGTGGCATTCTGAACCGGCACCACACGGTTTAGTCTTTGTATGCGGGCGAAATGTGGCCGGTCGTTGTGGAAATCTATGGGGGAGGCCTTTGTTCAGCAGTGGAAGTTCTTCGGCTGATATGATGATGATGAACGCCATGGTGTGTCACATAACCACAATACACCAGACCCGGAACAACTACCTGCAGATTATACAAATATTTGTTCCGTGCGAGAATCGAACCCGCGACCCGGAGCGCAGCAGTCGACTGTATCAGCCACTGCACCAACCGTGTCGTCAAAGTCCCGTATAATGGTAAGGAAAATATGTTTATCGCCAGTAGATGAACAAATTTTTTGTGGCATATCCTCATTTCGATGGTGCTATATGGCATGATGCTAGGTCTAACTCACATAAGCCCCAATTTAATAACGCCATCAAAAGAAAGTCGACCCCAATTCTGTAATAATTTATATTATTCGGGTCTCTCACATTTCGGCTACAGCTAGTAACGATCCTAACGTGAGATGCCCATTTTGAAGATGATGGTAATAACTATAAACTTGGGTCCGATGCGCCTGAAGGTTGATTATTAAACATTTCTTGGTGATGTTTGGTGATCCTCCGATAAGTAATGGAGAAGTGCTCTAGGCGAGCATGCCGTGGCACATTCAGTTATTTTTTCATTAGGACCTTTCTTATATTATCCGCTTGCAAGCTGTGCCTGCTTTACTGGACAAGGCTTTGCTGGTGGAACAGGTAGAGAGCTGGAATTAGCATTTAGGGATATGTCTAAAACTACTGGCTTGGGGCAGGCTGACTCGAGCAAAGGCCAGAATGGTTCACCGCAACTGGCGGTGTTATGATGGTCGGCACTAGTGTGATCATACATACGAGGTTCTGGAACCTCCCTTCGGTGCTGAAGATGACCGCTCCAGTAGCCGGTAGGAGTCCGGCATATCCCTTCGCCCTTCCCCGGGTTGAAGGAAGTTCCATGTAGCATTTCCACTGGACATCAATTAAAAAAAAGGCGGCGTTGTTAATCCTGCTGTCCGTTGTCCGTCACGTAGCGCGGCAGATGTTACCAGAAATGGTAGTCTAATAAATTGACGGCACAGTTGGCGCAGTGCTTAAGAAATTGGCTTTCTTCGCTTCGTGTTGCGGGTTCGATCCCCGCACACATAGTTGTTACAATTTTGGGTGTTATTTATGCCAGATTTGTGTCTGTACTGTACCCACGAAACAGAGATCTAAGTGTGGGAAATGAGATTACTGGAGCACTTACAATTTACTTACGGTGATACAGATTCTAATTTCGGTACGTTATTGTTCGAACGATGAAAGATACATTCTGAACTTAAGACAACTAACTTAAATAGGCATACCGTATTTATATAGTTTATTTGTTTATACAGATAAAATAAAAATTACTCGTAAAACGTCAAGATAATACAGCTTATAACGGCACGGTTGGTGCAGTGGTTGATACAGTCAGCTGCTGCACTCTGGTTCGTGGGTTCGATTCCCGCACGGAACAAATATTTGTATGATCTGCAGGTAGTTGTTCCGGGTCTGGGTGTATTGTGTGTGAAATTTATGTCTGTAAACGCACCCACGACTATTGACACAGGAGATATATGACACAGGAGAAAACCTATTGTGGGTCGACGTTGAGACGAGCAAGTAATATGTAACAAAGGAACTCTTTACAAATAAAAATGTACTTCACATACATAATTATTTCTCATAGGATCGGCTTGAGGATAATGTAGAGCAAAGTCGCCTATAGTACTCTATTGCCTGGGCTTACAGCCTTGCCTTCCTTACCGAGACAGGCCTACTAGATCTCATATTTATATAAGTCCAAATATAGATAATATATCCGTAAGTGACTTCTAAACCGAATAAATACCTGACCGCTAACTCCCTTTTCTTCCCAAGGTTCGGGAAACGCATCTCTAGAGTCAGCTTTCTGCGCGATGCTGGAGATGCCCTCGTGGTACCTCTGCGAGCTGAGCAGCTTGCTGTTCTTCATCCTGCCAGGAGTTATCATCCTCTGCCTCTACGTCCGCATGGGGCTCAGAATTAGGTACGTTATGGGGTATGTATCTTTTGTGTTTTAGTACCAGATGTTGTATTGTTTTAGTGTCAGTAAGGCTTGCTGGTATGTTATGGCTGAGTTTTACTCTGTACAGATTTGGTGCAAACACTTACTAAGCGTCAACATGTCAATGAGCCCTTCTCTAACTTGGGTGCGGTGTTCGCGGGGCGGTAACGTAAGAATATTTCGTCTGACCGATTGTTTCTACAGGGAAGTATAAGGTTCCGCGCTTGACAGTTCCGCACAATTCAGTGTCCGCACTTGTTTTATATTAGTATGACTTTTTATGACTTTTTTTTCTAGCTATCTAGCCGCTACCCATCCTGTTTGCAGGGCTTGCAATGTTAGTGTTAACTGTTTCTTTTTATAATTCTAATAAAAAGCAACATACCTACTTCCATACCAAATTTTGTTGTGATCTGTTCACCAACGTGATGGAATTTCAAACATACAAACTTTCAAATATGTTTACATTAGTAACGAACTTCCGCGGTTTTTTTGCAAAAACTCAAAGGACACCGAAAATTAAGCATTGACTGTCCTTTTCTGAAGGGTTTGGCTAGTTTTATCAAGCTTTATTGTTTTTAACACGCTTTTATTAGCTTCACCTGTATGTATGTATGTATGTTTGTTTGTAACCGACTCCTTTGAGCTCGATTTTGCCCTACTTTGAACGATCAGATTTGATTCAAACTTTGCACACCTGTCAAAGGTCGATGACAATGCAATAATCCGATCAAAATATCCGATTATCCTAATTAGATTCGCCAGGATTAATTAATTTCTTTCCGCATCCTTTGCATGCGAGTAAGAGAGACAGAGCTAGTGCGCGAACTACGCATGCGTGCAGTTCCAGACTTGCTTTTGTGCACTCAGTTGTTTTTTTTGTGTCAGCGTGTTTTTTTAGTTTTTTTAAACTATTATTTTATTACTCTTGAAGTAGACTAAAGCTTTGACTTAAAATCTTGTGAATATAAAAATGTCTTAGGCACCTTAATCTGATGTATACCTAAGTCCTTATTCCAATTTATTTGGATCCTAATACCGAGTAACAAAATGCAAGAGGAATAGGTAAGAAGAATGATACGTGGTGTTCAAAAATCAACATTGATTGTATTCACTTTAGGTTCCATCGTTCTTAAATCTGTCTTATCAGATGAAATTTCATTTTACCTGAATAACGATTGCCTACCAGGTGAACTTATAATTAATATAATGATGTCACGTTATTCAATTAAAATAATAATATGCGTATTATATTCATTATAATAATACTATACTTACTTATTAAACATTTTTCGTATGTACTATCTTTACACTATAATTAAGGATGTGAAACTTTGTGAATGTAGATAGATAAGGTTTTATTATAATAATACTCAAGTAATAAGTACGCATAGTGTTACCTCAGTAGAAGTATTATTTTTCGTTCAAGTAAGTGTCCTTTTGCACGAATCGCTTTGTTTATTGCTTAGCTAAATATGGATTCTGCAGGCGCCGATTTACATTATACTTCAGGCGTTTCAAAACTCCAGGTGCCTGTAGCAACGTAAAACTGTAAAAAAACAGAAACCATTAAGCATATGGCAATTTTTTGGCTAAGCTAGACATCAAAGACATTTTACGAGACGCAAAGTCACATACCACAAAGAGAAATTCAGAGAAGGCGTTTAAGCTGAAACCTTAGATTAGCACCGGCCGTTGACCTTTCGGATTAGGAAAATGTCACCTCAAATGATTTAAAAACATAAAAGTTCTCTTGTAAGTTATAAAAGTCTGTGGGTTACATCAGCTGTAGTGGATACAACTGGAGTCTTTGTAGAGCAGAACAGTTTATGGCAGATTAACGGATTAAGGTATAATGGACCGTAGATAAAATAAATTCGCAGCTAGAGGTATGAACATGTTCAGAGTTCAAGGTTGGTTTATCTAAATTTTAAAGTTCTTTTACTATTCGACAAATTTTTGTACCAATTAGTGGCGTAAAAAAGAGCTGTATAATAAGTATTATAATTCATGAGTTATAGTTTTGTACTTAACAAATGAAATCAGTAATAAATACTTTATAACAATATTAGGGAACTGCCTCACGGGTCGCATATAGTCGCAGCCGGAAGTGACGTACTGAAGGCAAAACCGAGGTCGGGCAAATGACGATACGGTTGGTGCAGTGGCTGATACAGTCGACTGCTGCGCTCCGGGTCGTGGGTTCTATTCCCACACGGAACAAATATTTGTATGATCTGCAGGTAATTGTTCGGGGTCTGGATGTATTGTGTCTGGATTTTTTGTCTGTAAACGCACCCACGACATAGGAGAATTAATAAAACGTTTGGTGCGGGTGACATGTAACCGGCCATTAAGGAAATCTGTGGGGGAGGCCTGTGTTCAACAGTGGACGTCCTGTGGTTAATATGATATACTTTATGATAATTTTAATTTCAGAAAAGAATTACATAAATAATGATGACACAATTCTCGATACTGAATATCGCCTTCACGGATCGGACAAAGATTTTATTATATTGTATAGTCAATAATGGAATTTTACTGTAAGTAAGCATTTTTTTCTTCCCTAGGCAAGCACTATAGCGTTCATTTACAATCAAGTTTCATACCGAAGAACAAATAAACAGCTTACGCCCTGCGTTATCTCTCTATGTCTAGGTCATCAATTAAATCATCAGTGACTCAGGTTGTGACGAAGTCATCCTTCATCTTCATTTCAATCAACCTCTTTCATGACTGTATAACCTTTATCTCCAACACTGTCCACTTCATGATTCATTCTTTATTCAAATCAAAATTCGAATTTATTATGTGACGTAGAGTCGCTCTTCATATTCAGCATAAAGTGTTGAAGTTGTGAATAACAATATACCTATAAAACAATATAAATGATACGTTTCATTCAATATCATTAACTGAACTCCGTTACTTGCTGCCGTGGAGAGAGCCTCCTAGTTGAGCTAACCGGGAAGCAAACACGGAAGGAGGCACTCTACGACAAGGTATTTAAACTGTGACTCGTTTTAGAGGAGTATTATAAGTAGTGACTTGTGACACATTTTAATAGCCCTTGCCACGTGCTTTAAAGACAAGTAACTCAGTCGTTTTATACCTGAGTCCCTGAACCATCGCATAATTTTCTACATGTACTAATTTGGAAGTAATGTGACGTTTGGGTCAAAACAGGCCCGAAACGGTCAGTGCGGCCAAAGTTGAAAGTCAAATGAGTTGAGAAATTAAGCTGCGTACTACTAATGTAGGCCAATGTATAAGCTGGATACACATGTGTTCCTTGTCGATTAGTTCTACCACAGGAGAACAGCCAGCTCCACAGAAATAGGAAATAAGGAGAAGTGGTACAGGGGCGTAACCACGCCACCGCGAAATGGCCGTTTTATAACATCAGTTGAGATTCGATCGCGTAAGTGAAACTTTGTTAAATTGTCGTGTTGTTCGGGGATAACATGCAAAAACCGAAGCGAAAATAATAACTCCATCAAGGAAAGAATCATATACAACATGCAAGTGAGGAAATTTTCTTGTATTTGTCTATAAAAGTAATAAATTAAAAATGATTGTTTTCTTTATTATGTTACATTTGGGTTGATGGAGCAGAGCGACATTATTATTTTTGTACAAAATACAATGCTTCTTATCTACCACTTTTAACTAGCAATCGGTGAATAACAAACGCAGTCAATAGAACATCGAATGGTATTCCCAATAAACATACGCGTTGCGTGGTACGGCTGTCGTTTGCGGTCTGTACGCTCGGTATGATTGGCTACAAATACAATACAAGTTACCTACAAAGTCGTGGGTGTGTTTTAGTATGAGAAGCCAATTATAATGTTGTGTTTATTCAGTTCATTGGATGAGAACGTGTAACTGTGTGCATTAGTGTGCTTTTATGAAGAATGGTAGTGGGAAAATGGATTTCTAGGCCCGCATACATTTTGATCTACATGGCATATCTCCTTTCTTCCAATATCTTTTGGCCAGCTCTATGAGGCGTCACTACAATACGCGTACCTCACGTACATTTTATTCATTCGCTATAGGCAGCGTATTAAGGACGAGTGTGTGACTTTGTTATTTTGACGTTTATATAACCTGCGCCAATTCTGTGGAGTCAATGGTCTTGTGCTAGAAGCGTAGCTGACAGATGTATATCGATAAAGCCTCAAATAGCTTTTTAAAGTAGAAAATTGAGTAGGGATACCAACATAAGACCACTGCTTGGGATTAAAATTAAGGTCTAATTTAATATTCGACGGCATGGTTGGTGCAGTGGCTAACACAGTTGGCTGCTGGGCTCCGAGTCGTGGATTCAATTCCCACATGGAATAAATATTCGTATGAATTGCAGGTAGTTATTCAGGGTCGGGGTATATTGTGTGTAAACGCGAACCACACACGTTTTTTAAAAAGAAGAAATAAGAAAATATTCAACTTAATTTAAGCGATGTTTATTCTAGGTTCATTTTGATAAGGGTTCAAAATAAGATATGATAATGTGTTTGCCATTTTATTTGAGCGTGTATTTATCTTCGTCTTAGCGTGTTGCTGTAGGTATGATCTGTAATACTTGAAGGCACCTTTGTCTATCCATGATTTCGTTTTTGTTTTCATATTAAGCATCGGGGTTTCGTACCTCAGACAGTTTCGCCACGTTTTAGTAGTATGGTGTCGCGGAAAATTATTAACTTGTGAGTCTTCACTGCTAAACATAGATCTTATGAGAACTCCACAATGAGAAGGCAAGAGATCGCGAATGATTTGTGTTTACAAATATGTTACAATAACATATTTGCAATACTAACGGTGAGGTGGAACTGCAGCCCTTCCTACTGACTTAGACTCTTGCCTGGCTTTCTACACTTTTTGCGGCTTATTCTTTGACTATTCATAAGTGCCTTTTTCTTTTTTTGTTATTGGTGCCCAGTGGAAATTCTTCATGAACTTCCTTCGCCCCGGGGAAGGCGGAGGGGTATACCGGACTCCTACCGGCTTAAACCACTGGAGCGGTCATCTTCGGCACCTAAGGGAGGCTCCAGGTCCTCGTATGATCACACTAGTGCCGCTCACTCCGTGCCACGCTTATAGGCACATCTCGAAGAGGGTGACTGTAAAGTCCCCCCGGGGGGATTGTAAAGGATCCCCCAAAGCGTCTCGCGGCAGCGCGTGACCACATGCGTGCTACTGTCTTCTCTTGGGTCGCTCGGTGTAGGCACGCAGATTCCCCAATATACGCACCCGCGAACCCAGAGGTCCCCTGCCTCACAACAACGGCAGGGGGTTTCAGGCGTGTGGGAATTAGGCGCCAGGGCGGTTGTTACCCCGGCGCTGTCTCCTCTTTCTTCGAGTGGGGTCGGCCCTCTCCCAATCCCGCTCTGCGGTCTCCTTCTGGAGCATGACGCTCTCACAGAAGGAGACCGCTGCATTCCAGTTTTCGTGCTCTGCCAACATAGCCGACACTACTGCTGGCAGAGAGAGATCTTGCCCGATCCGATCGACCAGGATCCGCCGGATCGGCGGCCCACGCGGGGCACGCCTGAAGCGTGTGCTGTGCGGTGTCCTGGTCGCTTTCACAATGGTGGCATTGTGCCGTGGCCTCGCGTCCTATTCTGTGCAGGTACGCACTGAAACAACCGTGCCCGTGCGTGAGCACCTGCATCAGGCGGTAGGTGACGCGCTCGCTCCTTCTGAGCCAGGCTCCAAAAAGCGGCAGGACGGCCTCCACGACGCGCTTGGTCGCGTACTGCATCCGCCGGTGGTGACGCCACTTTCCAAGTGCGCGCTGCTGAGCTAACCGCCTCAGCCTGATTATGAATCGAATCGAATATGCCTATAAATGGTTTTACATGAATAGAAAATATTTTTATCTTTATCTTATATTTATCTCCTCCCGTGGATGTCTTTTAAGGCTATAAGGGACTCTAAATCATAGGGATGGGCAGCAGCATCCTTAATGTAGAACAATAGCCATACTGCACTCACCAACCCGCCTGCCAAGCGTGGTGAGCTAATTCGCAAAAAACTTCATCTATATGGGAGGCCTTCGTTCAGTAATGGACGTCTTGTTACTGATTTATGATGATGATTATCGTATTTTGGCAAATCAAGTTATTGAAAAGTGTTTAAACAATATCGTAATGTCTAATAAGTACATAACTATGTTATAAACTAATAACTATGATATCCTATGTACATTGTGCGGTGTCGTGCTACACAATACATTCTGTACTTTCAATACTATGTACCTAGACAATAACGACAAACTTAAAAGATAATGTCCAAAAGACTTTGTTCTATAATTAATACTGGTCACGAACTAATTCTTACGCAAAACTTTACGTAATCAAAAGTTTTTGAAGAGATCATACTGTGTAAAAGTGTATTTTATTAGTGCTTAAGTTGTATCAGAAAACTTACAATGTTAGTTATATATCTAAAGAATTAAATAGCCTTCATACTATAAGAAAAGTAATTTCGCAAGTTGCCACGCCTGCAATTTCAGAACGATCAAACAGATAACTATCATCGTGCAGTGACGCAGGCAATGTGGATCCTATCCAATTTGAGCAATGATATTATATATTTAAAAAAGTAGATATGTTACATGCGCGCCAAAAATAAGAACCAAAACTCCCCCAATTGTAGCACCTCGCAATCAGTTCGCCCAAGACAGGACAACGAGAACTCGCTGTCACAATCTGTATTGTTTTATTAATTAAGTAATAACAATGCCGTCGTGCGTATAGAAAATTCACAAACTATCAAGCAAAAATAAATAAAGAACAAGGGATCTCATACCACACGTGAGTAACAAACTATAGAAAATATTTATTAATATACTTTTCTAATTATCTAGAATAATTTTCTCGAACAAAACACAGGCCAAGCAAAGTAAAGAGACAACACATATATTCTATCATAGGTGCGACAAAGACTGAGAACACGTGTCGTTGTTTTAGGTAGCTATCTCTCTTACTCTCGTAGTTTTTGTATCTTCTTTCTTACAGCATAGGTGTGTAGTTTTATAGCTATATACCTACATACAGCGAGACTGAGTTTTGCGCGCCATTTAATATGGACGTAACATATCTATGGTATAATATCATTGAATTTGAGGCGAACTTGTGAATGTTTCCCATCAGTGAAGACGTCCGTGGCTGGATGCTGGTCGGTCTCTTATTCCAATAGTTCAGCTAGGTAGGTACCACTGCAGTGCCAGACATCCTGCTGCCATGAAGTAGTGTTCAAACATGCTAGTCTTTAAGGGTTTCCTATTAGCAAAATAAAACAATTCTTGGCCTGACTATAACTATTTGCAACAATAATTGCGACGCTCATAGCCAGGTATCCTCACAGATCAGTAAACGATCGGTGAGGTTAAGCAATGCTCAGCGCGATCAGTATAGATAGGTGATTGCATAGGGATATTTGAACAGAGCGTCTCCGTGCGGAGGGTACGTAAAATTGTCCGTGCTGATTGTTGTCATTAAGCCAAGTCGGAGGCCTCTGGGCAGCTTGGACAATTCTGGCACAAGGTTGGCCACTAAACACACGAACATTAAGAAACTATAACACGTATACCAGTAAGACTGTAACACTCCACGTAGTGTGTGAGAAGATGAGAGGGGGTGATCGCTTTACAGTCATCCCCTCCGAGATGTGCCAAAAGACGTGGCACCAATGGGCGGTTCTAGTGTGATCTTACGAGGACCTGGAGCACCCCTTCGGTGCTGAAGATGACCGCTCCAATGGTTTTAGCCGGTAGGAGTCCGGTATACCCCTTCGCCCTTCCCCGGGGCGAAGGAAGTTCATGTAGAATTTCCACTGGATCCCACCAACAAAAAAAAATGAAGTAATATTTTGTCGTTAAATTTCCAGGTATTTATATTTTAGATAAGCTGCTACCCATGTCGTCGGCCGAGAGGCAATTAATGCAAAGCCTTAATAGAACTTGATAACGAATTAAAACGTATCCTGTCTCCTCCATGACAATCTACCTCTACACCTAATGTCATTATAGTCTGTTCAGCCGTTTGAGCATGATGGAGCTTCAAACATCATCATATCAGCCATTTATACGTCCACTGCTGAACAAAGGCCTCCTCACAACTGTGTCATCATTTTGGGAGGTATTTGCCAATACTCAGCACGCTTGGCAAGCGGGTTGGTGAGCGCAGCATGGCTACCACTTCACAGAAGGGACGCTGCTGCCCATCCCGCTGGTTTGAAACCCTTAGTCGTTTTTTACGACATCCACGGGAGGAGATGGAGTGGTGCTATATTCTTAATCCGGACACCACACAGAATTTATCAATCATCACTTCAAACATGCATACATACAAACATTCATATTGAGTAAGATTTAGTTCGCTATTATGTCATATCTCTTACTGTTTCTTGTCTTCATTCGTCGTATTAAACTCTTCGATCGCAATTTCATACCTTTGTACTCAAATATCCCTATTTGATGTATACAATTTAATGTTGTTATGTACATAATGTTTTAATAAATAAAATCTAATCTCAATACTTACCCGTGTATATAGTATTAAAGCAATATTTTTAATTAAAAGCTGGATTCTGTTTGCGTAAATATACAATTTGTGATTGGTTTTTATCGTTAAGAACACTGAAATGAAAATTAATTTTTGGATTGAGTAAATAGCTGTGAAATTTATGTAAAGGAAATTACATGACACTTAAGGGTTGAACCTACGATGGACACGTATCTGTACCAAATGTAAAACATTATTTACTAAATGTTTTTCTGAAAAATATATTAACGACTCACACAGTTATAGGCTTTTATTTTGTTAGTAATTTTTGTTAGTTAATTCAGAAAATAGATGGAAAACAACACGATACTGACTTTTGTATTTTGTACTTGTCCGGTGTTTATTTATCCGGTTGGAATTTAAATTTTAGGCAAACCTATTGACTATCGCTTCTGTAAACTGTCACGTTAATTATTTAAAAACCTAAAAGCCATCACTTTCATTAATAACAAATCCACAATTTTTTGTTTACATCTCTTTGACAATTGACGACCGACAAAGCCGTGACTTTCACTATTTTTGCTTACTCTCAGCTACTCTCGGTAGCTTTCGAGTAAGATTTTCTACAGGATGACTAAGGTGACAGGCATCGTTACAGATTTTTAAAAGTTATTTTATTTTATCTACCGTACAATTCTAATCAAAAATTATTTCGATGCACGCAGTAATCACTCACAGTGTTTTGGTGTTTTTAGTGTGGTATTTAGTTTAGCACTTATTATTTTAATAACTGGATTCCGAACTGGTGGTACCTGCCAGCCATCTTCTCTATTAAAATTAGGATGTTTTTTAATTTCAATAGCCTCACGAAACTTTCTTGGTACATATCGGTTCACCTTCGCGAGAACTTGAGGTTGATCAAAACGAAGATAATGGTTCGGTTTACCTAAGGTGACAACCTAGTCATCCTGCGACCACGAACCCTGCAAATTGTTCGAAACGTCAGCAAAAACAAAAATCTAAAATTACGCGATATAATCCGTTTATAAGTGTTTTATTATAATGAGTAATAATCGTGAAAACCTTAAACATTACTATTTTTTACAGCTTTTATTATTACTAAGAGTAATAAACTAAGTTTCTTCTCGGGTGCCTAGGTTACAACTCGCTTGAGGTAAGGAGCGCATGTGCCCAAATTACAACCGTTTGCAAGACTCTTCGTGGGTATATTGATGCACCGGATCTGCATAACGAACTGGCTAGATTTTTCGCTCCAGACAATTACCGCCGCAACAGGAAACACAAGCTCTTTGCTGTTCCTCCATGCCGCACGGTAGCGCGAGCTAATTCGCCAATACCTCGCACTCTCGCTGTACTCAATGAACTCTTGGATTCTCATCCGAGTTGTGATTTGTTTGCGGATGATTGGAAGAAGATATTGTTAGTATGTCAGAAGCATTTTGAGAGGAATTTATGAAAGACGAGTACCTTGCTGTTTTATGTTCATTGTCTTGTGTTATAGCTATGTTGTCTATCTTTAATTATTGTAATTGGTCCAAGACCGTTGTAATTAAAGTAAAATAAATAAATAAATAAATAAATAAAGCAGATGGCTAACGCTGTGTAGACCTTGTTCCTTTCGTCGGCTTTGCATAGTACATCATCAGGCCACTAATCGTGTCCCAAAACTTGCCGCCCCTCAAATCGTGCGGTCCTAGGCCTCCTCGGGGGCCCCTTGTGCTTAGTTTTAGTTTTTGTAGTATGTACGTCGCTTTTGTACCTACATACCGCCGAGATAAGTAAAGAAATACGTAAAATTTCTAGAAATATCGGCTCTTAATTTTTTTTATTATTATTATTTCAGCCGAATAAAGTCCACTGCTGGACACTAAGATCCAATCCTCCCCCAAAGATCACTACAACGACCGATATGGGTGTGCTGTGTGCTCATTGGGGGGTTTTGCCATAATCGCCACGCCTGGCAGGCGCAGCAGTAGGTGAAACCGCGGGTCCCAGCTAGTTTATACTATGAAAATAAAACTGCAAGTGTCACATTTGTTTTGCCCATTAACACCTATACAGGGACGGCGGATCCATATGGGTTAAAATGCAAGGGCATTTTATCTGCCGCAAATTAATTTGTCAGAAAACATGTATAAGCTATACATCGCTATATATCTTTTAAACTTGAATGGAGTATACTACTATAGAACTAAATACACCTCTACATCACAATCGCCTACTTCTATATTTTGTACTCAGCCGAAAAACTTCCACAACTTTCCTCCCCGAAGATCACCACAGCGACTGGTCTGGGTTTGTGTCAAGTGCTCATTGGAGGGTTTCCCATAATCACCATCCTTGGCTGACGGATTGGCGATCGCAGTTGAGTTGTTAATGTACTCGAAGGACGCTGCTGCCCATCCTCCGTCTAATCCCTTAGTCGCCTTTTATGACACCCACGGGATGAGATGGGTTGGTGCTATTCGTAGCCAGCACCACACGGCTACAATTTTATTAATTGAAACAAATTCGTTTCATCATCATCATTTCGGCCGAATGAAGTCCACTGCTGGACACATGCCTCCCTTAAAGATCACCACAACAATCGATATCGGTTTGTTGTGTGCTCATTGGGAGGTTTTGCCATAATCGCCACGCTTGGCAGGCGGGTTGGCGATCGCAGTTGAGTTGTTAATGTATTCGAAGGACGCTGCTGCCCATCCTCCGTCTAATCCCTTAGTCGACTTTTACGACACCCACGGGATGAAATAGGGTGGTGGTATTCTTCATTAATCCTTCTAAAATATTTGTAACCGCCAAGTCTCGTTATGGTTCGCAAAAAAATCATACTGCAGATGCCTACGAATGACTACAGACATTTTAATTCCAGAAAAGCGTTCCTTTTTAAGAAAAACAAGCTCTGTTTGTTTTTTCAAGTGAAATTAATTGCAATGTTAAATACATTTTAAGTTTCTGTAGTTTTTCTGCCTTATGTTTGAGACTAAGGATAATAGTATTATTCTTCTAAAATCATATTTTATGCTGGGCTTGTAACACCCGGCCCCGAGATCGGACTACAGTCGCATAGAACTGCGGCAAAACGTTTTCTATGTCAAGTGGCTATGTCGAAGTACTCTAAATTTCTTTTAAATTAAACGTGGGTGAAACCGCGGGTCCCAGCTAGTTTATACTATGAAAATAAAACTGCAAGTGTCACATTTGTTTTGCCCATTAACACCTATACAGGGACGGTGGATCCATATGGGTTAAAATGCAAGGGCATTTTATCTGCCGCAAATTAATTTGTCAGAAAACATGTATAAGCTATACATCGCTATATATCTTTTAAACTTGAATGGAGTATACTACTATAGAACTAAATACACCTCTACATCACAATCGCCTACTTCTATATTTTGTACTCAGCCGAAAAACTTCCACAACTTTCCTCCCCGAAGATCACCACAGCGACTGGTCTGGGTTTGTGTCAAGTGCTCATTGGAGGGTTTCCCATAATCACCATCCTTGGCTGATGGATTGGCGAACGCAGTTGAGTTGTAAATAGGTATACTCGAAGGACGCTGCTGCCCATCCTCCGGTTAATCCAATAGTAGTTTTTTACATTTACCAACGGGATGACATAGGGTGGTGCTATTCTTAGCCGGCATTACATACATAAATAATAATATATTATATAGAAAATGTTACCCGTTACGTAAACGTATACAGCCGTGTGACTGCTACGAATAGCACCAACCCATCTCCTCCCGTGGGTGTCATAAAATGCGACTAAGGGATTAGCCGGAGGATGGGCAGCAGCGTCCTTCGAATACATAAAAAACTCAACTGCGGTCGCCAACCCGCCTGCCAAGCGTGGCGATTATGGCAAAACACCCCCAACGAGCACACAACACACCGATGTCGGTCGTTGCGGTGATCTTTGAGGGAGGCCTGTGTCCAGCAGTGGACTTTATAACGGCCAAAATGATGAAACGTATTCACCTACAACACACGGCCATGTCCATGACACAGCCCCACCCCATTTTTTTCTAATACAGTATCAATCCAAAACAGCTGGCAGTCAATGGCACACGCGGTAAGGACCAAGCAATGCCCACCTCGAGCTCGGGCATCGTACGAGACGGCTGCATATGTAAGCTGCAAGAATTTTGGTTGGACCCTGATTACACTAACTATACTACTTACCTTTTTTTATTTATTTTTTATTGATCCGGTTGAAATACCTCATGTACTTCCTTCACCCCGGGAAAGGGCGAAGGGGCATGCCGGACTCCTACCGGCTAAAACCACCGGAGTGATCATCGTCGGCACCGAAAGGAGGCTCCAGGAACTCGAAAGATCTCCATCTAGAGCCACCCATTGGTGCCACGCCTTTAGGCACACCTCGGAGGGGATGACTGTAAAGTGGTCATCCCCTCTAGTGGAGGGAAGGCGACTGTAAAGAGGCCCCCCCCCAGGCATCTCTCGAGGGGATGGTAAAAGATTCCCCCGAGGCCTCACTATGCGCTGTGCTGCGCACACAGCGGTACGTGACCACATGCGCACCGCTGTCTTCCCGGGGGTCGCTCGGTATGAGCACGCAGATTTCCCAATAAGCGCGCTCGCGACCCCCAAGGCCCCCCGCCATATATAGACGACAGGGGGCTCAGGCGTGTTGGACACGGGCACCGCGGCGGTTGTTACCCCGGCCCCGTGTCCTCCTCCTCCGAGCGGGATCGGCCCTCTCCCGATCCCGCTCTGCGACCTCCTTCTGGAGCATTACGCTCTCACAGAAGGAGACCACAGCACTCCAATTTTCATGCTCTGCCAGCATAGCCGACACTATTGCTGGCAAAGAGAGATCTTGCCCGATCCGATCGACCAGGATCCGCCGCTCGGCAGTCCACGCAGGGCACTCTCCGAGCGTGTGGTGTACGGTATCCTGATCGTCTCCACAGTGGTGGCACTGTGCCGTGACCTCGCGTCCTATCCTGTGCAAGTACGCACCGAAACAACCGTGTCCGGTGAATACCTGCGTCAGGCGGAATGTGACGCGCTCGCTCCTTTGGAGCCAGGCTCCGAAGAGCGGCAAGACAGCCTCGACGACGCGCTTTTGCGCGTACTGTGGCAGCATAAGCCGCTCGCGCCATAGCTCGAGGGCACGCCGCCGAGCCTGCCGCCTCAATATTTCGAGCGCCCCTGAAGGCACGCCTTCACCGCTCTGGCGGAGGGAGCGTGTTTGGTGATACACCCACGCATCCATCTCCGCCAAGATATCAAAAGGCGGAAAGCGCGCCAACAGAGTTGCCGCCTCAAAGGACACCGTTCGGTATCCTCGTGCGATCCGTATAGCCGCTCTACGCTGCAGACCGTGAATCTTGGTTCTGCAGCGCTGGACGCCCGAGAGTCGAGATGACCAAACAGGCGCCCCATAGAGGGCCACGGACCGCACGACTCCCCCGTAGAGGCGGCGAACTTCTTCCCTCGAACTATACTACTTACCTAGCTGGTCTCTGATTGCAAGAGGCCGGCTAGGTAGGTACCACCCTTTGCGCAGGCTCGAGGAATGTCCTGCATGGGCTTCCAAGCGCCGGATCCTGGTCAATCGGATCGAGCAAGATCTCTCTCTGCCAGCAAATGCCAGCTATGTTGGCAGAGCATGAAAACGGAATGCAGTGATCTTCTGCGATAGCGTCATACTCCAGAAGGAGAGTGAACTGTGACTTGGGGGATCCTTTATAATCTTCCCCGAAAAGGGCCGGCCCTTTTTTCAGTCGCCCTCCCTCCGCTAGAGAAGGTGACTACTGTACAGCCATCCCCTCCGAGATATGCCTAAAGGCGTGCCACTAATAGGCAGCTCTAGTGTGATCTTGACAAGTTCCTGAAGCCCTCTTTGGTGGTGAAGACCGCTCCAGTCATTTTAGCCGGTAAGAGTCTTCCCTACCTTCCCCAGGGCGAAGGAAGTTCATGACGAATTCCCACTGGGACCAATAAAATAAAAAAACAGGTCATTATTACCCCTGTGCCAGATATTTGCCGCTAAACAGTAGTCTATAAAGACATTACTGGGCTTCGGTTAGAAGGGCACTGCAGCTAGTGAAATTATTGGGCATAAGAGACTGTGACATCACGCAGGTCTAGCCTTGGGTAGCATTACAATCATTGTTATGGGCATGGTTCTTACCATCAGGCGAACGACAGGCTCATTTCGTCACTAAGTTCAACAAAAAAACGCGCCTTTTGATTGGTATGAGTAGGATAATGTTTTATTGTCAATGTGAACAGTGCTTTATCGTGTTTTGCTAAACGAACTAAACCAACACCCAGTATATTAACTGCCCGGATATAAATAAATACAACAAAACCACTCGACTCTTTTCTAAAATATTCTTTGTATTTTTCATTTTTACATACAGATAAACACCACATTACATTTTACACCACCTCGAGCTCTCTGACGACAGTTTAAGGAACAAAACTTTTGGTACCATCTTAACACCTCATAAATAACTCAGTCTGTCTGCCCGCATTGTGAGAGCATTTTCTTTATTCCTTTTTATAGCTGCGGCAAACGATAAGGCGTGCCAATGTCTTATTCATCATCCTTGAGTGTAGGTAACCTATCGGTAGAGTCCTTTTGTCCCCTAAATATGGCCTCGAGAAAAAACGCTGTTATAATATATTTATTTGTATTTTAATTTTGTGAACTATTCTGCACTATATCAGAAGAAGAAAGAAAGAGAAAAGAAAGATTTATTTTTATTTTTACACAATCAAGGACGCACAATATATAGAAACAATGTATAAAATGTGAAAGTAAAAATTACATAATTCAATTAACAATAAAAAAAATACAAAGGACTAATTGGCCGGACAGGTTTGTTTGTCCTAGCTATATATCAAAGCGCAGCGGGGTGGTAGAAACATGCAAGCATGCGAGTGTACCGTGCATATTGCACTACCCAGATAGGACAAAAAGAAGAAAAAAATACTAGTTATTAAAAATTAAAAGCATTATGTAATATGTTCACTGGTCTTTATCTATGTTAGGGGATCATGTGCGCCACGTCTGTGCAAAAAAGGGTTGTAGCTCAGCATGAAGCTGCGATTTTGCGACAAGGCAACACTGACAGCGCTGGTTTTCAGTTACAACCCATTGTCACGCTACAATGATCAATAAGATATCTTGTATTTAGGCTGTGGTCATAGAACACGTGACGCGGGAGCGGTGCAATTGCGCAGACTAGAGCAACTTTTTCTATTGCGTTTACTGAGCTTAATTTCAACAGTAATGTATTTAATCATGCACACACAAACTGCCTGTGATAGTTTTGGAGGATGTGGGTAGCTGTCATGTTTGCCAATTACCATAATCCACAGGCAAAATCTAGTCGTACTTAATCTATACAAATAAATAAAATTGAAGTGTCTGTTTGTAATGTCAAAATAACAGCTTTTTACTTAATGCATATGAAAGTATATACGGAACATATAACAAAAAAACAATTTTTAAACATTTTGTCTGTATGTCTGTCTGTTTGTTCCGAGTAATCTCCGAAACGGCTGGACCGATTTTGACGGGACTTTCACTGGCAGATAGCTGATGTTATAAGGAATAACTTAAGCTACTTTTATTTTAGAAAAATAATTAGGGTTCCACGCAAAAAAGTAAAACCCTTGAAATCCAATATGTGTATTCTATGTCAAGTGTCTATGTCGAAGTACTCTAAATATCTTTGGGTGAAACCGCGGGTCCCAGCTAGTACATCAAAAAATGGCACAAGGCGACACTAACCTATATTAGTACTATGGCCATTTCCCGCAGACATTAATACTATCCCAATTATCAGGTAATCATCGCCTCGATTATTAAATTGTCCGCAACATCTATATGAAATTGATTTATGAGAAATAAATTCATTTGCGAGCATGTCCCGGAAGGCAGTTCGGAGGGAGCGGAGTGAGGGATGGCTTCAAATAATTGCCACAGTGAGGTGGGGTCAGGGTACGGGTAGCGTACGTAGCGAGTAAGTATAAAATGACATTAATAAATTGTGTTTATAGCACTCACAAATCTCGTAAAAATCCACTGCTGAATACGGGATAAATGATCACTACAATGAGCAGTCATAGGGGATATTACCATAATCACCACGCTGGGCAGACGGACTGGTGATCGCAGTATGTTGTGATCAACACACGGGAGGAAGCTGCTGTCCATCCTCTAGATATCAACGCTTATCCATCTTTACGACTCACTGTAAGAGAGGGGTGGTATATTCTTCACCACCTCACACATTCCTACTCGGTTGGTGCAGTGGCTGATACAGTCGGCTGCTGCGCTCCGGGTCGTGGGTTCGATTCCTGCACGGAACAAATATTTGTATGATCTGCAGTTAGTTGTTCCGGGTCTGGTTGTATTGTGTGTGGAATTCATGTCTGTAAAAGCACCCACGACACAGGAGAAGTCCTAGTGTGGGGCAACGATTTTTTAAAATAAAGTAACAATATTATAAATGTAAAAAAGTTCAAGACATTTTTATGTTTGTCACTCAATCACGCTAAAACAACTGAACAGATTTTGATGCAATTTGCAAAAAAGATAGACCATAATCCGGATTAAAATGTAGGTACAAAATAACTAACTTTCACTTTCCGTGATAAGTGGAAGCCGCGGGCGTAGTCTAGTATGTTTATAAGGGTCTTGCAAATTTTCCCGTATTTAAACTTCCATTATAATCCGTCCTACCTTGATATTCCTTTTTACCCCAGAGTAACGATATGCATAAAATGATGACTTGCATCATAACTTTATCACCAAAATGCGTATCGTTCAAATTCTAATTCCAACATTTACATAACGTGTGCCTTTATAATTAGCCGTGTGGTGCCGGCTAAGAATACCACCACCCCATTTCATCCCGTGGCTGTCGTAAAAGTCAACTAAGGGATTAACCGGAGGATGGGCAGCAGCGTCTTTTGAGTACATTAACAACTGAACTGCGATCGCCAACCCGTCTGCCAAGCGTGGCGATTTTGGCAAGACCCCCCAATGAGCAAATAACACACCCATATCGGTCGTTGTGGTGATCTTTGGGGGAGGCCTGTGTCCAGCAGTGGACTTCACTCGGCCGAAATAACAATTATAATTCCAAGATAAAGTTGTGGTAATATGTTTGTGATTTATCGCTGCGCCGCATCGATTAGGAAATAAATAGTGCTTTAAATGCTAACTCCAATGCAAGATCGCCGGAATCTCCATTCCCTCGCAGTCCTATTCCCTAATCAACACAGGAAGCATACAAATACACATCTACCGCCATCCGGCTGTAACTGATATAGGATGTATGTAATAATTTACTATCCCAAATACCATAAACTCGTTAATCCTTATTCAAATCGCATTTAACACTTTCTCTATTCCGAAAATCCGGAGGCCGGAAATCCGCTCCGCTCTCCACCAAAGCAGCTTTAAATCACTGTGAGGCAATTCCATGACTCATTTTACACGAAAATTAGAATTACATTCAAAAGCTATGTTTAAATAGAATGGGCACCCATTTTACTTATGATAGCGGTTCATTTGTCGGTGGGAAAGTTGTCTTAGTGTCGGTGTTGT
This sequence comes from Diloba caeruleocephala, assembly GCA_947459985.1. Lineage (NCBI taxonomy): Eukaryota > Metazoa > Arthropoda > Insecta > Lepidoptera > Noctuidae > Diloba > Diloba caeruleocephala. The sequence continues at coordinate 21,227,935 of OX381625.1, forward strand.
AGGTATATACGATCATCATCGGCCATTTATACGGCCACTGCTGAACAAAGGCCTCCCCCATAGATTTTCACAACTGTGTCATCATTTTGGGGGGTATTTGCCAATACTCACCACGCTTGGCAGGCGGGTTGGTGAGCGCAGTATGGCTACCGCTTCACAGAAGGGACGCTGCTGCCCATCCCTCTGGTTTAGATTCTCTTAGTTACAGTTTACGAAATCCACGGGAGGAGATGGAGTGGTGCTATATTCTTAACCCGGACACCACACGGAAATATGTACGGTATATAAGATGGATGATTAAAAATCCATAGGATGGATGACAACGTTATGGTGGTTCCAAGGATTATGGACTCGCTTTCTGAGCACCAGGTTCCAAATCTATCACGTACCAATAATGAGGCTGTTTCAATGTTATAAATACTTTCTCAGTAAATCTATGCCACACCTGACTTTAGACGATGGAAAATACCCCATGAATTACCTGGATTTATTGTCTGTATGGTGAACCCGTGTGGTGTCCAGATTAAGAATATAGCACCACTCCATTTCCTCCCGTGGAGGTCGTAAAAGGCGACTAAGGGACTCTAAACCAGAGGGATGGGCAGCAGCGTCCTTTCTGTCAACAGTAGCCATTCTGCGCTCACCAACCCACCTGCCAAGCCTGGTGAGTACTGGCAAATTCCCCCCAATATGATGACACAATTGTAGAAATCTATGGGGAGGCCTTTGTTCAGTAGTAGAGGTTGTATGGCCGATATGATGATTGTCCTTAAATCACCAATACGCTGTGAGCGAGCGTGGTGATCAATGCTCGTTGCCTCTCTGTATGAGAAGAGGCCTTTGACCAACAGTGAGACAGTTACAGGCTGATATTATATGTTAAACTAGCTGGAACCCGCGGTTTCACCCGCGTTTAGTTTAACAGAAATTTAGAGTACTTCGACATAGATACTTGACATAGAATATATATATTGGGTTTCAAGGATATTTTTTTTTTGCGCGGAACCCTAATTATTTTACTAAAATAAAAGTAGCCCAAGTTATTCTTTATAACATCAGCTAACTGCCAGTGAATGTCCCGTCAAAATCAGTCCAGCCGGAACAAACAGACAGACAGACAACACTTATGTGTTATATGTACCGTTTCATATACATTTAGTAAAAAGCTGTTATTTTGTCATTACAAACAGACACTTCAATTTTATTTATTTGTATAGTTATCAGTCTGATATGAAATACATGGTGGTGGTCCGACTTTAAATCTGTATTACTGTTTCAGTTGGAAGGGTACTTTAGCTAGAAAATTAATTTGCACAAGAAACTAAATAAATAATTTCTTGAAGTGACCAGTTTAGTGTGGTGCCACGCAGAACTGGTCCTGAGTACCATTAAAATTGTTATCGGCCGGTGTGACGCTTACCACACCGGCCTATATACATGATCGATATCGATACCACCGAATGAATTGATCGATATCGATACCACCGAATGAAATGATCGTCCGATCACCAGGTTGCATTAACAAAATGGAAAAATACTTTGTAGTTTGTCGATTAATAAATAGATGTAAGTAAAGAAAAGAATGAAATAATTTATTTTTGCACTAATAACAACGTATACTTGACTAAAATTAAATACATAAAACAAAATTGGAACAACACTAAGAAGAGGAATAAACTGGCAACACATTTTTATGTTACAACAAAAATTGGCCAAAGTACTTAGACTCCAGGCCAAAATATAAATAAAAATAAAAATTACGACAAAAATCAGTGCATCAAGTTCAAAAATGTAATTACATTTTACATAAAGAAACTGATTGTGCGTCGTGGCCGTGCAAAAAAGGATTGTTACTCAGCTTAAATGATGTCAAAGAACATTTATTTGCTAGAAACATGGTTTTAGAGATGTTACATCAATTGGTATTGTGCAGCACGTCTCACCGCACAATCGTCATGCAAAAATCAAGTGTTATTATTTCTGTACCTAGTAATGAATTTAAACGTATGCAACAAAATACAAATTGAATTTGAAGACACCATAGTCAGTAATATTATTAATAAAATTATATTGATTAGTGCAGTATGAATTTATATATGTAAGCGTGTAGACAACATTTACCACGAAACGTACCTATGTCAAATAAAATTATAATATTGCTAAGAGTTAAGTTAGAATGTCATTTCACAAATATAACTGAAAATTACAATATAAAAAATGTCAAATTAAGATTATTATATATTATTCCAGAATTTAGCAAAAGAGAACATCATTATCATTCACTTTTTTTTTTTTTTAAACTTTGCCCACACTAGGATTTCTCCTGCGTCGTGGGTGCCGTTTACAAACACAAATTCCACATACACAATACAACTACCGGCAGATCATACAAATATTTGGTCCGTGTGGGAATCGAACCCCCGACCCTCGGCGCAGCAATCGACTGTATCAGCCACCGCACCAACCGCGCCGTCAATTATAAATCCTTACATGTCATAAACTCAGTAACAGTGTAAAACATTTATCTACAAGCCATTTCTTAAGCGCAGGTTTGAACTGATTAAGTGGTAATTCCCTCAGACATTTCGTCAACGATGTCGCATTGTAACTTGTACCAAGATCACCAAGATCCAACTACAACAACGCTGGTTTTAAATACATAAATATTACACAAATCAATTCTATTGGATAAATAATGTATTGTACTGAAAAAAGAATTATTATAAGCTGCAAATGAAAGATCTTATTAGGTTCTTTGCCAAAATCACTTGACAAGTGGATTTATTACGTCCCGTAGCTTAACTTGAATGTATTTCCAGGACGACGCACTCTAGCAAGCCAGGCAGTCCAGGCACGCTGAATGGCGTCAACGGCAGCGTGCATGGAGAAGCCAGGCAGGCACAGTCCAAGAAGACTATCATCAGGATGCTGGGTAAGCACTTCAGTCATTCATTTTATCTTATTTTGGAGGTCCTATTCCTTTGGTTTTCTGTCCTAATATCGTGGGTCCGATCCCATTTCGGAATAGGTAAACAATTTTATAGATGTATAAATGTATTGTCACGAGATAGGTGAACAAATATCTGGATCAAAAGTCTCCAGATATTTGTTCCGTGTCTGATTGTTTGTACGTAAGAGATTCAATAGTTTTACTCCTGTAACAACGATGAAGATCGATGATATAATAAACACAAAATGGTTTCGGCTTTAGTAATAATTAAAGACAATTATATATTAATGCGGCTCAATGGAACGTGAAATTCCAACTCAAATTATAATTTGAAACGTAATTGATTTGTGGCTACGGGTGTTGTCATTAGCTAAACCCCTATTTTATCGAAATTGCAATTTCGTAATACGAGTATGTTAGATTATTTTGAATTTTAAGCTTATGTGTTTATTCCTCCCGTTATCAATTATTACTTTTAAATGTTAATTTAAAAAAAACTTTATAGGTATAAAATGTAACTTATCGTTGGTCTGCATGAACCATGGTTGGGGGCCATACCTGACCCCGCCCGAGTTTTCACTTTCAGTGGTTTTAATATTTTTATATCGTGTATGGTTTCTGAAGTCGCTATTTTTTTTTGTAAAAAATTTGATACTGCAAACGGCAGACTGAATGTCAAGCGATATTTGACGAAAGAAGGGTGTTTAAGATTAGATTTTGACGTCGCACATACACCAAAGTGATGCTATCATTGCGATTTCCATAATTATAGTGATAGCAAACGGCCGCAGCCGTAGACGGCGTAGTCGAGACTGCATCGTTTAGACCCATGTCTAAAAGTCGCACTGCCACACGTCACAAACGCATTCAAAAGTCGCGCGAATGCAGTATGTCGCTCCGACTTATGTAAACGTGAGAGAAACATCTAACCAGGTTATGCAACACTGGACACAACTCGCAAATTAATTCGACAAGTCTCTGTTCATTTGGACATTTCCCAGGAATAAAAATTCGAAGCATGCACGTTGAGGCATTACCTCCCAATATTTTTAGATTATGAGGTACTTACTTGGGAACTGGATAGTATAGAGCGAATTGAACGCGATGAGGGCAGTGGCTGTAAAGACTTTAGAGGCTATAAAAAAAGATAGATGACAGAGTCGAAAGTTTTTGATGTCCCAATACTTTTCAAATATATGCACGAAAAGAAATGGCTACTTCAATATTATAGAGGGTAAGTACACTATCATGAATTAAATTATCCGGAAGGGCTGACAGGCGCCTACTTCTTATACCTTTTCCGAATGACAGATTTGGGTCACTGTAGTCAAGTTTCACTCACCCTCCGCATTCAATTTAACAACGCTTTCAGAGCGATTTTGGGTCTGCCTCTTTACTGTAGCACTTCGGGTATGTTTGCATGGGCGCGCACGGACTGTTTTCATGCGACCATGTGGAAGCGCGGCGCGTCTCTTGTGCGCAGAGTGCGGGACAGCTCCAATACCGTTCTGAGTATGATAGCAAACAGATTGGCCTGTCCTTATGTGTGACACTGCTGTGACACACAAGTTACATATAGTGTCACACGTAAGAGACTACTGTAATTAATATCAGTTAATTATGATTGAATATGAATTTGATGTATCTAATTTGTGTGTTGATGTTGTATTTATTTATGCGTGATTATATATTAATTATTGAATAATTTAAAGATGTTTTCTAATATGGGTTATGTGTTACCTGAATTAAATGGATTTTAATTTTCAATTCAATTTTAATTTAAATTCCAAAAGGATCGCTTCGTTAAGCCAATACAAATGATGGCTGGGCAGGTTGTATTGGTGCCCGAGGGGGTTACCGCTTTACAGTCACCCAACGGGTGGCTCTAGATAGAGATTATTCGAGTTTCTGGAGCCTCCCTTCGGTGCCGACGATGATCACTCCGGTGGTTTTAGCTGGTAGGAGTCCGGCATGGCATGGATCAACTATTTGGAACCGTGCAACTTAGATTCTGACGTTTCATAAGTGCCAATATTTGGTTTATTTGAAATAAAAAAATTTGACTTTGACTTTGACTTTGGCGAAGGAAGTCGACGAATGTAATACCACCGGTTCAATAAAAAAAGAAATATAAAAGGCGTGAACACCCTTACAGTTTACTACTACCCTACCGAGTCCCAAGGAATATAATACTCAGGGGAGTCCCATCCCTTATTGAAATGCCCAAAACCTGCCATTGTAAGTGTCGAATCTTTCAGCTTGTGAAACCATATAAACATTATATTCTACATAATTATTCTCATTTATAATCAAACTTTGGTGTTTAAAATTCGAAAAAATAATTACTCATATTGTTATTTTAAAACCCTTTTTCTTCTTGGGCTTAATTTTGACACCTCGCCACCTGATTTTAAGCAACGATGAAGAGACGATGGTGCACGCTAACTTAGAACAAACCTGTACCCTCGCGACTTGATTCACACGATTCACCTCATAAAATACAATTTTATTAATAAAAAAAGTTGGTGCCAAGTAGACACTTTAATGTACAGTGATTCTGACGTGGGTACTAAGAGCTACTTACTTAAGGTAATGACCTGAAGCTAACTCTACTAAACGGCTTGGTCATCAGTTTTAATTATCACGACATTAGCATGAGATAATTGCGATTTGACTAATGCAAATCTCCTGTTATAGTTTAATGTAAAAGTTCTGGATATGGAATACTTTGGTTAGTTTTAACTTCGCTAAGTAACTCGGATTAAGGTCGTTTTGATTGAAAAGTTGTTTCTAGATTTACCTGAGAGTTACACGCAAGCTGCTTATTTATAACATGTTACTCGAAGTTGCCTGAAACGGGCATATCGTATCAACAGAGAGTAAATGGCTGCAACCTGGATGACGCGGCGCATCATGGGAAAGGCCTATGTCCAATAGTGGACTCCAATATGCTGAGTCATTTTTTCATAATTTGATATCCAAAGAAGCCTGAAAATAAAGAATTTATTCATCATCATCATTTCGGTCGAATGAAGTCCACTGCTGGACATAGGCCTCCCCCAAAGTTCACCACATCGACCGATATGGGTGTGTTGTGGGCTCGTTGGGGGGTTTTGCCATAATCGCCACGCTTGGCAGACAGGTTGGCGATCGCAGTTGAGTTGTTAATGTACTCGAAGGACGCTGCTGCCCATCCTCCGGCTAATCCCTTATTCGACTTTTACGACACCCACGGGAAGAGATGGGGTGGTGGTATTCTGAGCCAGCACCACACGGCGATTTGATATCATCCGGTTGAAATACATCCAATGGTGTTTATGCGTGGTAATAATGGCAAAGTCAGGTCGATCTGTCCTACAATTTTTTTATAATTAATTGAGCCCAAGCCCGACGCTTTACGTGGTTTCATGTTTTGAGGCTGAAATAAAAGGTCCAATAGCGGACTGTCCTGACCTTTAACCAATTGCAGTAATTTCAAGACAAATTTGAGAAGATAATTAGTTGGAAATTGTAATGAAAAAACTCATAGCCAGTAGCACGTTCTGATCAGGAAACAATCAGTGAGGTTAAGCACGCTTGGCGCGATCAGTCTGTGGGTAAGTGACCGAAGAGTAGTATGTAACTTCCAATGAGTCCCTAAAACAACTTAGCCTATCGCCGCCCACTGCTGGTCTTAAGCTTATAGCGTATAAGCAAATATGAAACACTAAATTGAACTATTTCATTGCACGTTTTAATGGTTTGGTTTACAGAATTCGGCACTCGGCGTGTTTGTGAATTCCCTCCGAGTGGCGTTCCTCTATGAATTAAAAGTGTCGGCCTTTTAGTTGAAAAGCCAGACTTACAAACTTAAATACGAATTAATAAGGGCCACGCTTTGAAAGGTATTACTGAGATATGTCGACATGATTTAAACATAAGTATCATTGCCGCAAGAACCTGAATTGTTGTTGTTTTTTTTTTGATTTTTAAACATTGCCCCACACTAGGATTTCTCCTGTGTCGTGGGTGCGTTTACAGACACAAATTCCTGACACAATACACCCAGACCCGGAACAACTACCTGCAGATCGTACAAATATTTGTTCCGTGCGGCAGCAGTCGACTGCATCAACTACTGCACCAACCGTGCCGTCAAATGAATTGTTGTCTTTTTAAACATTAATAATACCAAGCGCTTGTAACATTTTTAGTCTGCTTCGTCTTAATCTATGAATATGAATTCCACGAATTTTAATAACAGCTTTTAAAATCGTTGCGTTATTACTTTATTTAAAGCCTTATGGGATAAGTTTTTGAAATACCGTTTATTAAAGCTCACCATTGTTTTTTAAAAAAAGCCCCCGAATTGAGATGCTTCTTGACCCACCGGCTTAAGTTGTGCGTTGTGTGTCAGTCGGGCAGTATTACAGTCAAAGACTACACAATACGTTAGAGTTCTGTGAAGTAGATTCGTAAGTATCCCCATTACACAGATAAGTTTATGTGAACCACTATTATGAAGTGAACTATAGAAAATGTTTATAACATAACTGTTTCTATGTAAGCTGATTTGTAAATGGCTAGAAAAAATTGTTACGAGCTAAAAAAAACCTGGGCGACCGTTTTTGTGCCAAATTGAACTGCATATCCTCGAAAACGAGCGCACAGTAGCCACCAACAGCCAGCGCAGAGAACCAACTGGGCGATTCCCTGCTGAACCATAGCGAAAACCGAGATTTTCTGAGGTGTTATCTGCAAACCAAGAGCTAGTATTTCGGCCATGACTTTTACTACAGCTTGCTCGGTAAACCGGACGGTTCCCTCGAAGGGCTCCCCACTAGCCAACACAAAAATGTCATCAACGTAACAAACCACGCTGATGCCGACGGGGAGAACGACACGCAAATCTACGTCCGTTCCATAAGAGCGGGCAGAGAACCGATCCCTGTGGAACCCCGCACGTAATCTCCGCTTTACGCTACCGTCCTACGTGGAAGGAAAAAGAAAAAGTCTATGCTGAGTAGCCACTTTAATATCCAGTGTTTTTGATTTAGGTACTAAGAGCTACTCACTTAAGGTAATGACGTGAAACTAGCCCTACTAAACGTCAACACGCCTAAATTAGCATGTCACTAGCCTGAGACGAATGCGACTTAAACTAATATACGACTCTCTTGTTATAGTTTGATGTAAAAGGTCTGGATATTTAATATAATACCTATTTGCATTAAGTCCGCCTCTGTACAAATTGTGCGTAAAGTATTTTAATAAATAAATAAAAATACTTTTGTTGCCGTGTGGTGCCGGCTCAGAATGCCACCACCTCATTTCAACCCGTGGGTGTCGTAAAAGTCGACTAAGGAATTAGCTGGAGGATGGGCAGCAGCGTCCTTTGAGCACATTATCAACTCAACTGCGATCGCCAACCCGTCTGCCAAACGTGGCGATTATGGCAAGACCCTCCAATGAGCACACAATACACCCACATCGGTCGTTGTGGTGATCTTTGGGGGAGACCTGTGTCCAGCAGTGGACTTCATTCGGCCGAAATGAAATGAAATACTTTTGATGCAGTGGCTGATACAGTCGGCTGCTGAGCTCCGGGTCGTGGGTTCGATTCCCACACGGAACAAATATTTGTATGATCTGCTGGTTGTTGTTCCGGGTCTGGGTGTATTGTATGTATGTAAAGGCACCCACGACACAGGAGAAACACTAGCGTGGGGGGCAATGTTTAAAAAAAATACAAGTTTCAATATGAGGATAAGTAGTTTACGTGCGATAGACTCTAATCACCAATCAATCAACCAAGGGTTGATTATGGTACATCTACCTATGACCGACAATTGTAATGGCCATAAAGAGGCTCACGTGGAGCAGTGGACGTTTAAAGGATGACATCTCTTTGTAGACGTCCGTAATTGGACAAGTCATCATCATATCGGCCATTTATATGTCCATTGCTGAAGGAAGGCCTCCCCCATAGATTTCCACAACTGTATCATCATTTTGGAGGGTATTTGCTCACCACGCTTGGCAGGCGGGTTGGCAAGCGCAGTATAAGTACCGTTTCACAGCAAGGACGCTCCTACCCATCCCTCTGGTTTAGATTTTGCTTAGATTGAACCAGTACTGACTGCAAATCTGACGAATTCCAATTATTACGTCAGGTATTCTTTGAGATAAGACATCAAAAACTACAGGTGATTGTCACACGAAGAACAGGCACTCGGGAGTTTCATTCACTGGCCTTACTTCACCCATACCCTACATCTGTGTAACGTAAATTTAAACTGACACTGGCTTCCCTCGAGGTGACAGAGACCACAGAAGTTCAAGTGTGTCAGTAATTCTACCATTTTGAACACCAATGTTATTGTTACAGCTGCGGTAGTGGTGGCGTTCTTCGTGTGCTGGGCTCCGTTCCACTTTCAGAGGCTGTTCTTTATCTACGGCACCTCGTCTCCACACTACCATACCATCAACGAGTACCTCTTCTATGTAGCTGGGGCCTTCTACTACATATCGGCAACTGTCAATCCCATATTGTACAATGTTATGAGCCATAGGTGAGTTTTCTATCTCATGTTTATTCACGAAGAATATACGAAGCTGGGGTTAACAGGGTAGTGGCTTATGATCAGTGGACTGCGATAGCCCGAGTTTACAGTTGAGTGGCAACTCATCCTTCCCGCGGCAAAAAATTGTATATTTAAATCGTGCGGGTCTTTTTTCGTATGAGTTCCTGATATATCCCTGCCCTTCACCCTAAGGAATGCAGGGGATGTGATGGACTGTTACTACTTAAACCATCACTGTATGCCTTCAATCTACCTTTACGGCCTGGTCAGCTGCATAATCCTCTAAAAAGCGCGTGGTTCATACCGCGCCACTATCACTGTTTCTGATTAGACCTCCTTCAGCATTATATGATTCTTTTGAAACAGTCATGGATGAAGTATTATATCTAATTTCTAATTTGAATAAAATTATTATCAGATGTGGTGTTTTTAATGTTAATTTACTAGAAGATTATGTTACCAGTGATGACATATGGAACAGAGACGTGGTCACTCACAATAGGCCTCATAAGAAAGCTCAAGGTCACTCAGCGAGCTATGGAGAGAGTTATGCTTGGTATTTATCTACGAGATCGAATCGGTAATGAGGAGATCCGTAGAAAAAAGTTGTCGACATAGCTGAAAGGATTAGTAAACTGAAGTGGTAATGGGCAGGGCATATTTCTCGTGGAACTGATGGCCGTTGGGGCACTAATGTTCATGAATAGAGACCGCGCACCGGAAAACGCAGCGTGGGACGACCTCCAACGAGGTGGACAGACGACCTGGTGAAGGTCGCTGGGAGTCGTTGGATGAGAGCGGCATGTGACCGCTCGTTGTGGAAATCTAAGAGGGAGGCCTTTGTTCAGCGGTGGACATCCTGTGGCTGATATGATGATGACTAGAAGATTCAAGTTTATGTACAAAATTTAAAAGCATTTTTCAGTCATACCATCTTGTAAACTTGTTTCTGGAGCCTATCAGAATTACTTCAACTACAGCGACATGCTCATATAATATTTATACAGATGTTATAAGTCACAACAAAAAAAATTGGACTCTGACCACTGGAAAAGTAGATTACCATTATGAACAAAAGGAATACTATGGCTAAGAAGGATATTATTGTTAATCCAAAAACAGTGGATCGCTTGAAAAGATTTATAAGTAGACTTAATAGTAAAATACCACAACAATAACCGAATAAACTATATAATGATTTTTTAATATGTACTGTAAAGAATTTAATGCAACTTTTATCCCCAAGAAAATAACGGTTAATGGCAATGCAACCTTTAGTGAATGGGCTACTGTTGGAATCCCCACAAATAGAAAGAGACTATATGTGCTATATGATGAACTAAAATATAATATTACCGATAAATTTAATATTTACGTAAAAAAAAATCCAAATTATTTAAAAGAATTTGTCAGATAGCAAAAAATGTTTATTTTTTTACTTTTCCCCAAACTAGTATTTCTCCTGTGTTGTGGGTGCGTTTACAGACATGAATTCCACAAACAATACACCCGGACCCGGAACAACTACCTGCAGATCATACAAATATTTGTTCCGTGCGGGAATCAAACCCACGACCCGGAGCGCAGCAGCTTACTGTATCGGCCATTGCGCCAACCGTGCCGTTGTCATGTCATTAATTATTTGTTATTTTTATTCATTTTATGCAAATTTGATACTGTAATAATGTGAGCACTATGTGGGCTATTCAGTTATTTTGTTTTACGGGCATGATATTTGTCTGGCATTTTGGGTACGTCATGCTCACTCAAGTGTCCTGCTTATGGTGGCGTCGTGTATCGGGTCGCTGAGTTTCCCTACAATATGGTTGAGCTAGTGACGCTGATGCATGCCTGATGTTTGTGCCATCTGTTGGGATTGGTCATCTTGATGCTGCACAATTGAATCATAAACTTGAATAAATATAGCAATTAGGCTGGTATAGTGTAGACTTTTTAAGAAGTTTAGACTCTTTTCTACTCCACTGTACTCGCATTACCTTCATATCGAAAACAGGAGTAGAAAATATTATACCTTTATGATTTAAAAAGAGTAACCATGGAGTTTCTTGCCAGTTCTTCTCCATAGGAAGTCTACATCTTGGAACGAAGCAACTAAACTCTTGAATATTCTTAAGTGCCTGTAAATTGTTTAACGTGAATAAAAATATTTGAATTTTTTTATCTTTACTCATTCCAGTTCGATGTTCAAAACCTACCCATTTACTCAGAAAATATAGGTAAAATTTTATTTATTCTGACAGGTACCGCATCGCCTTCACAGAAACCCTCTGCTGCGGGAAGGTTGGCAGAAAGAAGAGCAGATGCCGTGAACATTCCAGCGTTCGAGAAACCATGGTTAACCACACTTCAGAAGGAACCCATCTCGTGAGAGTCCGTTCCCAGATCCAGGACAGGAGGAACCGGCTCGATCAGAGGACCAGGAGATGTAGCTACTATGGAACGGAGACTACGAGTCTCTGCAGTGAGAAGTGGAGACAAGAAACGCCGAAGAAGATGAATAGCATGGTGATTAATGATAGAAATAGTGTTACGTCATCCCTGTGTAATAATAATGAGAGTCAGAAGAGTTATAGTGATTTTAAGATGGATGGGGATATCACGTAAGGCTACGTTTTTGGCGTCAGAGTTAAAAAAAATATGGAAGAGCAATTTTGAGGTGCTCTCACCTTATGCCGATTTATGCCAATAAATTTATATTATTAAACAACTCAGAATGCCACCACCCCATCTCCTCCCATGGGTGTCGTAAAAGTCGACTAAGGGATTAGTCGGAGGATGGGCAGCAGCGTCCTTCGAGTACATTAACAACTCAACTGCGATCGCCAACCCGCCTGCCAAGCGTGGCGATTATGGCAAAACCCCCCAATGAGCTCAAAACACATCCATATCGGTGGTTGTGATGATCTTTGGGGGAGGCCTGTGTCCAACAGTGGACTTCATTAGGCCGAAATGATTAAACAAAAAAGGCCAGGAATTGCCAATTTCTATTGCATTGACCTTATAATGTATTGAAATAATTACAATGTACCTATGAAATGGTACCTGTATAAACATATATATCTAATTAAAATAAGTTTAACATCGCTTACTATTAATAAACGCTATTGATTCGTCTGTGTTTATGTGAACTATTTATAAAAACATCTACTAATAAGTGATATTTCGTGTTGTAGCTATGTATGTATTAGAGCTTTATTTTATTATATGATACACCGGTACCTTTAATATTATTATTTACTTACAGTTCCAATTTTCTAGAACTATCAAGGAAAAGGGGTAAATGTAATGTGTAAGACTATATATCTACGTTGATTTTTTCTCCTGGTACTTGTATGATTGCATATAGTATTTATGGGAATAACAATCCCTAAGGATTGCTTGTGAAGGATATTTAATAAAAAATCCCAAATAACTGCACCAATCCCCAATTGCCGGCCCGTAGTCCAACTAACTAACCCTAGAATCACTTTTTTAATTGGTGACGGTCTCTTATGCACGAGTCCGGCTAGATGAAATGAAAAAAATGAAACAATCATTTATTCAAAATAGACTAAATTATTAGTTCTTTTTGAACGTCAACATTAGACTGTTCACGCACGTATTCGTCTTTGCCCAATTCGAATCTGCCGCCTTATGTCTTGGCGCCGGACGGCACGATGTCACGTGAGACGTGTCGACCAATCACAAACGCTCGAGTCGTTTTCTCCCTTCATGGCGGTTGCAACCAAAAACGGAACGGTCCCTCTCGCGGTATAATTTTCGAATATTGATAACGGCTTGTTTTAACGCTGTGATTTATGCATAAACTATTAATTGGAGTGACTACGGTGTGCTATTTGTGTTAGTGAACTTTTCCACACGGATCCTGAACCTTGGCAGCCGACATCCACGTGCCTGCACATCTTCAAGTACCACGGCAAAGGTAGGTGGATTTGATTGGGTTGCGTTACGTGCGTTTTGGAGTTTAGGTTCGGCCTACTGGCCCTATAGGTATATACAGTCCACAAACAAAATTCGGCAAGTTTACGGTACATAACTTGGCCCATCAACCCGGATGGTCGTACTTTTCGGTCGGTTTTTGTGCATAACTTCTCGATATAGAAGCGTGTTATCGGTTTAATTACTTGTATTTGGAGTATTTACAAAAAAAATCGGGTGTTAGTTTAATTAAATACACTTTTATATCGGAAAATCGTTTAAGAAGTAGGTATAGGCACCTACCCACTAACACGCTCATATATTCAATTCTCTTTGCTACCTACATAGATTGTTATTACACAAGTATATTAACGTTCTAGAAAATTCAAAATGACGAGACCCTATGAAATAAAATTTAAATTAGAATGCGATTGGTTTCAACATTCGGCTGATATGATAGACTCGTCGGATTTTACTAGTAGCGTATTATCGGCAAGGCTGCGTAAGTTAGATTCGCATTTCCAAAATTTAACGGCGGCATACGAAGGTATACTCGGAGCTACTGACGATAAGAAAATGGTAGAAAACTATAATAAACGATACGCAAATGCCACGTTGCAGTATGACACGTTGGAGGCTAAGTCAGCAGAGTTCCCCAACTCGCAGGGCATCCACAAACCCACTACCAGTGCGCCGTCGGCTCGTCTTCCACGAATAGATCTACCGAATTTCGATGGTGACTTATTTAATTGGTGCACCTTCAGTAGTTTATACAATTCACTTGTTTTAATCACGGAAAGACATTTCAAAAACGGAGAAATATCACTATTTGTTTTCGTACTTGCAAAAGGAACCAAGGTCGTTAGTACAGCAACTACCTATGGTCGACACGTCGCTCGACACAGCATTAGAATTGTTATATTCTAGATATGATAACAAACGTTTACTTGCAGATACGTATATTTCGCGTATTTTAAATATTCAGCCTTTAAAAAATATATCAATGTTGCGGTCTCTCATTTTAAACCCTTTGCTTGAATGCACACGAGCATTGAAAGGTCTTGGTTTACCAGTAGACGAATGGAGTTTTATACTCGTTCATATTAGCTTAACTAAATTGTCTGTTGAGATAAAAACACGGTTCGAGCAAAATTACGGCGGTCTCAAACGCGATTTACCTAAGTTCAATGACTTACTGCAATTCTTACAGAATGAATGCAGTATGATTGAAACTGCAAACTCATCCGACACTCCTCGGACGTACTCGGAAACTCGGCGGACGGTAGGTCACTCGGCTTCATATCGGTCCGACTCAGTCAATCATAACAACATGACACATTCGACAATTGTAAATAATGGTACACACGCTAATCTAGTATGCGCGTTTTGTACTATTCCGGGTCATAAGATTGATCGTTGTTATAAGTTTAAGAGAGATAATATTGATGAGCGTAGGGCATGGGTACGTAACAGTGGATTGTGTTTTAAATGTTTCGGTGGGCATACGGCAGCCCAATGTAATAAAATTGTTCCGTGTGAACGTTGCGGCAATCCTGGTCATCACAACCTGATATGCAGAATGAGTGCGCAATATAAGCCGAATTACAATGAGGCAAGCCAAATTATACAAAAACCACAAGTTTCAAATACCGGTCAAAATAGTCAAACCCAGAATGCGCGCACGGTCAATACTGTTTCGTTCGGTCCGGAGAATATCGACCCTGGAATGAATGATCGCGTGTCGGTCGTACACTCAACTATTCATTCTCAATAGCAGTTAAGGTCGGAGATGAGTTTAATCTCTCCGAATCAATTACCAATAATAAATAAAGATGTTGTTTTACCCACCGTTGTTGTAAATGTTTTATCGGCTAACGGTGATATTATTAAGGCTAGGGCATTGTTGGACTTCGGCTCGCAAATATCGGTAGTACGTGGTGATTTAGTCGGTTTGCTCGGTTTACTTTACGGAGGCATCGGCGGGACACAAATAGAAAATAGTAAATATATTGTTCGGTTACAATTTACTTCCGATCGAATTAATAAAACTTTGCTATCGGTTAATGCGGTTGTGTTAAAGACACCTACCAATTATGTCACAAAACGTTACGGTTTGTCGGATAATTTAGAACTTTCGGATATCGGGAGCGGATATTTATATCAAGTAGATATTTTTTTCGGTGGTGATATATTCTCGGTGAAATTATGGAAGGGAGGAAGGTAACCTTACGGCCGGGTGGACCTTATGCCCTGGACACTATCTTCGATTTTGCTATTTTCGGACCGATGAATGTTAATGTTAGTTATTCGGATACGCCGTGTGGTGCCGGCTCAGAATGCCACCACCCCATCTCCTCCCATGGGTGTCGTAAAAGTCGACTAAGGGATTAGCCGGAGGATGGGCAGCAGCGCCCTTCGAGTACATTAACAACTCAACTGCGATCGCCAACCCGCCTGCCAAGCGTGGCGATTATGGCAAAACCCCCCAATGAGCCCACAACACATCCATATCGGTGGTTGTGGTGATCTTTGGGGGAGGCCTGTGTCCAGCAGTGGACTTCATTCGGCCGAAATGATGATTCGGATACGGAATATTTTGCAGGTGTATCTTTGTTGGAAGCGGTTTTGGAAATCGGAAGAACCTCCAAAATTGAAAATAAAAGATCCGGTTGATATTCAATGTGAACAAATGTTTGCAAATTCGGTGCAACGTTGTTCGGATGGCAAGTATATGGTGCGGTTACAATTAGGGCCAGATCATGCGGTGTTAGGTGATTCTCAAACACAAGCGGTTAAGCAATTTATATCATTAGAACGGAGAATGAAGGCTCAACCAAATTTTAGGGTTAAATACATAGAATTTATAAACGAATATATAGATCCCGGACATATGCGGTCTTCGAACTTTGATGTCAGTTCTGGACAAGAACATTATTTCTTGCCACATCACGGCGTGTTTAAAACATCAAGTGACAATGGAAAAACTAGAGTTGTTTTTAACGGTAGTAGTAAAACTTCGTCAGGCGTTAGCCTAAATGATTGTTTACATTCCGGTGAGAAATTGCAAAATGATATAACTAAAATTATTTTAAACTTACTTGTTAATTGGAGACACGTACCGGGTGCTCTTAATTGTGCAGATGTTGCATCTCGTGGTTGTTCGGCTGGTCAGCTTCTAGAACATCCTTTGTGGTGGGGACCACGTTGGCTTTGTCAGCCCCGTGAATCTTGGCCTAATGAATTGGCTGAGGTACCACATGAATTACCCGGCCTGCGGTCTAGGCATGCCTTTAATGTTACGATCTCAGAAACTCTTAATAATATATCGGATATGTTCGTTCGGTATAGTTCGTTTGAAACTCTTGTAAATGTTTTCGGTTATGTGATTCGGTTTGTTAATAATCGTCGGCGGAAAAGTAGTCTCGGTAAAGACTCTAATTTATTATCGGTTTCGGTTTTCGGTAAAGTTAAATCGGTTTCGGCTTACGGTTCTTCTAATTCGGTCGGTGTTACTATTTCGGCCTCGGAACGACGCAAAGCGTTAACTTGTTTAATTCGGACGGTTCAGAAGTTGCATTTCGGTGATTACATTGCAGATTTAAATTTGGCAAGACCTATTCGTGATTCGGCACGAAAACTTAACTTGTTTTTTGACCACGAGGGCGTGATCCGCGTAGGCGGATGTATTCGACATTCTGAATTACCCTGGACGGCTCGGCACCCTATTTTTCTTCCCGGTAAAGGTAACTTCTCAACACTTCTTGTTGAATATTATCATAAAACGTATTGCCACGTCGGTGCTAACGCTTTGGTAGCAATATTATTACGCAGTTATTGGATAACATCGGTACGTAAACTAACTCGAAGTAGTACGTTTAAATGCGTTCACTGTTTTAGAGCAAACCCTCGGAAAGATCAACCGTTTATGGCAGACTTGCCGCCAGATCGTGTTCGAATTACTCGCGCATTTGAAGGCATCGGCACAGATTTCGCGGGACCATTTTCAATGAAGAGTAGTTCTTTAAAAAATGCCTAAGTCCAAAAGCGGTGCATCTTGAAGTTGTATCGGAGTTATCGGTTGAAGCTTTTGTTGCATCTTTTACTAGGTTTGTTTCGCGAAGAGGTCTTCCCTCTTTAATACGTTCGGATTGCGGAACAAATTATGTTGGGACGGATAAATACTTAAAAGATGTTTACGTATATTTGAGAGACCATCGGTCTGATTTGGAGCGTGAGTTAGTGAAGAAAAATGTAACGTGGTTGTTTAACCCTCCAAGTAGCCCCAACATGGGTGGACTTTTGGAAGCGGCCGTGAAGTCCGCTAAAATTCGTCCGCATGAATTCCCGACCCGACTTTGTCCTTTGAGTACGGACCCTGCTGATCTGGAAGTTCTAACTCCCGGTCATTTTATTATTGGTGAACCACTAGTAGCACTACCCGAGTATCCCTTTGAAGATGTCAATATAAATCGGTTATCTCGTTTTCAATAAATACATAAACTTACGCAACATTTCTGGTCTAGATGGCGAGATGAATACTTACATACCTTACAACAGCGGAGTAAATGGACTTCCCATTCGGAATCACTTAAGATGAGATGAGAGAGAGATGATTTAGTTTTAATTAAGGAAGATAATTATCCATCGTTACAATGGAAACGTGGCAGGATGGTACGATTATTACCCGGTTCGGATTCGGTTAATCGCGTCGCGGAAGTTAAAACGCGCAGCAATACATTGCTTCGGCCTGTATCCAAGCTGTGCAGGCTACCGATGTAGGTTGAGCATGTTTCATTACTGTTGGGGGGAGGGTATGTTCACGCACGTATTCGTCTTTGCCCAATTCGAATCTGCCGCCTTATGTCTTGGCGCCGGACGGCACGATGTCACGTGGGACGCGTCGACCAATCACAAACGCTCGAGTCGTTTTCTTCCTTCATGGCGGTTGCAACCAAAAACGGAACGGTCCCTCTCGCGGTATAATTTTCGAATATTGATAACGGCTTGTTTTAACGCTGTGATTTATGCATAAACTATTAATTGGAGTGACTACGGTGTGCTATTTGTGTTAGTGAACTTTTCCACACGGATCCTGAACCTTGGCAGCCGACATCCACGTGCCTGCACATCTTCAAGTACCACGGCAAAGGTAGGTGGATTTGATTGGGTTGCGTTACGTGCGTTTTGGAGTTTAGGTTCAGTCTACTGGCCCTATAGGTATATACAGTCCACAAACAAAATTCGGCAAGTTTACGGTAACTAGACAGCACCCATTAAGCCCATCCTTCACCGCTTCCTAGTGTTTCAGCTGGGGAGAAGAAACGGCGCAACAAACTCAAACACGTTAGTCTGTCATATACAATATTTATACATGTATTCTGTCATATACAATATTTATACATGTACGTACACAAAAAAAATTTACAAAAATGTATGTAAATTAAATGTCACAAATATAAAAAATACTAACATAAATCTCATGTCAAAACTACTAATAGGTAACAGTGCCAGATATACGTCGCCCTTGTTTAAACTTATTGCACGCCTTAAAAGCGAAGCGTTGAGGTGGAGCGTTGAGGTGGGTATTACTGTCAGTTTACGCACACAGAGTTTCTCCAACTTAAAATGTCACTTTTTTATTCTTTATTGCTTTTATAAGTGAATATAAATAGACAAATGTTGAGAAAAAACACTATTTTTAACACTCATGATATTTTTAAATCTCTTTTTATTATTTAAACTAATTAAAAAAGTTCTGTCTTGGACGCTTGTGTGTCTGTATGTGCGGATCCCGTATCTTGTGGTCACGATAACGAGCGAAATACTTCACTTATCGAGATGTTTTTTTTCATAGGCTTCAGTATTTTGAGGAATAGAAGCCTATTACTTTTCACGGTATAATTCGATGTAGTTTAATTATTATTTCATAAATTAAAGATTATGAGGCGTGCACATTTGGATTTTCCAACTATTTATTACTGTGTTCTGGTTTGAAGAGAACTCTACAATGCTAGGGAAGTTACTGGGCATAAGAAACAATAAAACCAATGTCTCGAGGGGACCAGCGCAATGGTGCCGCGCGGGACTTGCCCCGGATAGCACTACAATTGTTATAGGCAGTCGTGATACTTAACTTTTTTTTTTATTGGTGCCCAGTTGAAATTCTTCATGAACTTCCTTCGCCCCGGGAAGGGCGAAGGGGTATGCCGGACTCCTACCGGCTAAAACCACTGGAGCGATCATCTTCGGCACCTAAGGGAGGCTCTAAGTCCTCGTATGATCACACTAGAGCCGCCCACTGGTGCCACGCCTATAGGCACATCCCTGAGAGGGTGACTGTAAAGCGGTTACCCCCTCGACAGACGAACGACTAGCTCTTCTCGTCACTGGGTAGTATAAACAAAGACCCATGAATTAATAAATACGTAATCGTTCAAACTGGATTAAAGAGAATTTCGATCTTTAATTCATCTTAAGCATAGTTAATCATGGCTTCGGCCCGTATCACTGAAGATATTCAGTGTAAGTGTAAAAGGAACTAAATCGTTGTGATATCGATGCGATGAAGCCACGAAACTGATGACAGTCTCATTTTGTTGAAGCGACAATTCAGCGACTTAGTCGCAAAGTCGGTGCGGCCCGGTCACGACGTCGCAACGATCAGAAATGTATCTTAAATGGCCCTAAGATCACTTCCAAAATAGGAACTGCAGTTTAGGGATGGTTATTCCTGTAATTAATTTTGTTTCAGACTCGTAATAATTATAATATTTAGAAATGTAATTGCTATAGACACCATGCATAATAGCATTATTTTAAGTTATGTGAATATTATAACTATATAACATAGTAAGTGATTGGTTTGTATCGTTGTAATAACTTGATTTAAACATGGTGATAATTGGAATCGTACATGAAAAATAAACAGGTTAAATAAAAGTGCAAACAGTATTATTTGTTTTTCAAACACTTGAGAGATTTAATGCCGTCTGGTGCCGGCTACGAATAGCACCAACCCACCTCATCCGGTGGGTGCCGTAAAAGGCGACTAAGAGATAGCCGGAGTACGGGCGGCAGCGTCCTCCGAATTCATTAACAACTTAACTGCGATCGCCAACCTACGACTACTGACTATGGAAAACCCCCCGATGAGCACACAACAAACCCTTATCGGTCGGTGTGGTGATCTTTGGGGGAGGCCTGTGTCCAGCAGTGGACTATATTCGGCCGACGTGACATGACATGTCGATTTTACAATGAATTAAAGTCAGATGACGAGAGTGATGTTGATGTTCCACCTTTCTCTCCCCATTTTCAAGAAGCATATAAGAGATATTCTGGTGCCTAGATTTGATTAGATTTTGTTATATTGTGTACTAGCTGGGACCCGCGGTTTCACCCGCGTTTAATTTAAAAGAAATTTAGAGTACTTCGACATAGACATTTGACATAGAATATATATATTGGTTTCAAGGGGTTTTTTTGTTTTGCGTCGAACCCTAATTATTTTTCTAAAATAAAAGTAGCCTAAGTTATTCCTTATAACATCAGCTATCTGCCAGTGAAAGTCCCGTCAAAATCGGTCCAGCCGTTTCGGAGATTACCCGGAACAAACAGACAGACAGACGGACAGACAGACAGACAAAAAAATTAAAAATTGTGTTTTTGTTATATGTACCGTATATACTTTCATATGCATTCAGTAAAAAGCTGTTATTTTGACATTACAAACAGACACTGCAATTTTATTTATTTGTATAGATTGTTCTTACTATTTTTCATAATTTGTTTATCTACAAGGTACTTTCTCTTCCGTTCGTATCTTATTATGTTATTAGTAACTTGTGGAAACTGTTCATGGATTATGTATTATCTATATGTTACTTATATAAAAATCATTATTGTATCTGTTTGTTTCCCTAATAAATAAATAAATAGACTGTGGCCTGATGGCAGAGGTCTGATGGCAGAGGTCTGATGGCAGAGGTCTGATGGCGGTCGTTCCATGTAAACTATTGATATTCAACCGCCTCTGGTAAGACTAGAAGCTTACCCCACTAGTGTTGGGTTAAGGTTTGGATGATGATGAAGGGTTATGCTTCAAGACACATTTAGTAAATCATCCTTAAGTTACTGCTGTCATATGACAGTTTCAAATTTCCAAGACAAAAAAAATACTTAAAAAGGCAATTACACAGCCTTACGGAGTGTTGGCTTAACCGGCACTTAACACAAGATATAACATTATCTCGAAAAAACAATTGAACCGTACGACTATATTTAGATATTTTTTAGATTTTTGAGAAATGTTTTGTGAATATGTAAATATTTATTAATCTAAACATCGGACGACGTTGCTTTATACTTGACATTAGCAAAATTGTAGAAGGTACTCTACAGAAACCATAATCTAAGAGTTTTTAGAATAATGAATCTTTACATTCATAATATATTTCTCAAAAATGAAAAAAATCTATAATATACGCATGTGGGCAACGTCGTACGGTTGAATTGATTTTCATCAACATTATCTCACACGGGATTTGATCGAATGGCAGCCGCGTGACGTCCACTCTATTTGTCACTTAACTGACATTATTATGTAAAATTATATGTCACTTTATCAGTTCGAACACCTTCCAATGCTAAGAACAAAAATGTATGTCTCTCAAGATTCGACAACAATCGTGAGAAATGTGTTTAATATGATGGTAGAGGGTGCTAGGTCAGTCCGTTTTCAATAATGCAAAACGTGTAAGTTCTAGTTCAACCAATAAACTTGTGTCACCTGACTTTACACGAGAAGATTCGCCACATTTCTTTTTTCATTACTACATAAAACCCGGCTAATCAAATTTCTGATCATATAAAACAGAATTGGATTCTTAACAACAAAATAACTCCACTTTACGATTGGAGTGCATCGCATTGTATGTACCTAACAAATTACTAGAACTATGATGAAAATTTCCACTGATTTCCACCATCACACCACCTCCCTAGCCCAAAGCCCATCCTCATCAGCTGGAAGGCTGGCGGTCTAGGACTGTACGATTTACTCGTCACTTTCGCCCTGTACAACAAAATGTAGGTTACGCAACCAGCTTGCGGTTTTCTCGAACACATACGACATGGGGACCTTCAAGAAGAGTATCCTCAAAAGGTTGGTAACACATCAGCGTCTCCTCTGGAGTTGCGGATGTTCATGGATGGTGGTGATTGCCCACATATAGGTGATACCGCATGATCGTTTGCCCACTCTGTTATAAAAAAAAGAAGTAAATTGCCTTTTGCTGTGTGAGGCATAAGGTTCATATTCTACATAGTCTGCCGAGATAAACAAGTAAGCCTTCTTCATCAGCAACGTCAACCTTAAAGTATCATCTGTTATTAGCTGTCAGTTCTGGGGTTCTACTAAGTGCGAAATTCTTAGTCCTTGTGGAAACACAATTTCTAAATTTGCATACTGTAATTTAATTTAATAGAGCCTTAATCTTTCGAAAATAGGTACAAACTTTCACACTTATATAATAGTGGTGAGATTTAAATAAGTCGTCATGCAGGTAGATAAGAAATCTTTATAATATCCCAGCCACAGCAGCATTTCTTCAAAAATAAAAGTCTACCCAAAAACAAGGAATATGCTACGAGAAAAAAATACAGAATGACTGAAATCCGTGTCCTATGATGCAACTGAACAACTTGTGGTTTCATAAATAAAAAATAAAACACGCTAGCACACCCCTATTAATAACATACACAAACACGCACACACACAATCAACCACGCACAGTCGAAGACACGCACACTTTAACACAGATACACTAACACACCATCAATTCTTTATAAACTAATAGTAAGATTTATTGTAATTCTTAAAATTCCATGTATGTAATTTTCTTTACGATAATCTGGAACAAATGTTTTTTATTGTATACTGAGTTGGGCGTTGATAGCTGCCCCACAGTATTTTACTTTTATAGCTATTATCGTTGCTCTTGTAAAATTTGTGTAAACCTTCAATTGTTCCGAATAAACGTTTATTATTATTTCTCCTGTGTCGTGGGAACAGTTTTACACTCACGTGCACAAACACCTAGAACCGGAATACTTAGCTGAAGGCCATACAAATATAGATATTTGTTCCGTGCGGGACCCGCGGCATGTAAAAAGTAAGTGAAGTAAGTAATTAGTCACTACACCAAATGTGCCGTCAATCGAATTAGAATAACAAAATCGCGACCACTGAGCCGTTAGTACATAGCTATATGCGTGTCATGATCTTACACGTCAATGTTGCCACCATCACAAGTGAGGTCTGCCTGCACGAGGGAGTTGGAATAAGGGCTGAAAGTGGGTCAAATTAGGTAAACATGTTCAAAACCCTCGGGACTCACGACAACAATGTTATATCGCGCCTCTCAGCGTATTCGGAAATACGAAAGGTATGATCCCAGACACAGAGGTGTAGGCAGAGATATTTTTAAACCTACTATGTTGCTACTTAAGAGCATGCCAATATGCTTAGATATGCTTTAACTAATAAAAATAGAATGAAACGGAATATGCATCACTTAACGGAATATAGAATGTTAAAAAAAAAAATAACATACACAGAATAAAATATAACATAAAAACGAACTACACCAGAGGGATGGTCAGCAGCGTCCCTTTTGTGAAACGGTAGCCATACTGCGCTCACCAACCCGCCTGCCAAGCGTGGTGAGTATTGGCAAATACCCCCCAAAATGATGACACAGTTGTGTAAATCTATGGGGGGGGGGGGGGGCTTTGTTCAGCAGTGGACGTATAAATGGCCGATATGATGACGTATACTGGTAACACTGATTGTGTTTATATGAAGTCAGTTTTATTAATTTATCACTTACCTAAAAGTCTGTATATACATAAGAATGGTGCCTTGATATTTTATATATTAGACCCCTTAAGTATATAGATACCACAGTGAATGAAACATACAAACATTCGATGGAAAGATAAACTTAATATTTTTGCAATCGGTTCAAAATCTTTTCTTGTACCTAGTGGCAATCCGCAACCTGGAACTTCTTTAACCTGGTGGTAAGCATCACCCCTACCCTTGACAATCTTACGGTACCCGGGACTGACGGCACGGTTGGTGCAGTGGTTGATACAGTCGGCTGCTGCGCTCCGGGTCGTGGGTTCGATTCCCGCACGGAACAAATATAAATATTTGTAAGTATGATCTGCAGGTAGTTGTTCCGGGTCTGGGTGTATTGTATGTGGAATTCATGTCTGTAAACGCACCCACGACACAGGAGTAATATTCTAGTAAAAAAAAAAACTACTGTTGCGTGGCACCACCCAGCAATCAACACCTCAACACATAAATTATTCAGATTGTTATGGCCAGTAATCTTATAGTTTAAAATATAAATATATTGAGAATGTGCGTAAATAAGGGTGGTTACTACTTCTAGATAATGCTGTGCAACATCACAAGACATCGTCATTTCCTCTTCTACAAGATCACAGACAATTTACAGCATTAAAGCATCCGATGCAATTTGGGCAAGTTTCCCTCCAGAAGCTAAGAGATAAATCGGAATTAGTTTGTCAAAGCCTAACTTGAATGTTCCAAAGGATTATGAAACAAGAAACTGCCAGAATAGTTTATGCCTGGGCTATGAATCGCGTCAAAATTGCATTTTGGAAATGTAATGTAACATTTGCAGTACCGGCACAAAAGAATTTTGGAAATTTAATTTGTTGAAAATATTTTAAAGTAGACTTTGTGGTTGTACAAGACCGGCTCAAGTAGAGGTTCCTAGTGGTTTCCCGTAAAGAATAGACCACCGCCGTCCATGCGTGGATGGGTGGAATTAGCCAGAGGATGGGCAGCAGCATTCTTCGAGTACATTAACAACTCAACTGCGATCGCCAACCCGTCTGCCAAGCGTGGTGATTTTGGCAAAACCCCCAATGAACACACAACTCACCCATATTGATCGTTGTGGTGATCTTTGGGGGAGGCCTGTATCCAGCAGTGGACTTCATTCGGCCGAAATGAGATCCAAGCTATGCTTATTCGCTAAGGTTTTGAAAAAAATATTTATTCTTCGGTTTACCATGCTATTAAATATTTACTCAATGGTTATCAACATGGCTTCCTGAAAAATAGGTCCATAGTATCTAACTTGCTTGTCGTTTCTGGCTGTTTAATCCACATTATGTCTGAACCCTTTCAAGACACGCGACATAATCTCTAAATTTCATTAGAATCCGTTCAACTGTTTGATAAAGCTTCAAACACACAAACCTTTTCATTTATAATAGTAGAAAAATTTTAGTCATGAGACTAAGGTCCAACGCTTATCCCGTGAACCACAGAACGAAAATAATCGATACATATACTATTCGTCTTTCTGTCTGTATCAACATGGAATAAATAAATATTGACTACAGTTTTTCTGTTCACAATTGTACAATATATCAGCGCTGGTAACAGCTGTTTTGCATCTGTTGAAAATAAATCAATTGCCAAGACCAATTGCGCTGTTATCGACATTATTTGGAGAAAAACGAAATTCAGATAAACTCAATTTTCGTGCAGAACAACACTTTTCTACATCTTTATCATTCTAAGCAGTAAATCATTAGTAGATTCAGGGGCAGGTAAGCTGGTTGGACTCCAAACTCCAGACTCTCTTAGGCGCAAAATGTTTCATGCTCCAGAAGGAGACCGCAGAGCGGGACCGGGAGAGAGCCGATCCCGCTCGAAGAAGGAGGAGACGGCGCCGGGGTAACAACTACCCTGGCGCTTAATTCCCATACGCCTGAAAACCCCTGCTGTTGCTATAAGGCGGGGGAACTCTGGGTTTGCGGGTGCTAGATTGGGGAATCTACGTGCCCAGACCGAGCAACCCAAAAGAAGACGGTAGCACGCATGTGGTCACGCGCTGCCGTGGGACGCTTTGGGGGATCCTTTACAATCCCCCCGGGGGAAGGGGGGTGACCACTTTACAGTCACCCTCTCCGAGATGTGCCTATAGGCGTGGCACCAGTAGGCGGCTCTAGTGTGATCATACGAGGAGCTGGAGCCTCCCTTAGGTGCCGAAGATGACCGCTCCAGTGGTTTTAGCCGAGAGGAGTCCGGCATACCCCTTCGCTCTTCCCCGGGGCGAAGGAAGTTCATGAAGAATTTCCACTGGCACCAATAAAAATAAATAAAAAAAGTGGCGCAAAATGTTTCACTATCGATTTCGCGGGCGATGCATCGTATCCCACTGTTGTTCATCTTTCGACTCCGGTAGAGGTTACATCACGCGTAAATACGTCGAACCCTAATAAAGCAAACTATTGCCACCGCCAAGAATCTGGCCACGTCGTAAACTAAGCTACAAAATAAAGTTAAGCTAAGCCGCTGCGAACTCAATAATAGGGATATGCATCGGCGGGGTCTGGAGTGGGACCAGTGCTACAAAAAGGGCTTTATCAAAATTGAGACGGAGAAAAGCCACTTGCCAGAACTGTTATTGTGTTGCTTTTTCAGTGTTGAGGAAAGAAGACATCCTTAGATGCTGAGGATCAATGGAGCAGCATTAGCTTCACGCCGCAAAAAAGTAATCGAAGCTAGATGACCACTAGTCCGTGTGGTGGCCGGATTAAGAATATAGCACCACTCCATCTCCTCCCGTGGATGTCGTAAAAGGCGACTAAGGGACTAAACCATAGGGATGGGCAGCAGCATCCCTTCTGTGGAACAGTTATCATTCTGCGCTCACCAACCCGCCTGCCAAGCGTGGTGAGTACTGGCAAATTCCCCCCAATATGTTCACATAATTGTGGAAATCTATGGGTTGGCCTTTGTTCAGTAGCGGATGTTGTATGGCCGATATGATGAAGCTAGATGACCGATGCCGTGTGGTGCCGGCTCAGAATGCCACCACCCCATGTCCTCCCATGGGTGTCGTAAAAGTCGACTA
Source organism: Diloba caeruleocephala (assembly GCA_947459985.1). Classification (NCBI taxonomy): domain Eukaryota; kingdom Metazoa; phylum Arthropoda; class Insecta; order Lepidoptera; family Noctuidae; genus Diloba; species Diloba caeruleocephala. The sequence continues at coordinate 21,255,354 of OX381625.1, forward strand.
AGGGATTAGCCGGAGGATGGGCAGCAGCGTCCTTCGAGTACATTACCAACTCAACTGCGATCGCCAACCCGTCTGCCAAGCGTGGCGATTATGGCAAAACCCCCCAATGAGCCCACAACACATCCATATCGGACGTTGTGGACATCTTTGTGGGAGGCCTGTGTCCAGCAGTGGACTTCATTCGGCCGAAATGATGAGATGACCGACTGATTCTGTTGCTTGGACTGGTGAATCAGCTAAAAAGCTGTTATTATGACATTACAAACAGACACTTTTTATTGTATACATGTACATCATTTTATGTTAGGTCATCGGTTAGGTGTAAGTCTTATATCGTACTTATTGTTTTATTGTATTCAAATATCTGGGCTTTGATGCCTGAATAAAAAAAAATGCACCAAGTACATAGAATAATAGTAGGTGCATGAGTCATCATCATCATCATTTCGGCAGAATGAAGTTCACTGCTGGACACAGGCCTCCCCAAAGTACATCACAACGACCGATATGGGTGTGTTGTGGGCTCATTGGGGGGTTTTGCCATAATCGCCACGCTTGGCAGACGGGTTGGCGATCGCAGTTGTGTTGTTAATGTATTACCTACTACACGATATTGGTAAGCCTAGGAAGCGAACAAAGCATTTTGCCATGGGTATAGTTATGTCGCTTGATCACTTAAACTCAATACTGTGCGGCGTCCAACATGACACGTGGGTTCTATTGAAGCCTCGCATTGAAGATACGTTGCCACAGAGTAGACGCGCATAGAAGGGCCGTATTTAAAAACACAGTAACATCTATAATAAAAAATAAAAATATCCTGTAGCTTACACACGTACATACTTGATTTATTTTATCATTCGATATTCCGGATACTTTTAATTTTATTTTAATACCATTCCATAAACGTTATATTTATGAAATGTATTTTGTTCACCCGATATATGGCTGGACATAGAGATACTATAATTTATTATTTATAATCTTAATGTAACATGTATTCCATAAATAAAATAAGTTAAACTGAATTGAAAAGAAAATTAAAATTATTAAATACATTCTCTCTTTTTTTTAAAACGTTGCCTTACACTAAGATTTCTCCTGTGTCGTGAGTTCGTTTGCAGATAGATTCCACACACAATACACCCAGACCCGAAACAACTACCTGCAGATCATACAAATATTTGTTCCATGCGGGAATCGAACCCACGACCCGGAGCGCAGCAGCCGACTGTATCAGCCACTACAAAAATACTAATAAAATTCAAAATAATTATTACAACGCTTACCGTCCAGGTATCGACTTAAAATTTACGCGCCTTCACTATTTTATTACGCGGCAGTTACCGTGGTTACATTGACCTACAGGGTCGCGAGAATTCCCTTTATAATTAAGTTAAATTGTATTTTTTGTCAACATATTTTTTGGGTGTGTAACTATGAAGTATTGTTAATAAAAGTCGATGCTCATGGTTGTATAAAGCGAAAACCTTGATTACCCTAAAATGCCAGACAACAATCAAAAACGAAAATCATCTTAGCTGAAGAAACTAATCAATCGCCCGTCCCGATGTAACGCAAGATCTTTTAAGACCAGAACCTAGCCACGCGTAGTTGATTGACACTGACTCAGTACCACCTGAATTATAAGCGACACAATACCGTGAGGCCAATAATTATTTGATCAGCCGTATATAATCGTACTAACCGGATTACCAGCGTGAAATTGTGTAGATGGAGTGCTCATCACAATGCCTCGACTGATTGCCGCCTGGCTGATTGTCTTGATCCTGAGTATCAAGGTAAAATTGTACATTTTTAATTACTTTACATCGTACAAGGAATTGCGTGGCTTGAGAAATTTTGTTACAGATAGCTTGTGGTTAGTATCTATTTGCAGGAGTGCCAGTTATTCTGCTGCTAAGCAGTTAGCCTTTGCCGTGTAGTGCAGGCTCAGAATACCACCACCCCATCTCCTCCCGTGGGTGTTGTAAAAGTCGACTAAGGGATTAGCCGTAGGATGGGCAGCAGCGCCCTTCGAGTATATGAACAGCTCAACTGCGATCGCCAATCCGTCTGCCAAGCGTGGCGATTATGGCAAAACCCCCCAATGTGCCCACAACACACCCATATCGGTCGTTATGGTGATCTTTGGGAGAGGCCTGTGTCCAGCAGTGGACTTCATACGGCCGAAATGATGACACATCAAGTTTTCCAAACACGACTAACAAATCTAAATTTAGTTCATTTCTTCCACGGGTTTTAAACTGATTACCTAATTAACCAAATAATAGAAAAACAAGATTTATTTAAGTAGGTAGTAAACTGTGCGTATTTTAATTTAATTTTTTTGTGAATGGAAACAAATAGTGGCGACTTGGGAAGAGTGGACTTCCATCACACTACTTTCACGAAATCCTCTTTATCTGCCTGCCCTTTCCTAGAACTTGTGGCACACTGAGATAATATATCACAAGTAAACCCTGCGAACGCTGCTATACAACCACATGTAGTCGGGAAATATACAACCACATGTAGTCGGGAAATATACAACCACATGTAGTCGGGAAAATTGGTCATATTGCCACAGAAATGATAATGCAATGTTACCCTGCCTACTATATCGCGAACAAATATTATATTAACTTCATTTTCATCTAAAAGCAGGGCAGAAAATCAAATATTTATGCTGACTAAACAAACACTTTTTTGGGTAGGCCCAGTGATACCCAGAGTATTAAATAAATATGAGTAGAAACTCCGGAAAATTCTGGTATCTAATTCTTCCCGCATACACTAATGTAACTTTTTTAGTTGTGTAAAAAGTAAACGGCTTCGCGAAAATATCGTTTTGTAACTTTTTGTTAAAGCGGGGTTTCTCTGAACGCCTTGGAGTTTACATGATTTGGGTATTCGGATGTTGGTGACAATATATTTTCTTATTTGCAATATTTTAACACTTATTTAAGTAATGTCGCGGTCGCCGTGGTTTAGGGATTCGCTTCTTAAGCACAAAGTAGCTGGTTCATATCTCGGCATGAACTGATGTGACTTTGCAGTGTATACAGGGTGTCCAGTAAATAGCACGACATACTGCAGGGGGTGAGGTCTTGTGTCAATACCTACCAAAAAAACACAATATATGTTCAGCAAAATCTTACAGTTTTTTTTTTTCACCACTGTAGGTTAAAGTTAAGCGATAAGAAAATTGTACTGTGAAAATTTAATTTAAAATAGTATTTCTTGGAAACATTTTAGTTTTTAATAGAATAAAGACTTATCAATGAGTAAAGTAACTACTCATAAATAATTTGAGGTAAAAAAAGAACTAGATAAGGAATTTTTCATTACGAGATGCTTAAAAATCTGTGTCAAGGTAGAGATTTTTCGATATTTCGGAAAATTTTGTACTACTTTAAATCCGTAAGATTTTGCTGAACATATATTGTGTTTTTTTGGTAGGTATTGACCCAAGCTCTCTCCCCCTGCAGTATGTCGTGCTATTTACTGGACAACCTGTAGATGTAATTTGTTAGTTAATCTAAGACACCACTGAGTTTAAGTGAAGGTATAAATCCTCAGGAAACCTGAATGTGATGGTCTGACGTCACACGCATACAGTGACCAAGCGTAGTGTTGCTGGTTCCTTCTCTCGTCATCGTTTTGTAAAACGTTGCCCCACTCTAGGATTTCTCGTGTCATGGGTGCGTTTACAGACATGAATTCCACACACAATACACCCAGACCCGGAACAACTACCTGCAGATCATACTAATATTTGTTCCGTGCGGGAATCGACGACCCGGTGCGGTTTGTTGTTGTGTTTTCACACAACCTGGTAAAGAGGCGAGCAAGTCTTACGTGGACTGGTAAGCGTCATGCCTGCCCATGACAATTGTACTGCTACTCAGGACTGACTCGAGACATTAGTTATGTAGTTTCTTATGCCCAGTAATGTCACTAGCTACAGTGCACTTCTAACCGGAGCACAGTAATGTCTAAAGTTTAAATACTACTGATTAGCACCAGAATATCTGCCACTGCTTGCATAGCGGATTCTTGCTAAGAGACTCTTTTTTTATGTTGGTGTCCAGTAGAAATTCTACATGAATTCCTTCACGCCGGGGAAGGGCGAAGGGGGAAGGGGCCGGACTCCTACCGGCTAAAACCACTGGAGCGGTCATCTTCGGCACCTAAGGGGGAGGCTTCAGGTCCCCGTAAGATCACACTACAGCCACCCATTGGTACCACGCCTTTAGGCACATCACGGAGGGGATGACTGTAAAGCGGTGAACCCGTCTAGTAGATGACTGTAAAAAGGTCGCCCTCCAGGCACTTCTCGGGTGTAAAGAATCCCCCTAGCCTCGCTGTGCTACGCACACGGCTGCACGTGTCCACGTGCGTAACACCGTCTTCCCGGGGGTCACTCGGTGTGAGCACGCAGACTCCCCAATCTGCGCGCCCGTGACCCCCGAGGCGAGAGAGAGACCGAAGAGAAAGAGAGAGAGACCTACTGGTCTCTCTATCCCGTATCCCGTGCATCACTTTCCAGTTTACATCATTTATTGAATTTTGAAACAATTCTTCAATGAGTTCCAACACTCAGGCTGTCAATCATAGCAACACTTTTGAAGGGTATTTCCTGGCTTAGCAAAAGTTACACTTATTCGGCAAACTCGAAATAAGACAGTCCTGTAGAAAATAAGGACGACATTAACAATAATAAAATATCTTGTCGTTCTGCTTATCAACTTCCAGACGATATGGTGCGACTGTGACACCAGGGTGAGTACCGTCTCATGTATTCGTATTTTACGTTCATCATATCAGCCACAGGACGTCCACTGCTGAACAAAGGCCTCCCCTTAGATTTCCACAGCTCAACTTCCACGACTCCCAGCGACCTTCACCAGGTCGTCTATCCACCTCGTTGGAGGTCGTCCCACGCTGCGTTTTGCGCTGCGGTCTCCATTCTAGAACCTTTGTGCCCCAGCGGCCATCAGTTCTACGAGCAATGTGCCCTGCCCATTGCCACTTCAGTTTACTAATGCTTTCAGCTATGTCGACAACTTTAGTTCTTCTGCGGATCTCCTCATTTCTGATTTAATCTCGTAGAGAAATACCAAGCATAGCTCTCTTCATAGCTCGCTGAGTGACCTTGAGCTTTTTTATGAGGCCTATTGTGAGTGACCACGTCTCTGTTCCATATGTCATCACTGGTAATTTTACGTTATACTGATAGTTATTTTTTATTGAAAGAATGCAACTATAAGTACGGTATAACGGTCATCTCCGGCACCGTAGGGGGCTCCAGGATCCCTCAAATAACCGGTGACCGGTAGGTCACCCCCTCTAGCGAAGGAGAGCCGATCGTAGAGAGGCCGCTCCCTACGCACATCTCGGGAGGGATTGTAAGGGAACCCCCGAAGCCTCACTGTACACTGTGCTGCACGGCGGCCCACACGCGCGCTGCAGTCTTGCCGGGGGTTTCAAAGGTACTTAACACCTAAAACTAACCGCTGCTAAACGCTACCATGTCTTTGTTATGACCAGAGGTGCAACCCTACCATTCCTCATGCTGGCCTTGTGTCAAGTTATATTTCCTAATGAGGTTAATTACTCACAAGGGAGAATTTTCAGCTGATATGAACTTACAGAACTTTTATTATTTCAGTCTTGTACTAACAACATTTAAAAAACAATGTGGAAATGACTTGTAATAAATAATTAACTATGTTTCCAGTGTTCTGGTGATGGGTGTTATTCTGGAGTAAGTTAAGATAATTAATCTGTAAATTAAAGTTTTTAACGACTTTAGTAGAATTGTCAATTTCGAGCAAGTTGTAAATCTTTCCCTACTAGGTTCTGTAATGGAATCACTTAAGTGTTAAAAAAGAAAATGTTTATCGCGGTACGCATGAAGAAAATGGAAGCAAAACTCTCCGTGCGCATACGCATTGGGGGGATATCATAAACGGTGGCGCAATACCGTTCGTCAGACTGATCGTTGCATGGAAAATAAACTCATATGTACTTACGTAGAAGAGGGAAAGAGTGAACACTAATATTTTATTATTGTTTTTCAAGTTCGCCAGCAGTCGCTGTTACTCTTCTGTAAGTTCAATAACACTGAAATTATTCAAAATAAAATTATTATTTATAACTCATTTAGTCTTTGGTGTCCGGACATTCCATGTGGTGTCCGGATTAAGAATATAGCACCACTCCATTTCCTCCCGTGGATGTCGTAAAAGGCGACTAAGAGAATCTAAACCAGAGGGATGGGCAGCAGCGTCCCTTCTGTGAAACGGTAGCCATACTGCGCTCGCCAACCCGCCTGCCCAGCGTAGTGACTATTGGCAAATACCCCCCAAAATGATGACACAGTTGTGGAATCTATGGGGTAGGCCTTTGTTCAGCAGTGGACGTATAAATGGCCGATATGATTTAATCTTTTCCATGTGACTATTCACAAAGTGTCATGTGTGGTCCCAGCAAGACATGGCAATATGACCATTTCGTGGTAAAGTAGACGTGATTAAAGTGTTCTAGAATATTCGAAACAAAAGGAAAACAAAGCTGTTATTTTTACACACGCGACGCAAGACCAATTTTTTATTTTATTATCCACATAATAGCATTCAAAAGTCGTCCAGTGCTGAACAAAGATCGCCCCTACAGATTTCCACAATTTTGTCGTAATTTTGCCAGTACTCACCACACGTCTTGGCAGGCAGGTTGGTGAGCTACTGTTTGTTCCACAGAAGGGACGCCGCTGCCCATAAACCTCTGGCTTACATAGAGTTCCTTAGTCGCCTTTTCCGACATCCACGGTAACACATGGAGCGGTGCATTCTTAATCCATTCACCACACGGAACAATGTACTAAAATCTACTTTCTTGAATACGGCCCTCAGTGCTCAGAAGGATAATGTTACGGAGTAGATATTATAACATTTACTTCGTGCGTACAAAAACAAAGATGTGCACTATAAAATGTACTTGTTTATGTTTATGCTAATAAATAATAATAATACCAATGACCGCAAGGAGGTATGGCAAATATGGCAGGTATGCTTAATGTCGGTCGCTGTACACATGTCACCTTTGGTACGACTACACGAAACGCGCTTACAACGCGTTGCGTGTACAATATAACAACGCATTCAGGTGCATCACTGGGCTACCCTGGCGGTGTAGCGCGTCCGGCATGTTCGCAGAGAATAGAGTGGATGACTTCTTCGCTGTTTTACGAAAGTCAAGGGCTTCCTTCATGAGCCCTGTACACGTATCGGACAATGGCATATTGAGAGCTATATATGAAGCTAACTTTTACTTCGTATTTACATAATTAATAATGATGTAATGGTCACTCCCTATTAACGTTCCAATTTTAGTTTGACTAATCCTAATTTAATTTAATCAATTTTTTATCCGATTACAATTATTCTTTGTCAATGATCTTTTCAATTATTTCTTGTATATAAAATTGTATTATGATAATTGTCTATGGGTGTATGCCTGCAATAAATGATTTATTATTATCTACGTGTTTCTCTATAACACGGGTTTATATCCCCTGTAAGGGGGAACCCGGTCTTTTGATAGGCTTACGCGGGGACAACACGCAGAGGCCCTTTAGAGAATTGTAATCTGTAATGTAATGGGACACTAACCGGGGCTCTCCATGGCTACACTATAAAATGCAGTCTCAGATTGTGCCCGAAGGTGTGAAACTATTGTATAAGATGGAATCTACAACTATAAGGTCTATTGTAATGGGTGCTAAATGGATTTAATACTAAGAAATTATATTTATAGATTTATTATTATTATAATTATTTTTTGTATATAAAATTGTATTACGATTATTGTCTATGGGTGTATGCCATGTACTATGTATGTAATGCCTGCAATAAATGATTTATTATTATTATTATATACAAATGCCATACCGTGCGTGGAATTATTTTACAAGGCATAACTAACAAGGGCCCTAGTCTGATGCGCCAAACTGTTTTCAGTGTTCGTCATACGTGTGTTCAGCTGGGGTAAGTAAATCGTATCACATTACAAAAAACAATTATTTGTCACGCAGTGCTTTTTGCACCTTGGGTGGTGCCACGCTGCGCTCTTCACTTGTCCACTGTTGGACACAGGCCTCCCCCAAAGATCACCACAGCGACCGATATGGATGTGTTGTGTGCTCATTGAGGGGTTTTGCCATAATCGCCACGCTTGGCAGACGGGTTGGCGATCGCAATTCAGTTGTTAATGTACTCGTAGGACGCTGTTGCCCATCCTCCGGCTAATTCCTAAGTCGACTTTTACGCCACCCACAGGATGAGATGGGGTGGTGATATTCTCAGCCGACACCACACGGAAAGAGTCAATCTAATCAAGAGAGTCGAGACATTAATTATATAGTATTTTATGCCCAGTAATTTCGTTGGCTACAGTGCCCTTCTAACCGGGACGCAGTAATGTCTAAAGTTTAAACACTTCTGCTTTGCGGCAAAATATCTGACACTGCAGTGGTGCTTACCAAGACGCACTCTCGTAATAAAAAAACAGTATCCTTTCTCGCGTCCATATTGACTGAAATATCGCTGTAAGACAAGTAGAGCAAAATATAGCATAGACGGGTTCCAATTGCGATTTCTAAGATCATCAGAAGACCTAAAACTTAAAATGCCAATGCATTCCTCAAAATTTATTGAAAACTCCTTTACGGTTCAGGCCGCTCGTTTGTGGAATTACCAGTTTTAATAAGACGAGCCCAGTCAATATCAGTGTTCAAAAGACTAGTGAGGGAACATTACTTGTCACTGTAATTATTTTTGCTTAGAGTTTACTAAGTATTACATCTGAAATAACTGCCTTTCGATATTTTGTCGAATTAATTAAATTGTATTTCTATATGTGTATATATAAATGTTTACGTATTTATATATCTATATTGTGTATAATCTTCCATTAATTATGTATTTAGTATAGTATACGTAACTTAGTTATTTCATTATGTATCTGTGTGCACCATCAACTGCCGCATATATTATCCAGTTAAGTATTTCTCCAGGTTGCCTGGAAGAAATCGCCGAGCGCGATAAGGCCGCCCATTGTACTCTAAAATATACTTATAAGCACTACTGTTTTTATTACCTTTAACGATTGGTGTACAATAAAGAGTGTAATCTATACAAATAAATAAAATTGAAGTGTCTGTTTGTAATGTCAAAATAACAGCTTTTTACTAAATGCATATGAAAGTATGTACGTTACATATAACAAAATAACGATTATAATTTTTTTTTGTCTGTATGTCCGTCTGTCTGTCTGTCGGTTTGTTCCGAGTAATCTCCGAAACGGCTGAACCGATTTTGACGGGACCTTCACTGGCAGATAGCTGATGTTATAAGGAATAACTTAGGCCACTTTTATTTTTTAAAAAAAATTAGGGTTCCGCGTAAAAAAAAAACCATGAAATCCAATATATTTATTCTATGTCGAAGTACTCGAAATTTCTTTTAAATTAAACGCGGGTGAAACCTCGGGTCTCAGCTAGTAAATAAATAAAAGCTGTCAAAATGCGTACATAGACAAGACATCGCTCGTATTCTGTACGGAACTACATTATGCTGATTCTAACAAGCTCAAGCACAAGGGCACGGGAGCACTTAGTCAGAGACATTCAAGTTAAAAGCTCTTTAATTTGTAATACATACATGCAAGCTCCTTCAACGTACTGCGTCTGGAGAACTCCAACCAATTATTGGAATTTATAAGTTGATTAATCAATTCTGTGAGAGTTCTTAGTATTAGGGATTGATTTTGTGTAAAGTATTACTATCGAAACATGATAAATTAATAATTGAATTATCTTTTTGAGACATCACTAATGAATTTCTTAAATGAACTTAATAAGATGCAAACTCCAGGATTGCTCGTGAGTCGCAGGTCAGAACAACATCTTTGGGCCATAGAAATATTTTTTTCGAGCGGGGATCAAACCTGAATTTCGTAGTGCAGAAAGACCATCGCTAAGCTAAGCTGCCAACGCTGATGTCGCAATTTCAGGTTGCCAACTAAAATACCCGCAATCTTTGTACAAAAAGTTTTTGTAGCAATCAAACTCAGTGTTTCCATCATCATATCAGCCACAGGACGTCCACTGCTGAACAAAGGCCTCCCCCTTAGATTTCCACAACGAGCGGTCACATGCCGCTCTCATCCAACGACTCCCAGCGACCTTCACCAGGTCGTCTGTCCACCTCGTTGGAGGTCGTCCCACGCTGCGTTTTCCGGTGCGCGGTCTCCATTCGAGAACCTTTGTGCCCCAACGGCCATCAGTTCTACGAGCAATGTGCCCTGCCCATTGCCACTTCAGTTTACTAATCCTTTCAGCTATGTCGACAACTTTAGTTCTTCTACGGATCTCCTCATTTCTGATTCGATCTCGTAGAGAAATACCAAGCATAGCTCTCTCCATAGCTCGCTGAGTGACCTTGAGCTTTCTTATGAGGCCCATTGTGAGTGACCACGTCTCTGTTCCATATGTCATCACTGGTAACACACACTGGTTAAAGACTTGCGTCTTGAGGCATTGCGGTATTGCTGACGAAAAGACGTTGCGAAGTTTCCCGAACGCTGCCCAGCCGAGTCGGATTCGACGATTGACCTCTTTCTCGAAGTTGGACCTACCTAACTGGACAGTTTGTCCTAGGTAGACATACTCGTCAACAACTTCGAGAACAGAGCTCCCAACGGATATTGGGATGGGCACGACATGGGCATTTGACATGACTTTTGTCTTGCCCATGTTCATCTTAAGGCCCACCTGTTGGGAAACTCTGTTGAGATCATCGAGCATTGTGCTGAGCTCTTGCAGCGATTCTGCCATGACTACGATGTCATCGGCAAATCGAAGGTGAGTGATATACTCGCCATTGATGTTAATGCCGAATCCTTTCCACTCCAGTAGCTTGAAGGCATCCTCCATTGCAGCGGTGAACAGTTTCGGGGAAATGACGTCCCCCTGTCTCACACCTCTCTGCAATGGAATTGCCCCCGTGCTCTGTTCATGTACTCGGACCGACATGGTGGCGTTTCTGTATAAGCACTTCAACACTTCAATGTACCGATAGTCAATCTGGCACCGCTGCAGAGATTGCAGCACTGCCCAGGTTTCGATCGAATCGAAGGCTTTCTCATAGTCCACAAACGCCAAGCATAGTGGCAGATTATACTCCTCGGTCTTCTGTATAACCTGCCGCAGCGTATGGATGTGGTCTATGGTACTGAAACCTTTTCGGAAACCGGCTTGTTCGGGAGGCTGGAAGTCATCAAACCTGCGCTCGAGACGATTCGTGATGACCCTTGAAAACAGCTTATAAACATGGCTCAGAAGTGAGATGGGTCTATAATTCTTCAATAGGGTGTTATCACCCTTTTTGAAGAAGAGCACCACCTCACCTCTGTTCCACGCTTTCGGCGTTGTGCCCTCGAGTAAGACGGAATTGAATAGCTTCTGAAGGACTTTAAGTACCGGTGTTCCACCCGCTTTCAGAAGCTCTGTCGTAATTCCGTCTCCACCCGGCGCCTTGTTATTTTTAAGCTGTTTCAAGGCCATCCTAATCTCGTACAGGCTGATGTCCGGGATATCCTCGGTATAGTGTCGGGTTAGTTTGGCTCGCGGGTCTTTGTCAGAGCCAATGGTAGGTATACTTACCGAGGTGTATAACTGCCGGTAGAACTTCTCAATCTCTCTCAAAACCTCTGGCTTAGTCGACGCTACACTGCCGTCCTCGGTCTTCAGCTTCATAATACGACTTTGCCCAATAGACTTGTCTCTTGCGAACACTTTGGAGCCTTGATTCCGCTCAATCGCCTCTTTAACACCGTTGGTGTTAAAGGTGCGGATATCGTGACGCAAGGACTTCCATATCCGTCTATTGAGCAGTCGGTATGCTTCAGCATCACCGGAAGACTGCAGCGTCATGGCGCGTCTTTCTGCCATGAGGTCGAGAGTGTGATCGGAGAACTTTTTTGGTCTACCTTTACGGTGGGCCTTAAAGAACTTAGACCCAACCGTTTGGACAGTTTCTACAAACCTACCATTTAAATCGTCCACAGATACGCAATGTTCTAGGCACTCGAAGCGGTTTTGGAGTTCGAGTTGAAAGCTCTCGGGGTTTTGGATATGAGCACTAGAGGGCCGGAGCGTAGACCTCATCAGACGAGACCTCTCAACTTTGAGATTGATATTCAATGTGCCTCTTACCATTCGGTGATCACTACCCGTTTTCACCCTGTGGATCACAGAGACATCATTGAATATTTGCCTCCTATTGGTCATGATGAAGTCAATCTCATTCCTCGTGGAACCATCAGGACTCATCCAGGTCCATTTCCTGTGAGGCGGCTTTTGGAAAAAGGAGTTCATCACGAAGAGTCCCTCCTTTTCCAAAAAGTCGGCCAGCCTCTGTCCCCTGGGGTTCCGTTGCCCATATCCAAATTGCCCCACTCTCAACTCACCATCGCATCGAGTGCCCAGCTTCGCGTTGAAGTCCCCCATCACAACAGTGAAGTGTGTCTTCGAGGTATGTATGGCCCTACTTACGTCCTCATACATACTCTCTACTTCATCATCTGGGTGTGTCGAGGTCGGTGCGTAGACCTGTATGACCTTCAACGAATACCTCTTGGATATTCTGAGTATAAGGTACGCTACCCTGCTCGACACACTTTCGATGGCCACTATGCTGTTAATGAGGGACCTGCGGACGAGAAACCCGACACCACCTTGAGACAGATGTTCGCCTTCCCGGTAGTAGAATAAGTTGCCAGATTTCAGGGTTATCGTGTCCTCGCCCTCTCTTCGGACTTCTGATAGACCCATGATATCCCAGTGCAACTTATCTATTTCTTCTTCCAGCTCAACAATCTTTTCGTCTGCCCTCAGTGTGCGTGTGTTATACGTTACCAGGGCCAGTTTTCGTTTGGGGTGGTAGCCGGATCCCGTCCGGTGATTCTTAGCACCCCCTGCCCCGCCGTTACCGTGGCCGCTACCATGACCAGGAATAGCGGGGCTGCCGGGAACTGGAGGCCGGTGCATTAGTCGTGTCGTCATTTTGGGGGGAATTTGCCGATACTCACCACGCTTGGCAGGCGTGTTGGTGAGCGCAGTAATGCTTCTGTTCAGCAAAGGGACGCTGCTGCCCATCCCTTTGGTTAAGAGTCCCTTAGTCGACTTTTACGACCTCCACGGGAGGAGACGGAGTGGTGCTATATTCTTAATCCGGACACCACACGGATTAAGAATATAGATCCATGACTTTCCTAAAACCTGGAGCAATGCAGTCTGAAAGCACTGAAGTTGGTTTTCCAGGGAACGTGAAGTAAATCTGGGGATCTTTTTCTATGAGCCTTTCAGAGTTCACCCGAGCGTTAGACCGCACCTGCAGCAGGGTAAGGCCCGTCGCTATATATGATGGCCCTGTCCCTGTGCGGCTTGGCCAGCCACACATTCTAACGTGCGCAGACCTGAGTGCGCTGCTTTTGGCCCGGCGACGGAGTGTCCCGAGTTCCTCGCCCGCAGGCCACAGCTTAATTCTTCCTGGTTTTACTGTACTCCTACAGTAAAACCAGGAAGAATTAAGCTGTGGCTGCTGATCGTGCTGGATTAGGTACTTCAGATAACCTTTAATTTCCCCCCTTAATATTCGGAACCAATGTTTCGGGTGTCGTTGGAGAGCACGTCTCCGTCCATCATTACACATAGGTATATTGTGCATTGCTTCAGTCGCTTTGCGACCTATTGGAACTCTTTCTTTCTAATATTTTTTGTTGGGCTTCTTAGGTTGCCTTACGCATGAAACGGTTTTGTAGGGTTTGGAATCTTCGGAGTGGGGTGGATACAGCGTGTGCGAAAGCTGTGCTGGCATAGGTCATGATGGGTCGAATGCACGTGGTATAAATTCTCACCTTATTTCTAAGGGATACCGATCTGGCGGCCAACTGTCGTCTGTCTTTGGTGAATGTCCAGAATAATCGGAAACCTTTTAACTTCTTTTTTTTGGTTTAGAGTGCATTCTCCGGCACACATATACCGATCATATACGATGAATTTCGTTGAACTTTCAAAATTAAAGCCACGTTGGGTACGCCTTTTGTTGCTGGTCAGAGCTTAAATATAACTTTAGAGGTGTATTGCATGTTTCAGCTGCAGTGAATCGTGTGTCCACCATTTACAGCAATTTAGCTACAGGACATGGCTAGATCGTCTCACCCTCTTCCAAATGCACACTTGCATGAATACATTTACCTTTTCAGGTTTTTTTATTATCTTTATCTAACTAAGCGATGCTTCACACTTAGATTTCTCATGTGTCGTGAGTGCGCTTACAGACATGTATCCACATACAATGCACCCAGATCCGGAACAACTATTTCATATCATACAAATATTTGTTCCGTGCGGGAATCGAACCCACGACCTAAGCGCAGCCGACGGTATCAGCCACTGCACTAACCGTGCCGTCATAGTATGAATAGTGTGGGAGTGGGCGGGTAACGGCTAGATTATAATAATGTTATCTTAGTTTATCATGACCAAACTTGTTGCTGTACATGCTACCAATGCCATAAGTACAGACTAGCTGTGCTCGTAACTGTGCGGTCATACTATGAACTAGTACGCAAAATTACATTTTCATCGTAAACATTCGCCTCCAAGATTTCGGTTTTCGACACAAAGAGGTTTTCTGCACGCTATTCTACTCCAATCTAAATTTCATTGGTTTTATTTGGCTACTAGCTGGGACCCGCGGTTTCACCCGCTGTTTAATTTAAAAGAAATGCGATTATTTACATATAATTTGGAGTATTACACTTGACATAGAGTATGTTTATATATTCCATTTCGTGAGTTTAAATTTTTTGTGCGGACCCCCAATTGTTTTCTAAAATAAAAGTAGCCTAAGTTATTCCTTATAACATCAGCTGTTTGCCAGTGAAAGTCCCGTAGAAATTGGTCCGGCCGTTTCAGAGATTGGCGAGAACAAACAGACAAACAGATAGACCGACAAACAGAGAAAAACAATTGAAAATAGTTTTTTTTTGTTGTAGGTACCGTATATACTTTCAAATGCATTCAGTAAAAAGCTGTTATTTTGACATTACAAACAGATACTTAAATTTATTTATTTGTATATAGATAACAAAGTTATTTCTATATTATGTTCTGTTCACACACATACGAGAATGTTGCTACCCATTCTCTTGACATCAACCCTTAGTCGCCTGAGCGCTCATAGCCTGTTACACTCGCTGATGGTGGGTAAACGGTCGCTGAGGTTAAGCAACGCTTAGCGCGGTCAGTCTATGGGTGGGTTCCCGCATAGTGGGATTTGAACTGAAGGTCACACTGTGCTTCGAAGGGCGCGTAAAATCGTTAGTTCTTGTGGTAGTCAGTAGACAGCAGTCGTTAAGCCAGGTCGGAGGCCGTTGGGCGACTTGAACAACTGACGCAAGGTTGGACACCAACCATATGAGAGATGATGATAAGACAGAAGAATAAAGAAAAGAAGTACTCTAAGCCTCCTTTTACGACACCCGTTAGTGGAGATGGTGGTCTATTCTTTGTCGGAAACAACACGGAATAACATTATCATCATCATTTCGGCCGAATGAAGTCCACTGCTGGACACAGGCCTCCCTCAAAGATCACCACAACCACCTATATGGGTGTTTTGGGCTCATTGGGGAGATATGCCAAAACACGCTTGGCAGACAGGTTGGCGATCGCAGTTGAGTTGTTAATGTACTCGAAGGACGCTGCTGCCCATCCTCCGGCTAATCCCTTAGTCGACTTTTACGACACCCATGGGCGGAGATGGGGTGGTGGCATTCTGAGCCGGCACCACACACCACATCGGGTCGTTCGGTTCCCTACAATTTGGTTGAGCTAAGCGATGCTGATGCATGCGTCATGCTCGTGAACGGGTGCCGTCTGTTGGGACTGGTCAGCCGTTAACTGCCACGGCAAATAATTTATTATTAGAATATTATTGTGGTATGTTCCATCTTTACACATTGTCCTACATTTTTCTCGGTATATATATTACAATAATTTGTATCAATCAACATTGTAATCTCAATTATTTTAAAAGAGTATCCATGGAGTTTCTTGCCGGCTCTTCTCCACGAGATCAACTATTTGGAACCGTGCAACTTAAATTCTGACGTTTCATAAGTGCCAATGTTTGGTTTATTTGAAATAAAAAACTATGACTTTGACTTTGAAGGACAGGATTTTCGCCTTGATAAAGCGGTTGCCATCCTTAGCCGGACTAAGTAACCCAAACTTGCCAACTGGCAATTTGGATGGCTGTTCCACGTCAGGAGTGCAATTCCTTAAGCTCAATCATCCATACCTCCTTAAATACAGGGGTGCAATTCTCTAAGCTCAAACATCCATACATCCTTGAATACAGAATTAAAATAACGGTGATAGCCCAATTTGGTATTCGCTAAGTCTGGTCCTCATGGCACACCGTCTGCAATATGTCCTTGAATAACTTCAATCATGTCTTAGCAAATACCAAGTTGGTCTTACAGCGTAATTTAAATTCTGTATTCAAAGATGTATTGATGTCAGAGCAAAGGGAATTGCACCCCTGAATCGAAATAACGGTGTGAAACCAATTTTGGTCTTCGCTAAGTTATGATTGAAGCTATTTCAGGACACGTTGCAGAAGGTAAGCCATGAGGACCAGTCTTAGGGAATACCAAATCGGTTTATCACCATTATTTAAATTCTGTATTCAAGGATGTATGTATGAATGTTTGAGCTTAGAGAATTGCACCCCAGTTGTCATAGCTTTGAAGACGGCACGGTTGGTGCAGTGGCTGATACAGTCGGCTGCTGCGCACCGGGTCGTGGATTCGATTCTCGCACGGAACAAATATTTGTACGATCTGCCGGTAGTTGTTCTGGGTCTGGGTGTATTGTGTGTGGAATTTGTGTCTGTAAACGCACTCACGACACAGGAGCAATACTAGTGTGGGGCAACGTTTACAAATACAAAAGGCGATGAGATGGGCGATGTTGCAGGCGTGTTGTCCATCTTTTAGTCGCCCAGTGTATACACGTCTTAAGGTCAGCTTTATAAAGTTATGTTTGTTTTACATTACAGTGTGTCGGAACAAACTGTTTGGCAATGGTGAGTAAGCAATATAACTATTTTGAAGTTTTGTGTATAAACAATTAATACAGTAGAATTGATTACTGCATAAAATACTTCCGGAAAATATTAGTGTTTGAAGGATTTCCTTCTCCACTGAGGTTCAATTCTAAAATGTAATAGAACGGTATTTAACAAAACCAGATTATGGTAAGTATAAAACATGCCATATCAGCCAAAGGACGTCCACTGCTGGACCATGGCTTCCCCCATAGATTTCCACAATTGTGTCATAATGACGGCAGGGTTGGTGCAGTGGCTGATACAGTCGGCTGCTGCGCTCCGGGTCGTGGGTTCGATTCCCGCACGGAACAAATATTTGTATGATTTGCAAGTAGTTGTTCTGGGTCTGGGTGTATTGTATGTGGAATATATGTCTGTAAACGCACCCACGACACAGGAGAAACAGTGTGGGGCAACGTTTTTTCAAAAAAAAAAAAAAATTGAGGGAAAATTGGCAGTACTCACCACACTTGGCTTGGGTTGGTGAGCGCAGAATGTCTGCTGCTTAACAAAAGGGATGCTGCTGCCCGTCCCGCTAGTTAAGAGTCACTTGGGTGCCTTTTACGACCTCCATGCGAGGTGATAGAGTGGTAATATATTTTTAAATACGGACACCGCCCAGTGTTTTACGTATAACTTATATATTTTATAAAGGGGGCTCTTGGTAACAACCTGGCGACAAATGAGGAAAACATCAAACACGTACAAACATGTTGCCACGCCAAAAAAGTACCTACACCGAGCACTGTTGCCACACGCCAATATTGTTGAGAACAAAGCAATAAATCAATACTAGAAAAACTTTTTGTGTACATATTAAATACTGGGTGTATATGTGTATAGCCGTGTGGTGCCGGCTCAGAATACCACCACCCTATCTCCTCCCGTGGGTGTCGTAAAAGTTTATTATTGTTGGGATTAGCCGGAGGAAGGGCAGCAGCGTCCTTCGAACACATTAACAACTCAACTGCGATCGCCAACCCGTCTGCTAAGCGTGGCGATTATGGCAAAACCCCCCCATTGAGCCCATGGCACAGTATCGGTCGTTGTGGTGATCTTTGGGGGAGGCATGTGTCCAGCAGTGGACTTCATTTGGCCAAATATACACAAAAAATTTACAAATACACTCATGGGTTTTTCCGCGTGCGTATTTAATCACAATTTCTATACACACAAAGCTTTCTTAGAAAATTGCTTTTTTAACATGATGCCTTTATACCCAGAGGGTTCGGTATTTACTTAAATTTGTATACCCACGTCTCACCGATGTCGGAATTAACTTCTCGAGCCGTCAATGACACAACTAACCAACTTAAGATGACCCAACGACACGGTTCGGTAATACTGTCATTTCTTGCATCATTAGATGCGGAGTTTTCTATAAAAAGATGTATATAAAAAAAAATTGACTAATATAAGTATGCTTGAAGATAGTAGTCTCGCATAGGCGTCACTGACCATGCAAGAGGCGCGACTTAGTACGTGATCGGCCGGGCGGCCTATTTACGATTTGACTCATGAACCCAAGTAATAGGGACAACCCAATTGCCACAACTGAAAACTTGGGCTGCTAGTGAAATTTTTCTTAAAAAATATACCCAATAACACTTGGCCTCAAGATCATCAGGAATAAAATTATTAAACTGTAAAATAATGTATACGTATGTATTTTGTGCTAGTTTGTTTTTGTATAATCATTTATTGTACTTTGTATGGTATGATTTGATGGAATCCTGAAACGTACGCTCGTTTGACTTAAAACGTGTTCCATTAGTTTATCTGACTCAACTAACACTTTTCGAGACAAAAAAGATGCCTTACACCGATATGGTATAATTTTTTTTACAAATGTTATAAGTTTATTAAAAGAGTTTTCAATGTAGTCGCGAAGTCAAAGATCTTATCTACTCGTCTGGAAACTTACAGCGTTGCCGAAACAGCCAGTCTGAGTGAATGACTGAAAAACTACCTAATTATAGTTCTAATTCAGAAAATTGTTAGATCTAAATCATTAACATTTATTCTTAACAGTTCTGTGAGTGTTCTGGTCTAAACAAAACGCCGATAATTTCTTTTCGTTATACAATTACCAGTTGCAGCCCGAAGTTGGCACTCTTCTTGTGCTTGACTGGCTCTCCTATGGCAGCTAATGACAGTCTGCAGAAGGAAAAGTGCACTCCTTCGTCTAACGCGTAGTAGACTAAAGATGAATCCTGATGGTTACACAGTGTGTAGGGGTATATACATGCGAAAGCGGGTCAGGGTACTCATTACTATGAACAACTTTTAACATGGGATCAACCCTGAAACCACGAAAACAAAACCAGCTGCTGCAAACATTTTGTCAAGCAACATTTATGATTAGCATTTCATGATCAGCATTTTTCACGATTACAGGGTGGATTCCTCGTTAAAAGTTGTTCACAATAATGACTATACATAGGCTGCACTAAAAGTATCGGGAATGGAATATTTCCACTGTTCCTGTCATATTAAAATCTTTTTAATTGAAAACTCCTTGGTTTTACAAAGCGAATACCATTTATTTATTTAAAAAAAGATTCACGGTCTTGTCACAAGGTTTTGTCAAACTTGTTTAGTCGTTGAGAAAATGGAATTGACTCGAGAAAATTCAAGAGCGATGATTTATTATGACTTTCGAAGTGGTTTAACACAAAAACAGTGTGTTGACCGGATGATTTCTGCATTTGGTGATGAAGCCCCATCCAAAACCACAATTTATCGCTGGTTTGCTGAATTTCAACGTGGACGTGTCAAGCTCAGTGATGATCCTCGTCAAGGTCGTCCAAAAACTGCAGTCACCCAAGAAAACGTTGATGCTGTGCGTAAGCTGATTGAGGAAGATCGACATGTGACATACCGCGAAATTCAGGCAACTTTAGACATTGGCATGAGTCAAATACAAATAATCTTGCATAAACAATTAGGTGTAAAAAAGTTGTTTTCCCGATGGATACCGCATTTGCTATGTGAAGAGCAAAAAGCGGCTCGCGTTACTTGGTGCGTCAGAACTCTCGAAAGATTCCACGCAGGATCCTCAAATGCTGTATACAACATCGTATCAGGTGACGAATCCTGGATATATGCGAACGAACCCGAAACAAAAAACCAGTCACGAGTTTGGGTGTTCGAAAATGAGTTAAAGCCAACAAAAATTGTTCGTTCACGGAGTGTTGCAAAAAAAATGGTGGCCAAGTTTGTCTCCAAAACCGGCCATGTTACGACTATTCCTCTTGAGGGACAAAGAACGGTTAATGCAGAATGGTATGCTAGCATTTGTTTGCCACAGGTCGTTTCTGAACTCCGTAGAGAGAACTGCAACCGCCGCATCATCCTCCATCACGACAATGCGAGTTCTCACACCGCGCACAGAACAAAAGAGTTTTTAGAGCAAGAAAACATAGAATTATTAGACCATCCGCCGTACAGCCCCGACCTAAGCCCTAATGATTTCTATACTTTCCCTAAAATAAAGAATAAATTGCGTGGACAGAGATTTTCATCACCTAAAGAAGCTGTGGACGCCTACAAAACGGCCATTTTGGAGACCCCAACTTCCGAATGGAATGGTTGCTTCAATGATTGGTTCCATCGTATGGAAAAATGTGTCAAATTTCGCGGAGAATACTTCGAAAAGCAATAAATACATTTTTAAATAGTAATGTTGTGTCACTTCCTTGATTCCCGAAATTTTCAGTGCCGCCCTCGTGATACCGAACGCGCAAACGGTCCCAAACTTAAACGAGCTCACGATATGACGCGCCTACAGTTTGCCCGCGGACTTTAGCATTGGACTCATAATGACTCATTTTCAGGTGTATGTACCCTTTCCGTTACACCCTGCATACCTATATTATGTTGTGATATTTCTGAATTGCAGTGTAAAGGGGCGAAGTGTACAGCAGGGGTGAGTTAATATTTTAAGTTTTTTTTGTTATTACAAGCATAAGCACCCAGTATATACTTGTAAAACGAAATACTACAATACACAAACAAGATATACAAACTAACTGATTTTGATAAAATCGTGCACTCTGTGCCTTGAACACATTATTACCGAGTTAAAAAATCATATGGATAGGAAGGAAACAGCAGTGTCTTTCCATTATTGGAATTCCACAATATGTATCGACTTATATTGCTGACTAAGCTGTGTGTGGTGTCCGGAAGTCCGTGTGGTGTCCGGATTTAGAAAATGGCACCACTCCATCTCCTCCCGTAGATGGCGTAAAATGTGACTAAGGGAGAGAAATGGGCAGCAGCGTCCCTTCAGTGGAACAGTACCCATAATCTGCATACCCCCCAAAATTATGACACACTTGTGGAAATCTATGGGGGAGGCCTTTGTTCAGCAGTGGACGTATAAATGGCCGATCAGATGATGCCTTGTGGCACCGTGCGTACACACCTCATCCTGTGGGTGTCGTAAAAGGTGATATTGTTATTTTTTTTATTTAGGAAAACGTTGGCCCACTCTAGGATTTCTCCTGTGTCGTGGGTGCGTTTACATACATGAATTCCACACACAATACACCCAGACCCGGAACAACTACCTGCAGATCGTACAAATATTTGTGCGGGAATCGAACCCACGACCCGGAGCGCAGCAGTCGACTGTTTCAACCGCTGCACCAACCGTGCCGTCAATTATCGAAGAAAAGGCAGCAGCGTCCTTCGAGTACATTTAAAATGCCCCCACAAGCACAGAATGCAAACCCAAATCGGTCGTTATCTGTTCTTTGGGGGAGGCTTATATCCAACGGTGGGCGTATTTCAGCTGAAAACATGATGATGAATGCTGACTGAACATTTCAAACTTGTATCACGTAATCGTTTAAGTTACAAGCGGCTGTACATTTAATGGCGGTGTATTTTTACTCGTGTAAAAAGTATACATTGAAATAAATAGCGGTGTCGATGTTTTTTCTGGAATTCTGGAGGAAAATATTAATTTCATGGACTTCGTTCTATCAGCCTTTATGGCTGAATAATTTGTACATTTCATAGTCCGTGTGATGTCCGAATTTAGAAAATAGCTCCACCCCGTCTAATCGAATACGAAATACTTAGACAGAAATATTATTTTCAGTGTACAGGCGACTTCTGCAGCGCACACGTAAGTAAATATAGAGGTTCGTTTGTCTTCGAGATTTAGTTTTTATGAAACAGTAATCTTCTAGAGGCTTACCACGGCGCATGATATGACAAGATGCACCGCGCCGCGCAATACACGCGCTGCTGTCGCATTTTTTCCACACGACGGCACGGTTGGTGCAGTGGCTAATATAGTCGGCTACTGCGCAACGGGTCGTGGGTTCGATTCCCACACGGAACAAATATTTGTACGATCTGCAGGTAGTTGTTCCGGATATGGGTGTATCGTGTGTGGAATTTGTGTCTGTAAACGCACCCACGACACAGGAGAAATCCTAGCGTGGGGCAACGTTTAGTAAAAAAATAAAAAAGTAAACACCTACCGAAAGAGAAGGGGTGATGATATTCCTAGCCGGCATAGAGTAGTAGTATAACACGCAAAATAATAAATGTGTCGTTTAATAAGACTGCGTGGCAGTTAAGAACTGACCAGCTCCAAACGAAGGCATCCGTTCACGAGTATGACGCATGCATCGGCGTCGCTCAGCTCAACCATATTGTAAGGGACTCAATGAACCGACACACAACACCTCCATCAGTAAGACATTTAGTAGTAGCCGTAGCTTGACAGACTCGTACTATAACGCTGGAATTATACTAATAGTGATATCTATCCATCCATTCCGTTGCGGAACATCGTAAACCGGGTTCAACTGTGTCCTGGGTAGTCAAACATACATCTCACATGCACAAACACCTAGACCCGAAAAACCTATCTGTAGATCATACAAACATTTGTTTCGTGCGGGGATCGAACCCGCAAAACGTAGCGGAGAAAGCCAACTACTAAGCCACAGCGTCAACAAACTACGTAACAATAGTTTATAGATTTACTTAAATAAAACATTTTTTTCCAGTGTACCGGGCTCTCCTGTGTGTCTTTTGTAAGTTTCTCCATTTATTTCTTACTTTCCAAACTAATTTCGCGCAGCCCTATCTGCTACCAGGTAGGTATGGACCAGTACCTGTTACAACTTTGTCATTGAAATTGATCAACTAAATTTGCCTCGTGAGAACGCCGCTACAGACCGGAAGCCGACTGCAACATAGGAAACGGCCACGGCTAACATCATCTTAGTAACTCATTAATGTTAAACAATTTGTTATTTTTCCAGTGTAATGGCAGGGGCTGCACTCATGGAGCGAAATTTTGGAGATAATAGCTGTTGATTTTAATTTAATAAAAATAACCGTAACTGAATCCTTACCTGAATGAATACTACCTTTTTTATTGATGTCCAGTGGAAATTCTACATGGAACTTCCTTCATCCTGGGGAAGGGCGAAGGGGTATGCCGGACTCCTATCAGCTAAAACCACTGGAGCGGTCATCTTCGGCACCGCAGGGGCTCTAGGTCCTCGTAAGATCACACTAGAGCCGCCCATTGGGGCCACGCCTTTAGGCACATCACGGAGGGGATGACTGTAAAGTGGTCACCCTGTCTAGCGGAGGGAAGGCGACTGTAAAAAGGTCGCATCGCAGGCACTTCTCGGGGAGGATTGTAAAGGATCCCCCCAAGCCTCGCTTTGCGCTGTGCTGCGCACGCGGCGGCACGTGACCACGTGCTCGCCACCGTCTTCCCTCGGGGTCGCTCGGTGTGAGCACGCAGACCCCACAATCTGCGCGACTCCCGATGAATTAATACTACCTAGTCCTAAATCAATTAGAAAGAATACCTAATCTACTTGCTAACATAAAAGCTTTCATACATTAATGCAGGAGGCCTAAAAAGGCCGCTTTAGGTGAATCAAAATATGAATTACATTAGAAATCACAAAATGGTCACGTTAATAGTCAGTTACGATTAAGTGACCATTTTGTGATTTATAATGTGCATCGTTTTGAGATCATTATTATGCCTTATAAATAAAACCTAATACGGTCTTTTTAGGCCTTCTGGACCATTTGGTGATATTTAATGTGATTCATATTATGATTCTGCTAAAGCGGCCTTTTTAGGCCCCCAGGTTTCATCATCATCATCATTTCGGCCGAAGTCCACTGCTGGACACAGGCCTCCCCCAAAGATCACCACAACCACCGATATGGATGTGTTGTGGGCTCATTGGGGGGTTTTGCCATAATCGCCACGCTTGGCATGCGGGTTGGCGATCGCAGCTGAGTTGTTAATGTACTCGAAGGACGCTGCTGCCCATCCTCCGGCTAATCCCTTAGTCGACTTTTACGACACCCATGGGAGGAGACGGGGTGGTGGCATTCTGAGCCGGCACCACACGGCTATGCAGGTTTAACTACATCAAATGTTTACCATCCCCGGATACATGCTATGTTCTATTCCGCACCCCCTCTTATATGTGCCTAAAGACGTGGTACCAATAGGCAGCTCTAGTGTGATTGCTTGCGAGTTCCTGGAGCCTCTTTCGGTGCCGAAGATGACCAGAGATTTTAGCCAGTATGAGTGAGCAAAAGTTTATATATTTAATATAATCTCATCCTAATGTTACTCGTGCGATCTTAAATTGATGGCAACCCAAGTCAACTGTAATGGCTACAAACTTTTTTATTTTGCCCGGATTAAGAATATAGCACCACTCCATCTCCCTCCGTGGATGTTGTTATAGCCGACAAAGGGCCTCAACACCAAAGAGACGAGCAGCAATGTCCCTTCTAAGATACAGTACCCATACTGGGCTCACCAGCCCCATATCAACCGTGGTGAGTACTGGTAAATTCCCACCAAAATGTTGACACAATTATGTAAATATTCTGGGAGGTCTTTGTTCAGCTGTCGCTGTCCTTTGGCTGATATGATGGTAATGATAATTATTACGTTAAATGTTACCACTTTTTTTATCTAAATCATATCAAAACCAAAAGCATTCATTAATAAGAAATTTTCAAGTTTCAACAACAGACGGGGACAAAAACTTTATTTATTACTAATTGTAATCGTCTCCACTCATCACATAGAAGAACGAAAGCCATTTAACATGTTTGAGAGATTTTCAATAAGTACGCAGTCGTCCCTTCAAGATGGCCGCAGATAAGAGCGGGTGGTGACACGGGGTTCGTAATTAAACAACCTTATGTGAATGACGTGTCGGGCGACTATTAGATCTGCGATTTGAGAGAATGCGAGTAATTAATAGTATCAAGGGACTGTAAGCCAGAGGGGTGGACAGCAGCGTCCCTTCTGTAAAACAGGAGCCATCTCACGAACATGCCTGCCAGGTGTGGTGAATAATTAATAATAATAATAATAGGTTGTGTTGCTCCTTGTCGCCTGTAGTGGTGGCCATTTAGGGGGCCCATCTTGTGAGTGGCAAGTCACCGTCTGCCACAGAATTTCACTTTAAAGGTTGAAAGGCAGACGCCGGTTTTTCATTTTTCTTAGTATTAAATCCATTTTTCGGCGGCATGGTTGGTGCAGTGGTTGATACAGTCGACTGCTGCGCTCCGGGTCGTGGGTTCGATTCCCGCACGGAACAAATATTTGTATTTTATTTTTATTTGGAGAGCCGTTAGTGTCCCATTACATTTTAGATTAAAACTCTCTAAAGGGCCTCTGTCCGTAAATCCGTGTGGTGTCCGGAATCCGTGTGGTGTCCGGATTAAGAATATAGCACCACTCCATCTCCTCCCGTGGATGTCGTAAAAGGCGTAAACTAGAGGGATGGGCAGCAGCGTCCCTTCTGTGAAACGGTAGCCATACTGCGCTCACCAACCCGCCTGTCAAGCGTGGTGAGTATTGGCAAATACCACCCAAAATGATGACACAGTTGTGAAAATCTATGGGGGAGGCCTTTGTTCAGCAGTGGACGTATAAATGGCCGATATGATGAAAGGGCCTCTGCATGTTGGACCCATGTCCCCGCGTAAGCCTATCAAAAGACCGGGTTCCCCCTTATAGGGTATATAAACCCGTGACAATAGAGACATGTAGATAATAATAATATTCATTTTTTTATTGTACACATACTGGAAAAAAACATACAGGTATATATATCAAAGTTGTACAACAGATGTTCGCTGGGTAGGCAAGGCAAGGCCCCCGAAAATGTTGACACTCTGCATTGAACCGGCCATTGTTAAAATCTATAGGGAGGCTTTTGTTCTTTGTTCAGCACTGGACGTCTTTGGCTGATATGACGTAGTACTTCCGGTAAGAAGCAACGTCATAATCGAAAATTGTAAGAGCAAGGAGACACACACATATCAGCCCGTAAACGTCCACTGCTGAATTTTGGCCTCCAATGATCACTACAATGAACGATAATATGGGATATTGCCATGGGAACTCTATCCCATGATTATTGAATTTTTTTTCAAAACCAGTGCAAATTAGGTATGTTTCACATTTCTTTCCGTCCTTCAAGCTCGTTTCGATTCGTTTAAATGTTAAACCTTCAGAATTGGAGTACAGACTCGCATCTCTTCTATATTTACATTGCAGATTAGATTATTCATCACGAGTAGAGTTACTAAGTTTCATATGATGTGAAGATTATTTAGTAAACCACGTTTTCGTTCACTCGTTTCTGGCCATCGGCTTTCGTCCCATGCGAGATACTTGACTCGGCGGAGACGTGAGTCAGTGAGTCGGTAAGCAGTGTGTCCGTGCGTCGCTGCGAGACACATTTGATTTGGCTAGGCGTGGGTCAGTGGTCAATCAGTCGGTGCATAGCGTGTTAGTGAAGACAGAGAAGCCCACGACATCTATATTTAAAAATTACAAAGCGAGGCTAATTCCACCCGGATAACGTGGATTTGCGGAACGATGAAATAGCCGCTTTCGTGTTGTATCCATCAGAAAGCCAACATAAGACATAGCTTGGACCTTAAATACCTTATCTATCCTTGTAATTTGCTTGAAATCTCAAGAATTTGATAGTGAGTCACCAAATTCCTGACATTTCAAAAAGCGAATTGCTATCATATGGTTTTACCGTAGTCCGTTCCTTCGTCAAAGGGCAACAAGACTGCTGTGTCTTGAAACTAATAAGTATATATATTACACATGAACAAGAGTAGAAAAAGTATGCTCGTGAGTACATTAATGTATGTGTACTGTATAACAGAGAGCGAAAACACGCATACACACACCCACATACAAAGATCAACCATTGAACACAAGCCTCCAAATGATCACAAAAGTGTATTGATGGATATTGCCATGATCACGAAGCTTGGCAGGTTGATTGGTCGAGTGGGGTGGCAATGTGGATCACTTGTTCGGTCTACAAGACCCCCGGTCAACCCCCGGGAAGACGGTGGCGCGCACGTGGTCACGTGCACAGCACACAGCCGCAGCACAGCGCAAATCGAGGCTTGGGGGGATCCTTTACAATCCTCCCCGAGAAGTGCCTGGGGGGGGCGACCTTTTAACAGTCGCCTTCCCTCCGCTAGAAGGGGTGACCGCTTTACAGTCATCCCTTCCGAGATGTGCCTAAAGGCGTGGCACCAATGGGCGGCTCTAGTGTGATCTTACGAGGACCTGGAGCCCCCCTTCGGTGCCGAAGATGACCGCTCCAGTGGTATTAGCCGGTAGGAGTCCGGCATACCCCTTCGCCCTTCCCCCCGGGGTGAAAGAAGTTCCATGTAGAATTTCCACTGGACATGAATAAACAAAATAAAAATAAAAAGACCCCTGGTCAGTAGTGCGCGCTAGGCGGTTAATGTTTGTCCTTTTTCTGCTACAACCTTTGTCACTTAGCTACTTGTTTAAGGTGTGGTAGCGCGCTACGATCGTAAAAAATTGCGATTTAACTATACAAATAAATAAAATTGAAGTGTCTGTTTGTAATGTCAAAATAAAAAAAATGCTATTTAACTATACAAATAAATAAAATTGAAGTGTCATGTCAACATTTTGAATTTTTTGTCTGTCTATCTGTCTGTTTGTCTCCGCTAATCTCCGAAACGGCTGGACCGATTTCTACGTGACTTTCACTGGCCGATAGCTGATGTTATAAGGAATAACTTAGGCTACTTTTGAGTGAGAAAAATAATTATCGTTCCGCGCAAAAAAAAAAAAACATAAAATCCAATAAATATACTCTGTCAAGTGTCTATGCCGAAGTATTAGGCTGGAGGCTATTTAATGCTTCCCCAAATTGTCCGGTTAAGCATCTACATGCATCTTGGGATAAGTGCGAGAAGACCTTCATAAAAAAAATCTATACCGAAGCACTCTAAATTATTTATAAATAATCCAATTTCTTTTAAATTAAATGGCGGGTGAAACCGCGGGTCCCAGCTAATCATGAATAAATGTGTGTAAACAGTGTAATAAATATGAGTATTTATTGTAAGAAACAAATAAGTTTCCATGTTGAGAAAAGAAAAAATATATTTAGGTATTTGTTACAACTATCTGCCGCAATTTGTAACAATCAACTGCAAAGTTAATATATAATATAGTTTAACAAACATACGAAGATGGGCGGCGCACATCTATTAATCTGCGCGGTCAAATGATATTAGTTGGGGGCCGTTCATAAAACTGTACGCAAAAAGAGGGAACTCCCTTGTATCTGATACAAATAAACTGGCACAAATCAAAACACAACGGTCTGGAAGGTATTACCTAAAGCCTAAAAGCAAAGCTTGTAGAAATTTTCTAAATTAAACTTACTGTTTGACGCTGTAAACCACCAGACGTAGGGATGACCGGGATTATCCCTCGCTTGCCTTTGTTTATGCATTCCCTTTTGAGTCAACAAAAACAAGTTGAAGAAACATTGCAGTTTGTAATTAACAAAATTAGGGAAGATTTAAGTCTGCAATTACCGCCGGTGTAAATATATGCATAGTTATTCGTATGTAGTTGTGTTGTAGTTAAGACTAACTAGGACCCGCGGTTTCACCTGCCGTTAATTTAAAAGAAATGGGGTTGTTTACATATAATTTAGAGTAGTTCGGCATAGACACTTGACATAGAGTATGTATATATATTGGATTTCATGGCTTTGAATTTATTTGCGCGGCACCCTATATATTCTTCCAAAATAAAAGTAGCCTAAGTTATTCCTTATAACTTCAGATATCTTCCAGTGAAAGTCCCATAGGAATCGGTCCAGCCGTTTCGGAGATTAGCGGGAATAAACAGACAAACCGACATACAGACAGGTACACAAAAAAATTAAAAATCGTCACACACACTAGGTAGGTAGGTACCACCGCAGAGCCAGATATTCGCCGCTGTGACGAAGTCATCCTTCATCTTCATTTCAATCAACCTCTTTCATGACTTCATAACTTTTTACAAATAGACGCGCCATACAAGAACGTTATTGCACTACAAAACGGCGCGCCAGCCACCATTAGACCGCGTAATAAAAAATAAAACGAAATACTATTTTTATTTACAATATCGATTTACGTTACGTTACGTATTATTTATTTATGAAATAAAACGGCTTTTTCTCTCATACTTCATGCATCGTGTATAAATACAGGATAGCATTATTTTTTCGCAATAGGTTACTGAATTACGCTTATGATTCATGTCTAGCCGCGACACTGGTCGGTGCGTGACTAAGTGAACTCCGGGCAATTACCTTACTTTCAAGTGACCATCGTAGAGCGCGGGCAATGCATCAACACTTATAAAAACATCTTAGTTTATTACGGCCGCCTGATGGCAAGCGGTTACCGTAACCTATGAACGCTTGCAACAATATAGGTATCACTCGCGCGTAAAAATATTTTCACGCCCTTTTTGAAGAGCCCCATGCTACAGCATCTTGGGGACTACAGCCTCTTGGGAAACTCTCAGTGGTGAGCTGATTCCACAATCTGAGCATTTGTGTGACGAAATTACTCTGAAACCGAGACCATGTTGGCACTAGGGTACGCTAATAAATAACCAACTGGGGTCGTCGCCAATGGCGAGAGGTGTGATGGTAGAACGTAGCCATTGTCATCATATCGAATGATTCCTTAGAACACTGTCCGTTGTACAAGCGGTAGAACACAGGGAGGCAAAGTCTCTTCTTAGACTCACTACTTCTGAGCTTGGGATCTTCGACAATCCTAACTTTACGTTTTTGGTCCAACTCAAATGGTACAGCAGGTGTCCAGGTGTTCCCGCCCATTAATGCCAGCAGTACTGGGCCATGGGCCATGGGCCAGTATGGGCCATATGGGGCCGGATTTGCTACTTTAAAAATAGCAGTCTGCGATGAGTAATACTTCTCGGTGTAGTTTGTTGATCTGTCTTATAAATAAATACATAAATCCAGAAGTTGGTTACAAGGCACAATGTCTCTCCGCTAACAGAAGCAAACACCTTCTGTTTCTTTTTTTTTGTATTATTGTCCAGGGGAAGTTCTACATGGAACTTCCTTCACCCCGGGGAAGGGCGAAGTGGTATGCCGGACTCCTACCAGCTAAAACCATTGGAGCGGTCATCTTCGGCACCGAAGGGGGGCTCCAGGTACCCGTAAGATCACTCTAGAGCCGCCCATTGGTGCCACGCCTTTACGCACATCTCGGAGGGGATGACTGTAAAGCGGTCCTCTAGCGGAGGGCAGGCGGCTGTTAAAAGGCCGCCCAGGCACTTCTCGGGATTGTAAAGGTTCCCACCAAGTCTTGCTGTACGCTATGTTGCGCACACGGCGGCACGTGACCACGTGCGTGCCACCGTCTTCCCGGGGGTAGAAGCAACCATCTACACAAGTAAAAACGTATCATCATTTTGCCGAATGAAGTCCACTGCTGGACACAGGCCTCCCCCAAAGATGACCACGACGACCGATATGGGTGTGTTGTGGACTCATTGGGGGTTTCGCCATAATCGCCACGCTTGGCAGACGGGTTGGCGATCGCAGTTGAGTTGTTAATGTACTCGAAGGACGGTGCTGCCATCCTCCGGCTTATCCTTTAGTCGACTTTTACGACACCCACGGGAGGAGATGGGGTGGTGGTATTCTGAGCTGGCACCACACAGCAAAAACTTGTAGAATAAACAAATGTGTGGCTCACACAGTTGAGAACAGAGTTAACGCGTGCTCATACGACTACGCTAGTTATCATTATGACAACTGCAGCGACTTCGCCGGGTACGGAGACTAGTTAAAAGTTGTTTGCATTCAGTCTGCGGTCACAGAGCTACAAGTTTGCGATATTATTATTAACTAGCTGGGACCCGCGGTTTCACCCACCGTTTAATTTAAAAGAAGCGGGTTATTTATAAATTTAGAGTACTTCGGCATAGACAAATGACATAGAGTTTGTATATATATTGAAATCATGGGTTTTAATTGTTTTGCGCGGATCCCTACTTATTATTTTTATTAAAATAAAAGTAGCCTAAGTTATTCCTTGTAACATCAGCTATCTGCCAGTGAAAGTCCCGTAGAAATTGGTCCAGCCAGTTCGGAAATTAGCGGGAACAAACAGACAGACAGACAGACAATCAGACAAAAAAAAAGTAGTACTTTTGTTGTAGGTACCGTAACTTTCCTATGCATTTAGTAAAAAGCTGTTATTTTGACATTACAGACAGACACTGCAATTTTATTTATTTGTTTTTGACATTACAAACAGACACTTCAATTTTATTTATTTGTATAGATTGTAATGAGTCACATTATTCGCTATCTCACTGCGTACCATAAAACGAGACACAATTAAAAATCTATTGTGTCTACACGGCTGCCGGCAATTGACACGCGAGAGGCTATGCATTTTAGCCAGATTATCATTTCAGCCTCCCCCAAAGACTGCCACAATGACCGGTATGGTTTTGTGTTGTGTGCTCATTGGGGGGTTTTGTCATAATCGCCACGCTTGGCAAACGGGTTGGCGATCGCAGTTGAGTTATAAATGTACTCGAAGAATGCTGCTGCCCATCCGCCATCTAATCCCATAGTCACCTTTTACGACACCCACCAACTCCTTTTACGTAACCGCACGGCCAGACAATGTAACAGTAGATTAAGCAGCGGCTTGGAGGCTGTTGGGCCACACCAGTGCCGCGAATATTAGAATACACAAACTTCTTGCGACAAAAGTACCTAAATTATCAAACTGCGCAACAATCATGTAGCAATATGCATACTGACCAGACACTGTGAGAAATAATGAATTTTAATTAATTACTCGGCTCGATTAGAATTGTCGTTATACATACTGCCTGGGAATTGTAAATAATGCCCTTTGTGTCGTGGAAAAATCCTCATGGACGTCCTCTGACTTGAGAAGGGCGGAGGGGCATCAATCCGGGTTTCAGCTGCCCGATGTGGCAGGGCAATAGTGGTATAAGCGCCCCTCAGAGATGATTCGAAGGGAAAACAGCACCTTTCGCCGAGATGGGCGCCGCATTGAGCGAACTAGTACTGCTGGACTCGCGGACGAATGCCAGAGTGCCTCATGTGACAACAACACAATGTGTACGGAGAAACACTGTGGGACTTCAGCGGGTAAGAGTCATGCCCTCCTTCTATATGTTATGATCTCTGTATTGTAAAATTTACACCTAACAATTACCGTCGCAGCAGGAGCCATCAGTTATTATAAAAAAAATTAAAAAGGACTTTGATTTGTTTGAGGATGCCTGCAAGACTATTCTGTCAACGTGTTGAAAGTTTTTTGAAAATAATGCATGAATGTGTTAATTGTGTGTTTGTTTGTGCCTTATTTTTAATTAATAATTGTGTCTTATTTATAATTCTAGATTTTGTCTTTTTACCTTATACTTCAAGCTGTGATCATTTTATTTATAATTTATTGATAATTGTCTTTAAGTAGTGTAATTGGCTTTGGCCGTTCTATTTAAATTGAATAAATAAATAAACAGTGTCTAGTTTTACACAAAGCATGGATCATGATAGGCTATCGATCCGTGCGACAGACATGTGACCCACAATGGCTATTGTGTACAAGCTTTACAAATAACACAGCTTTTTATTAAAATGGTTGTAAAATTAAATGTCGCTTGACTTTTTCGACTACCACAAAACAAATTGCGTAAAAGCATTCCTTGGGTAAAGTTTTTTATAAAATTTATATATTATATATATATTTATAAATTTTTTAAATTACTTGGTCCCAATGATATTACACTATAGATATGTTACGTCCATATTAAATGGCGCGCAAAACTCAGTCTCGCTGTATGTAGGTATAAAGCTATAAAACTGCACACCTATGCTGTAAGAAAGAAGATACAAAAACTACGAGAGTAAAAGAGATAGCTATCTAAAATGACAACACGTGTACTCTATGTCTTTGTCGCACCTGTGATAGAATGAGTGTTGTCTGTTTTCTTTGCTTGGCCTGTGTTTTGTTCGAGAATATTATTCTATGGATAATTTTAATTGGTATTTTTATTTAAATATTTGATATAGTTTGTTACTCACGTGTGGTATGAGATCCCTCGTTCTTTACTTATTTTTGCTTGATAGTTTATGCATTTTCTATACGCACGACGGCATTGTAAATATAATCAATAAAGCAATACTGATTGTGACAGTGTGTGCTCGATGTCTTGTATTGGGCGAATTGATTGCGAGGTTGCGGTCGAGGTTGAGGTTGGTTGTCAATTGGGAGAGTTTTGGTTCTTACTTTTGGCGCGCATGTAACATATCTACTTCTTTTAATATATAATATCATTACTTGGTCCAGTTTTGGTCTCGAGGCTCAGGGTAGAGACCCTATTAATTTTATTTGAAATGCTTATGCCCATTATACATTGGAAACAAGTATTCATATATATCAGCTAATCGGTCCTCATAAGTACACCACGCCATAAAAACGGTGGTAAGACCTTATAATAAAACACTTTTAAACGGATTCTATCGCGTATATTTTGATTTTTGATTTTCCTGACGTTTCGAACACTTTGCAGTTAAGACCTGTCATGATGGAGTTGGTAGAGGGGAGAATTGGAACATTTACCTTCTGGCTAACGTAGCCACTTTCGTAACACGGGCGTTTTGAGAGGTATCTGTGTCAGCGGGAAGAAAGCGCCCGCCGCTATCATTTATTACCACTGTGGAGAGTACAGGAACGACACGATAAAGGAGTGCCCACATTAGGTAGCACGCACCCTGATCTCTTCGTAGTGGCCCAAGTCAATGACCTCTCGCCTTGGGCTTTGGCTTTGTCCATGGTTTCTAAACTCTGGCAGAAGATCTGGCAAAAGGACGTGGGAAGCCGTGGCCTGCTTTTGCTAACAGATGATGTAAGCAAAGAAAGACGACCTCCGTTCCATGTGCCGGATGCTTGCCGAACTCTGGCCTCCATGAGTCACGGCTTCCGGGCATCAGATTTTAAGCAATCCATTGCCCGGTTAAAGACAGTCCTATGACAGCGGTCCTATTTCACTGGGACCTGTCTATTATACGTCTGACCAGGCCGTGCATAGGTACGGGACCCGCCATAATAAGTAGTGGACCGAAAGCTGCTGAAACCATTATTATCTGACTTTTACAACCTGACAAGGAGGAGGTGCAAATAGGAGATGGATTGTTTAATCTTGGAAAATGTTACTGCAGCCTTGTTTAGAGCATATTCAACTATTCCAAACACCACACTAGGTTTTTCTATATGGTGTCTGGATTATAAAATAGAATAGAATCGTTTATTCAGTAATTAGGTCATAGCAGACACTTTTACACGTCATAATTGAAACGACGGAGGGCATTTCACTACATGACAACCTCTGAGAAGAAATGCCGAAACAAACTCAGGGTTACGTAACGTAACATGGGTATATTGTTATATTGTTATTCACAAATTCAATTAACACTTATGCTGATGATTATATTTTTTCAATCTAGCTTACTATCACAATATTTAAACTAGTTAAAAATAAGTAATTCCAATATTGCAGGCAGACTATTTGTCAGAGCGACAGCTGTGTGTCGAACCACTAGCGTTCAGAATCCAATGTCATGTGATAATGATAAAAATATGAAGAGCGATTCGACACCACAATACTAAATTCAAATTTTGATTTGAATAAAGAATGAATCATGAGGTGGACAGTGATGGAGATAAAAGGTATGAAGTCATGAAAGAGGTTGATTGAAATGAAGATGAAGGATGACTTCGTCACGAGCATAATTTTTTTTGCGGATATCTTAAGCATCTTTTCAAATGTACCACAAGAGTCAAGTGGATTTAGAGCAGTATTCGCTGGTTCAAGTCTAATTATTTCTAGACTAGAACATGTACTTGAACAAGAGTAAAGTTTGCACGAAGAGACAGACTGTACGAAACTACACAACTAGTTACCTAACTATGTACTGCTGTACTCGACAACTTTGCCAG
Organism: Diloba caeruleocephala; assembly: GCA_947459985.1. Taxonomy (NCBI): domain Eukaryota; kingdom Metazoa; phylum Arthropoda; class Insecta; order Lepidoptera; family Noctuidae; genus Diloba; species Diloba caeruleocephala. Next base: position 21,291,014 of record OX381625.1, read on the forward strand.
TTGGTAGTTCTAAACAATAACGCCTCGTTGGTTTCGTGGCCTAGGTGATAATATTTCTTTTTTTATAAAAAGTCTTCTGTGGGCATGTCTCATGTATGCATCCATCTGGTATCCGGATTAAATAAGAATATCAATATCATAATAGCACCACCATCCCTTCCGATAAATGTCGTAAAAGGTGATTAACAACGAGTACAAAATGCATGTGGTCGCTTTTGCTTCAATGTTCCCGCCCGGGCACACATAACTCATTTTTTAAATGAAGGCAATTTGATGAAGATTTCGCCTCGCAGAAGGCTCCATCTAGCCACTTTGCTGTTTGGTGTCATATTATCTAGGAAGCCAGAATATCTTTTCGGAAAACTCTCGTGGTCACGGGAACATAATAAACACAATACTCGGGCCTCCGCTCACCTTTTTACTAGGCCTCGACATAGGACTGCTGCGTTCCATGGTAGTTTTAAATTCGCTGCAACTCGATGCTGGAATGATCTCCCGCCGCCACTCCGTGCTTTAAAGACAGTCGGTCATTTTAGTTGGAAATATAAACAATGTTTGTTAAAACAGCAAAAACAATTGTTATGATCTTAACTTACCTTGGGTATGCACGCTACCAGTTTTAGTAATCTGGCTAATCTAAGCGGGACGCAGAAGCGAATTCCTGACTCATCTACTTGATGGCGGACCCACGCTCAGATCAAATTTGAATTTTCCTCAATCCTATTGCGGTTTAATTTAAGCTAAACTAATCTAGGATAAAAAAAGAAACAGAACTATTCAAATTATGCTCATAATATACATTAAAACATTATAATTTTACTATATTTAACACATATATTTACATAGACTTTTCCATTTTCTTTCAGTAGGTTATACAATCCATTTTCATTAATTCATTTCGCTCAATTCATAGCATCCGTTGGCGCTAGGGTCGCTTTCTTCATGTCATAGACAAAATGACAATGAGTGCGGATCGAAGCGTGCATTCGGAAAGGTGCACAGAGTTAATTTTGGACTCTTAGTTGATTTTTACTTAAATTCTATCCTCTTTAGTATCTATTTAAACTAATTGTGTAAAAATCTCTCGTCCTACGTAATATGTTATGTATCCCTCCTTTATTTTATGTGTTTCTTCCTCATTTACTAATAAGTATATATATGTTAATCTTTTGCCGTAGCCGCCTATGGCATCAACATCGAGGCCCTATCAGAATACCAGCGCTGTAGCATAAACTGCTGCAGCATATGCTGAGATAGGGACCTTTTTTACCTCGTACAGCACTATTAAGCCATATACTTGTATATTTTCTTATTATTTTTCGTTTTAATTGTCATTGTGTATGAGACTAAAATAAAACTTTTTCTTTCTTCTTTCTTTCTATTAACAGCCTGAACTGAAGCGCCAGTTAATATTAATTCCCTCTTTAACTATTTACCTACTTAAACTAAGCCTAAATCCGTCCCTGCAGCTATATACGGGCTCACGTTATGGTATTATGCAGAATAAATTTCTTATTAGATCTAGAATGCGCGTATGACTCACAGGGTGGATATGAGAAGACAAGTAGAACAGAATGTGGGGGTCACAAGTACTGAGCGCAAACACAAGGTTGCCCCAGATACTACAGGTCTACAGGTACAGGATGGGCCATAAGGATGTTGGCGGTTTCAATATTCAATTAAAAAAGAACTACGAAACATAACAAAAATGTATTTGTATTTTTAAAAAGTAGAAACATAGGAATTTTTGAGACCTAAAAATAATGTTGTCCAAATGACTTCCCTCGGCTGCTTGGCACTCTTGGAAGTTTTCCCGGAAAACTCATTTCAAAAAGGGGGGATATTGAATGGCCACCACGTAGCCCCGATCTCTTTCCATGCGATTATTTTCTTTGGGGCTACCTCAAATCGGTAGTCTACGAGAATAATCCGACCAATTTAGAGCAGCTGAAGAGGAATATTATTCAGGAAAGTAACAAAACAACCGAGAACTACTTTTCAACGAGTTTTCCAAAATTTGCGACTTCGGTTCCAAGAGTGCCAAGCAGCCGAGGGAAGTCATTTGGACAACATTATTTTTAGGTCTTGAAAATTCCTATGTTTCTACTTTAAAAAAATACAAATATATTTTTGTTATGTTTCGTAGTTCTTTTTTAATTGAATATTGAAACCGCCAACACTGGCCCACCCTGTATATGGTAAAGCTAAAGATTCACGTTCATTTAATTTATCTATAGATACATTATTAAAGCTAATATCTTAGCATCTAGACTTAAATGCGAGGCTATTTATGAAGAGTATATAGTATGGTAAAGAGAAGGTTAGTATTATTAATGAAATTTTCGATAAAGTGTGAATTGAATTTTCGCCCATTGGTGTGCAAAACGGCCCCGAATTCGATTCAGTGTTATTGTTGTTTGATTGATATGACAGGTACCTATATAAATTGATTTTGAGCTTCAAAAGAAACTTTGAGACTTGTTTTACTCTATTGTGCCGACGCGCTCCCATATCGATTTACGTAGTTTTATTTTTTATTTTTAAAGCCCTGTGGAGAGCGACGGCAGGGTGGTAATGGTCTGGTTGGCGCGGAGGCGATCGGATAATACATACATAATTTATGGGGTAAAATAACCAGCGTAACTTCTCCCGAACCGGACCGGGTCAAGCCAGTAGCTCAAATAAAATATTACCCATCGAGATGTCCATAAGTTTGGTCCCCCAGCAACGCCCTAATCTGAGTCTTGCAGGGGGGGCGCCCTTAACTACGGTTGCTTAGTAAATCTGTAAATCGGTAAGATTTTGCTGAACATATATTGTGTTTTTTTGGTAGGTATTGACCCAAGCTCTCACCCCCTGCAGTATGTCGTGTTATTTACTGGACAGGGTGTCAATAATAAATAATAATATAAATGTGGTGTCGTGGGACACCAAGTAGGAACGAAGTTCCTTCGGCTAATGTAGAATCGACACTTATACACTACTCGCTTGTGTATGCGAGTGTCGCGCCTGCGCACGTCTCATTTAACGGTTTTATTCCACGCACTTTACTCCACGGATTTTTTCCACGGATTTTTTTTTACGGTTTTACTATCACATTTTTTTCAGTTCGGTCGCGCAGCAAAATCCCTATCCCCTGGGATCCTGGGTCCATCCATCCATCCTCCAAGCCTGCCGTAAGGAACTTCGTTCCAATAAATAATTATTCTCTAATAGAGTCCATCCATCCATCACTTCCGTGTGGTGTCCGGATTAAGAATATAGCACCACTCCATCTCCTCCCGTGGATGTCGTAAAAGCCAACTAAGGGTATCTAACCAGAGGGATGGGCAGCAGCGTCCCTTCTGTGAAACGGTAGCCATACTGCGCTCACCAACCCGCCTGCCAAACGTGGTGAGTATTGGCAAATACCCCCCAAAATGATGAAACAGTTGTGTAAATCTATGGGGGAGGCCTTTGTTCAGCAGTGGACGTATAAATGGCCGATATGATATATGATATGCTTAATGCCGATATGATATATGATGTGGTAAAACCTAGTGTTTGTATTAAAACACAATTAGCAAAATATAGACTTTACTGTAATATTAAAACAAAACTGGAGGAGCATGCAGTTAGCTCAAATGACAAAAGTGAATAGAAAAAAAAAATGTTACCACACTTTAAATATATAAAACATAGATAAAATGATTGTCAGCCCAACATTGCCAAATCAAATATTTATGTTCATATTATACTGAACACCTAGCTTAATAGCCAGTTGTCCGTGCGGTTGCCGGCAAAGAAGATCACCCGCCTGAACCCAAGGGTGTCGTCAAGGCACCTAACCATTGGTATCAAGAAGCTGGGCAGCAGAAACCTGCTCTGTACCGAAACAACGTACTGCGATCACAAATCCGCCTGCCAAGCGTGGTGATTATGGTAATATCCTCAATTAACGCTATTTACAGTGACCATTGCCGTGTGGTGCCGGCTCAGAATACCACCTCCCCATCTCCTTTTGTGGGTGTCGTAAAAGTCGACTAAAGGATTAGCCGGAGGATGGGCAGCAGCGTCCTTCGAGTACATTAACAACTCAACTGCGATCGCCAACCCGCCTGCCAAGCGTGGCGATTATGGCAAAACCCCCCAATGAGCCCATGACACACCCATATCGGTCATTGTGGTAGAGGGTTTGGGGGAGGCCTGTGTCCAGCAGTGGACTTCATTCGGCCGAAATGATTGATTGATTGACAGTGACCATTAGGTGGCACCTGCTCAACAGTCCACGTTTTACGGTCTGAAGGGTTGTGTATAGCCAGTAGATAACCATATAAATCAGGGTGGTAGATATATTGCCGTGTGATGCCGGCTATACATAGCACCAACCCATCTCATCCTGTGGGTGTAGTAAAAGGCGACTAAGGAATTAGCTGGAGGATGTGCAGCAGCATCCTTCGAGTACAATAACAACTCAACTGCGATCACCAACCCGCCTGCCAAGCTAGGCGATTATGGAGAAACCTCCCAATCAACATACGACACAAACCCAAAGCGGTCCCTGTGACGATCTTTGGGAGAGGCCTGTGTCGAGCAGCGGACGTTTTGCGGCTGTAATGATGACGAATGCGATAAATTAAGATAAGATAAGATAAGATAAAAATATTTTTATTCATCTAAAACCATATACAGGCACTTATGAATGGTCAAGGCTTTAGTTGCCGCGTTCCAAGATGTTGATTTCCTATGGAGAAGAACGGGCAAGAAACTCCATGGTTACTCTTTTTGTCGGATGTGCAAAAATAACTTGATGTTCGTATAATCTCCAATGTGTTTGCTGGCTCTACCCGTGTAATTACATCGCCACTCATGCACGGTAATGTACTTAATGAACATCGCTGGCAACGCAACACTGGTTTCATTAACTTTTACATTAACAGAGAAAAATTTGTTAACTATTGTTATCGCACGGCGGCGCAACATGCGGATATTATAGAAATGGGCCAGTCGCGCTATCTACGATATGGGTCCTCGCGAGTCGCTTAAAGAGTTTTTTAATCTATACAAATAAATAAAATTGAAGTGTGGATATGAAAGTATATACGTTTCCTATAAAAAACAAGCAATTTTTAAATTTTTTGTCTGTCTGTCTGTTTGTTCCGGGTAATCTCAGAAACGGCTGGATGTATTTTGACGGGACTTTCACTGGCAGATAGCTGATATTATAAGGAATAACTTAGGCTACTTTTATTTTAGAAAAATAATTAGGGTTCCGCGCAAAAAAATAAAACACTTGAAATCCAATATATATATTCTATGTCAAGTGTCTATGTCGAAGTACTCTAAATTTCTTTTAAATTAAACGCGGGTGAAACCGCGGGTTCTAGCTAGTACATCAATCTACTTATTCTGTCGGCATTCTTAACCGACTTCAAAAAGGAGGAGGTTCTGAATTCGATGCGTTTCTTTTTTATGTATCATCATTTCGGCCGAATGAAGTCCACTGCTGAACACAGGCCTCCCCCAAAGATCACCACAACCACCGATATGGATGTGTTGTGAGCACATTGGGGGGTTTTGCCATAATCGCCACGCTTGGCAGGCGGGTTGGCGATCGCAGTTGAGTTGTTAATGTACTCGAAGGACGCTGCTGCCCATCCTCCGGCTAATCCCTTAGTCGACTTTTACGACACCCACGGGAGGAGATGGGGTGGTGGCATTCTGAGCCGGCACCACACGGCATCATTGACTTCCTTTGGAGAAATTATCTCACAGGGTTGTTTTAACATCTTCTGTGAATTTATCATCTATCTTAGGGATTTGATCTAATCTCTGTTTTCATCATTTCCCTGCGAGATATAATTAACTGTCTAAATCATTTGTATAACAATGTATTTAAAAAAGACCTAGAGCCCCGTGTATCTTTAGGCATTCCTAGGTTCTCCATGGTTTCAATGTGGCAGGTAGAAGTGTATTTTAGGATCGAATTATTATTTAATAATTCGATTAAATAAATTATTGAAATGTTTTTTTTTTTTTAACGTTGCCCCACACTAGGACTTCTCCTGTGTTGTGGGTGCGTTCACAAACATAAATTTCACACACAATACACCCAGACCCGGAACAAATACCTGCAGATCATACAAATATTTGTCCCATGCGGGAATCGAACCCGCGACCCGGAGCGCAGCAGCCGACTGTATCAGCCACTGCACCAAACGAGCCGTCAACATTGAACACACAAACAGTTATTTTCAGGTCAAAAATAATTGTACCGATACAGGAATTGACCTGGCGAATTCAATCACGACTGATAATGGTATACTGGACATTTTTGGTCGTGTCTTAACAATAAATAATCCGAACTCAGTAATTTCTTGGGTTTTCGAGTTTGCGATTAGGTTACCCGTTTACACTTTTAAATGGATTACATCGCGTATATTATAGCCTCACGTTCGTGTTTAAAAAACACCCTAATTTTAATGGAGAAGATAGTTGGCAGATACCGCCAATTTGGAACCCTGTTATTAAAATAATAATGTCTCAAACTTCACACAACGCTGAAAAATATTAAGACACTGTGAGTAATTACTGAATGCATGAAAACAATTTTTAAATAGAACAGTACCGCAGATAAAATAAAATAACTTTTAAAAATCTGTAACGACGCCTGTCACCTTAGTCATCCTGTGACCACGGATACTGCAAAGTGTCCGAAACGTCAGCAAAATCAAAAATCTATGATAAACGCGATCTAATCGACGACACGGTTGGTGCAGTGGCTGATACAGTCGACTGCTGCCCTCCGGGTCGCAGGTTCGATTCCCGCACGGAACAAATATTCGTATGATCTGCAGGTAGTTGTTCCGGGTCTGGGTGTATTGTATGTGAAATTTGTGTCCGTAAACGCACCCACGACACATGAGAAATCCTAGTGAGGGGCAAGGTTTTAAAAAAAGAAACTTTTAAGTGTCCGAACTCAGTGTTAAGTTTAATACACAGTTTAGGACGTAAGCGTCCACTGTCCAAACGTAAATTGGCCTTCCAATGATATAAATGTGATATTGCCATAATCACCACGTTTGTTAGCAACCCAGTATTTCGGCTGACAACATTGCCGCCATGGCGTGTCATTCGAGTGACAGCGAGCGAAGGGACGAGCTGTAGCGGCCGGCGCCAATTCATTCCAAGAAGACAAGTGTACGATTAGTACAGAGTGTTGATGGGTCAGGGGTGATTTTAAGGGGTGGTTGGAGGTCACCGGGGCGTTTGCCCCAATATTTTTATATAGAATAACCTAATGTGTTAATACGTTTGACAGGCGAATTGGTGATCGCAGTGTATTGTTATTAACACACCGGAGGATGCAGGCCATCCTCTTGATAACAACCCTTTGTCGCCTCTTACGACGTTGAAAATCATTTCCAACTAATAACTCCATCCTAAGGTTGCCTGGAATAAATCTCCGAGTGCGATAAGGCCGCCCATTGTACTCTAAGACATACTTTTAAGCACTACTGTTCTTGTGTCATATTTTTTTCTTTTTAAACGTTGCCCCACACTTCATAAATACTTTTTTTTTAGTTTTCAGTGGTTTTAATATTTTTATATCGGGTAGGGTTTTTGAAGTTTTATTACCGATTGGTGTACAATAAAGATTATAATAAATATATAACTAAGCTTAACCCCCAGTAATCCGATGGAGCCATTAAACTAAAATTGGAATTGGAATTCTTAATAAATTGTTGGGGTGACAATAACATTTACTTATCAAGTGACAGCTCACTACATACAACTCGAATGGAATCATTTATTTCGTACCTAATTAATGAAAGTGTCTGCCACTTTTACACTTCATATTGAAATTTACGGAAAGCATTTCGCTAAATGATTGTTCGTCATTACTCGATTTTTTTTGTGTTTATAACTTACGTAATGTACATTGATAAAAAACAGATAAAATGTAGCAGATATACATCATCATATCGGCCATTTATACGTCCACTGCTGAACCAAGGCCTCCCCCATAGATTTTCACAATCATTTTGGGGGGTATTTGCCAATACTCACCACGCTTGGCAGGCGGGTTGGTGAGCGCAGTATGGCTACCGTTACACAGAAGGGACGCTGCTGCCCATCTTTCTGGTTTAGATTCCCTTAGTCGCCTTTTACGACATCCACGGGAGGAGATGGAGTGGTGCTATATTCTTAATCCGGACACCACACGGATTCCGGACACCACACGGATTTACGGACAGAGGCCCTTTAGAGAGTTTTAATCTAAAATGTAATGGGACACTAACGGCTCTCCATGGCTGCACTATAAAATGCAGTCTCGGATTGTCCCCGGAGGTATTAAAACTATTGTATGAAATGGAAACTACAAGTATAAGGTCTATTGCAATGGGTGCTAAATGGATTTAATACTAACTACTACTACTACTAACTCGGACCATAAGTAGTTTCAAAACTTTCTGTTATAAAAATCATGTGCCAATTATAATTCCAATATGAATTCCTCAGCACGATATCAATTCAATTGTTGCTACACAAGAAACCCGACAGCCGTATGATTGTAAAATAAAATGCTCTCACGTGTGTCACGAACAAATAAATAAGTTTAATACAATTACATTACACTAAAGTAGAAAAGAAATAGGTACAGGAGACGATAGAGATAAACGGTGATACACAGAAAGATAAAAACAAAATACGTCACTATGTATCGTGTAGCATTTTGAAACAAAATTGCAGCTTATAGTCCCAATAATATCGATCAGTCAACTCATCATATCAGCCACAGGATGTCCACCGCTGAACAAAGTCCTCCCCCTTAGATTTCTACAACGAGCGGTCAAATGTCGCTCTTATCCAACGACTGCCAGTGACCTTCACCAGGTCGTCTGTCCACCTCGTTGGAGGTCGTCCCACGCTGCGTTTTCCGGTGCGCGGTCTCCATTCGAGAACCTTTGTGCCCCAACGGCCATCAGTTCTACGAGCAATGTGCCCTGCCCGTTGCCACTTCAGTTTACTAATCCTTTCAGCTATGTCGACTACTTTAGTTCTTCTACGGATCTCCTCATTTCTGATTCGATCTCGTAGAGAAATACCAAGCATAGCTCTCTCCACAGCTCGCTGAGTGACCTTGAGCTTTCTTATGAGGCCCATTGTGAGTGACTACGTCCCTGTTCCATATGTCATCGCAGTCAACTCAGTCTTTCGCAATCCACTGTTGGGCTTAGCCCTGTTATGTTGCGCCGCATCAGCCGGCTCTCCGCGTTTCGCATCCCATCTAACTCAACACTCCCTCTCTATTTTTTGATTTGCTTAGTGGTCAACCTTGTGTCAATGTTGTTTAAGTCGCCCGAAGGGCTCCGACATGGCTGAACGACTGCTGCCTAATGAAAACAACCGAGGCTAGCGATCTTAGGTGCCCTCTGAAGTTCAGAGACGCTCAGTGCAAATACCACTATGCTCTTCATCCATCATCTGATCGCACCCAGCGCTGCATAACCGCTCCGATTGTTCCCAATTAATTAATACAATTGGCTATGCTCCTCTAAACACCATACTAACTTAATATGTCGTTGAACATGACGAGCACCATACGCAATTAAAATAATATTAGGGGGAAAATTCCATTGTGAACATGCACAGATGCATGCATGCATGAGATGTGACACTTGCACAGTATGGAACCCTGGCAAGGCCGTGTCGCACCACACACAAAATATCTGCTTAGCCAATATTTGTCTCTAATAAAAAAACGAAATATAGCAAAGGACATTGTTCTGCGGCCATACATTATTCGCCTAAGATGCAACAGGCACGTAAAATTACTTTCTGTATTCTAATTAACGACTACATTCGACTGAAATTAAATTAAAGTAACGGACACTTTCAAGAAATGATCAGTATCCAAGAAACTTTCGTATTTTGAGGCTATAATACTAGGCATTTATGTATTCATAACACACACAGGACATTAAAAATATATTTAATAAACGCTTAAACGTAAATTAAGATGAGCTTTTACCTATAAGTACTTAATTTCATTCAGACGATCGAGTGGTGGATCCTGGTCAATCGGATCGGGAAAGATCTTTCTCTGCCGACAGTAGTTTCGGCTATGTTGGCAGACCATGAAAATTGAAGTGCAGTGGTCTCCTTCTACGAGAGCGTCATGCTCCTGAAGAAGATTAGAGAGCGGGATCGGAAGAGGGCCGATTCCGCATGGAGAAGGACGAGACGGCGCCGGGTTAACAACCATCCCGGCACTCAGTTCCAACACGCCTGAGCCCCATCACTACATGGTGGGGGGTCTCACAGGCTGCGGGTGCACAGATTGCAGAATCTGCTCGCACACACCGAGCGACGCCCTGGAAGACGGCGGCGCGCACGTGGTCACGTGCCACAGTTTGCACAGCATATCGCACGACGAGGCTTGGGGGGATCCTTTAAAATCCTCCCCGAGAAGTGCCTGGATGACGAACTTTTTACAGTCGCTTTCCCTCCGCATGAGGTGGGGACCGCTTTACAGCCATCCCCTTCGTGATGTGCCTAAAGGTGTGGCACTAATGGGTGGCTCTAGTGTGATCTTACGAGGACCTAGAGCCTCCCTTTGATGCCGAAGACGACCGCTCTAGTGGTTTTAGCTGGTAGGAGTCAATACCCCTTCGCCCTTCCCCGGAGCGAAGGAAGATTATGTAGAACTTCCCACTGGAAACCAAGAAAAAAAGGTTTCAAGTCTCCCCAAGTTAGTGTTAGTGTAAGATTTTCCGAGGTAATATTGACGCTCCGAATCTGCTTGTTGATCTGCACTTGCTTTATAAAGCTAAAAAATCGATCACAAGATCAGAATGTTAGTGAGACAGCAGTAAAACTGAATCGTTTAATTAAGTAATCGTTTAAAAAGTAATTTGAAACTTAATCCATTAGGGCCTTTTGATATTGAATTGATTTTACTCATATCATAGTTAGGTACAAAGTTCAGGATGGTTCTTCAGACTTTCGAAAATGGTAGGACGTCCATTTTAGTCCTACTTTGAGTTAAAAGATGATTTATCCTGACATCTGTTACAGACACGAAGTCACATCAATCAAAGAAATTCTAAGAACGAAGATATCTCAAATGTTTTCACCACGTGTCACAATTTTCGCTGAAGGATACGTGGCTTTTTGTCGTCGCTTCTGAATACTTACTTTATCTTTGATTTTTACGTTTCTTATTCCTTTACAGACATATGGAACAGAGACGTGGTCACTCACAATGGGCCTCATAAGAAAGCTCAAGGTCACTCAGCGAGCTATGGAGAGAGCTATGCTTGGTATTTCTCTACGAGATCGAATCAGAAATGAGGAGATCCGTAGAAGAACTAAAGTTGTCGACATAGCTGAAAGGATTAGTAAACTGAAGTGGCAATGGGCAGGGCACATTGCTCGTAGAACTGATGGCCGTTGGGGCACAAAGGTTCTCGAATGGAGACCGCGCACTGTAATACGCAGCGTGGGACGACCTCCAACGAGGTGGATAGATGACTTGGTGAAGGGCACTGGGAGTCGTTGGATGAGAGATGCATGTGACCGCTCGTTGTGGAAATCTAAGGGCCTCCCCTTTGTTCAGCAGTGAACGTCCTGTGGTTCTCAACACACCACTCAATTTCTTGACTATTTCGAGAAGTGACTAATTTTTTCTGTATATTTTTTAATATTATTTATTTCATTGATGATGGCGTATGTTTACACTCCTTTATCTTACCTACTTATTATACACCTATAAATAGACAAGTGATTTATATTGATATTGATATTTATATGATTCCTTTTACAACTCAAAATTTCCTTTTGTTCCGTCCATAGACATTGTTAGACTAGCCTTTCCTCATCATCATATAAGCCAAAAGTCCACTGCTAAACAAATGCCCCCCCCAGCGACCGGTTAATACGCCGCGTGTCATCATTTTGGGGAGAATTTTCGAGTACTCATCACGCTTGACAGGCGGGTTGATGAGCGCAGAATGGCTGCTGTTCCAAAGAAGGGACACTGCTGGCTATTCCTCTGGTTTAGTGTCCCTTAGTCACCTTTTATAGGAGCAGATGGAGTGGTGCTATATTCTTAAACCATACGGAAAATTATACACTGATTATATATACCGATATCCAGTTCCCTTCAGGATTTAACTTCCCCGCGGACGAAGTCACGAGTAACAGCTAGTAAGCTATATTTCCCGATCTCAATCGATTGTTTCCTTAACCTAACATTTCCACAGAACCGTTTGGACAACAGGTTTACAGGGAACCGCTTGATTGGGAACTTTAGTGATAACCAATGTAAATACGGAGTTTAGCAACTTGTTAAGTCACTATGTGTGTATTTCAAGTTATCTTCCTCGTATTGGTGTTGTAGTCATGTTGTTATATGTAAGGATAGTGTAGCGAACATTTGGAAGGTTGCTGAAAAACAGAATGTACTGTTTGAGCTATATGAATAGCGTAGCATAAGGACACACAGCTTCAATAATATGTGTAATACTGGCAACACTGAGCGAAACGCAAAAGCGAATAGAGAAAATAGTAACCGGTTTCTTATATCTTTACATACATACTACATACAAATAAATAAAATTGAAGCGTCTGTTTGTAATGTCAAGATAGAAGATTTTTACTAAATGCATATGAAAGTATATACGGTACATATAACAAAAAAACATTTTGACGGGACTTTCACTGGCAGATAGCTGATGTTATAAGGAATAGTTTAGGCTACTTTTAGAATAATAATTAGGGTACCACGCAAAAAAAATAAAACCCTTGAAATCCAATATATATTTTTATGTCAAGTGTCTATGTTGAAGTACTCTAAATTTCTTTCAAATTAAACGCGGGTGAAACCGCGCGTCACAACTAGCCATCCATATATCATTAGCCGTCCCATAGATGTTCACAATTGTGTCGTCATTTTGGAGAGTTTGCTAGTACCTACTTACCAAACTTGACATGAGGGTCAGTGAGCCCAGAATTGCTGCTGTTTCACAGAAGGGACGTTGCTGGCCCTCTGGTATAGTGTCCTTTCGTCGCCTTGTACGATATCCACGGGAGGAAACGCAGTGCAATGTAACACACATTGTTAATCGGTAATAAATTGTTATATATTGATATTTTTTATGAGTGTCAGTATCGCACTCAGTAACATCCGTGAGAGATTTGGGCGGCTTATGCGGGGGCCAGGTATGCCCTAACCATGGTTCATGCCGACCAACGAGAAGTTATTCTTTATACCAGGCTCGTAGAATGGCCATTGGAGCAGAAAGGAAGAGGAGACCGTGCACCGGAAACCGAAGCGTGGGACGACGACGACGAGATGGACAGAAAACCTGGTGCAGGTAGCTGGGACTCGTTGTATACGGGTGACATGTAGCTAGTTGTTGTGGAAATGTATGGGGGAGGCCTATGTTTAGCAGGAATGACCTTGGGCGATAGAATAATGATGATGAATTTCATCACCGTAGCAGTTTACTGTAAACTTATCTAAACAGACAGACAGCTTCATTCTTTTTGTACTGGGGAAATCCTCATGTACTTATTCCGCCCCGGGAGTAGCGGAAAGGCGTGCCTGACTGTTACCGGCTAAAACTCCACTGTGTCCTTCCACTTACCTTTTTTTATTGGTGCCGAGTGGACATGACGTGGACGTGGAGTGGAAATTCTTCATGAACTTCCTTCGCCCCGGGGACGGGCGAAGGGGAATGCCGGACTCCTACCGGCTAAAACCACTGGAGGCTCCAGGTCCTCGTATGATCACACTAGAGCTCTTCCACTTACTTACCTAAAGGCGAAGGCTAAGGTGAGGTGTTTGCCTTGAAAGCATTAGACCATACCCCTGGCAGGTATCGGCCCGTTACTTGGTCTGAATAGCTCCGTTTCTGTCTGACCTGGCCGGCCGTTCATCTTGCTCAGTTTGTCACTCGCAGGCCAAAACTTTGGGTGACAATCTAGGAGCAGTCTGTCACTCGAACAGAAACAGACAATGCAACTCATGTACACATTGGTCTAGAAAGTTCCTACGTTATCTCGATCTTCAGAACGTCTGGCTGGTTAACTAAAACTTTTGTCCCCTATCGCAACATCTTCGCTGCCGCTTCTAACAACCTGAAGGCTCCGATGGTGTGAAACATTACGTAAGCCAGTGATTTCAGACCTTATTCAATTCTATTTCTATATGGTTAATGGCCAACCTTGTTTCAAAGTTGTTCAAGTCACCCAAAGGCCTCCAACTTGGCTTAACGATTGCTGTTCAATTATAACAACAGAGACTGACAATTTTTCGTGCTGTCGAAGCATGAAAGCATTCGGCGTGAACTTATATTGTAACCCAGACCAGTCGTGGCGATCTTCGGGGGTGGCCTATGTTCAGAAGTGGAGTCTTTAAGCTAAAATAATAACATAAATGCGAAGACTAAAATAATAACAAAAGTGCTTTCTCTAAAAAAATGTCCCCATCACAAGGGGCTCCAGTATCGTGGGGTCTGACAGACTTACATGCACAACCCATAAGACCAGGAGCAACAACACCCGCGGGCTGTGCGGTCTTTGAGGATTCAAACGGAATAAATTGGTAAAATAAAATAGTCTACAAAGTAAAAATCGTCTTACTACGTACTACGTCTACTTTTTTGGTGTTGCAGATGTTCATGCGCGGCCGTATCGTTTACGCTTAAGTGACCCACACGCTCTTTATACCGTCTCCTATATACAAGGTTGTTTATTACAAGCTCTCACCCCCTGCAGTATGTCGTGCTATTTACTGGACATCCTGTATGTAGAGTTGTAAGCTTTGTATGTTTCAAAATCCACATCGAAATTATTCTAAGCTGAAATATTGTGTTATTGTTACAGCAACACTGCGTGTACTTTAAATTATTATTAATTATTTCGTTTGTTGTCAACTACGTGAGACCGCCGATAGATAGCGGTTATCTCGACGCTCCAATATTTATTGAATTAGGCACAGTTTGAAAAAAGCGGTTTGGATGCTTACGTGGGGTTTATCCAAATATATTGGAATGGGTTTCTGTGTATGTAGGTACTCCAGTAATATAATCCTACTGTTAAAATAAATGTGAAAGTTTGTATGCTTTTAAGGTTTCATCGCGCACAAATGGACTGTAATGAAAGTCAGATTAAGTACTTATGTTGTACAATATATAAGATATATTTTATTTATAACTATCTGTTGCCCGCGTTTTTACTATTGGCCATGCATATTTTTTTTAATCATAAATATTAGCCGGATTGGTCGAGTCATTCTCGAGTTATGCGCTTAGCAACATTCATTTTTATTTATGTAGATAAAATAAACAAAACACATTTTTTTATTTACGCACTGCGCAACTACATATGTGGACGCCTATGTTCAGCAGTGGACGTCATCTGGCTGATATGATACACGTTATATATATACACGTTATGTCATTGGCTGTTGTGGAAATCTATGTGGGAGGCCATGATGATGAAGCGGATGGGTAACGGCTAGTAAGTACATATATGCCTATATGTATATAGGTCCACCTCGGTCGCCAATTGCAGTACTTATCAACTTACTGCTTACCAGCAGCAAATGAACAAAGACTAAAGGCTCGACTAAGTTGTATCTACTCAGTTATGTATGGTAATATACCAGGTCTTAATTTAATAGTCCACGATATTTTGCATGGCGCTATAGTGAACGATGAAGATAATGTAGGTATAAAAAAAACTTGTAAATTAGCTGTTTAATTTTTTATTTTATTAAATCTCTTATTTCAGTACATCCTAGTTCTCTTAGTTGTGATAATATTCACATGCATCTAGTAAGACAGTGGCGGACGGGGCTGGTTGACTGCTATAGATAGTCTGTAACGTTAAACAAAACAGACGGCGCACGGTAGCGACATCACACAAAGGAAAGAAATGGATTTTGACCGTGGACCGTGAGATTTTTTTGTGTTCGGTACATCATCTTAAGCATTTACTGAGGCACCATGCAAAATATCGTGGATTATTAAAATAAGACCTTATATACAACTAGCTGGGACCCGCGGTTTCACCCGCGTTTAATTTAAAAGAAATTTAGAGTACTTTGACATAGACACTTGACATAGAATATATGTATTGGATTTCAAGGGCTTTATTTTTTATGCGGAACCCTAATTATTTTTCTAAAATATAAGTAGCCTCAGATATTCCTTATAACATTAGCTATCTGCCAGTGAAGGTCCCGTCAAAATCGGTCCAGCCGTTTCGGAGATTACGCGGAGCAAACAGACAGACAGACAGACGGACAGACAGACAGACGGACAGACAGACAGACAAAAAATTTAAAAATAGTGTTTTTATTATATGTAACGTACATACTATCATATGCATTTAGTAAAAAGATGTTATTTTGACATTACAAACAGACACTTCAATTTTATTTATTTGTATAGATTAGATAATAAAATGTATTAAACAGCCTAGCATTGTCACTTACTGGACGCCTTATGGAGGCAATCGCCATCGAGATCGAGCATCGGCTAGTTGACGTAACAATCTTGACGTTTATGTGGCGGCTTCTGGCCACAAGTTACTCAACATAGAGAGGTTTTGAAGGGAAAAAGGATGCCTTTTAAAAAAGGGCAATTCGCTCTTACATTTTTCTTAATAGTACCAACAAGATTACCTGTGGTGTGAGACGTATCCGTGAACACTATCCTTCGTCATGTCATGTAATTAACAAAAAGCCTCCAGAACTCCAGAGAGCTTTTGTTAATTAAAACATGCAAAATAATCTGCGTTAGCTGCGGCGGAAAGTAAATGATTTTGTTCCCAGGCTAAAATTATAGCTACAATATTTATGGGGGTTGTTAAGTTTGTAAACTCATAGTTAACCACAACCTCGATAGATGGCGTTGTGCCGATGACGCGGTTTTCTAAATGGCGGTGTTAAGATTTTCGTCGAGTTAATGAGTAACAGACATTGTTTATAATAAATTCTCTCGTCCTAAGCTGGGTGTTTTTTTTGACAAAGCCATATATACCTAGACTTCCCTTAGGACCTTTTTGGAATTTGTACAAGGGGGGGTTCTTCTACAGACAATGTAAAATATATACCTTATCTTAAGCATATACACAATCGGATAAAGATATCGTTAAAAAAACACAACAAGGCATTTGACCAAAGATATTGGAAGAAAAGTGATATGCCGTGTAGTTCAAAATATATGGCGAGCCTAGAAATCCCCAAATAGTTTTCCCCTATCATTCTTCATAAAAGCACACTAATGCACACAGTTACAAGTTCTCGTCCAATGAACTAAATAAACACAACATTATAATTGGCTTCTCATACTAAAATACACCCACGACTATGTAGGCAGCCAATCATACCAAGCATACAGATACAGACTGCAAAGCAGCAGCCGTACCACGCAACGTGGAAGTTTATTGGGAGTACCATTCAATGTTTTATTCACTGCATTTGTTGTTTACCGATTGCTAATTAAAAGTGATAGTTAAGAAGCATTGTATTTTGTACAAAAATAATAATGTCGTTCTGCTCCATCAATCCAAATGTAACATAATAAAGAAAATAATTATTTTATTTTTATTGATCATCATATCAGCCACAGGACGTCCACTGCTGAACAAAGGCCTCCCCCTTAGATTTCCACAACGAGCGGTCATATGCCGCTCTCATCCAACGACTCCCAGCGACCTTCACCAGATCGTCTGTCCACCTCGTTGGAGGTCGTCCCACGCTGCGTTTTCCGGTGCGCGGTCTCCATTCGAGAACCTTTGTGCCCCAACGGCCATCAGTTCTACGAGCAATGTGCCCTGCCCATTGCCACTTCAGTTTACTAATCCTTTCAGCTATGTCGACAACTTTAGTTCTTCTACGGATCTCCTCATTTCTGATTCGATCTCGTAGAGAAATACCAAGCATAGCTCTCTCCATAGCTCGCTGAGTGACCTTGAGCTTTCTTATGAGGCCCATTGTGAGTGACCACGTCTCTGTTCCATATGTCATCACTGGTAACACACACTGGTTAAAGACTTGCGTCTTGAGGCATTGCGGTATTGTTGACGAAAAGACGTTGCGAAGTTTCCCGAACGCTGCCCAGCCGAGTCGGATTCGACGATTGACCTCTTTCTCGAAGTTGGACCTACCTAACTGGACAGTTTGTCCTAGGTAGACATACTCGTCAACAACTTCGAGAACAGAGCTCTCAATGGATATTGGGGTGGGCACGACATGGACATTTGACATGACTTTTGTCTTGCCCATGTGCATTTTAAGGCCCACCTGTTGGGAAACTCTGTTGAGATCATCGAGCATTGTGCTGAGCTCTTGCAGCGATTCTGCCATGACTACGATGTCTTCGGCAAATCGAAGGTGAGTGATATACTCGCCATTGATGTTAATGCCGAATCCTTTCCACTCCAGTAGCTTGAAGGCATCCTCCATTGCAGCGGTGAACAGTTTCGGGGAAATGACGTCCCCCTGTCTCACACCTCTCTGCAATGGAATTGCCCCCGTGCTCTGTTCATGTACTCGGACCGACATGGTGGCGTTTCTGTATAAGCACTTCAACACTTCAATGTACCGATAGTCAATCTGGCACCGCTGCAGAGATTGCAGCACTGCCCAGGTTTCGATCGAATCGAAGGCTTTCTCATAGTCCACAAACGCCAAGCATAGTGGCAGATTATACTCCTCGGTCTTCTGTATAACCTGCCGCAGCGTATGGATGTGGTCTATGGTACTGAAACCTTTTCGGAAACCGGCTTGTTCGGGAGGCTGGAAGTCATCAAACCTGCGCTCGAGACGATTCGTGATGACCCTTGAAAACAGCTTATAAACATGGCTAGATACTAGAAAATTCTTTCACTTGCATATGATACCATATGATCTGATTATATCCTTGATAAAGTTATTATTTAAAAAAAAAAGCCTGTACCACGCTTGTAAGGCGGATTGGTGAGCGCAGTACGGCTTCTGTTTAATAATAGGGATGCTGCTGCCATTCGTCTGGTTGACAGTCCCTTAATGACCTCTTACGACATCCACGGGATGATATGGACTGGTGCTACATTCTTAATCCGGACACCACACGGACTCTCCTATATATCCTCTTGATATCATTCATCTTTACAATCAGCCCATTACTGTCCCACTGCTGGGCACAGGAATTTTCTCACGATGAGAAAGGTTAGGCCTTAGTCCACCTCGCTGGCCTACTGTGGCTTGGCGGACTACATACACCATTGAGAATATTTTGGAGCCATTTTCTCAAATGTGCAGGTTTTCTCACGATATTTTCCATCATTGTTAACGTAAATGATAATCAAATTCTGATCCGCATATGAATCCGAAAAATCACAGATGTGGGCCAGTATCGAACTCAGACCCTTCTATATGGAAGGCCAGCGTTCAGCCACTAGGCTATCACCTCTTGATATCAACTCTTAGTAAAACTTTCATGACAACCATGGATGGAGAGCGGTGGCCTATTCTTTGCCAGACACCACACGGGCCCCGGACACCACGCTAACCCCAAACACCACGCTGACCCCACACACCAAGCTGACCCCAGACACCACGCAGACCTCTGATCTATCTAACTATATTCGAAGCGACCAAACTAATTTAAGCATCACTTATTTCCCAGTACACGATATTATCAGGATAGAAAATAACGGATACATTCTCAGTATTAGAAAATTGAAACCTATTTCGTTCCTTTGTCCCTCCACCATTTGACTAGAAGCTAGAAATCTTTTATAATTCCATCGTGTCTGTCATCCATCTGTCGATCACTGCTCGGCCGTCAGAACCACCGTGAGCTTCAATTAACTACCAACGTTAATGACATTTTGCTGCCGACTCTGTTTTGTATCGTCAAAATGTGAAGGTGTGTGGTGAAGATGAAAATAGCAATTTTTCTGGAAGTATTACAATGAATGCGAGCAATACATCATCATCATCATTTCAGCCGAAAGACGTCTACTGCTGAACATACGCCTCACCCAAAGATCGCCACAACGACCGGTCCTGCGCTTCTCGCATCCACCAGATTCCCGCAACCTCCACCAGGTGGTCGGTCTATCTCGTGGGGGGTCTGCCCTCGCTGCGTCTTTCGGTACGCGGTTGCCACTCGAGAACCTTTCAGCCCCATCGGCCATCCGTTCTACTAGCAATGTGGCCCGCCCACTGCCACTTAAGTTTAGCAATTCTTCAGGCTATGTCGGTTACCTTAGTTCTTTTGCGGACCTGTTCATTTTTGTTTCGATCTCATAGGGAAGCTCCAAGCATAGCCCTCTCCATTGCCCTTTGGGTGACCTTGAGCTTTCTTATGAGGCCCATGGAGAGCAACCACGTCTCAGAAACATAGGTCGTCACCGGCAACATGTACTGGTCAAAGACTTTCGTCTTGACACACTGTATGTTATAGTAATCATTGACAGCACGATAGGCGAAGGGCTAAGCGATTAGCTTACTGCGCTATGAGTTGTGGGTTAGCCGATAGTCATTCTGGATGTCCATTCATCATCATCATTATCATCATCATATCAGCTAAAAGACGTGCTACAAAAGGGCCCCCCCTGCATAGATTTCCGCAAAGTGCGCTCACATGCCGCATCCAACGACTCTCAGCGACCTTCACCAGGCCATCTGTGCATCTCGTTGGAGGTCGCACGCTGCGTTTTCCGATGCGCGGTCTTCACTCGAGAACCTTTTTGCCCCAACGGCCTTGAGTTCTACGAGCAATGTGACCCACCCACTGCCACGTCAGCTTACTTATCATTTCAGCTATGACGGCAACTTACTGGTGACAATAATAATTTTAAAATGTTCCATGTCGTGAAAAACAGTATAGTCTAAGTTCACATTTCAAATCGGACCGACCGACGAACTGTCTCAAGTCACCAGGCCACCCATAG
The DNA here is from genome assembly GCA_947459985.1 of Diloba caeruleocephala. Lineage (NCBI taxonomy): Eukaryota > Metazoa > Arthropoda > Insecta > Lepidoptera > Noctuidae > Diloba > Diloba caeruleocephala. The sequence continues at coordinate 21,311,954 of OX381625.1, forward strand.
AGGCCGAAGATCCTCGCTGATTGTACATACATAAAGATACGACAAATCGTCCTTGAGAGTAAAAGCAGGCTGGCAACAATTAATGCCGAGACCTTAATTCCGCTTTGTAGCTAATATACGCTGACAAAGAAAAATGGCTTGAGGCTACCGATCCTAATTCCTAAATTAAACTAATTTAAAGCCACATTATCTTTTCAATTACAATTGTAAGTCGGCCGTGTGGTTCCGGGATAGCAAAGTCCACCGTCTCTCTTACCGTGGGTGTCGTAAAAGGTGAATATAATTAGTGCGTTATCTAGGCGTTTGGCAAAAGCATCCCTCATGCACTAACAAAATACGGCGCAACCCCATGTATTTGATAGCGTGGTTAATAATAAAGCCTAAGCAATATTATGCTATGGTACTTATTGTTATCATCAGTGGGTGATATTAAACCTAAAACTACACGAATCAAAGGCTTTTTGATTCTTTAATTATAATTTAAAATAAAGTTTTAAATTCATCATGAGGTTTCATCGTTTCGGCCGAATGAAGTCCACTGCTGGACACAGGCCTCCCCAAAAGATCACCACAACTACCGATATGGCTGTGTTGTGGGCTCATTGGGGGATTTTGCCATAATTGCCACGCTTGGCGGAGGGGTTGGCGATCGCAGTTGAGTTGTTAATATATTCGAAGGACGCTGCTGCTCATCCTCCGGCTAATCCCTTAGTCAACTTTTACGACACCCACGGGCGGAGATGGGGTGGTGGTATTCTGAGCCGGCACCACACGGCATGAGCTTTACATAAAATGAAAAGATAATTAATTCCAAAGTCTTTTTATTTCGACTAATTGATGATGAATAATAATAATAATAATAATAATAATACCCCTCTGGGCAAACGTTATCTCACCATGGGATAAGGTAATCCTGGAGGGCAGATTATTAGCTGCCTGATTTCTTCATACCTTATGATAAAAAAAAAATATCATAAGAAAAAAAAAAAGTATATTAAGTAGCTTACAGAACGCAGGGCAGTTTGTGGCGAACTGAATGTGAGTGGCGACACTGCGTACCCGAATGCTCCAGAGAGTCGGCCAGGGCCTCGTCTCCGCTTGCCTTTATTGGTTGGTTGGAGTGGAACCCCATGAGTGCCCGCAGGATTTTCAACTCTGGCTTGCCTTAGTTGGCCGATCAGAGGGGGGCTGCCAGAGCTATATGCTCGGGGGTGGAAGTGTCTAATGGCGTAATAACGGGGAAACCCGCTCCGAGTCTTCGAGACGCGCGATGGTGAAACCGGTGCCGCACCTCTCTACACCCCTAGCCGCTCACACCGGTGTTGCTCCTTGTCGCCTGTAGTGGTGGCCATTTAGGGGGCCCATCTTGTGAGTGGCGAGTCACCGTCTGCCACAGAATTTCACGATCAAAGTTGAAAGGCAGACGCCGTTGTTCCCGTATTTATTAGTCTTTTTACTCCATGTAACACCCATTGCAATAGACCTTATCGTTATAGTTCCCATCTCATACAATAGCCTTACACCACCGGGGACAATCCATGACTTCATTTTATAGTGCAGCTATGGAGAGTCCCCGGTTGGTGTCCCATTACATTTTAGATTAAAATTCTCTAAAGGGCCTCTGCGTGTTGGACCTATGTCCCCGCGTAAGCCTGTCAAAAGACCGGGTTCCCCCTTACAGGGGATATAAACCCGTGAAAAGAGAGACAAATAATAATAATCTGGCAACACCGAACATCGTGTCAACATAAAAATTCTTGAATATAAAATATATTTCAAAAATATTAATCAACGTATACATAGTCCGGAAAATTATAAACTAATCAACAAATCAGGCCAGAAACTCTTTACACATTAAAAATGACGAAAAGAAAACCAAATTATTTATACCAAGCACATAAAAAGCAATTATGACAGCTGCCATCAGGATGTACTACAAATAAAACCGAAATGTAATGAAATATATTTTTATGCCGTAAAATGCTGACAAGAGCCAGAGCAAGAGGAGCACACCCACCACCCCCGGACTCGTCGCTTAGCTCCGCCTCGCAGCCGCCGGATCCCGGATCGCCGGTGACGCCGGCAGCTGCAGACGCGTCGAGCTCCAGCGACGAGTTTTTCTCTCCGCCGACGTCGCCATCACCTGCACGTCGGCAGGGGAGAGGACGGCCACCGAATAGCTTAGGGTCTAGGGGCCAACCAGCCCCGAGCCGCGCCCCCGCTGCCGGTGGTTATGTGCAGCGCATGAAGTGGACTCAAACTATGAACGAGAACGTCATGCGCGCATATTATGGGTCTACAGAGGGAGGAACCAATCTCACTGCGTACCGTAGTAGAATGCTTACTCTGTTCCAGGAACTTGAACCAGCCATCAACGTCTCGGCCCAACGATTATCGGATCAAGTGCGGGTCATCCAACGTAATCATAAGTTGGATGACGCTGTACTTGATCGGCTACGCTCCGAAGTGCAGATCAGTCGTGTCATTTCTCTTCCATCTCGGACTGTGATACAACCGCAAGTGTTTGGTGAGGTTCCATCGCAGTCCAGCAATATCTACGGGGAAGAGGATGACAGGACCATGAATGTAAGTAACCAGTGCAATGAACAATTGAGGAACGCGCTGGAGGATGCGATCCGGGACTACCGGACCACTCCCACTATACTTAGGCCACGAATACCTCGCTTGCCTATGAATAACAAAAATAGGGCATTGGTATGTGCCCTGGATTCGCTGCTTTTTGATTATTTTGAAGGCAGCGAAGATCTCGCCGATACTCACTCGATCCTGTACTGTGCAGCTGTTGCGGCATGTCGTGTAGCTCGCGTTAAATTTCACCTTAATGACAGAGCTACACAACAGAAATCAGCCGTACCAGCTTGGCAGTGCAGGATTGAGCGGCGTATTGGCGAGGCCAGGGTACTTATCGGAAAACTAATCTGCTTCAGGGATGGCAATACTCGACCTAGAGTAATGCGCTTTGTGAGGCGGGCATTCTCGGGGACTGGGATTAGTCCTCAAGAATACATGGCCCGTGTCACAGAGCGCATCGATTTCCTGAAGCAGAAGGTATATGCATGGGCGAGCCGTATTCGCAGGTATAGACGACGAGTGGATCGATTCTCTCAGAATCGCATATTCCAGAGCGACCAAAGGTGGGTTTATAGATCTTGGGAGCGACCTGACCAAAGTTTGAGCAATGTGAGTCGCCCAGTTGATGAAGCCACGAGTGCATTCTGGCGCAACATCTGGTCGACGCCCGTTGGTCACACGGAGGGTGAATGGATGCGGGATATTGAGCGAGCGTGTGAACCTATACAAGAGATGGAGGAAATAGTAATTTCCACACAAGACGTAGTCAGTGCAGTCCGTCCGATGTCGAATTGGAAATCCCCGGGACCGGACGGACTGCATAACTTTTGGATAAAATGGCTGCGTAGTTCACACGCTCGCTTGGCATCCCAATTTCAGTCAGCCTTGGAGTCAGGATCGCTACCACAGTTCTTTACTACTGGAGTTACCCACCTGCTCCACAAATCAGGTAGTGCAGCGGAACCCAAAAATTATAGGCCGGTTACATGTTTACCGACGTTATATAAACTTCTTACATCCATTTTGAGAGAAAAAATTACTAGCCACATTGACAAGAATGCCATCATGTCTACCTCTCAAAATGGATGTAGGAATGGGTCCCGCGGCACTAAGGAGCTGCTCCTCATTGACATGGCCATTAGCCAACAGGTTCGTCGCTCCCGAAAAAATCTGTCGACATGTTGGATAGATTATAAGAAGGCCTATGACTCGGTGCCGCATACATGGCTCATGAGAGTGCTGGAGTTGTATAAAATAAATACAACTTTACGCACTTTCTTGTTGTCATGTATGGGGCAATGGAGGACGGTCCTTCGCTATCCAGGATGTCGACAAATTCAAGGGATCGATGAAACGATCAAAATTGAGCGGGGAATATTCCAGGGCGATAGTTTTAGTCCCCTGTGGTTTTGTCTGGCCTTGAACCCTCTCAGCACTTTACTGGAGGGATCAGGGCTAGGCTACCAGCTGCGGAGAGGAGGTCAGGTAGTATCCCACCTGTTTTATATGGATGACCTGAAACTGTTTACCCCTAGCAAATTGCAACTAATAAAGTTACTGAAAGTAACTGAAACTTTCAGTAATTCTATTAAGATGGAATTTGGTATGGATAAATGTGCGGTCATGCATGTAAAACGAGGGGAGATAATGGAATCCGAGGGAATTCAACTTTCAGATTCCATTAACCTTAGATCGCTCTCCGCAGCAGAAACATACAGATACTTGGGTATGTCAGAGGCGTTAGGCATCAACGTGGCTGACATGAAGCAATCGTTAAAGGAGCGTTTCTTTGGCCGCCTGAAAAAAGTACTTCAAAGTCTTTTATCAGGTGGCAATAAAGTTCGCGCCTTTAACGGTTGGGTCATGCCAGTTTTGATGTACTCCTTTGGCATACTCAAGTGGACTCAGACAGAACTGGATGCCCTGGATAGGAAAGTTCGTACATTGCTGACCACAAATCGGATGCATCACCCTCGATCTTCGGTCATGAGGCTGTACATCCCACGGAAGTGTGGAGGTCGAGGCTTTTTGAATGTTAAGACTCTCCACAACCGTGAGGTGTGCAGTCTCAGAGAGTATTTTCTACATACCGATGAGGGAATGCACCGAGATGTGGTCTCAGTGGACAAAGGACTAACCCCGCTCGGTTTGGCTAAAGAGAACTGGCGCAAACCTGTAGTACTCAGTACCGACGACCGCAGGGAGGTATGGCAGAGCAAAGAGCTACATGGACGCTTTTATCGGGCACTTCATGGTCCCGATGTAGATTTTCTAGCGTCCGTGTCCTGGCTACGTTTCGGTGACCTTTTCGGGGAAACCGAAGGTTTTGCTTGTGCAATTATGGACGAAGTTATCATGACGAACAACTACCGGAAATATATTGTTAAGGATGGCACCGTTGACATCTGTCGGGCATGTCACTGTCCTGGTGAATCACTTAGACATATAATTTCTGGTTGTTCTCGTCTTGCTAACGGCGAGTACTTGCACAGGCATAACCAAGTGGCCAGGATCATCCATCAGCAACTTGCTCTAAAGTACAACCTTGTGGAATCTGAGGTGCCGTATTACAGGTATGTGCCCGACCCAGTTCTTGAAAATGACCATGTCACATTGTACTGGGATCGATCTATCATCACTGATAGGACTATTATCGCCAATAAGCCTGACATAGTGGTGATAGATCGATTAGAGCGCCGCACGATGATTGTTGATGTTACAATTCCGCATGACGAGAATCTCGTGAAAGCCGAGAAAGATAAACAAATTAAGTATCTTGACTTGGCACACGAGATTGTCGACATGTGGGATGTGGACTCTGCAATCATCGTGCCGATAGTTGTAACAGCCAATGGCCTCATTGCCAAGAGCCTCGACCACCATCTAAAGAGGCTCTCGTTAGGTGGCTGGATCAAGGGCCTGCTACAAAAAGCAGTAATCCTCGACACGGCACGTATAGTGAGGAGGTTCCTCTCTCTGGAGCCCTAACCACCGGTAGCTTGGACCCTGTGCCCGCTGCCGGTTGGTCTCTATTTTTTATATTTTTAAATGTATGTGTTTTTGTTTTTTACCTCTATATATATTTAAAAATGTAATTAATATGAAAGTATCAGAAATAAAGGAATAATAATATATAATCTGGCAACACCGAACATCGTGTCAACATAAAAATTCTTGAATATAAAATATATTTCAAAAATATTAATCAACGTATACATAGTCCGGAAAATTATAAACTAATCAACAAATCAGGCCAGAAACTCTTTACACATTAAAAATGACGAAAAGAAAACCAAATTATTTATACCAAGCACATAAAAAGCAATTATGACAGCTGCCATCAGGATGTACTACAAATAAAACCGAAATGTAATGAAATATATTTTTATGCCGTAAAATGCTGACAAGAGCCAGAGCAAGAGGAGCACACCCACCACCCCCGGACTCGTCGCTTAGCTCCGCCTCGCAGCCGCCGGATCCCGGATCGCCGGTGACGCCGGCAGCTGCAGACGCGTCGAGCTCCAGCGACGAGTTTTTCTCTCCGCCGACGTCGCCATCACCTGCACGTCGGCAGGGGAGAGGACGGCCACCGAATAGCTTAGGGTCTAGGGGCCAACCAGCCCCGAGCCGGGCCCCCGCTGCCGGTGGTTATGTGCAGCGCATGAAGTGGACTCAAACTATGAACGAGAACGTCATGCGCGCATATTATGGGTCTACAGAGGGAGGAACCAATCTCACTGCGTACCGTAGTAGAATGCTTACTCTGTTCCAGGAACTTGAACCAGCCATCAACGTCTCGGCCCAACGATTATCGGATCAAGTGCGGGTCATCCAACGTAATCATAAGTTGGATGACGCTGTACTTGATCGGCTACGCTCCGAAGTGCAGATCAGTCGTGTCATTTCTCTTCCATCTCGGACTGTGATACAACCGCAAGTGTTTGGTGAGGTTCCATCGCAGTCCAGCAATATCTACGGGGAAGAGGATGACAGGACCATGAATGTAAGTAACCAGTGCAATGAACAATTGAGGAACGCGCTGGAGGATGCGATCCGGGACTACCGGACCACTCCCACTATACTTAGGCCACGAATACCTCGCTTGCCTATGAATAACAAAAATAGGGCATTGGTATGTGCCCTGGATTCGCTGCTTTTTGATTATTTTGAAGGCAGCGAAGATCTCGCCGATACTCACTCGATCCTGTACTGTGCAGCTGTTGCGGCATGTCGTGTAGCTCGCGTTAAATTTCACCTTAATGACAGAGCTACACAACAGAAATCAGCCGTACCAGCTTGGCAGTGCAGGATTGAGCGGCGTATTGGCGAGGCCAGGGTACTTATCGGAAAACTAATCTGCTTCAGGGATGGCAATACTCGACCTAGAGTAATGCGCTTTGTGAGGCGGGCATTCTCGGGGACTGGGATTAGTCCTCAAGAGTACATGGCCCGTGTCACAGAGCGCATCGATTTCCTGAAGCAGAAGGTATATGCATGGGCGAGCCGTATTCGCAGGTATAGACGACGAGTGGATCGATTCTCTCAGAATCGCATATTCCAGAGCGACCAAAGGTGGGTTTATAGATCTTGGGAGCGACCTGACCAAAGTGTGAGCAATGTGAGTCGCCCAGTTGATGAAGCCACGAGTGCATTCTGGCGCAACATCTGGTCGACGCCCGTTGGTCACACGGAGGGTGAATGGATGCGGGATATTGAGCGAGCGTGTGAACCTATACAAGAGATGGAGGAAATAGTAATTTCCACACAAGACGTAGTCAGTGCAGTCCGTCCGATGTCGAATTGGAAATCCCCGGGACCGGACGGACTGCATAACTTTTGGATAAAATGGCTGCGTAGTTCACACGCTCGCTTGGCATCCCAATTTCAGTCAGCCTTGGAGTCAGGATCGCTACCACAGTTCTTTACTACTGGAGTTACCCACCTGCTCCACAAATCAGGTAGTGCAGCGGAACCCAAAAATTATAGGCCGGTTACATGTTTACCGACGTTATATAAACTTCTTACATCCATTTTGAGAGAAAAAATTACTAGCCACATTGACAAGAATGCCATCATGTCTACCTCTCAAAATGGATGTAGGAATGGGTCCCGCGGCACTAAGGAGCTGCTCCTCATTGACATGGCCATTAGCCAACAGGTTCGTCGCTCCCGAAAAAATCTGTCGACATGTTGGATAGATTATAAGAAGGCCTATGACTCGGTGCCGCATACATGGCTCATGAGAGTGCTGGAGTTGTATAAAATAAATACAACTTTACGCACTTTCTTGTTGTCATGTATGGGGCAATGGAGGACGGTCCTTCGCTATCCAGGATGTCGACAAATTCAAGGGATCGATGAAACGATCAAAATTGAGCGGGGAATATTCCAGGGCGATAGTTTTAGTCCCCTGTGGTTTTGTCTGGCCTTGAACCCTCTCAGCACTTTACTGGAGGGATCAGGGCTAGGCTACCAGCTGCGGAGAGGAGGTCAGGTAGTATCCCACCTGTTTTATATGGATGACCTGAAACTGTTTACCCCTAGCAAATTGCAACTAATAAAGTTACTGAAAGTAACTGAAACTTTCAGTAATTCTATTAAGATGGAATTTGGTATGGATAAATGTGCGGTCATGCATGTAAAACGAGGGGAGATAATGGAATCCGAGGGAATTCAACTTTCAGATTCCATTAACCTTAGATCGCTCTCCGCAGCAGAAACATACAGATACTTGGGTATGTCAGAGGCGTTAGGCATCAACGTGGCTGACATGAAGCAATCGTTAAAGGAGCGTTTCTTTGGCCGCCTGAAAAAAGTACTTCAAAGTCTTTTATCAGGTGGCAATAAAGTTCGCGCCTTTAACGGTTGGGTCATGCCAGTTTTGATGTACTCCTTTGGCATACTCAAGTGGACTCAGACAGAACTGGATGCCCTGGATAGGAAAGTTCGTACATTGCTGACCACAAATCGGATGCATCACCCTCGATCTTCGGTCATGAGGCTGTACATCCCACGGAAGTGTGGAGGTCGAGGCTTTTTGAATGTTAAGACTCTCCACAACCGTGAGGTGTGCAGTCTCAGAGAGTATTTTCTACATACCGATGAGGGAATGCACCGAGATGTGGTCTCAGTGGACAAAGGACTAACCCCGCTCGGTTTGGCTAAAGAGAACTGGCGCAAACCTGTAGTACTCAGTACCGACGACCGCAGGGAGGTATGGCAGAGCAAAGAGCTACATGGACGCTTTTATCGGGCACTTCATGGTCCCGATGTAGATTTTCTAGCGTCCGTGTCCTGGCTACGTTTCGGTGACCTTTTCGGGGAAACCGAAGGTTTTGCTTGTGCAATTATGGACGAAGTTATCATGACGAACAACTACCGGAAATATATTGTTAAGGATGGCACCGTTGACATCTGTCGGGCATGTCACTGTCCTGGTGAATCACTTAGACATATAATTTCTAGTTGTTCTCGTCTTGCTAACGGCGAGTACTTGCACAGGCATAACCAAGTGGCCAGGATCATCCATCAGCAACTTGCTCTAAAGTACAACCTTGTGGAATCTGAGGTGCCGTATTACAGGTATGTGCCCGACCCAGTTCTTGAAAATGACCATGTCACATTGTACTGGGATCGATCTATCATCACTGATAGGACTATTATCGCCAATAAGCCTGACATAGTGGTGATAGATCGATTAGAGCGCCGCACGATGATTGTTGATGTTACAATTCCGCATGACGAGAATCTCGTGAAAGCCGAGAAAGATAAACAAATTAAGTATCTTGACTTGGCACACGAGATTGTCGACATGTGGGATGTGGACTCTGCAATCATCGTGCCGATAGTTGTAACAGCCAATGGCCTCATTGCCAAGAGCCTCGACCACCATCTAAAGAGGCTCTCGTTAGGTGGCTGGATCAAGGGCCTGCTACAAAAAGCAGTAATCCTCGACACGGCACGTATAGTGAGGAGGTTCCTCTCTCTGGAGCCCTAACCACCGGTAGCTTGGACCCTGTGCCCGCTGCCGGTTGGTCTCTATTTTTTATATTTTTAAATGTATGTGTTTTTGTTTTTCACCTCTATATATATTTAAAAATGTAATTAATATGAAAGTATCAGAAATAAAGGAATAATAATAATAAATGTTTATTTCAGACTAAGTCCATAGATTGTTTTAATAGTATGTATCACTAAAAATAAATAAAAGAAGTTTATGCTTAGGCAGTGTGCAATCGCATCCAGTGCCGCAACATTGGCGAGTCCCAACGGTTAGCCAACACGCTCAGGATACCGTTCGAGCTGGTTCGCATCCGCTCTAGCAGAGAGGCACAACGCTTTCGTAAGATGGCATGAAAACCATCCACGTGTTGTTCCGCAAACATAGCTGAAGCGCTACAGTGGCGCGGCAGCCCAAATAACATCCTAAACGCGTTGTTATATTGTACTCTCAGGGTGTTGTAAGTGCGCTGCGTGTACTTCACCCACAGGCTGCAGGTGTAAAAGGATTGGCAGTAGGCCTTAAACAGGGTCACCTTTACCTGATCAGTACACCATGCAAACCTGCGGCTCAGCATGTTGCAGCGCACACATAGCGCCCTGCGCTCTCGCTCTAAATCTAGGTTATCAACTAAGTCCTCTGAAACCCAGTGACCCAGATACTTAAAGTGATCCACTTTCTTCAAAGTGGTACCGCAGAGGTGCAAAGGAGGAACACTTGAGTAAGTTTTATTACCAGCCTTAAACACCATCACTTCACTCTTCTTCGCATTGTATGTGAGTCCCTGAGCTTGTACATACTCTTCACAAATAAGTAGCAGTCTGCGCATGGCGCTGATCGATGGGCTCAGCAGCACCATATCATCTGCGTAACTGATGTTATTTACGCACACCCCATCTATATGACAGCCTATGTTGGTGCTGCTGAGCACACCGATCAACTTGTTTATGTATAAATTAAAGAGCCGAGGAGAGGTTACCCCCCCCTGCCTCACCCCACATCCCAAATTATATATAATATATATGTTTATAATTTATAATATGTAATAACTTAAATATTATAAATTATAAACAGTAAAATCTTAGTAATTTGTATGCCTCATCATCATCATCATCCTATCGCAGTCCACTGCTGGCCATAGGCCTCTTCAAGTCCATGCCACTGATCGCGATCCTCGGCTACTCTCATCCAGCTACTGCCAGCCACCTCGCGCAGGTCATCACTCCACCGAGCTTGAGGGCGTCCTACACTACGTTTACCAAGACGCGGTCTCCACTCAACAACACGTTTTCCCCAACGGTTGTCGGTTCTACGACTAATATGGCCAGCCCACTGCCACTTCAGCTTACTAATCCTATGAGCTATGTCGATAACTTTGGTTCTCTGTCGGATCACTTCATTTCTGATTTTATCCTTCAGAGAGACTCCGAGCATAGCCCTCTCCATTGCTCGCTGAGCGACTTTAAACTTGTGGACCAGCCCTACCGTAAGTGTCCACGTCTCGGCACCGTATGTTATGACGGGTAGAACGCACTGGCTGAAGACTTTAGTCTTTAGGCTCTGTGGAATAGATGACGAGAATACTCGACGTAATTTCCCAAATGCCGCCCAGCCCGCCAGCTGTATTCTTCTATTGGCCTCCCTCTCAAAGCTGTTCCTGAACAACTTCGAGTGTTGTCGTGTACCTTGGTTTTATCCAAGTTCATCCAGAGACCGATGCGTTGAGAAGCATCAGCTAGACTGTTCAGCATTTGGTTTAGATCCTGCAACGATTCGGCCATTATGACGATGTCGTCTGAAAATCTCAAGTGTGAGATGTATTCGCCGTTTATGTTTATGCCACGTCCTTTCCAGTCCAGCGTCTTAAACATATCCTTCAATGCATTTGAGAACAATTTGGAGGAAATAACGTCCCCTTGTCTCACACCTCGATGCAGGGGGATATGCTCAGACAGCTGGTTCTGTACTTGGACGGCCATAGTGGCGGTATCGTACAGACATCTCAACACTTGGATATATCGCCAATCGACTTGGCATCGTTGCAGGGATTCCAGAATGGACCAGGTTTCGATAGAGTCAAAGGCCTTCGCATAGTCCACAAACGCTAAGCACAGGGGCTGATTATACTCTTCAGACTTCTGTATAATCTGCCGCACTGTGTGAATGTGGTCTATGGTGCCATACCCTCCTCGAAACCCAGCCTGTTCCGGGGGTTGAAATTCGTCGAGCCGTCGCGAAGGACGATTTGTGATGACTCTTAAAAACAGCTTGTAGACGTGGCTTAGGAGCGAAATAGGTCGATAGTTCTTCAAAAGGGTCTTGTCACCCTTTTTGAAGAACAAAACGACGACGCTTCTACTCCACGCCTCTGGAGTTCTCCCATTAAAGAGAACAGAGTTGAAATTTTTCAGGAGCTCCTTTAGTACAGGTTTACCACCAGCTTTTAGGGGCTTTTCCATTTTTAAGCTGTTTAAGACCCAGCACAATTTCATCTAGGCTGATCTCTGGCAGGTCCTCAGTGAAGTGGCGGATCCCTGTGGCCCTGGAATCCTCATTTTCGGGGTCAGGTTGAGAAGCATGCGAAGCGTATAGCTGGCTGTAGAAGTCTTCAACTTCCGAAAGGACCTCCGGCCTTGAAACAACGACGTCCCCTCCTGTTGTAGTCAACTTCGTCAGGTGGCATCTCCCAAAACTCTGGACGAATACTTTCGACCCCCGGTTCTGCTCAATCGTCAAATCATCAATGTATGCCTAACATTTTTATTTTTGTTCTAGAGAAATTCTGTGACTACTGTGAGTCCGTGTTGATGCGGTTTGACGGTGCGAAGGTGGGAAGGAGATTTTTTTATTCTCAACCCTTATTTCCCATAACAATATAAAAATATATCAAAATTATCATCTAGAAAACTTGGCCAGGATCACGGTAGACGACACTGGATACATCTTTTAAACGTGCGAACACGGGGACTTTTGTGAATCTGTTTCTAGAACACAATAAAAAGTTTAGTAATTACTTTTACTGTTGTTGCAAAACGAGATCAGAAACTAATCCAGGCGCCTCACATTCCAACAATGAGCACACAACATACCGATGTCGGTCGTTGTGGTGATCTTTGAGGGAGGCCTGTGTCCAGCAGTGGACTTTATTCGGCCGAAGTGATGTGTAAGGCTCATATATTTTTTCGGCTCTGTCGGCTCATTGGGGAGTTTTGTCATAATCGCCACGCTTGGCAGACGGGTTGGCGATCGCAGTTGAGTCGTTAATGTAGTCGGGGTTCATGTTGTCTGTCGGGTCTGAGTGTTTGTGTGAGATTCATCATCATCATCATATCAGCCACAGGACGTCCACTGCTGAACAAAGGCCTCCCCCTTAGATTTCCACAACGAGCGGTCACATGCCGCTCTCATCCAACGACTCCCAGCGACCTTCACCAGATCGTCTGTCCACCTCGTTGGAGGTCGTCCCACGCTGCGTTTTCCGGTGCGCGGTCTCCATTCGAGAACCTTTGTGCCCCAACGGCCATCAGTTCTACGAGCAATGTGCCCTGCCCATTGCCACTTCAGTTTACTAATCCTTTCAGCTATGTCGACAACTTTAGTTCTTCTACGGATCTCCTCATTTCTGATTCGATCTCGTAGAGAAATACCAAGCATAGCTCTCTCCATAGCTCGCTGAGTGACCTTGAGCTTTCTTATGAGGCCCATTGTGAGTGACCACGTCTCTGTTCCATATGTCATCACTGGTAACACACACTGGTTAAAGACTTGCGTCTTGAGGCATTGCGGTATTGTTGACGAAAAGACGTTGCGAAGTTTCCCGAACGCTGCCCAGCCGAGTCGGATTCGACGATTGACCTCTTTCTCGAAGTTGGACCTACCTAACTGGACAGTTTGTCCTAGGTAGACATACTCGTCAACAACTTCGAGAACAGAGCTCCCAACGGATATTGGGGTGGGCACGACATGGACATTTGACATGACTTTTGTCTTGCCCATGTTCATTTTAAGGCCCACCTGTTGGGAAACTCTGTTGAGATCATCGAGCATTGTGCTGAGCTCTTGCAGCGATTCTGCCATGACTACGATGTCATCGGCAAATCGAAGGTGAGTGATATACTCGCCATTGATGTTAATGCCGAATCCTTTCCACTCCAGTAGCTTGAAGGCATCCTCCATTGCAGCGGTGAACAGTTTCGGGGAAATGACGTCCCCCTGTCTTACACCTCTCTGCAATGGAATTGCCCCCGTGCTCTGTTCATGTACTCGGACCGACATGGTGGCGTTTCTGTATAAGCACTTCAACACTTCAATGTACCGATAGTCAATCTGGCACCGCTGCAGAGATTGCAGCACTGCCCAGGTTTCGATCGAATCGAAGGCTTTCTCATAGTCCACAAACGCCAAGCATAGTGGCAGATTATACTCCTCGGTCTTCTGTATAACCTGCCGCAGCGTATGGATGTGGTCTATGGTACTGAAACCTTTTCGGAAACCGGCTTGTTCGGGAGGCTGGAAGTCATCAAACCTGCGCTCGAGACGATTCGTGATGACCCTTGAAAACAGCTTATAAACATGGCTCAGAAGTGAGATGGGTCTATAATTCTTCAATAGGGTGTTATCACCCTTTTTGAAGAAGAGCACCACCTCACCTCTGTTCCACGCTTCCGGCGTTGTGCCCTCGAGTAAGACGGAATTGAATAGCTTCTGAAGGACTTTAAGTACCGGTGTTCCACCCGCTTTCAGAAGCTCTGTCGTAATTCCGTCTCCACCCGGCGCCTTGTTATTTTCAAGCTGTTTCAAGGCCATCCTAATCTCGTACAGGCTGATGTCCGGGATATCCTCGGTATAGTGTCGGGTTAGTTTGGCTCGCGGGTCTTTGTCAGAGCCAATGGTAGGTATAGTAACCGAGGTGTATAACTGCCGGTAGAAGTTCTCAATCTCTCTCAAAACCTCTGGCTTAGTCGACGCTACACTGCCGTCCTCGGTCTTCAGCTTCATAATACGACTTTGCCCAATAGACTTGTCTCTTGCGAACACTTTGGAGCCTTGATTCCGCTCAATCGCCTCTTTAACACCGTTAGTGTTAAAGGTGCGGATATCGTGCCGCAAGGACTTCCATATCCGTCTATTGAGCAGTCGGTATGCTTCAGCATCATCGGAAGACTGCAGCGTCATGGCGCGTCTTTCTGCCATAAGGTCGAGAGTGTGATCGGAGAACTTTTTTGGTCTACCTTTACGGTGGGCTTTAAAGAACTTAGACCCAACCGTTTGGACAGTTTCTACAAACCTACCATTTAAATCGTCCACAGATACGCAATGTTCCAGGCACTCGAAGCGGTTTTGGAGTTCGAGTTGAAAGCTCTCGGGGTTTTGGATATGAGCACTAGAGGGCCGGAGCGTAGACCTCATCAGACGAGACCTCTCAACTTTGAGATTAATATTCAATGTGCCTCTTACCATTCGGTGATCACTACCGGTTTTCACCCTGTGGATCACAGAGACATCATTGAATATTTGTCTTTTATTGGTCATGATGAAGTCAATCTCATTCCTCGTGGAACCATCGGGACTCATCCAGGTCCACTTCCTGTGAGGCGGCTTTTGGAAAAAGGAGTTCATCATAAAGTTCACAATAAATGTGAGATTGATGTCTGTGAATTGTACCCATGACAAAGGAGAAGTCTGTATGGGAAATCGTTTAAAATATGCCCCCGCCATGTCCGCGCATGCGACCACACCGTGTTACATCCGACACGTAAATCGGACACATCTCAATCCGAATTGGAATCTAGGAATGAGTTCAACATGTGAACAATATGAAGCCACGACATTCTCCTGTAGCAACTTGTGCAAATAACCAGTGCTTTCAAATATGAAGATGGTTTCAACAAAAAAAAACTTCCAAGTCCACGAGATATTCCACTGCAGTGAACAAAAAGGTATTCGTACGACAAAGTGACATGCCGCCTCTGTACTAAATGACACGCAAATCCATTCGCCGTCGCGGCGAGATTCATTAACGTATTACATTCGTTCACACATCGAAACCAATTTGAATAATTTAAATTGGTAGTATAACTACTTAATTGGCAGCTTTATAAGCCTAGTGACCGCAAGGACCAGCCGAACGATAAGTGCTGAATTCGATTTCCAGGTCAGAAAAAATGTTATTCAATGTTCTGTTACAATAAACGCATTGGTAGCTGAGGCTCTCATAACCAATTGCACTTACTGATAGTTAAACAATCGGAAAGACAAAGCGGTCAGTCTATGGATGGGTGACCGTATAATGATAGAATTGATAATGTCCGTTCTTCGGAGGGCAAGTAAAGTCGTCTGTCACGGTCGTTTATTAGAATACAGTCCTTAAACCAAGCCTACGAATAGCACCAATCCATCTCATCCCGCGGGTGTCGTAAAAAGTACTATGGGATTGGCCAGAGGATGGGCAGCAGCATCCTTTGAGTACATTAACATCTCTACTGCGATCGCCAAGCGTGGCGATTTTGGCAAAAACGCCCTTATGAGCACACAACACTCCCACACCGGTCGTGATGGCGAGCTTTGGGGGAGATATGTATCCAACGCTGGCCTTTATTCGGCTGAAATGATGATTGCCCGCAGTGAATACGTGTAAGTATAAGGAAACACCTTAATCTGTGTGAATATACATTTATGTAGGGTCCTACAAAAGTATGGATCTTGATTTCAAGAAGATAATCAGTAGGGTTAGGTATCCCCGTAATAAAAAAAACAAGTTGTGATTCATATTTTTAAAATATATTTTTAGCACTTAAGAATCACAATTGTTATAAATAACACTACACGTGAAATTAACAATGATTATATTTAATTTATGTAGAATACACGATTAAATTATCACAAACATCAACTAGTTTGAGGAACAAGAATTCTACATGGAACTTCCTTCACCCCGGGGAAGGGCGAAGGGGTATCCTCCGGGACTCCTACCGGCTAAAACCACTGGAGCGGTCATCTTCGGCACCGAAGGGGGGCTCCAGGTCCTCGTAAGATCACACTAGAGCCGCCCATTGGTGCCACCACACCTTTAGGCACATCACGGAGGGGATGACTGTAAAGCGGTCACCCCCTCTAGCGGAGGGAAGGCGACTGTAAAAAGGTCGCCACCCCAGGCACTTCTCGGGGAGGGTTGTAAAGGATCCCCCCGCGCCTCGCTTTGCGCTGTGCTGCGCACACGGCGGCACGTGACCACGTGCGCGCCACCGTCTTCCCGGGGGTCACTCAGTGTGAGCACGCAGACTCCCCAATCTGCGCGCCCGTGAACCCCGAGGCCCCCCGCCATGTAGTGAAGGCAGGGGGCTAGTTTGAATAACCTAGCACTAATGACAATAAGTAGAACCACTTGAGAAATTAAAAGCCAATACACGGCAGAAATAACAATAATAAATGGAAGCAATAATAGTCTTAAAGTCCTTGAGCGACGCTCCGAGTGACACCCGACAACTGAGAGGAGTGGAGACACTCAGCCAGGCTTAAAATTTATATTAAAATCTAAGCAACTTGCGCTAAGGGCGCCCCCTGCGGGACGCGGGCCTCGGCTTATAGCGTTGCTGGGGATGCTGAATAAGCTGGGGACAGCTGGATCGGTATTATTTGAAATATATCAGGGGACATTTAAACACGACATTTGTACAGGCTCGGCACGGGCCGGCGCGAGCAAGAGATGGGGGTGTGAGAGAAGAGGGGGTGCGCGCCCTCCTTTTATAGCCGATTAATTTATTAAATTGGTCCTTCCTTACAATATTATATTTAATAATAAATTAACGAAGTTGCAATTCTAGCCTCTAGAAAATAATACATTTCACTATTTAGTTACGAAAACGAATATGAAACTTATAATAAAGAATATGCGCCGCTAAATATATAAATATGAATGGAGATAGAGTTCCATTTTATGCTCAAATTGAAATAAATTGAATTTATAACTTCCTTTTCAATAACGCGATCCCTATAACCTACTGATTCATTATTAGCCAGAGGATGTCCACTGGTGGACAAAGACATACCCAAGGATTTCTAAAACTGAGTCATCAGGAAAGTTTTGAGGCAACCAATAAAATGAAGAAAATGTTTGTACAAGTAGTTTGATTTCCTTCTACATCAATCATAGCAACAATATTTTTCAATTTACCCAAAAGCTGATACAATCTTGCATTTCAGAAAGGGCACATTACTGTAATGGAAGGTTTTCACGATTCACAATTGAATTGGGCCTTTATAATTATAGGTACCAGTTAAATGTATTGTAACATTATTTTGTGGCGTATTTTGTGTGGTAAGGTTCCTTTTGGGACCTCCGAAGCTTTATCCCTTCGGCTTAACCTATGTGGAAATCTTGTTAAATATAATTTTGGCAAGTGTTACAAAATATTTGGAATAAGTTATTTTTGTAAATAGTCGTCGTTTTTAGGTAGTTCTTTGCGTTGCTTTGCATGGCAGCCTTGTATCAAAACATTGTCAAAATATATATTGACCTGACCTGAGGAGTTTTTTTAACCCTTTTTGTTCATCATTATCATATCGGCCATACAACGTCCTCTACTGAACAAAGGCCTCTCCCATAGATTCCCACAACTGTGTCATCAAATTGGGGGGAATATGCCAGTACTCACCACGCTTGGCAGGCGAGATGGTGAGCGCAGAATGGCTACACTTCCACAGAAAGGACGCTGCTGCCCATCCCTCTGGTTTAGAGTCCCTTAGACGGAGTGGTGCTATATTCTTAATCCGGACACCACACGGATTTTTTTTTTCATAATATGCAACTGTGCAATGGACAGTTAAACTCGTGCAGTACAACTTATTTCTGCCCTGGTCCCAAATTACTATGGTTCGGCGCAATATGTTAGAGATATCGCAAAGGTCTTGACTTAAGGCTTTTAAAGTCGGCCGCCTGCCTGACACCTGCCCTCCTTGGGTGTGCTAGTATTGGAATCAAGTAACTCAAAAGGGTCAGTGGAACGCATTGGGTTCAAAACACCCTTAGTCTTCTTCGACGGGGGATGAGATAGGGTAGTCCTATACGTGACCGGAGCTGCACGGTTGGCAGTATAAGAGTACTTAAAAGAATAAATTTGGAGTAGCAGTCGATGCGCGCATTGGTTAACATAGCTTTTGTTCCGCTCAGTGATTAAATATGACAAATTGTGTAAATTACCAAAATATCGACATAAAAGTATACCACTGATAGAAGACCCTGTGAGGATTTAATTCCAGAAATTGTAATTCACATCTGCGAATAAAAACCAGTGGAAATTTATAAAAGTTCTAATTTTAAATTATAAACACAGGCGCGTGAGTCCGATCCTGGTCGATCGGATCGGGCAAGATATCTCTCTGCCAGCAGTAGTGTCGGCTATGTTGGCAGAGCACGAAAATTGGAATGCAGTGGTCTCCTTCTGTGAGAGCGTCATGCTCCAGAAGGAGGCCGCAGAGCGGGATCGGGAGAGGGCCGATCCCGCTCGAAGAAGGAGAAGACGGCGCCGGGGTAACAACCGCCCTGGCGCCTAATTCCCATACGCCTGAAACCCCCTGCCGTTACTATAAGGCGGGGGACCTCTGGGTTCGCGGGTGCGTAGATTGGGGAATCTGCGTGCCCACACCAAGCGACCCAAGAGAACACGGTAGCACGCACGTGGTCACGCGCTGCCGTGGGACGCTTTAGGGGATCCTTTACAATCCCCCTGGGGGGGTGACCACTTTACAGTCACCCTCTCCGAGATGTGCCTATAGGCGTGGCACCAGCGGGCGGCTCTAGTGTGATCATACGAGGACCTGGAGCCTCCCTTAGGTGCCGAAGATGACCGCCCCAGTAGTTTTAGCTGGTAGGAGTCCGGCATACCCCTTCGCCCTTCCCCGGGGCGAAGGAAGTTCATGAAGAATTTCCACTGGGCACGAATAAAAAAAAAAGGCGCGTGAGTCATCGTACGGTGGCGGTTATTTAACCCTGCTTCTACGATTCGATAGACGGTCATCGCAGCTGATTGATCACATCGGATATCCACATCGCTTAATAGCAAGTTTTAAAACCCTAATGAATCGCCCAGCATGCAATGAACAAACAAACAAACAATACGCTGGAGAGATTTTAAAATGCACAAGTTGTTCGGCTACATATCATTATGCATGCCTTAATATGACATCTGCCTACTATTTAGGGCATAACTTTGAACTCCAAAAGTCCTGATGTATCGTACGCAACGGGATCGGCGGCCCGGCGACACAAATCCTATAGATTCTGTAAGGATAGCTTAGGTAAACTTACCAGCGCAACGTGCGGATGCAGATTTAGGGCGAGGGTCACATGTAAGCCTTTCAAGGTCAGGTGTAGGTAGGGATTTAGGGTTCCCCTAAGTGGACTAAATCCAATAAACTATAATTAAAACAACAAGGGCTAAGGGGTATTCAAGAATGTATACTTGTCCACTGGACCCAGCGCCACATATCACCGGGTTTTCACACCACGTTTCACCAATACATTTCCCGGAAACTATTTCTGTTCAAATATTGTCACTATCCCGTGGGTTATGTATGCGCAACGAGAACTTCGCGAGAAGAATATTTAATTTCAACTACCAACGCGGGCGCAATAACCAAACGGATGTACTGTCGACCGCACTCAATACGTTCCAACTTACAACTCTTCGACCCGCGGTGACGATACTCAGCCCGGCCGGCCAACAGTAATCAAAAGTTGCGGGTATATTTTAACAAAAGTAGGATAATATTACCTACATCTAAATTATATTAAATACTACAATGTATTCCGAACACCTGGCGTTGCCCAGATTGCTAAAATATCACTCGCCGCTTTAGAAATGATAATACCCCTGTCCGAAGATCATTTCTAAATGATACGACCATGTCAATCGATGAACCACAATACGAAGCAAACATTAACACAAATATAAATGCTGAGGGTAAAATTCCCAATGAAAATAGCCAACACCCTACCAAAACACTATTAAACTTAATGTTAGAATATAACTATTAACTTCACTCATTCACCTCATTTCTGGGCTATGTACAATGGTATTTTCTTTTAGTTTTAGCCAGGAATTCTTGTAATTATAGAAAAATGTTTTTGATGATCTCGGTATATGCACTTACCCATCCCTGATTTTAACGTCGATAGCAGCCAAGTTACTTTGCTTCCCCTGCCTCCCCATCAAGCTGTCTCGAGGGGGAATGAACGTGAGCAAGATTTTCATAAATTTATTTATGTCCTTACTACAATTCCCGCGGGTGGTAGCCAAAGATGCGTCTCTAAAGTCACAATGTACGTGTATTGCGAATCCGGTGTTTCCGACTTCCAATACAAATGCAAAGCAGATAGTATTTGGTTATCCTACGCGATCTAAATCAAGTCCCGCCATCTCATAAATATATCTTATGTTATCTGTACAGTGTTTTGTGAGGTTCCCGCTAAAGACCAGATTGCCGGAAAACACAATGCCCATTTCTTTTTATGTCCTTTTTTCTAATCACTAGTTTATTACTCAGCTCCTTGCTCTCGAACAGTGTGTGCCGGCTAAGTATAGCACCTTATCCCTTCCATTGGGTGTCGGAAAAGGCGACTATGGGATTCGAGAACATTTACAACTCAACTGCGATCGCCAACCCGTCTGCCTAGCGTGGCGATTATGGAAAAACCCCCAAATGAGCCCACAACACACCCATATCGGTCGTTGTGGTGATCTTTGGGGGAGGCCTGTGTCCAGCAGTGAACTTCGTTCGGCTGAAGTGATGATATACTATAAGCTGTTGTTATTTTTCTAATTTTTATTCAGGAAAATACTGCATAACGAGTTACATAAGATCTGATAGGACAAACTCTAAGCAGGATTCCATATTTATCTTGTTCAAGTGTCACATCGCCCAGTGTTCACCATGGAATTTCCCCTTTAATATTATGGTAATTGCATATGGGGCTCATGTTCCACGGCTTATTATGTTGGTACGGTGTTACGACGGACAGAGCCAGTAGCGTTAATTGTTCGCAAATGATCTGTGAGGTTAAGCAGTCAGGTCAGTGTATGGATGGATGACCTTATAGTGGTATTTGAAATAAACGTCTCTGTGCTTCGAAAGCCAAGTAAAATCATCAGTCTCGGTTGATGTCATTAGACAGCAGACGTTAAGCCAAGTCGGAGGCCATTGGGCGACTTGGATAACTGACGCAATATTGGACACCAACCAAATGAAAGAGGGAAGATGGAAGTAGTGACGAGTTTACTGGTTGTCCATTGGTGAGAGTAGTTGGATCATTAACCTTAATCCTAATTTAGTGCTGGCAATCGAGAAGTTTAAAATTCGAACCTCAACAGTTGCACTTTTGACGAGAGGCAATCGCAGTGAGTCGTTAATTACTCGAAGGGTCCTGCTGCCCATCCTCCGACTTCTGTAGTCACCTTCTACGACACTCATGACCCACG
This sequence comes from Diloba caeruleocephala, assembly GCA_947459985.1. NCBI lineage: Eukaryota > Metazoa > Arthropoda > Insecta > Lepidoptera > Noctuidae > Diloba > Diloba caeruleocephala. The sequence goes on from OX381625.1 coordinate 21,334,022, forward strand.
ACTTCAGTTTGCCAATAAAACTTACAGCGATCACCAATTCCAATGACGGCACGGTCGGTGCAGTGGCTGATACAGTCGGCTGCTGCGCACCGGGTCGTGGGTTCGATTTCCGCACAGAACAAATATTTGTACGATCTGCAGGTAAATTAAATAATATTCGTAATGGGTAACTCCACAGAAATAGGAAATAAGGAGAGGTGGTACGGGGGCGTAACCGCGCCACCGCGATATGCCCAGTTTGATCCATCCAGAAAAAATGGCCGTTTTATAACATCAGTTGAGATTTGATCGCGTAAGTGAAACTTTGTTAATATGTCGTGTTGTTCGGGGATAATATGCAAATACCGGAGCGAAAATAATAACTTCATCAAGGAAGGAATCTTAAACAGTATACAAGTGAGGGAATTTTCTTGTATTTGTCTATAAAAGTTTTCTTTATTATGTTACATTTGGATTGATGGAGCGGAACGACATTATTATTTTTGTACAGAATACAATGCTTCTTATCTACCACTTTTAACTAGCAATCGGTGAATAACAAACGCAGTGAATAGAACAGCGAATGGTACTCCCAATAAACATACGCGTTGCGTGGTACGGCTGCTGTGTGCAGTCCGTACGCTCGGCATGATTGGCCTACAAAGTCGTGGGTGTGTTTTAGTATGAGTAACCAATTATAATGTTGTGTTTATTGTGTGCCTTTATGAAGAATGGTAGTCGGAAAATGGATTTCTAGGCTCGCATACATTTTGATCTACATGACATATCTCCTATCTTCCAATATCTTTGGGTAACTCACATACCGCTCACAACTTTAAAAATAAAACGACAGACGGACCTGACGAGTTTGAGTTTCCTTATTGCCATTCGGCTACAGATCCTCAAAAACGGGAACATAATTTACATAGAGGAAGCTACTATTTCCTTTCCATTATTTGATTAGGATACGCACGCTTTTCATTCCCTTAAGAGGTGCGGATGTCAGATAGCGCTAAAAGAAATTCGCTATTTAACGAAATAATATGGTATATACATAGCTATAAGAATACTGGAAGAGCATTTCACTAAGGACGAAAATAAACCACGCGTCTTTGATTGTGTTTTATTAATTGTATTGAGCATAGAATATAATGGTGACATCCCACACACTCATCAGTCTGAATATGGGCCTCACAATGAGCAGTCTTAGGGGATATTGCCAAAACCACCACACCTGGCAGACGGATTGCTGATCGCAGTATATAGTTTTTAGCACCCACCGCTAGCACAGGAAGAATGCTGTTCATCCTCTTGATATCAACTTTAGTCACCTTTTACGACATCCATGAGTGGAGTGGTCGGTTCTTTGTCGGGAACCGCACGGTACCTTGCCAGGAAGTGGGAAACACACGACTCTAATTAGGATCAATGACTCAATATTCCAAATTTATAACAATTTGGTAATAGATAGCATTTATAGCATTTTTTAGTGAACACAGCAATCTTATAAAAATATAAAATGGGATATACTGTGTCAATTTACTTTATAAAAAAATTCAACACCGAAAATACCATAGCTGAATAATAAAATGGAAAAAGGTAAATAGGCACTAGGGGCAATCATGGGTTCACAGACAATGCAGGCCTTTTTTATATTTTTTTATTGATGTCCAGTGGAAATTCTACATGGAACTTCCTTCGACCCGGGGAAGGGCGAAGGGGTATGCCGGACTCCTACCGGCTAAAACCACTGGAGCGGTCATCTTCGGCACCGAAGGGGGGCTCCAGGTCCTCGTAAGATCACACTGGAGCCGCCCATTGCTGCCACGCCTTTAGGCACATCTCGGAGAGGATGACTGTAAAGCGGTCACCCCCTCTAGCGGAGAGCAGGCGACTGTAAAAAGGCCGCCCCCCAGGCACCTCTCGGGGAGGTCTGTAAAGGATCCCCCCAAGTTTCGCTGTACGCTGTGCTACGAACACGGCGGCACGTGACCACGTGCGCGCCACCGTCTTCCCGGGGAGACAATGCAGGCCTGCGGTGTAAGTACGACGTATCCCCGCTGTCAAAGACCTTTTTTTTCTTGGTGCACAGTGGAAATACTTCATGAACTTGGCCTGAGAAAGGGCGTGGCACTAATGGGCGGCTCCAGTGTGATTGTGTCGAGGACCTGGAACTCTCTTCTTTGCCGAAAATGACCGCTCCGGTGGTTTCAGCCGATAGGAGGAAGGACGGACGAAGCAGATGACGTATTTCCATCGTGTAAAATAAAAAGGCTAAGGTGTGGTCGGGTGGTCTGCCAACACCACCAACATAAATCCTTAGGTTGAATTGCAATGAAATATTCGGATAAACATTTTTATCTATACAAATAAATAAAATTGGAGTGTCTGTTTGTAATGTCAAATAACAGCTTTTTTTTTGTCTGTCTGTTTGTTCCGGGTAATCTCCGAAACGGATGGACCGATTTTGACGGGACTTTCACTGGCGGATAGCTGATCTTATAAGGAGTAACTTGGTTACTTTTATTTTAGAAAAATCATTAGGGTTCCGCGCAAAAAAATCCTTGAAATCCAATATATGTATTATATGTCAAGTATCTATGTCGCAGTACTCTAAATTTCTTTTAAATTAAACGCGGGTGAAACCGCGTGTCCCAGCTAGTTATAAATAAAAATATCGATTTAGGCAGGTCCCTATATGGTAATTTTTTGGTAGTTTAATTGGTACATTTCTACTTACAGGGATAATCCCTGAAATTATTATCCTTAAATCAAATTTGCTCCCCCACATACTCCGCAATAATTTAGAGATAACACAAAAAAGAAAAAAGAACACCTTCTTTCCAATTATTTTAGAACAGGAGGCATTTACGCTTGCCAATTTTCAAGCTCGTAGGATATGTAAATATTTACAAATTGAACCAGTGGCTTACATAGTAGAAGGAGTCACCTTTAGTTTTTAGTTAGTTAGTTAATAGTGACGATAATAAGGTGTTATTGCGGCATTTACGCCAAAGTCGTTTGGTATCGGTGATGCGCTTGACCTTCATGCAATCGCAATCACTGCACCACCTCCTCGTCTCTCTCGTCGGGCTCCTCGCATACGTTTCAGGGAAATGTGGTTGCTTAACCGGACATTTCTGGCGAAGCCAAAAGAGGCCTCCAGCCAGGCTTAAATTTAATATCAAAAACTAAGCAACTTTCGCTAAGGGCGCCCCCTGCGGGACACGGACCTCGGCTTAGGGCGTTGCTGGGGATAACAAGCTATTGTTTTGGGGACAACTGGATCGGTATTATTTAAAATTTATTAAGGGACATTTAAAGATACAGGCTCGGCACGGGCCGGCGCGAGCAAGAGACGGGAGGGAGAAGTGCTAACTTGAACGGGAAGATGACGCGGTGATAGGCCTCCGCGACGTCGGTGATATCTCCTCGTCTCACACGGCTCGGACTTTTATATAGTCCGTTTTTTTTTGTACTGATAATTTAGCGGTTGTGAACCCGGTACGTAGTACCCTGGAAATTGATGTCCAGCGTGTCTTCATCACCGCACGGTCACCATCACCGTGACCTTCACCAGCTTCGGGGGCTGAGCCAGGAGAGTGCGCCTACCTACCTTAGGCAGTGAAAAAGGATTAGTGATGGGCATACGAACACAACCTTATTTGTTCTTTATCATCATTTCGGCCGAATAAAGTCCACTGCTGGACACAGGCCTCCCCAAAGATCACCACAACGACAGATATGGGTGTGTTGTGGGCTCATTGGGGGGTTTTGCCATAATCGCCACGCTTGGCAGACGGGTTGGCGATCGCAGCTGAGTTGTTTAATGTACTCGAAGGACGCTGCTGCCCATCCTCCGGCTAATCCCTTAGTTGACTTTTATGACACCCATGGGAGGAGATGGGGTGGTGGCATTCTGAGCCGGACCACACGGCTATTTATAATTGTTCTTTATATTTTATTTAATACATTTTGTTATTATTATACTTTCGAAAACGTTGGCCTACATTAGGATTTCTCCTGTGTCGTGGGTGCGTTTACAGACAACACCGGAACAACTACCTGCAGATCGTACAAATATTTGTTCCTTGCGGGAATCGAACTCGCGACCCGGAGCGCAGCAGTCGACTGTATCAACCACTGCACCAATGTTGTTGAATCTTTCATTTAACACCCGCTTCTACGTAACAACTTAATGTATCCTAACCAACAAAGGCTGTGTACTTAAATGTTCTATATCTTTATCTGAACATTAATAGAACCGTAGACTTCGCTACTGGCATCTTAAGAAATACTAATCCAATTTGTATAGGGCTTTCAGATGGCTTTTGACTGGGAATATTTAATTTTTATTTCAACTCAATCGGATTAGATGATGTAGCGTGTGGTTCCCCACAACGGATAGAGCTCCCTTCTGCACCTTTTTTGTTTTATTGGTGTCCAGTGGAAATTCTTCATGAACTTCCTTCGCCCCGGGGAAAGGCGAAGGGGTATGTCGGATTCCTACCGGCCAAAACCACTGGAGCGGTCATCTTCGGCACCTAAGGGAGGCTCCAGGTCCTCGTATGATCACACTAGAGCCGCCCACTGGTGCCACGCCTACAGGCACATCTCGGAGAGGGTGACTGTAAAGCGGTCACCCCCCCGGGGGGATTGTAAAGGATCCCCCAAAGCGTATGAGTGTCGGAAAAGGCGACTAAGGGTTTGATATCAAGAGGATGTTAGCAGCATTCCCCCGTGTGCTAATAACGACACATTGCGATCACCAATTCACGTGCTTGGTGATTATGGCAGTATCACCTTTGAACGCTCATTATAATGATCATTGGGAGGCTAATGTCCAGTAGTGGACGCGTACAACCTGATGAGTGTAATATGCATAACTCTGAGTTCAGAATATTATTTGTTGGAGTTTACTCCTTAAAATCGATCTATATACTCGTATAGGGCCCCAGTAAGAAAAAATTATGAGAAACTGTTATCACATCGAAAAACATTTTGCAGTGATACAATACAAACAATGCAGATAATATGTGTTTTCAGGGATGTCGCACTTGCAGATAATAATAACGCCACAAGTCTCTATCGTCAACATAGTCTTTGATTTTATAATAATCGTTTATTTTTATAGTAAAACCAGAAGTTATTAAAATGAGTGTCACGTTAACCCGCCGCTGTTTATTAACTACATTACCGTGCATGAGTGGCGATGTAATTACACGGGTACAGCAAGCAAACACATTGTATATTATACGAATATCTTAACTATTTAGAATTTTTTATAATTATAATATTACTGTGGTGTAAATTTATCTACAAAAATACAGTAATTAAACACTATAAATGTCAATTCACATTAAGACATATAAAAAAATCCTGATTAATTTGATTATATTATTAGGTGTTAAAATGCAGAGGATTTTAGGAGTAGAAAAGGTACTTTTGCAAATTTATACTTAGGAAAAGTAAAGTAAAATATTTCAAAATACCATTATTTCTATTCATTTATTTACATCTTCCCTAAAACAAAACTATGGTACGGGTAATAAAATAATCATAATTGCATTAAAATCATTAATTGAATAATGATGTATTGAAATTAACTAATTGAATAATTAACATATTACTTTAGTGAAAAAATAGCCATAAAAATACAGTAATTAAATACTACAAATGTCAATCGCATAAAAATACATTAAATTTAACGTTCTTATGATGAACGTTGCCATAACAGAAAAATCTCCCCAGAATTTATATTGGGAAAAGGTGTTGTCTTCTACTGGCAGCCCGAATAACTTTAACAAACGGTTTTTTATGCAATGAAACAACGCTCTGATTTTAACGAACGTTAAACATCGTACGTAATCTGTAATATTTAACGTCCGTATGTTACGTTAACCAGTCGTTTGAAACAACCCGCCCTAAGTCACTCTTACTCAGGCCAGTTCTTGCTGACTGATCTTTAATCATCAAGACCAATTTTCTCCGTATCTACTGGACCGATTAAGATGAAATTTGGTACACATATGGATTTCTGTATCCCAAACACGGATATGAAACGTAAATATATTAATATTGAATATGACCCCCATTTTACTATTACTACTTTTGGGGGTTAAATAGAAAATTTTAGAATAATGTTTTGCAAACTGTACCGTAGAATGTATTAAATGAAAGGGCTTAATATAAAAGATTAAATATATTAAATTTTATAATTTTAAAATTAATAGGTTTGAAGTTATTTAAGAAAATGGGTGAAAATTGACCATTCTGCCCCTTATCTCCGAAACTACAGAAATTATGAAAAAAATATTAAATAGCTCTTTAGTTATAGATTACAGGAAAACCAGGATTATAAAAGTCGTATAGTCTTAAAATAACATGGTAAATCTTTGCAACTGGAATGTATCGGAGAACATGTCAATACAATACACTTGTTCTCGATTACTCTTGTCTTCGATCGTGTACCAGAGAGGGGCCTCTCTAGTACCTACTGTTCCTGTGTCGTGAACACAGTTTGCAGACATACATTCCACATGTACCACCACCCAGACACGGAACAACTGCATGTTAGCCATAAAAATATTTGTACCGTGTGGGAATCGAACCCGCAACCCGTGCCGCAGAAAGGTAATCATAAAGCCTCTCCACCAAATGTGCCGTAGATACTGCTAGGGAAGCCCACAAATACCGATCTAATATGAGGAAGCCATTATCCTAAAGACATAATTTTTTACTGTTCCCTCAAACTGCGGAATTGAAGTTCTTCTTATTTTATTTGAGACATCCTACTCTCAATTCACAACGCATTGGAGTAACGGCTGGTTTCTAGACTCGGCTTTATCTCAACAACGTATTTACCTATTTGGGCACAATAACTAGTGAAATTATAAGACATAAGAGCCAAATAACTAATGTATCGAGGTGAGGAGCGCAGTGTGGTGCCACGCAGGACTAGTTTTCGGTAGCATTGCGCGTGTCGCTTAGCAGGCGAATGACCAGCTTGCCGGGGGAGCGGTCCTTGCCGGGGGAGCGGTCCAGCCGGGGGAGCGGTCCAGCCGGGGGAGCGGTCCAGCCAGGGGAGCGGTCCAGCCGGGGGAGTGGTCCAGCCGGGGGAGCGGCCCTGCCGGGGGAGCGGTCCTTGCTGGGGGAGCGGTCCTGCCAGGGGAGCGGTCCAATGCAGAAAAGCGTACAACTCACCCCGGGCTAGAGGTAAGAAGAAGGACACCGTGGGGTTTTAGCCGGCTTGATCCTGGCATGCCCCTCCGCCCTTCCCAAGGCGGAGGAAATCCAAGAGGATTTCCCCACGTTAAAAAAAAAGGCGAATGACCAGCTTGTCTGGTCACAAATTTAGGTCTGGTCAGAATACCACCACCCCATCTCCTCCCATGGGTGTCATAAAAGTCGACTAAGGGATTAGCCGGAGGATGGGCAGCAGCGTCCTTCGAGTACATTAACAATTCAACTGCGATCGCCAACCCGCCTGCCAAGCGTGGTGATTATGGCAAAACCCCCCAATAAGCCCACAGCACATCCATATCGGTCAATTTGGTGATCTTTGGGGGAGGCCTGTGTCCAGCAGTGGACCTCATTCCGCCGAAATGATGAGATCTTCTATAATAAGCCCTTTCATTTAATACGTTACCCGGTACAGTTTGCAAAACTTTATTCTTAAATTTTCTATATTACCCCCCAAAAGTGGCCCCCATATTCAAAAATTATATATTTACGTTACACGTCTGTATTTAGGTTACAGAAATCCATATGTGTACCCAATGTCAACTTAATCGGTCCCGTAGATTCGGAGCAAATTGACTGTGACAGACGGACAGACAGACACACGGGTGATCCTATAAAGGTTCCGCCGTTTTTACCTTCGGACGTTCGGAACCCTAAAAATCTTTAATGTTTTTTATGATTGCTTAACGAAACTATTGTATAAGTTATAATAAAACATTTTTAAACCGATTACATGGCATATATTAATCACGTATCGTTATTTTATACCGAATATGTTCAAACCAAAGATATAGTATTATACGTACATGATAGAGCCTATTAAGTTGAACAAAATTCCATTATAATATACGTGTGATCCTAATGTAAGTAATACGTGTGATAAAAAGAGAAAGCACTAACCGTTCGTGCACGTCTTGAAACGTTGCGCGCCTACAGCTATATTTACCTGAAACCATCTGGTTAACACGCGACGCTAACAGGTTTAACAGGAAGTGGATTGTTACTTTAGTACGAAACGGTGTCATTCGATTATTTTGCTGTAACCAAAGCTCTATGGACATCTCTTTCTTTAATATGATGTTGCGCATGTGCTCGTAAGAGGTAGAAATAGATTTTTTGTTTATGCTTAATACTTTTGTCTATAGTTACTTGATCTTAGGTTCAAACGGTACGAAGATGACACTTTCACCACCTTGCCTCACAATTGCCCTGTATTCTTAAGACACCTTATTTCAATACACAGTAAAATTCAGTTCTTACGTACGCTCCCGCTGTTCTCCTGGCCCCACAAGTACCATTTTAAATCCGACGAGCGTTTAATTTCAGTAATCTTAATTGAACAGCGGACGGAGCAATTAATCTCTTTATTGGTGTCTGTCTCTGATGATAACGTTACGATGACACCCCTCATACAGCTTTCAATTTTGTATGAACCTGTGCAAGAGGGATGGGCTCTATTAGAGAATAATTATTGCATTAATGTTCTTTGACGATCCCAGTGCTGCAGAACCAAAATTCACGGTCTGCAGCGCAGAGTGGCTATCCGGATCGCACGAGGATACCGGACAGTATCCTACAATGCGGCATCTCTCCTGGCGCGTTTTCCGCCTTTCGCCATCCTGGCGGAGATGGATGCGTGGGTCTATGATCAGTAGTGCAATTCTGTAAGCTCAAACATCCATACATCCTTGAATACAGAATTGAAATAACGGTGAAAAACCAATTTGGTATTCGCCAAGACCTGGTTGAATGCCATTGACGGCACGGTTGGTGCAGTGGTTGTTACAGGCGGCTGCTGCGCTCCGGGTCGTGGGTTAGATTCCCGCACGGAACAAATGTTTGTATGATCTGCAGGTAGTTTTTCCGGGTCTGGGTGTATTGTATGTGGAATTCATGTCTGTAAACGCACCCACGACACAAAAGAAATCCTAGTGTGGCAACGATTTTTTAAAAAGAAAGAGAATCAAAATAACGGTGTAAAACCAATTCAGTATTCGCTAAGACATGATTGAAGCTATTCAAGGACAGGTTACAAAAGGCAAGCCACGGGGGTCTTAGCGTATACCAAATTGGATTATCACCGTTATTTCAATTCTGTATTAAATGATGTATGGATGTTTGAGCTTAGAGAATTGCACCCCAGACACGCTCCCTCCGCCACACTGCACAGGGGTTCCAACTGAAAACATTACTGGGTGCGTCGCGCCCAGCAAATGCTGAGTTGGTGGCCTTTTCAGCGTGGGCGTGCTTGACAGCACTTTGTTTAGGTATTTAGTGTAAGATACATTGTTTTTCTTTCTTTTAATTTTATTTTGTTTTATAATAAAACACTTTTAAACGGATTCTATCGCGTATATTTTAGATTTTTGTTTTTCCTGACGTTTCGAACACTTTGTCATTCGGCCGAAATGATGAAACCTACATAAATCAATATGGGAGCACGTGGGCACAATAGAGTAAAACAAGTCTCAAAGTTTATATAGGTACAAAATCAATTTATATAGGTACCTGTCATATCAATCAAACAACAATAACACTTTGAATCAAATTCGGGGCCGTTTTGCATATTAATGGACGAAAATTCAATTCACACTTTATCGAAAATTTCATTAATAATACTAACCTTTTCTTTACCATACTCTTCATGAAAAAGCTTCGCATTTAAGTCTAGATGCTAAGATATTACCTTTAATAATTTATCTATTAATAAATTAAATGAACTCTACCATACTCCACATACATACAGCTGGAGATATACGTTGTGGAATCTGAGGTAACCTTGTGTTAGCACTGTGTTAGTACTTGTGGCCCCTACTACTTTTGCTTTTGGTGCAGTGGCTGATACAGTCGGCTGCTGCGCTCTAGGTCGTGGGTTCGATTCCCGCACTGAACAAATATTTGTATGATCTGCAGGTAGTTGTTCCGGGTCTGGGTGTATTGTGTGTGGAATTCATGTCTGTAAACGCACCCACGACATAGGAGAACTCCTAGTGTGGGGCAACGTTTTTATTTAAAAAGCAAAAAATAAACACTGTGAGTCAAACGCGCATTCTAGATCTTGTTAGAAATTCATTCTGCGTAATACCATAATATAGGTCCGCACATTTAGGCTGAGAGGTGGCAATATTTGGACAGCAACCAAAATCAGTGACGTTCGACAGATAGAGATCTTGGTACAGGTGGCGAATATTTATAGTATAGGGAACAAGGTGTGGTGTTCCTCCATAGAAAAGGGAGGATGCTCCAGCCAGGCGGGTGGTATGCCTGGCGGGCCGAAGTCGAACTGTTGATGTTGGGCGACTGTATATATGCAGCGTTGTGCGATTACTTTACATGTGTGATTCAGGATCTTTGACGTCATCGGAGAGTTGCAATTAATGTTCAAGCAGATGTCGCTGTAAGTTGTAGTTTATATAGTGACGATATAGGGTGTCGCCACACTAGTAAGGACTGAAAAAGAGGTCGTCTACACGTTAGCGGGATACTTCACTACCCTTAATAACGGTAATAAAGCCTGTGAGAAAAGGGCTTTTATTCGCTTCGGGTGCCATTGCATTTAAATCAACCTCTGATTATCTATTCTAGATCCGGATTTCATCGACAGGAAGTGTTACTCCAGTTCTTCTCGGAAGTTTGTTTTCAAAGTATTATTCTCTTCCTTTACATCATATTTTATGCTTCGGGAAACATCTCTTTATACTTCATCATCATCATCATCATCATTTCGGCCTAATGAAGTCCACTGTTGGACACATGCCTCCCCCAAAGATCATCACAACCACCGATATGGATGTGTTTTGAGCTGATTGGGGGGTTTTGCCATAATCGCCACGCTTGGCAGGCGGGTTGGCGATCGCAGTTGAGTTGTTAATGTACTCGAAGGACGCTGCTGCCCATCCTCCGACTAATCCCTTAATCGACTTTTACGACACCCATGGGGGGAGATGGGGTGGTGGCATTCTGAGCCGGCACCACACGGCAAATCTTCTTTATACTTACTCAACAATAATTCGTAGGAATATTTTTTTTCATCACGATGAAATACCACTGTCACTTAACCTGGGATAAAACGGCGGTTTGCCCGAGCCCCCCACCAGAGCAGCAGCAGGGTGCTCAGAGGTGTGACAGCTATCCTGGCAGCTCATGTTTTTAGCCAGTAGGTGTCCTGCATATTCCTCCACTCTTCCCTGGGGGGGAGGTACATGCCTTATATACTAAGTAAATTGGGGTTTTGATACCCAGCTACCGGGGCGGTTGTTACCCCTGCTCTCCCCATCTTTATATGTTTACCTACCCATGTGTTAGTCAATATTTTTTCTTTATAGGTTATAAAGGATTATTTTATGTTGGTTGAGGTATTTTTGTGTTGTGACGTTTCTTTCTTTATCTCTTCTTTCTATCATGGTTTCGTAGGCTATAAATAGGTAGCTCTGCTTACCACATTAAAATAGCATACTGCGATCACCGATCCGTTAATCGAGTGTGGTGATTAGTGAGCTATCGACTGTTTTGTAGCTGTTTTTAAGAAGGCTCATCATAAAACAATGCTTAGGCCCACGGTGATGTTATTGGTTTAGGTTAGGCGTTTATCCCCAGTACCCGGTAACAGGTTTCCCTATACGTAAGCAACGCACAACGTAATCATTGTCAGTTTCGATTCATTTTTAGAAACAAACAGCCATACAGAGTAGGCCTAATAAAAAAAAATCACATCCTTACATATCCTCGTGGACATCCTCCGCCTCGGGGAAGGATGGAAGAGCGAGCGTGGAGGGTTAAACTCAGTCCATCCCCGTTCAAACTTCGATACTAAACCAAATAATATTTTTGTTAAAATGAAATTAAATCACAGAATAAATAATAGTTACAATAGGAACAATGTTGTAGTTGATTTGAAACTATTTTATATTGTCCTCGAACTATAGTGAACCCGCTAATTGGATTCCGGGGTCCCTTTGTACTATTCACCAATATTTAATTTAAAGGATTAAGGTTTTGATATTCGAATACGGTCGAATGGAAATCAATTGAGTCGTTTTGTTACAGCTAGGTTTTGTCTTGTCTGAATAACTTAGGATTACAAGCAAGCCTACAAGATTTTAAAGTACGATTTTCTATAAGTCAAATTGTTTGTTGTTGTCAATTGAAGGGAAAGAACACAAAGATATCTGTCCATGAAATGTGTTAATTTAAAATATGTTTACCGTCGTATGTCTGTAAACACCTATTAAACTTAAGTTGGTACATACCTATATAAAGTACATACTTCATGGAGCAAAAGTAGCAAGAAGTGGATATCCCTTGCGATGTAGACGAGGGATAACCAGTTTTCATCACTACCATACACCATTTCACAGTGGAAATATGTATACAGTGATTCGACTCCTTTGATGTTGCGCGAAACGCCGACAATGCCTGGATAGAACGTAGACCGTACTATTACCAAACTGCGCTATGGTCGTTTGGTAAGCAGCCGAAACGCGCCCCACCCCGCGCCTCCCCGCACGGTTGAACCTGTAAGGCCGCCGGGTCGAACCACCGTAGACATATTTCCAATGTGACTATGTCATTCATTCATCAAATCTCTCAATGAGATATACTTTCATATACACATTTATTCGACAGAAAATACCTAACAAAAATCAGGTACAAATGTATCGTCTCTCTTAACTTATATCTCGTCATGAATATTTCATCAACATCATCATCAATTCAGGCAAAAGTCGTCCACTGCTGGACAGAATCCTCACCCAAAAACTGCCGTAACGACCGGTATGGGTTTGTGTTGTGTGCTTATCGGGGGTTTTGCCATAGCTGCTACGCTTGGCAGACGAGTTGGCGATCGCAATTGTAATAAAAATGTACTCGAAGGACGCTGCTGCCCGTCCTCTGGGTAATCCTATAGTCACCTTTTAAAACACCCCCGGGCTGAGATGGGGTAGTGGTATTCTTAACTGGCATCACACGGAACCTGAATATTTATTACACAAAATATCTAAAGTATAACATTCAACTCGTTCTTTAATTTACTCGCTCATAGACGAAAAGCTGTCTCGGAGGACATAGTGCAGCAGACGCTGAAGGAGTACCCAGTTTGGCTGACGGAGCACCGTGACTTCCTCACGAGAGTTGATGCACGTAAAAAAAGCGGCAAAACGGGAACGAGAAGTGACCATCGCCCTTCCCCTCTGCAGTAAATGCACTGGGCGCCGGAGAGCGCTGATCTATCTCCGGCTTCCATGTGTTGCGATATACGGGCGATGCACATGCGACAGTCCTTCGCCTTACCAGTAGCAAGCCTGGCCCAACAGATTTATTTGATAGATAATACCGTATTAAGGAGTCTGCCCATTACACCGTACTATGACCGTGACTGTACGTGCAAAAAATATTCTTTGTACACATTAATATGAATCAATATCCACCAGACCGTTCCGTCACCGATAAACACCGTAGCGTGCCATCACCAGACTGAACGAATTCAAGATGAGAATGACGTCTTTTATTCAGAAATACTGCAGTGCATCCAGAAAAAAGTATTTAACCAGTTTGTGTTCCCAGTGATGACAAATGGCATAGAGATGTGGTCACTTGGGGTTTCTCTACGAGATCGAATCAGAGGTGAGGAGCTCCGTAAAAGAAATAGTGGCTGACATAGCTGAAAGGATTAGTAAGTGGAAGTGGCGATGTGCGTGGCACATTGCTCGTAGAACTGATGGTCGTTATGCCAAAAAGGTTCTTGAGTGGAGACCGCGCAGCGGAAAACGCAGCGTGAGAGGACCTACAACAAGATTAACAGAGGATCTGAAGGCCAAGTATCGTAATTTAAAAATGATCAAAATATAGTTCCGATCAAGTCTCAGTGTCATAAATGTCACAAATGGTGTTCTCCTAAACTAACAAACAACGTCAAACGTGAACTTACACTGTGATGAGATCGAAAATGGATCGAAAGTTGATCGAAGTCAAAACGGTATTCTGCTAACATTTCGAACTGTCACATGTACTAAATTGTCATTAAATAAACGTCAAAATTGAGATTGTAATGAGAATAGATCGAGATTATATTGAAATCCCACTGAACTTTTAGAGTAGCAGAATACCATTATTTCGGTCAATTCATAATTTAATCTCAGTTTAGTCATAGTGTAAATTAATTACGAGATTTGGCCCTTTAGGTGAAGGTCGCTGGGAGTTGTTGGATGCGGGTGGCGTATAACCGGTGGTTGTGGAGGGAGCTTTTGTGCAGTCGGTGGATGGCATGCGACGTTACCAAGACTGCGCAAGCGGCCAACCGCGGTGGGCCCAATTAATTAAGTTCAGTCAATTAGAATGGCACTTGAATTAATTTATTTGGGTATTTTATTACACGTAAATAATCTCAAATAACATTTAGTGATAAATGTAATCTTAACACAAGAACAGATCAAGTTCAAAATCTTAAATCTAAAGATTTTGGATTAGACTGATTCATAACTTCTTCAGGCGGTAGTAGTCTCCGTAATGTCTTTTTCGTGGTTAATACGTTCATAGCACGGTTATAGTATTGTACGGTGTAATGGGCAGACACCTTTAGCGTCAATTCAAGCGTACATTAATTTTTATTACACAAAGTTCAATAATTTATTCGACCCATTACGGAAAAAATGTAAGCAAATGTAGGTATATGAAAAATGTGAAGCAATTCTGTATGAATTTAATTTCAGTCTGGATAATGTATTTGCCGATTACTGTTATTTATTACTTTTTGTTTTAACACAATTCATTTACATTATCATTCAACATTTGATCCGAAAAAATCAATTGCTAGATACGGTCCTCCTCGTAAATCGCCAGGACCGCACTGGGTTTATGGTCTGTGCTCATTGGGCGATTCTGCCGAATTCGCTAGGCAAGGCACCCAGGTGGGCGATCGCAGTTGAGTTGTAAATAATTTACTCGAAGGACACTGCTGTCCATCCTTCGGCTAATCCCATGGTCACCACACGGCAAATTGATATGCCCGCGAGCCAAACTTACCCGACACTATACCGAGGATATATCGGACATCAGCCGTACCAGATTAGGATGGCCTTAAAACAGCTTAAAAATAATAAGGCGCTGCGCCGTAGTGATGGAATTACGACAGAGCTTCTGAAAGCGGGTAGAACACCGGAACGCAAAGTCTTCCAGAAACTATTCAATTCCATCTTACTCGAGGGCACAACGCCGGAAGCAATGCACAGAGGTGAGGTTATGTTCTTCTTCAAAAAAGGTTGAACTTCAACACCCCGTAGAAGAATTATCGACTCATCTCACTCCTGAGCCATGTTTATATGCCGTTATCAAGGGTTATCACAAATCGTCTCGAGCGCAGGTTTGATGACTTCCAGCCTCCCGAACAAGCCGGTTTCCGAAAAGGTTTCAGTACCATAGACCACATCCATACGCTGCGGCAGGTTATACAGAAGACCGAGGAGTAATATAATCTTTATTGAGTAAAGGGATTTGATCAGGCATGATCATGTCATCCCCATAGTTACATACAAATCTAATCTGCGTTTTAAAAATATCATGTAATGATAATAATTAATGAAGGCTGCATCGGAAAACCGATTGTATGACCAGCCCGCTCGTATCTGGATTTCAGTAAGGTCCAAAAAGTCCTAAAAATGCTTAATAGAAATGTTTGCGTTCAGGTTCCCCGATTCATGTTGCGCATTCAAGAGGTATTTCCGTAAGCAATTCTTAAATGTGAACAAATTATTAATTTATCGCATGTCGGCGGGATATTATTCCAAATATTGGCTGCCGCATACCGAAATCTACCCCTGAAGGCTGCAGAGCTATGTGACGGGATACATAGTTGTACATGCCAGGGTACGCGGTGGTCTGCCCTGGCATTCCCTCTGACTTGTGACTCAACTGGGCTGACCATATAGGTACGATGGTTCTTTAAATTCGATAACACCAAATAGAAGGCATGACAGATGTAACTTTCGGCGGAATGCCGGTTTAGAATAATGGTGTCATGGTGGCTGGCTGGCACTTAAAAACAAAAACGAGCACAAGCGTTTTGATTTCATTGAATGAGCGTATCCATTCTTGTTAATAAATCTGGTCTATATACTGCTGCCGGCTCAGAATACCACCACCCCATCTCCTCCCGTGGGTGTCGTAAAAGTCGACTAAGGGTGCCGCGGAGTGCCTCCCTCCGTGTTCCTTCCCGGTTAGCTCAACTGGGAGGCTCTCTCCACGGCAGCAAGTAACGGAGTTCAGTTATTGTGATTCAATGAAACGTAACATATATATTGTTATAATGGTATATTGATATTCACAACTTCAACACTTCATCTTCATGGTGATGTTTATATATTTCAAATATAGCTTATTATCACAATATTATGCTAGTTAAAAATAAGTAATTGTTATATTGCAGGAGACTATTTGTCAGAGCGACAGCTGTGTGTTGAACCACTAGCGTTCAGAATCCAATGTGTAATGATAATCATCAAAATATCAAGAGCGACTCTACGGCACAAATTCAAATTTTGATTTGAATAAAGAATGAATCGTGAGGTGGACAGTGGTGGAAATAAAAAGGTATGAAGTCATGAAAGAGGTTGATTGAAATGAAGATGAAGGATGACTTCGTCACAAGGGATTAGCCGGAGAATGGGCAGCAGCGTCCTTCGAGTACATTAACAACTCAACTGCGATCGCCAACCCGTCTGCCAAGCGTGGCGATTATGGCAAAACCCCCCAATGAGCTCACAACACACCAATATCGGTCGTTGTGGCGATCTTTGCGGGAGGCCTGTGTCCAGCAGTGGACTTCATTCGGCCGAAATGATTATATACTTTGTCAGCATTGTTAAGTTTAGAGAGAACTAGTGATTCGACAAGAGGTGTGCGTAGTACTTCAGATAAATAAGGTATCATACTATAAAGGATCTTCCAGCGGTAAAAAGTACAAGGTAAACTTATCTATTTTGTATTATATAACTTACCTGTCAGAGCGCCAGCAAGAGCGCTAACTTCACAATGCCGCCTGCCACTCTATATTTTAGGTATTTTCAGGTAAACTCAGCTGCGAAAATTATAACTTTTAATGAGATCCCATTGCTCGGTGTCGAAATTGCCTTGTCCTGCTATTTGAAATTATAATTAGCTATACAAATGTAGGTTGGAATTAAATTTCTTGTTTCATCTCGCCAATTTAAAGACCCGTGTCAGTCCACAAGTTGTTTCAAACTTTACGGGTCTTAACAATTACTTACATTTTATTATTCTGGTCAGAAAATATATAAATGACCTTTGTATGCAATGAAATTCATTGATCAGCTAGTACATTATATTATGGACATTGGATGAAAGTAAACAGTAACTATCTAAGGGTAGTACGCCACTCATCAAGTATCTTTGTCCAAAATTTGATCAAATTTCTTTGCCGGATACTTCCTGCCACTCGACAGATATCTTAGTGATGTTTGTTAACTGCTATATTCACTTCTAAGCGCTTTATTTTAATTTTATATGTTTTTTATATGTTAAAATTAATTTTATATCTGTCCCTTGACATATCATATCATCATCATATCGGCCATTTATACGTCCACTGAACAAAAGTTTCTCCCATAGATTCCACAACTGTGTCATCATTTTGGGGGGTATTTGCCAATACTCACCACGCTTGGCAGGCGGGTTGGTGAGCGCAGTATGGCTACCGCTTCACAGAAGAGACGCTGCTGCCCATCCCTCTGGCGTAGAGTCCCTTAGTCACTTTTTACGACATCCACGGAAGGAGATGGAGTGGTGCCATATTCTTAATCCGGACGCCACACGGACAGTGCTATAAAGATATCCGTTGCTTTCATACCAATTTTGGTGTATTTTTACTGATAATGTTGAATATCAAAGAAATAGTTGTGTCAGAATCTTTGATCAATTCTGTATATTGTACACGAGGGATACTTTGCAACTCTATTCTCAGTTCTAATTTTTTTTTCACCCCTGCAGAATCTGCATGTATCCATCGTGCTCAGCTTTATTCTATGTTGCTCATTGGTACCGAAGTGCCCCAGTTCCGAAGTGTCTCAGTTGTGATCTGTTTAAGTTTCATAATTTCACTCCACTGACTTTTCATGTGCTGGAGAAGTTCTTGGAGTAGTGTAGGCCTACTATCTCCCTCCATTATTTTGTTTTCTCTTTCCTAGCTTGGCATATAATGCATAATGATAGGTTGCTGATTATGTAAATGGTTTTACCTTTGACATACCTTCTTTGCATTTCTTTGATGCTGGCAATGATTGCATATGTTTCTGCTTGGAACACCGACGCATGTTGCCCCACACTTTGACAGATGCTGCAATCAATAAAGTAAATCCCTGCCTGAAACTGCCGCTGAACTGCCTTGCCGTACCTGACTGAAATTTGGAGCCGTCAAGGTACCACGTGAGGTGAGTTTCACCAGCTGGTTTGAGTCCCCTCGTCCACTCGTCCCGTCGTGTTGCTTACTGGATCTCGAGCAGTATGACCTATCTGAAAGGTTTTGCTGCGTTATATCGGTCCTTTACTTGGCTTAAATCAATCATTGGATGGAAATAGTGGAATAGTTACCCCCATTCATTCCACATGCAGATCCTTTCATGTCTCGGGGCCACGTTAAGCTGTCGCTCTCAACTGCTATACGAATATCTGTAATAGTCGTAGAGCAGTCGTATTAAAATATCGAAAGTCTGACAATGAACTAATCTAAGGATATTATTAACCCAGTAGGTTAAACAAACTTTGGGCAAACGTGTATCACAAATACCTGTGACCAAGTGAAGTGCCACCACAAAGAAGTTAAGTTATAGGTACTAGTGAAGATTTGTTCATACAAATGTTGTCGTAGGCATTCACATTAAAAATATTGGGTATTATAAGAAATAACTGGAACTAACAATCGAACAGTTTTGCAGAGTCGCCAGAAATAAATATGACGAACAAAATGTCTGTAATGACTTATTACTGAATAAATGATCCTATCCTGTTGTATGTGTCGTGACAATAAATAAAAGTTATATATGTTTTGCCTTTTGTCCTAAAAGATTCATATTTATTTGAATAAGCTTGGGTCCAAAACTGAACCTCTGATTGATATGGAAGGGCAAGAAATATTAATAGACAAAAAGTGATATAGGTATTTTGAAAATTAGTAAGATGTCGTCGTTTGGGAAACTTCGCATCATCTTTTCGTCAACAATACCGCAATGCCTCAAGACTCAAGTCTTTAACCAGTGTATGTTACCAGTGATGACATATGGAACAGAGACGCGGTCACTCACAATGGGCCTCGTAAGAAAGTTCAAGGTCACTCAGCGAGCTATGGAGACAGCTATGCTTGGTATTTCTCTACGAGATCGAACCAGAAATGAGGAGATCCGTAGAAGAACTAAAGTTGTCGACATAGCTAAAAGCTGTAAACTGAAGTGGCATTGAGCAGGGCACATTGCTCGTAGAACTGATGGCCGCTGGGGTACAAAGGTTCTAGAATGGAGACCGCGCACCGGAAAATGCAGCGTGGGACGACCTCCAACGAGGTGGACAGACGGAGTCGCTGGATGAGGGCGGCACGTAACCACTCGTTATGGAAATCTAAGGGGGAGGCCTTCGTTCAGCAGTGGACGTCCTGTGGCTGATATGATGAAGATATCAACTTCGATGTACCAAAATATGACGCGTTTCGACGAAAATATATAATTTTCATTATCTGCAGCCTAGCTTTTTATCGTTTTTTATTTATCTTGACCTCGATATCATCTGATGTGAAGGGTTGCATGAGGTTTAAGATGATTGAACCCAGAAGATGCGTATTCACTCCTACTTAAAGGAGGCAGGCAAGGAATTCCACTCCTTGACTGTACGCATAATGAAGGTTAACGGGAGGCGCTGAGTATGAGTTTTGTTTTGTTTTGACCAGCGGCAACACAGCACGTGATAACTGTCGTAGCTATGCACGTGTTGGTTAAGCAAAAAGTGAGTCCTGCAGAAGCCGAACCATTACTCTACAGCTTAGTGAACCGACTGGTATTTCCAGAATGCTAAAGATAGAGAGAAGAAAAAGAAGATAAAGAGAAGAGAAGAAGAGTGGTGCCGGGTGACGTGTGGTGCCGGCTCAGAATACCACCACCCCATCTCCTCCCGTGGGTGTCGTAAAAGTCGACTAAGGGATTAGCCGGAGAATGGGTAGCAGCGTCCTTCGAGTACATTAACAACTCAACTGCGAACCCGTCTGCCAAAGCGTGGCGATTATGGCAAAACCCCCAAATGTGCCCACAATACACCCATATCGGTCGTTGTGGTGATCTTTGGGGAGGCATGTGTCCAGCACTGGACTTCATTGAGCCGAAATGATGAAAGATAGACTCTCTTAACATTTTTTAAATTAAAATTGAACGACTCTGGATATTTGGGTGTCATAACAGACGACTTACGGTTCACATCAAGAGGATCGACAGCAGCGCCCTCTCGTGAGCTAATAACATCATACTGCAATCACCGATCCGTCTGCCAAGCAAAGTAGGTAATTATGGCAATTTATCTTTTTTATTGGTGTCTAGTGGAAATTCTACATGAACTTCCTTCACTCCGGGAAGGGCGAAGGGGTATGCTGGACTCCTACCGGCCAAACGCACTAGAGCGGTCATCTTCGGCACCGAAGAGGGGCTCCAGGTCCTCTTAAGATCACACTAGAGCATAGCAATTTCTCCTATGACCGTTCGTTGTGCCGGACATTGGGAGGCCCATATTTAGCAGTGGACTTTCACGGGCTTATTAGATGATACCAAAGCCGGATTTTGTCCTCAAAGAACCTCAAATTTCGATGATCACGTTTAGCTGTTAACCCGAAAGCAATCAGAATGGAAGAAAGCATTCGAACATCGCTGCTGTCCAATCTACATAATGAATTGACTCCACGTCAATGGAGTGGAAACTCTGTGAAAAGGTATTCACTGGATCCTAGTGGCAACGAAATAAAAGATTTTTTCTTCAATGGAGATTCCTGCGATTGGTGATTTTCCTCTAAAAGGAAATATCGAATGGAAAGGCATTTTTGTATACCTATTGAACTGGCTGTGATTATCGTAAAGATATCGTGAAGATAAGAATAAGGAAATTGAGAAAAGAAAACCTATTATTTTCCGAAGACAAGACACAATACATATTAAAAAAGTATACACATTAAATAAAAGATCTGTGAGTCTCATCTCGATGTGCCGTGTGGTGCCGGCTACGAATAGCACCAACCCATTTCATCCCGTGGGTGTCGTAAAAGCTGACTAAGGGATTAGACGGAGGATGGGCAGCAGCGTCCTTCGATTATCGCTACGTCATATACATCACCATCATTCGAAGGACATCCACTGCTGAACAAAGGGCTCCCCAAAGCGGGTTGGTGAGCGCAGTATGATAATTATATAAGTAGGTATCGATAGGACTTTGATGGTATCGGAACATCCCTAGCCGTTCTGAGCTAATACTATACCAACCGAAATGCTTCTCGTCGTGCGTGCGTTACGTCGGAGTGTGTACCTACTCGTATATTTGTAAACAAAACAATATTAACAATAAAATCCCACCTGACCTCTTCCTCCATGTGTAAATAATCTCAATACGCTGAGTTAAATCCTTCAAAACAACTTGCCAACTTATAATTAAGTAAATTATAGTCGTAACGACTCCATAATTAACGGAAATCTGCTTAATATTTATTATTCGCGATGCGATGAAATTTCATATTTGACGAGTAATCGAAATACTTTAAGTGTTTTCATGGGGATTGACGGAAGAAGTTGTACCAATTATAAGCAATTTATTCATGTAATTTCTTTGAGGACATCATCTTGGGATCCTAGTACCAATTGTGGTACTACACTACCAATGTCTATGTAGTTTTGGGTAAGAGCTGTTCCATTTGTAGTATACTGTTTGCCGACGATATCTGAAGGTACCTTTCGTAGTCACACTAAGTCGGTATTTTTTTTTGTTAAAAAGTTATATTATGTAATAAGTGACGAGCAGGCGAGCTCGCAGAATGTTGTCAACACAGAGGAAAAAGCTGCTCCCTATTATCTTGAGGTTATTTAAGAGGTGGCCTAATTCTTAGCCGATGAAGACTATTTGACTGTGGCTCCATCGGGGTTATTTCTGCACCGAACTGCCGATGGCGGACTATAAGACTATTTGACTGTGGCTCCATCGGGGTTATTTCTGCACCGAACTGCCGATGGCGGACTATGATAGACTTAGCAAATGATCCCCAGATCTAACACCATAGACAAGCAAGGAGTCTCTTGAAATAATAAAATAATTAGGTATACAATTTCTTGTATGATCATTTTATTATAAAAAATACAAAACCAATGTCTGAGGATAGTAGAATATTAAAATATTTAGAACATAGCTACTAGTAATGTGTTAGGTTTTCGCGATTATTACACATTATAATAAAACCATTTTAAAACTTATTTTAGCGCGGTACGCATATTTTTAGATGAGATAAAATTTCCTAATGCGCCAAAATAAGTTTCCACTTCTGTCGGCACTCCCGGAGTGGAATTTTTATTTTATTTTTTGCCTAAGTGAAAATCATCATGAACGTATTCCGCCCTGGGAAAGAGCTGAGGGGAGTGCCTTGCCTGGTAATGAATATTATAATTTAATGCTACAAGAACAATATTAACAATAGCTGTTAGTCAATCAATGTCATAATATTAAATATAAGAAACAAACATTTAAAAAAAGTAATTTTAAATGAATTAGTTCAAGATAATATCAATATAATTTATACAGTACACATTCATTTCTGTGCTCACAAATAAGTTTTGTTAAACTCTTATGTGTGTATATATGTATACTAGTTTCAATAAACAGTCTGGTTTCCTTTTTATGGAGGAACGAAAAAATTCGCTTTTTGTAATGTCAGAAATGTGTAGACTGTCTATCACATTCTTGACATTTCAAGCAAAGTTACAAGGGCGGACAAGGGTTCTAAGGTGAAAGTTATGTCTCATGTTGGCTCTTAACGCTACGCACCGACTGATTGCCTAACTGATCGCCTGTCGCGCACCTTAGGTATGGGACGGATGCCGATGGCCGGAAACGAATAAAAGAAAATGTGGTTTATTTAACCTAAACTTGATTTTCACAAGAAAATGCTGTAATTATGCCGAATTTCAATCGGTAGTAGTTACTGAGATTAATGGTTGGACAGACGATAACGAAATTATTCAAACACCAAAAAGGTTTCAAATGTTCTTTTGAAACCTTTTTGGTGTTTTTTTTTTTTAAATTTCCCTCAGCATTACTCTTGTTCCTTTCAAAAAGGAAATAAAAGTACTTATAAGTTTTCCCTTGTGCTCCTATGTCTTAATATTTTTTTGAAGCAACGGCTGCTTGACATTTACGGGCTGATAAGTGTGGTTGTGTGTGTCACATCACTTTACCAATTTTCAATTATGACGTTGCTTCTTACCCTAGTTACAAACTACATCAAACCAAACGACAAAAGCTTCCCTATAGATATCCAAAACGGCAGTTATATGCCGAGTGTCATCATTTTGGGGGGATTTTGCCTATACCTAATCACCCCGCTTGGCAGGCATGTTGGTAAGATGGCTACTGTTACAGCCGGCACGCTGCTGCCCATCCCGCTGGTTTACAGTCCCTCAGTACTATATATAACTGGTATTCTCCGAAGTCTGAGACCTAATAAGTTGCCTTACAATATCGATGACAAGTCACCCGACACGTCATTCACATAAGGGTTGTTTAATTACGAACCCCGTGTCACCACCCGCTCTTATCTGCGGCCATCTTGAAGGGATGACTGCGTACTTATTGAAAAGCACTCACACATGTTAAATGACTGTTCAGATGTGATATAAGTGGAGACGTTTAGAAGTACCAAAGTTTATTTTTTTGGCCGCGTCTGTTGTTGAAACTTGAAAATTACATTTTAATATTTTTTTTGATTTTGAGTTAATTTTGATCGAGAAGGAGGTAGGATTCGACGTAGTAATTATCATCATATCAGCCACTGGGCGTGCACTGCTGAATAAATCTTTTCCCAAAGATCACTACAATTTTGTCGTAAATTTGGAAAAAAATTCTCAGTACCCACCACGCTTGGCAGGCCGGTCGATGAGTCAATATGAATACCTACGTGCATAATTATTCATCATCATCATATTAGCCATAGGATGTCCACTGCTGAACAAAGGCCTCCCCTTTAGATTTCCACAACAAGCGGCCACATGCCGCTCTCATCCAACGACTCCCAGCGACCTTCACCAGGTCGTCTGTCCACCTCGTTGGAGGTCGTGCCATGCTGCGTTTTCCGGTGCGCGGTCTCCATTCCAGAACCTTTGTGCCCCAACGGCCATCAGTTCTACGAGCAATGTGCCCCGCCCATAGCCACTTCAGTTTACTAATCCTTTCGGCTATGTCGACAACTTTAGTTCTTCTACGGATTTCCTCATTTCTGATTCGATCTCGTAGAGAAATACCAAGCATAGCTCTCTCCATAGCTCGCTGAGTGACCTTGTGCTTTCTTATGAGGCTCATTGTGAGTGACCACGTCTCTGTTCCATGTGTCATCATCACAATTATTACGCGGTCTAAGAATATAGCAACACATGGAGCTCCTCCCGTGGATATCGTAAAAGGTGACTAAAGAACTCTAAACCAGGGGGATGGGCAGCAGCGTCCCTTCTGTGGAACAGTCATACTGCGCTCTCGGACGCGCCTGTCAAGCGTGGTGAGTGCTCGCTCATTCTTCCCAAACTTACGACACAATTGTGGAAATTCACACACGACATAGTCAGCAATATAACTCGATAACTATTTTGGAATTCCAAAAATGGAAAGAAATTACTGTTTCCTTCCTATCCATATGATTTGTATGCTCGGTAATACGGTATTCAAGGCACAGCGTTCACGAATTTTTTATTTTGTCTATTGTAGTATTTAGTTATTACAAGCATATGCGCCCTGCATCAACAGCCCCTGCATCAGTAGCTACCGAGAAATCGTGAAAAATGCTCATCTGCAGATAATCATAAATGTTGCTCGACAAAATGTATACATCAGCTGGTTTTGTTTTTGTGGTTTCAGGGTTGATCCCGTGGTAAAATTTGTTCACAATAATGAGTACCCTGACCCACTTTCGGATGTGTATACATATTACACACTGTGTAACCATCAGGATTCATCTTTAGTCTACTACGCGTTAGACGAAGGAGTCCACTTTTCCTTCTGCAGACTATCATTAGCTGCCATAGGAGAGCCAGTCAAGTACAAGGAGAGTGCCAACTTCGGGCTGCAACTGGTAATTGTATAACGAAAAGAAATTATCAGCGTTTTGTTTAGACCAAACTATTCACAGAACTGTTAAGAATAGTTAGGTTAATGATTTAGATCTAGCAATTTTGTGAATTAGAACTATAATTAGGTAGTTTTTCAGAGTCATTCACTCGGACTGGCTGTTTCGGCAACGCGGTAAGTTTCCAGACGAGTAGATAATATCTTTGACTTCACGACTACATTGAACTCTTTTAATAAACTTATAACATTGACCATGCAGAAATGTTTTTAAATGAATGTTAGTTATGTTTTTTTTTATACCAGTTCAGTGTAAGGCGGAATTTTGTCTCTGGAAGAGGGTTAGTTGAGTCAGATAAACTAATGGAAGACGTTTTTAAGCCAAACGAGCGTACTTTACAGGATTGCATCAAATAATACCATACAAAATACAATACTCGATATACAAAAACGAACTAGCACCCAACACGTACATATAAATTATTTTACAATTTAATAATTTTATTCCTGATGATCTTGAGGCCAAGTGCTAATGTGTTATATCTTTTAAGAAAAAACCACTAGCAGCCCGAGTTTTCAACTGCGGCAATTGGGTTGCCTCTACTACTTGGCTTAATGAGTCAAATCGTAAATGGGCCGCGCGGCTCATGACGTACAAAGCCGCGCCTTTTGCATGGTCATTGACGCCTACGCGAGACTACTCTCTTCAAGCATGCTTATATCAGTCTCAATTTTGTTAATGTTAATCTTTTCTTAGGAAACATCGCGTCTAATGATGCAAAAAATGACAGTATTACCGAACCGTGTCGGTGGGTCATCTTAAGTTGGTTTGTTGTGTCATTGACGGCTCGAGAAGTTAATTCCGACATCGGTGAGACGTGGGTATACAAAGTTAAGTAAATACCGAACCCTCTGGGTATAAAGGCGTCATGTTAAAAAAGCAATTTTCTAGGAAAGCTTTGTGTGTACATATGTGATTAAATACACACGAAACAATCCATAGGTGTATTTAATATGTACACAAAAAGTTTTTTATTATTGATTTATTGCTTTGTTCTCAACAATATTGGCATGTGGCAACAGTGCTCGGCGTAGGTACTTTTTTGGCGTGGCAACATGTTTGTACGTGTTTGATGTTTTCCTCATTTGTCGCCAGGTTGTTACCAAGCCCCCTTTATAAAATATATAAGTTATACCTAAAACACTGGGCGGTGTCCGTATTTAAAAATATATCACCACTCCATCTCCTCCCATATGGAAGTCTAGGCGTCTAATTACTTGTATTATGATTTATTTTCCTACAAGTTATTATTCTAATGGTGTACAATAAAGAATATTCTATTTTATTTTAAGGCACCTAAGGGACTCTGACCAGAGGGATGGGCAGCAGCGTCCTTTCTGTAGAACAGTAGCCATTCTGCGCTCACCAACCCACCAACACATCAAGTACTGCCAATTTTCCCTCCAAATTATGACACAATTGTGTAAATCTATGGGGGAAGCCATGGTATAGACGTCCTAGGGCTGATAAATACCATATTTTTTTATTACTATATTTTAGAATTGAACCTCAGCGTAATATCCTTCAAACACATTTTACATTCTTCATAAGTATTTTATGCAGTAATCAATTCTACTGTATAACTTGTTTATACACAAAACTTCAAAATAGTTATATTTCTTGGCGTTGCCGAGCAATTTGTTCCGATACACTGTAATGTAACAAACATAACTTTGTAATGCTAACCTTAAGATGCGTATACAATGATATTATATATTAAAAGAAGTAGATGTGTTACATGCGCGCCAAAAGTAAGAACCAAAACTCCCCCAATTGTAGCACCTCGCAATCAGTTCGCCCAAGACAGGACAACGAGCACACACTGTCACAATCAGTATTGTTTTATTAATTATGTAATAACAATGCCGTCGTGCGTGTAGAGAATGCATAAACTATCAAGCAAAAATAAATATAGAACAAGGGATCTCATACCACACGTGAATAACAAACTATATAAAATATTTTAATAAAAATACTATTCAAATTATCTATAGAATAATATTCTCGAACAAAAGACAGGCCAATCAAAGAAAAGAGACAACACATATATTCTATCACAGGTGCGACAAAGACATTGAGTACACGAGTTGTCATTTTAGATAGCTATCTCTTTTACTCTCGTAGTTTTTGTATCTTCTTTCTTACAGCATAGGTGTGTAGTTTTATACCTACATACAGCGAGACTGAGTTTTGCGCGCCATTTAATATGGACGTAACATATCTATGGTATAATATCATTGGGGTATATATAACCATTTTAGTGATATAAAATACACCATTTTGTTAAAATAAACATATACAGGAAAGCACAATACCTATTTTTATCTACAATTTTGCATATACTAAACTTATTTTGCAGCTACCTACTACATTAGGATCTGGTCCATCGATTATCATCAAATATTACAATAATCATATAACCACAAACTGTCACGGTATTTTATAACAGACATCTATTGTTTTATGAACTGCTTAAATTTCAATATCCCATTTTTACTGTTGCTTTGTTTTGAGAGCGAGGAAGGCGGTCCTACCACAATACAGTTTACAGTGACATGAGGACAGTGTGAATCTAGCTGAAACAACCGTACAATTCGTATAGTTTATAATTAATATACTGTTTATGTAACTATTTACATAAATTAAGTCACCGAGACATTGTATTTGAAATTTATAAGGTTGTATTTGGATGTTGTTGATAAAGTTTAAAGTAAAGCTTAAGATGCGTATAATCATTCATTTCATCATTTCGGCCGAATGAAGTCCACTGCTGGACACAGGCCTCCTCCAAAGATCACCACAACGACCGATATGGGTGTGTTGTGGGCTCGTTGGGGGGTTTTGCCATAATCGCCACGCTTGGCAGACGGGTTGGCGATCGCAGTTTAGTTGTTAATGTACTCGAAGGACGCTGCTGCCCATCCTCCGGCCAATCCCTTAGTCGACTTTTACGACACTCACGGGAGGAGATGGAGTGGTGGCATTCTGAGCCGGCACCACACGGTCAGACGCGTATACACTGGGCGAATTGATGCTGGACAGAAAACCTGCTACATCACACGTCGCATCCAAATTGCCAGTTGGCCAGTTGGGGTTATTTAGTCTGGCTGACGATGGCAGCAGCTTTCATCGTCATCGTATCGGCCATTTATACGCCCACTGCTGAACAAAGGCCTCCCCCACAGATTCCACAACAGTGTCTTCATTTTGGGTGGTAATTTCCAATACTCACCACGCTTGGCAGGCGGGTTGGCGAGCGCAGCATGGTTCCCGCTTCACAGAAGAGACGCTGCGGCCCATCCCTCTGGTTTAGATTCCCTTAGTCGCCTTTTACGACATCCACGGGAGGAAATGGTGTGGTGCTATATTCTTAATCTCCCACCACACTCTTTACACCACAAGCTTTATCAGGGCAAAAATCCTGTCTTTGCTTACCTGGTAGTTACTCGCGACACCCCTTTTTTGTGAGACTGAAATAGCGAGGCTAATCTTGTGTCCCTTACGATTTTAAGCGATATTTGACGTTACGACTGGCGCAGTGGCTAAGCGTTTGGCTTTCTGCGTTCTGTGTCGCGGATTCAATCCCCGCACAGAGCAAGTATTTTTATGATACAGATAGTTGTTCCTGGTCTCGGTGTCTGTGCATGTGAGATTTATGCCAGTAAACTGTACCCTTGATATAGGTGAAATTCTAGTACGCGACATAGTATTTTTTCAAGCACAAAGAACATTGAGAATTGATACCTGTGTCTCAGACAGAATTGCCTAATATTTATTTATTAATGTAACAGAGAGTTTCTAGAACATTCCCATATGGATAAAAGCATATAATTTCCCTAGTGGTAAGCAGAGATATTGCAGGTCGTTAAGGTAGGCAGCAGATGTAATATTACTAACAATAAGATGACGTAACATCTTAGTGCCTTTTTTACTGCTACGTGAGGTTTGTGAACAATTTTGAAATCATAGACGTGCTCTCTCAATTAATACTTAAAAGTACGAATAATAGTATGTTGAACAATTACGTACGACTTTTTTTTTATTGACGTGGGTGCGTCTACACTAGGGTGGCCGTTGAAAATTAATTTTTTTCAGGCGCCCAAAAAAAAATTTCCTTTTGACGAAAAACTAAGCGGAAAATTTTCTTTTTTGAAAAAAAAAAAATCACACGTGCCGCCGGCCAATTCAAGTTTATTTTTCGATAAAATTGCAGTTTTTTTTCAATATATTCTGAAGATTCAAATTTTAATCAACAATGATGAAAACGTGCTTGTAGGATATTAAATTCTCTACATAATAGTGTCTTTCGATTTTTAATGAAGTTAATATTGATCCGAGTAATCTCATTAATAACAATGTACAAAAGAAAGCTTACTCAAACCTTGGAATTGATCGATCTGTTTATAAGTAATAAATTTATATTGTTTCATGTTGAGAATACAATACATTTATTAATGAGATTACTCGGATCAATATTAACTTCATTAAAAATCGAAAGACACTATTATGTAGAGAATTTAATATCCTACAAGCACGTTTTCATCATTTTTGATTAAAATTAGAATCTTCAGAATATATTGAAAAAGAACTGCAATTTTATCGAAAAATAAACTTCAATTGGCCGGCGGCACGTGTTTTTTTTTTTTCATAAAAGAAAATTTTCCCTGTAGTTTTTCGTCAAAAGGAAAGTTTTTTTGGGCGCCTGAGAAAATTTAATTTTCAACGATCACCCTAGTGTACACACATAAATTCCACACACAATAACACCCAGACTCGGAACAACTACCTGCAGATCAAACAAATATTTGTTCCGTGCGAGAATCGAACCCACAACCCAGAGCGTAGCAGCCGACTGTATCAGCCACTGCACCAACCGTGCCGTCAAATTATACATTTAACTACAAAAATATTTCCTAGAAGTAATGTATATGGCAAAACAACGTTTGCCGAGCCGGCTAGTATTACTATAATTTATAGACATTCATTTAATTTTTAAATAAAACTTATATTTTTATAATTTGATTTATTTTCTATTACCAAACCAAGTTACAATTGACAGACATGTAATGCCGTTGGAATAATAATATAACACCACTCCATCTCCTCCCGTGAATGTCGTAAAAGACAAACGAGGCAAGAACTCAGAGAAGAAACCAGAGAGATGGGCAACAGCACCCCTCCCGTGGGACAAAACTCGTTCTGCACTCACCAACCCATCCGCAAAGCGTGGTGACTCTGGCAAATTCCCCTCAAAATGACGATACACGGCATGTAATCGGTCGTTGTGGAAATGTATGGGGAGGCCGTTGTTCAGCAGTGGACGGTCTGTGGCTGATATGATGATGATGAGATCTGTAATCTGTCATTATCATTTTGACATACGCGGCAGTAAACTCATATGATTTTTAGTCTGTTAAAAAAAAGGAACAATGCACTGAAACTGCGTAAACTTAACTCTTATTTAATGAATTAGTGAGGGAAATTTGAAAACCGAAAAGGAAAATGTGTTAATATACATGTCCATTTGGAAACTGGGCAGATGGAGGTATACTTTCCAGCCGTGTCCTTTAGCTAAATTGCTGTAATCGGACACATGGTTCACTGCAGCTGAAACATGCAATACAAGACTTCAGGTAGTAATGAAATGCGTGCCTAACTTGGCTTTCATTTTAACAGTTCAAAGAAATTCATTGCGGCAAATGTTTTTAAAATCTCCCCTCTACACGCCGGATATAACAATGAACTGACAAAAGTTAAAGCCATTAAGAGAGTGTTGGTATGAGCAGGGTGAAGCTGACCCGTATGATTGATTATATTCCGGGACGTGCCACGTTTTATGATAGAATGATTTGCTCATGATTGATTGAAATCCTAGACGCATATGTTGCTAGCGGCAGCGGCGCTTAGAGATGTCAGTTGACACGCACCGATATATTATTTAAGATATATACATATTTTTCTTTCTTCTTTCTTTCTTTTAATGTTCTAGATATTTGTGAATAAAGTAAAAGGAAGAAATATATAGGCATATTGATTGAATGTGTAATCGACACGCTTGTTTGGCACTAGAAGTTTATTTATTATTTTTGATTATCATGGACCTTAATTAGAATCCAATTTTGTAAACTATGGAATATCTTCAGTGCTGGTCTAATATTAGGATGACAAAACATTTTTTCTTCGATCGGTTCTTAGAAAGCTATAGAACCATCTCGAATTTCATGGAGCAGGTTTTCCATCAGATCATTTCACAATTGGACCTCTAGAAGTAAAACTGTAGTAAATTATGGTCAGTCCTTGTAGAGAACTTGGATTGACAGCTGACAAGCCATTTTATTTTTGATCTGTTCTTAGAATGCTATAGAACCATCTAGAATTTCATGGAGCAGGTTTTCTATCAGATCATTTGACAATTGGACCTCGAGAATTAAAACTGTAGTAAATTATGGTCAGTCCTTGTAGAGAACTTGGACACTTACGGGCCGAATTGCGACAGGAAAAGCGACTGAAGCATTGCACACTATGCCTATGTGTAAAGATGGACTCATCCAGGACGATCTCCTACTTCCAAATGAGGAAGAATATAGGCTTAGAGAAATGGATCCCAGACGTCCCCAGATTCACGTTATCTGGCAGAGCAGCGTCAGTGCTATCTACTGCAATAGAAAAACGATTTCACGCTCTAGGAAAGTCATGGAAATATTCAGATTGCTTGCCATGTAACATAATTGACGCCACGGTTGGTGCAGTGGTTGATACAGTCGGCTGCTGCGCTCCGGGTCGTGGGTTCGATTCCCGCACGGAACAAATATTTGTATGATCTGCATGTAGTTGTTCCCGGTCTGGGTGTATTGTGTGTGAAATTCATGTCTGTAAACGCACCCACGACACAGGAGAAATCCTAGTGTGGGGCAACGTTGTTTTAATATAAAAAAAAGTAAATTGTGGACAAAGTTTTTAGTTGCCAACCTGATACTTGTACAGCAGCGTTGGCAGCGTAACTAAGCGATTATCTTTCTACACTACAATATGTGGATTTGGTCCTCATGCGATAATAATATTTATTGTGACTTAATCTGCGATTCAGGAGCAATCCTATAGTTTGCATGTTATTAATTTCATTCAAGAAATTCATTTCAGACAAAGCTTTGTTATGCCGTTAGTGTTGTCTCAAAAAGGCAATTCAGTTATTGATTTATCATTATTCGACAGTAATAATTTAGAATATTAAATCCCTGATACTAGGGAGTCTCGTAGAATTTATTAATCAACTTATAAATTCCAATAATTGGTTGAATTTCTCCAGACGCAGTACGTCGAAGGAGCTTGTATGTATGTATAATAAATTAAAGAGCTTTTAACTAGAATGTCTCAGACTAAGTGCTCTCGTGACCTTATGAGGAGAGGTTTGTTTAGAATCAGCATAATGTAGCTCCGTATGGAATACGAATGATGTCTTTACATACGCAATTTTACAGTTTTTATTTGTTTCCCTTCGGAGTACTTGGAACTGTTCACTGCTCTATTTTTATCACTATGTGTTATAGCGTTCTTTCAGTCCATTTGAACACTAGACAAGATATTGTTTTTCATCATTTCGGCCGAATAAAGTCCACTGCTGGAGAAAGATCACCACAAAGACCGATATGGGTGTGTAATGTGCTCATTGGGGGGTTTTGCCATAATTGGCGATCGCAGTTGAGCTATTAATATACTCGAAGGATGCTGCTGCTCATCCTCCGGCTTATCCCATAGTCGCCTTTTAAGACACCCACGGGATGAGATGGGTTGGTGCTATTCGTATCCGGCACCACACGGCGCACTGGTTTTACTGCTCTTTTCTTACGGAGTCCGTCTAGGTAGGTAATACTCGGGCGCGCAGATTGGGGAGTCTGCGTGCTCACACCGAGCGACCCCCGGGAAGACGGTGGCGCTCATGTGGTCACGTGCCACCATGTGCGCAGCACAGCGCACTGCGAGGCTTGGGGGGATCCTTTACAATCCTCCCCGAGAAGTGCCTGGGACGGCGACCTTTTTACAGTCGCCTTCCCTCCGCTAGAGGGGGTGACCGCTTTACAGTCATCCCTTCCGAGATGTGCCTAAAGACGTGACACCAATGGGCGGCTCTAGTGTGATCTTACGAGGACCTGGAGCCCCCCTTCGGTGCCGAAGATGACCGCTCCAGTGGTTTTAGCCGGTAGGAGTCCGGCATACCCCTTCGCCCTTCCCCGGGGCGAAGGAAGTTCATGAAGAATTTCCACTGGGCACCAATAAAAAAAGTAATACTGCAGTGCCAGATATTCTGTCACCAAGCCGTAGTATAATTTTTTTTTATATTACTGTGTACCAGTTAGAAGGGCACTGTAGCTGGTGAAATTACTGGCATAAGAGGCTAAATAACTAAGGTCTCTATGTTACGAGCGTAGTACGGTGCCACGCAAGGTAGCACTACGATTATGTAGCTATACCGCATAATGCTTACCACCAGGCGAATGAGCTGCTTGTCTCGACACAAGCTTGTATAAAATAAAATATAAGTCCAGTGTAGGTCCAAAAAAGCACTACGTGACAAGTAAATTGTATCGCTAAATTGCTGTCGCATTTATATATACAAACGTACCTACATACACAATATATAAATATGCGTGTATAGCCCGTACTCGAAGGATCCTAATTGGTTGTTTTGGTTACTTTATCGTAGTTAAACACGGCCATATAACCCAATGGATTGGGACATTTATAGCTTGTTATTAAGGCCTTGATATCCGTCTAATGACTCCATTAGGTGTAGTTAAATATCATTAATGCGGTATTAATAATAATAAATAAATACATCTTTATTATATATATAGCAGGGTCCTTCGAGTACATTAACGGCTCAACTGCGATCGCCAACCCGCCTGCCAAGCGTGGCGATTATGGCAAAACCCCCCAATGAGCTCAAAACACATCCATATCGGTGGTTGTGATGATCTTTGGGGTAGGCCTGTGTCCAACAGTGGACTTCATTAGGCCGAAATGATGATGACATCTTTATTGAAGTAACATTGGCTCAAAAAGGTTACTAGTACTTACATCTTACTACTCTTTTATTTTATATTACTAATCATGGCTATGTGAATGACTGCTGCCTCATCCCGTGTGAGATGGCGCAGCAGCGATTCACGTATGTACAGTACAACCTGCTTACAATCCCGGTCAGGGGAGCAATTCCTTAATCTCAAACATCCATACATCCTTGAATACAGGGGTGCAATTCCTTAAGCTCAAACATCCATACATCCTTAAATACAGAATTGAAATAACAGTGATAACCCATTTTGAGCGAACACGCTAAGACTGGTCCTCATGGCTCACCTTCTGCAACGTGTCCTTGAATAGCTTCAATCGTGTCTTAGCGAATGCCGAATTGGTTTTACACTGTTATTTCGGTTCTGTAATCAAGGATGTATGGATGTTTGAGCTTAAGGAATTGCACCCCAGAATTGAAATAACGGTGACAATCCAATTTGGTATTCCCTAAACTCGTCCCCATGGCTCACCGTCTGCAACGTGTCCTTCGATAGCTTCAATCATGTCTTAGCGTATACCAAATTGGTTTTTCACCGTCATTTTAATTCTGTATTGAAGGATGTATGGTTTTTTTTTTTTTTCTTTTTTCTTTTTTTTTAACAAACGTTGCCCCACACTAGGATTTCTCCTGTGTCGTGGGTGCGTTTACAGACATGAATTCCACATACAATACACCCAGACCCGGAACAACTATCTGCAGATCATACAAAAATTTGTTCCGTGTGGGAATCGAACCCACGACCCGGAGCGCAGCAGTCGACTGTATCAGTATCAGCCACTGTTTGACCTTAAGGAATTGCACCCCAGGATACTGTTAGAACTGCCCCGCATCCTGCGCACCAGGGAAGCACAACTCTTACGCATCGTTGCGTAGAAGTAATTTACGTAGGCGTCCGCGAACATCCCTGATGCGCTACAGAAGCGGGGCAGCCCCAACAGCACCCTAAACGCTGTTGTAATGCACGCGGAGGGCCCTGTATTGAAGTCGAAGAACTACAAACTTCAGAGATTATCATTTTACATCCTTCATTTACCATAAATACATTAATTATTCGAATTGATATGAAGAAATGACGGCACGTTTGGTGCAGTGGCTGATACAGAGGACTGCTGCGCTCCGGGTCATGGGTTCGATTCGCGCACGGAACAAATATTTGTATGATTTGGAAGTAGTTGTTCCGGGTCTGGGTGTATTGTGTGTGGAATTTATGTCTGTAAACGCACCCACGACACAGGAGAAATCCTAATGTGGGGCAATGGTTTAAAAAAAAATCTATTGGTCATACAAATGTGTGTTCCGTGCGGTAATCGAACTCATGACCCGTAGTGTAGAAAGT
The DNA here is from genome assembly GCA_947459985.1 of Diloba caeruleocephala. Taxonomy (NCBI): domain Eukaryota; kingdom Metazoa; phylum Arthropoda; class Insecta; order Lepidoptera; family Noctuidae; genus Diloba; species Diloba caeruleocephala. The sequence goes on from OX381625.1 coordinate 21,370,058, forward strand.
CAGTTACTTAACCACTGTGCGAATCACCGTGCCGTGACCATAGGCAGTTCATTACATTTATAATAATAATGTTACATGATGGCCTCATATTCATAAAAAATAAAACGTCGTTTACCTGTTTTAGTTAAAGTATGTGCTGTCCTTGTCTTTCATTGCGGCGTTCGCCTTTGAGGTACATTCATTAAAAAAAAAAAACAAAAAAGTCTGTAACTGCAGGGAAAAGACCTCTTCTCACACAGAGAAGGAACCAGCAACACTACGCTTGGTCATTGTATGCGTGTGACGTCGAACCATCACATTCAGGTTTCCTGAGGATGTATACCTTCACTTAAACTCAGTGGTGTCTCAGATTAACTAAGAAAATACATATGACAGTGCAAAGTCAAAGGTACGTGCCAGGATGTGAACTAGCAACATTGTGCTTAAGGGAATCCCTAAATTTAGGGCCACCGCGATGTTACTTAGATGACAAAATTAAGAAAATAAATTGCCCCGAAATTCGAATCCCCGAATCCTATAAGCTCCAGGGATACAGAGTAAACCGCATTAACAAAAAGTTACAAAATATAATTTTCACGAAGCCGTTTACTGTTTACACAACTCAAAAAGTTTCATCAGTGTACGCGGAATAAATGTGATACTACGATTTTCAGGAGCTGCTACTTATATTTATTTAATACTCTGGTATCCTTAGAGATACGCAAAAACGTTTTTGTGTGGTCTGCATAAACATTTGATGGAAATGAACATAATATTTGTTCGCGACGTAGGCAGGGTAACATTGCATTATCATGTCTGTAGCGATTATAATACAGTGTAGAACCAATCTGGAGTCCAATGTTTCCCGACTATATGTTGTTGTAAAGCAGTATTTACAGGGTTTTTTGGCGATATATATTCGTGCCGTGTGGTGCCGGTTCAGAATATCACCACCACGTCTCCTCCCGTGGGTGTCGTAAAATTCGACTAAGGGATTAGCCGGAGGATGGGCAGCAGCATCCTTCGAGTACATTTACAACTCCACTGCGATCACCAACCCGCCTGCCAAGCGTGGCGATTATGGAAAAACCTCCCAATTAGCCCACAACACATCCATGTCGGTCATTGTGGTGATCTTTGGGGGAAGCCTGTGTCCAGCAGTGGACTTCATTCGGCCGAAATGATATATTCTCACAGTGTGTCTCAAGGACTAGGAAAGGGCAGGCAGATAAAGAGGATATCGTGAAAGTAGTGACGAAGTGATGGAAGTCCACTCTTCTCATGTCGCCACTTTTAGTTTCCATTCACATAAAAGAAATAAAAATACGCAAAATTTACTACCTGCTAAAATAAATCCTTTTTTTCTATATTTTGGTTAGATAGGTAATCAATTTAGAACTCCTGGCAGAAATAAACTAAATTTAGATATTTTGTTAGTCGTGTTTGGAAACCTTGGTTAATAGGATTCCAAACTGTAATGACGTCTGTCACCTTAGTCATCCTGGGACCACGAACCCTGCAAAATATTCGAAACGTCAGGAAACACAAAAAATCCAAATTATACGCGATGGAATTCGTTTAAAAGTGTTATATTATCTTGTGTAATAATCAACTCAACTGCGATCGCCAACCCGTCTGCCAAGCGTGGCGATTATGGCAAGACCCCCCAATGAGCACACAACATACCATATCGGTTGTTGTGGTGATTTTTGGGGGAGGCCTGTGTCCAGCAGTGGATATCATTCGGCCGAAATGATGATGAATAATCGCGAAAACCTAAGACATTACTAAAATACTAATGTTTAAAGTTTAAACCGTAAAGTGCGGGTGGTGTCCAGATTAGGAATATAGCGCCACTCCATCTCCTCCCATTGGATGTCGTAAAAGGCGACTAAGGGACTCTTTAAACGAGAGGGATGGGCAGCAGCGTCCCTTCTGTGAAATGGTAGCCATACTGCGCTCACCAACCCGCCTGCCCAGCGTGGTGCGTACTGGCAAATACCCTCCAAAATGATGACACAATTGTGTTTGTAAATCTATAAGGGAGGCTTTTGTTCAGCAGTGGACGTATAAATAGCTGATATGATGATGATGATGAAATGAAAGTTTAAACAATAACTGCTGGCACTGCGACACCTAGCCAGATACTAACTACAAGGTATCTTTATCAACATTTTGGGCATGCTGAAGTCTCAAGCCACGCAAGACGGCACGGTTGGTGCAGTGGCTGATACAGTCGGCTGATGCGCTCCGGGTCGTGGGTTCGATTCCCGCACGGAACAAATATTTGTATGATCTGCAGGTAGTTGTTCCGGGTCTGGGTGTATTGTATGTGGAATTCATATCTGTAAACGCACCCACGACACAGCAGCAATCCTAGTGAGGGGCAACGTTAAAAAAAATCTTGTACGATATGAAGTAATTACAAATGTACAAAATTACCTTGGTACTTAGGATCAATAGAATACAGGTTACATTAATATTTTAAATAATAAAGTATCTCTATGTCCAGTTATACATCGGGTGTACAAAATATGTCACAAAATACATTTCATGAATGTTTGAAATGTGATAACATTACCTGCTTCAGTTCTTCACCTGTGGTCCATATAACAGATCTCGGTATATATCTGAACCCAGTAATTAGTATGGCGCTCTGACTAGCTACAGCGTCACGTTAGTAAACTACTGAACACAATGTAAGTTCACACTAACAAACAGTCGCTATAACAAAGTACCTACAAACGCAAAAGGACAGAAGGTGCACTCATACATACAGAGCTTACGCGTACCGCGATGTCGAACAAAAGATTACGTCGCTGAACGACATATAATGCAATGCGAAATTACCGTCTGACGTCTGGAGTAGTCCTACGTCATGTTACCGTGGCAGTCAACTTTCTACTCCCAATAGGTACACACCAGTCCAGAAGGAGACCGCAGAGCGGGATCGGGAGAGGGCCGATCCCGCTCGAAGAAGGAGGAGACGGGGTAACAACCGCCCTGGCGCCTAATTCCCATACGCCTGAAACCCCCTACCGTTGCTAAAAGGCGGGGGACCCAGTTCGCGGGTGCGTAGATTGGGGAATCAGCGTGCTCACACCAAGCGACCCAAGAGACGACGGTAGCTCGCATGTGGTCACGCGCTGCCGTGGGATACTTTGGGGGATCCTTTACAATCCTCCCGGGGGGGTGACCGCTTTACAGTCACCCTCTCCGAGATGTGCCTATAGGCGTGGCACTAGTGAGCGGCTCTAGTGTGATCATACGAGGACTTGAAGCCTCCTTTAGGTGCCGAAGATGACCGCCCCAGTGGTTTAAGCCGGTAGGAGACCGGCATACCCCTTCGCCGGGGTGAAGGAAGTTCATGAAGAATTTCCACTGGGCACCCATAAAAAAGAAAAAAAAAGGTACACACCAGTACACCTCACTGGATAACGTGCTAGCCATTGTCCAATGACAAAATCTCATCCGTCTGACACAGACACACACACACACACACTAGCCCGTAAACGTTCACTGTTGAACATTGGCTCCTATTGTCTCTACAACGAGTGGTCATATTGCTATAATCACCACGCTTGGCTTACTAGCACACGTGATCGACCTTTATTCGCTTCGTTTCGTATCGTTTTTACCTCCGCACAGGCGCGCCATTAGATGTTTGAAATCAAAATGATATGTCACATAATTCGTGATAAACCTCTTGTCGTGTCAGTGCGTGGAAGGCTTGCTTGGTCCAGACTGACCTATAATCATCATTATCATCAACAGCCCATAGCAGTTCACGCAGGCCTCTCCAATGTCACGCCCCTGAGTACGAGCCTCAGCTTTTCACATCCATTTCATGCCAGCCACCCTGCAACGATCGTTACTCAATCGAGCCTGAAGGCGTCCTACACAACATTTGCCAGGCCACGGTCTTCACTCAAAAACACGTTTGTCCCACCGCCTGTCGGTTCTACGTCTAATATGTCCAGTCCATTGCTACTTCAGCTTGATAATCCGATGGGGTATATCGGTGACATAGGTTCTCTTTCGGATCACCTTGTTTCGGATTAGATCCTTCAGAGAAAAGCCAAGCATAGTTCTCAATAGCTCGCAAGTTTAAATTTGTGGACTAGCCGTACCGCTAGCGTGTATGTTTCGTACCGTATGTCATAACAGGTAAGACACACTGATTAAAGTTTTTTGTCTTGAGGCCATGTGGCATAGCTGATGAATCACAGATAGACCTAGAACACGCCACAATAGTAGAATCACAGGCGACAAATTATGAATTACTATTTCAACTTGTTCCGCGTATTATTTAAATACTGACCTTCTGTGCACGTCTACTTTGTGGCAACGTACCTTCAATGCGAGGTTTTAATAGAAGCTACGTGTCATGTCGGCCAGCGCACAGTATTGAGTTTAAGTGATCAAGCGAGACTAAACTATACCCATTGCTTAATGCTATGTTTGCTTCCTAGAATTACCAATAACGTGTAGCAATTATGTAGCTACTATAATTGGTGAAATTCAGTAAAACAATAGGTACGATATAAGACTTAAACCTAGCCTGTAATCTATAATGACGGCGAGTTGGCGTCGTGTGTCGATCGGTGTCCGGTAGCCGGCCTCTGAATAACGGGAACAATGCCTCGCGTACAAAACATTTCCTTCATTAAGGCCGACAGATGTTCGGTTGTTACTGTCATTACAAAGGGATTGAATTTCTCATTGATATGAGACTCCAATCGGTTTTGTGAGTTTGGTATAGGGCCGACCGATCGGATATATCCGATGTACATACTTTACAATCTCCCAGACTTTTGTTGAGTAATGCCGTGACAAGTATAGTAGCGTCATTGGTACAGCAGGACGCATTGGTCCGGTCCGCGGTACCGCACTGGTCCGACAAGTGGGCTTTCTCGTCTCCGTTTCCACCTTAATAAAGCCTTCCTTATCACAGTAGTCCTTCTCCAGTCCCCGCTGTCGCATATCTCGCCCCGTCACGTTGCCAGTGTCTGCAGCCCAGGTGAAACTTCGTTATGGAGATTTCGTAGCATCACCGCGAGCGCCCCAATCGCTTCTATTACGAAGCCTGTGCCAGTAAAGGCACCGAAGAACTTATCGAAGGCGGATAGTAATAATGATGATGATGGTTTCGTGACGGTGCAAAGGAGGAAGCGCCGGATACGCAAGAACCGCTGCGGCAAAGCTCCTATGGAGCCCAATGCGAGTGTGCGCGCTGCTAAGCCGAATACACCGGTGTACATCTCCCGCCTGCACTACACCATTAAGGCGGAAGACATCGCTGTATATGTGAAACAAAAGACGAGGTACACACCGAGGGTGCAGTTGCTGGAGTCGCGCCGCAACGTCAACTTTAAGGCGTTCGTGGTGCGAGTACCGAATTGTTACCTGGCCCTCATTATGGAAGAAGATTTTTGGCCTCAAGGCGTGATGATTCGTCGCTTCCGCGGACAAGTGCCACAGGACAGCACAGACAATGTTATAGTGCAAAGTGAAGTGCTACTAACATAGTCTTAGCCTTATTCATTAACACAAATTTTGTATTACTTTATATATACTAGTTTGTAAGGTATATATCTATCGGCCATGGAAGCCTGAAATAAATAATATTATTATTATTATATATATTCCCATTGCTAAGTTCACAGCTTTTCAGCTTACCTTTATTTTGCGGCTTAGTTTGCGAGGCAGTGGCAACAGTAGCGTATGTTTTATTAGGAGTCAACGTATTTACGAGTGATATATGTATCGGAGTCGAAAGATGACGGTCAATGGGATTCGATGCATCGCCCGTGAAACCGACAGTCAATGACGGAACTAAATTTGCCGATTGAAAACTGCAGATGGAAGCATTTTGCACTCCACGACATACGTTATATAAGTAAGGGTAGTAACCATTTATTTGTTTATATAGGTTTCTAAGGAATGCCTTTTGCACTTTTTCAAGTTCTAATAATATATAGCAGGAATACAGTGTATAGAAACAAAATCTAATGATCCGCTATTCTGTTTGTAGATCTTTTATCTTCAGTTTTAATTCAGACTGTAACTATTTTTATAATTCGGGGCGACCTCGATAATAAAAAGACATGAAAAATAAAACATAGTATGAAAACTATGCTAAATCGAGTGCGGCTATCTGGTCCAGGCTCGCTTTATAGAGCTCTAAACTTCATGGACGAGTAAGGCCAGGACTGCACAGTCAAGATAACATACGGTCTCGTTATTTTACATTTTATAGGTGTTATACCTACCTCGAAGGGTAAGCAAAATTTATGCTCAGAGCTTACCGATGATCCTTAGGGTGTGCTTATAAAATGCTATAAATAAAATCCAAGATTGAAGCTGACGCTGTTCAGTAACTTCTTTTGTAACGACATGATAACTTTGAGACGTCAAAGCTAACACATCTGTACGTCTTATAAATTTCTTGCTTCAAATAAAACAAAATTATCAACCGTGAAGCCTGTATTCTGTATTATGCAACACTCGAGTGTTTACCATGAAATTTAAAAGTTAAATTATTAAGACGTACGAATAACTTGACGGACAGAATATTTGAATTTGAGTTCAAAAATGACTAAACTGGGTTCTAAGCTATCACAGACTGGTAGCAATAGTTCTATTTAGGAGTTACTATCGGATGGATATATATTTATAAGTGTGTAGTGTATCCATGTGGTGTGTGAAAAATCTGTCAAGTGTAAGGCAACGTCGTACGGTGTTTAAAATAATGAATCTTTACATATACATAAAATGTGTGGGCAACGTCGTGCGGTTTTCAATTGCTTTTTCGGCTTCATTCTATTTTTGACTATTTTTGTGTTTTGACATATTTGAGGGTTGCCTCGCCGTGAAGTGAAAGCAGCTTTCAATGATAACTACTCGTATTTTGACTGACGAAGGTTCACGTAAATAGATAACTTCTAAATCGTGTAATTCAAAATATCTCTGCCTGCGCCGCCCCTGTGTCTGGCTTTATATCTTTCGTATTTCCTAATAAAACAAGATGTAACATTGTTATCGTGAGTCCCGAGAGTTTTGTACATGTTTACCTAATTTGACCTACTCCCAGCCTTCATTCCAACTCCCTCGTGCAGGCAGACCTCGCTTGTGATGGTGGCAGAGAACAACATTGACGTGTATATTTACATACTTGTAACTATGTACTAACGGCTCAGTGGTCGCTGTTTTTTATATTTCAATTCGACTCAGGGCACGTTTGACGTATTGGCTAATAACTTGGCTTGTTGCGTTACATGCTGTGGGTTTGATTCCCGCATACACAGTTACAGTTAGGTGGTCCAGTTTTATGTGTTTGTGCATGTTAAATGAATCTCAATAAAACTCTACCCGCGGCATAGGAGAAATCCTGCAGAGTAGCTGAGATATTATAAAGATTTATGTCCACCTTCATGATGACTTATTTAAATCTCACCACTATTATAAAAATGTGAAAGTTTGTTCGAAGGATTAAGACTATTTCAATAAGATTACAGTAACAGAACAAATTTGTATCATTTGCGAGCTATGGAGAGAGGTACGCTTGGTATTTCTCGACGAGATCGAATCAGAAATGAGGATATCCGTAGAAGTGGCATGGGCGTGGCACATTGCTCGTCGAACTGATGGCCGTTGAGACAAAAAGGTTCTAGAATGGAGACCACGCACCGGAAAATGCATCGTGGGACGACCTCCAACGAGGTGGACAGACGACCTGGTGAAGATCGCTGGGAGTAGTTGGATGAGGGCGGCATGTAACCGCTCGTTGTGGAAATCAAAGGGGGAGGCCTTGTTCAGCAGTGGACGTTCTGTGACTGATGATGACTGATTAGACTTTCCACAAGCACTAACAATTCACACACTTACATGACTAAGTAGAACCCCAAAACTGACGGCTAATGACAGACGATATCTGGACGTTGACCATACTGATATACACGCACAAGGCTTACTAATCTATATCGACAGATTATGTAAAATATGGAACCTTATACCGGAATAAAAGGCAATTTACATATGTTTTATAACAGACAGACAGATTCACCTAAATGTATCGCCGCCACCCATGAACATCCGCAACTCCGGAGGAGTCGCTGATGCGCTTCCAACCTTTAAGGATACTCTTTTCTTGAAGGTCCCCATGTCGTATGTGTTTGGAAAAAACGCTGACGGAAGCTGGTTCCACATTTTCGTCGTACGGGGCGAAAGTGACGAGTAAATCGTACAGTCCTAGACCACCAGCCATCAAGCTGATGAGGATGGAGTTTTTACTAGGAAGGTGGTGTGATGGTGGAAATCAGTGGAAATTTTAGTAATTTCTTGCAGACAATGCGATGCACTCCAGTCGTAATGTAGAGTTATTTTGTTGTTACGAATCCAATTCTGTTTCATATGACCTGAAATTTTATTAGCGGGATTTTATCTAGCAATGAAAAAATAAATGAGGCGAATCCTCTCGTGTGAAGTTAGGTGACACAAGTTTATTGCTTAAACTAGAATTTACACGTTTTGCATTATTGAAAACTGGCTAACCTAGCACCCGCTACCATCATATTAAAACACATTAGTCACAAATGCTGTCGAATCTTGAGGGACATAATTTTTTTTTCTTAGCGATAGAATGTGTTCGAACTAATAAAGTGACATGATATGGTTCTATATATGTCAGTTAAGTGCCAAATAGAGAAAACGTCACGCGGCTCCTTGACATTTTATCAAGTCCCGCGTGAGATAATGTTGTATTTTGTTTAGTGATACGCTCAACGCACCGCCTTAATCACCTGGGCGAGATATTTTTCAGCGGCCTTTCTTTCTTATTATGTACTAGCATACTTGTTTTTCTTTCATTGTTTTTTGGGGTGCTGCAGCGACCGCCCCGCACCCGTATTAGCTAAAAACAGCGACAGCAATCGCGCATCAAAGGATTCCCAGTGGAAAAGAAATTGAAAGCCGAGGATGCAATTTTTTGTTCATTAATCGTCCAACAGACTGTGTGTCAGCGATCTTCGCCTGCTTAATCGCTATCGGCAAATACGTAATACCAAAATGACGTTTAAGAACGACGTCTGCGCGATTTACGCCTGTCGCAAAGCGTCTGCGACTTACGTAATCACCCGCCAGGTCACCCATTCCTAAAGCCAGTATTAGTTGCGCTAAACTTAGGTGTAAGTAAGTAAGTAATGAAATTTAAGACGGTAGTTCGATAATTAAATTGTGCCAAAGCACGACAAACTCTTGATCGAGTCAATACAGGCACAGATATTCTCTTTAAAAAAAAAATACAACCGTAAACGTGATATCCGTGTGCTACTATGGACTCCAGCTGAAAATTAGCGCCCGGCATGACTGCCCGGCATTATGCTGAGTTGGATACCTATTTGATACGGACATGGGACACACCATGAAATATGTAAAATATAAGTAGATTTAAGGTATACAAAATTATATTATAAGGCAAGTTACGTTTTATTTAGGTCTATTATTATTTTAAATAACATAATCGTGTCACATGTTTCTGTGGTCAAATAAATGTCTTTTATCTTTTTTTTTTCCTTTTATCTTTTATCTTAATGTACTAGGTTTTTTGCGCGGTAGAGCCTACCGATGGGAACGACTACAAGTAGGCTCTTACACGCAAAAAACTAATGAGTTAAGTAGAGCTTGTAAGTGGACTGGGTCGTCCAGGGAAGTCCACGCCGCCACAGAATAGCAACATTGTTGGCAGCATCAGTGTTACTGTGTTTCGTACGGTAAAAGAGGAATAAAGAAATGGCAGACATACAACATGGAAGGATTTCCTCAAGGAAAAAGTTTATGTCCTACCTACGGTTCGCCTTTCTATACCATAGATAAAACTTGTCACAAGTACTGAATTACGTAGTAGATGGTTAAGCTCTTTATCTCTTAACTAGTAGTTCGTACTCCAGTTATTTTTGTTTTACTATGACCAGGGGTCTATTCCCATTGTCGTGGTTATATATTACAGACGTATACACATCTCACGTGACGCTGCAGAACAAGAGCCTATTTCAGAGGGATAGTGCCAAACTCTCCACAACTGTACCGTTTGGCACCATCATCACAGTGACTAAAAACTGCATACTGCGATCACCAATCGAATTGCCAAGAATGGTGCTTAGCCCTCAAGATAGACTTCAGCTGCTGATATTTTTATGGTCAAAGTCAAATGAGTATTGTGGAGCAACCTGTGGAAAGCCTGTACCTAGCTGTATCATTAGTACACATTTGTACCAACATGTTCAAACAAACAATCATTGCTTAACCTCACAGATCTTTCCATCTGTTCGGCAGTAGCTTAGCTACGAGCCCTTTCGCATAATTATTATTGCACTCATGTAATCACTCAGGTGTTTGAAAAACAAATAAAAATGGTTGCTCTTTTATTTAATGTGTTTATTTTTCTATATACAATTCAGATTGACAGCAAGTTTTAACGAAGTTATTAATTACAGTGATACAAACCAAATAAACTCTTTTGCAAAACAAAACGGGCACCTATACTATTTCTTCTTCTTCTCTTAGATTATGGCTTCTGTAGATTATCTTCCACAATTTCGCCAATGTCAAGTATAAGGGCAACGTTGTACGGTGTTTAGATTAATTAATCTTTACATATTCAATAAAATATTTCTCAAAAATGAAAAAATCTATAAAATATGTCGGCAACGTCGTACGGTTCAATCACCTATACTATTTCCATTTCTTTATTTTCTCGATGACAGTTCTAATTTGATAGTTGTAGTGTTGTGACCAAATAAGTAATGATATCGATCGCATATATTTATTATATTTTGAACAAAAACAAATACAACAAAAACTTTAAAATATATTATACCTGTCGTTATAACTATTTCGTTTCATTGTCGAGTACCTACCTATACCTACTTATTTTACAACAGCTTCGAAAATCTTAAAGAAGTTGGCATTATAAATCAAGAATTAATACGTGTAACATCTTGTAATGAAATATAATATTAGTTAATAAATTTGTACAAAAGTATCCGGCAGTAGTTTAGTTTCTTAGATTTTGTAAGAAAATATCGGGTCTGTTATCGTGTTACGTTTATCGATATAGCTCCATCCCTAACAGTTTCTCCGACTCTGGTATAACCTTGTACGGTAAATTTTTCGTGTTGTAAATTTGAAAATTTACATTCTAAGGTCGATTTGAGTTCATTAATTTAATTCTACGGAGCATACGGAGTTAGTTTTCATAGAAATGGAACATTAAATGCACACCGGTACATAATGGAAGTCCTAATTCCACATGCACAACCCGCATTGACTGCACTTGGGGAAGATTCTATTTTTATGGACGACAATGCTCGCCCACACCGTTCTGACGACGTGGAGGAATATTGGCCAGCTCGAAGTCCTGACTTCGATCCAATTGAGCATGTCTCGGATGTTTTAAAGAGACTGGTAAGATCAGTGCAACCTGCTCCACAAAACATCACGGAGCTAAAAAGTGTCATTGCAGAAGTGTGGGAACGTATTCCTCAAAACGTTATTAAAAATATCGTGGAAAGCATGCCCAGAAGGATTCAAGCTGTGATTTTGGCAAGAGGAGGTCACACTCGTTGTAAGTTTTACATTATTTAATTTTAAAAAAGTAAAAAAATCTTCTTGTCTATATTGCCGACCACTTCTTATTGTTTGGCCGTGTACATCGGTTTTAAAGAATTCATTGCTTTTTTTTTAATATTCAGAATTCACTTCACGCGTACTAATTTACACGATTATAAGTATACAGACTACGTCAAACAATTAAATTTTATTTAATGAACTCAAATCGACCTTAGAATGTAAGTTTCCTTAGGTGCCCGTTTTATTTTTGTAAAAGAAGGCTTACTATGTTACATAAGTTTATACAGGGTTATATAAGTTAGATAAAATCTTTACATAATTTATAATAATGCGTTTATGCTCGTTGTCTTTAACAAATACATGTTTTTACATTACATTATAAGTCTGAAATAAAAGTAGGTACATGAAAACTATTCCTAATCTAGAGTTTCTATTTTAGAATAGTGATATTAGAGCTATTTAACACACATTTCTGATCGTTGCGACGTCGCAACTGCGCCGCACAGACGTCGCGACCAAGTCGCTGAATTATCGCCGTGACAAAATGAGATGTCATCAGTTTCGTTGCTTCATCGCATCGATATTGCAACTTTAATTAACCGAGTTCAAAAAGGATAAGGTTCTTAATTCGATGCGAATTTTTTTTATGTATGTACACCGATGACTCCGAGGTTTGTAGACCGATTTGAGAAATTCTTTTGAATTTTTTCTTCGATTGTTGTTTTTTTTCTTCGATTGTTTTTTAACTGGTGCATAATGCTTTTGTGTTGGTCCCATATAAGTTTAATTACATTTGACTGAGTAGTTATTAACCAGCTTCAATAAACAGGTTAATTTTACTGCGGTTATCTAGATGATGTCTTAATAGTTTTGATTCGTCTCAGATCAGAGAACCGATTTGCGTCATTCTTATTTTTATTAGTGTTAAATACTGATACCAAATTGGAAAAAGTTCTTACATTTATTTACACTAAAAAGAACAAAAAAAATTTTTAACAAAAAAAATACCGACTTCCCTACACGTTAAACGATATTCCAACCATGGTTTATGCAAACCAACGAGAAGTTATATTTGGTAGCTGGCCCCGCCCGACTTCATAAATAAAGTTATTATGTTCCTTTTCAGTGGTCTTAATATTTTTATAACGTGTAGGGTTTTTGAAGTCGGTATTTTTTTTTTTGTTAAAATGTTTTTTTCCTTTTACATTTAAGTTTAAAGTCATGATTAACTCTGCTTATGATAAAGACCGAAATTGTATTCAAACCAGTTTGCACGATTACTAATACACTTAAAAGCCACGATTTAATTTTTATACAACCTAGCGACGAGCTAGTCACTCGTCTGGTGGTAAGCAACACGCCCGTAACAATTGTAATGGCACCCACTTGTCCTAGGCGGCACCACATTGCGCTCGTCACCTTGAGAAATTCGTTGTTTGGTCCCTTCATCATCAATCATCATCAAATCAGCCATAAGACATACACTGCTGAACAAAGGCCTCCCCCATAGATTTCTACAACTATGTCATCATATTGGGGAGAATTTGCCAGTACTTACCACGCTTGGCTAGCGGGTTTGTGATCGTAGTATGACTAATGTTCCAAAGAAGGGACGCTGCTGCCCATCCCTCTGGTTGGTGGTAAGGGACTCTCCCTTAGTCGCCTTTTACGACATCCATGGAGTGATGCTATATTCGTAATCCGGACACCACACGGAAAGTGATGTCTAAGTTATGCCTAGTAATTTTTCTAGCTACAGTGCCCTTCCAACCAGAACATAGTAATATTTGATTAGTTTAAACACAAGGGCGGTACATCTGGCACTGCGATAGTACCTGCCTGGCCTGGCAGCCTGTCCAAGTAATCCTTAGGGATTGATATTCCCATAAATACTATAACCAATTATACAAAAAGCAGGAAACAATCAACGTAAATACATAGTCTTACACATCATATGTACCCCTTTTTCTCGGTGGTTCTAGAAAATTATAATTGTAAATAATTAATAATAGTAAAGGTACCAGTGTATAGCACCAGATACAAACAGCTTGCAGCTGAGACCATATAATAAAATTACGCTGAAGTACATACACAAATACAGCACGAAATATTATCACTTAATATAAACAGATTAATCCAAAGCGTTTATTAATAGTGAGCGATATTATCCGTGTGTTGTCCGGATCAAGAATATAGCACCACTCCATCTCCCGCGGATGTCGTAAAAGGCGACTAAGGGATTGTAAACCAGAGGGATGGGCAGAAGCGTCCCTTCTGTGAAACGGTAGCCATACTGCGCTCACCAACCCGCCTGCCAAGCGTGGTGAGTATTGGCAAATACCCCCCAAAACGATGACAGAATTGTGGAAGAGGCCTTTGTTCAGCAGTGGACGTATAAATGGCTGATATGATGATGTTGATATGATGAGCGATGTTACACTTAATTTAATTATATACATATATGTATGCCATGTGGTGCCGGCTACGGTGCCGTGTGGTGCCGGCTACGATAGCACCAACCCATCTCACCCCGTGGGTGTCGTAAAAGCCAACTAAGGGGTTAGACGGAGGATGGGCAGCAGCATCTTTTGAATACATTAACAACTCAACTGCGATCACCAACCCGCCTGCCAAGCGTGGCGATTATGGCAAAGCCGCCCAATGAGCCCACAACACATTCATATCGGTCGTTGTGGTGATCGTTGGGAGAGGCCTGTGTCCAGCAGTGGACTTCATTCGGCCGATATGATGACATATATGTATATACAGGTACAATTTGTACAGCTACATTGTAATGTATTTCAACACATTATCAAGATCGGTGCAATAGAAATGGATAATTCAACGGCTTTTCCGTTTGTTAAATATTTTTTTAGGTGGTAAACATCTCAAGTGAGATCACCCCTTATCTTGTACTTCCAGACATAGCTTAAACTCTTACACAATAACCATAGACTTACGTGACATCCCCATCTATCTTAAAATCACCATAATTAATCTGGCTCTCATTATTATTACAAAGAGTTGACGTTACACTATTTCTATCAATAATCCCCATGCTATTCATCTTCTTCGGCGTTTCTTGTCTCCACTTCTCACTGCAGAGACTCGTAGTCTCCGTGCCATAGTAACTACATCTCCTGGTTCTCCTATCGAGCCGGTTTCTCCTGTCCTGGATGTCGGAGCGGACTCTCACGAGGTGGTTTCCTTCTGAAGTGTGGTTAACCATGGTTTCTCGAACGCTGGAATGTTCACGGCATCTGCTCTTCTTTCTGCCAACCTTCCCACAGCAGAGGGTTTCTGTGAAGGCGATGCGGTACCTGTTGGCATAAGTTTTATTTTTATGCAGAGTAAAAGTAAGTAGGAAAGATCTAGCTTCCATCAAAAAGAGCTTACTGGCCCACTACTTATTAAATTTAACACCGCAAATTGCTGCCTGCGGGCGGCGAACTTGGGAAATAGTGTCAACCGATTAGACTGTCTCTAATCGGTTGACATAATTTCGAGACAGTGGTGTATCGTGAACCACCCGTTTTCTGATGGATTATGTCGCACAAGTAGGTTGAAGGTACACCATGGTGGTTTTAACCGCTTCCCCCAAAGCGGAGGGAGTTTGAGGATTTACAGTGCATGGCACCATTTAAAATAAATATATATTCTGTTTTTCGTCGTGGGAGTAATGAGTTGCCTTTCAACTGTAAAACTGTAAACCTGGGCTATCGCTGTCCACTATTATACTATAATTACAAGCCACTCGCCTGTCGACACACTAACCTCGGTCCTTTTGCTTCCAGTATAACCTTCATTTTTTTATTGGTGTCCAGTGGAAATTCTACATCGAATTTCTTTCGCCCTAGGGAAGGGCGAAGGGGTATACCGGACTCTTACCGGCTAAAACCACTGGAGCGGTCATCTTTGGCACCGAAGGGGGGCTACAAGTCCTCGTAAGATCACACTAGAGCCACCCGTTGGTCCCACCCATTGGTGCTACGCCTTTAGGCACATCTCGAAGGCGATGATTGTAAAGCGGTCACCCCGTCTAGCGGAGGGCAGGCGGTTGTAAAAAGGCCGCCCTCCAGGCACGTCTCGGGGTGGGCTGTAAAGGATCCCACCAAGTCTCGCTGTGCGCTGTGCTGCGCACACGGCGGCGCGTGACCACGTGTGCGCCACGGTCTTCCCGGGGAATCCAGTATAACCTAGGAATGACTACAGTTCATCGATCGAAGGCTGGGGCCTAATTCCTCATAATATTTCATGCAGAGAGACACCACACAAGAAGTCAACGTGTACAATGTTGGCATTGGTAATCCTATCAGCTTCTCTAACTAAAAAAATATGCTTGTACTACGATGTGGTCACCATAATGGCAAAGGCAAGTGAAGCTGGAACTTGTATCCGGGCGATAAGAAGTTCAACACCACCAATTCATCAATTGTGTCTACAATAATTAATAATCATCATCATATCAGCCACAGGACGTCCACTGCTGAATAAAGGCCTTAGATTTCCACAACGAGCGGTCACGTGCCGCTCTCATCCAACGACTCCCAGCGACCTTCACCAGATCGTCTGTCCACCTCGTTGGAGGTCGTCCCACGCAGCGTTTTCCGGTGCGCGGTCTCCATTCGAGAACCTTTGTGCCCCAACGACCATCAATTAATAATGCTGAATCAAAAAATGTCGTGAAGCTGTTTAACGGGTCACTCATATCTACATGAGCCGCGCGGCCTATAATGTACAACGTTTACATAAAACAGAATTCGTACGCATGATTACTCTTTATAAGCATGCTACAATCAATCTTGAAATATTTTATTATAAAAAATCTGCTGGACAGAAAATCAACATTTTCGAACCATATTGGTGGGTCATCTTAAGTTGGAGGTTTATAACTGACGAGTCAAGCGGCTAATCCACCATAACAATATAAGCAGTTGCTACAATACAGTCCGGCTTGAAGAGCGCATCATGAACAAGGGCATCTCCTTTTTTGACAAAAGTAGTTTGTATATTATTTCAGCTCACTTTAATTAAAGGCACTTTTAACCACGGGTACTCTGTCAAAAACAGGTTGAAACAGCAATTTAAGCAATTATTTCTGCCTCATTACACAGCTCAATTAATTTCGTAGTAGACGCGAGGAGCTGTTAGTTTGTTACTCTAAACAAAAGGTCTCATTATGTTTCTCTAGAATTAGAACAGAGATAAGACGTCTTTTTTCCCAGTTCTCTTCTATTTGCGGATCCGAGAATTAGTCATTTTATCTACATTATTTTAATTCTGAGTATTGCCTCATTATAAAATAAAGAAGATTTCTAAAAGCGCATTGTTTCCTTTGAGAAAAACGAGGTTTCCAAATAGATCGGGATGATGCCAGGATCAAGAATTGAAAAATCCATATCTGCTTGTTTACTGGCTTGTATCCAGCTATTATATTCTTAGTTGATAAATGCGAGATATAAAACTCACCTATGGCTCATAACATTGTACAATATGGGGTTGACAGTCGCCGATATGTAGTAGAAGGCCCCAGCTACATAGAAGAGGTACTCGTTGATGGTGTGGTAGTGAGGAGACGAGGTGCCGTAGATGAAGAACAGCCTCTGAAAGTGAAACGGAGCCCAGCATCCGAAGAACGCCACTACTACCGCAGCTGTAACAATAACATTGGTGTTTAAAATGGTACAATTATACCTGCACCTTAATTTCTGTGGGGGTCTGTCGCCTCGAGAGAAGGCAATGCCATGGAGCTAGGCTAAATTAGATGTAGAGTGCAGATGTAGAGTAAGAGTAAGGCAGTGCAATAAATTCAGAGTGCCTATTTTCCGCGTCACAACCACGCGTTGTTTTGATGTTTTACCTCAAAGACTGCCTGAATTCGTCACATTTGTAATCAGTACTGGTTCAATGACGGACGTCTGCGAGATGTTCTCAGCTGTTTAAACATCAACACGAGCCTCTCTATGACCACTACAATTATCGGTCATAGAGAGATGTACCATAATTAACCCCTGGTTGGTGAATTGGTGATTGCAGTCGCACGCAAGGACGATGCTGCTCAGCCTCTATAGAGACCCTTAGCTGCCTTTTACGACAACCATAAGCAACCGGGTGAAATATTCCTTGGAGTCCAAACGACCACAATTTACCTCACATGCACCAACACCCAGATCTGGAACAACTATTTGTAGGTCATACAGTTTTTTATCCATATCCATCCATTCCAACCCGCGAGAGGTAGTGCAGAGAAGCCAAGCAACTAGCCACCGTGCGAAAGGTGGTGATATGCGCAAACCCAGCTTACTATGGCATTGGCTCTACACTTTCGTGACACCTAATCTACTCACTACTACTAATCGATCTTCCTTACATCCATTCAAACCTAGGCTCAACTAGTTTTGGAGTTTAAAAACATTTTGACACAAAGTGTAGGATTAACTACGTACTTGTAGTGGTTGATGGATCGCAGAACCCTCAAGGTCTTCGTACTTGAAGTATTTAAAACGCGTGTGATAAAAAATAACCGGACAAGTGCGAGTTAAACTCGCGTGGCTATGGCTCCGTACGATTTATATGTTATCGAGAAGTGACGGATGCCTGGCCTAGTTAAGGCAAACGAGTTACTACTCGTTCGCCTTAACTAGACCAGGCATCCGTCACTTCTCGACACTACTCGTACTAGTAACTTAAAATTGTAGTTGAAACACATGTTCTCCCATACATTCCAACTGCAAATGTAAGTTTGTACGCACAATATTGTAAAATTTACCATGTTATTTTAAGACCATAGACTTCTTATAGTTATTCCTGTAATCTTTAAGTAAAGAACTATGATAAATATTTTTTTCAAAATTATAGGCCTAGTAGTTTCGGAGATAAAGGGGGAACGGACAATTTTCGCCTATTTTCTTAAATAACTTTAAATCTATTTATTTTAAAATCCCTCACTTCCACTCCATCATCATCATCATCATTTCGGCCGAATGAAGTCCACTGCTGGACACAGGCCTCCCCCAAAGATCACCACAACGACCGATATGGGTGTGTTGTGGGCTCATTGGGGGGTTTTGCCATAATCGCCAGGCTTGGTAGACGGGTTGGCGATCGCAGTTGAGTTGTTAATGTACTCGAAGGACGCTGCTGCCCATCCTCCGGTTAATCCCTTAGTCGACTTTTACGACACCCACGGGAGGAGATGGGGTGGTGGTATTTTGAGCCGGCACCACACGGCATGCACCACTCCATCCCTCCCTTTTAAAGGCCCTCACAACAAGGCCTCCCATTTGATATGTTACACGGTACAGTTTGCAAAACTTCTTTCTTGAATTTTCTATTTTACACCCCAAAAGTGACCCCCATATTCAAAATTCACTTATTTACATTACACGTCCGTGTTTGGATCGCAGAACTCGATATGTGTACCAAATTTTAACTTAATCGGTCCAATAGATTCTGAGAATTTTGGCTGTGACAGACGAACAGACAGACCACGAGTGATCCAATCAGGGCTCTAAGTTTTTTCCTTCGGACGTTCGGCACCCTAAAAATGTTGGCCTCAACGTATTGGAGCCCACTATTGAATACAGGCCTTTCCCTTGACGCCCCGCATCATCCAGGTCTCAGCCATACAATGGTACAATAACCAGCTTGCGTGTAACTAGTTCTCAGGTAAACCTAAAAGTAAATTTGCTATTAAAACTACATTAATCTTAGTTACTTAGTGAAGTTAAAACTTACTAAAGTAATCTATATCCAGAACTTTTTAATCAAAATATAGAGAGAGAGTCGCATTACTCGCGTGCTAACCGAAACTGTAGACCAAGCCGTTTAGTAGAGTTAGTTTCACGTCATTATCTTAAGTGAGCAGCTCTTAGTGTTCACGTCATAAGCACTGGATTTTAAAGTGGCTACTTAGCACCAACTTTACTTGCCTGTATTAATAAAATTGTGAGTTATATGTGGTGGGTAGGGGAATCTTGTGAATTGTCACAAGTGAACAGATTTTTTCTAGGTTCGCTTGCACCATCGTCGACCACAAGTCGCTTGATATAAGGTGGGATAGTGGTAAAAATTAAGTCCAAGAAAAATAAGGGTTTTCAATTAACAATACCAATAATTATTTCTTAAAATTTTCAACCCTATTCATTATATTTATTTAATTTAATTTACTGTGTTAAAAATGTATTAACATTGTTCTATTTATTAACTGTCATAATTGTTATTAATTATATTTATTACATATAAGACATAATTCACAATCACACAATATTTAAATGTTTATAATTTAATTCGATCACATTTGCAAATGTTGTGTACATCTATAATAGGTATACATATAGGATATTTTTATTGTAATAAGCTATATAAACTTTACATATGTAAGCTGTTGATGTGCCTTATGAAATAAATAAAAATAAACCCTAAAGTGTTGACTTTAAATGAGACTAAATGATGTAGAATTGAATGTTGAATTACGAATCCCAAAGTCGAATGATACGAAATTTACAAGAGGAGGTTTGGGATATTCGATTCGGAATGGTACTCGGTATAATAGTAGTAAACTGTAAAGATGTCCACACGTACAATTGAAAGTACTACGATATTCGTAAACAATTCAATCGATGAGTTCAAGTGTTTTTTTGTAAATAAATGAACTTTGAATATGAGGGTCACTTTTGGGGGGCGACATGGAAAATTAAAGAATAGAGTTTTGTAAACTGTACCGTGTAACATATGGAATGAAAGGGCTTGTTGTGAGGGTCTCAAATATATTTATTTTATAATTTTAAAAATGTATGGTTTTAAAGTTATTTAAGAAAATAGACGAAAATTGACCATCCCCCCCCCCCCGTTAACTCCGAAACTAACACGCCAAAAAATTTGAAACAAAAGTGGATAATAGCTCTGCACCTATAGATAGTCTTAAAGGAACATGGCAAATCATTCAACATTGTGCGTACAAACTTACGTTTGCTTAAGTTCATAATCAGCGAGATTACAATACGCACGCAAAGTTCAAACATTAGATAACATAGTACAAACAAGATGCTATGAATCACCAATACAACCTGCTCAGACACTATTTCTATTGGCTTTACGAAGCTATCTATTTTCACACTTGACTACAGTGACCCAAATCTGTCATTGGCAAAAGGTATATGAAGTAAGGCCCCCGTCAGCCCTTTCGGATATTTTCATTCAAGACAGAGTACTTACTCTCGATTAAAGTAATAATTTCTTTACGTGCATGTATTTGAAAAGTATTGGGGCATCACAAACTTTCGACGCTGTCATCTATCTCTTTTTATAACCTCTAAACTTCTAAAGTCTTGACAGCCATTATCCTCATCGAGTTCAATTCGCTCTATACTTCCCAGTCCCCGAGTACCTCTTAATCTAAAACCATGATAATGGCAGTGCGACTCTTCATGCGTTTGAACGGTGCGGCCTTGACTACGCAGTCTACAGCTGCGGCCTTTTGCTATGCTATCACTGTAATCATAGAAATCGCTATGATAGAACCACTTTGGTGTATGTACGACGTCAAAATGAATTCTGAAATACCTATGGGGAACAAGGGTGTGGTGTTCCTCCATAGAGAAGGGAGATCCTCCAGCCAGGCGGATGGTATGCCTGGCGGGCCGAAGCCCAACCGTTGATATTGGACGACTGTATTTATGCAGCGCTGCGCGAATACTTTAATAGCGTGATTCAGGATTGTTTGACGTCATCGGAGAGTTGCATTTTTAATAGTCAAGTAGATGTCGTTGTAAGTTGTAGTTGTATTGGCGATGTAGGTGTCGCCACATACCCTTTCTTCGTCAAATATTCTGACATTCAGTCGGCCGTGTGCTTTACTATGCGACGTTGCAGTTCCGCCGCACGACAGTCTGATTACCATGTGCTTGTTGCAAAGACGTGGGTCTGAGCAACAGCCCTGGGCGATGCTGTGTGGTTTCGTACAATTCAGGGCGACGCATATTGTTCCCACTGACTATTAGAACCGCTGTAAGTAGTGTCTTCATTTCTTTTAATAATGTGACTGATATTTCTCCCAATAGTCCACGTCGAGAGGCTTGGCTAAATAGCTACCGTATTAGCATGTATGAATTTAACGGCATGATACAAGTAAAACTGCAAAAATATGATAACGGTAGATCCGCTACTAGACCGCTTCAGCTCATTATTTGGATAAAGCAGAGTCTGCCGAGGTCCAAGTTTCAGTCGAAGATTTGTCGATGTAGGAGCGTGTAATCCGCATTTTCGTGAAAAAACGCGTGCTTCACAAAAACCTGGATTACTCCAGGCACGATTTTGCCGAATATCGCTAAGAAGTTGTGTGTTGCTACTCAGTAAGTGAGTAAATGTAAGTGTCCAGATTTCACGGGTTAGAACCCAGTACAAAACTATAATTTGTATTAGATATCTAAGATATCAGCTTACGGGGTGAATGTTTGTGCGTGTGAGATTCATATGGGTGCACTATACCCAGGACTTATCGCAGCGGGAAGCATTGATTTTTTAATGATGATTCCAGGTATACCGGCGGGCTGATTACCTAAGTCGCAGACGCTTTGCTACAGGCGTAAATTGCTCCAACGCCGCTGTCGAACGTCAATTTGTTGTATGTCAATTACATATTTACTGATAGCGACTAAACAGGCGAAGATCTCTGACGCGCCTCTGTCGGACAATCAATGAATTAAAAACGTTCATTATTTTTAGTTCCACTGGTGGCTACTGGCGCTAGTAACTATGCATCTTCCACAATAGCGACAGGCGGGCGATGCCTTATGTAATACCAATTATTTTGACGCTTTGCCACCGGTGGGTCCTTGGCTGCGCGATAGCTGCTGTTGCGTCTGCTGTTGCTGTTTTTATCTAATCAGCCCGCCGGCACAAAAATCTGCATGTAATACAAACAAATGTTGCGGGCTCGATGCCCGATACCTTTAACGCGAAAAAACAAACCATTAATCCAGTGCCAATCGGTTCTCAAATAGTCGCTATGTTTTAGTGCTTTTCTTTAAAAATCCAGACTGATAATATAAAGAGTAAATATACTTAAATTAAAATCTCATTAGCATAAATTAAAAATAATATTACTCACTTGTACAACGAAATTACAATTATTATAAAATTGGGCGTTAGCGTCCCTTAGTAAATGATTAAACGCGTAACCACAGATCTATTACGTTTCAAATTATAATTTTAGTTGGAATTTCACGTTCCATTGAGCCGCATTAATATTCAATTGTCTTTTATTATTACTAAAGCCGAAACCATTTTGTGTTTACTATATCATCGTTATTAATTATTGGTACAGATATAAAACTTGTGAATCTCTTACCTACAAACAATGAGACCCGAACAAATATCTGGAGGCAACAGAACTGTATAGAACTGTTCAGCTCTGTACCTCTTCCGAACGGGAATCGGACCCACGACATTAGGACAGAAAGCAAACAGAATGGTTCCACCAAAATAGGATAAAATGAATGACTGAAGTGCTCACCCAGCATCCTGATGATGGTCTTCTTGGACTGTGCCTGCCTGGCTTCTCCATGCACGCTGCCGTTGACGCCGTTCAGCGTGCCTGGACTGCCTGGCTTGCTGGAGTGCGTCGTCCTGGAAATACAATCAAATTAAACTACGGGACTTGATCAATCCACTTGTCAAGTGATTTTGGCAATGTCCCTATTAAGATCTTAAATTTTTTCTTTTTATGCTTTGCCCCACACTAGGATTTTTTCTGTGTTGTGGATGCGTTTACAGGCATAAATACTACACACAATACACTCTACTCACATGACTCTAGTAGACACTACTACTCATAACAACTACCTCACATACAAATATTTGTTCCATGCGGGAATCGAACCCACGACCCAGAGCGCAGCAGCAAACTGTATCAATCAGCCACTGCACCAACCGTGCCGTCAATTGGAGTTTAGAATGATGTGGTGTAGAGTTTTTATCCTCTAAATAGGTGTTCTAAAACAGGTATGGCTTATAATGGTCACGGCTAAAGTGAAAAAGAACGAGCGAGAAGAAAGCAAGCGAGCAAGAAAGTTTGAGTTGTTCAATCACCGGGCAAAAACAATAAGGGTGACCGCCTATCAACTTTTCCTGAATATTGCTACAGTACCGGAATGAAACTTGGAATATACATACAACAAAAACTGCAGTACAAGTATTTGGGAAAAGTCTAGGACAGTGAGAAGTTATTCATTTTATTTTATTGAAGCGCTTCATAACACGCCTTTGAGACGCGGATTTTACACACAAAATGTGAAACGAGCGGCAATGCAACGCACCTCTTTGGCTGGGCAGCGCATATTGTTGCCCATGTGAGTGAGTGAGATAGAGTACAAGAGGCTGAAAGTATTCTATGTGACAACTAAACTGTTAATAGACTAAAATGCAAATGTAACTTCCATTGTAATTTATTTATTATTGTTTTTGTAAAAGCTTCTAAATAAATATTTTCTTACTAAATAGATCTTAAGTTATATTAATAAATACATTTCTATTATTTATATATCTTATCCGCGCACCATAGGGAAAAATTTAATAGAGCATTGATAAATTCGATTGTATGTACAATGCGTAAAAAGCTTCTTTTGGGTGTATTTTTTTTTATTGGAGTACAGTGAAAATTCTACATGGAATTCCTTCGCCCTGGGGAAGGGCGAAGGGGTAGGGGACTCCTACTGGCTAAAACCACTGGAGCGGTCATCTTCGGCACTAAAGGGGGGCTCCAAGTTCTCGTAAGATCACACTACGACACCTCACTGGTTTTGTTATTGTACATCAAATAAATATTTACCATTTACAAAAATAACACTATATACCTACGTATTCACCAAAACATAAAACAAATGAGTGTCTACAAATAGAATAAAATTAGGACGGATCGGCAAACTGTTTCAGCTTGAAGTTCCAATTCTTTTTTCCAGTACAATACATTCTTTATCAGATACAATTGATTTGATTTGTGTAATATTCATGTACTTATATCTATTTATTTATTTGTTGACGAACTACAGTACACTTCAGTATTTTTCCATTTCAGTATATTTTTTTATGCAAACTGGTGATGTATTCATATGCTTAGCGGTGAGCGTCATGCCATCGCCTATAACCAGTTTAATGGTACCCAGGACCAGGCCTGCGTGGCGCCACACAAAACTCGTCACTTCCAGACATTCATTATTAAATCTCTTCATCATCATCATCATCATATCAGCCGAAGGACGTCCACTAAAAAGGCCTCCCCATATAATTCCACAATTGTGTCACAATTTCGAGAGGATTTGCTAGTACTCACCGCGCTTAGCAGGCGGGTTGGTGAGCGCAGAATTACGCTGTTCTACAGAAGGGACGCTGCTGTCTATCCCTTTGTTTAAGAGTCCCCAGGACGCCTTTTACGGCACAGGTCAGGACGTGAGGCCACGGCGCAATGCTACCATTGTGATAACGACCAGGACACCGCACAGCACACGCTCGAGGCGTGCCCTGCGTGGGCCGCCGAGCGGCGGATCCTGGTCAATTTGATCGGGCAAGATTTCTCTCTGCCAGCAGTACTGTCGGCTATGTTGGCCGAGCACGAAGACTGGAATGCAGTGATCTCCTTCTGTGAGAGCGTCATGCTCCAGAAGGAGACTGCAGAGCGGGATCGGGAGAGGGCCGATCCTGGCGCCTAATTCCTATACGCCTGAAAGCCCCTGCCTCTGTGTTCGCGGGTGCGTAGATTGGGAAATCTTCGTGCCCACACCGAGCGACACATGAGAAGACGGTGGTGCGCAGGTGGCCACGCGCCACCATGTGCGCAGCACAGCAAAGCGCACAGGGACGCTTCGGGGGATTCTTTATAATCCCCCTGGAGAGGTGACCGCTTTACAGTCATCCTATCTTAGATGTGGCTCCCATACGGGCGTGGCACCAGTGGGCAGCTCTAGTGTGATCACACGAGGACCTGGTGGAGATGACCGGTCTAGAGGATTTAGCCGGTAGGAGTCCGGCATGTCACTTCGTCCTTCCCCGGGTGAAGGAAGTTCCATGTAGAATTTCCACTGGACATCAATAAAAAAAAGAGGTGTTTCGGAAATTATCTGTGTCAAATAGGCCGAAAATAGACGCTCGGTTGTCATTACCGTGGAGACTGCCCGGAAGACACGGGACACACACATCCGGACATCCGATGCTCCGGAATTGCAAAACAGCAGAATTGTTAAATGCGATTTGAATAAGGATTAATGTGTTTATGGTATTCGAGTTAATAAATGATTACCTCCTACAGCAGTTACAGCCGGATGGCGGTAGATGTGTATTTGTATGCTTCCTGTATTGATTGGGGAATAGGACTGCGAGGGAATTCCGGCGATGTGTCATTGAAGTTAGCATTTAAAGCACTATTTATTTCCTAATCGATGCGGCGCAGCGATAAATCATTATTACATATTCCGACAACTTTATCCAGGAATTATAAAGGCACACGTTATGAAACTACAGGGATTGGATACATATTTCGGTGACAAATTTATGTTACTAAGTCATAATTTTATCCCTTAGGTTAAATCTGACGTAAAAAGGAATACAAAGAAAGGAAAGATAAAAAGTAATTAGGAAGACCTTTACAAATACATTAGAGATTGCCCGCTGGTTCGCCCGCTTATAATTTGGTTTATCACAGAAAGATTTATCGCGCATCCCTCGGGAACTGTTTATATTACTGAAATAAAGTAACCTATATTTTAATCTGGATTATTGTCTATCTAGAAAAAAAGAAAGAAAGAAAGATTATTTATTTATTATCTGACACGGACATTACGCATAGCCAAACATTTTTTATAACAAACATCTATTACAATGCAAATGTGTGCGTCCCGTCCGTACAAACAGAAATAGGTACATCGCTCAGCTTGATGCAGTGGCGTCACATAGATGTAAAACCACTGCGCTGATATTCTGCGACATCCTTATATGACGTATTGACGTCGTCTAGTGTTATATAAAACTATAAAGTATCCTAATAATAAAAATATTTTAACTGATTCTAATCTTAACAATTATAAACTGAATAACAATGCGTTACAGCTCCGTGATCGAACGCCACGAAGGTGCTGATGGTACCGGAACTGTCATCGTCAACAGGGGTTATCACTGAAAACCAGCGTTGTGGTGTTGCTCTGGCCACATCATAGCATTATGCTGAGTGAGGACCCTATTGACACAGCTGCGACGTACAACTGCCAACTGCCAACAGGTGCAGCTTAACTACTTGTATTGTTGAGCCTCGTCCCGTCCGCCCCGCATCACCAGAGCCACTCGGAGCTGTTCATTACAATTATCTAATTCGCTGTTCATGGGGTAGCGAGACGGGGCGGTCGCTCCACGCTGTTGCATCGAGTGACTCGATCTTTTATGATTGTAATAAAACCTTATAAAATTATCAACATAATAGTTAGATGCACTGAATTTGTAAACATAATAGTACGTCGTTAGTTGTAGATCAATAAATGAGTTTTTTTCTTTCTTCTCTTTCTAATTTATGTATAATAGTAATAAATAATATATTTTGTTATTGTTTAAGTGTAAATTTAATGGAACGCTGTCAACTCGTACGCAAACGCATTCGCGCTGTCACTGCCAGACACACCTTTAATGTCTATGTATATCTGTGTGCCAAATCCCTTTTTTTTACTGGTGTCCAGTGGGCATTCTACATGGAACTTCCTTCGCCCCGGAGAAGGGCGTAGGGGTATGCCGGACTCCTACCGGCTAAAACCACTGGAGCGGTCATCTTCGGCACCGAAGGAGAGCTCCAGGTCCTCGTAAAATCACACTAGAGCCGCCCATTACTCGAAGAGGATGACTGTAAAGCGGTCACCCCCTTTAGCGGAGGGCAGGCGGCTATAAAACGGCCGCGCCCCAGGTACTTCTCGTGGAGGATTGTAAAGGATCCCCCCAAGACTCTGTGCTGTGCGCTCAGCTGCGCAGACGGCGGCACGTGACCACGTGCGCGCCACCGTCTTTTCGGAAGTCACTCGGTATGAGCCCGCAAACTGTGCCAAATGCCTACCAAATCCAAAGTCGTTTCAGCGTGATAGAGTAACAGACATACAAACATCTTCACAAATCTTCACATTTATAATATTAGTGGAATTCCGTGTGGTTCCCGGTAGAAATATACCATCCCTCTCCACTATCGAGTAGTAAAAGTGGCTAAGGGTTAATATGGAGCGGTAGAGCAGTAGTGTCCTCCCGTGTGCTAATAACGCAATCACCAATGCGTCTGCCTAGCCTGGTGATTATGGCAATATACCCAATGGCCGCCCATTGTATTCATCTTTGGAAGGAAGTGGACTTCTACCGGCTGATTTGTGTGTGCGAGTGTTGTAAACACAATTTATCAATGTGACTTTATAGATGCTTCATAATTTCAGCCGAAATAAGTCCACTACTGGATAAAGGCCTCCCCAGAGATCGCCACAACGACCGGTTCTGCGCTACTCGCATCTAGCGGATTCCCGCAACCTTCACCAGGTCTGCCCACGCTGCGTCTTCCAGTACGCGGTCACCACTTGAGACCTTTTCGGCCCCATTTGCCCTCCGTTCTACGAGCAATGTGCCCAATGAACTGCCACTTAAGGTTAGCAATTCTTCGGGCTATGTTGGTTACCTTGGTCCTTTTGCGGATTTTGTCCGCTCTTAAATTAGGGAAATTTTGTTCTAATTTAATGTAATAAAAGTGTGCTTAATCAAAATCTTTTTTTAACCTCTTTCACGAAATCCTGTAACAGTACCCTACCCGCACCCTGACCCCACCTCACTGTGGCAATTATTTGAAGCCATCCCTCACTCCGCTCCCTCCGAACTGCCTTCCGGGACATGCGGCTGAGAAAATGGCTCGCAAACGAATTTATTCCTCTGAATTAAATTTGATATAGATGTTGCGTACAATTTAATAATCGAGGCGATGATTAATTGATAATTGAGGTACTAATAATGACCGAGGAAAATGGCCTAAGCAGAAATATAGGTTAATCTCGCCTTGTGCCATTATCCGATGTACTTATACACCATGTACTATATTGACTCATTGCTTTTTATAAAGTTGTATATACACTTACTTATCATGACCGTTATGGATCATAAAGCCTGTATTCTTCATCCGACCCTTGCTAAAAGAAAAAAAACATTAGACAATAAACATTTAACATTAGATTAAAAATTCATAGTTCATAGGGTTTAATTTTCTAATGTTTATAATAAATCTATATAAATAAATAAAATTGAAGGGTCTGTTTGTAATGTCAAAATTATAGGCTTTTACTAAATGCATTTGAAACTATATACGGTACCTACAGCAAAAAAACTATGTTTTATTTTTTTGTCTGTCTCTGTTTGTTCCGCTAATCTCCGAAACGGCTGGACCGATTTCTATGGGAAAAATAATTAGGGTTCCGCGCACAAAAATTAAAACCCATTCAATCCAATATATATGCTCTACGCCAAGTATCTATGCCGAAGAACTCTAAATTATTTATAAATAATTTAATTTCTTTTAAATTAAACGGCGGGTCCCAGCTAGTCTCTACTAAAATTATAAAGAGGTTTTGTTTGTTTGTTTGTATATGTGGGGAAATCTCTCGAACTACTGAAACGATTCTAAAATGTATTTCACTAATAGAAAGCTACACTATCTTTGGTTGATATAGGTTACATTTGTATTTATATTGATAAAAATAAACGCGCGGGTGAAACCGCGGGCAACAGCTAGTCAAATTTAAGCAAGTAGTGCTTACATTATAATAATTGGCAAACATGACAGCTATCCAGATCCTCCAAAAATATCCTCAGGATAAAGTACAGTGTGATTAACGGCACGATTGGCGCAGTGGCTAAACGATTGGCTTTCTGCGGTACGTGTCGCGGGTTCGATCCCTGCACGAAAAAAATATAAGCGTGATCTGCAGATAAGTACGTGTTTTGGATATGAGTGTTGGTGTATGTGAGTTTCATGTCTGTACACTGTGTCTACGACACAGGAGAAATCCTTGTGTGGAGAAAGATTATAAAAAAACCATATTTATGTAGACACTTCTTCATCCAGACGTCTTTGGTCGACAACGTCGTTCAATATATCGAATTAAAATGAAGGTCTAGAAAGTCAAAACTATGTTGACACTGTCAGTTAATAGTAGAGATGTTCTCAAGTCGCCATGATGTAAAAGCGGGTCGTGGGTTCGATTCCCGCACGGAACAAATATCTGTACGATAGTCATGAAAAAAAATATGACGAGCAGTTTGTGTGTGCATGTTCAAATAAATCTTATTATATATAAATTACGTGTCCCGTTGTTTGTCCGCTATGGACTCCTAAACTACTGAACCGATTTTAATAAAATTTCACACATTGTGTGCAGTTTTATCCAACTTAAAAGATAGGATAGTTTATATCTCAATTTATAATCGCAATATTATTTTATTGCGAATTTTTGTATCTTATTTGACAAAGAGTCATAATTATCTATTAGTTCGATAAGATTCTAACAGGTGGTGGTATAAGGTAATTAGTTGACTGGATTGATTGGACCCGGTAGGTGTCACTGCAATCGGGTTTGCATGTACCTGCCCGTACGCAGTCAGGGGCGGGCAGCTAGTTACTATATAAATTAAGCTCGGTAAAAGTAATAGAAATAGTTGCTGTAGTCTGCGCAATCGCACCACCCCCGCGTCACGTGTTCTATGACCACGGCCTAAATACAAGATATCTTACTGATCATTGTAGCGTGACAATGGGTTGTAACTGAATACCAGCGCTGTCGGTGTTGCCTTGTCGCAAAATCGCAGCTTCATGCTGAGCCACAACCCTTTTTTGCACAGACGTGGCGCACATGATCCCGTAATATAGATAAACACCAGTGAACATATTACATAATGCTTTTTTATTTTTTCTTTTTGTCCTTTCTGGGTAGTGGAATGTGCACGGTACACTCGCATGTTTGAATGCTTTGCGTTCTACCACCGCGCTGCGCTTTGACATATAGCTAGGACAAACCTGTACGGCCAATTAGTCTTTTATATTTTTTTATTGTTAATTTAATTATGTAATTTTTACTTTTACATTTTATACATTGTTTCTATATATTGTGCGACCTTGAGTGTGTAAAAATAAAAATTAATCTTTCTTTTCTCTTTCTTTCTTCTTCTGATATAGTCCAAAATAGCGTACAGTTCACAAAATCAAAATACAAATAAAAATATTAAGACTACGTTTTTCTCGAGGACCACATTTAGGTGAAAAAGGGCTCTAGCTTGCTTACACCCAAGGATGATGTATAAGACATCGGCACGCCTTATCGTTTGCCGCAGCTATGAAAAGGAATAAAGAAAATGCTCCCACATTGTGGGCAGGCGACAGACTGAGTTATTTATGAGGTGTTAAGATGGTACCAAAAGTTTTGTTCCTTAAACTGTCGTCAGAGAGCTCGAGGTGGTGTAAATGTAATGTAGTTACGTGAAAAAATAATACAAAGCCTATTTTAGAAAACAGTCAAGTGGTTTTGTTGTATTTATTTATATCCGGGCAGTTATATACTGGGTGTTGGTTTAGTTCGTTTAACACAACACGATAAAGCACTGACCACATTAATAATAAAAAAATATTTTCACTCTCGCGTGCACAAACACAGGTGTTTCCCTATCGGTGTATACTTAATAGTTTGCTTAAGACTTAAAATGGCTGTCTTCATAGAAAGTCCGGACTTGAAACCGAATTGGTCGTATAGAAAATGCACAAACCATCAAGCAAAAATAAATGAAGAACAAGAGATCTCATACCCCACGTGAAACTATATAAAATATTTTAATAAAAATACTATTCAAATTATCTACAGAATAATATTCTCGAACAAAAGACAGGCCAAGCAAAGAAAAGAGACAATACATATGTTCTATCACAGGTGCGACAAAGACATCGTGTACACGAGTTGTCATTTTAGATAACTATCTCTTTTACTCTCGTAGTTTTTGTATCTTCTTTCTTACCTATGCTAGGTGTGCAGTTTTATAGCTTTATACCTAAATGTTTTTGAGTTTTCCGCGCCATTTAATATGGATGTAACATATTTATGGTATAATATCATTGGTTATCATGAATCTTTAGATGTTTATCAAGCTCAGCACTAAGCAAACCTTGGCCATAACAGTAGCTAACGAGATCGACCTGTAATTGGTTTTATCACAGATGTCACCTGTATTACATTTCACGACTGGCACCACCACAGTTTTGTGGCAGCAGGTAGGTAAGTATGTCCCACACATAGCGTGTAAAACGTCGTCAATACTCTGGGAAAATGAGACGCATACATGGAGATGAGAGGGCCAACATGTTTTAGGTACTCAATACTCAGATTGTATGTCGTGTGGTGCCGGCTACGAATAGCACCAACCCATCTCATCTCATGGGTGTCGTAAAAGGCGACTAAGGGATTGGACGGAGGATGGGCAGCAGCGTCCTTCGAATACATTAACAACTCAACTGCGATCGCCAACCCGCCTGCCAAGCGTGGCGATTATGGCAAAACCCCCCAATGAGTACACAACACACCGATATCGGTCGTTGTGGTGGTCTTTGAGGGAGGCCAGCAGCGGACTTTATTCGGCCGAAATGATTATACTCAGATTGTCATGTCCAGGTAAGTTTCCTCGTGACATCGAGCTTATGATGACATTTTCGACGTCTTTGGCTGTAAATCTGGCATCGAGCCGTCCCTCCCTACACTTCTACTGTAATGGTTCCAATGGTGAGCGCACTACAAAATGCTCCCCAAACATATCCGCTATGTGCTTTGGATCGCTGACATCATTGGCACTCACAGGTACACCCACCCGGCTTACAATTAAACTTATTAGTTGATTTCCAAAAATTACGAAAATCGTGCTTTTTATGGTGTTTGGTTAGCATTTTCAATTTTAACTGCTGTCTATTTAGCAATTTCACTTGACCGGTTTTTTTCGTTCTACACAGTAACTGTTTAAAATAACGATGTTATTTTACTTTCTCCGGAGCGTTCGTTCTCGAGATCCCGGTAAGCATTCGAGGCTCCATTCGGTGTTAAAGACATTTTGCCCAGGTGGAGAAAATTCATGAGGAATTACACTGTGGTGGAATAAAAACTACACACCGCATACGTAAATAGTTTTATCCTTCTCCCTAGTAAAATAATCAAGAATCGGGGGAAGTTTAGTTTCAAAACATCAATGACTTTTGCCAATCCCCTCATCATCTCTCGCTCAGGTTGTGGAATCAGCTCCTTACCGAGGTTTTCCCAAAAGACTACAGCATCGGGCTCTTCAAAAAGGGCGTGAAAAGATTTTTACAGGTTCGGCAAGGAGCTAGTGATTCTTCTGGTGTTGCAAGCGTTCATAGGTTACGGTAACCGTTTACCATCAGGTGGGCCGTATGCTGGTCTGCCAGTTTAGTGGTATAAAAAATCTGCTTGATTATATGTAGAAGATAAAAATCCGGTATTTCTAACATCATGCAGTATTTTTTTATGACTTCCATCAGTTGATTAATTCGCTACATCCAAAAGATATTAGATGAAACATTATTTTATTTAGTCCTCCAGTAACAATGTTGCCCTGACCGCTTGAGACCGATTTATTATGATCTTTTGAGAAGCCCACCCTAATTGTATCTGGTGAAACATTTTGACGCGGTTCTGTGCGACTGTAACCAGAGGGCCAGGTGTTTCAAGCTCATTATAAAACATGCTTCAATATGCTTCTATAAGAAGTTAGTTCACAGCTGGCTGGAGGCCAGTTTTGGCTTCGCCAGAAACGACCGGTTAAGCAACTACACTTCCCAGAAGTGAACGCGAGAAGCACAAAAAATTTGCAACTTATTTTGGCGCGTCACATTTTATCTCATCTAAAAATATGCGTACCGCGCTAAAAAAAGTTTTCACTTCAAGCATCTCGTAACGGTGTCGCGAGTCGAGAGATTTTATCTCATCTTAAAATATGCGTGCCGCGC
The DNA here is from genome assembly GCA_947459985.1 of Diloba caeruleocephala. Taxonomy (NCBI): domain Eukaryota; kingdom Metazoa; phylum Arthropoda; class Insecta; order Lepidoptera; family Noctuidae; genus Diloba; species Diloba caeruleocephala. Next base: position 21,403,713 of record OX381625.1, read on the forward strand.
TAAAAGAAGATTTCACTTAAAAAAATAAGGTTCACAAAAAAATTACAACGTGCAGGGAACGAAATCATGACCTCAATAGCCAACCTGAATTTGGCGATGAGTTTTTGTCTCAAACATAAGACAGAAAAACTACACAGGCTTAAAGTGTAATTAACATCGCAATTAATGTCACCTGAAAAAACTAACAAAACTAGTTTATGTTAAAATGAAACTCTTTTCTGAAAATGAAATTTCTAAAATATCTGTAGCCATTCGTAGGCGTCTGCAATATCATTTGTTTGCAAAGTATTACATTTTACTGTAAACTTCTGAAGACTTGACTATTACAAATATTGTAGAAGGAGTAAACGATTTTGTTTCAATTAATAAAATGTTCTAGAAATTTTACGTATTCCTTTGCTTATTTTGCCGATATATAGGTACAAAAGCAAGGTACACACTACAAATACAACACTAAGCACAAGGGTGGATTTAGTCTTATGCCTCCGAGGCTGGCCCTTTTTACTGGCCATTTATTTATTTTTATTGATGTCCAGGGGAAATCCTACATCAAACTTCCTTCACTCCGGGGAAGGGCGAAGGGGTATGCCGAACTCCTACCGGCTAAAATCACTGGAGCGGTCATCTTCGGCACCGAAGGGAGGCTCCAGGCCCTCGTAAGATCACACTAGAGCCGCCTATTGGTGCCACGCCTTTAGGCACATCACGGAGGGAATGACTGTTAAGCGGTCACCCCCTCTAGTGGAAGGAAGTTGACTGTAAAAAGGCCCCCCCAGGCACTTCTCGGGTAGGATTGTAAAGGATCCCCCTAAGCCTCGCTTTGCCCTGTGCTGCGCACACGGCGGCACGTAACCAAGTGCGCGCCACCGGCTTCCCGGGGGTCGCTCGGTGTGAGCACGCAGACTCCCCAATCACACCCGCAACCCCCGAGGCGCCCCACCATATAGTGACAGCAGGGGGCCGAGGCCCTGGCCACACAATTTGAGGGGCGGTAAGTTTTGGGACACAATTAGTGGCATGATGATCTAATATGGAAAGCCGACGAAAAAAAAAGGTCTTCACTGCGTTAGCCGTCTGCTTTAATACCTTTGTTAATAATAAAACCAGTAGAAAAGCTTACTCAGAAGGTACTCTCAGTAAGCAAAAATAAAATTGGTGTAATTCACAGCTCGGACACTCGTCAATGTCAAAGAGATGTAGAGAAAAAAAAGCGGATTTGTTATTAGTTAAAACCATCGCTTTCAGGTTTCTAATTAGTTAAATAATGAACGTGATAGTTGACAGAAGTGATTTTTCATCATCATTTCGGCCGAATGAAGTCCACTGCTGGACACAGGCCTCCCCCAAAAGATCACCACAACGACCGATATGGGTGTGCTGTGTGCTCATTGGGGGATCTTGCCATAATCGCCACGCTTGGCAGACGGGTTGGCGATCGCAGTTGAGTTGTTAATGTGCTCGAAGGACGCTGCTGTTGGTAGGATGATGATAATGAATTCAGAGTTTGAAAATTATGATGAGTGAATAAGGCAACTAATTGTGTCGGCAGCAGTGTCCTCGAGTTTTCTAATAATTGCATACTGCGAAGAGCCACTCATTGTTAAGGTAATATATTAGGTAGTGATAACATTCTAGCTAATGTCGTGATAACATTCTTGCTGATGTGGTGATATTTATTGGCTTTCTTTGCTACGTGTCGCGGGTTCGATCCCCTTAAGAAACAAATATTTGTATGATCCACAAATGTTCCGGGTTTAGGTGTTGTATGTGCGATTTATGTTCGTAAGCTGTACACGGGCGCATAGGTGGGTATGGGACAGTATTTAAATAAATAAAAACATTATGAGCATCATTATATATTAGTAGAGAAGTTTTGTAGAGACGATACTCACTGACATTTTTTGAAAACTTACATTATTATATGAGTTCCGTATCTTTTTCATTACACTTAAATATATCTGTAATACGGCAGTGGTGGGGCTACATAGTGACCATTTGTCTAACCCGGTGATCCAAAAATGATAACGATTTCATTATGGTAGTTTGTTACAGAGATGACACTGATGATGGCGATGCCGCCACCAAAAACCACCAAGTAGAATAGAATAGAATAATTTATTCCGTTATTTGGTCCTAAACAGACACTTCTACACCTTATATTGAAATAACAACATTTAGGCTAGACATCAAACAGACATATAAGCCGGCAACATACATAACATTTTTAGGTTAGATTAGGTGCTAGAGGGAGTGACCGCTTTACAGTCATCCCTTCCGAGATGTGCCTAAAGGCGTGGCACCAATGGGCGACTCTAGTGTGATCTTACGAGGACCTGGACCTTCGGTGCCGAAGATGACCGATCCAGTGGTTTTAGCCGATAGGCATACCCCTTCGCCCTTCCCCGGGGTGAAGGAAGTTCCGAGTAGAATTTCCACTGGACATGAATAAAAAAAAGAAAAGGTTAGATTAGGTATGTATCCAAATGTTATAGGAAATGTAAGATGAATGTGTGGACGTAATAACTGATTGAATGAAAAGGAAGGGATATGAGACAGAGAAGGAAGACGAATGCTTGTTAAGACGACCAATTGTAAGATGCACGCGAAAGATATTTGTGAAAATTGCAATCTCTCCTAAAAAAACACATATATACACATTTAATTTATGTTTCTGTAATAGTGATGTATCCTGAAACCTGTAAAAAATATTCTTAGCTTTTACAAAAACTGAAAAAGTATTGTTCAGAATTAGTTATAGATACGATTGCAATAATTTTAAACCTTAATTCATTTTGTCAAAAAAAAACTAATATAGAGATCACGGACTAGAAAAGGTGTCGCTTTTTCGTTTCACCGAATTTTCAAATCGCTGTGATTTGAAAAGTTATGCTAAAGAAGTTTCGCTTCAATACAAAACATATTACCCATTTTTACGGGAAAATTACCCAATTATTTTCTAACAACCCAGGCACATGTAGTTGAAGTTTTGTGTTCCAAATTGTAACAATAATTTAAATCTCAAAAATATTTAAAAAATGGTACATAAATTAGTGTCTTACCTGTGATAAGTAATTCCTTGACACTTTATTTGGGATGTAGAGTTATTTTTACACCATTTCACGACACAAGACGATATTATTGGTTTTTTGTTTCAATAAACGTAAATAGTAACTACACTGCCGCTGTCGTGCCGCGTAATGGCGGTCGACTGGCATACTATGATGCATGTGTGTGCGTAAGGCACGCATGTACAAGTGAATCGGCATACTTAGGGTGCTTCACTTTCGATATGAGTGGCGCGGAGTCCTTTTTTTCTAGTCCGTGATTGAGATATAACTTCAAAATATTTCAACTTGGACACATTAAAACGCAATTCACCCGACCGTGCCGGTGACATGGCATCGGTAGATTAGGCATGTTACTCCCCGTCGCGCTACCCCCCATGCGTCTAAATGCTCGCGGCATAATTATGTGTGAGTGTTTATTATATTTTTCAGAAAAACATTTAGTAAATAATGTTTTACATTTGGTACAGATACGCGTCCATCGTAGGTTCAACCCTTACGGGATTGGGAGAGGGCCGATCCCGCACGGAGAAGGACAAGACGGCGTCGGGGCAACAATCGTCCCGGATCCCAAGTCCAACACGCCTGACCCCCTGCCGTCACTACATGGTGAGGGCCCTCGGGGGGTTGCGGGTACGCAGATTGGGCAGTCTGCGTGCTCACACCGAGTGACCCCCGGGAAGACGGTGGCGCGCATGTGGTCACGTGCCACCGTGTGCGCAGCACAGCGCAAAGATCCTTTACAATCCTCCTCGAGAAGTGCCTGGGGGGCAACCTTTTTACAGTCGCCTGCCCTCCGCTAGAGGGGGTCACCGCTTTACAGTCATCCCCTCCGTGATGTGCTAAAGGCGTGGCACCAATGGGCGACTCTAGTGTGATCTTACGAGGACCTGGAGCCCCCCTTCGGTGCCGAAGATGACCGCTCCAGTGGTTTTAGCTGGTAGGAGTCCGGCACACCCCTTAGCCCTTCCCCGGGGTCGGAAAGTTCTATGCAGAATTTCCACTGGTAATCAATAAAAAAAGGTATAACCCTTAAATATCACGTAATTTCCTTAGATAAAGTTCACCGCTATTTAACCAATTCATTTAAGTGTTCTTAACGTTAAAAATCCAATAACAAAATGTTTATTTACGCATAGGTACAGAATCTTCCACGGTCACTTTTAATTATTTGTTATTAACTTGGGTCTCCGGTCGTCAACGGGGCTCGTTTTGTAGGTCAACATTTCCAGAACGAAATGTTGGAATGAAAAACGTACCGTGTTTTATTCTGCAGTAGCTACTCCATACACATCATGAATCCTTCGAGCTGTTTCTGCAACGCTGGTGCCACGGTGTAGCTCGTATTCGTAAATAACGCGATATTTTAGGATTTCCATATTATGAACAGACCGATTGCAAAGGAAAATCAAATGACGTGGAAACAAATGAATAGCTAAATTCGAAACCCAAATTGAATGAGCTTGAATTAGAAATAAATTTGTATTTGGAATTCCTAGCCAAACGCCAAATATTGAGACCAAAGCGGCCAGTTCGAAAAAAGTCTATTTCATATGTAAGGACCACCTATACGTATATGTTTATTTATTTGTAGTAAATATGGGATATCAATGAAAGATAATTATTACAAAAATGAATATTTATTTAACTTTTAAGCACTAACTAAATCATAAATACTAAATAGCACTTGTTTTTTTTTAGATGGATGGTTTACCTACTTCAACTTACAATAATTAAATTAAAAACGATTATTCAGAAAAAAAATTCAACTTTGGTATTATAAAGAAAATACCTCCAAGCCAATGATAATTATGAAATTACAAAAAACGGTGCAAGTTATGTAAAAAGCAACCATATACGTGACATATATTCGCTACAATTGGAATCTTTGCAGTAGCTGGTTTTATATCTTTAGGTAAAATAGGGTTCCAACCAGATGTCCCAGGACTATGATCTTGAATTTGACCTTCAGTTCGTTCCTCATGGTTAAACCCAACACAAGCATTATTGATGTTTGAAGTTTTAACCATGGTGCAACGAGTTATTCACGTAACTTTCGTGCTAGTGGTTTACCCCCAAACACCATTAAATTATGACACTAGATTATGTAGGAGCTTACACTAGATAATTGAGCGTGTTACATGCACGTGGGCCACTAGAGGAAGAGCATCGGAAGGTCCTACGGCCTTCTTTGTTTCTCAATGTCCGAGGGTTCGTCGTGAAAATCACTTTCCATCCACGTCTTCAATCAACAAGCCGTCTTCATTCTCACTATCAGAAAAAACATCATGTGTGTTGATAAAATCTTTATCATCTAAGGCACAAATTATGTCGTCATTATTCACTATCAACGTAATAAAAAAAAATAACAAAGCACAAATCATCAAAACGTATCTATAAGGTAACCATCCGTCAAAATGACGAGTACACGGTATATCTCAAAAACAAATTTACTTACCCGCTAAAGGCAACCACCATGCGACAAAGCCTAACTTATTAAGAGAGGAAGATATTTATTGGATGCTCGTCATTTTGACGAACTTTAGATTTCTAGGGTTAAATGTAGGATAGAACTTCGCACATTACATGTTATATAAAGTGCTTAAACCGCACCTCAATCAACCATTGAATAAGTATTTACATCATGTTAGCATTTACATAACTACCCTTAAGGATCGTAAAGAATCAAGATGCAACCTCATCCAAACCACCAAGCGTTGGCCATCTTTGAGTTGTAACTAGTATCATTGATTCTTTATGAAAATTTGCTTTCTAAGCCCATTAATTCAGTCTGTTTATTGTAAAGCTTCTAAGATATCGCTTCAATATTCAATTTAACAATATCAATCAAGCAATCAATTCCAATTCTCAATGAAAATAATGTGCTAACATTATTAATGCAAATGGATTTGCTTTATAAATCGCATTGAGCTTAGAAACTTTAGAGATTTCTGTAACAAAATGTTTATTATTGCTAAATTAGATTAATGATTAATGACCCAGCCGTGTGACCAGAATTTGCGTTTTCCCCGGTTAAAGATTAATACTCACGTATCTTCGCGGCGGTCGTAAAGTAATTTTAGGGACAGTGTCCATACATGATGTTGACGTCAAAGAATAAGCCGCAAAAAGTGTAGAAAGCCAGCCAAGAGTCTAAGTCAGTAGGATGGGCTGCAGTTCCACCTCAGCGTTTACAATAACATATTTGTAAACACAACTCGTTCGCGATCTCTTGCCTTCTCATTGTAGAGTTCTCATAAGATGTATGTTTAGCAGTGAAGACTCACAGGTTAATAATTATCCGCGACACCGTACTTCTAAAACGTGGCGAAACTGTCTGAGGTACGAAACCCCGGTGCTTAACATGAAAACAAAAACAAAATCATGTATAGATAAAGGTTCCTCCAAGCATAACAGATCATACCTACAGTAACACGCTAAAACGAATCTGAATACACGCTCAAATAAAATGGCAATCCCATTACCATATTTGATTTAGAACCCTTATCAAAACGAACCTTTTTTTTTTTTTCATTGATGTCCAGTGGAAATTCTACATGGAACTTCCTTCACCCCGGGGAAGGGCGAAGGGGTGTGCCGGACTCCTACCGGCTAAAACCACTGGAGCGGTCATCTTCAGCACCGAAGGGGGGGGGCTCCAGGTCCTCGTAAGATCACACTAGAGCCGCCCATTGGTGCCACGCCTTTAGGCACATCTCGGAAGGGATGACTGTAAAGCGGTCACCCCCTCTAGCGGAGGGAAGGCGACTGTAAAAAGGTCGCCCCCCTAGGCACTTCTCGGGGAGGATTGTAAAAGATCCCCCCAAGCCTCGCTTTGCGCTGTGCTGCGCACACGGCGGCACGTGACCACGTGCGCGCCACCGTCTTCCCGGGGGTCGCTCGGTGTGAGCACGCAGATTCCCCAATCTGCGCGCCCGCGACCCCCGAGATCAAAACGAACCTAGAATAAACATTGTTTAAATTAGGTTGAATATTAAATTAGACGTTAATTTTAATCCCAAGCAGTGGTCTTATGTTGGTATCCCTACTCAATTTTCTACTTTAAAAAGCTATTTGAGGCTTTATCGATATACATTTGTCAGCTACGCTTCTAGCACAAGATCATTGACTCCATGGAATTGGTGCAGGTTATATAAACGTCAAAATAACAAAGTCACACACTCGGCCTTAATACGCTGCCTATTGCGAAGGAGTAAAATGTACGCGAAGTACGCGTACTGCAGTGAAGCCTCATAGAGCCCAAATACACCAAAACTACCGAATTGTACTAAAATTTGTATCAACATAGTTAGAACCTGGAGAAGGAGATAGGCTACTTTTTATCTCGATACCATGCAGGCTAACCCGCGGGCAGCAACTAATAATAAAATTGATAAGGTATATTAAACTTAAACGCAAAGTTTTTATTTCGTATAGGCCCTAATAGGCACTTAAGAAAAGTCAACAAAGTGCACTTCACCATCGTCTTAATCAGCCGAAGCACGTCACAACGAGCGGTCACATGCACTTATTATTTACATAGGATTTTATTTCATAGGTGTGGAATATTTGTCTTGATCATTTCATAAAAAAGTGAGAAGATGGTTATTTGTTACTTAATCACGCTATCTAGCTATCTATCTTCACAAAGTTTCACATCCTTAATAATAGTGTAAAGATAATACATACGAAAAATTTAGTATTATTATAATGAATATAATACGCATATTATTATTTTAATTGAATAACGTGACATCATTATATTAATTATACAGTTCACCTGGCAGGCAATAATTATTCAGGGAACATTGAAACTTCATCTGATAAGAGAGATTTAAGAACGATGGAACCTAAAGTGAATATAATCAAAGTTGATTTTTGAACATCATGTATTCCTACCTATTCCTCTTGCATTTTGTTACTCGGTATTAGGATCCAAATACATTAGAATAAGGACTAATACATCAGATTAAGGTGCCTAGGACATTTTTATATTTAATTTCAAATAAAAATCAAGACTTTAAGTCAAAGCTTTAGTCTGTCTCAAGTTTTTTTTTTACAACTATGGTGGCAAACCAGCATACGGCCCACATTAACGGTTAATCTATGAACGCTCGCAACAACAGAGGTATCACTAGCGCGTTGCCGAACCCGTAAAAATCTTTTCACACCCTTTTTGAAGAGCCCCATGCAGTCTGTTGGGAAAACCTAGGGAGCTGATTCCACAACCTGTGAGTAAGAACAATAAAGCTTCTGATAAAAATAGCCAACTTTCAGAAACGGACAGTCAATGCTTAATTTTCGGTGTCCTTTCGAGTTTTTGCAAAAAAACCGTGGAAGTTCGTTACTAATGTAAACATTATAATAAAACACTTTTAAACGGATTCTATCGCGTATATTTTAGGTTTTTTGTTTTTCCTGACGTTTCGAACACTTTGCAGGGTTAACTTTGCAAACCTAAAATATACGCGATAGAATCCGTTTAAAAGTGTTTTATTATTCAATTCAATTCAATTCAATTTTATTACACATACATTAAATATGGTTTACTTATGATCCCCGCACTAGGACGAGCCTGTATCGCGGGAGATCGACACATTACACAGTATTAAATTTTTATTATATTAACAAATGATAGATGTATCAGGACAAACTTAGGGAAATAACAATTATACAAAGTCTGGCTACAAGGAAAAGGAATTACTAATATACCTAAAAGAGTACGCTCGTATTGTGTGTTTGTGAGGGAGTGGGTGTGTGTAAGTGTATCAGTGTGTCAGTGTGGGCGAGTGTGTGTGCGTGTGTTCGCTAGTGTCAAATGTGCAGTCAGAGTACATATAGTATAGAAGCGATAATGTGTAATACTCGCGAAAACCTAAGACATTATAATGTAAACATATTTGAAAGTTTGTTTGTTTGAAGTTCCATCACGCTGATGAACAGACCACAACAAAATTTTTATGGAAGTAGGTATGATCCTGATCATACCAAATTTGCCATGGAAGTAGGTATTTTGCTTTTTATTAGAATTATAAAAAAAACTGTTAAAACTAAAATTGCAAGCCCAGCAAAGCGGGCGGGTAGCGGTTAGATAGCTAGAGATAAAAAAAGTCGTAATTAGACATACTAATACAAAACAAGTGCGGACACTGAATTGTGCGGAACTATCAGGCGCGGAACCTTATACCACGTCTCTGTAAACAATCGGTCAGACGAAATATTCTTACGTTACCACCCCGCGATCGTCCCACGCAAGTTAGAGAAGGGCTCATTGACATGTTGACGCTTAGTAAGCCTTGTCACCAAATCTGTACAGAGCAAAACTATACCGCCATAACATATAAGCCTTACTGACACTAAAACAATACAACATCTGGTACTAAAACACAAAAGATACATACCCCATAACGTACCTAATTCTGAGCCCCATGCGGACGTAGAGGCAGAGGATGATAACTCCTGGCATGATGAAGAACAGCAAGCTGCTCAGCTCGCAGAGGTACCACGAGGGCATCTCCAGCATCGCGCAGAAAGCTGACTCTAGAGATGCGTTTCCTGAACCTTGGGAAGAAAATAGTAGGGTTAGCGGTCGAGTACTTATTCACTTTAAAAGGCACTTACGGGTTTAAACTTTATACTCGTACAGATATTAGGATATAGGCCTGTCTTTGCAAGGAAAGAAATGTCTGTAAGCCCGGGCAATAAAGCAATGCAGGCGACTTTGCTCTACATTAATCTGAAGCCTATCCTATGAGAACTACATTTTCATTTGTATGAATTCATTACTCGTCTACCTACATAGAATAATAAGCTGTATCATCTTGACGTTTTATGAGTACTTTTTATTTTGTCTGTATAAACAAAACAAAAACTGTGCCTGAATTACTTTCTTAAGTTCGGAATGTGTCTTTTATCGGACCGGGTTTGATTGCACAGTGAGATTTCTCCTGTATCGTAGTCACAGTTTACAAACACCTAGACACAAAATCTATTCGTAGATCATACTAATATTTTTCCATGCGGGAATCGAATCCGCAACACGTAAAGTAGCAAGCCAAATGCTTAACGTCTGCACCAACTGTGCCGTCAATTGATTGGAACACTTTTACTAGCAATATCTTCCATGCTACATGACTATAAGCAGGATGAACGCCATCGAGAACTTCTTTGCTTCATCTACATTTATTGATGAGGTAAGTCAGTAAGAAACGACACTTGCGTGATGCCACGGGAGCTTCCTGGGAGATACCAGATACTTATAAGTTGTTACCTTTACAAATATTTGCAATTTCAATTTAATACTACCAACCATCAATTACTTTATGAAACGAGTATCTAAACGGTGCTTAGACTCTACCTTGCGCAACCCCAATCTCCTAATGATGTTGGTCGCCCGACATATGTTCTGCGGATGCTGATTGATGATCTATTTCCGACCCTCGAAACAGCCCGCCCTGAGCCAGTAGTTTAAACATGTCCCTAAATGCCAATTCCAGCTCTCTACCTCTTCTTCCAGGAACGCCTTGTCCAGTAAAGCAGACACAGATTCTACGAGGTTTTTTAAAGAGAAAAAAATCAACTGCATGTGCCTCGGCGCGCTCGAATTCTCCCTTTTTTTACACACTTTTATTAGCTTGGTATGTATGTATCTATGAATCTTATGTATCTATGTAACAGAATTTTGGAACTCGATTTTCATCCCCTTCAAAACACCGGATTAATTTGAAACTTCGCACACTTATCATGGGCCGATGACAATGCAATAATTTAAATAGTTTGTCCCGTTATCCTCGCCAGGATCCTCAGGATTAGCGACAAATTCATCGACATACAAAATTTTATTTTGATCATTACTAGCTATAGCCAAAACATGAGGAACCCGAATAAAATAATTTATTACATATTTGGGGTCGACTTTCTTTGATGGCGTTATCGAATTAGGGCTTATGTGAGTTAGACTTAGCATTATGCCTTAGCATTATGCCATCGAAATGAGAATGTGACACAAAAATTGTTCATCTACTGGCGATAAACATATTTCCTTTACCATTTTACGAGACTAACATGTGCCACACTATGGCGTTCCATTATCATCATAACATCAGCTGAAGCACCTCGATTGCTGAACAAAAGCCTCCCCCATAGATTTCCACAACGACCGGTTACATGCCACCCGCATCCGATAGCTAAAGTAGAAAAACTAAAGTTGCCGACATAGCTACAATGATTAGTAAGCTGAAGTGGTTAAGGCTGGGCACATAGCTTAAAGAACTGATGGCTGTTCTGAAAGGTTTTCGAGTGGGGACCACATAATGGAAAACGCAGCATGGGACGACGACAACGAGATAGACAAACGACCTGCTGAATATATCTAGCGTTCATATTCGACTTGAAACTATCGATTTGCCGATAAGCGACGTTAAATCAAAACAGTTTACCAGCTCGGGAGAGAAAACTATACGACCAAACATCAATACTGCTATTGTCCTTATCTTGTTATAAGCTCTCAATACCTTAAGCTATACTTTTTCTTTGACAAACTGCGGTGGTAAATATATTCAAGTCTCTAGGGAAGTATCTGCTATGAAGAATATTGTTACTGTAGCAAGATTGTTACTGTAGTAAGAAAACCAATTCCGTTATCGATTCAAAATAATAGGATCATAAGAACTGTCTGATATCCTAAATTCATTTTTACAAGCCTCTAAGAAGGAATTCCTTAAACCTAGATCAGTCTTTCCCAACGTGGGCGATAACGCCCCCTTGTGGGCGCTGCAGGCCTAAAGGGGGGGGCGGTAAGAGACCCAGAAAAAAAAGGGGGCATTGTGTAGGGCTTTGGGGTCGATTTATAATTTCATCTACCTAGCTAGGAAGACTCTTAGACACCGACTGAGCTCTCGACTCTCGACTACATCTTGTGAACATCAACTAATATTAATTAAGATATAGCTCAAACTCGGTTCGATATAAAAGACCGCGGGCAATCATGTTTCAACAAGTTTTTGTTAAATAATCCGAATTGTACATTCCTATACCAATCGGCTGGTTCTATAATACTTGTTCTTGCTTGTCGAGTACGATTGGGCGTCGAATGAGATAAACGAGTTTATGCACGTTTGTCTTATTCCTGTTGGTGCGTGCTGCTTATGCAATCCTATATAAACGACGTAAATTTATTTTATTTTCATTTGCGGTTTCGCGCATAATAGATGAGCAGTACTTGATTTCAACACTTACGTATCTCTTAAAACAAAACAATGTCGGAAGTAAAAAAGAAGAGACGGCAATACTCTGCGGAATATATTAAATTCGGATTTATTGAAAATCCCACAAACCCGTCGTCGCCTTTGTCTAAAAACATAAAACATTTTCGAACGAAGCAATGAAGCCTTCAAGACTGCAAGATCATTTGAATAAAATGCATCCAGATAAGACAGAAAAGAATGTAGCATATTTTCAAGACCTAGAGAAGAAGCATAATACTCAGCCAAGTGTATCAAAACTATTTTCGGCGGCTGCTAAGCAAGATGACGACGGACTTCGAGCTTCGTACAATATCTCTTTGTTAATTGCTCAAAAAGGCAAACCACACAACATCGGAGAAGAGTTAATTTTGCCAGCAATAAAGGAAGTAATAACTACTGTGCTTCATAAACCGGCCGCAGATATTATCCGAAAAATTCCTTTGAGTAATAATTCTGTGCAAAGACGAATTGATGAAATGGCTGAAAACATTGAAGAATCATTGTGCAATCATCTGAGGACTAGTCAATTCTCAATTCAGCTCGATGAGTCCACTTTACCAACTAATGAAGTGTTGTTGCTATCTTACGTGAGGTTTATTAAAGATGAGAAAATACGTGAAGAACTATTGTTTGCCAGAAATTTGGAGACAGATACAAAAGGCGAAACCATATTCAATACATTGGAAAAGTTTTGTGAAGAGAAAGAGATTCCTTTGAAAAATATTATATCAGTTGCTACGGATGGCGCTCCGGCTATGACAGGGCGCCATAAAGGCTTCATAGCATACTTAAAGAATAAAATTCCAGATGTCCTTGCTATACATTGCGTTATTCATAGACAACATTTGGTTGCTAGAAACTTAAGTGAACGACTATTTCAATCACTGCAATATGTCATCAAAGCAGTCAATAAAATCCGTAGCAGCTCTTTGAATGATAGATTATTTCATCAGCTTTGTGTTACTAATGACGAAGATCTCAACCGTTTTTTGCTTCATTCTGAAGTTCGTTGGCTGTCAAGAGGCAATTGTCTGATTCGATTTTACAACCTGTTTGACTCTATGATAGAGTTCTTGGAAACTAAAGATACAGAACTGCGCAATAAGCTCATAACATCAAAGAATGATATAGCTTACATGACAGACCTGTATAAAATGTTCAACGACATGAAGCTCCAACTGCAAGGCGATGAACTAAATTTAATTAAAACAAAAAATGTCGTTGCTGCTTTCGCAGCCAAACTGCTTCTGCACAAAAAGAATATGGGCAGACGTGAGTTTCACAATTTTCCGAATTTATCAGTATACTGCAGTAAGGACGACTTGTTTGCCTACTGCCAACATTTGGAAAACCTCCACATTGACTTCACCGAACGATACCAGGACATTTTAAACTTGGAAATACCAGACTGGGTGTTGGATCCGTTTTCAAATGTCAACACAGTAATGTGACCTCAGCTGGAAGAAGAACTTATAGAATTGACAACAAACGAAGAAATAAAAATCAAGTTCAAAAATGGTTATCAAGAATTTTGGCTACAAAAACCGATCCCGCAATTGTACCCTGGATTGTGGTTAATTGTTCAACGATTTTTGATAGCATTCCCATCCTCATATTTGTGTGAACGTGGATTTAGTGCTGTGGCAACGCTGCTTACTAAAAAGAGAAATCGTTTGTGTGTTACCGAACGTGACGACTTGCGGCTGTTTTTGAGTAAATTGGAACCTGATATCAACAAACTTATTGAACAGCATCAGATTCAACCTTCACATTAGTTTTTATATAAGAATTGATTATGTTTGTTTTATTTTCAATAAAAGATACTCTGTCCGAATACTATAAATTTGCGTTTCAATAATCAGTTATAAGTACTTAGCGGTTTTTAAGTATGTTTAAAAAGGGGGGCGTTAAAAAATAATTTATTCTTAAAGTGGGCAGTAGACAAAAAAGGTTGGGACAGGGGGGTGAAACTTTCATATATGTGACAGTAAAAATTTAATGTATGGAAGGTAACGACATCTATAGTTCACTTTTCAAAACTTAGTAAATAGTTTACATACAGTTCTTAATAGATGGCGCAAGCTGTCATCAGTAGAAATAAGTGTTGCCATATTACTTTATACAAAAATAATTGTAGATCAAAATCTACCAGTGAGCAAAGGCTACTAAACAAAACATTGGTATAAAATTGTTTCTGATAGCATGAAACAATGCCAAATAGGTTTTATGCCTTTTTTTTATCTTATCTTATCTTAAAGAAAAATTAAACATATTTAAAAAACATGTACTTTTTGAAAATTTAATATTATGTGCAATCATAGATTATGATGATACTTGACTTGGTCAAAGGACTTAGACTCCAGGCCAAAATAATAACAAAAAAAAGATACTTGACAGCCAATTCAAAAGTATTAAGGTATTATTAAGTTATTTTAAGAAATCACAATTGAACCGTACGACGTTGCCGACATATTTTTTAGAATTTTTTCATTTTTGTGAATTATTTTATGAATATGTAGAGATTTATTAATCTAAACACCGTACGACGTTGCCTTATACTTGACATTGGCGAAATTGTGGAAGATATTCTACAGAAGCCATAATCTAAGAGAAGAAGAAGGTATTTTAAGAAAAAATAACAATTGAACCGTACGACGTTGCCGACGTATTTTTTTATAATGTTTTCATTTTTGTGAAATATTTTACCATCTTGATCTTGATTGATTTGAATATGTAAAGATGAATGAATCTAAACACCGTACAACGTTGCCTTATACTTGACACGGTAAAATTGTGGAAGATACTCTACAGAAGCCATAATCTAAGAGATGAAGAAGGTACTTTAAGGTACATTGTTATAAAAAAAAGAAATAAAATTGTATGTCTATAATATTTTGCTTTTTTATTTCTATTATTCATTTTCATAAACAAAAAATATTTTATTACAGTATATATATATACATATATAATATACTATATAGATTTGAAACAACGTATACTGCCATCTAGTGGCAAATAAAACGGATCATCTAGTTTGTATTAGCGCCATCTATTTTTGACGTAACCATATTTTCTCAGAGTTGCACATCTATTTTCAATATTAGTGTATAATCTATGGGTTGGGAACCCCTGACCTAGATTAAGATGCGTGGTCTTGGGTGGCAAGATCATCATCATCGTTAAAGCTAACAATGGTCCATTGGTGGACATAGACCTCCCCAAAGATCACCACAATGACAGGTCTGTGTTTATTTTGTATGCTTATTGAGGAACAGTATACCATGCCATAATTACAACGCTTCGAAGGTGGGTCGGCGATTGCAGTTGAGTTGTCGAAGATTCAAGACTGCATGATTGAGGGCATTGTCTCTGCTGCCCATCTTCTGACTAATTCTATAGTCGCCATTTACGACACCGTTGGTAAGGACACCGTAAGAGATGAAGTGGTGGTGAAGAAACAGTACCAATAAGGCTCTAAAAACCCTCAGTGATACAGCAGGGTAAACATAAATATTGTGATTTTTATAATCTCATGATTGAAATACTATATCTGGTAGCGTGAAAGAAACGGTAGCCAGCAGTGCCAGTTGTGACAAATAGTGCTGCCACGATATGTAACCTCGCTATAGTGACAGATGCTACGTTACCTGGTGGATAGTCATGGTAGCTGACGGTGGTATACAGCGCGAAGGGGGAGGCAGCCACCAGAGACACTAGCCAGAGTGCAGCTACGATACGCAGAGCCCGCCGCAGTCCCGCCATAGCGTACAAGTGTAGAGGGTGGCAGATCGCCAGGTACCGCTCCAGAGAGAATGCCACTATCGTTAGAACGGATACGTAGGATGCGCTGAAACAAAGAAAACATTATTTTTTAAATTACTTATTTAGTAAATATTTAAATTAGTACATATTATTTTTAGAAAACGGAGCTGTGTGGTGCCGGCTAAGAATAGCACCAACCCATCTCATCCCGTGGGTGTCGTAAAAGACGACTATGCGATTAGCCGGAGAATGGGCAGCAGCGTCCTTCGAGTACATTAACAACTCAACTGCGATCGCCAACCCGCCTGCCAAGCGTGGCGATTATGGCAAGACCCCCCAATGAGCACACAACACCCATATCAGTCGTTGTAGTGGTCTTTGGGGGAGGCCTGTGTCCAGCAGTGGACTTTATTCGGCCGAAATGATGATAGAAAACGGAACGTAAGTTATTAATTACTGGAGTCTAAGCAATAAATAAAAAATCTTATATGGGTAAAGTTCCAAGTCAAAGTTCCTCCATAAAAATAGCCGCCGTTTGGTATGATTGGAAAAAATATTTTCTGTCTTTTTTCGTAAGATGAAAATAATAAGTACAATAGCAAACAATAAAACTCCTAACTACTCCGTATGGTATCCGGACTAAAAATATACACACTCCAACTCGTCCCGTGGATGTCGTTAAAAGCGAATAATGGACTCTAAGCCCTCTGGCTGGATGGATGGATGGGTAGCAGCGTCCCTTTTGTGCAATCGCAGCCATGCTGCGCTCACCAACTCACCCACAAAGCGTGGTGACTGCTGGCAAACTCCCTCCAAATTGACGATATAATTGTGGAAATGAGGGAGGCCTTCATTCAGCAGTGGACATCCTTTGGGTAATATGATGATGATAACTCCAAGAAATATGAAAATACGAGTCAGTCGAAGTTTCTTTTTTTTTCTTTTGTTTTGCCCCACACTAGGATTTCTCCTGTGCCGTGGGTGCGTTTACAGACACAAATTCCACACACAATACACCCAGACCCGGAACAGCTACCTGCAGATCGTACAAATATTTGTTCTGTGCGGGAATCGAACCTACGACCCGGAGCGCAGCAGCCGACTGTACCAGCCACGGCACCAACCGTGCCGTCAAATCAAATATCAGCCTGTTACTGTCCCACTGCTGGGCAAAGGCCTCTTCTGATACAGGGAATCATCAGTCATTGATCACCACGCTTGCTAACTGCGTGTAGATTTCACACCCACACAATATTTCTAAATAAACCTAGTACATTTCACTTTCATTCAGCCCGAAATTAAATGTCTACAGCAAACTCTTAAACCCGTAAAATATGTAAACATACTTTCATTAGCTAAGCCTCGTGTCGTATAAACAAAAGCGAACATGGCGGATACAGCCAATTACGTTCGGATTGTGGAAAAAGCGCTGTAACTCGCACTCAACTTTAATTGAATGTCATTCGAACAAGTTACAAATTAAAAGTTATTCAACTTTAAAGTAGTATTGATTAGATTATTGTTAAGTTTTCGAGAATTTTCGATTCTCTTTAGGCAATGAATTAGCGTAATACTTTATTGAATTTATTATAGTTTGTCTCTTTAACCCCATATTGGTGACGCCTTTTAATTGTTTCAAATACGCATAAATAGTACGTTTCTCAGACTTACAGCAGCTCACGGTTAAGCAACCACACTTCCCAGAAGTGTATGCGAGAAGCCCAATAAAAAAAGAAAAACTTTCAGCAGCCGACGATCACATTCACTAAGCTTTTCGTCGTTTGTATCTGATTTGTTTCGTTATCCGTTTTCCTCATATGTTCCTCCAAACTTATACAATCTCTGGAATCCGATCATTCCGATATTATTTATAAATCCCGCTACTGGAATCCAGAATCCAATAATATATGAGAACACTAACAAAATTTCTCTGACTCTTTATTTATTTTTATGTTTAGCAATGGAGTGTTTACTGATAATAGTAAAACATAAAGTACTGTCTACGTATTC
Organism: Diloba caeruleocephala; assembly: GCA_947459985.1. Lineage (NCBI taxonomy): Eukaryota > Metazoa > Arthropoda > Insecta > Lepidoptera > Noctuidae > Diloba > Diloba caeruleocephala. The sequence continues at coordinate 21,421,795 of OX381625.1, forward strand.
GCCAGACTTTTTTTGTGTTAACAACGCCATTATCTGAATGAGGAGGATATAATTCGAGAATAATATACCAGAATTAAGAGTAGAACCATCCTATAGGTTCCACATCCACAGGTTCTAAAAGGGCAAGAAAAGAAAATACTTATTATACTGTAGTAAAAAAAAAAATATACATATAAGATAATAATTGTCACACTGAGACCAACCTAGCTTTTTTCCAACTAATTTGGGATCGGCTTCCAACCTAATTAGATACGTCTGAATATCTGGATGATCTGGAGGATGTATACCGATATCATAAGATGTAAGCCGTAAACCGGTTGTTAGACTTTCCAGCTTCTAGCTCCGCTTTTTTTCTGGCCTTATTCCATTGAGTCTAGGCCCAATGCCGGCTCAGAATACCACCACCCCATCTCCTCCTCCATATCCTCCACCATATCTCCTCCTCCGTCATTGAAATGATGAACGCACCCACGACACAGGAGAAATCCTAGTGCGGGGCAACGTTTTTTAAAAAAAAAAGGTTGGAAGAGGGCAGATCCCGCTCGAAGAAGGAGGAGACGGTGCCGGGGTAACAACCGCCCTGGCGACTAATTCCCATACGCCTAAACCCCCTGCAGTTGCTATAAGGTGGGGGACCTGCGTGACAAAGGACAAGGAAAGGAAAGGCAAGGGACAAAATTTGAGTGACCCAAAAGAGGATGGTGGCACGCATGTGGTCACTCGCTGCTGCGGGACACTTTGGGGGATCCTTTACAATCCCCGCGGGAGGGTGACCGCTTTACAGTCAACCTCTCCGAGGCGTATAGGCGTGGCACCAGTGGTTGGCTATAGTGTGATCATACGAGGACCTGGAGCCTCCCTTAGGTGCCCAAGATGACCACTCCAGTGGTTTTAGCCAGTAGGAGTCCGGCACACCCCTTCGCCCTTCCCCGGGGCGAAGGAAGTTCATGAAGAATTCCACTGGAAAACAATAAAAAAAAGGTGCCATATTTTAAGAGACCGGATCGGTAGATAACACTGTGGTACCGTATTATACTCACCGCCAAGTAGTGTCTAAATATTAAACATTACTGAGTTTAATTTAAAAGAAATTTAGAGTACTTCGACATAGACACTTGACATAGAATATATATATTGGATTTCAAGGGTTTTATTTTTTTACGCAGAACCCTAATTATTTTCTAAAATAAAAGTAGCCTAAGTTATTCCTTATAACATTAGCTATCTGCCTGTGAAGGTCCCGTCAAAATCAGTCTAGCCGTTTCGGAGATTACCCGGAACAAATAGACAGACAGACAGACAGTCAGACAGACAGACAGACAGACGGGCAGACAGACAGACAGAAAATTTAAATATAGTGTTTTTGTTATATGTAATGTACATACTTTCATCTGCATTTAGTAAAAAGCTGTTATTTTGACATTACAAACAGACACTTCAATTTTATTTATTTGTTTAGAAGATATCCTGATATCTCTGATATCCGTTATATAATCCGACAGTATAAGCCAACTATTCTCATGAATAGGAGACGTCAATACTCAGTGTGCCCTACTAAGCGATTTAACACTAGCTTCTCTCATAGGCATTTTGTTTTCAATGGAGGTTATCTATACAACAGGATAAATCGAATTCTGACAATTTATTCCCTCACAAAACTTCAATATAAAAATGTAGTAACTAAGTGGCTACATACTCTAGACTATGATACTACAGAAAACTTACTAGTTATCGCTTCATAACATCGAATACACCAACATGCATGAACGCAAGCGCACGCACTTTCGAACACGTTCATACAAACACTCACGCATAGCCACACACGAAAATACACCCACACAAGAACATACACACACACACCCACCCACACAAACTTATATTTGTATATCTTCATTTATGTATAAGGTGCTTATAAAGTATTCAGGGTGGTGATCTGTCACACAGGGCTTCCATAGTACAGACTCCAGTCTCTCACAAAGGAACATATTTTTATAATAAGTATTGTAAAAATTGTATAATAAGGTTTTATAGCAAACTAGTGGCTAATATGGCTTAACTCCCCAATGAGCCCACAACACACCCATATCGGTCATTGTGGTGATCTTTGGGGGAGGCCTGTGTCCAGCAGTGGACTTCATTTGGCCGAAATGATGAATATGACTGTTGGAACAAACAATTGGCGAAGAAAAACGGAGATATGACTGACGGTCTTAGATGACTGCTTACTTACTATTGCTACACACTTTTTTCGTCAAACATTACAACTTTTATATCATCTAATAGACCTAATCTGATTCACAGCGCACAGTGAGGCTCCAGCGGGTTCTTTACAATACCCCCTGAGATGAGCCTGGGGGTGACCTTCTTACAGTCGCCTCCCATCCGTTAGAGGGTCCGACAGCTTGACAGTCATCATCCCCTTTAAGATTAAGGCACTAACGGAAGACTCTAGTGTGATTGTTCGCGAGTTCTTGGAGCCTTCCTTCGGCGCCAAATATGACCGCTCCGGTGATTTTAGCTGGCAAAAGAAAAGTCTTAAATGATTAACTGATTAATGAAATTACAGGTCTACATAGCAATAACACAGCTGAGAACCGTAAGATCATAACACACCATGCCAGCTCTGTACAGGCGAAACTAGCTATCTCGCCGAACATTCAGCATATTAGCTGAATACGAACACACAAAGCCATAGCCTACACCATGGAATTAACGCGTGATATTATGGATGTGAAGACCACGGAAAACGCAGTGAGATGGGTCGTAAAGAGGCTCTAGGACCTCGTATGATCACACTAGAGCTGCCTACTGGTGCCACGCCTAAGACACATCTGGGAGAGGGTGACTGTCGAGCGGTCACCCACCGGTGAGGTTGTAAAGGATCCCCCCAAAGCCTCTCTGTACGCTATGCTATGCAACGCACACGGTGGCGCGTGACCGCCGCCTTCTTCTCGTGGGTCACTCACTATGGGCACGCGGGTTCCTTAATCTGCATGCCCGCGACCCCCAAGGCCCTCCGCCATATAGCTGACACTACTGCTGGCTGAGAGAGATCTTGCCCGATCCGATCGACCAGGACCCGCCGCTCGGCGGCCCACGCAGGTCACGTCTCAAGCGTGTGCTGTGCGGTATTCTGTCGCTATCAGAATGGTGGCATTGTGCTGTGGCCTCGCGTCCTATCCTGTGCAACGTTCGCACCAAAACAACCGTGCCCGGTGAGCACCTGCGTCAGGCGATAGGTGACGCGCTCGCCCTCTTCTGAGCCAGGCTTCGAAGAGTGGCAGGACGGCCTCATAGGATCGTGGAATCGGAATCTGCGTGCCCACACCGAGCGACCCATGAGAAGACGGTGGCGGCGATGGTCACGCGCCGCCACGTGCGCAGCATAGCACAGCGCACAGGGACGCTTTGGGGGATCCTTCACAATCCCCCGGGGAGGGTGACCGCTTTATAGTCACTCTCTTCGAGATGTGCCTATGGGCTTGGCACCAGTGGGCGGCTCTAGTGTGATCATACGAGGACCTGGAGCCCCCCTTAGGTGCTGAAGATGACCGCCCTAGTGGTTTTAGCCTGTAGGAGCCCGGCATGCCTCTTCGTCCTTCCCCAGGGTGGAGGACGTTCATACAGAATTTCTAGTGAGCCCAACAAAAAATTCAAAAAAGGCTACAGGTGTTGGAGATGCTACAGTATATTGTGATTTTACCGGAATATGAACACTCTTAATTATTTTTTGGTTTACCATATCACCAACCTTATGTTAGAGTTATTCAAACCGACAAAGAAAAGACATAACTCTAGTTATTCAAACCGACAAAAGCGTCTGGCTTGGCTTAACGACTGCCGTCTCAACAACCGGGACAATTTTAAGTGCCTTCAGAAACACGAAGACCTGCAGTTTACATACCACTATGAGGTTACCCATTCATAGACTGACCGCGCGAGTATTGCTTAACGTCACCAATTGTGTACCGATCAGAGACGGCAAGGCCCCGGCTTCGATCCCCGGCATCGCTACCATATCCACGTGGTGTCCGGAATAAAAAAATAGCACCACTCCATCCCCTCCCGTGAATATCTTAAAAGGCGACTAAGGGTCTCTAAGCCAGAGGGGTGGGCAGCAGCGTCTCTTCTGTAGAACAGAAGCTATACTGCACTCACCAACCCACCTGCCAAGCGTGGTGACTATTGTCATATTCCCTCGAAAGTAACATAATTATCAATCTCTATGGGGCCTCCCCCAGCCTTTGGCTAATGTTATGGTGACTGTTAGTATAGAGTTTCATTATATTTATAACAACTTAGTACTTCGTAGCTTTAGTCCATTTTTGTGTATCAATAAGAAGTCTTTATAATCATCAGGATCTTCTCTATTTCTGTTAGATCTTTATTTTAGATATGAATCTGTTGATACTGTTTACACTCCAGCATATAAGGCGTGACGAAGCCAGGGCGAGCTACTAGTTTGCCAAGTTGTTTCTTAGCGTTGCCGTGTAAATGATTTTAAGTGTTAAGTACGATACGAGGCATCAGTACACTCGTATAAACATGCACTTATTAATAGATGAAGTGACAAGTGAAGGTTTGCAAACCTTTCTTATTCAAGTGAAGCTGCTAAGGCACGTTAGAGGAAGAGAGATCAGTTTTCTGGAATGTTTGTCACCCCAGGGATTTCCAATCAGCGTGCGCAGATTCCAGCTAAAATGCCAATAAAGAAACATGGCTTCCTCATTACTGTGGCCCTTTATTGTCATAATGGCATATTTTCCTGTTTGACCGTTGTTCCTCGCAAATTGCGACCGAACCTTTCACATAGTTTTTATGTCCACTTGGCTGGCTAAATGCTTCAATATTCTCACCGTAAGTTTTGAGCCACCACCAAAGCCGATTGTTTGGAATTTGCCATAACTATTGGCCGAGGCCGAAGAGCTAATGATACTCAGAAATATTAGACACATCACAAAAAAGAACTAACACTTCTAGTATACCTTTTACGCTATCATAAATATTCCTAATTCATTCTTTAGACTGTGACCCTGTAGTTAAATCATCAATATATAAATCGTGCTCTAATATATTCGATATTATAAGATCAGAACACTCACGAACCAAATGAAAGGTTAACAATCTCAACCCAAAAATTGGAGATATGGTTACTATCAAGGAAGATAATTTGCCTCCTCAACGTTGGCGTCTCGGGCGTATTACACGTCTGCATATGGGAGCTGATGATGTATGCCGAGTTGTAGATGTATATACAATGAAGGGAACTATACGCAGAGCAGTTCATAACATTGTTCGGCTGCCTATTGAGGATCAGATTGAAAGCTGACTCTTTCAAGGGCCGGAAGATGTCCACGCGGGAACGCGTAGTACCAAGGTGGAGAGGGAACAGCGGCGACACGCGCCCCACTTAAATACTGTTAGCATAACGAGCTAACGGCCGTACTGGATCGAAACCTTAATTGCTACGCGTTCTCGCGTGGACAGAATACGTAATAATACTAATTCAGTTCTGTTGTTTTCTTTATACGCTGTAGTATTGGAAATAACTGTTCATATATATACGTAAAATAAATAAATTACACCAAAACACAACGAAATAACCAGTTCAATTCAAATGTGTTTATTCAAATTAAACTGGCTACAGATAGGACATGAGAAACAAGGAGAAATCCGATCCCATCGTCTAAAAAACAGTTTTGGGCAAAATTGAACGCTATTATTTAGCAATAACAGAAATAAATTTAAGAAATAAAGATAAACATAAGTAGGTATCTGAAAATAAAAGGAAATAAATCAACTAAATTACAAGTCAAAAAGTCAAAGCGGAAGTGTTGGTTGGACATGCTGCGTCGCGAGATTTTCTGTTATAATAAGTATATAATCCACAATTATTTAGGCGTCTAAATTCCGGCTCTAAAATTCACGGACACCGGAGCCTAACCAGCGCTATTATTAAGAATATAGAACCACTCCATCTCCTCCCGTGGATGTTGTAAAAGGCGACTAAGGGAGCCGAGAGGGTTGGGCAGCAGCTTCCCTTCTCTGCAATAGTAGCCATACTCACCAACCACCAACCAACCACGGTGAATACTGGCAATGTCCCCCCACCCGGGTGTTCATTACTTTTATGCTCACCCAAAATAAGCTTACGGCTTAATGATGACCCCACAGAATGACCGCACTGCAAGGTTAAGTTTTCCAGCTATGGTGTGCATAGCTGATTTTTTCCACATTAGGACCCTTCCAAGCCTCGTAGAGCTCACCTAACTCTCAGCAATAGGCTGGTGACAAACAAAAAGTAGAATTTCTAACATAACGTAAGTAACTTGTAAGGAAAATTAATCAAATCTCGTTGCCCTCGTCGCACGCTACGTTTTTGAGAACATTTCTGCCCCAGCGGCTATCAGTCCTACCGCTTGCCTATTCAGCTCTTCTACGGACCTTCTCAATTCTGATTCGATCTCGTAAAGAAATACCAAGTATAACTTTCTACACAGCTCGCTGAGTGACATTCAGCTTTCTTATGAGGCCCATAGACCACGTTTCTGTGCCGTACGTCATCGCTGGCGGTAACACACACACACATAAAATCTTATTCTACATAAATTTGTACAACAATCCAATTATATTTCTTTTCTTTCAGAAAGACTCCAATGCATTTTTAAACACGAATATGATGAACTTTTTATTTAACTGATTATAAATTTTCTTCGAAACCAACGGATTCGTACAGAAGTGTAATGGCGCTGTAGCTAAGCAATTGGCTTTCTACAATACGCGTGGTGCCAGCTCAGAATACCACCACCCATCTCCTCCCGTGGGTGTCGTAAAAGTCGACTAAGGGATTAGCCGGAGGATGGGCAGCAGCGTCCCTCGAGTACATTAACAACTTAACTGCGATCGCCAACCCGTCTGCCAAGTTTGGCGATTATGGCAAAACCCCCCAAAAAGTCCACTACACACCCATATCGGTCATTGTCTAGATCTTTGGGGGAGGCCTGTGTCCAGCAGTGGACTTCATTCGGCCGGAATGATGAATACGTTTCGCGGTTTCGATCCCCGCATCGAACAAATATTTGTCTGATCTACAGATAATTGTTTTGGGTCTGGGTTATTGTGCACGTGACATTTATGTCTGCAAACGGTACTTACGACACAGGAAAAAGCCTAGTTAGGACATAGTTTTAGTAATTACAATAATTATAATAAAAATAAAATATATGTGCCAAGTGTTGATAAAATAGAGTCCATTTCCCACGATCGATAAGATCAAATATGTCTTAATAGATTCTAACATAACTTTTATACGACGAATATATTTGAACGCATAACTTTTATACGACCAATTTTATTTTTACTTTGTCAATTTTGTTCTAAAGCCTTTCTCCTCGTGCTTTCATAAACTCCCAGAACGGTCGAGACTCGGGAGAAAGCGATCAGGATTATTTTGATTTCAATACTCGGCGATATTAAATCAGTTTAGCATATAATGTGTTAATATAAAAACATTATTGGTTAATATTCGTATTTTAGTTTAAAGATAAATTGGGCAGACCTATCATATCGGCCATTTATACGTCCACTGCTGAACAAAGGCCTACCCATTGATTCCACAACTGTGTCATCATTTCGGGAGGCATCATGGCAGGCGGGTTAGTGAGCTCAGTATGGCTACCGGTTCATAAAAAGGACGCTGCTGCCCATCCCTCTGGTTTAGATTCCCTTAGTCGCCTTTTACGACATCAACGGGAAATGGAGTGGTGTTATATTCTTGATCCGGATACCACACGGTATTTCCGGACACCACACGGTATACCTTCACAATCTTTTTTACCAATATGAAAACCGTGGTGTTATCAGTATACTTGGAAATCCTGCTTGATTCAAAGATTATTATTCAAAGGAAGAGATAAGATGACCTCGAACCTCTGTAGCCGAAAATGAAAGCAGTCCAGCGTAACCAAGGACCAGAATATAAACGAGAGGACAGAAGGACCACACTTTGCACATATTAGAACTACTGATAAATAATATTATTTAATAAACCCGGGAATGTCGTGTGGTGCCGGCTACGAATAGCACCAACCCATCTCATCCCGTGGGTGTCATAAATGGCGACTAATGGATTAGCCGGAGGATGGGCAGCAGCGTCCTTCGAATACATTAACAACTCAACTGCGATCGCCAACCCGCCTGCCAAGCGTGGCGATTATGGCAAAACCCCCCAATGAGCACACACTGATATCGGACGTTGTGGTGATCTTTGAGGGAGGCCTGTGTCCAGCAGTGGACTTTATTCGGCCGAAATGATGAAACCCGAGAATACTGACTCCAACCTGAAAAAAAACTTCACAAGTAATAAGTCCAACTACATTTCGTCAAATTCAAAGCAGTCGTTTCGCTCACGTTTTCAATATATGTTATGTTATTGCACGTTTTCACAGTAATCGAGGCGTGTGTAAACGTTTTAAAAAGGTTTTACGCTCCAAAGAGCACAAATTTAAACGTTAAATATTGCTTTCATATAAAGCGATGCATGCGTTGCATTTATGTAAAACGTGAGGTATGTACCAGCGCGGATGTGTGCAATGGAATGTGAACAGAATTTAATATTTAATGAGATTAAAAGAACTTATTTCTGCACCAGTTGCCATGTTTCTGTATGGAATCAGCTGCGTCACCCTTCAGTGTCATAACAAACGATATCCTATCCTATCCTTATAGTAATACACCGTTCACGGGGTGACGATCACCAATTATTCATATTGTAGTTTAACTGGAACGGCCAGAAGCCCATAATATAAATGAAACCACTAAATACTATTCTAATTCTTCTTGTTTAGTGTAGACTTTTTAAGAACTAGTCTAGACTCTTTCCTCCTGCAATGTCCTCACATTACCATCATTTCAAGAACATTGTACCAATATGATTTAAAAGGAATAACCATGGAGTTTCTTGCCCTTCCATAGAAAATCTACACCTTGGAACGAGGCAACTAAAGTTTTGACTATTCATAAGTGCCTACAAATGGTTTTACATGAATAAAAATATTTTTATCTTTAAAGTTAACTGTTAATTATATCTGCGTCCATCCATCCTCAAACAAATCAATACCTGGATGTGGATCCAGAGAACGTATCGGAAAGTTAGCTCGGGCTTTAGTACGGCAGATGGGCACAGCAAGCAAATTGTGTATCAATTCAATATTTCCTTCATCGTTTATTATAGCGGCCTGTGCACTGATATGTGTTCCATGATCAGCGGTAGAGGTGCACGAGCAGTATCGGGATCACAGCTCATCCTCGCCGCAGAAAACGCACCGGGCGTGGACGCTGAACGATCTCCGGCCTTCACGAGAAGCGGTCTGCGGGCGACGAATCAGGGGCGGTCCGTCGTCCGAACAGAAACAGGCCCGAGATGGTAGCGCGCGTGTTCCGTTCCGCCTCTCCGAAGACAGGTGCGGCCAACAAGGTCGCACAGAGAAGGGGCCCGTCAATCATTGACGGGCCGATACCTGCCAGAGGTGCGGTCTAATGCAGCGTAAAGCGCGTAAGCGTAATAAAGCGTACACCTCACCCCCGGCTAGAGGTAAGAAGAAGAATACTGTGGGGTTTTAGCTGGCTTGAGCCCGGCATGCTCATCATGCGGCATGGGGCACAAAGGTTCTCGAATGGAGACCGCGCACCGGAAAACGCAGCGTGGGACGACCTCCAACGAGGTGGAGAGACGACCTGGTGAAGGTCGCTGGGAGTCGTTGGATGAGAGCGGCATGTGACCGCTCGTTGTGGAAATCTAAGGGGGGGCCTTTGTTCAGCAGTGGACGTCCTGTGGCTGATATGATGAGCCCGGCATGCCCTTCCGCCCTTCTCAAGGCGGAGGAAGTCCAAGAGGCTTTCCCCAAGTAAAAAAAAGGATCGCAGCTCATACTACCCAAAGCTCACCCGTTTCGCAATAGTACTCCTTTTACTTTGTCTACTTGGGCTGGATGGGCAAATTGTCGTTAAGGATGCATTAAATCATTTCATCTGCAATTTAGGCTTTTCCCAGCTTCATGTGGCGGAAATTTCGTGGTCTGAAGACTCTCAACAGATTCAATATCAGAAATTTACTTTTGGTAAGAAAAACAAGGAAAAACAATTGGTCACACAATTGGAAAACTAAAGCAAAATGGCCGGTCTTATCGCACACAGCGATCTCTCCCAGTCCCAGATATTCTCTGCTAAAGCTCTTATTTATATTCAAAGTACCATGCGGAGATCACTCCGTAACACAACTTATGGGAATACCGATAACCTAAGATTACATATATTTTCAGACTATCTGGTCTGCTCGCAACGACTGTTATAGATATTCGTACCACACTGGAGCGACAGCTTAAACACGGATATACGTCATCTATATACGCGCTTTATTATACTTTGAAATTTATATCGTATACCGTGTGGTGTCCGAGTTAAGAATATGGGCACCACTCCACCTCCATCATTCCTCCCTTGGATGTCATACAGGTGAACAGTAGCCATACTGCGCTCACCATCCACCTGCCAAGCTGGTTCCCCCCAAAAAGACGACAGAATTGTGGAAATCTCTGCCGGATGACTTTGCTCAGCAGAGGATATTCATGGCTGATATGATGATGGTACAAAATAAATAAGTTGACGTAACAAAAGCTTTTAAGAAATCTGTCGGCGTCATTCTGCGAGTTATTTTAATCATAGCGCCAGATGTGGACTCTTTGTAATAACGAAGGAGTCACCGTGTACACCGATGACACGCCAGCGAATGAATACACAATACGAGGCGTCTACAGTTCTAATTTTGTCCTTAATAAAAAGTTTTGTTTTATAATAAAGGCGTTTTCGTTTGTCCATTAGGCACATTAAGGTGGTGAGAAACAAATCGAAATGTATGAATAAATAATAGATTTTCCAAATGAGCTAAGGTACTGTGCAGATTCATTATGTAAAGTTACAAGACAGAAAAACTATTGATACATTATTACAGTGACATAATTCATTGTATGAGTGAGGGTTTGGTACTGACTGGCGAGTAAAGAAAGGCCCGAAGAAGTGGCTTTATCATGGGTTAGAGTAGGTACATTAAAGACTGTAACAGGGAGGCTAGGCTAAGATTGCAGAAGTGGTTAGTGAGGGGAAACCTGATATCAGGTTCTGTCTATGACTATGTCAGAAAGTTAGAAAATATGTAGAAAAAACTTAAATTTTCCAAGGTAATCACGAACAGCTCCGTATGGATATTCTAGATATTCACTGTGGGAATAAGGCCGTTGATAAATTTTAGAATCAGACTAATAAACATAATCTGAGCCCTAGTATAGAAGGCAAGATAGAGGAGGTGAAAATAGCCAATGTTTTCCGGATACATTTTAGGGTGGAATCATTGATGCCTGTGCGGAGACAGATGCTCCAAGCTGTAGATGCTTCTACAGATAACCGCTTAGAAATAACAATATATTTATGTGCCACTAGTTTCAAATAACATGAGCAAAAGTAAGTCTTCAGGGCACGATGGACTTAGCGTGGAGTATCTGAAACTCGCAAGTTTACCCGTGCAGTGTTCTATTACCTGTGTCCGTATTTAGAGTGTTCGATATGCCGTTTATTTCTTGCATTAGATAGATATGCCTTGTAGTACCGAACTAAAAAACAATACAGGCGATGTAAGTGACAAAAATACCTATAGACCAATAGGTCAATATAACGTAATAACATTACTTACTATAACTGCCAAGTTGGTTGACAGTATGCTGAACAGCTACCTCAGTAAGTTTGTACCGCTAGAGGATGCCCAATTGGGCTCCAAACCAAATCTCTCTACTGAGAGTGCTATATTAGTTCCAAAGCACTCTGTCAAGTAGTACACTGATCGTAAGACGCTAGTTATGCTGCCTTTTTGGACCTCTGCAAGGCATTCGAGCTGCTTGTCTACAGTAAATTGCGTCTAATTTTGAACAACGAAAACACATTTTTTTATAAATTACATTTGAAATTAGAATTCATAGCCAAACAAAAAATGTTTTTATTTGAAATGGCCAGTACTGCAGAACGGCAATTTCATAGGCAAAGACCTATTATAATTTGCTGTTGTGCCAGACTTTATCGAAGGGTAATCGTCCGATCACGCGACTTCTGATATTGCTTTTGCTGTCACTGTTACATTTCTAATTTCGTCGGCGTCTCTAGGTGACAATTTCACTTTGTACTTGGTGGCGGTTACCTGATTTTTTTAAGAACCTTCTACGATTAGTTACCAGAATCAGTACAAAAATAGTACCTACCTTAATTTTTCACTAAAACATCCATTATTTTCTTACCCAGACTCAAATTCAATACAATTGGCGTGCAAAGGCACGGCACGGTTGGTGCAGTGGTTGATACAGTCGACTGCTACGATCCGGGTCGTGGGTTCGATTCCCGCATGGAACAAATATTTGTATGATCTGCAGGTAGTTGTTCCGGATCTGAGTGTATTGTATGTGGAACTCATGTCTGTAAACGCACCCACGACACAGGAGAAACAGTAGTGTGGGGCAACGTTCTAAAAAAAATAGACAAAACCAAAATTTCATCAATCAAATCAAGTTTTTCTGACGGGAAACCTACTAACTGCTTTTCTAAATTGTATGAAAGAGCTACCTACATTAACTTGGAGTTGTAACTAAGTATTGATTGTTACTTCAGCAGGTGATATAAGACTAATTAAGAGGAACTTGCGAAACAAGTTGAGACAGAATTTCATTTGTTTGGCAAATTGAATGTTTTTGTGTTTCCCAAGACGCTTTGATTGTACAAATACGTTCATGTAATCCGAGCACTTTTACTCAGGACATTTTGCAATGGTAACAGGAACTAAACATAGTATGTGGATGTATAACAACATTGTGTAAATAATTGTGTCGCCTGTAATTCTTAAAGGGGTAGGTAGAAATGGAAGCTGTGAATGCTTTGTTAGCATAACCGACACTACTGCCGGCAGAGAGAGATCTTGCTCGAACCGATCGACCAGGATCTGCCGCTCAGCAGCAGAGCACTTTCCGCAGGCTGAGGTGGCCAGTTCGGCAGCGCGCAATTCGAAAGTAGCGTCACCGCCTGTGGATGCAGTTTGCGCCCAAACGCGTCGCCGAGGCTGTTGCAAGCCTTGCTTTGCGCTGTGCTGCGCACACGGCGGCACGTGACCACGTGCGCGCCACCGTCTTCCCGGGGGTCACTCGGTGTGAGCACGCAGACTCCCTAATCTGCGCGCCCGTGACCCCCGAGGCCCCCCACCATGTAGTGACGGCAGGGGACTCAAGCGTGTTGGACTTGGGAGCTGGGACGGTTATTGCCCCGACGCCGTCTCGTCCTTCTCCGTGCGGGATCGGCCCTCTCCCGATCTCTCGCAGAAGGAGACCATTGCACTCCAATTTTCATGCTCTGCCAACATAGCCGACACTACTGCCGGCAGAGAGAGATCTTGCCCGATCCCATCGACCAGGATCCGCCGCTCGGCGGCCCACGCAGGGCACGCCTCGAGCGTGTGCTGTGCGGTATCCTGGTCGCTTCCACAATGGTGGCACTGTGCCGTAACCTCGCGTCCTATTCTGTGCAGGACGCGCGGCCACGCCACAGTACCATCATTGTGATAGTGACCAGGATACTGTACTATGTAGGACAGGTACTTAATGTACCGGCCCACCCTGATTTTCGCGGCACAGGCACACCTTTGATTGAAAAGGATCCTCACCAAAACCTTGCTGTGCGCTGTGCTGCGCACAATACCGTCTTCTGGGGTAGCATGCCGAATCCCTCAATTACTCGCCCGCAAGCTCCGCGACCCCCCGCTTTATAATTATAGCAGGCGGTCAGACATGTTAGACTTAAGTGCCGGGGTGGTTGCTACCCTGGCACTATCTCTTAATTTTTGCTTGCGGGATCAAGCCGCCCCGCTCCCACTCGACACTCTTAGGCGCCTGTCCCTGGCATCTAGGTGTTGGACACGTTTCAGGAAAACAATCAATTGACCTAGTTGTACACAATAGTAACACCCTTCCAGAAAGTTAATTCAAAGTTCGCTAGGTTTCTCGTTGCTAGGATACTCGAGTTTTAAATCATTTTGGAAAGTCGACAGCCGTGTTCTTGCTTGGCCATAAACCGACCCACAACATCTCCGTTCCAGCACTGATTACCTGTACTTACACGCACAGTGCTTTATCTTGGCAAGTTTTAAAATCATCATCATCATATCAGCCAAAGTACGTCCGCTGCTAAATAAAGGTCTTCCCATAGACTTCCACAACAACCGTGTGTCGACATAATTGGGAGAAATTTGCCAGTAGGTACTTACTATGCTTGTTAGGCGGGTGTCTGACTAGATGGAGATCTTTCGAGTTCCTTGAGACTTCCTTCGGTGCCGACGGTGATCACTCCGGTGGTTTTAGCCGGTAGGAGTCCAGCATGCCCCTTCACCCTTTCCCGGGGCGAAGGAAGAACATGAGGTATTTCCACCGTATCATTTTTTTTTTTTAAATAGACGGGGTATCCAAAGAATATATTGGGTGTTAAATTTTATTTATACCCCTTAATTAAAATATAATTTATTTCCAAAATTTACTAACTTAGATCACTCCATATCCCTTCGTCTGCTTTACCTGCTACCTAAAATCGTTAACCTTTAAAGTAAGAGTGTATAGGCATCTTCAGGGTGCGCTCGTTTCATCGTAATACCTTTTAAAAACTAGACTAACTAGAACTAGATCGAGGTCGAGAACGGACCTATATGAATAAAATATATTGGATCTAGCGGTATAAATAATAAAGACGATATCTCACGCAACTGACTCTTACGTACGTTCATTAGTCGTACACACGGCTACACATCAAGCTATACATATTCATTTTTAAGCTGTCATCGTACAGAAAGGAATGACATTTTACAATAAGACGACGCGCGCCTCCCGCCTGTACTAGACCGCGTTACAAAAAAGAAAACAAAATACTATTTTTTATTTACAACATCGATTTACTTTACGTATTTATTTATTTATTAAAACGTCTTTTTCTCACACAGTTGCAGTATACTTCGTGCATCGTCTACAAACACGGGAAGGCATAATTTTTTCGCAATATGTTACTGAATTACGCTTGTGATTCACGTCGAGCCGCGACACTGGTCGGTGCGCGACTAAGTGAACTCCGGGCAATTACCTTGCTTTCATGTGACCATCGTAGAGCGCGGGTAACTTATCGACACTTATAAAAACATTTTAGACGGAAAGCCTAAACATACAATGCGAGATCAGCTTAGACTGGAAATGTAAAGCTTGATATGTTGACTAGCGCTGACTCCGCACGGGTTGCTACAGCCACAAGTAGTGAGCCACAAACTGCGGGAACTCCATCATTTAAACATGTTCTAGGGGCAGTGGCCACATATTTACCGCAGCACGTCTCTTCTAAATAGAATAATGATGTACCCTACTTGCGGCTATCCTAAGCTGTGTGCAAGCGCGTGGGCTAATAAATTCTTATTCTTCTTATCAAAAATGCTTATAGCCGTCTCTGAAGCGATTACAAAAATAGCTGCAAATGAGCGAATAACGGCCGTGTGGTGCCGGGTCAGAATACCACCACCCCATCTCCTCCCGTGGATGTCGTAAAAGTCGACTAAGGGATTAGCCGGAGGATGGGCAGCAGCGTCCTTCGAGTACATTGACAACTCAACTGCGATCGCCAACTCGTCTGCCAAGCGTGGCGATTATGGCCCCCAATGGGTCCACGACACACCCATATCGGTGATTGTGGTGTACTTTGGGGAAGGCCTGTGTCCAGCAGTGGACTTCATTCGGCCCAAATGATGAGCGAATAACGTTCCACAGGGCGGGGTGTGCTTTCCATTGTAACAATATCACAGTCATTTCCTTTCAAACCCCTCTGTTGTGTAGCCTTTCGATTTGATTCGTTTAATCCATCAAATTTGCGGATCTTCTAGAACTTGGCAAAATAAGTTCACATTTCTTAGCGTATGCATGTACCGTATCATTAAGTAAGAACGATGGAACTTGATAGGGGTGCTCCTTGAAGGCTTCTAGCTTTTAGGCCGCCATTACGCGTAATTTGCGATTGGCGTATTGGTATCTATTTATTTTCTTATAAATTACGCACATTAAATATCGCTTACCCCAAGATGTGTAGGAAAGTCGGTATTAATAAACCTACAAGTGAAAATGTATGTATGAAATGGTTTAAGGGGATTACATCGCCAAAAATAGCGTAAGTTTAAAGGATTTTGTTGACTCATCCTTTTGTCCACTGGCTATGTAAAAAGTCCGTGTGGTGTCCGGATTAAGAATAGCACCACTCCATTTCGTCCCGTGGATATCGTAAAAGGCGAATAAGGGAATCTAAACCAGGCCAGGGATGGGCAGCTGCGTCCCTTCTGTGAAACGGTAGCCATACTGAGCTCACCAACCCGCCTGCCAAGCGTGGTGTATACAAATACCCCCCAAAATTGTGACACGGTTGTGGAATCTATGGGGGAGGCCTTTGTTCAGCAGTGGACGTAGAAATGGCTGATATGATGATGTAAAAAATATATTTTATACTTAAGGTAATCACAAAAATATTGTATTCTTTAAAATTATGAATAAATTAACCCAAATGCTGGAAACTAAATTAAGTAAATAGGCAGTTTTTAACCTCATTTGAAAATTCTCACTAACCGCTTTATAGTTAGGCATGAAGTTTAAGCGGAACAACGTCTGTAACAATCTGTATTCTTTTTTTTTGCTCATTTATTTTAACGGCACGGTTGGTGAAGTGGCTGATACAGTCGGCTGCTGCGCACCAGGTCGTGGGTTCGATTCCCGCACGAAACAAATATTTGTACGATCTGCAGGTAGTTGTTCCAGTTCTGGGTGTACTCGTATTGTGTGTGGAATTTGTGTTTGTAAACGCACCCACGACACAGGAGAAATCCTAGTGTGGGGCAATGTTTTTCTTACAAAAAAAGTGTAATGCAAGACATTGTTACAAAGTAACAAATAACAAAACAATGTCTCATAAACGTAAAAATATTACTCATGTTTTTCCATTAACATTCAGACGCAACATCCACCTTTAACTGTATTAACTTCAACATACGTACATACTTTAGAAAATTAAATCAGTTTACTATGAGCTACATTAAGGCAAAATGTATTTATACGTTTACATTGTAATGACTTATAAATTTTAATTTTTAATGCGCTGCTGTAGATCCACGTAATAAAGATAAGATTTATTTGATAAAATATGTGTAAGTATTACATTATTATAATGGTGTTACATTAATTAAGTCCAAACATATTTTGCCTAGACAGGCGTACAAATCTACATGAAAAGGCTAAAGCTAATTTCAATTAGACAATTAAGATTATTAAACCATTGCAAAACATTAATGTGTAATAATAACTTGTCGCGAAACATTATAAAAATCAAATGTCATAACATACACAAAATGAAAAGAAACTAATAGGAAAATAAATAACAATGTCAAAAAATTAAATAAAAATTACTAAACTGTACCATAAAAAAAATCCGCAATACTATAATAACATTTATAATTTAACATATCTTTACATATTTTTCTAAATATCTCAATATTTTCCTCTTTAAAGGACCTTGGAAGCTTATTGTAAATTTTTGGGGCCGAATGAAATACGCTCTTCCCCATTAGCGCTGTTTTAGAAGTGTCAATACAGAGCTTACTGTTGTCTCGTTAGCTACGATTAACGCCATCTGATAGCCGCGAGTCTGTGTGTTACCAGCGATGACATACGGAACAGAGACGTGGTCACTCACAATGGGCCTCATAAGCAAGCTCAAAGTCACTCAGCGAGCTATGGAGAGAGCTATGCTTGGTATTTCTCTACGAGATCAAATCAGAAATGAGAAAATCCGTTGAAGAACTATAGTTGCGACATAGCTGAAAGGATTAGTAAACTGAAGTGGCAATGGGCGGGGCACATTGCTTGTAGAACTGATGGCCGTTGGGGCACAAAGGTTCTCGAATGGAGACCGCGCACCGGAAAACGCAGCGTGGGACGACCTCCAACGAGGTGGACAGACGACCTGGTGAAGGTCGCTGGGAGCCGTGAGATGAGAGCGGCATGTGACCGCTCGTTGTGGAAATCTAAAGGGGAGGCCTTTGTTCAGCAGTGAACATCCTGTGGCTGATATGATGATAACCGCGAGAAAACTTGAGAAGTAATTCTCAACTTTTACAAATAAAGCCATCTCAATTATATATATATATATAGTCAGCTCTGTTTACATAAAGCTGCGAAGGATGTGTCCCCTAAAATACATAGAGTTTTAATAATAGAAACAGGTAATAAATAAAGCACTAAAATATTTTTGATGTGAAAACTTATTTTAGCGCGGTACGCATATAATTAGATGTGATAAAACCTCCGGACTCGTGACACCGTTACGAGACGCAGCTATAGTGTCGTCTAGATAATTTAAAAAAAAAGTTTTCACTTCTGTTGGCACTCCCGGAGTGCAACCCGTATTTTTTTTGTAAGTAAGAACTTTGTAGTATGTATCTGTTTTTGTGACGAAGTCTGTCATTGGTATGCATGTGGTATCCTTTAAGAATATAGCACCACTCTATCTCCCGTGGACGTCGTATAAGGCAACTGAGGGACTATACTAGAGATATAGACAGCAGCGTCCCTTCTGTGGAACAACCATTCTGCGCCAACCCGCCTTCCAAGCGTGGTCAGTACTGGCGAATTCCCCCTAGAATGACGACACAACTGTGGAAATCTATGGGCGAGACGTTTGTTCAGCAGTGGACGTCCTTTGGCTGATATAGTAATAATTATGTTATTATTTGTATTTTTTACTGTGACGTGTAAGCATGGTAATTCTCAAAACTTGGCGGCAAAAGTGACACAGTAGATTTTCTACTCATGTAAATAATCAGTTTTTTTATATGAGCGCAGAACGACTGCTGTTCTACGGAAGAGACGCTGGTGATTAAGAGTATGGGGAACAAGGTGTGGTGTTCCTCCATAGAAAAGGGAGGATCCTCCAGCCAGGCGGATGGTTTGCCTGGCGGGCCGAAGCCCAACGGTTGATCTTGGGCGACTGTATACATGCAGCGTTGCGCGAATACTTTAATAGCTTGATTCAGGATTCTTTGACGTCATCGGAGAGTTGCAATTAATATTCAAGTAGATGTCGTTGTAAGTTGTAGTTATGCTGGCGATGTAGGTGTCTTCACAAGAGTTCCTTAGTCACCTTTTATAACATCCATCGGTGCAGATGCAGTGGTGCTATATTCTTAATCCAGAAAACCACACGGATCAGTATTTTTTTATAAAGTCTGTTTAATTTAATCTTGAGGTGATTTTATTTATATTATATTTTAATCGAATCCTACTGATTCATTCTTATACTCGTAGATTTTAGAATGTTTCTTTTCATAGTTACTTATTTATGACTTACTAATGCCGAGGCATCATTTAAGCCTTTTATTATTAATATTCGACGTCGGGACGTTGTCGTTACGAATACCGGTTAAGCTGGAGCATGGGTCACACAAGGTCACGCCGTACTGTAGAAAGTAGTATGTCCATGAATAACGATATTATAATTAACACAATTAAACGACTTCATTAGGTATTTATATGTCTTAACAAATAAAATAAAAACTCATCTTATATTTTTATCAGAGAAATAAATATTACAATTTGGGCATATTATTAAGATTTTAACATTTAAAATCAACCCTAGTGGCGCTGCTTTTTTATTTGGATCCTTTCAAACATAACGAGTTACGAGTGTCCATGTAGCACTTTAATAAATCTCCTGAGAATTGGCTAGTTTTTTTAGAATATGTTAATAAAGTACTTACGCTTCAGATATGAGTGCCCGAAGCTTGCAGAAGATGATGCCGAGGCTGTAGGGATACTGGTGCCAGGATACCGACAGGTCGTTGGGTAGACCTGCAACAACAAGTAAGGGAGTTTTCATCTGGTGAATATAGAGCAACCTGTTCGTGAAAGAGGTAGGTTTTCAGTTATATTAAAATTGTTACATGCAGTAACATCTCTATGTTACAGGGCGATGATAAAAACGGAGATTTGATCAAATCCATAAGGCCGATGATCAATTCACGGAAGATACTAAAATTACAGCTGTGTGGCGTGATATCCCTAAAGATAGTAAGTGATTTGATCAAATCACTTAAGTGTGTATAACCACCAAGGCGAAAGCATTTTAACCTTTTTTTTTATGGATGTTTAGTGGAAATTCTGCATGGAACTTCCTTCACCCCGGGGAAGGGCGAAGGGGTCTTCCTACCGGCTAAAACCACTGGAGCGGCCATCTTTGGCACCGAAGGGGGGCTCTAGGTCCTCGTAAGATCACACTAGAGCAAAGCACTAAATTACCTGAGTCGCAATCGACGGGGATAATTTTGGTTAGAAATCTCTCTTTTCATCATTTCCCTGCGACACATACACTAACGCTATAATATTGTCTACACTTGAGAACAATATTAGCTCATAACTGCTTGCGCGCAAGTATAGCCGAGACCCAATAAACTATCTCATAAAGTTATAATATTCTTCTTTCAGAACATTTCTTCTAGGAATAGAAAAATGTTTATTGGTAAGGTTGTTATGCCACTCACACAATATGTTTGTCCGATGTACATTTAATAAAAAAATGGGCTCATTTCATCTTTTATTTTTATACGAAAGAAATATTTAATAAGTTTGAAAGCAACCAACGTTTTTACAATACAAAGCAAAGATTATAACAGTAAAATAATGCATTTAGAATTCAATATCGAACTTGCTAACTTTTAAACTTTCGCGTTGCATAATCTATATATATAAAAATTAATGTTTGTGTGTATGTCCTTTATAGAATCGTAAACTATGCATTTGATCATGTCATGATCTTCAGCAAAGTGTAATGCATGAGCCCACAAAGGTTTCGGAGTTGGTACAACCAATCTTTGACAGATGGCGCCACTATCATTCCAATGAATTTCATTTCTATATATATAAAATTAAACGGCGGGCGAAACCGCGGGTCCCAGCTAGTTATATATAAAGAAAACGGGAACTAACGCTAAATTACCTTTGAATAGCTTGACGTTTCGACCATTTTGCACCGATCGTCAGTCTGCCTGTGACCACGATCGGTGCAACCGTTGTCTTAATGTAAATATCGCCCTTATGTGACATCACATCTTGGACTTGGACGATCAGCATACCACCCTAAATCTTACTGTTAGAAGATTCGGTAGTTGAGGCCGCTACCTCATTTGTCGGTAGTGTATCTGTCCTCGGTATTCACGGCTTTGTCAAGAGGCTATCAAGCTGCGACCTTTCCGCCCGCGTCTAATCTCGTCCGAAAGTGCTCATTGAGCACTCGGTAAATTTTTGCCGAATCTGCCTAGAGTTTCCCGAGCAAATACTGCACATGGATCTGTGCAACTAAACATAAGAAAATACTTTCAACATTACTCAAAGCATAAACGGTCTAGTAACCAATATTAATTTATCTTAAGCGACATTTCCTTTAATTTGAAATTATCAGCACCCTCAACTCCGAGCGTAGCCACTTTCGCTGACAGGTGGGCTTCCGAGGGCTCTTATCAACACGCTCCCTTTGTGATGGCTTCCAACCTGTGAATGGGCTGTAATCATATCTACAATCAAATCAGTGGGACTCCATTACTCGTATATAAGGACGAACCTTTTTATTCCTAGTTCGGATTTACTGAAATCCGTAAAGTTCTACAAAGTATTCTGGGTACGTCGTACCTCGATTGCTATTCTTTACTGCTGGACTCGCGGCCTATATATAATAATCCTCAACCATTTTTATTTTTAATTGGTGCCCAGTGGAAATTCTACATGGAACTTCCTTCGCCCCGGGGAAGGGTATGCCGGACTCCTACCGGCTAAAACCATTGGAGTGGTCATCTTCGACACCGAAGGGGAGCTTCAGGTCCTCCAGGCAGTGGTGCCACGCCTATGCACATCTCGGAGATGGTGACTGTAAAGCAGTCCCCCCCCCAGGGGGGAATTGTAAGGGATCACCCAAAGCATCCCACGAATATTCCTCAACTTAGCGTGATTTCACATGACTGCACGGCAAGTCTATTGTATCCAAGTCTACAAGACAGTGTCAGTTGGCTCTAATGCAGATTGTTGACCGACAAAGGCGATCACTGTCCCACGCACCGGAAGTCGCAACGTGCGGCAGCCTCCAACGAGATGGACAGATGACCTGGTGAAAGTGACTGGGAGTTGTTAGATGCGGGCAGCATCTGACCGGACGTTGTGGAAATCTATGGGCGAGGCCTTTGTTCAGCAGTGGACGTCCTCCGGTTGATATGATGATAATGATTATAAATGTTGATCGACAAAAATTATAACCAGCTGGCAGTAAATGTAATTAATTGAAAAAACTATCTAGAGTTCGTGTAACGTGGTATAACAATATCAACATGAAAT
Organism: Diloba caeruleocephala; assembly: GCA_947459985.1. Lineage (NCBI taxonomy): Eukaryota > Metazoa > Arthropoda > Insecta > Lepidoptera > Noctuidae > Diloba > Diloba caeruleocephala. Next base: position 21,444,318 of record OX381625.1, read on the forward strand.
TACGTCGTTAAATTATTGGCTATAGCTGTCTTTAGTACTTTACTCGGCTATTACAAAGAGTCGTTGCATTGCGTTTTTTTAAGTAAAACGCTGCCCCAAACTAGGATTTTTCCTGGGTCGTGGGTGCGTTTACAGATATAAACTCCACACACATACCCAGAACAACTACCTGCAGATCATACAAATATTTGTTCCGTGCGGGAATCAAACCCACGACCCGGAGAGCAGCAGCCGACATTATAAGTGACCGCACCAACCATGCCGTCAAACACCTGTGATTGTCTATTAGAACAAATTACATTATAATCTGGGACTTTGTCCTGTTAATTAAAATAGGCTTATTCCTTGTATATAAAATCATTTTGATTCAAAAGGGATTACATCATGTTAATATTCAGTACAGGTTTTGGGAATTTCGGCACCTATAGGGGCGTGTGTTAATACTCAGAGAATAATGTCACCTGATCGTAAAATTAGGGACATGTATGTAGTGAACCCAGGACCGAATGAAGAGCAATTGTAACAACGATTGTTAATAACGTGGTGACGAGGCGAGCCTGTCATGCACCTGGTGGTAAGCGTCATGCCTGCCCATGACAATTGTAATGCTGTCCAGGAGAGAGTCCTGCGTGCCACCACACTACGCTCCTCAAGACTTGAAGTTATTTAGTCTTTAAGCCCAGTATCTTCACTAGCTACAATGTCCTTCTAAACGGAACATAGTAATGTCTAAAACGACTGCTGAGCGGGCAATTTCTGGCACTGGCATGGTACAATAACGGTGATGGCCAGCGGGTATTGGTCATTAAGAGAAAACATATAATTATGTCATTTTTGAAATAAGAATGGCTTTTGAAAATGTTGCGACTGAACGGTTGTCAAACGCGTTAATTTCGTACATAGATTAAAAATACGAAGTATCTTACTACCTAGTCTGTGGATTCAATTATTATCAAAACGATTGGACGTGACGATAGTGAACTTGTACATTTAGAAGAGAAAATAAATATATCTATTAAAAGATAAAGTTATCATTTTACAGTCCTGAGCACGACACCCAAAGATCGCGAGTACGTTACAGTACCTACCTAGCTATGTACTCTTGAAGTAGGACACCTACCATCAGTACTACTCTGCCGGGTACTGGAACAATATCCAACCAATTGACGCTGCCATGTTAAAACACCCAAATCAAAATGTTTACTCTCCTACAGAAATCGGAAAGGGCAGACAACACAGTTCGTTTTAACTCGTTGCGTGATTACAATACATGGAAACACTTTTGGGACCTCAAATGTTTCGTTTTTTTCTTTTCAATTATACTGAGTACAGCTGGCAAATGAATAGATGTTTCAGATTCAATGATTGCAAGTGAGATAGATTAAATTTAAGTATCAATGATTATGCTCAATAGTAACATTTATTTGATGTTTAATACAGGGAAAATATAAGAAGGAAAAAGAGACCGTTTAAAATAGCGATTACTTCCCTGAAACATTTTTAAATTTATGGACTTCATTACAAAAGAAAATAAAGCTAACTTCTAATAAAACACTAACACATTAATAGATTTTTAAGAACTTGAAATTTTTGCGTAATGAGTAGATACTGCAATTTACCGGTCACTGGGATGGAATTATAACTTTTTAACCGAATAGTATATTGATTATTTATATTTGGGACCAGCCCGCCACACATTCCCAACCACTGCAACTCCTGTAAGCCAGGATCTACAATGGCGACCACCGAAAAGAACACCGACCAATGAAGCTCGGTGTGTCCCAGAGAAATGAAGAACTGTCTTGGAACCCGCACCGAAATTAATCAGAAAAGAAAACGGAGGAGTAGGAAAGAATATACGTTCCACTTCCCTCCGTAGCAAGCAGGAGACAGAGAAAAACGATAGGCCATAGGCACAATAAACGGAACATACAACTGGGATAAGCCCACCACATTTTTCGACCGTGGTGCTTCGCAACTCCAAGCACCATGGGTACAAAAATGTTTATACCGTTTTTTATTTGTTCTTAGTAACGCCTTCAATGTTGTGAGCTATTGTGACTGATTCCAATAGTAGGTAGCAATATTTATTTATATTTATATACTCTTTATTGTACACCAAAACATATTATATACAGACATTTTAAACAAACAGTACAATAGGCGGCCTTATCGCTATCCGCAATCTCTTCCAGGCAACCTTTGGATGGAAGAGAGGAAATAGAAAAGTTGTGAGGCAGTTTGAGGTGTAGCTTACACATATAAATAAATAAATATTACTATACATATACTATAGATACTAAATACATAAATATACAACAAGAATATATGTGAAAATAATAAATATACATATTGAATGGATTTGTAAAATAATAATAACGCCGGAACGCTTGAAAACTCGCCCTAGTTGCAACAAGTTCTGTATACTCAACAACTTCGGATGTAACTTTGAAGCTATCAAACATAATATTGCGTTTATCTTGCCAAAGAATACACTCCAACAGGATATGATGTTCAAATTGTTTATATTCACAGTCTTGAGTTGAACACTGGCAAAATAGTGAGTCAACAAGTGTAAAGCTAAATGGTCAATCGGATCGGGCAAGATCTCTCTCTCTCTCTCTGCCAGCAGTAGTGTTGGCTATGTTGGCAGAGCATGAAAATTGAAATGCAGTGATGAGTCCTTCTGTGAGGTCGTCACGCTCCAGAAGGAGACCGCAGAGCGGGATCGGGAGAGGGCTGCTCCTCGAGCCTCCCTTAGGCGCCGAAGATGACCCCTCCAGTGGTTTAGGCGGTAGGAGTCCGGCATACCCCTTCGCCCTTCCCCGGGGCGAAGGAAGTTCATGAAGAATTTCCACTGGGCACCAATAAAAAAAGGTCGCTATTTGAAAATTAACATCGGAGATTTGCAGCTGTCACGTTCCAACGCGTACTTACATCATATCCTAACAAAAGGAGACAACGGCTTCCCACGCTCTCTCGCACCAAACCATGAAGAGAACTTAGACTGAGTTCACGAGATTACGTCGCTTGTGTGGGACACTCTTCTAGCGTATGCGGGTCGTGTTTTTGAGTAATCTTCGCATTGGTGGCAGCCGCGCGTCTGTTTGTGACCTAAGCGATACGCATATCTTTCGTGAACGGCCGTGTCCAGAGCATCATCAGCAGCCACTACTCCATGACGAGTCGTACCGTACGTATCACGGTGTGCCTTATAAAGTTAGTATCTGCTTATTTAACCAAAAATACCATCAAATCAAAACGTGCAGATTTCTAAACCAAAACGAAAACTTTCAAAGTTATGTCATATACCTCTAGGTATAACTCTTTATAATTCAATTACAAAGTAGCAACATATAATGTAGGTAAGAACAGTGTAGATGGCACGGGTCCGGGTCGTGGGTTCGATTCCCGCACGGAACAAATATTTGTATGATCTGCAGTTAGTTGTTCCGGAGGGCTGATTACCTAAGTCGCAGACGCTTTCCAACAGGCGTAGATTGCTCCAACGCCGCTGTCAAACGTCAATTTGGTATTATATATAGCGACAAAACAGGCGAAGATCTCTGACGCGCCTCTGTCGGACAATCAATGAACTAAAAACGTTTATTCTTTTTAGTTCCACTGGTGGCTACTGGCGCTAGTGACTAAGCATCTTCCACACTAGCGACAGGCGGGCGATGCCTTACGTAATACCAATTCTTTTGACGCTTTGCCACCGCTGGATCCTTAGCCTCGCGATAGCTGCTATCGCATCTGCTGTTGCTATTTTTAGCTAATCAGCCCGCGAGTCTGTTGAGCAGTGGACGTCCTGAGGCTGATGTGATGATCTATCATTTTGCTTATAAGGTAACTTGAGACGGCCTTGATTAATATACAAGTTTTCGGTCTATACGCTTGTCAACCAAACGCCCAGAATACCTATTTTGGACGAACGACCCTTATTTACTTATAGAACATAGTGGGTATTATACCTTAAATGTTTCATATCATATTTAGCTAGTATTAAGGCTTGTTTAAACTACAAAGACAATAGCAGCAATAACAGTATACTACTCAAATGCCTGCGCTATACGTGTATAATAACTAAATTTTTCTTACGAAACAATTCATCGTACACGTTTTATTAATATAAAGTCCTTTATGAAACAAATGTTTTAACTTCAAAGAAAGGTTAACTGTCAATAACATGTTTTAGGTTTTTTCTTTTTTTAAACGTTGCCCTACATTAGGATTTCTCCTGTGTCGCGGGTGCGTTTACAGACACAAATCCCATACACAATACACCTAAACCCGCAACAACTTCCTACAGATCATACAAGTACTTGTTCCGTGCGGGAATCGAACCCACGACCCGGAGCGCAGCTGCCGACTGTATCAGCCACTGCACCAACCGTGCCGTCAAACAATAGAAAACAATAAAAATATTCCTATTAGATAAAAAACATTCCTACTAAAACTGAACTGATTAATTTAATATCAGAAGATTTATATTTATATATAATATGCCGTGTGGTACTGGCTCAGAATACCACCACCCCATCTCCTCCCGTGGGTGTCGTAAAAGTCGACTAAGGGATTAGCCGGAGGATGGGCAGCAGCGTCCTTCGAGTATGTTAACAACTCAACTGCGATCGCCAACCCGTCTGCCAAGCGTGGCGATTATGGCAAAACCCCCCAATGAGTCCACATCACACCCTAATCGGTCGTTGTGGTGACCAGTAACACTAACTCAACCTTAACGTAACCTACTTACAGATCAACATAACCTCAAACTACGTCATTAACGTATGTACAAAGAAATAAAGGATGTGTCAAAACACAATTTTCTTCAATTTATATCGGCGATAAAAACTGATGACATATTGATTGCAAAATAATGTGAGGCCCCGCTGTTGGCAACCTGACCTACTTACTGCGACATGTATAGTAAACGTAATTTAAATTTCATTTTATTAAGCGTAGAATTAGTAGTATAGTAAACTAAAGTGGCAATGGGCAGGGCACATTGCTCGTAGAACTGATGACCGCTGGGGCACAAAAGTTCTCGAATGGAGACCGCGCACCGGAAAACGCAGCGTGGGACGACCTCCAACGAGGTGGTCAGACGACCTGGTGAAGGTCGCTGGGAGTCGTTGGATGAAAGCGGCATGTGACCGCTCGTTGTAGAAATCTAAGGGGGAGGCCTTTGTTCAGCAATGGACGTCCTGTGGCTGATCTGATGATGCGTAGAATACTCAAGGTCACGTGGAATTTGAGGCCGGTCACGAAATTTTTATAACTTTTGTTTGTTTTAATAAAGCGTTGCCCCACACTAGGATTTCCCCCGTGTCGTGGGTGCGTTTACATGAATTCCACACACAAAACACCCAGACCCGGAATAACTACCTGCAGATCATACAATTTGTGTACGTCGTCTAAATAAAGCCAAAATATATAATACTTGCGTAAATTCTACCGATCTAATTTTAAATGGCTACCTTTCCGTCAGAGGAGAGCCGTTAGATCACTCTGTTTGCTTTTCACTATTATAAACGATCCTTTTGCTCCTAATTATCTTAAAATTTTCTTTCAACTTTTAGGTGGCTCCCACAGTCATGACCTTCGGGCTTCTGAAAATGTAATTCTTAACATTCCATCCCACCATACAGGGTTTATGTCCAAATCCTTCGCTGTTTCAACAATAAAACCCTGGAATGCGCTTCCTCTTGATATAAAGAAAGCTCCAAATAAATTCGCGTTTAAACGTAAAGTGCGTCAATACTTCCTGAAATTGTTACAATCCTAATCAGTTTTGTCTTCGTCATTAGAGTTAATATTTATATCAGATATTTTTATGTATTCTATTATAATTATGTAATATAATATAATATCTATTTTATATTAGTATATGTATGTATTCCTATTTTTTTATCATTATCTATAGCTTTGCTTTTATACCTCTTTCGAAGTGTTTTGTTTAACCCAAAGGTTGACTGGTAGAGAACGCCTCATGGCATTAAGTCCGCCTTATGTATACTCAATGTACATACAAGTTTAAATAAATAAATAAATACATACACACGTGTAAAAGCTTATGGCTCTCGTAATAGGGAACAGCTTTGTGTTGTTCAACCATCCGACCCAATCTCAGGAGCAATGATGCTCCTGCTAACCGTACCGAAGACTACAACGATTTACTTTTTCAGAATTTAAAATTCAATGGTTGTATTTAAATTATTTTGGAACAACGTGTTTGTATGTATCTATCTCTCTTTCACGCGTACCCACTCAAATGTGTGTATGTAAATCCAGTTTTTCGAAAGGCTTACGACATGGGTGTTAGGGACCTACTAATGGGACGCATATTCGCAATCTATAATTAAGACAATAAAATCGTTCCCGGTCAGAACAATGAGTGTCGTCCGTCGTCGGTGGTGTCCGTGGAAGCGAGTGGTCGTCGGCCCGACGAGTGTCGCGGTGTCGCCGCTGGCAGCCGATGACGCGAGGTAATTTTACCCCGCACGTCTCCTCCCGCGCGTATGTTGGTTTGATTCCCAACATGGGTCCGATACGAAGTGGCACTGGATATAATTTGGATGGTTTATTAAACAAGGCACATGTAAGTATTCATTAATTACAACAAATTCACGTAACTTCCAAAGTTGCTCGCTGTAATCCAACTCTCCGAATTCGGTTCTAATAAAACCAAAAATTTTACTATTATTGGTTTCTGCGTAATCAATTCCAAGATTAATTTTGCAACTGTAACAAACAAAGAGGTCTGTATTTTATGAAACATAAAAGTATTTACAAAAGATTTCACCAACAAAACACCTTTTTGCAAAGTAATGAACTAATGAATAAACACTGAGAATGTGTAATGTTTTACCGCGATACTTTACTCGTGAATTTGTGTGAAACAGGCCGTGAAAATAAGCAATGAAAAATAAACTCGACAGCTCTTATAAATCGCTTTATACAGCTGTTTAGGGGTACGTATTTAAATATTGTACAGTAGAGTGGAAAACGTTGAGACTACGGCTATCAGGGTTGTTATATCTGTGGGTGACTCGCATCACTTTCGCCTTGTTTTATCTGGGATTGTCCATGCATTAAGAAGTCTGTAGTCTTCTGAAGTTTACGCGAATAGCATCCATCGAATTACGCGGACGCTGCAAAGTGTTCGAAACACCACCACATACCACTTTGTCTACATTTAGGGGCATAGAACCCATGGATATATCTAGCATATCGTTCTTATTGTAGTCGATATTTTTTTGAAATAATTTTATTTTCATAGACAACATTACAACATTTTCATACCTAAAGGACGAAAGTGGTACGATTTAGAATTTCTTTAACAGCTGTTTGAAGAGGTTTGTAAATCAAAACGGTACTTATCTGTAAAAATAGTATTTCAAGGGTCTCTGAGTTACCCCAGATTGTTATACAATAAGATAGAGTGAAAGAAAGAAAGAAAGCAACATTTATTCCAGTTACAGTCCACACGTTAGGTTAGTAGAAAACAAACAGCATAATACAGAAACATAGTACGAGGCCAGAATAGGCCCCTATCTCAGCATTATGCTGCAACATCTGAATGCTGCAGCGTTGGTATTCTGATAGGGCCTTAAAGTGAAGCCACGGACAGTTACGACTAAAATAAGAAAAAATACGGGTTGCACTCGGGGAGTGCCGACAGAAGTGAAAACTTATTTTGTTAAATTTATCTAGACGACACTATAGCTGCGTCTCGCAACGGTGTCGCGAGTCCAGAGATTTTATCTCATCTAAAAATATGCGTACCGCGCTAAAAGGAGTTTTCACTTCAAAATAAAATATTTACTATAGTTATAACTACATAATCTAACAATGACAAGTAAGGTAAGAGTGGATGAGAGATCCACGGTATGCACTGTGGGCTGCCAAAGATGCTGTCAGTCTCAAGTTCTGTCAAGTTTGTCACAAACTTATTCCTTTCACTTGACTTCACTGGAAACACCTTTTAACAGTTCAATTCAACTTGCAAGTCCTGAAGCTAGCGTCGGAAATACTATTTCTTGGACTTAACTTTCTACTTTGTCAGAAAGCTTTGTATATTCTAAACGATCTTGTTTTGTTGGAACTGAAAACGGGAAATTTACCATGTTTTTTATTTCTTTTGAGTTCCCGATATTTCGGCGCTGTTGCGAGCCCCATGTTCACGGATACACTAAAGTTTATGCGGGTGGATGTTTAAGCGGAGGATGGGTTTCAACTGTCGAAGACCTGGAATCCATTGTGTAAAGACAGAAAAAGTGCCGTAAAAAGTTCGCGAGCGGACACAGTGAGTTTCGTGTGTCGGGAACAAAGTCGAGTTGTGAGTGACTTAAGTGATAGTGGTAGCGGCACCCAGCGCACAAAACGTTTAAGGAAGAGGGTAGATCGTGTTGTCTGCTCTCAAACATCCACCCGCAAAAACTGTTGTGTATCCGTGAACATGGCGCTTGCAATTCAGCGCCGAAATATCGGGAACTCAAAACAAATAAAAAACATGGTGAATATCCCGTTTTCAGTTCCAACAGTGACCATGTCAGTTTAAAAACTTAAATCTCGTTTTGAATACGGATCATCCGCAATGCCAAGTATTGTTGCTAGGCAATATCCGACGCTGCTAGTTACACTTAGTACTTAGGTATGGATCAAACGTATATCGTAAAGGGTTGAGGAACTTGTCTCCTGCATCTTAGGATTTTTATTAAAAGGTTGCGAAACGTGTGTCTCTGAATTTGTCTGCAGGTGAAGCTTCTCGGATATTAATTCGTGTGCCTGTCACGTAATTCTAAACAGTGAACAGTGTACCCAGAATATATAAAACCGTACAAAAGGACCATTTTTAAGTAGATAATTTTAGGTTTTCTGATTCTAATTAAAAAGGGAAAGGTACAATGGCGCAGGTTGTCTATCTGCGGCAGACTGTTTGTGAATCATAAGTGTGGACTTCAAGCAAATACTTCACTTATAAAGGTCGTTGCTCTACAGCTATATGTGTAGCTGTATGTACAGATGGAGCTTATTGACCATGTTGGCAACACTTGGCCTGAATGTCACATATAGTAGCTGATCATAATACTGTTCTTCAGAAACCCTCTGAAATTTATTTATTTTATTTATTACTAGCTGTACACTGCGTGCGTCGATACGCTACTTACTAAAATAAATTTGAAGGAAAGATATTACACAAATATTCATTAGAATGACAGTGGCGCCACCTGTCACAGACCCCACCCACCTTTGTGGGCTCATGCACAACACTTTGCTGAAGATCATGACATGATCAAATGCATAGTTTATGATTCTATAAAAGACATACAGACAAACATTCATTTTTATATATATAGATATATATTTAGTACAGCGATTAGCCGTTAGCTATAAATTAAACTAATCATTCATTCTGTCCATTCACTAAATCGCAAACATTCCAACATCATCATTTTCCATGCATCAGCAAACAAATCCAAACCTGGGCTGGTCTCCACGAGTGCATTGAGTGTGGTCAACATGCGCGGTATGGGGGAGGTGGTTTTATTTTTATTTTTTAAAAACGTTGCCCCACACTAGGATTTCTCCTGTGTCGTGGGTGCGCTTACAGACATGAATTCCACATACAATACACCCAGACCCGGAACAACTACCTGCAGATATGCCTACCTGCATACGACCCGGAGCGCAGCAGCCGAAAGAATCGGCCACTACACCAACCATGCCGTCAAATCGGGATCGGGATGCAGTACGACAAAATGGGACATTAAATCATTTATGCTTCCGGGAGCGATGGTAATTATTAGGTACAAATAATTACCACAGCTCCTCATGCAAATCTGACGCATCAGTATATCCTTGGATAATTTAACAGGCAGTTGTCATTTGGTCACCTACTCGCCTAACTTGAAGCTAACTTAAATTAAATCATCCTAACATAAACTTAGTAGGGTACTTAAATGGGTAATATAACACACGCTTATATATATACCTAAGAAAGGCTTTTTGCACTTTCTCTAGCATGAGCATATAAGTGGCCTTATGGGTTCCATACACAGGCGCTGGTTTCTAGTTTGCATCGAACTAACGTTTTAAAACCTTGACAGTTGACGCAAAACAAAACCTAATATACGTTGCCGCAGGTTATTTTACTAGTTTTTGGATTCCAATGACTACAGAATTCTATATTATGCGTGTTCAGAGACATTCTTTGACTTCAAGTAGTCAAAGAATATCTTTTGTTTTGTCTTTTAAAGAAGTTATAGGTATCATAGTATATTACGCATTGGTATCGACTATAGCTACGTTACATCACTAATTCGTTTGTCTGGGTTTCTAGATCGTACCACTCACCTTGCGCTTTTAAAGTAAAGACAATTAGTAGTGTCTTAGGTTTTCGCGATTATTACACGTTATAATAAAACTATTTTAAATGGATTAAACCCTGCAAAGTGTTCGAAACGTCAGGAAAAACAAAAATCAATAATACATGCGATTTAATCCGTTTAATTTTTTTTATTACAATGTAAAGACAATTTTTTAACAATTTTCCAGAGTCCAAAAATAAAATATTGTATCGTATATTTAATTTCAAATTCAAACCAAGTTATTATATAATATGACTGGGGTGCCCTAAGTGCCACCCCAGACGCACTTTGATCAACAGTTGGGTGGTCTATGGTGAATTTCAACTGGGATGAAAAAATCTTTTAGATTTGGATAAACAAAATGGATATTTGTCTAAAATGCACAATTGTTCCGATTCACGCATATTTATTTTGGGACTTAATGCATTATGTACATAACATTATTATTTTAGTATCTATTTAAATTCTTTGGAGTATTTTTTTTTTAGTCTTTGTGGTGTCTGGACTAACAACATGAACTTCGTCGACTTTATTAGTGCTATACATTAATTGTTATCAGTTTCCTATTGTGTTAGAGGCAATTGTCTGTTTTGTTATTATATGTATTTTACATTTAATTAGTCTACTTCGTTCACACATACCTAGCGTATTACAATGTAATAACAAAATTCTAATATAACTTTTTTGAAAAGAGTATATCCACGGAGTTTATTGCCGGCTCTTCTCCATAGGACCGACTTTTCCGAACTGTGCACTTGACTTTTCGTAAGAGCCTATTAGGGCCAATATGATATAAAAAAATTGAGTTTGAGTTAAGAGTTAGCACCACTTTGTCTCCTCAACTTCAGCTCGTAGACCGATGTGATGTGAGCCACAAGCTTCTCATTTTGTTTCCCTCAATATGAAAACATTTCCCGATCAACCAAGTTCCAGAGAGCTAGCCAATCCCTCAAAATGTTATTAGTTACCGCAAAAACTTTTGATTAAATATGTTTTCGGACTAATATCGTTAGTTCGTCGATACCAACAATTTAGGTAACTTATTGATAGTGGGTTGTTGATACGGGTATATTTTTTATTTGTTCTAGTGGAAATTCTTTAAGATCTTCCTCCACCCCGGGGAAGGGCGAAGGGGCATGCCGGCCTCCTACCGGCTAAAACCACTGGAGCGGTCATCTTCGGCACCTAAGAGGGGTTCCAGGACCTCGTATGGTAACACTAGGACAGGTTTTTTGATACCTACTTACCAAGTTAATTAGTTTGTTATAACTTTTAATAATAATAATAATAAAAGAAGAGGGGTTCCTCTGGGCAGTCGTTATCTCACCATGGGATAACGTAATCCAGGAGGGCAATTTAAAGCAGCTGCCTGAAGTCATCCTCCCTTATAGTACAAAAGAAAAGTATATCTTAAAGAGATATATTAATAAGCTTACAGAACAAACCTCCTGTGGGAGGCCTTTGTTCAGCAGTGGACATCCTGTGGCTAATATGATGAATGAAATCAAGCTGGCTGAGTTAAAGAAACGTGATTGGAGCTCAGGTTACACCTAATTAGTACAAAAACAAACAAGTAATATAAAGGTAAGCTCAGCAAATATAATCTCATACCCTATTTGTAGAACCCTGTTCAAATCTTTAGTCATTAACGGCCGAAATTAATAATTAATTAAAGATGAGATTTTGGAAATCTTTGCATTTTCGATTGAGGATTAGTCTCAAATTAGATCAGGTTCAAAATTTTAAATCTAAGGATTTTGCATAAGATTGATTATTCATTTCGGCCGTAAAACCTCAGCAAATCTCATGTTACATGAACAACTTATATGAGATTTGATATAACCGATAAACAGCAAAAGCGTGCTATATGTACTGAAATGAATGAAATCTCATGTGAACTGGTCTTTACACCTAACAAGTTAAGCCACGCAGGTAACCACAGGTTACGCCCCAGTACCATGAGACGAAGACTGATTTGTGGTGAAGTGTGCTAACTATACTCAAGCAGGTTTCATGTTATTTAGTAAATGCCTGTTCAGTTCTGTCGGGGTGTGTTTACGTATATCACTTACTAGCGACCCGGCCCGGCTTCGCTCGGGTGCAAATACAAACTAGTATTCAACTGTTTCTAGGTTACAAATAAATCCCCCGGGAAGTCGTGGTCACGTGCCGCCGTGTGCGCAGCACAGCGCACAGCGAGACTTGGGGGGATCCTTTACAATCCTCCCCGAGAAGTGCCTGGCGGGGCGACCTTATTACAGTCGCCTTCCCTCCGATAGAGGGGGTGACCGCTTTACAGTCATCCCCTCCGTGATGTGCCTAAAGGCGTGGCACCAATGGGTGGCTCTAGTGTGATCTTACGAGGACGGGGAGCACCCCTTCGGTGCCGAAGATGACCGCTCTAGTGGTTTTAGCCGGTAAGAGTCCGGTACTCCTTCGCCCTTCCCCGGGGTGAAGGAAGTTCCATGTAGAATTCCGAAGAAGTTTACAAATAAATAATAGTTTAAAAAACAAAAAAAACACGCTTTTGTAGATAACCGAACTAAAAAGTAGAAAATAATTGTCAATAAGTTTAAAATATCAATAGAGTTATTAACAAAAAAACATATTTTATTGTACAAAAGCGTGGGCTGCTTTAGTGCGGCTAAATACAAAGACGCGTTTTTTTTTGAGAGGCTTCTGTCCAGCTGTGGACATTTTCGACTGAAATTATGATACAAAAAATCTAATCTTTTCTCGTTATAATATCAGTTAACACAGTAATATCTTAGGTTTTCGCGATTATTACACATTGTAATAAATCAATTTTAAACGGATTAGATCGCATATATTATAAATATTTGTGTGTTCCACAAAGTATGCAGTGTGTGAACATGCCTTAGGCAAACCTAACCATTATCTTCGTTTTGATCAGCCTCAAGTCCTCATATGTACCAAGAATGTTTCGTGAGGCTATTGAAATTAAAAAACATCCTAATTTTAATAGAGAAGATGGTTGGCAGGTACCACCAGGAATTGGAATTTGGAATTGGAATCCAGTTATTAAAATAATAAAGTACCACACAACACACCACACTAAAAAACATCAAGAAACTGTGAGTGATTACTGCGTGCATCGAAACAAATTTTCTGATTAAAATTGTACGGTGGATAAAATAAAAAAACTTTTTAAAAACTGTAACGACGCTTGTCACCTTAGTCCTAGCCGGACTCCTGCAATTAGAGACCCACCACAAGTATACCGCGCGGCAGTATATACAAAAATCTACCATATATATAAAATATATCACCCTTACGATAACTTTAATTTTGAGCTTAAACTTCAACACGTCGTAAGTAGTAAATATTTGTGTTAAGTTCTAAGTATAACACAGATAGGCAGGCATGCAAGACATTGTCTTTACAACGTAATATATCAGATGTAAATCCCAAATTGCGTATATACTACATAGCTACCTGTTTATATCAGCTATAAACCGCAGCTTCACGCTCGTTGATGTTTGACAAAGCCACTGATCTGTTAAAATTACACGTGAAGATATACATACATATACAATACATATGTATGAAGACGACTTCGTCCGTGAGGGACGATTGCAAACAAAAAACATTAGCGCAGGGTCTGGAACTCGGCTGGCTGGATGGGTTCAATATGCGGCAGGCCTACGGGTCGTCTCGGGGGTCGCGGGTGCGCAGATTGGGGAGTCTACGTGCTCACACCGAGCGACCCCCCGGGAAGACGGTGGCGCGCACGTGGTCACGTGCCGCCGTGTGCGCAGCACAGCGCAAAGCGAGGCGCGGGGGGATCCTTTACAATCCTCCCCGAGAAGTTCCTGGGGGGCGACCTTTTTACAGTCGCCTTCCCTCCGCTAGAGGGGGTGACCAGGGTGAAGGAAGTTCCATGTAGAATCTCCACTGGACATCAATAAATATTTTTTTTAAAAATGGGCCTAAGCGGGTCGTGTCATTCGGAGATATAGCATAGTCCCACTAAACATATTTCATTTCAGCCGAATGAAGTCCACTGCTGGACTCAGGCCTCCCCCAAAGATCAACACAACGACCAATATGGGTGTGTTGTGGGCTCATTGGGGGGTTTTGCCATAATCGCCACGCTTGGCAGACGGGTTGGCGATCGCCGTTGAGTTGTTAATGTACTCGAAGGACGCTGCTGCCCATTCTCCGGCTAATCCCTTAGTCGACGTTTACGACACCCACGGGAGGCAATGGGGTGGCGGTATTCTGAGCCGTCACCACACGGCTACACATATTACACGTTCCTAATCAAAGCGCACGTCATTATTGCATGTTTTCAACAACATGATGTAGATTGCCGAATTCCACGCGTTTATACTATAAGTAAGACTAGCTGGGACCCGCGGTTTCACCCGCGTTTAATTTAAAACAAATTTGGAGTACTTCGACATAGACACTTGACATAGAATATACCTATATTGGTATTTAAGGGCTTTATTATTTTTGCGCGGATCCCTAACTACTTTTCAAAATTAAAAGTAGGCTAAGTTATTCCTTATAACATCAGCTATCTACCAGTGAAAGTCCCGTCAAAATCGGTCCAGCCGTTTCGGAGATTACCCGGAACAAACAAACAGACAGACACCCAGACAAAAATTTAAAAATTGTTTTTTTGTTATATGTACCGTATATACTTGAATATGCATTTAGTAAAAAGCTGTTATTTTGACATTACAAACAGACACTTAAATATTATTTATTTGTATAGATATATGCGTGTTGTTTCATTTCTGTGTGAATGATATTTTAACTTAATATGTGAGTTTCGAGATAACCTTTTATATAGAGATGAATAAAAATGATATCCAAGTTATGTTTCGTTCAATAATCTTATGGAACTGACCTACATAGGTAATGTTGTTTCCGCCCTCGCTATGACAGGGAATCAGGCCCTATTTCCTTGCATTTCCCTGCGAGCTAGTCGTAACTAGGAGAGCTACTGATGGGAGTTAGAATCTTGAACCAACGAATGGAAATATGATTGTACACCACCAGCGACATGAATAAACCTTCTTTCGTAAGGTTAGTGCCAACCTTGTGTCGGAATTGTTCAAGCTGCCCCAATGATACTGGGCTTAACGACTGCCGTGGAATGACAATAACCTGACCGACAATTTTATATCGACGGCACGGCTGGTGCAGTGGCTGATACAGTCTGCTGCTGCGCACCGGGTCGCGGGTTCGACTCCCGCACGGAACAGATATCTGTATGATCTACAGGTAGTTGTTCCGGGTCTGGGTGTATTGTATGATGGATGGAGCACTTGTCCAAGAAATTGAACGTCAATGAGATTGGTCAAAGATATTAGACGAGCGACATACCACCCTAATACCTCGAACAGAAACGTGACGTCAACATTTTTATTCTGATTTCAAATAAATTAAACAAGACCAGACTCTATGCACCAAATAAGTTTCAGAAGGTACACTCCCTCACACGCAGACAATTTGTTATAACTGTACAAAATATGGAACAATCTCGAAGCATCGTAGTCACAGATTGGTACATGTGCTTTTTGTTTTGCTGTATCATCCCTATTTTAACCGAAAAACGTCCACTGCTGGACATAGATCAACAGATCGCCGTAACTACCGATCTAAGTTTTTGTTGAGTGCTCGTATATATAGCGTCGTCGATATAGAGCGGTGCTATTCTTCGCTGACACCACACAGTACTATTTTCCTCTTAGATTATGTCGATGTTTTCCGTGTGGTGTCTGGATTAAGAATATAACACCACTCCGTCTCCTCCCGTGGATGCCGTAAAAGGCGACTAAGGGACTCTAAGCCAGAGGGATGGGCAGCAGCATCCCTTCTGTGGAACAGTAGCCATTCTGCGCTCATCAACCCGCCTGCCAAGCGTGGTGAGTACTGGCAAATTGCCATATGATGAAACAATTGTGGAAACCTGTGGGGGCAACCTTTGTTCAGCAGTAGACGTTGCATGGCCGATATGATGATGATGATTATGTCAAACCCTCTCTTAATGTGGGTGTCTTAATAGGCGATAGAGGCATTCTCTTCAGAGCCCCATGCCCTGAAGAAAATCCTACAGTAAGTAATGCAAAATAAAGTCACTATAGAATGGAATTCAGCGGTAGATGTCCTCGGTTTGCTATGATGCAGACGATGGAGGCATCTGTGTGTGCCTGAACTGGTTTCGTGAATTTTATCAATGGTTCTTCTGAACTTTCCGTTTCATGATTGATGCCATTCCGCCGGCCATTGTTTGTGGATACGAAACCATTTTTTTATCGAAACTAATCTTGATACCTTCTTTATTTGTGTGACGTCTGAACAAATGGAAATCGTCCTCTGTTGTGCTTTAAATGTTATTTTTTTATTGTTATGTGACCGATGGCGTCCGCAGCTTGTTTGTATACACTGAATGAATGTATTTGTATAATAAGGTCCAACATGAATGACGCGGTAGCTAGGAGTTCCCTTCTTTAACACTGTGCTATGGGTTGAAAGCCTTGCACGAACTAATATTACATTGTTGACGCCATATGGACTTCATTAGTTAACCTAGAACGCCACTGACTAATTGTGAAGGAAAACATCTTGGGGAAACTTGGATCTAGGGGTCTTGAATCGCCAACACGCTGAAAGCAAGCGTGGTGATCAATGCCCGTTCCTTCTTTGTATGAGAAAAGGCTTTTGCCCAGCAGTGGGACAGTCACAAACTTATATATAATAATGCATGGAATTACCTCTGTATCCACCGCAGATTACGGTGGAAGTGCAATCATGGACATTTATAAAGGGCGCGCCTAACGCCATTTAGTTGAGAATTTAATTATCTAAAACATACGCTTACGTTGCCACCACTAGCCAAATCTATACATCTATACAAATAAATAAAATTGAAGTGTCTGTTTGTAATTTCAAAATAACAGCTTTTTACTAAATGCATATGAAAGTATATACGGGACCTATAACAAAAAAGCTATTTTTAATTTTTTTTGTCTGTCTGTCTGTCTGTCTGTTTGTTCCGGGTAATCTCCGAAACGGCTGGATCGATTTTGACGGGACTTTCACTGGCAGATAGCTAATGTTATAAGGAATAACTTAGGCTACTTTTATTTTAGAAAAGCAATTAGGGTTCCGCGCAAAAAAAAAACCCTTGAAATCCAATACATATATATATATGTATTGGATTTCAAGGGTTTTTTTTTTTGGTTGTTCTATGTCAAGTGTATATGTCGAAGTACTCTAAATTTCTTTTAAATTAAACGCGGGTGAAACCGCGGGTCCCAGCTAGTATCAAATAAAAATTAAAATTATGCAATATTAATGTTTAAATAATAACATACATAACTTAAAAAAGAAATGCGTCATTATGTAAAGTTATTACAAACATAATACTACACGATAACACTGAAGGCATTGGTTTAAATTACATCTTTAGTACTAAAAACCGGTTATCCGAATATCCTCATTCACTAAACGACATCTATTACAATTCCAATTAATAAGGCAATTTATCCTGCTTTCATAAAGATCATAATTAATACCAGCCCGTAGAGTCCAGATACCCTTGGAAGCCAATGAGTTATGCAGTCTTAAGAACGTAATACCCCAAGTAATGAAGGGTGCCTCGTTGATATAGTGGCCGATAAATGTTGCTACCGAGCGTGGGTTGACATAGTTGGTATCGATTCCCAGGTCAGACAAAATTTTATTGGATTATCCTAATAGAAAATAACTAATATGGCAGTCCGAAGTGTAGAATTCTGAACTTAAAACTATTATGGTTACATCAATCCCGTGCCTAACCTCTTAGAAGATATAGGTTTGATGGGATATTATATGTTATGAATGACTGGCTGCCATCTGCCCGGTTCGCTAGGCCTTACGTGCATGGGGGTCGCGGGTGCGCAGATTGGGGAGTCTGCGTGCTCACACCGAGTGACCCCCGGGACGACTGTGGCGCGCACCTGGTCACGTGCCGCCGTGTGCGCAGCACAGCGCACAACGAGGCTTGGGGGATCCTTTACAATCCTCCCCGAGAAGTGCCTGGGGAGGCGACCTTTTTACAGTCGCCTTCCCTCCGCTAGAGGGGGTGACCGCTTTACAGTCAACCCCTCCGTGATATGCCTAAAGGCGTGGCACCAATGGGAGGCTCTAGTGTGATCTTACGAGGACCTGGAGCCCCCCTTCGGTGCAGAAGATGACCGATCCAGTGGTTTTAGCCGGTAGGGGACCGGCATACCCCTTCGCTTTTCCCCGGGGTGAAGGAAGTTCCATGTAGAATTTACACTGGACATCAATAAAAAAAAATACTAAAAAAACGGCCTTACGTGCAGCGTTTTTCGTTATTATTGGTTATAAAATCTATGGTATTATCTATTTCACAACATAATCTACCTCTACACCAAAATAGTGATGGAACCACAAACATACAAATAAATAATTCCGTGTGGTGTCCGAATTAAGAATATAGCACCACTCCATTTCCGTGGAAGTCGTAAAAGGCCCTTAGTCGCTAAGGTCCTCTTGACCAGAGGGATTAGCAGCAGCACCCCTAATGTGAAACAGTAGCCATATTGCGATCATCAACCCACCTGCTAAGTGTAGTGAGTACTGAGACATTCCCCCCAAAATGGGGATAAGGGTAGTTGTGGGAATTTGTGGGGAAACCTTTTATATATAAGATAAATGACATGAATGGGTGATTAAGTAACTTTTTTAATTTTATTTAATCGTTGCCCCATACTAGTGTTTCTCCTGTGTCGTGGGTGCTTTACAGACACAAATTCCATTTGTTCCGTGTGGGAATCGAACCCGGAGCGTAGCAGCCAACTGTACCAGCCACCAACCGTGCCGTCAAACTGGTTGAACTGGTTGTATTTACGCAATTATTTTAACTATCCGATTATCTTTTTGTTCAGTATCGTGGGTACAGCTTGCGGCTATGAATAATCTTACATTTCCAACACCGGAAATAACTATCAGTAGGCCAGACAATAAATTTCCTTGTAGAAAGCTTAGCGCATAAACACATCGTCAATTGAGCCGTCTATAACTTCTTAATTACTCGTTAATGAGCGCAGATGCGTCATCACATTGACATTAACAATAGGACCCTCACGAACAATGGAGAGAAGGATAACAATTACCATCATATCAGCCTGTAGACGAACAGACCACAGTAATATAGAAATAGTAAGGGAACACACGGTTCGAACAAATTGGTGATCAATATCGTTAGCGTATGAGGGAAAGCTGATTGATAATCACTGGTCAGCTCAATGACATTTTACATATAGACGCGCCATAGACGAACATTGTTGCACTGCAAAACGGCGCGCCGGCCGCCATTACACCGCGTTACCGCCGCCGCCATTACACTTCGTAAGATATCCGATTGGTTTTCGGCTAATAATCTACTCCTAAACGCAGAAAAAACCAAATGTGTAAAATTCTCAACGGCAAATGTGACCCATTTAACTACAGAAGTAAAACTTGACGGAAAAACATTAGATCTGGTTCCCTCAACTGTGTTTTTGGGTATTACGGTAGACGCAAAATTGCAATGGGGACCCCATATAAAAGCACTTTCAGGCAAACTGAGCTCTGCTGCATTTGCCGTTAGGAAAATTAGACAGGTTACGGATGTGGCTACAGCTAGGTTAGTATATTTTGCGTATTTTCACAGTATTATGTCCTACGGAATTTTACTGTGGGGATCGGCTGCCGATATCGAGACTATTTTTATATTACAAAATAATATGGGCGCTCGTGAGTCACTCCGGGAACTATTTAAGGAGATAAACATACTAACTTTGCCATCCTTGTATATATTCCAAAATATTATGTATATCCGCAAAGACATTGTTAGTTTCAATAAAAGAAGTGACGTGCATAACCTAAATACTCGCAATAAGAACAAGCTTGTCTTGCCTGGCTTTAGACTTAGCAGAACCAGCAAGTCGTTTATGGGAAACAGTATTAGGTTCTACAACAAAATTCCTTCTAGTATTACTGATTTACCAGAACTAAAATTCAAATCTTTGATTAAGCGCGTTTTAATATTGAAAGCCTACTATAACATACAGCATTACATCGATGATAAAGATGTGTGGCAAACGATTCCCTTCTGCACACTGCGACCCTCTGGCGCTGTATAATTTATTTTATAACGTCTGATAATTGACATGATTGCAAGTGTTTTAACTTGCAATCAAAGGCATAATGTCTACAAATTGGAATTAATTATATTATTATTGTAAAAATAACTTGACATTTCTAATATCGCATTTAAAATTGCAAATATTTATGTTATTTACTTATAGTTAATAAATTGACATTTGACTTGACTCATTTAAAACATTTAAAAAAAATGTAAATTTACTTATATACATTGATTGACTATTTGTTATTGTTAATATTGTTCTTGTGACATCAAATTATAATATTCTTACAAAACCGTAAATGTGTGAGCATTATGTAGGCATTGATGATATATATTTAGTACTTAATTTTGATTGTGTCTTTTGCCTGGCTGTATTGGTCTGTCATGCTCACTAAAATGTCTTGCTGATGGTGGCGTTGTGTATCGGGTCGTTCGGTTCCCTTCAACATGGTTGAGCTAAGTGATGCTGATGCATGCGTTATGCTCGTGAACGGGTGCCGTCTGTTGGGACTGGTCAGTCATTAACTGCCACGGCAAAAAATATTATTATGGTACGTTCCATCTTTAGACATTGACCTACATTTTTCTCGGTATTTGTTGTACAATCATTTTTGTATCAATCAGCATTGTAATCTCCATTATTTTAAAAGAGTATCCATGGAGTTTCTTGCCGGCTCTTCTCCATGAGATCCACTATTTGGAACCGTGCAACTTAGATTCTGACGTTTCATAAGTGCCAATATTTGGTTTATTTGAAATAAAAAACTTTGACTTTGACTTTGACTATAAAAAAATAAAACAATATACTATTTTTATTTACAATATCGATTCACGTTACGTATTTATTTATTTAGAATATAAAACGTATTATTCTCTTACAGTTCGTGTATCGCATGTAAACACAGGATGGCATTAGTTTTTCGCAATATGTTGCCGAATTACTCTTATTTCACGTCGAGCCGCGACAGTGGTCGGTGCGCGACTAAGTGAACTTCGGGCAATTACCTTGCTTTCATGCGTCCATCATAGAGCGCGGGCAACGCATCTACACTTATAAAATCATCTTAAGTTTAGGTATGTTAATATAATATGATTGAGAGGAATAATAAAGGATTTAATTTGATAGAGTTCCCTTTTATGACACCGATTGGAAGGAGAGTGGTCTACTAGTTCATGAGAACCGATGTAGATAATAAAATTAGAAGCTCCAATAATGGCTCTAGGTATACGCTATAATCAATTGAGAAGAGGGCAGTGTGGTGCCATCATGCATGGTACAAGACTGTCTGTACTACTGTGTCGGACTGTCCTGGGTAGCATTATAATTGTCATGGGCAGGCATGACCATCCAGGTGAATGACCTGCTCATCTTGTACAAAAATTACGTATAATTAAATACAGTATTTATTTACTTACAGTTTTTTTTTTTTTTTTTTGTTATATTTACCATATATACATTCATACGCATTTAGTAAAAAGCTGTTATTTTGACATTACAAACAGACACTTCAATTTTATTTATTTGTATAGATAAATCCAATACGAATCCTCTCCAAGCCCTGTATAATAAACAGACATAAATTCTTCACGATTCAAACACATAAATCCTGTTGATGAAACGACCAGATTCAGAGATAAATTAAATGACGAAAGGCTTTTGAAAACGTACTTCTTTTAAATTAAGATACCGCCACCGACTTGCTTGTTCGTACCTTGTTTATGGTCGTTAGAAGATGTCTTTGAGAAGTCATGGTGGAACTTGTATGGAACATGGTTGCACAGGAACTGCGAGCTGCGGGAACTTAACCCGCACCAGTTAAAGAGGTACGAGAAGAGATCCTATGTTGGGCCTTTTTATTTTATTTAACCCGGTGGAAATACATACTGTACTTCCTCCGTCTGGGGAATGGGTGAAGGGATTCTTTTTTTTTTCTTTTTTTTTTATTGATGTCCGGTGGAAATTCTACATGGAACTTCATACTTCAACATTCATGGGACTCCTACCCGCTAAAACTACCGGAGCGGTGATCTGCGGCAACGAAGGGGAGCCAGGCCCAGGTCCTCGATACAATCACGCTAGAAACGGCATAAGTGCCACGCCTTTAGGCGCGTCTCGGAGGAGATGACTGTGAAGCGGTCACCAGCCCGGTCTTTTCTCGGGGGGATTGTAAAAATAGCCCGAAGCCTCGCTCTTCGGTGTGCTCCTCATACGGCGGCACGCACCCACGAGCGTGCCTGCTTCTTCTTGGGGTCGTTTGGTATGAGCGCAGACTCCCCAATCTGCACGCCCGGGACCCCTAAGAGAATGTTGAGCCTACAGATGAATCCACTTGATTCAATTCTGTAACTCAGGACATTTAACTTGATATTGGCTTATTGTCGGCCAGGTCTACACTGTACTGGTACATAATATACCCATAGTACGAAAGCACATGTACTTATATAGGGTCCTTTAATAATAGTGAACTTTACTTCCAAGACAGAACGACCAGGTTATAGGGATCACGATTACTTCATCATTCAGCATTTCAGCCGAAAACGACCAATGCTGGACCGAAACCTCCCCCAAATATTGCTACAATGACTGGTATGGGTTTATGTTGTGTGCTTATTGGGGGCATTTGCCATAATTGCCACGCTTGGCAGACAGGTTGGCGATCGCAGTTGAGTTATAAATGTACTCGTAGGACGCTGCTGCCCATCCTCCGGCTAATTCCATAGGCGACTTTTACGACGCCCATGGGATGAAATGGGGTGGTGGTTTTCATAGCTGCCACCACTGCACCACACGGCCACGATTACTTAAAAAGTAGTAATTTTCTTTGTTTTTATTATTATTATTAATAATTTAATAAAAATAATTAATATTTTTAAACGCACATAGGTAAAGAACTAGCCCAGCTACAATAAAATGGTAAAAAAATGAACTCGAATAGCTACATTATAATAATTGCAAAACAAGGAAACTATAACTATTAATTAACGCGATATTTATAACCAGAGGGCCATTTCTCGTAATTTAAAAACGTTCAATATATAGTTCCGATCTAGTCTCAGTGTCATAAATGTCACAAAACATTACAAATATTCTCCTAAACTAACAAACAACGTCAAACGCTTACACTGTGATGAGATCGAAAATGGATCGAAAGTTGATCGAAGTCAAAACGGTATTCTGCTAACATTTCGAACTGTCACATGTACTAAATTGTCATTGAATAAACGTCAAAACTGAGATTGAAATGAGACTAGATCGAGATTATACTGAAATTGGACTGAACTTTAAGAGTAGCAGAATACCATTTTTTCGGTCAATTCATAATTTAATCCCAGTTCGGTCAAGTTTCAATCACAGTGTGAATTAATTTAGAGAATTGGCCCTCAGGTTCCCCTTCGAAAGTTACTGAACAAATGTTTATGCAACAAGCAACGAAATGCAAGTTTTCCGTTTCACAAATCAACATTCCATATAAAAATATTTCACATGCTTTACATCTCATATTGTAATTCTTTCATATATTATCATTCGGCAACAGAACTTTCCTCCTCCCGTGGATGTCGTAAAAGGCGACTAAGGTAGCCTAAACCACGGTGACGGACAGCAGTGGTCCTGCGGGATCGTAGTTATCTGCGCTCACCAACCCGCCTACCAAGGTGCCACTGTGGTGAATACTGGAAAATTCACCCCAAATGACGGACTACTAACCGGTAAGTCTATGGGGTAGGCCTTTGTTCAGCTGAGAACCTCCTTTGGCTGTTGTGGTGATGACAATAATGTTGTAGGATGATATACAAGGAAATTAACTTCGGTTTACCGTCGCCAGCGTGACAAGGTTAATGAAAGTTATAACGTACAAACTTGTCAATGTTGACCTCAAATAAAAACTTTTTGTTCACTATTCATAAAGAATTCTCAAATATTGCCTATAAAAAGATAATTTCGACCATAAAACAAAGCTTTTTGATTAACTAGTGTTAAACTCTAGTGAGTGCACGCGCCCCTATTTGGTACGCGAGTGCTTGCGTGGGAGACATACGTACCCCAACTTTGATAGCATTTTTGATGGCCAAATGATGTGATAAATATAACAGTAGTTGTAATTATAAAATAGGCACTTTATACGGTTGGTGCAGTGGCTGATACAGTCGACTGCTGCGCTCCGGGTCGTGGGTTCGATTCCCGCACGGAACAAATATTTGTACGATATGCAGGTAGTTGTTCCGGGTCTGGGTGTATTGTATGTGGAATTCGTGTCTGTAAGCGCACCCACGACACAGGAGAAATCCTAGTGTGGGGCAACGTTTAATAATATATATATATATTCATCAAAGACATGATACATTTCATATAAGTAGTTTTTATGTAACTTAAATATTTCAAAAACTAATCTCTACAGAATTAATGTTAGTTTTGGTTTGTTGGTGTCAAATCAGCCTTATACAAAAACTAACATAAATCTATTCCAAGTTCAACTCTCTTAGACAAAACACAGAACGTAATCTATCAAAGCTTAGGAAAGCCAATTTTTACAACTTTATACATAAGACTCGATTCTATACAGACACACACAGCAGTAAACGTCCACTGATGGGCCCCCCAATGATCAGTACAACTAGCGATCATAGAGGATATTGCCATAATCACCACGCTTGGCAGACGGATGATCGCAGTATGCTGTTATTGATACCCTTAACCCTTACTCCCCTTTTACGACATCCGTGAGTCGAGAGAGTAACACTGGACTTATTCTAAAAACTCTTTCACCGTTATGGAAGTACATTTTCTCCAGATGGACATCGGCAAATACCGCGAGCGAAGCGGGAGCGGGTCGCTAGTAATAAATAAAAGTGTGCAGCTAGGAAACGCCGTGTGGTGCCGGCTACGAAAAGCAACAACCCAACTCATCCCGTGGGTGTAGTAATCGACTATGGGATTTTCAGGAGGACGGGCAGTAGCGCCCTACGAGTACATTTATAACTCAACTGCGATCGCCAACCCGCCTGCCAAGCGTGGCGATTATGGCAAATTCCCCCAATATGCACACAACATAAACCCATACCGGTCGTTGTAGCAACATTTGGAGGAGGCTTCTGTCCAGCATTGGACCTTTATCGGCTGAAATGATGAATGCTGAAGTAATCGCGATCCCTATAACCTGGTCGTTCTCTCTTGGAAGTATTTTTAAAATATTATTACCAACCCACCTCCCAAATGTGGCGATTATGGCAAATCCCCCAATAGGCACACAACACACCAATACTGGTCGTAATGGCGATCTTTGGAGGAGGTATGTGTCTAGCAGGGGACTTTATTTGGCTCAAAAAATGCTGACGATGAAGCTACCAACTAGAAAAACCCTTTGTTTTGTTGTTTGAATTCAGTATTTTCCTGTTGCATTTGTTTTATAGAGTGGTTGTCAAGACTGGATAGCTTATTGCTATACGAAACCGTCCTGTAACTCGATAAGATAACTCCGATTTGTTATTGTTCACAGACACACAACACATTTTGGGAAAATAGTATAACATAAGTTATGTGTTAGCTCAGATCAGCATAAAATATGATTGATGATGCTCTGTTTTAGTTTGCACTGACTCATCTCTCATTTCTCGCTTCGTAGTAATATTAAATCTCCAGAGAGATGAATTCATAAAGTTAGCTCACACAGACTATTACGTAGATTGCAGTACTGTAATGGATTAAGCAGTGAAGGCTCGTCGTGTAAATACTTACAACTGAATTGAAAAGAAAGTAGGTGTACGAGTAGTAGATATTAATGGATTAGTTCCATGAGCAGAATAAAGTTATGATAACAGTTGAAATTAAAACACTTTATGTACTAAATTACAACAAAAATCGTCAAGTATCAAAGTAAAATAAAGATGTGAAAAATTTGTATATTGATAAATCGTCAATATTAGGCGTATCAAAGCCATAATATATACGTTTTATTAGGACAGCGAGTTTATTGTTTTGTCAAGTTGTCTGCAGCGAAAGTGCGCATACATGGGATGCAAGGTGAACTGGATTATAAAGGACAAAATCAGCCAGTATCGGAGCCTGATAAAGTTTTTTATTTTTTATTTTTTTTTATTCATGAACAATTTACAATTGTGTCTGAATGTGGCACATAATTAAATTACAATAAAAATCACACAATAAAAAACGAAACCTGTAGGTATACAAATAAAAACCTGTAGGTACAAAGCAAAATAACAATAAAAGTTAATACATATAAAAAACAACGCAGAAATTTCGATTAAATAAGATTTTAGACAATTCAATTATTAAAAATGTCAGAATTGCCCAGCTAAAATTAGAACAAAAATAACTAAAATATGATGTCATTATGAGGTGAGCCAATATACTATTTAATCTTAAAATCATCTACTGAATAAAAGCACCCTTCCAGCAAAAGCTTTTTTAGTCTACTTCTGAAAATATTTGGACTATCAATCGTTTTCAAGTCAACAGGTAGAGAGTTGTATAATTTAACTGCTTGATACCGACAGCCATGTATCGCAACATTCAATTTCGGACATAGTGGGGCCTCCAGATCTTTCCTTCTTGTGTTTAATCGTAGTGCTCTTTGTACTGGCGTTTCATACTTGAAGGGATTCCGGATAACGTCCATAAGAACCACCAAAATGTAGAGGCTAGGAAGAGTGTTAGGAGAAGTTATATCAAAGTATTCATCAAGACGACTTTAACAAGAGGAAACAACTTGATAGAATTAGATACACGAAGAAGAAGAAAAATTTAGCTTGGCACAGCTTATGAAAGAGCTAAATTGGACTTCTGGGGTGGAGGCCTGGTGATCTGGAACACAGGCTTCAGCCTAACTTAGGCACCAGTCTCCCACAGTAAATTTGAATATACTATAACTAGGCAATATTCTAATTGGTTACAACATTTTCGTTATTGTGGTGAGAAAATAAATTACTTACTTACATCTATAAGCCGGACTATGGCAGAAAATGAGATTAATCATGTTAGAAAATGAAAACTAAATGGTCACACTAGAATTGCTCCCGCATGATAGGAACTATTTTAGTGTGTGAAATATTCTAGGAGAAAATTTAACAAATCTCACATGCAGAAACACCTGCGCCTGGAATACTTATCTGTATGCCTTACAATATATTATTTATTTATAATTGTATGCACAATGGTGGTACACAAGGTGGACTGAATGTAGGCATAAAGGAATTGAATCAAAAGAAGTACAAATAAAAACACAAGAATATATACATACTTACGTAAAAAATACAGTGTGGCGTCCTGGTTAGGAATATAGCACCACCCCATATCCCGTGGGTGTTCATGATCATTCATTCGTGGTTAACAGTCCAAAATCTATACGTACTACACAAGCATTGTAATTTATACTCATACATTTCTTTTTTTATTATTGGTGCCCAGTGCAAATTCTACATGGAACTTCCTTCGCCCCGGGGAAGGGCGAAGGGGTATGCCGGACCCCTACCAGCTAAAACCACTGGAGCGGTCATCTTTGGCACCGTAGAAGGGCTCCAGGTCCTCGTAAGATCACACTAGAGACTCATACATATCTGCCATATATTGTCATTTATCATTTACATAATTATTTTATTGGTTCAGTTTTTAACATTAGATATTTATTAAATTTAATATACTTAATAATAATATTAAATTTTTTATGTCCTATCGTATATCTAATACATTGGTGGAGTTACCCCAGAATGAGACCATGGTTCAGTACTTAAGCTACGTAGCCATGGTATGCTGCAAGTACGGTTCTTTGGCCAGACGAGCTTGGCAAGCACGTAAATAAACTGGTGTATTTTGTGAGATACTCTTTCGACACGAGAACTCCAATACATGTTTTACCTAGTATCATGTCTAAAAATGCAGTTTGATCAGTTTTTGTTATATGATAATTAATATTTATTTTCTTGTCATTACGTCCTTAAGTTGAGAACTGAATAAATTTAGTTTCTCGTTCGTTCTGATCAAATCAAACCCTGACTCAAAATGAAAAAAGCCACTGCACGAACAGTTATAAGTACACTTATTCTCATTAATAAAATGTATGCATTAGCACAATATAGCTAGCGTCTCTAACAACGCTCAATTATGTTTAATATAATTGACAACAGCACTGTAACGTCACTCACCAAACAGCAGCAGCAGCAGGTCGCTCAGCGCCAGGCTGAACAGGTAGTAGTTGGTGGCGGTGTGCATGGCGGGGTGCTTCACGATCACCACGCACACCGCCACGTTCCCCACCACGCCGGTCAAGAAGATCACCAGGAGGAGCACCGAGATCGGCACTATCTTCTGTAAGGGCAGGGTCCGGGGACCCATCATGAGCCACAGCATCTCCTCTTCGGAGCAATCGAAATAGCTTAAGTTGGTGCATCGCTTGTAGAATTGTACGGATGTTTCGTTGGGACGGAAGAATTCCGCCATGCTTGTGGATTTTAATAGTCGTTCCTAAAAGGTTTGTGCATGTTCAAATAATTTATTCTATAGTAAAATAATTTTGTTATCAATTATAGTTTACGGATTAAACTTTGCTTCTCTGTAACTTACACTTTAGTTTTAAAGTTAATAAATATCCCGTGTTATGGCTTTTATTTCTTTGCTGTACTGTGATTTTACTGTCTGGAGAAAGCTTCAGTAATCATACACTAGCACCTTTTTTGGCATATGCACTTTATTGGTTATTAAACTCAATTTAAAATATTACACTTAATTTAATATTAAAATCTGCTGATAAAGTTACTTATAGCTTATAATATTTTATTAAAACCAACACACTTATAATAAGTATCTTTCAAATAATTATTATATATAAAGTAACTACACACTAATTGTAATTCCAAAAAACTAAACGCTACTTGAAAAGTTCGTTACTCCACACTCGTAGCGCTACGCAGCTTCGTGACTACGCGTCTACGTCCGTAGCGCGCGCTCATCGGCACAACACTGAAAGCTTTATCGCCATGCAATGCTTACAGTTTTCAATCATTTAATTAACTTTTCAGGAATATGTCGCATTTCTTTATTGCGGCTAGAACATATAGAAACAGTCATTATAAGTAGTTGACTTTTTTGTTGTTTAAAATAATGGCTTGATATCAGATAAGAATACTGAATAAAATTAAAACTTAAACGAAAACACATAAAATACTTGTGAGTTGAATTTGATACTAAACTCTTGACATGTTGCAGAAGTCGGTATTCACTTTACAAACATATAATACGAATATATATACCTACACAAAGCAAGCCTTCGCGGAATTATTTGAGTAGCATACCTTGTATGTATGATAAAGCCTGCTTCAAAGATACTCGCATTCTACAGAGTATAACGACATATATCCACCGCAGATTCTTCATTTGGAAAATGCGTAACAATTTGCTTTATTCTACGGTCACGGGATGAGCAAGTCGTTCGCCTGCCCATAACAATTGTACTGCTACCCAGGCCTAGTCCTGCGTGACGCCGCACTGCGCTCGACACCTCGAGTCATTAGCTCGTATGTCGTTGTTAACAAAGTCGTATTTTCAAGTCAAAAAATCAACTCGTAAGTCGACAAGTTTATTTTGAAAGACTCATAAACATATTTTAACTGAAGTGTGTTTGAACAAATTACCTTTTTATGGATAACTGAAATGGTTTTTTAAGGACTATTAGTGACACAAAAAGGGCGATTTGGAACTTAGACTTAGTTAACAGAGACAGACAAGTTATTTTTTCTGTGTCCATAAATTTCCCTAGCTACAGCGCCCTTCAAACCAGCGAACAGTAATGTTCAAAGTTGAAACACTGTTGCTTGATGGCGAATATCTGACACTGGGGTGGTACCCAACTTTTTTATTGAGTTTCAGTGGAAGGTCTACATGAACTTCCTTCGACCCGGTGAACGGTTCGAAGGAAGTTTTTTAATTCTACTCTTAGCTGTGTGGCTAGCAAAACAACTGGGCATAAGAGACTAAATAACTTTACGTCTCGAGGTGAGACAGTTTTATGCGACGTAGGGCTAGTCCTGGGTAGCATTACAATTGCGACTGGGCGTGACTCTTACCACCATGCGAATGAATTGCTTATCTCATCACAATGCTGTGTAAAAAAATACTCATTCACTAATTCGTTCGACTATTCGAAAAATGTAAATAGATACAATTTTATGTAATGTATGAATTTGGGTCCTGCTTGGAAATCTTTCCACTACCACTGTTAGTGAAAGTTTTTGAGGGCACCGTTAAAACAACTGGATCTGATGATTGATTCTTATTGGCTTTAATGATGTGTAAGGTGATTACAACATTGATTTAAAAGTATATTTGCATAGCTTGCGTGCGCGATCGATACAGTAATTTAACTCCTTTTTGTCTAATCACGTTCGGGCTTCGTCGGACATCGTCGTGCCTCATCGGCATTCATCGGGTGGCGACTAAAGTCATGAGATGCAGCGCACCACCTCCGTCTCATTTATAGGTCCTTAACAACCACCAGTAAATTCTTAAAACATTGGAGATGTTTAAGACACTTCAATTTGATTTCCGATCATTAAGTCCGTTTAATGCCCAGGACTGGTCAAATATTAGGGCTCTACAGCAGGTCAAATTCATAGAAATGACAAGATTAGCGAAATTTTAGAAATATATTTATCTATTTTATATATACTGATGTCAATGTGTTGTACTTTGTTTTAAGCATATTGATCTACAGATTAGATACCTCACCAAGGAGTCTGACACTGAAAACCAGCGCTGTTAGTGATGTTTAACTCCGCTGCAATGTCAACCAATTTCTGCACACTTGTGGCGTTCTTATTTTCTGTTTTGACTCCAAATATTTAGACCTATATGTAGTTTTAGATATTCTCTTGCCACTTAATGATATTTTTTTCAGATAATAATATTGTGTGTTGCATGAAGAAAAATAAGTTAACTTTATAGAAAAAGGTATTGGTATTTGTGACTTCAGTATAGTTTTTAAATCGCAACTTTATGGTTTTACCTGCGCCCGTACCGTGGACACAAATAAAAATATTTTCTTATCTTCTTTCTTTTCTAATTATTATTTTAAAAACGTTAATATAGTTTCCCGCTGAAAATTGTCGTTAGCACTAAAATACGCAAGCGACAAAAGAATCGTGCTATTCGGTAAATTACGCTAATTCGACTTGAGACAGTTGTGGACAAGTAATCACAATTTAGTGGACAGT
Source organism: Diloba caeruleocephala (assembly GCA_947459985.1). NCBI lineage: Eukaryota > Metazoa > Arthropoda > Insecta > Lepidoptera > Noctuidae > Diloba > Diloba caeruleocephala. Next base: position 21,476,085 of record OX381625.1, read on the forward strand.
GGACAGCATTTTATACAGGAAATAATTTCGCAGGTATATATTCTGAATTAATATTTTTATCGTAGCCACGAATACTTGAGAACGTTTTTCAACTAGAAACCTTTTGATTTCAGAAATCGATGTTTGGACGTGTTGGTTTGTTAGATAATTCGTCCAATTCATCATCATCATCATATCAGCCACAGGACGTCTACTGCTGAACAAAGGCCTCCCCAGCGATTTCCACAATCGTGTCGTCATTTTGTCATGCTTAGCAGGCGGGTTGGTGAGCGCAGAATGGCTGCTATTCCACAGAAAGAATGAAAGAAAAAAGTAGGAAAGAAAGAAAATGGTTTTATTTTGGGCTCACACAGGAAATGACAGACAACAAATGAAAACATTGATAAAAATTACAAACTAGCGGGAGAAGATAAACAAAAGACTGACATAGGATAAGGCCACATTACAAATTAATCCGTACGATAATTTTAACGGGAATACGAATACGAATTTGTTCCGGAGACTCGTTTTATAAGATTATACATTTTTTCCAAAATATGATTGTTTAACGCATCCCTAATTCCGAATGCCCAACACTGGACGAATATTAGGCGTCATATTACATTTTCTATATCAAAAGCGTGTCTGCAATAAATATCCAGATCTCTAGTTACCTGGCTCTTAGTTAACTGTTAACTGTCCGTCCTGCCCAATAAAATGATAATGATAATAAGTTGTAACTAATTTTGGGAGACTCACTAAGTACATAACTTATTCTTGTGTTATGTTAAGTAATATTCTTACATTGTTATACTGTTGATAAAGAAGCGAATACGTCTTTGATTCGATTCGAGGTGTAAGGCCAGGTTGCGTTAAAATAATACGAGTTTTTTGCCGTGCCTATTCACGCTCAGGACTAGTGTTGGTTAATATAGCGTCTAGCGCGATTAAATAGCGCGCTACATTCACGTAACGTATAGCACACGCTATGCCGGCTCCAACTTGCCGCTATAAAAATAGCGCCATTAAAAAACAACGATTAGGTAGCGAGGAAAATAGCGCGAGCATAGGCATAGCGCGGGCGTGGCGAGCCGGGTGGCAGTCATCGCGAGAATTCGTGCGCTATCGGTCGTTACCTAACGCGTTGATTAAAATATTTATTTATTTTAGATACGCTAACAATGTACGTAGAGTAAAATTTCGTAAAATTAAAATAAATAACATACATGACATTTTATAACGTCAATAATAGGCATACACAACATCAAACAATTCCGTTCCATGAAAACTGCTATAAGAAATTCTTAGTAAAAGAAATATAACCCTATCCTATGTTAATTTAATACATACAAATCTATCATACCAAGCATGAAAAGTATGAGGAAAAGTTTATTAACTTTTATTTACTGCTCCATTTTATTTTGATAGATAATATTTTACGTGGAATATACTATAAATTATTTAATGTTAAGAATATAACCGAAACAGCGCGCTGTCTTAACACAGCGCGCTATTTGTCCAACGACATTTAGCGTGATTCGAGAATAGTCACCGCGCTTTTATCACGTCATTCGCGTACGCCCAGTTCGTTATAATTGTAGCGTGTAAAATAGCGCGGTATTTTACTAAAGCAAATAGTCTGTAGCGCGCTATTGCCATATAGCGTTTTTGAACACCACTACTCAGGACCATCCTCGACGGCGCTTATTATAACTCGTTGCCTTAGCTATATAGGGTCTTACTTTAATAATGGAAAATATTTTAAGAGGTAAATCTATAGGTTGCAATGATGCGTTTTAGCAATAAAAATAAACATTACATCCACCTTTATTTTATAAATAAATAATACTGAGTCAGTACATCTTTCGCTAATAGTCTTTGAACATGAATGAAATTATTATCGGTAAAACCGATACTTGATATTTGAAATGAACTTTATACCATTCATAGAGCCTAGCCTTAAAATATGTTCCATTAATAAAGTAAGACCCTATATATGTCTGTTTATTCTCTATGACTACCTTGCTGTTGTACCTACCATTTTTTTTCTGTTACTTATGCATTTTCTCGTTTTTCTTTCGTTCTTTTGTGATGTTTTATTTATTCAACAAATTGATTTAATTAAAAAATAATTATGTAAATGATTGGTATAGTAACTGGCGTCACGTCCGTGAATCACTACAGGGTTTAATTGAAAATCAGCGCCAAGCTTCTGCTACTGGCACACGCTGAATTGAAAAGGTCTAAGTTACTTAGCGCAACCGAGAGGCACACGCATATTTTTGTGCCATTGTTTGTTTATCATGCTTATCCACACTAAGTATTTACGGGTTACTATCGTCTGCCTCTACAATGTAATGGGACACCAACCGGGTACTCTTCATGGCTGCACTATAAAATAAAGTCCCGGGTTCTCCCTTCTTGTTAGGTAGGACTATTGTAGTGAGTGCAACTGGCTACGGGCGCTTCAAAACACTATGAACATACTATTATAAAACTTTTTAACAAAAAAAAATACCGACTTCAAAATTCTATAGGATATTAGAACTACTAGGCGGGGCTAGGTATTCCCCAACCATGTTTCGTGCAGACCAACAAGTTATATTTATGGGCCCCGCTCGACATCATCAATAAAGTTATTTTTTTCTTAATAGTAATTCTAATATCCTATAGAGTTTTGAAGTCAAATACCGACTTGTTATAAAGATTTATTTGTTTCTTTTTAGTGTAAATAAATGTAAGAACTTATCTCAATTTGGTATCCGTATCTAACACTAAAAATTATTCTAAGAATCGAAACTACTTAGACATCATCTAGGTAAGTGCAGTCAAATAAAACCTATTTATTAAAGCTGGTTAAAAAACTACTCAATCAAATGTAATGAAATTTATATGGAACCAATTCGAAAGCATTCTGCATCTATTAAAGAAAGAATCGCTCAAATCGGTCTACAAATCTCGGAGTAATCGGTATACATACATAAAAAAATACGCATCGAATTGAGAACCTCCTCCTTGTTGAAGTCGGTAATAAAATGACTGTCAACATCGCAACACGTACATCGCCAACTTATTAAAACAAATAAACCTACTATCTAGCAGCGAGCTAGTCATTTGCATTAAGTAAGCGTCACAATTGTAATGCTACACAAGACTAATCCTGCGTGGAACAACACTACGGTCGTCACCTCGACACAATAGTTATTTAGTCTCTTATACTGAGTAATTGCACTGCTGGGCACGGGCATTTTCTTATCATGAGAAAGGTTAGACCTTAGTCCCCCACGCTGGTCCAGTGCGAGTCGTCGGACTACACACACCATTGAGAACATTTTAGAGCCCTCTCAGGTGTGCAGGTTTCCTTACGATGTTTTCCTTCAGCGTTACCACAAGTGATAATCAAATTCTGATCCGTACATGAACCCGAAAGTCAAAGGTGCGGGCCGGAATCGAACTCGGGCGCTCCTGTATGGAAGGCAAGTGTCCAACCACTGGGCTATCACTGCACCACTGTGTCACTACTATCACTAGCTACAGTGCCCTTCAAATTCGATCACATAAATGTCCAAATAATGGTTTAAATAGTATTACTGGATGGCAGAATATCAGGCATTGCGATGGTACTGTGGTAAACGATTTGCGACAGGCGTAAGTCAAACGTCATTTTGGTATTACGTATTTGTCGATAGCGATTAAACTGGCAAAGGTCTCTGACGCACACTGTGTCAGTCGATTAATTAACAAAAAATTGCATCCTCGCCTTTCTGGTTTAAGGTACTCCAATGTAACTATTATCCGCTTTATGTCGTTTGACACGGCGGACTTACAGCATTTTATGCATTCCTGTTAAATAAAGAATAAGAAACATTTTTCATCCCCATCCAATACCCTCAATATATGTAATAATCATAGCCTCATAAACCTGTCTGCAACGTGAATAGAGTCCCGAGTATTCAAGATGACTGACATTCGATTAGCTGCAGCGCCGGAAGGGACGAGGCATACCGCTACTAAGTCGGAGGTCTACAGTTAAGGTTCTTTAAGGCATGCGTACACCGCACTGTAAGTAGGCTTTATGTATACCTGGTGCTGCAACTAACGAGGAAATTAAGAGGCTCCGAGGGATACATAATATGTGGACCGATGTAGTGCACAGAGACATGCAATGTTTCCGAAACAAATTAATTCAATTTCTTTATTTGAAACATATGGGTTTCACTAAAGGTGCTCATGGTCAGTTGCACTTACTGATCAGTAAACGATCTATGAGGTGCAACGCTCGGCGTGGTCAGTCCATGGATGGGTAAACGTATTGTGGTATCTGAACTGAGTATCGCCGTACTTGATCGGGCACTTCTCGGGGAGGATTGTAAAGGATCGCCCCAAGCCTCGCTGTAAATGATCACCCCTAAGAAAATAAAATATTGTATAAAGATTTTCACCGTAACCGTAACCTATGGATATAGAGGTAGCCCACTAAAACAACGGATCATAGGTGGAAAATACTACGAGGAGGGATCAAAGTGAGAATGAGATAGAATATAATGACTTAATTATTTATTTTTCTACATAGTTTCCGAGTCTCTCTACACACCGAGTCCAGCGTTTTTCCAAGGCTTCAATCCCTTTTTCAAAAAATGTTTTGTCTTGGTCCAGCAAAAAGCTCTCCACGACATCCATCACCTCGTTATCGTCTTCGTATCGTCGTGTTTCTCCTTAAGTGTTTTTTTCAATTTTGGGAACACATAAAAATCGCTAGCTGCCAGATCTGGTGAATAAGGGGGGTGGTCAACCAATTCGAAGCCAGCTTGCTGAATGGCAGCCATCGCAACTGCCGACCTGTGCGCGGGTGCGTTGTCGTGATGAAGCAGCACGCCCCTTCGAAGATTCCCTCTCCTTTTCTCTTTGATGGCATTCCTCAACTTGGGAATTAAAGCTGTATAATATTGGCCTGTAATAGTGGTTCCACGCTCCAGGTAATCAATCAACAATATCCCTTCTGAGTCCCAAAATATTGAGGCCATAACCTTGCCAGCCGATGCCACGACACGAAACTTCTTCGGGGTCGGTTAACATTCTCGGCACCCATCTTGTGGAGACTTTTCTCATATTCAAAGATTGTTTCAATATGGATTGAATACTTCCATATGAAATGCCCGTTTCTTGAATTAAGTATCGGATCTCTTCGATCGCTCAATACAATTTTCTCGACTTTCGCAACATTTTCTTGGGTGACTGACGTCGATGGACGGCCGCAACGATGTTCATCATCCGTGCTCGTTCTCCCTACTCGAAATTGACAAAAGCCACCTTGCGACATTGGAATACGGCGGAGCAGACTCTCCTAATGTTACTTCCAAATCGCAATGAATCTCTTGCGTCGTTAACTTTTTTAAACAGAGGTTTGTTTAATAACGGCTCGCACTTCGTTTTTCTCCATTTTCGAGAACACGTTCCGACACGAAGCAAACAAATGACTACATTCAGAAAAAAACAAAAGAGAATCAAGGATTTTTTTCTTTATTAATATTACAAATATGTATCTGAGCTATGCCTTCCAGTATGTTTTTTTTTCTTACCATAGAGTATGTCGTTCTCACTACTTTGAAGTGAATCTCTTGTTCTCAAATATGTTTTTAACGGCAAAACTAGTTGTAGTAAATATTATAAGTTGGAGGCAAAATATAAAAAAGGTCAGCAACATATACCCTGAATATATATAAACTTTTTCAATTCACGGTAGCAAATAAGTCGGCAAAATCATCGTCAAATAATGAACAAAAATGCTTATTAGGTTCAAAGATTATGTTGACGATAGGCACGTATGGCGTTGATTATTTTCTGCAGATATGGCTTTCCCATAAATCAAATACATCTGAAGTACTGTTTGTACTGTATAACTGCCCTACTTATCTTTTATCAATGCATCGATAACTGTTTTATATACTTACTGTTGCATTGCGCCTACTAAAAGACAATAGCAAAATTTTCTAAATTGTAAAATGAAGCTACTATTATCGAAGGCGTTAACTGATGGCGGTAGTTTAATTTATAATAATATCATAAACCAGACACTTTTTGAGAACACATTGTCACGAGTGCGTACCATTGTACTTTATCTTAATATGCAAATTATTATAGTATAGTTTTAAGTCTTCTTCTTCTCTTAGATTATGGCTTCTGTAGAGTATCTTCCACAATTTCGCCAATGTCAAGTATAAGGCAACGTTGTACGGTGTTTAGAATAATGAATCTTTACATATTCATAAAATATTTCTCAAAAATGTTTTTTTTTTTATAAAATATGTGGGCAACGTCGTACGCTTTTCAATTGTTTTTCCTGTGATAAGTCTATATATTCTAAATCCATAAGCGGCTCCCTTTTATGTTTGAATAGACCCTTTGCACATATCTGTAAATAACATTTAAAAAAACTACAATGTTTAAAAAAGACCTACCCCTGAGTTTGTTTCGGCATTTCTTCTCAGAGGTAGTCATGTAGCGAAATGCTCTCCGTTGTTTCAATATTACGTGTAAATGTGTGTGTTAGGACCAATAAATTAGGACCACTGAGGCGAGAAAGAAGGACCTTTTTCTTGATTAAATGATTTTATTCGAAATGTATTGCTGCTTTTTGCGACATCGATACCGCGCTCGTCCTCTATCTAACATCACTTCAACAATTCAGTATGCCTTTGACATGTTTTTTATTGGTGCCCAGTGTAAATTCGTCGTGAACTTCCTCCGCCGCGGGGAAGGACGGAGGGGCATGCCGTAGTCCTACCGGCTAAAACCACAGGTCATCTTCGGCACCTAAGGGGGGCTCCAGGTCCTCGTACGATCACACTAGAGCCACCCACTGGTGCCACGCCTACCGGCACATTTCTGAGAGGGTGACTGTAAATCGGTCACCCCCCCGGGGGGATTGAAATGGATCCCCCGAAGCGTCCCTGCGCACTGTGCTATGCACGGCAGCGCGTGACCACATGCACGCCACCGTCTTGTCGTGGGTCGCTCGGTGTGGGCACGCAGATTCTCCAATCTACGCACGCGCGAACCCAGAGGACCCCTACCTTATAGCGATGGCAGGGGCGGAATTAGGCACCAGGTCGGTTGTTACCCCGGCGCCGTCTTCTCGTTCTTCGAGCAGGATCCGCCCCTTTCCTGATCCCGCTCCGTATTTCTTTGACCTGTGGAGATGGATAACTCAAATTAATGGTCAATGTCAAAGAATTGGTATTTTTACATATGTTTAGTTCCTATAATGTTGTAATGCTCAAAAAGAGACGCTCATAGCTAGCTGCATACACTGATCTCGATAAGTAAGTAAGGTCAGTCAATGGATGGGTGACCTCATAGTGGTATTTGAACTGAGCGTCTCTGTGCTTCGGATGGCACATAAAATAGTCGGTCCCAGTTGTTTCCATTAGACGACAGTCGTTATGCCATGTTGGAAGCCTTTGAGTGACTTGTCTAACTCTGACATAAGGGTGGTGACATGGTATAAGACCCTAAAAAAGCTGGTACGTGTACCAGCAAGTTTGAACGTCCAACACCAGTCTTCTTAATACCCTGGTCCCAAGTTTCTTGGGGTCGGCGTAATATATTATGTTTCATATATAAAGATTTAGCAAAAGGTGTTACAGTCGGCCGCTTGCCTGACACTGCGTATGCTAGTGTTGGTGGTTTACCCGCCTGCAAGCATCCAAATGGTACGTACCGGGTTCCAAACACCTTTTGTCGCCTTCTACGACACCCACGAAATGGCATGGGGTAGCCCTATTCGTGACCTGGAGCTATACAAAGATGTCAAACAGCACCAAATACTTTAAAAATTATATCTCAAATTTAATGACAAATTTAGTCGTTGACGACATCAGGTGAGCCTTGCAACACCATCTATCGAGTTTAATGATCAATCTTGTAGGTATATAAAAAACTTCGCAATCAGTTTCGGAGGTATACAATGTACTATGATAAAAACGTTACAGAAGAAAAGGTTTTAAATCTATATTTTAATTTGACTGAGTAAATTCGACGACAATTTTTTTAATGGCTATTGTAAGCAAAAATTATATGAATGATGTTGCGCTTATCTACGCCATCTATTGCCACGTACTAGAACCAACTTGTTAGCTAAGCTAACTCCAAGATACACAGAGGTGAGCGATATATACGTTCGGCAATATTTTATGAGTTCCAATCTATAAACTTATTAAGCGAGCCTAGCGCACTTCTGTCCACAGGCTACTAAGTTAATAGTTGCGGCAAAAATAATATTTTGATTAAACAGTAAAGGATGCATGGTGGATGTTTTCGTTTTGTATCAGAATCAATTAGGTACCAAAAACTAAGATTTGTGTATTCACAATACCTTCTAAAAAACCAAGTCGTTACTTCAACGGATAGGTACAACCAAGTCGTTACTTCAACGGATACAAATTGCTAAATCAAATAAGAAATTTAATTATTTCCTTTGAGGTACCTATCTACCTGCCGTGTGGTGCCGGCTTAGAATACCACCACCTCATGTCCTCCCGTGGGTGTCGTAAAAGTCGACTAAGGGATTAGCCGGAGGATGGGCAGCAGCGTCCTTCGAGTACATTAACAACTCAACTGCGATCGCCAACCCGTTTGCCAAGCGTGGCGATTATGGCATAACCCTCCAATGAGCCCACAACACATCCATATCGGTCGTTGTGGTTATCTTTGGGGGAGGCCTGTGGCCAGTAGTGGACTTCATTCGGCCGAAATGATGACCTACCTCCCTACCATTTAATTTACTTTTGTCATTGTCTTGCATTTTTTTTTTTTGCATTGTCCCTGTGTTGTCTGATTGTCCGTGTGGTGTCCGGATTAAGAATATAGCACCACTCCGTTTCCTCCCGTGGATGTCGTATAAGGCGACTAAGAGACTCTAAACCAGAGGGATGGGCAGGAGCGTCCCTTCTAAGGAACAGTAGATTTTCTGCGCTCGCCAACCCGCCTGCCAAGCGTGGTGAGTACTGGCAATTTCCCCCCAATATGATGATTGATGACACATTTATGGAAATCTTTGCGGGAGGCCTTTGTTCAGCAGTGGACGATGTATGGCTGATGAGATTGTCTTGCATAGTTGCCAGTATTTTACGACTACTCACTCGGATTTATCTTCGTCAAGGAGATTACATTACCAGATGAAGGTTCACTGCTACCGCGTGTGATCTCCCACAATGTTTTTTTTTTTTTAATTAGACGTTTGACCACTACGCTTAAAAAGTGGATACTGCATACAGTAGGTACAAGAGAGCAGATTCCCCTTATTTCTCGGTACGTATGTTGATTATACGTCACCTCTACTCTCTTCTAACTACACGCAGCCCCACGTGGGACGTCAGTTATTTGTAATCGAGAACACGTGGGACAGTATCTTGTTTCTTTTTTACCGCACTTTGAACTTTATTGAAAACTAGCTGGGACCCGCAGTTTCATACGCGTTTAATTTAAAAGAAATTTCGAGTACTTCGACGTAGACACTTGACATAGATATAGAATATATATATTGGATTTTAAGGGTTTTATATTTTTTGCGCGGAACCCTAATTATTTTTCTAAATTACAAGTAGCCTAAGTTATGCCTTATAACATCAGCTAACTGACAGTGAAAGTCCCGTCAAAATCGGTCCAGCCGTTTCGGAGATTACCTGGAACAAACAGACAGACAGACAAAAAATGATTTTTTGTTGTATGTACCGTCTATACTTTCATATGCATTTAGTAAAAAGCTGTTATTTTGACATTACAAACAGACACTTCAATTTTATTTATTTGTATAGATATATCTTATTCAAGATTTCAATTCTATCATATCATAGAGTTCATTTTAAAGTGACGTGCTTAGTACCTATTTAATATTTATGTTGGCAATCTCTATTATTAGATATCTTTATAATTACTTAAAAAAACTATATTTTTTTATCAAATGCTATCCTCCTATCCTATCCTATCGGCCATTTATAAGTCCACTGCTGAACAAAGGCCTCCCCCATAGATTTCCACAACTGTGTCATCATTTTGGGGGGTACTTGCCAATACTCACCACGCTTGGCAGGCGGTTTGGTGAGCGCACTATGGCTACCGTTTCACAGAAGGGATGCTGCTGCCCATCCCTCTGGTTTAGATTCCCTTAGTCGCCTTCTACGACATCCACGGGAGGACATGGAGTGGTGCTATATTCTCAATCCGGACACCACACGGATAGGTGGTTTTATCAAATGGTAGCACTAAAATAACTTATTTGATTTTCAGTATTGGACTGCCAAAATTTATCACCATAAATCAACAAGGTATTTATATTAAACTTTTTTACTCACACACACATACCACGCAATTGTGCACTGCTGAGCATGAGCCTCCCAAACATCAATGCAATGAGCGGTCATAGGGGATATGGCCATAATCACCATGATTAGCAAGCGGATGATCGCAGTTTGTTGTTATTAGTACACGATAGAATGCTGCTGCACATCCTCTTGATATCAACCCTTAGTCACCTTTTACCAATGTTCAAAAGAATAATTATCTTGATAATTATCATGATAAATGTAGTTTAATAATTATCAACTCACAATAACAACAAATCAAGACGACAAGTGTCATTGTCAAGACCTAGGTAGAGTTTAACGAGAATCAACAACTGCAATAGAACATACAGCAAGCTCGGTGGAACCTTTCATTCCTTTGACTTATTTAATTATATTATAAATTAGTTATAAAATAGCTTATTTATATTTCCCAAACGAAAAAATATGAACTGAACATTGTATTTATTGTAACATTACAGTCAAAATAAAGTGGAAACAGAAAAAAAAACAGCCATTGAGTTCAAAAAAATTCGTAAATAACCTGAGTCGGATTATAATTATCACGACTTGATCGCTTTGAACTCTGCTTTTAACAATATCCTTGGTTAGAAAGGTGGTCTATTCTTTGCCGGGAACCACACGAAACTGTTTAATCCACCAACACAAATACGGAAATAGTGCAAATGACCTTTCTATAAGTGGTATCTAATATTTCCTGTTCAGACATACAACCACAGAGATTTTATTCCATTCCATTCTTCGTACCACTAATTACATACGGCGAGCCATCCACACGCGCTCTTAGAAATCCATCCTTTACAAAGCCGGACATGTTATGTCAATGTTTATTATCTTTTACTCATTAGTTTGCTGTACCATGTATCTACATTAAGGTTAACGGATAACAAATTGCATTAACCTCAACTCTCTTATACCTCATCAGCTCATGTTTTGCTGACATAATATCTGATGGTACGGACTCTTAGTCTTAATATACTACAAAGATGACAACCACACTCAGTCTAGATTATTTCGAGCTAACGGCCGATTAGATGTGGATTTTTCATATAACATTGTTTGCTGTGCTAGCTGCTACTTATTTATTCGAACGTGCAGTGTGTGCTATCTGTGATGTAGCAAAGAGATAGTTATTGCAAGTAACGCATTTTTGAAATAATATATCATCGAGGATATCATAGCGCATAAGTAGCACTGGTAAATAAGCGTGAGTAATAGTGTTTTTTTAGGAGGGAGAAAAGAACCGGTTTTCTGCGTCAACAGTGCACTTGCGCGAAATCTCAATTTGTATTGTTTCACTTCCGCGGTATTTATTAATGCTAGCTAGGTACGGGGTAATTATTAGTTTTTTTTGTTTTTTTTTTTAACGTTGCCCCACACTAGGATTTCTCCTGTGTCGTGGGTGCGTTTACAAACACAAATTCCACACACAATACACCCTACCCGGAACAACTACCTGCAGATCGTACAAATATTGTGTGTGTGTAATGTGTAACTGTTTATTTTCCCTAATAAATAAATAAATAAATAAAATATTTGTTCCGTGCGGGAATCGAACCCACAACCCGGTGCGACAGCAAGCAAGCCGACTGTATCAGCCACTGCACCAACCGTGGATATCATGGTAGACAGACACATGTTTCTGGAGTTTGTTGAGCCGCATCTTCTTCCCAATTCAACACTAAGGAGTGGTGAAAGGTTCGCGTATTAGGGGCTGTCTAAAAGCTCCTCTATACGTTGGGCAACAGGATTGGCCAATGCGATGTGCCAAAGCATTAGCATATGTGAAGAGGGGACGTTGATCACATTGGCAGGTATTGGATTCGCCTTGTTGTCCGTTTTCGTGACATATTGGCACAAAGTTGTTAACTGCTTCCACAATTGCGGTGCTAGCCTTTAGTACCGTAAGTGATAGGCTCTGGCTCATTTCCGACAAAATGGCTGCTATTAATATGAGCTACGAGTTTGTTTTTAGAGTTAGGTGAAGGCATTTTGTCATTGGTATGATACCACTAGTCGTTATCGAGTCCGACGACGAGTCGTTGGATGGGGGCGGCATGTGACCGCTCGTTGTGGAAATCTAAGGGGGAGGCCTTTGTTCAGCAGTGGACGTCCTGTGGATGACATGATGATGATGATGATACCACTTATGTCAGGTAGTTATTTACCCGATCTATTTCAACGTATTGCCAGCATCCACCACCTTCAGTATTTCCATCTTGTTTTAGTGACTTTATTACGATGTGCACTTAGTTAGTATCTATAAGCACTAAATAAACAATTCGTAGCATAGCTGCGTACCTGTTTCAATGTCCATTACAGAAACGTCCTTATCAGCGCCTGAACTGCGCCACGACTTTCTCTTAATGTGCGCTTTGAAGTTTGCACATTGGCCTGTATTGACAAAAATTAACGACTTACCAATGTGTGGGCAACTGGGCAGAGCAGTGATTTCTTGGCAACACACGCGCCAGCTGAATGAATCTGAATTTCCGAGGAGACGGCTCCGGACGATTTCCCATTGTACGTGGTACAAGACCTGTGTGCGGCAGCTTGCCGCCGGTAACGGTTGACCCAGTAGACGTCACATGGCTATTAAAAGACATCACATCATTGAAGCCCAAAGCCACACAAGAAGCTAGAGTCTTTAGACCGTGCAAAATACCACCACCCCATCTCCTCCCGTGGGTGTCGTAAGAGTCGACTAAATGATTAGCTGGAGGATGGGCAGCGTCCTTCGAGCAAATTAACAACACAACTGCGATCGCCTACCCGACTGCCAAGCGTGGCGATCATGGCAAAACCCCCCAATGAGCATGCAATACACCCATATCGGTCGTTGTGGTGATCTGTGGGGGAGACCTGTGTCCAGCAGTGGACTTCATTCGGCCGAAATGATGATCACTGAGTCAGAAATTCCTAGGTTCAGTTTTTACCGGTCAGCAAAACTGGTACAATTTTTTTTTTAACCTTGTCCCACACTAAGATTTCTCCTGTGTCGTGGGTGCGTTTACAGACATGAATTACACATACAATACACCCAGACCCGGAACAACTACCTGCAAATCATACAAATATTTGTTCCGTGCGGGAATCGAACCCACGATCCGGAGCGCAGCAGCCGACTGTATCAGTCACTGCACCAACCGCGCCGTCAAAATGACCACTAAGTACGATCTAATAAGTTGACAAGCGATACAAATACGTCACGGCGTACGGAAAAGGCAACACAGCTGAAGGGGAGCTAAGCGAAATAGCCACCCATCTGCCTAAGTCACCCGCTGCTAATGCGGTAGCGGATTATGAGTCACATCGGCAGATGGCATCTACTCAGAAGGCAAGTAAAGTAGACAAGGACGTCTTAGGACAGGAGAAGTTGTACTCGGCACAACCTCAACAAATGCGTTATCTCTGCTAACTGCAGTCCCCACCATGCTCGTGTGCCTCAGTTGGACCCACAAACATCGGGAGATGAGCTCCTCGAATACATGACCAAAAGAAGCCAGTCGATGTCTGTGCCGAAGGACGTGTGATATAGAAGCCGTGGCGGATAGAGTAGAGCATGCTTTCCAAGTTCAATCGATCGTCCTCCAGATTCCCGCGACGCAAAAGTCCGTCTTTCTCTGGGCATTTTTGGCTAGCACGAATATTGTTCCGATGGTATATGCAGCCACGACCAAAACAAAATGGCCTGGTTAGTCTTATTATGTTGGTGGTATAATTGTAACTGCATATATACCTACTACTCGCAGTCTTAAACTCTTTAAAATATTTTCTAATATCATTTGTAGATAGGTACGTTATAAGATTATGGCTTCCAAGAAATCTAATATGGAGAAATGTAATAGTGGATATTCATTAAGTTATAAATATTAAATGCTTCATCATTTCAGCCGAATGAAGTCCACTGCTGGACACAGGCCTCCCCCAAAGATCACCACAACCACCGATATGGATGTATTGTGGGTTCATTGGGGGGTTTTGCCATAATCGCCACGCTTGGCAGGCGGGTTGGCGATCGCAGTTGAGTTGTTAATGTACTCGAAGGACGCTGCTGCCCATCCTCCGGCTAATCCCTTAGTCGACTTTTACGACACCCATGGGAGGAGATGGGGTGGTGGCATTCTGAGCCGGCACCACACGGCAATTAAATGCTTACTGTCCTGTATTTTAATTTATTTTAAGTAAGTAATATTCAAGTTTAATCCGAAAACATGCTATCAAAATATAAAATTGTTTACTGACTCCACCCGAAATCATTATTTTTAAAATACTTCTTCAACTAAGTGGACATAATATATTTCAGTATAAATTAATTTCATCGACGAGTCAAATTTTAAATAAATTGTAAAATGTTTTTCAAAATTGTACTTTTTTTTCTTTGTAAAGTATCGCAATTGTGGTATTCGAAAATGTGATATATTGATTGTTCCAAAATTAGAACTTATAATAAATATACTTTTTAACAAAAAAAACACCGACTTCAAAAATCCTACACGATATAGAAATATTAAAACCACTAAAAAGGAAAAAAAACTTTATGAAGTCGGGCGGGGTAGGTAGGGTAGGGCCAGGTATGCCCCAACCATGGTTCATGCAGACCAACGAGAAGTTATATTTTATACCTGGCCCCGCCCGACTTCATAGTTTTTTTTTCCTTTTTTAGTGGTTTAATATTTTTTAATCGTGTAGGGTTTTTGAAGTCGTTATTTTTTTTGTTGAAAAGTTTTATTCGTTTCTTTTTAGTTTATATACGTTTAAGAACTGTTTCCAAATTGATATCAGTATTTAACACTAAAGATAAGAATGACTCAAATCGGTTCTCTGATCTGAGAGGAATCGAAACTATTAAGACATCATCTAGATAAGCGCAGTCAAATTAACCTGTTTATTGAAGCTGGTTTAAAAACTACTTAATCAAATGTAATGAAATTTATATGGGAACAATTCGAAAGCATTCTGCATCAGTTGAAATATGAATTGCTTAAATCGGTCAACTAATCTCGGAGTAATCGGTGAACATACATAAAAAGAGATATATAAAAAAATACGCCTTGAATTGAGAACCTCTTCCTTTTCGAAGTCGGTAAAAATGACATAGGTTCCGCATGTCATTTCGTAAATAAATCATGATGGACATAGAGAGAGTAAGAAAAGTACAATTACTCACCCTCCTACATTTAATATTAGATACAATACAACTACGTATAGCCGGTCAGCACACAGTGCCACACTGATCCGAGTTAGCCCCGCCCGGCGCGTGTCGCCCTCGTGGCGCTCGCATCTCATTACCTTCACGTTTGTGCCTCACACGCGATGGGTAATTAAACGAACATTTTCGTACTCATTACCTTCAATTTGGCTGTCTTTTGAATCCCGCAAATAAACGCGAATGTTTGTTTGGAATTGGATAATTTATCTTCAATCTATACAAATAAATAAAATTGAAGTGTCTGTTTGTAATGTCAAAATAACAGCTTTTTACTAAATGCATATGAAAGTATGTACGTTACATATAACAAAAAAACTATTTTAAATTTTTTTGTCTGTCTGTGTGTCTGTCTGTTTGTTCCGGTTAATCTCCGAAACGGCTGAACCGATTTTGAAGGGACCTTCACTGGCAGATAGCTGATGGTATAAGGAATAACTTAGGCTACTTTTATTTTAGAAAAATAATTAGGGTACCGCGTAAAAAAATAAAACCCTTGAAATTCAATATATTTATTCTATGTCAAGTGTCGGTGTCGAAGTACTCTAAATTTCTTTTAAATTGGTTTGGTGAAACCGCGGGTCCCAGCTAGTCTTTCATATAAAGCGCTGCCCCACTTTAGGACTTCTCCTGTGTTGTGGGTACAGTTTACAGACATAAATCCAGTGGCGCCGATTTACTAGCAGGCTGAATGGCTTGAGCCAAGGCCAATTTTTCTACATCATTGTGTATACATTATTACCCTGTGAGAAATAAATAAACCCAAAAAACCTTTTTGTACAATCAACTAAATTCATCATCAGCATATCAGCCGAATAACATCCACTACTGGACAGAAGCCTCCCTCAATTATAGTCACAGCGACCGATCTGGGTTGTCGTGTGCTCATTGGGAGGTATTGCCACAATCGCCACGCTTGGCAGGCGGGTTGGCGATCCCAGTTGAGTTGTTAATGTACTCAGAGTGTGCTGCTGCCCATCCTCCGATCCCTCCAATCCCATAAACAACTGGCAACTAAAGTCTTGACGATTCATAAGTGCTATTAATGGTTTAAATGAATAAAAATCTTTTTTATCTTTTTTATCTTTATCTTATCTTATCATAGTCACCTTTTCCCATAGCCACGACACCCACGGGATGAGTTGGGGTAATGAATAATAAATGAGCCACTAAATCGCTGACTTGAAAATATTCTAGGTACGTACCGACTATTGTAGAGGTAAGAGAAGCAAGTTAACAGCAAAAAGCAATGCAAGCAAAATTAACAACCTATACTTGGCAAATGTGTAAATCTGCCACTGCACAAATCTCACATATACATTTAGGTAGGTACGCAGTTAAAACCACATAGATTTCGATAACTTCTAGAATAGAGACAGAATCAAAAAGAATCAGAAAACAATAAAATATATAAAAACGACAGAACAAGCAGTTATGTTGTTTATATTACATCGGTCTAGTAACCAGATATATTTGTGTTGCATACGAGCGTACAGAACCCTAAAAATACCGCGCCGTTTTGTAGTGTAATATTATGTTCGTGGGTTGTTAAAATGTGTACCAGAAAATGCAGTGTGGGACGACCTCCAACGAGGTGGACAGACGACCTGGTGAAGGTCACTGGGAGTCGTTGGATGAGAGCGGCATGTGACCGCTCGTTGTGGAAATCTGAGGGAGAGGCCTTTGTTCAGCAGTGGACATCCTGTGGCTGAAATGATTATGATGGCGCGTCTATTTTTAAAATGTCATAGAAAAATACGTTATCACTATTTTATTAAGAAACGTACGAAAATAAAGAACACGCGGTGAGGTGTAAAAATAACTGCAACTTTGTCAATGTCCCGCTGTCCCTTTGAAATAAAGTTCTGTTTTGTAGGACCCTATATATTATAATATATTCCTTTAGTCGCCATGCTTCGTTCATTGTAGCCGGTCCATCAGAAACATTGTCAATCATTCTTCCAGATGGCGTTATGGTTGACATTACATTTATAAATAGCACACAAATTATGACGTCAGCAGTTACAAAGCAACGAACACGAACTCCCTATTATGTACGTTGCCATAGCGGACAGAATTTTCTTAGGTTGAACCACCCAACGGTGCGATGAAAAAATTACCAAGACGAACGATAGAAAACTCATTAGAGTCCTTGTTCTCCCTGTTGCTACGTAAAAGGACAGGGAAATGATTGATAACTCAATAGAATGGATAATTCCTCTTGTCCAATAATAGAAAAATATTGTCATCAACAGAGATCGAAATAGGCAGAGCATATTTACCTAAACGTTAAGAATGAACCAAAAAAAAATTGAATGGATAATAACGTTAAGTAGCATAACTTGACACTGGCAAAATGCAATGACAATTGCCATAAAAAAACCTTAACGTTTTAGTGTCCCGTACTAAAACAGTGTCAATTTATGTTTTTAAAGAGCTAATATATTACTCATTCGGCTGGTTTTATTTCTGGCATAATATAAATCATCATATCAGCCAAAGAACGTCCATTGCTGGACAAACGCCTCTCCCACAAATTGTATTGTTAAATTAAATGTAATCAAGCGGCTTAAAACAATTATCCTTGAGCGTAGGCATTGTTAGTACAGAACACGATAATGGTGGTAAAGAGTCTTCATGGAGGTGTGTCTTTCTTCAAATTACTCTCTAAAACTACCACCAACTTCCTTCAACCTTCATTGTGCTGAGGTTGCGGGATTCGCTCACACATTCACCCCACCTTCAGCCCGCCACTCTTTCTGGCGGCCCCTTCCCCCCGTAGTGCCTGCCCAGCCGCACTGTATAGTCTATGAGAGCATGTATGGAAAGGGGCGCGCGCGAAACACGATATGCCTATATCTCAGGCATGTCTCTTATCGGGCGACGGACTATAATAAGACTATGGAAGCTGAAGACAGACAAGCGCCCTCCGGTGCCATCTGCATGATAAGACTTTTGAGAGTCCAATAATACAAAGTACTGAAATTCTTGTACATCTCATCAGCTCTTACACTTACTGACAACACTTTAGAAAGTACTTAATTTGGCCTTAGGCTGTTTAATTAACTAATTTTTTTTACATTATTTTTGTAGAAAAATTGTTGATTCAGGAAAACAATTTTAATCTAAACATCCATCAGAAAACCTTTCAAAATTATCTCTAAGTACACAAACATATATGCCGTGTGGTGCCGGCTCAGAATACCACCACCCCAACTCCTCCCGTGGGTGTTGTAAAAGTCAACTAAGGGATTAGCCAGAGGATGGGCAGCAGCGTCCTTTGAGTACATTAACAGCTCAACTGCGATCGCCAACCCGTCTGCCAAGCGTGGCGATTATGGCAAAACCCCCCAATGAGCCCACAACACACTCATATCGGTCGTTGTGGTGATCTACGGGGGAGGCCTGTGTCCAGCAGTGGAATTCATTCGGCCGAAATGATGATGACACAAAGCATGACTTTTTAAAGAAAAAGTTAGTTATCTCACCAGGCAGACCAAAAAGATTCATAAAAGGCCGACGCGGCTTAAACCATTTGACACTTTTTTTTTTGTTAAATGGTCTAAGCGACGCGGCAACGTATCAGCAAAAGTAAACTATTCCTAATCAATTAAGCAGTGCTCTGCATACCAGAAAACCGTCGATATTTTGGGAGACACCTGCAAGTAGAATGAAAAAAACAATTTAAAAAAAATAGTTTTATAATAATTTAATAATATTCGTAAGCAACAAAAATAACGAAAAAGCCACAGTCAGAAAGTTCTCGATTTTGCGACAAAAGGACAAATCATATGCTAGATAAAATCAGGAGGCTACATATTGCCTATGTAGCTAGAGCTACTATTAGTACCAGTATCTACGTATGTATGTATGGAATCACTGTATCCCTAGTACGAGTTTCTTTTAACCATCGAAACGTAATAGAAAACTACACGTTTACGCGTTACACGTTACGCAAACGCGTAGTTTACTATTACGTTTCGACGTCGACTGTGAAAAGAAACTGGTACTAGGGATACTGTAAGTCTGCAATACACAGTAGCAGAACGGAGGGTAGCTCTACTAACGTTTACTTGAGAATCATTGTCAAAATCGATACAAAGGCTTATTCGTTCAAAGCTAAAAACAACTTAAGAATTAAATAACATTGATATACAAATATAAGGTAACTTTTTAAAACAGGCATTGTATTTTTTACCGTGGCGCCATCTCCAGAAAATGACGTCGATATTTTCAATGAATCACGTTTGAAATGATTCAATGAAATGAATGAAGTTTTGAAGGCCATCGTTTGCCGCGCCAAAGTCAATGCTACCAATATAATAAAAGTATCAATTCGCATTCGGATACGTGTCAAACTAACTACAATTTGACAATAAACAATCATAGACTAATATCCAACCAATACGGAATAGGACAACATAGTTTCCAGCAGATTTTTCGACAAATCTTTCACATTTCAGGCTACACGGCTGTGGAATGATTTGCCCGTGTCGATAAGAACAGTCCAATCATCGCCCTTCTATAAAAGTTAGTAAAGGAAAATTATCTGTCCTGTTCATAGCATTATCTATTTTAAGTTGTTTTATGACTAGGATAGTCGTAAAACTTACTGCGTTTTTTTTCTTAATCACTATTCTGCATTTAGAATGACATAATTATATATATATATATATTAATTAATTAATTAATTTATTTATTTATTTATTTATTTATTTATTTATTTCACTCATTTCGGCCAAATGAAGTCCACTGCTGGACACAGGCCTCCCCCAAAGATGTCCACAACGACCGATATGGATGTGTTGTGGGCTCATTGGGGGGTTTTGCCATAATCGCCACGCTTGGCAGACGGGTTGGCGATCGCAGTTGAGTCGTTAATGTACTCGAAGGACG
Source organism: Diloba caeruleocephala (assembly GCA_947459985.1). NCBI lineage: Eukaryota > Metazoa > Arthropoda > Insecta > Lepidoptera > Noctuidae > Diloba > Diloba caeruleocephala. Next base: position 21,496,530 of record OX381625.1, read on the forward strand.
CTGCTGCCCATCCTCCGGCTAATCCCTTAGTCGACTTTTACGACACCCATGGGAGGAGATGGGGTGGTGGCAATTATTTATACTCTTTATTGTACACCACATAATATATACATAGAGATAAATATTTAAAAAGATACATGTACAATGGGCGGTCTTATCGCACAGGGCGATCTCTTCCAGACAACCTTTGGATGGACAGGAAGAAAGGAGAGAGATATTGGGCTGTCAAGTGTACAATATATCATACACAATATTACTTAGACACAAAAATATAAAATACATAACAATATATACAATAAATATTATATATATAAAACGATGATAAAATATACTAATAAACATCAAATATAACTAGGATAGGAGAAGAAAAATTAGAGAGAAAGGTAATGCTCCTTCACCATTTTCTTAAAAATAGGTAGTGTTTGAGCACGTCTTACTTCAATAGGTAATGCATTCCACAAGCGAGCCGCTTGAATAGTAAATGAATTATCGAAGAAGGAAGTGGAATGCATACGTATACTTAATTTTAGATTTTCTGATGATCTCAAGAAACTAGAATATGTCTCACAAATAAACTGAAAGCGTTCTTTAAGATAAAAAGGGGTAGAAGGTTTAAAGAGCACATTATAAAGCAAAGAAAGAATATGAGCGTTCCGGCGAAAGCGGATGGGAAGCCATTTGAGCTTAGTTCGAAATTCAGAAACGTGATCATATTTGCGTAGGCCAAATATAAATCTGATACAAAGATTTTGAAGTCGCTCAAGCTTGTCAAATTGGTCTTGCATGAGATCGAGATAGCTGGCATCAGCATAGTCAAGGATCGAGAGTAGAAGAGATTGTGCTAACGCAATTTTGGTATTAATAGGGAGAAAATTACGAAGACGTCTCAAGGAGCCTGCTGCAGCAAATAATTTACGACTGACTTCCTGAAGTTGTTTAGTCCAGGAAAGAGTACTGTCGATATAAATCCCCAAGTTCTTAACGTTGTTGGATATAGGAATAACAGAGTTACCAAGAGAAACTTGGGGAAGTGTCGACCAGACAATTTTAGAGACAGTTCGAGAGCCACCAACAACAGTCACTTGAGTTTTTGTTGGATTGATCTTTAGTCCAAACTTCGTGGTCCATTCATCTATACGAGCCAAGTCAATATTGATAGTTTCAATAGCGTTAGACAGCTCTCCGAGAGTAGCCTGAGTGTAAATTTGGAGATCATCTGCATAAAGGTGGAAGGAAGAAGACAGTCGAAGAGTGATAGAATTAATAAACATAGCCAAGTAATTATTAAGTGTTATGTACGCCGTTATTGTCATTTACATCAGACAAAATACTGTTTTAAATTGAGTGGCGATAACTGTAATGTAAGTGATGTGGCTGTACTTGAATAAATAAATAAATAAATAAATAAAAATTGCGAAAAGTAGTGGGGATAAAACGCCACCCTGCGGCACACCAGTAGAGGTGTAGCACCAAGAAGAGAAAGATTCTTGGATGCAAATACGCTGCCGGCGGCCAAACAGGTAACTATGAAACCAGTCAAGTACCGATGGAGATATGTTAAAAGAGCAGAGTATTCCAAGCAAAATATCGTGATCGACGGTATTAAAAGCGTTGCTAAAGTCAAGCAGTGCAAGTACAGTATATATATTCATATGTGTATGGCAACTTATAATATGTATGGAATATATTATAGTTTTAGATTATTATTATCTATCCGTACACCACGGACTACCCCATATTAAGTTTTGTGATTGTGACTTACTTGTCCATCCTAAAGTTGCCTAGAAAAGATTTTATCGCTATTAGCAATAAGATTGTACATTACATGTATTTTTAAGTTTTCTTTATAAGTTTTAAATGTTGTACAATAAAGTATATTCTATTCTATTCCAGCCATGAAATCTATACATACTTATGACACGTAACGCCACCATACGTTCGTATATTTACCATGTCGTGGTCGTTTGATTGAATTTGGCGTAGTACAATACAACATACAAAGTGATTGGCCACATGAGTGATAAGATATTTTCAGTGGTTCTGTAATATTGACCGATTTCTTTTAAATTTCTTAATAATTTAATGTGCACATTTAACTCAAAGCATTCATGTTACTGATAGAAACTACCATACCATAGAATGTTGTAATTTACCTTCCCATATAATTTCAATTTAATAATATTGTAAACATACCGCTGTCGAAAAGGATTCTAAGCCGCGACCAATTTAAAGTGTCACTGATGACTGTTTCATAGTAAATGTCGCTTCTTATAAAAGGTAAATTTTTATTTTCATACAAAAGTAAAATAGTGTATGGTTAAAGAAATTTATTTTGTCAAAATAATAACAAATTCACTAACAAAGAAAACATGTATAATTTTACAATGTTTGCCATCAAGCGTGGCTATATTTATATTTAATTAACTTAAATTACCTAAACTGAAAAATAAAAAGAATACTAACTTATTAGCTACATAACAAAATAAAGAAGGTAGTTGTGTTTAGTGGATCGCTTTTTTATAGGTAACAGTATGTTAATTTATTAGTTTAGTAGTGTGTAAATAAACTGTTAAACCACATGTATTTTATTAAAAGCATGTGGTAATAGTTAGCATTTTTACTCTAATTTGCGATATTTTCTAAAATGACTAATTTCTTATATTCATGCAGTAGTAATATAGATACCAAGCAGTACATTCGTTTTATAGGATTTTGATATGTATTTATGTATATGGACGTAAGTGACACATCTCTTAGAATATGGGCTATAAATTATATTTTAAAAGTATTAAAGAATTTGATTTCACAGATGAATATCTGCTAGTTTAATATCAGTTTATTAGTTGAATATGTAAATATATCATTACAATACATAATTCAAAGCAGCAGAGATTGCATTACCTGTTTACATATTAAACTTTTGTAAACAAACACACGAAAACGAGTGTTAAATAATTATAATGGAACAGTGTTTTAATAATTTTATTTTGGGCTGTTTGCAGCGCCTGTAAATTTGATTTTGCAGCCGTTCCCTAAACCTCAATCAAATAGTCTAAGTGAGACTTTACCAAGGAATAATAGATTGTATAACGTACATATTCTGGAAGACATCGCACCATACCACGTGCACCTCTAAGTGACGTGAGCTTGTTTTGAAGACTCTTTAAGCGTCTTCCACGACAGTTGATTATCAAGCATTAGACCAAGATATTTTCCTTTGTTAACTTTATTTATTGTTTGACAATTTATAGTATCATCATCATCATATCAGCCACAGAACGTCCACTGCTGAACAAAGGCCTCCCCCTTAGATTTCCACTACGAGCGGTCACATGCCACTCTCATCCAACGCTGGCTCCCAACGACCTGCACCAGGTCGTCTGTCCACCTCGTTGGAGGTCATCCCACGGTGCGTTTTCCGGTGCGCGGTCTCCATTCGAGAACCTTTGTGCCCCAACGGCCATCAGTTCTACGAGCAATGTGCCCTGCCCATTACCACTTCAGTTTACTAAGCATTTCAGCAACAACTTTACACCAACTTGACAACTGTTGGCAACAAAATTTTGACAACTTTAGTCCTTCTACGGATCTCCTCATTTCTGATTCGATCTCGTAGAGAAATACCAAGCATAACTCTCTCCATAGCTCGCTGAGTGACCTTGGGCTTTCTTATGAGGCCCATTGTGAGTGACTACGTCTCTGTTCAATATGGCATCACTGGTACCACACACTGGTTAAGGACTTGCGTCTTGAGGCATTGCGGTATTGATGACGAAAAGACGTTGCGAAGTTTCCCAAACGCTGCCCAGCCGAGTCGGATTCGACGATTAACCTCTTTCTCGAAGTTAGACCTACCTAACTGGACAGTTTGGCCCAGGTAGACATACTCGTCAATAACTTCGAGAACTTCGTTCAACGGATATTGGGATGGGTACGACATGGGCATTTGACATGACCTTTGTCTTGCTCATGTTTATTTTAAGGCCCACCTGTGGGGAAACTCTGTAGAGATCATCGAGCATTGTGCTGAGCTCTTGTAGCGATTCTGCCATGACTACGATATCGTCGGCAAATCGAAGGTGAGTGATATACTCGCCTTTGATATTAATGGATTCGCCTTTCCACTCCAGTAGCTTGAAGGCATCCTCCATTGCAGCGGTGAACAGTTTCGCGGGAATTACGTCCCCCTGTCTCACACCTCTCTGCAATGGAATTGCCCCCGTGCTCTGTTCATGTACTCGGACCGACATGGTGGCGTTTCTATATAAGCACTTCAAAACTTCAATGTACCGATAGTCAATCTGGCACCGCTGCAGAGATTGCAGCACTGCCCAGATTTCGATCGAATCGAAGACTTTTTCATAGTCCACAAAAGCCAAGTATAGTGGCAGATTATACTCCTTGGTCTTCTGTATAACCTGCCGCAGCGTATGGATGTGGTCTATGCTACTGAAACCTTTTCGGAAACCGGCTTGTTCGGGAGGCTGGAAGTCATCAAACCTGCGCTCGAGATGATTCGTGATGACCCTCGAAAACAGCTTATAAACATGGCTCAGAAGTGAGATGGGTCTATAATTCTTCAATAGGGTGTTATCACCCTTTTTGAAGAAGTGCACCACCTCACCTCTGTTCCACGCTTCTGGTGTTGTACCCTCGAGTAAGACGGAATTGAATAGCTTCTGAAGGACTTTTAGTACCGGTGTGCCACCCGCTTTTATAAGCTCTGTCGTAATTCCGTCCCCACCCGGCGCCTTGTTATTTTTAAGCTGTTTCAAGGCCATCCTAATCTCGTACAGGCTGATGTCCGGGATATCCTCGATAAAGTGTCGGGTTAGTTTGGCTCGCGGGTCTTTGTCAGAGCCAAAGGTAGGTAAAGTAACCGAGGTGTATAACGCTACACTACCGTCCTCGGTCTTTAGCTTCATAATACGACTTTGCCCAATAGACTTGTCTCTTGCGAACACTTTGGAGCCTTGATTCAGCTCAATCGCCTCTTTAACATCGTCGGTGTTAAAGGTGCGGATATCGTGACGCAAGGACTTCCATATCAGTCTATTGAGCAGTCGGTATGCTTCAGCATCACCGGAGGACTGCAGCGTCATGGCGCGTCTTTCTGCCATGAGGTATGCTGTACGCACCTTTATAATGCCACCACCTCTGTGCGTGCTGCCGTAGCGTAGTGTATCTCTTTTACTTGTATTCGTAGATGCTTTAATTAGGATCACTTTCCGGGCACTCAAGTTTCTACTGTTTCGTATATTTAACAGCATTCAAACTTATTTGATCGTAATTAGTAATTTTATCAGAAATCGTTAAGCACGTCTACTCGCCACGCTTGTGATTCAAGGTGTCTTTTGTTTTAAAAATGCGTAGCCCTGTTTAGACACAATTCAGGGTGTAAAGTTTTTTTTGGTATTTATATTTAAGTTATATTAAAGGTTAGGTATAATATAAGCATCTAATTTAAATATTTTTATTTACTACGCACTAGTTCTTTTTTAATAACTTTTGCTAGTGTTGAGGTCAGAAAGTAGGCTGAGTAATTTCGTTTCTTTGTCGGGTACGATTTTTTTACCGTAATCTAATATGACGTATAGTATCCTTGGAAACACAAATAACAACGACGCAACCTTTTCATGATTTGTTTGGATTTCAAAAGTCCTATTTAAATTATCTAAGTAGCTGCCCCTGTGCAGGCCTCGAACCTTGGCTTAGGGCGTTACTGGGGTATACGAGCTATGTAGGACGCGTTTTTCATGAATTACTCAATTGAAATCGTCTTTAAGACAATTTATATCGGTAATACACCCCTGACCCCCTTTGTATTAATTTGCTGACATTCAGGCTAATAATTCATGCAGAACTGAAATAAACTGACAGAGTTTTTCCCAATACTACATAATTATATTATTACTAGACGACATGGTTGGTGTAGTGGCTGATACAGTCCGCTACTGCGCTCCGGGTCGCGGATTCGTTTCCCGCACGAAACAAATATTTGTATGATGCAGGTACTTGTTTTGGGTCTGGGTGTATTGTGTGTAGAATTTGTATCTGTAAACGCACCCAGGACACAAGAGAAATCCTAGTGGGGGCAACGTTTTTTTATAAAAATAAAAGAAAGAAATAATTATTATTTCTCGACGTTGCTTATATTATCATGTTTGTTTTACTACGAACATCATTATAATAAATTATATTCTTATCGATATCGAATCAAAGCCAAAAACAAAGACACAACATTATTCAAAATGACAAAATTGTCTCGTGTAATATTTTAAAGATCAAAATTCTTATCTTGTGTTAAAACTAATGAAGTCTAAAATTGTAAAAAATATTATAATCTAGTCTCGTATCATCCTATAAAATGATTTAATAAATGGATAAGTGGTTTTTGCATCTATAAATTGGCAGTAAGTTCCGATAAATTCCGATAAAGGTCACTAATACTTCCTTTTTACTATCGCTTTGCAATTTAAAACTTTCTCCTAATGAGATAACGAATAAAATAACAAATATAACTCTTTTTAAACAGGCTAACTGCACAGGTCTGTTTTTTTTTCACGGAGCACCTTACACTGTGAAAACGATTCTGACTCTGATAAAAATCGATTCCGTAAATAGTTTTTTATGTACGCGGTAGATTATTTGATCTTGTACCTTGGCAGAGGGGAATGATCATACGGGCCGAGTCGTTCGATTTAATGGTCCAAGGCATTGGGTGGCATAACACTAATATGTTTCTGGCTACATATTTTTTTCACATATACATGTCATTTCATCTGTCTTATTTGAAAATGTTAGTTTAAAATCATTTGCAATTATGGACGAAATATGCATGTGTGTAATAAGTAATAACTAAAGTTTTATATCGGTGTCTCGAAAACACATCAGAAATCTGCAAACATTCTGGCCGAATATTTTAAAACTATATAATGACATAGACAACTTCTTGACGTCCGACGCCGTTCTTTTGGTAGCCGTAATGATGGCAGCGCTGTTGCTAACGCCATTTTTGTTATACACTAGAAGCTTCATAAGGTGATTTTTTTTTACTCATAGCAGTAACCTACTAGTGCGAAAGAGAAAGTCGAATAAGATTGTTTTATGCAGCTTCAATTACCTCGAATATTTTCTTCAAAGCTTATTTACGACGTTTCTCATTGTCTATGCTGTAGATACGCATCCCGAGCGATACATACGGTGAAAAGCTTTTAGTGACAAATGTATAGTAAAAATGAAGGAAAACGCCGTACTTAAGTGGCAAAAAGTATACAATCCTACCGGACCGCAACCACGACCTCGCCATGGCCATCGCGCAGTCGCCATAAAAGATTTGATGATAGTTTTCGGCGGCGGAAACGAAGGGATCGTTCATGAACTTCATGTCTTCAATACCACTACAAATCAATGGTTTGTTCCTGTGACGAAGGGAGAAGTGCCCCCAGGATGCGCTGCGTACGGTTTCGTGGTCGATGGGACGCGTCTCCTCGTTTTTGGCGGCATGGTGGAGTACGGCAAGTATTCTAATGATTTGTACGAACTGCAAGCCTCACGGTGGGAATGGAAGCGTCTCAAGCCCCTTCCACCGAAGCAAGGTCTTCCACCATGTCCCCGACTGGGACACAGTTTTACCCTGCTAAATGGAAAGGTGTATCTCTTTGGTGGACTGGCCAATGAGAGCGATGACCCCAAGAATAACATCCCGAGGTACCTCAATGACTTGTATACGTTAGAGCTCTATCCAAATTCTTCAATGACTGTATGGGACATACCCCTGACGTATGGACAGTCACCACCACCACGCGAGTCGCATAGTGGTGTATCTTACACAGATAGAAACAGTGGGAAATCATCCCTGATCATATATGGAGGTATGAGTGGCTCGCGCCTCGGAGACCTGTGGGTGCTCGACGTGGACAGCATGTCATGGTCTCGCCCTGAAGTAGGCGGCCCACCACCCCTGCCTCGCTCCCTTCACACTGCCACAGTAATTGGCCATCACATGTATGTCTACGGTGGATGGGTACCACTTGTACCAGATGAATCAAAACTTGCCACTCATGAAAAGGAATGGAAATGCACTAATACCCTTGCCTCACTCAACCTAGAAACAATGACATGGGACAACATAGCTCTAGACAAGTTTGAAGAGTGTGTCCCCAGAGCTCGGGCAGGTCACAGCGCTGTCGCCATCCAAACTAGATTGTATATTTGGTCAGGTAGAGACGGCTACCGGAAAACTTGGAACAATCAGATCTGCTGCAAGGATCTATGGTACCTAGAAGTTGGGGTACCGCCTCAAGCGAACCGCGTGGCCCTTGTGCGTGCTGGTACAACCTCATTGGAACTATGCTGGCCAGCTATGAATACTGTTACTACGTTCCTCCTCCAAGTACAGAAATGTGGTAAGGTGACACCTGCACGCTTCCCAACTGTCTCAGAACCGCTACTCGCCCCACCGCCAGCGTCGCCCGTGGCTACTCAGCCTGACGCGAGCAAAGCATTCGGCATCACGTCACCCATCTCCACTGGCTTGCCGTCCGTCGCTGAGCCGGCACGTCCAGTCGTCACAGTGGCGTCCCCGGCACCCATGCCTATCTCAACCCCACAGAAGATAATGCCAACCACCATCAAGGTGCCTGCACAGGCAACCGTCAAAATCTCGCCTAATACACCCACATTAAAACAGACTGGTTACCCAGCAAAGACAATAGTGAAGTCACCCGCTGTGACAGCTACTCCGGGATCGTCGCAGCAGATCAAGTTATCTGCCATGACACAGCAGGGAGTCACCAGGATCGTAAGTGGTGTAGGCACTCCTGGCACGGTACGCGTTTCTACGTCGCAGTCCAATGCACAGATAGTTCTGAGCTCGGCGACGGCAGGCGGTGGCTCCACGCCGCGCTACGTGCAGGTGAAGACTGGCACAAGTGGTGGTTTGCCCGTCAAGCTCGGCGCGGGCAACATGCCTGTCAAGCTGGCTGGCAATGCAGTACCCTTGAAGATCGGCACAGCCAACCTCCAGGGCAAAATAACTACTAACAGTGTGCAGAAGGTTGGCCATGTAGGCCCTACTAACGTGCCGCTGAAACTAGGTTCAGGTAACGTCAAAATTGGCACGAGTAATGTCCTTGTGAAGACAGCAGGTGGTGTCCCCATCCAAGCAGGGGTCAACCTGCAGACAAAAATGGCAGCTGGTATGCCAGTTAAACTGGGTGCTGGTAATCTGCCTGTTATAGCAAGTAGCGGTGGCGCGATTCAGATTGCGAGCAGCGCGCTTGGCGGCCAGCAGGGAAAGACACCCGTGTACAAAATAGTTACTGCTAAGTCTAACGAGCAGACGGCGACGTCGACGACGAGTGTAGTAGCTGGTGGCGCCACGGTCCTGCGGCAGGCAGGTGGCAACGCCGGCATCCCAGTCATCATTAAGAAGACGCCCGGCGGCAATGTACAGTCGAGTAACGCACCACAGTACGTCACACTGGTGAAGACGTCCACTGGCATGACAGTGGCAACCATGCCCAAAGTAGCAATGATGCAGAACCGGCCCTCTGGGCCCTCTGCTACTCAGGGGCAGAGCATCGCACCTGGCGCTACCATTGTCAAGCTGGTTTCGACGAATACGGTTGGTGGCAACAAGATCATCACGCTCCCATCCAACATGCTACAGCTGGGTAAGTCTGGCGTCGGCGGCAAGCAGACCATCGTGATCACCAAGTCAGCGAGCCAGGCAGCGCAGTCCAACCAACAGCAGTGAGCATGAGTGGCACACCGCTGAACTGATGAGTATTCTCAGAGTGCCCTTTTCTAGCTGTGAGCGTTGTGAAAAGAGTGGTACAGCCACAGGGCACCTGGCACTGCCCACTGTGTGACTGATGATTATGAGTACCTATGTGGTGGTGTCTTTAGATTGTAATTATAAAAACACTTGAGTGCGTTTCTCGGATTACAGCATATTCTTAATCATATTGAATATAGTATATGAGTCTTTTATATTATGTTAAATGGGTCTGTGTAGAAAATGTCCTCATAGAGTTTTTACTAAAAATATATTATTTACTCTTATAAATTAAATATTATAATGTATGTGACTAATGCACCAATGTTTAAATTGTTCTGATTTGTGCCCATTTTGTAGATTGATAGTGTACCAAGATTTCTCAAACAGATGTAGACCCGAATAGGAATTTACACTTAAGTGCCTGTTGTGCAGTTTTTGTGCTTAGGTGTTGAACGTTAAAGTTATTATTGGAGACAAGTGTTGCTTACACAAAGAATAATTCATGTTAATTGTAAGACTTAAGTTTTAATACTTGTATTAGATATTTTTGTATGTTATTGGGTTTTGTTATATAATACAACTTTGAATAGTAAAGCTATTTTTCAAAATTCATCCTTAGTTTGTGTAAAACAATCATACAGTACATTGACTTATTAGAGCTACATGATATTTTAATTGGATACAAGACATACAATTTTGGTCTACTGGAAAAATTCTCCTGCTCTATTAAGTTTCCAAAGAATTCTCCCTCAGTTTACGAGTTGAAGATTTCGGCCACGAGTGTATGTAGCATGCTAGAAAGTATAGATTTATATTATATCATCATTCCCCTGATGTTAATGGCCGCAAACAATAAATTGCACAGTGTTCACAAAGTGAATAGTTATTTCGATGCGGCCATTAGGAACATGGTGACTTGTTTCTTAGTTTTAGTTAAATCACAATAATAGTATGCACTATTTAAGTTTTTATATGACCAGCTGTTGAGTTTATGGTATTTGTTCGTTTATATGAAGTTTGGATCAATGGTGTATCTATAACTACCATTCATTCGCAAGTGTTGAGGCTATCAACAGTATTTAAGACACCCCATTGATCTAAAGGAGAGAGCTAATGAACTATAATGTCTGGTCGACAGTGACAGAAGGTGAAATTGTGCCTGGATGTAGTGTGGGAAATTCTCATTCTCAACATTTTCACATGAGAACGAAGACCTCCATTTAAACTATGACAATTTCGTTGATAAAGCTATCAATACCTAACTGTTCCGAAAATAATATGTGGGATAAAAATGCAGAATGTTATTTTTTGGCGCAAATTCATTCTTGATCAATGGAATTGCGTCTACTCGAGTATGTCGTGACAAATTGTAACAAATTAAATTAATTTTTAAATTGAGTTAATTATTATGTATAAATTTAACTGTTGATCTCGTGTTAAGAATGATGTTCTGCGTTTTTATATATTTTTAGTGTAAGTATCCTAGGTGTACGTACGTAGATTAATCATAAAATAATAAGGTAAGCGAGGTATGGAATGTAAATATCATTAAGTAGATAAATTTAATGTTATAGTTTGTTCATATTATGTTCATTTGCTTGAATAAACGATTTGGATAAACGCAACTTTCATTTCCAGTACTCGGGTGCAGATAACGTCGTTGCGTAATGACAATACATACTAATTTGTAATACATTATTATCTTTTCGTTTAGTCATGAGAATCGTAGTAGGTCATAAGAATACGAAATTTGAAGTAGAAACCTCAATTCTAGGAATTAAACCTACAACCTTAGGCATAGTAATACAAGTGACACGTGCCACAATTTCACAAGTCATGCTTGATACGGACAATATAAATCATGTCGATTCTAAATAGTACGATTACTGTTATAAATATGAAATTTCGCAACAATAAATTACATCTTATAATTAAAGGTGTAATACGCTATAAAACAAAAATGTTATTCAGCGCTATCTAGGAAAATTTATAGAACTAAGACCGACACGTAATAGCTTAACTTGTTACAACAGAACTAGATGTCACTGCTAGTACTGTTAATGATTGGATATTGCTAAGAATTACAAGCTAAAATTAAGCTATATGCATTTCAGAAATGATTAATAAAAAATGCAGCTAAAATAATGTTTTATGACTGTCAGTAACGTTTAGTAAAACGACATTTATAAGTATTTCATTTAGATATAAAAATACTGTTAGACGAACCTTCAGTTTATTGATACGAGATGTCGCATCTTGTATCCATAGCCCGAAGTTTAAATTATTGTTTTCACAAGTTTTGGATTTGCATATGCATTCAGAAAACGAACCGCTTACTCCTTAAATTTATTCTCGACATATATATTAAAATGATATTCTAAAATCCACAGATTTCTAGCAGTAATATTAATTTACTTCACTCAATGAACTTCATCACTCTTTGTTCCTTTCACTTCGGTAATTTTACAGACGTCATTATTATGCAAAGGCACGAAGCAAACAGATTTAATAGAAAAATGCATTCAAGCACTTTGTATAAATGGTCTGATTTGTAGTCTTTGGTGAAGGTATATAGAAACATAGGTACATAGCAACCTAGTCCTCGTGTTTGATATTGTTCAATGAGCGTACATAAACGTAGGTACCTATATGAACGCTTATAAGATCGTGGATCCTACAACAAACAAACAAACGAATTACAGGATATCCAATCACATACAAAAACAGTAAACAACTCCATACCACAAGGCAGTGTATTAGGATGTATTCTTTTCTTAATTTATATCAATGATTTACCAAAAACAATACAATCCCCGTGTGTTTTATTTGCAGATGACGTGTCTTTATTATTTAAATGTAATGATAATATTACGGGTACCCTATGCATAGAGAATAGTTTTAAAGATATCAAATATTGGCTCCAACAGCATAATTTAGAAGTAAATTTAAATAAAACAAATATTTTACAGTTTCGGACATATCAAAGGAAACCATTGAATATAGATAAGCTACTTACAAGCCTAAATATAGAGCAGATTAATGATTTTACGCTCCTAGGAATAACATTGGACTGTAATTTAAATTGGAAAAAACATGTCGAAAGAATTAAATGCAAAATGTCGCGATTCATTTACGCACTCAGTAAACTAAAGTCCACAACTAATTATGAGACAGCATTAGCAACGTACTACGCATACGCTTACGCCTGGTTCAATTATGGGATCATACTGTGGGGCGACAGTACTGACTTCAATGATTTGTTTATTCTACAAAAGAAATGTGTCCGTATCCTTAGTAATATAAGACAACGCGAAAGCTGCTATCCTTATTTTATTAAAAATAAAATACTGACACTACCCTCTCTTTATATTTTACAATGCTCAATGTTCGTGAGAAATAATAGGGATTTTTTTAAGTCAAATGACCAAATATGTACAAATTATAACCGTAGGAATAAACATAAACTGTTGCCACCGACCATTAATCTAGAAATAATGAAAAGTAGCCCGGATTATAGAATCATTACTATTTATAACAAGCTCCCCGAACACTTAAAAAATGAAGAAAAGGATCAAATATTCAATAGAAAATTAAAAACACTGTTGATTAATAAATGTTACTATACAGTAGAACAATTTAAATTGGATAAATAAATTCATAACACAGTCCTAAACACAATTTTAAACATTTAATAAAAGAAAGGTAATTGAATTTCTGACATTCCATTTACAATTTTATTGATAACAAGCGACATTATTAATACAAAACAGCTGACATAGTAATACTAATACGTGTCCTATTTAATGTCATTTCAACACACTGACTGTAAATCCATTACATTAAGTCTATAATTAAATCCTCTTTCCTTAATGTGAAATCTTATATTGTATAATGACTCAATGGCTATTCAAATGTTATGTTGCAGTGCCCTTACAGGGTTTATGTACTCCAATTTTATTGGATAGTTATAATGACTGAAATGAATTGTGATGTGCATGATGGCAAATAAACAATAAATAAATATAACAGTTGAATATCCGACCACTATCTAATTCTAAAATAATGCTCACCCGACTAGAGACATTTTAAAGTTATGTAGGTGTGTGTACTGTGTACGTGAATACCTATTACACTTTAGATAGATACCTATAAATCTCTTGATGTGTATTTATCTGTAGTCAGTCATCAATACTTTAAGCAGATGTGGTACTTGGTTGACCTCTGACCACGCCGCGACGTTGGCAGCTGTGACGAGCATCTCTCTATCGAGCTGTGTGAGAGCCCAACGCAGCAACTGTGGGCTAGGACTTGGATGGCTTGAGCCAGACGGACGGAGGGCCACGTCAAAAACTATGTGGCGGTGGTCGGACAGCGTGACCACGCCCTCCGCCGCCCGCCAGCGACACCATGCTAGCAACAGAAGGAGCCGCCCATGTCAGGTTCACGACCGACTCGCCCTGCCACCGAACGCAGGTGCTAACGGACCCCCGATTCAGCAATCGGAGGTCAAGCGATGCCGCCCAGTCTTGTATTATCCTCCCTATCGGGCCGTCCCGATGGTTGCCCCAAGCTCTAGAGTGAGCGTTTGAAGTCCCCCAGGACGAGCACTAGACGGGGCGAGCATTTACAACTGCTTACGAATGCTGCGCGCCACCCCGTCCAAGTATCTCTCGAAGTCGGCGAGAGACACGTTGGGGGAGACGTTGGGCTGCTAGCCCACTGCTGCCAGAGGTCCCCATTCAGTGACAAAGCCCTGTCCCCTGTCTAACAGCAAGCAGGGTGGCCCACTTTCAACCCCAGCCCAATAGATGGCGACGGAGACCCCGGCGTCCCCGAACCAGCGGGGATGTCCTTGGAACTCCGCCACAACCGCCAAGGCAAACGACCACTCCGCAACAGTCTGCAGCAGTAGATTCTGCGCATTGCGGCATTGGTTCAGGTTGCCCTGAAGGACTCTTATTGCTGGGAATGTATCGTATCCATTGCCTCCGGTGGGCCTGCGACCAATGGTGCTGGCACTGGCGTCTATTGCCTATTGGCAGAGGCAGAGGGTGCTCGCTTCCCCCTCTTATCTTTCTGGGCAGAGCATGACTTGCATGTACCTACCTGCCTGTGCGAAGCTGGGGCGGGCAGCTAGTTTGAAATAAAAAGCTTTGACTTTAATTTATTAGTAACGGCCACCCATCCACAAAACAATCCTCCCCCACAATAAGTTGCCTACAATAACTATACGTAATATTTAAGAAAGCAGTGGTTGGACACTTGCCTCTCCTATAGGAAGGTCTGCGTCCAATCCCGGCCCGCACCCGACTTCGGGTTCATATGCGGATCAGAATTTGATTACCACTTGCGTTAACGGTGAAGGAAAATATTGTGAGGAATCATTACACCAGAGGGGCTCCAAAAAATAAAGTTCTCAATGGTGTATGTAGTCCACCAATCCGCACTAGACCCGCGTGGTGGCCTAACCTTTCTAACCGTCAGAAAAGGCCCAGCAGCGGCACAATAATGGGTTGATGTAAAAAAAACACGATTATGTATATTTTTTGTACTTTCCGTCTGGTTTCGTGATTAAAAATATAGCACTAACTTCATCTACTCCCGTGGATTGTAGAACAGCAGTCACCTGCCTGCCAAGTGTTATTATTATTATTTCAGCCTAATAAAGTCCACTGCTGGACACAAGCCTCCCTCAAAGATCACCACAACGATGATATCGGTGTGTTGTGTGCTCATTGAGGGGTTTTGCCATAATCGCCACGCTTGGCAGGCGGGTTGGCTATCGCAGCTGAGTCGTTAATGTATTAGAAGGACGCTGCTGCCCATCCTCCGTATAATCCCTTGTCTCATCAGCCATACATCGTCCACTGCTGAACACAGGCCTCCCCCATAGATTTCCACAACTGTGTCATCATATTGGGGGGAAATTGCCAGTACTCACCACGCTTGGCAGGCGGGTTGGCGAGCGCAGAAAATCTACTGTTCTTCAGAAGGGACTCTGCTGCCCATCCCTCTGGTTTAGTCTCTTAGTCGCCTTATACGACATCCACGGGAGGAAATGGAGTGGTGCTATATTCTTAATCCGGACACCACACGGACATATATAATCCCTTAGTCGGCTTTTACTACACCCACGGGATGAGATGGGTTGGAAGTGTAGTGCCTGGCAAATTATCTGTAAAATGACGACACAGTTGTGGAAATCTATGGGGGAGGCCTTTGTGGACGTCCTTGGCTGATATGACGATGAAGATTTTTTCAAATGTTTAAAAAAGGAACAACTACTGCGCGCGGGCGATTTGGCGCGAATGAAAATTAGATAAATACATATGATGCTGTCTGTACTCTGGACGTTTTCGTAAACTTTATCACAATTATTTTAAATTGTTTAATAATGAGTAGTTGATCGGAAGAACAATAAAATTTTACTGTCTCCTTATAAATTAGTGTAAAGTACTGTACAAGTCACAGCCGGAGTAAAAGTTAACCGGCCTCGTTTAGTTAAAAAGGAATCGGCTGGCGCCTAGTCCTTTTAAAATCTCTTCTACAGTAGATACAGTTCCCGTGGGGCGCGATTAGGGAGGCGCTAGTCCACCATCAGTGCAAACGGGACGCGCAAATCAGGGTGGGCCGGTATGTGAAATACCTGGGGCTCACCCTGGACCGTCGCTGGGGCTTCGAACAGCACTTCGAGCATCTTGTCCCCCGGGAAGGATAGTGGGTGCCTTGCACCGGCTGCTACCCAATCTCGGGGGTCCGACTGAAGAAGTTGGCCGCCTCTACGGGGGGGTCACCCGGTCCGTGGCCCTCTTGGGGCACCTGTTTGGTCATCTCGACACTCGGGCGTCCGGCGCTGTAGAACCAAGCTTCATGGACTGCAGCGTAGAGCGACTATATGCATCGCACAAGGATACAGAACGGTGTTCTTTGAGGCGGCAACTCTGTTGGCACGCTCCGGCTTCCATCTTTTGATATCCTGGTGGAGATGGATGCGTGGGTATATCACCAAACACGCTCCCTCCGCCAGAGCGGTGAAGGCGTGCCTTCAGGGGCCCTTGAAAGTTTGCGACGGCAGGCTAGGCAGCATGCATTCGAGGTTGTTGATCCCAGGTCATGGCGTAGTCCCGCCACTATGGAGACGATCAGGATACCGCAAAGCACACGCTTGGAGTGGTCTGCCGAGCAGAGCATCCTGGTCGATCGGATCGGGCAGATATCTTTCTCTGCCAGTGTAATGTCTATGCTGGCAAAGAAAGAAAATTGAAGTGCTGTGGTCTGCTTCTGTGAGAGTGTCATGCTCCAGAAGGAGGTCGCAGAGCGAGATCGAGGAAGATACGGAGCAGGCGTAACAACCGTCGCTGGCCGCACTTTAAAGGCATGGCGCCAATGGGTGGCTCTAGATGGAGATTATCGAGATTATCGAGTTCCTGGAGCCTTCCTTCGGCGCCGAAGATAACCAATCCGATGATTTTAGCCGGTAGGACTCCGGCATACCCCTCCGCCCTATCCCGGCGGAGGAAGTACATTATGTATTTCCACCTAAAAAACAGGTTGGCCCTAGTAAAAATTGACTAAAACACAAAAGAGTTTTACTCTGTGTACCTTTCCGATGGTGTGGTTCGGTCCGCTCTATTTGTCAAAACGTTAAGAAGTTTCCCGAACACTGCCCAGCCGAGTCGGATTCGACGATTGACCTCTTTCTCGAAGTTGAACCTACCTAACTAGACCGTTTGTCCCAGGTAGACGTACTCGTCAATAATTTCGAGAGCAGAGTTTCCAAAGGATATTGGCATGGGCATTACATGGGCATGACATGGGCGTTAGACATAACTTTCGTCTTCTATGTTCATTTTAAGGCCCAACTGTTGCGAAGCTCTCTTGAGATCATCGAACATTGTGCTGAGTTCTTGCTGTGATTCTGCCATGACTACGATGTCGTCGGCAAAACGAAGGTGAGTGATATACTCGCCATTGATGTTAATGTCGAATCCTTTCCACTGCAGTAGCTTGAAGGCATCCACCATTGCAGCGGTGAGCAGTTTCGGGGATTTAAAGTCCCCCTGCCTCACACTTCTCTGGAATGGAATTGCCCCCGTGCTCTGTTCATGTATTCGGTAGAAACACTAGCACCTCAGGGTACCGATAGTCAATTTGGCACCGCTGCAGTGACTGCAGCACCACCCAGGTTTCGATCGAATCCGAAGGCTTTCTCATAGTCTACAAACGCTAAGCATAGTGGCTGATAATTTCCGTGTGGTGTCCGGATTAAGAATATAGCGCCACTCCATCTCGTCCCGTGTAAGCCGTAAAAGCCGACTGAAGGACTCTAAACCAGAGTGATGGGCAGCAGCGTCCCCTCTGTTGAACAGATCATAAAATTTTAATACAGACAAATACAAAATATTTAATAATTAATAATTGCCGTGTGGTGCCGGCTCAGAATGCCACCACCCCATATCCTCCCATGGGTGTCGTAAAAGTCGACTAAGGGATTAGCCGGAGGATGGGCAGCAGCGTCCTTCGAGTACATTAACAACTCAACTGCGATCGCCAACCCGCCTGCCAAGCGTGGCGATTATGGCAAAACCCCCCAATGAGCCCACAACACATCCATATCGGTGGTTGTGGTGATCTTTGGGGGAGGCCTGTGTCCAGCAGTGGACTTCATTCGGCCGAAATGATGAAATACAAAATAAAGTCTATATTAAATTTAAATAAATTATATTACTACAATATTGTTGTGAAATGGCCCATTATTAACCGTACATTCGGTGCATCTCTAGTCTCTATATAATATTAAGTATAGATATAGATATTGTATAGCTACTGTACCGGATGTATTGAAAGTTATTAAATCAAAGTACAGTGTCCCACAGTATTGAGCTAGCGTGAGCATACAATAGTGTCGGGTGACGTCATCCGACAGCTGTGCTCTCCTCGGTGCATTAGATAGATGTCGTAGTATTGTGTGCCACTCTGTGCCATATTGTGTCTGGTTCCGAGGCGCCGCTGGTGAAATTGAACGGTTATAAAATGTAGGTGAAGATTTCGTTTTGAGTAAATATGTTAAGATCAGACAGTATTCTATTGATCATTGTGCGAAAAATTTACCACAATGCGTTATTGCCGTGTAACCGACTTGTGCAAAAATTGGCGATAACCGAGATTGGGCATCGGATATTTTTTTTATACTACTAAGCTGGCACAACACCGTGCGGCCTGTGTAATGGTAATCAGTAACCGTAATCTATGAACACTTGCAGCTCTAGAAGTATCACTCGCACGTTGCGGACCTTGTAAAAAAAGCGAATACTGAATTAGTTTTACAGCGTTACTTCGATTCTGTATTCAAGGAATTGCACCCCGGCTTGCAGTTAATCATTCGAAAAATAATATTAATTACGTAGGTTAGGTACAGGAGGTGCGTAGATTGGGGAATCTGCGTGCCCACACCAAGTGACCCAAGAGAAGACGGTAGCACGCATGTGGTCACGCGCTGCCGTGGGACGCTTTGGGGGATCCTTTACAATCTCCCCGGGGGGTGACCGCTTTACAGTCACCCTCTCCGAGATGTGCCAATAGGCGTGGCACCAGTGGGCGGCTCTAGTGTGATCATACGAGGACCTGGAGCTTCCCTTACGTGCCGAAGATGTCCGCTCCTTCAGCAACAACCTCGATAAGTGACGTGATGACGACCAGTAGGACATAGTAAGTGTTATACTATTTGTTTGGTTCCGTTTCTCCAGTCTACTACGTCTCTCGGCGGAGTAAACCAAACTAACCCACTAGATAAGTAGTGTCTAGAGTCTGTGACTGTGTTAAATTTGTCTGATATAATAAAATATATAGTGTACTCACAATGGGCCTCATAAGAAAGCTCAAGGTCACTCAGCGAGCTATGGAGAGAGCTATGCTTGGTATTTCTCTACGAGATCGAATCAGAAATGAGGAGATCCGTAGAAGAACTAAAGTTGTCGACATAGCTGAAAGGATTAGTAAACTGAAGTGGCAATGGGCAGGGCACATTGCTCGTAGAACTGATGGCCGTTGGGGCACAAAGGTTCTCGAATGGAGACCGCGCACCGGAAAACGCAGCGTGGGACGACCTCCAACGAGGTGGACAGACGATCTGGTGAAGGTCGCTGGGAGTCGTTGGATGAGAGCGGCATGTGACCGCTCGTTGTGGAAATCTAAGGGGGAGGCCTTTGTTCAGCAGTGGACGTCCTGTGGCTGATATGATGATATAGTGTACCTGAATGTTGTGAAGTGTTTAAATAAATTATCAATCTCTGTGCTTGCATAATAGTGACAGTCCAAACATTACCAGTGACGCAAGTCGAGGCGGCCATAATAATACTTACATAACCGATGCATCGGACGTCATAATTTAGGAATGTTGGGATCCTCATAATCTGGGTCATGAAAGACACTATAATAATAGAACTATAATGTCAATAAAACTGTCGTTTAGAAAGTAAACTGTCTATCCCTCCTCCTAGCATTACTTCGTTCCGATTTCCTTGTCTACCTGCCTCGACGCATTCTACAAGTCTACTTTGTTACTTCCTTTGTATTGCTTTGGATAGCCAAATAATAATAATTTATTCAGCCGAAATGATGAAGTCAATTATAGAAATATTCATCATTTCGGCTGAATAAAGTCCACTGCTGGACACAGGCCTCCCTCAAAGATCACCACAACGACCGATATCGGTGTGTTGTGCGCTCATTGAGGGCTTTTGCCATAATCGCCACGCTTGGCGGGCGGGTTGGCGATCGCAGTTGAGTTGTTAATGTATTCGAAGGACGCTGCTGCCCATCCTCCGGCTAATCCCTTTGTTTGTGTTACGACGCCCACGGGATGAGATGGGTTGGTGCTATTCGTAGCCCACACCAATTTACTTAGAGAATGTCAACTAATTAACAGGCCAGTGGTTTCTGCTGAAATTATCAGGTGTTTTTTTTTTCTTTCCGAGCGAAGGCCTCGTTTTACTTTCGCTTCTTATGCTATAGCGTTATTAGAAAGGCAGATCACATGGATGGAGGAGATAATAAATACACTAAATTAAAAATGTTCTTATTTTTATTCGTAAAAACTTTCAATGCCTTAATAAATAAATTCGTAAAAAAGTGTCTTAAATCTAGCTTACGAAATAAGCTAATAAGTAATACAGAAATTAGCAAAAGAATTCCTGATAAACATTATATTGCAAAATTAAACGATTGACATGAGGAATTATCTGCAGGAAGGTTATTTTAATGAATTTAAACGCGACTTGTCTTGTTCTTTTTATTGCGTTTATACCTTTATACCGTTGTCTCACTCTATCGTCACGAAAGCAATTTTACGAGATATAATTAACCGCTATTAATATAGATATAAAATATAACATATCATTTAACACGTGTATTGGGCAAAAGTTTTCAATAGTTTGGCAGTCGGTTTACTTGTGAACTTGAAGGAGGAAAACAATAACTTTATACATTTGATTCTTTCAGATAGTAATTTTTTGTTTTTGTATTTTTTTTTTTTGTTTTTTAAAAAACGTTGCCCCACACTAGGATTTCTCCTGTATCGTGGGTGCGTTTACAGACATGAATTCCACATACAATACACCCAGACCCGGAACAACTATCTGCAGATCATACAAATATTTGTTCCGTGTGGGAATCGAACCCACGACCCGAAGCGCAGCAGTCGACTGTATCAGCCACTGCACCAACCGTGCATTATTTAACTTAAACAATATCTAAATTATAAAACTAATAACTAACAATGTCATAAAGAAGAAAGTTTAGCCAATTAGTAAATGTGTCCATTCGACACTTTATAATGTACATATTATACATCAATATTGATTGCACACTCCTGATATCCCGATTTATTTTGACTTTTTATTTATTTGATTTTTTTCAGGTAATTTATATACGCTTTTGTGGAGGAAAGTAGTTTTAGCAGGTAGCAGGACAACAGGAAAAACATATGATTACTACCTTCAATTACTTACAAGTCATTCTTGGAGAGCCGAGGGGTGAATCCGCGAAGTATAAATTGAATTCTAAAGGCGTATACTGTGGTGCACTTGGGGACAAGCCTCTGTCAAGCTGTGACTCGTATGAGCTGCGATGTGTTGATACAGAACAGTGACACACATATTAGGGAGCTGTAATGCAGTGGGGGACGGGGTTTTACAATTATTCTAAGGTTATAATGTCACGAGTATAGGCAGAAGCGACTTCCTGTCCGCTAATGATCACAAATATGTTTCTGCTTTTATAACAGCGTGGTCAAATGGATTTGCTGCTCACCGGAAAGTGAGAAGAAAGAAGACGTAATGAGTAAATCGTACAGTGCTAGACTATCAGCCATCAAGGTGGTTTTGTTGGAATTTTGACTGAGGTGAGTGGTGCGATCGAATGGCTGGAAGCATGTTGAACAGTTCCTCCGAGCACTTTTCATCTATACAAATAAATAAAATTGAAGTGTCTGTTTGTAATATCAAAATAACATCTTTTTACTAAATGCATATGAAAGTATATACGGTATCTATAACAAAAAAAGAATTTTTAAATTTATTGTCTGTCTGTCTGTCGGTCTGTCTGTCTGTCTGTCTGTTTGTTCCGGGTAATCTCCGAAACGGCTGGACCGATTTTGACGGGACTTTCACTGGCAGATAGCTGATATTATAAGGAATAACTTAGGCTACTTTTATTTTAGAAAAATAATTAGGGTTCCGCGCGAAAACAATAAAACCCTTGAAATCCAACATATAAATTCTATGTCAAGTGTCTATGTCGAAGTACTTTAAATTTCTTTTAAAATAAACGCGGGTGAAACCGCGGGTCCCAGCTAGTCATACATAAGATAGCAGACAATGAGATAGGTCTCATTGTCTCGGAACTGCTAATTTTGAGATGTTTAGTAATGTCTCTGACCGATGATGTATTGGGAGCTCTAGCGGAAAGATGAGAGCTGTTTCCATGTCTTTTTCATTGCCAAGCTGACTGTGGCAAGATAAACACCAATGATGGTTAAGGCCAGTGGGCAGCAGGAGATTGTCGTGTGATGATGATGATATGTTTCAACATCATCATAATAATATGATGACGTCAATAGTGCAATATGTCGAGTTCGTATTCATGACCTCTCGATCGGAAGTCCAATTCCTTGGCTATTACGATTAATTTGTTGTATTGGTTGTGTAAACTAGTCAGTAGTGCACGGTCAGCCGAGCAGGCCGCACGTGATGAGGTTGAGACAGCTCCGGCTGTTGTTGACTTTCTCGTCGTCAGGCTTTACGGCGATCACCCGCTTCTTCTTCTTGCCGTTTGCATCGTACCGTTTCTCCTCCTGCAATTATGATTTACTATTAATCTAAAGCTATTTGCTCTTTATAAGATCACTAAACATTGTAATAACTTGAAAATGTTCCTTTATAAATGATGCTTTACAGATTTAATGTACACAAGTACTATTACGGAGGGCCTCTGGGTTCGCAGAAGTGAAGTCCACTGCTGGACACAGGCCTCCCCGAAACCCTCCACCACAATGACCGATATGGGTGTGTTGTGGGCTCATTGAGGGGTTTTGCCATAATCGCCACGCTTGGCAGGCGGGTTGGCGATCGCAGTTGGGTTGTTAATGTACTCGAAGGACGCTGCTGCCCATTCTCCGGCTAATCCCTAAGTCGACTTTTACGACACCCACAGGATGAAATGAGGTGGTGGCATTCTGAGCCGGCACCACACGGCAATATATTTTTATACTTAAATATCACAAAAGAATGTATAAACGAATAGATATCTACATGTACATACATATATCTTAATAAATAAATAAATATTATATAATAAATATGTCCAAAGATAAAAATAATTATATACACATCCATACATATACACACACATGTAATAAATATAAATCAATCGCCTATCTATAAATCATGATCATGTGACGTCGGTAGCGTGGTCGACCTATTATATTACTGACTAGCTGTGCCCCGCGGTTTCACCCGCCGTTGAATTTAAAATAAATCGTATTATCTATACAAATAAATAAAAATGAAGTGTCTGTTTATTATTTCAAAATAACAGCTTTTTACTAAATATATAAGTATATATATACCACAATATTTTTTGTCTGTCTGTTTGTTCCGGCAAATCTCCGAAATGGGTGGACCAATTTGACGGGACTTACACTGGCAGATAGATAATGTTATAAGGAGTAACTTAGGCTACTTTTATTTTGGAACAAAAGAATTAAGGTTCCGCGATATTCTTTATTCGGACACCACACGGACAACGTATTTATTGTCTTTGTCTAATAAAAAAATCAAATACTTACAGACCTTATAAATTTAGTCTGCTCTCACAATAAAGAGGATGAAAATACAACTGAACTATTTCAAACAACTAATCAAGCTAAAACTCGGGCCTCTTATCGTTGGCGCATTGTCTCCCGTTCACTCGCGAATGAACGATATTTGTCAATAGCCTTTAGAACTGTTGTATTGCTTCAGTTTGCTCTGAAAGTTCACAGTAAACGACTGTAGGATAATGGTGATTAACACGATCAAGAATAAGATACAATCGGAACTAAAAAAAATAAGTAAGAATTGTGGTCTATGATCAAACATACTACAAAACACTTTTTGATTCTAATTAACCTCAGATATAATTATGGCGACCCTAACTGGATATATCTTAAAAAACGCAGGCAACTAGGATTTCTCCTAAGTCCTGGATACAGTTTACAGACATGAATTGCACATGCTCGAACACCCAGACCCGGAACAACTACCTGTAGTCGACACAAATGTTTGTTCCGTGCGGGAATCGGACTCGCAACTCATAGCGTAGAAAACCAATCGCTTGCTACTGCAACAACTATCACTTCTCAAATTAGAGGTTCCAAAAAATCTATCAGCCTTTCTTCAGTGCATAGAGCCTGATTCACCATATGTAGGCTAAATAGGCTAGAGCCTGGGGGATCGCGGGCACGAGCTATCGAAGGGCGGGATTTGACGGAAACTAGAAAATCGTTTTGGGGAAGAAAGAGACTTGCCAGTTTCCCCCGGGAAGAGCTGCGGCTTTGAAAAGTTCGCCAAATTCACGTCTTATCTGTAAATTTTAGTGTGGCATTTTGAATTTTGATGCTTATTTCCATAATTATGATGAAGTGAATGTCATGGCGCTCCCGGTTATATCAGCTTACGGGTGGCTCGATCTTGGGATCGGGCTCTATCAGTGCGTACAGCCACATGTTTCAATCAAAGTAATTATTAAATCTTTGTTTTTCAATACTTGGAAATTCTAATCGAAAATATAAAGTGCAAAAACAATTAAAACTGGTTTGCATTAAATGTTTTCCGTCATTTCTCCCTACACAGTCAGCATTTCTATAAGAACACAGCAAGCCTTTCAACATAATCATATGGTACTCTGTTATGGCACCGTTATGTGGCCATTATGGCACCCTTCAGCTCGAACAATCGTGTCTGCGATACTTCGTCGATTACGTCAATAAAGTGAACTGTATTCGACATCGGAGAGGAAACCTTTGTACGATTGCAGAAATAATAATTCCGGATGTTTCATTTTGTGGTATATTACAATTGCTTCGGATGACTTACATTACGCATTGGTCGTGTGTTTGTTATTCGGATGTAGCGACATCTACATCGCCACCGTATAACCAGAACTTACAGCGACATCTACTTCAACATTAAGTGCTGTACAATGACGTCAAAGAATCCTGAATCTCGCATATGAAGAGTTCGCGCATCGCTGCATATATACAAATACCCAACATCAATAAAACCCGTCAGGCATAGCACCCTTCTTGTTGGAGGACACACCACATTTCTCCGAACTGGTGACTCTGAAGTGATACCTTCGTCAACCACACTGGTGACGAGGAGTGACGAGCGATATCTACATCTCCACCACATAACTTCAACTTTCGGAGACATCTACTTGGGCTTCAGCCCGCCAGGCATATCCTATAGAGTATTCTCTCTTTTCAATTAAGTAACACCACACCTTGTTTCTGGAAACAGGTGACCCCAACGAGATACCACGTTTCTTCAAAGGAGCATCGCTTGTTCTATATGTACATTATGTAGTGATTGTTTTAGTTATGCGGTACACTTTACAACAAACTACTGTTAGGTCTGATCCCGTACGGAGAAGCACGAGACGGCGTCAGGGTAACAACCGCCCCGGTGCCCACGTCCAAGACGCCAACTTTCTCCGAGAAGTGCCTGCCAACCTTTTTGCAGTCGCTTTCCCTATGCTAGAGGGGGTGACCGCTTTACATCACCTCCGTTGATATACCTTTTTTTATTGATATCCAGTGGAAATTCTACATGGAACTTCCTTAGCCCCGGGGAAGGGTGAAGGGGTATGCCGGACTCCTACCGGCTAAAACTACTGGAGCAGTCATCTTCGGCATGGCACCATGGGAAGCTCTAGTGTGGTTTTACGTTCCAGTGGTTTTAGCCAGTAGAAGTCCGTCCCCTTCGCCCTTCCCCGGGGCGAAGGAAGTTCATGATGAATTTCCACTGGACACCAATAAAAAGGAAATAAAAAAAGGTTAAAACTGTTATTTTTAAGCTAAGCAGTAATTACCGTATCGTATTATTTACTGTCAGAATCTACTGTAGATTAGAAGTACCGTACTCATGGTTTCATCATCAATGTCAACTGTCAGTCTTTCTACTCACAGCTGAATAACAGTTTTTTTTTCATATATTAAACCGTGGATCATACAAATATTTGTTTTGTGTGAGATCGAACCCGCGACGCGTAGTTCACAAAGCCAATTGCTGAACCACTGTGCCAACCGTGCCATCAGTTTCAACTTTTGTGTGCCATGCTGTAATTTACATCCAGGTCTTATCCGCAATCCCTTGCAAATCAAATCTAATCAAATATTTATTTGCTTTAAATATAGTTACAATTGGTAAAGTCCTCTGCTGGACACAAGCAGGCTTGTGAAAGATCGCCACAACGACCCGTCTGCGTATGTGTGCTCATCAGGGGGTTTGCGCTTGACAGGCGGGTGGCGATCGCAGTTGAGTTGTTAATGTACTCGAAGGCCTAGGCCGAAGCCACACGGCAATATAGTACATATGTAATAATGACATTCAGTAGCTCAGCATATTTCTTCAAAACATAACGACATGCAAATATAAAGTTCACAATAGTATGACAGCTAGTATGGCTATGTGACGATTTTAAATGCTACATTTTTTTATTTGTAATTGTAAAAGGCTTTTTTAATTAGGCATTTAAGTGTCATTGGTAACTCTTTGATATGCGCTGGAAGCTTATTATACGTTTTCAGATCCAGCTTCGTGAGTAAAGGTAAAACGTGGCAAAGATTCTTCTGGTGCTGCAGATGTTCATGAGCGAGATACCATATCGGTTATTAACGAAGGTTGTCTGCCCATCTGGCTACAAGGCTACCAATATTTTGTGGAAAGACGAAGTTCGTATTTTATATATATCGCGCGCGTTTTGCAACTAGTAATAACCCAAGCACGATTTATCTATTAAGTATATATTTATTATCCAATAATAATAAAACCATAAAGTGATAAGCAGCTAAAGTAACATATTTTTATCATTTATTACTTTATGACCCGGCAAATTTAGATTTAATCAGGTTTCTCTTAACTTATCGCACACACACATGGTTAGGTGTAGACATTAGCCTGTCCAAACTGTCCAAACGGTTGGGTCTAAGTTCTTTAAGGCCCACCGTAAAGGTAGACCAAAAAAGTTCTCCGATCACACTCTCGACCTCATGGCAGAAAGACGCGCCATGACGCTGCAGTCCTCCGGTGATGCTGAAGCATACCGACTGCTCAATAGACGGATATGGAACTCCTTGCGTCACGATATCCGCACCTTTAACACCAACGGTGTTAAAGAGGCGATTGAGCGGAATCAAGGCTCCAAAGTGTTCGGAAGAGACAAGTCTATTGGGCAAAGTCGTATTATGAAGCTGAAGACCGAGGACGGCAGTGTAGCGTCGACTAAGCCAGAGGTTTTGAGAGAGATTGAGAACTTCTACCGGCAGTTATACACCTCGGTTACTATACCTACCATTGGCTCTGACAAAGACCCGCGAGCCAAACTAACCCGACACTACACCGAGGATATCCCGGACATCAGCCTGTACGAGATTAGGATGGCCTTGAAACAGCTTAAAAATAACAAGGCGCCGGGTGGGGACGGAATTACGACAGAGCTTCTGAAAGCGGGTGGCACACCGGTACTTAAAGTCCTTCAGAAGCTATTCAATTCCGTCTTACTCGAGGGCACAACGCCGGAAGCGTGGAACAGAGGTGAGGTGGTGCTCTTCTTCAAAAAGGGTGATAACACCCTATTGAAGAATTATAGACCCATCTCACTTCTGAGCCATGTTTATAAGCTGTTTTCAAGGATCATCACGAATCGTCTCGAGCGCAGGTTTGATGACTTCCAGCCTCCCGAACAAGCCGGTTTCCGAAAAGGTTTCAGTACCATAGACCACATCCATACGCTGCGGCAGGTTATACAGAAGACCGAGGAGTATAATCTGCCACTATGCTTGGCGTTTGTGGACTATGAGAAAGCCTTCGATTCGATCGAAACCTGGGCAGTGCTGCAATCTCTGCAGCGGTGCCAGATTGACTATCGGTACATTGAAGTGTTGAAGTGCTTATACAGAAACGCCACCATGTCGGTCCAAGTACATGAACAGAGCACGGGGGCGATTCCATTGCAGAGAGGTGTGAGACAGGGGGACGTCATTTCCCCGAAACTGTTCACCGCTGCAATGGAGGATGCCTTCAAGCTGCTGGAGTGGAAAGGATTCGGCATTAACATCAATGGCGAGTATATCACTCACCTTCGATTTGCCGACGATATCGTAGTCATGGCAGAATCGCTGCAAGAGCTCAGCACAATGCTCGATGATCTCAACAGGGTTTCCCAACAGGTGGGCCTTAAAATGAACATGGGCAAGACGAAAGTCATGTCAAATGCCCATGTCGTGCCCATCCCAATATCCGTTGGGAGCTCTGTTCTCGAAGTTGTTGACGAGTATGTCTACCTGGGACAAACTGTCCAGTTAGGTAGGTCCAACTTCGAGAAAGAGGTCAATCGTCGAATCCGACTCGGCTGGGCAGCGTTCGGGAAACTTCGCAACGTCTTTTCGTCAACAATACCGCAATGCCTAAAGACGAAAGTCTTTAACCAGTGTGTGTTACCAGTGATGACATATGGAACAGAGACGTGGTCACTCACAATGGGCCTCATAAGAAAGCTCAAGGTCACTCAGCGAGCTATGGAGAGAGCTATGCTTGGTATTTCTCTACGAGATCGAATCAGAAATGAGGAGATCCGTAGAAGAACTAAAGTTATCGACATAGCTGCAAGGATTAGTAAGCTGAAGTGGCAATGGGCAGGGCACATTGCTCGTAGAACTGATGGCCGTTGGGGCAAAAAGGTTCTCGAATGGAGACCGCGCACCGGAAAACGCAGCGTGGGACGACCTCCAACGAGGTGGACAGACGACCTGGTGAAGGTCGCTGGGAGTCGTTGGATGAGAGCGGCATGTGACCGCTCGTTGTGGAGATCTAAGGGGGAGGCCTTTGTTCAGCAGTGGACGACCTGTGGCTGATATGATGATGATGATTAGCCTGTGTTGTTAGACGACGTGTGGTACTTACTGTTAACACAACGCTGGTCTAATCCGCAGTTTGTTCATTTGTCATGACATTTTAGATCCGACCTAACAAGCGCTTAACGAGCGTAAGAATACAAAGGAACCTATCAGAAGTACCTATAGCTAGGTTTAACATTATACCCAAGAGTAGACGGTAGCACGCATGTGGTCAAGTGCTACCGTGGGATGCTTTGGGGACCCTTTACAATCCCCCTGGGGGGGTGACCGCTTTACAGTCACCCTCTCCGAGATGTGCCTATAGGCGTGGCACCAGTGGGCGGCTCTAGTGTGATCATACGAGCACCTGGAGCCTCTCTTAGGTGTCGAAGATAACCGCTCCAGTGGTTTTAGCTGGTAGGAGTCCGCGACACCCCTTCACCCTTCCCCGGAGCGAAAGAAGTTCATGAAGAATTGCCACTGGACTCCAATAAAAAAATAAAAAAGGTTTAACATTATAGTCACCCCTTCAATAGGCAATAGGTGTACCAGCAATGGGTGGCTACGGGGCTACGTTTTAGTGAATTGAGAGCTCCCCTTCGGAGCCGAAGATGATCGCCTAGATGATTTTAGCCAGAACGTCGAAATACACAGAGAATTTTCAAAGACATGCAAATAAAAGGTTTTAGTAAATACATATGACAAATGAGCAGAATAAATCCTGAACAACTAATCACTTGGTCTAAACTTATGATAATGGTATCCGCCTAGAATTGGGCACGTGGTTCAGAAGGCACTCGTTCCATTTAAAACCCTGATAATCAAGTGGACCTATCCATTAAAGACCATCCACGTAATGTATTTACTGTTCTTTGCCATAGAACCATCATTTTCGTAACAAGCACCTAAATTCTTGACATTATGTAGTTGATGGTTGAGCCCGGTGGAAATTCTACATGAACATCCTCCGCCGCGGGGAAGGGCCGAGGGGCATGCCGGACTCCTAACGGCTAAAAACATTGGGGCGGTCATCTTCGGCACTTAAGTGGGGCTCCAGGTCCTCGTATGATTACACTAGAGCCACATGAGACTGTAACGCAGCTAGCAATAGCTTGGCGATGATGCGTCAAAATAGCAATGGTGTTATCATTTGTGTGAGCTAATCGCACGTACTTGTGATATTGGCGTTAGTGTAGTAGTAATGTAGTAATTACTGATATTATAACCGAAAACTGATAATCATAATACGATAGAGAACGTGGACTCACTTTACTTTAGAGTTCTGGTGCTAAGTGGTTTTCAGACGATGTCGCAAGTCAGAACGAAACACGTTAGAAGATATTTAGCATCGCACTGAATTGTATGACTGAGACACATACAGCATCCCCCATGGCTCTCACATACACTACGTCTCTGTAGCACGCACGCGGTTATCGGACTGTCGCGGAACGAGAACATCGCATAGCATACGGCAGATGCAGTTTCAGGTGGTCAAAACGGATTTTTACGTCGTACAGAAACCAAAGTGATGCTTTAACAGGTCGTTTTCGTGATTATAGTGACGTCAAACGGCTGCGGCTGTAGCCTGCGTCTAGAAAACTGTCACGCCAACATACGTCACTGTAGGATAACCGCATTAGCATGGTTTCACACAAGACGGGTCCACCCACGTTCACGCAGAATAATTTCACAAACACAACACACTGACGGTTGGTGCAGTGGCTACAGTCGGCTGCTGCGCTCTGGGTCGTGGGTTCGATTCCCGCACGGAACAAATATTTGTACGATCTGCAGGTAGTTGTTCCGGGTCTGGGTGTATTGTGTGTGGAATATATGTCTGTAAACACACCCACGACACAGGAGAAATCCTAGTGTGGGGCAATGTTTTAAAAAAAAACTAAACTAAAACTAAAACACTACAAATATTACGGCACGATCGCACTGATATACTGCTATGAGATACAATCGCCCGTCTGCTGCAGACCTGCCGAGGAACCATGGTCGCTTGCTTAACTAAAATCGTAGACGCTGAGGCCCAAGTGCTACGTGTGATAGCAAGCCGATAAACCAGGCTTACGGACTGTTTCAGACAACAAGTGGTTTTGGGTTAAACCCTTTTTTTGCTCTCATATGATCGTTATATTAGCCTAAAGATGTCCACTGCTGAACAAAGTCCTCCCCTATATATTGGATCGAATGTGTCATCATTTTAGGGGAATTTCCCAGTACACAGCACGCTTGATAGGTGGGTTAGTGTGCGCAGAATGGCTACTGCTCCACAGAAGGGACGCTACTGCCCATGCCTCTGGTTTAAAATCCTTGAGTCACTTTTAATGACGTCCACGGAAGGAGATGGAGTGGTGTTTCCGGACACCAGACGGAATATGACTCATATGATCATCATATTAATATTGAATCTAAATATTATTTTAAAAACTGTTTAAGTTGTTTAAGTTTGTTTCGGCATGTCTTCTCAGAGGCAGTCAGTAGGAAATGCCGAATTCATCTAGATTGAAGGTGCTTGTACATGGTGCAAGTAATTGGAGCATGTAACGATGCGGGTTACGTGCACGAGCTACATGCGCATTTCATTACGACGCAAGTCCGGTAGCCTGTGCGTTATATTTGCATCATGTAAAAATATCTCGTCTTAAGAGGATTTTACGAAAACATTTCTTAAAAATATTACATCGCCAGAGTTAGTCAATTTACTTGCAGACGAATTCATAATCTGTACAAATAAATAAAATTGAAGTGTCTGTTTGTAATGTCAAAATAACAGCTTTCTATTAAATGCATATGAAAGTATGTACGTAACATATAACAAAAACACTATTTTAACATTTTTTGTCTGTCTGTCTGTCCGTCTGTCTGTCTGTCTGTTTGTTTCGGGTAATCTCCGAAACGGCTGGACCGATTTTGACGGGACCTTCACTGGCAGATAGCTGATGTTATAAGGAATAACTTAGGCTACTTTTATTTTAGAAAAATAATTAGGGTTCCGCGCATAAAAATAAAACCCTTGAAATGCAATATATATATATTCTATGTCAAATGTATATATCGAAGTACTCTAAATTTCTTTTAAATTTAACGCGAGTGAAACCGTGGGTCCCAGCTAGTATGAAATAAATGGGTGGTGGGAAGCACTCGCGTTGGTACATGCGCAAGTCACTGGAGCTGCGCACTTATTTACACGGCGTTTACACGACGCAATAAACCCGCACAAGTGCCTGAACATGAGTGAGTGTGTCTCGGGCTCAATTTGTTAAAATAAAAAAAAATTCTTAAAAATTACAGACTAAGCTGACATACTTATGTGGGTACTGATAACTTTTTTTTAATAACTTTGCCCCACACAAGGGTTTCTCCTGTGTCGTGGGTGCGTTTACAATCACAAATTCCACACACAATACAACCAGACCCGGAACAACTACCTGCAGATCGTACAAATATTTGTTCCGTGTCGGAATCGAACCCAAGACCCGGTGCGCAGCAGCCGACTGTATCACCAACTGCACGAACCGTGCCCTATTGTATTAAATAACAAATATCTAATTTAGCCAATCCTCAAAGCCGGATATCTAGCGCGTGACATTGACCAGAATGAGCAACGGATGTACGGACAAAGTAGGTTAATTGTTTTTCATTATCTGATTTTATACTAAGGTCACTACATATACGCTAACTGTAATTTTCTGTTCCCACGTGTTGTTATTAAGAAGGAGTCTCTACAACGCACAAGGGGCGCAGTAAGGCCATCTGTGACTGAAACAAGATCTCTCTATTCATCATTTTGGCCGAATGGAGTCCAATGCTGGACACAGGCCTCCCCCAAAGATCAACACAATGACCGACACTGACAAAGTGAACGGGCAATTACCTTGCTTTTCATGTGACCACCACAGAGCGCGGGCAACGCATCTACACCTATGTCAAAGTCAAAGTATTTTATTGCAACTAAACCAAATATTGGCACTTATGAAACGTCAGAATCTAAGTTGCACGGTTCCAAATAGTTTATCTCGTGGAGAAGAGCCGGCAAGAAACTCCATGGATACTCTTTTAAAATAATTGAGAATACAATGTTGATTAATACAAAATATTGTAAAACATATACCGAGAAAAATGTAGGTCAATGTGTTAAGACAATAATATAGTAATAAATAATAGTTTATTTGCCGTGGCAGTTAACGGCTGACCAGTCCCAACAGACGGCACCCGTTCACGAGCATGACGCATGCATCAGCATCGCTTAGCTCAACCATATTGTAGGGAACCGAACGACCCGATACACAACGCCACCGCCAGCAAGACATTTTAGTGAGCATGACAGACCGATACAGCCAGGCAATAGACAGAATCAAAATAAGTACTAAACATATAACATTACGCCTACATGATGCTCATAAAAACATCATCAGTCTCATAAAGGCAAAATTGGCATAGTGGCTAAGCGACTAGCTTTCGCCGCAACATGTTGCGAGTTTAATCCCCGCACGGAGAAAATATATGATTAACCTACAGATAGTTGTTTCATTGCATGCATTCCCCTGTGTGGTAATATGAACTCGCACTGCTATCACTAACTCTTTTACCAAGCGTGATGGTTATGAGAACAAGCGGGATCGACAATTTTACGTGCCCCCAAAAGCACGGAGACCTACGCTCAGTTCAAATACGACAATGCAGTCAACCATCCATAGACTGACTGCACCAAGCGTTGCTGAACCAAGCCGATCGTCTACCGATCAGCGAGTGCAGCTGTCAGCGATACTATGATATTTATGTTACCTACCTCAACAATCTCCCCAATCTTATACTTCAGTGCGATTGCCCTGGCGTCCGACGAGTGTCCGATGTCATCGAAGGCTCTGGTGGCGTCCTTGCCAGCCTCTTCCATCAACGTGTCATAGCCACCTGGATGCTGGAATATAGAACAGTCGTGTGTTACAACAAATAAAAGTTCATAGACGAAGAAAAAAAAACAAGTCCCTGTGACAGAAGTGAGCTAAGAGTTCGGGGGATTAATTACGGTATGTCGCAAATGGTTTGCGACAGGCGTAAAACAGCGCTGTCAAACGTCATTTTGGTATTACATATTTGCCGATAGCGATTAAATAGGCGAAGATCTGGGACGCGCACTCTGTCGGACGATCAATGAACTAAAAGTTGCGTCCTCGCCTTTCTATTTCAGGCGATTTGCCACCGGAGGATCCTTGGCTGCGCGATCGCTGCTGTCGCTGTTTATTGTTGTGTTTAGCTAATATCGAGGGAGGCCGACCCTTTTGAAAACTATTTTATTTGTAGGTATTAGGTACACCGATCTTAGAAGCAAATTTTGCATACCTGATCTATGTGTATCAAAGAACATCACACCCTTTTTATTCATGTGGGCATCGTAAAGGTCAACTCAATTTTGTTCAGCAGTATATATTATTCGGATGACGCAGAATCTATGGTACAATATCGACTTGAGCAATTCTGTCATGGTGCACATCGACCCTAAACTCTGATTCACAGTGTTGTCCATCTAATAAATACTCTAGAAAAACACTTGCAGAAATGCACTTGGTCAGCATGAACTGGCCAACTCCCAAGATCACATTAGGCGTATTTGAGGAGTCTGTCAATCAGCTTCGAATAACATAGATTTCTGCAGATAATATTCTAGAAGTTACCGTCCACAACACACACTATAATGCATTCGATTGTATGATAATTATGACGTCACTGCTTACCTCATCAATGTACTTGGTGAGGTCATACACGGAGTCCTTGTACACGATCCAGACGGGCTGTCCCTTGTTGCCGTCGCGAGATGACACCTCCGCAAATGTGTACCGTTTCACGTCTCCCATGATGAGTCTCTGATGATGGAACATATGGATGATGAATAAATAAAAACAGGCGTGTCTCCTCTATGATGGCCTGAGAATAAAATTATCGTCATCATCATATCAGCCAAGGACATCCACTGCTGAACAAAGGCCTCCCCCATAGATTTCGAACACGACCTGTTACATGCCGTGCACATCCAAAGCGGTCAACTCATCTAGCAATTGAGAACGACTGTAAAAAGGTCCCCCCCCAAAGGGACCTCTCGGTGGGCTCTAGGTGGGGACACGCTGTACGCTGTGTTGTGCACACAGCAGCAAGTGACCACGTCCGCGCCGCCGTTTTCCCGGGGAGCACGCAGACTTCCCATTATGCGCACCTGCGACCCTCAAGGCTCTCCGCCATATAACGACGGCAGGAAGCTCAATCATCTCGGATTTGGGCGCCGAGGCGGTTGTTACACCGGCGCCGTCTCGTCCATCGTGCGGGATCGGCCCTCTGCCATTCCCACTCTGCGGTCTTCTTCTGGAGAATGACGTGAAACGCCGACACTACTGCCACCGGGAAGGAATCGCCGCTTGGAAGCCCACGCCGGGCACGCCTCGAGCGTGTGCTGTGCGGTACCCTGGTCGCTTTGAAAGTGGTGGCACTGTGCCGGGACCTTGCTTCTTATCTTGTGCAGATACGTACTAAAACAACCGTGACTAGTGAACACTGCATCAGGTGGTAGATGACGCGCTCGCTCCTTCAGAGCCAGGCCTTGAAGAGGGGCAGCCGGTCTATTTAAATTTTTAGACTCTAACAGACTAAAACCCCACAGGTCCTTTCACTTACCTCTAGCCGGGGGTGAGGTGCACACTTTCTGCATTAGACCGCGACCCCTACAGGTATCCACCCATCACTGTTTAACGGGCCCCGTCTGTGTTTGACCCGGCTGGCCGCACGTATCTTTAGAACTGATTTTGTTCGGGCGATGGACTGCCCTTGGTTCGTCACCCACCGGCCGATTCTCATGGCGGCTGGAGATCGTTCAGCGCCCTCCAGTGCATTTTCTGCGCCGGGGATCAGAGGTAGTTTCCTCCCGCTCTTCTGCCTCCTAGCAAAAGCAGGCGATGACATCCCAGGCGCTCTCACTCCGGACGATGGACTGTACAACGGCCGGAAACGAGAGGTCACCCCCTTCGACCACCACGACGATATCACTGCACTACTGCACTTGGCCTGCGTTGCCGAAGCAATGATGACAAACGGACGTCCCTTCTCGGCCTATTCAACCCAGATACTTCCAGAAACACCCATAGTTCGAGAGTACGTGCGTAATCCGAAAGATGAGGGCACCATGCCGCCTCTCCAGCCATTCCTCCATGACGGGTTGACGACTCGAAATTGGAACTACCTAACTGGACTGTTTGTCCCAGGTAGACATACTCGTCAACAATTTCGAGGACAGAGTTCCCAACAGATATTGGAATGGGCACGACATGGGCATTCGACATGACTTTGCTTGCCCATGTTCAATTGGCCCACCTGTTGGTAATCTCTCTTGAGATCAGTGTTATAGCACCAGTCTAATTGAATTAAAGACTTCCAATTGCGAACTCCACCAATCTTGTATCTGACTCGGATGCCTTTTGCAAAGACTACTTCTTTTAGTGAATTCAGCCCAGCAACAACAGAATATCTCACCCAATATTCACACTTTCACTCAAACTAAGAAAAAGAAACTAATCGAAATTATCTCTTTTCAGAGTGTGAATGAAGTCCACTGCTGGACGCAGGCCTCCCCCAACGTACACCACAACGACCGATATGGGTGTGTCGTGTGATCATTGGGGGGTTTTGCCATAATCGCCACGCTTGGCAGACGGGTTGGCGATCGCAGTTGAGTTGTTAATGTACTCGAAGGACGCTGCTGCCCATCCTCCGGCTAATCCCTTAGTCGACTTTTACGACACCCACGGGAGGAGATGGGGTGGTGGTATTCTGAGCCGGCACCACACGGCATGACCTTAACAATAATTTATTTTGAATTGCTGCCTCCTCTCTTACAAATTCTCGTCCCAGCAATCTTACGAATATACATTTGATAGTCGTTGCGGGAAGTCAGAAATAACAACAACTGACCGCCCTAGGGACTAGTTAAACTTGGTGACTAGTAAAAAAACACTGGTTTGACCTATTTTATGTTTGGTATTCCTAAATCTGTCGAAGGACGTCCACTGCTGAACATGGGCCTCCCCATAGCACAAAAAAGTAACCATGGAGTTTCTTGCCCGTTCTTCTGCATAGGAAATCTACATCTTGGAACGCGGCAACTAAAGTCTTGACGATTCATAAGTGCTATTAATGGTTTAAATGAATAAAATCGTTATATCTTATCTTATCTTATCACAGTGGAAACACATATAAATGTCCACCATGCCCACAGATTTACACAACGACCGGTTACATGCCGTGTGTCATCATTTTGGGAGGAATTTTCCGTAATCACCACGCTTGGCAGCTCGGTGAGCGCAGTATAGCTAGTGGCTACGGTTCCACAGAAGGGGCGTTGCTGCCCATCCCTCTGGTTTAGAGGCGCCTTTATGATATCTACGGGAGGAGATGGAGTGGTGCTATATTCTGAATCTGGACATCACACAGAATAATGTTTGGTATTAGAATAAAGATAAGGATGAAAATATCTTAGATCATCGTGAAAACTCCACAGCTATCTTTATTTATTTCTGATAAGTATAATATATAATCAGCGCATACTCACCTATCTATATTGTCTAACCACTAATGTATCCGCGATAAGATTAGTGAAGAATTAATATAATTCGCTACAAATAATAGTTATCTTGTATTCACAGACACACCAATCAAGTATTAATCAGTGGATGCTGACAAAACAGTAATGTTATTTTTTCGATAATCTACATTAATTACAACACGATTAATCAAAGGCAGAGATCGCCCATCGCCCGCGGAACATGTGTGCGAGCGAGAAGCTCATTATGAATAATACCGGTTGGCGTTATCCCAGCCCACACGACAAGCTTAGGGCTGTGAAGTGGACGTTCATGCAAGCGCCCGGGATTAGTCTTCGATTAAATTTGCGACTTCGGTTCCAAGAGTGCCAAGCAGCCGAGGGAAGTCATTTGGACAACATTATTTTTAGGTCTTAAAAATTCCTATGTTTCTACTTTTTAAAAATACAAATATATTTTTGTTATGTTTCGTAGTTCTTTTTTAATTGAATATTGAAACCGCCAACACCCTTATGGCCCACTCTGTATAACAATTTTTAATAATATCCGTCCAGTTCGATGTCCATATTAAGTATATAGCCCAACACTCCATCTCCTGCCTAAGATGAAATAAAATAACGTTTATGAAAAATAGACTAAAAATACTACTTTTTTTAACATCCACATTATACAAAAGAGCCCCCAAAAACGCCCACCCTTCACCGCTTCGCCTAGTGTTTAGGCTAGGAAGAATGATAGTATGTATATTAAATAGGTTGTCGTTGTCGGTTATAATACAGTGTATCTATAATGCTATTTGTAACATCTAACTATTCCTGTGTTGTGCAAATAAATATTTGATTGATTGATTGGAGAAGATGGGGCGCAACAAACTCCCTAGCAACACGTCCCTTATGTCGTAAAATGCGACTAAGGGACTCTACATCAGAGGGATGGGCAGTAGCGTCTTCTGTAGATCGGCAGCCATTCTAGGTCACCAGCCTGCCTGCCAACGCTGGTAGTGGTAGGAGTACTGGCAAATCCACCCCAAACTGACGACAGGCATGCTAACGATAATTTATGAGGGAGGACTTTGTTCAGTAATAAACATTTTTGGCTGATAATGACCAACTGGTCGCACTGCAGGGCAAAAGCTTCTTCTCATGCAGAGAATTGATCACCATATCTGTTCACTGCGTGTGGGAGATTTTAGACCATTACAGCCAGGTTTCAGTAAAAGTCGCTGGTGATTTAGATTAACTAAAAAAGTCACTGTGGTACTGGCTTAGAACCCGCAACCCAGTGCTTAAGAAGCGAGTCCGTAAACCTTCGAGCCATCGCCCACGGAAACGAACGAAACCCACTGGTTTATTTACTATAATATATGTCACACGACAGATTTATATATGTTGACTGGATCTCGTTGTTAATACATGTATATATAATAATATCCATTTGTGTGAGTCTCTGTCAGTAGGAAAATAGAAGAAATAAAGCTGGCGGTCATGAATCTAATAAGGCCAGGGGTGCAATTCTCTAAGCTCAAACATCCATACATCCTTGAAAACAGAATTTTAATAACGGTGATAATCCAATTTGGTATTCGCTAAGACTGGTCCTCATGGCTCACCGTTTGCAAAGTGTCCTTCAATAGCTTCAATCGAGTCTTCATCATTTCGGCCGAATAAAGTCCACTGCTGGACACAGGCCTCCCCCAAAGATCACCACAACGACCGATATGGGTGTGTTGTGGGCTCATTGGGGGGATTTGCCATAATTGCCACGCTTGGCAGACGGGTTGGCGATCGCAGTTGAGTTGTTAATGTATTCGAAGGACGCTGCTGCCCATCCTCCGTCTAATCCCTTAGTCGTCTTTTACGACACCCACGAGATGAGATGGGTTGGTGCTATTCGCAGCCGGCACCACACGGCGGGTCTTAGCGCATACCAAATTGGTTTTTCATCGCTATTTCAATTTTGTATTCAAGGATGTATGGATGTTTGAACTTAGGGAATTGCACCCCACGTCTCTATATGCAGAAACGAATTGATTTCTTTTGATGTCAATACTTTTTTGTCTACTGACAATACCAAACAGTCCGATACTTGTATTTGAGTAAACCGTGAGGCGGTTAATGGGT
The DNA here is from genome assembly GCA_947459985.1 of Diloba caeruleocephala. Classification (NCBI taxonomy): domain Eukaryota; kingdom Metazoa; phylum Arthropoda; class Insecta; order Lepidoptera; family Noctuidae; genus Diloba; species Diloba caeruleocephala. Next base: position 21,536,679 of record OX381625.1, read on the forward strand.
TTCATTTTATTTATCTTTGTAACATATCTAATAACTGATTTAATGATAACAATGTCAGATTAGAATTAATCAGCCAATGATATACAAAATATTTTCGAATGTAATGCAGGATTAAATTCTAATGACTTGCCAATATATGTAGACTTGGGCCAGCTTCATGGGCGAGGGAATCGCGGCGAATGGAACATACGAACAGATAGAGCAGCCTCCGTGTTAAGAATATAGCATCACTCCACTACCGGTCACACATATGAGGAGCTCAGAGAACTAGTCAATTGGCTGCAAACTGGATTCATCATCATCATCATATCAGCCACAGGTCGTCCACTGCTGAACAAAGGCCTCCCCCTTAGATCTCCACAACGAGCGGTCACATGCCGCTCTCATCCAACGACTCCCAGCTACCCTCACCAGGTCATCTGTCCACCTCGTTGGAGGTCGTCCCACGCTGCGTTTTCCGGTGCGCGGTCTCCATTCGAGAACCTCTGTGCCCCAACGGCCATCAGTTCTACGAGAAATGTGCCCTGCCCATTGCCACTTCAGTTTACTAATCCTTTCAGCTATGTCGACAACTTTAGTTCTTCTACGGATCTCCTCATTTCTGATTCGATCTCGTAGAGAAATACCAAGCATAGCTCTCTCCATAGCTCGCTGAGTGACCTTGAGCTTTCTTATGAGGCCCATTGTGAGTGACCACGTCTCTGTTCCATATGTCATCACTGGTAACACACACTGGTTAAAGACTTGAGTCTTGAGGCACTGCGGTATCGTTGACGAAAAGATGTTGCGAAGTTTCCCAAACGCTGCCCAGCCGAGTCGGATTCGCCGATTGATCTCTTTCTCGAAGTTGGACCTACCTAACTGGACAGTTTGTCCCAGGTAGACATACTCGTCAACAACTTCGAGAACAGAGCTCCCAACGGATATTGGGATGGGCACGACATGGACATTTGACATGACTTTTGTCTTGCCCATGTTCATTTTAAGGCCTACCTGTTGGGAAACTCTGTTGAGATCATCGAGCATTGTGCTGAGCTCTTGCAGCGATTCTGCCATGACTACGATGTCATCGGCAAATCGAAGGTGAGTGATATACTCGCCATTGAAGTTAATGCCGCTCCACTCCACTCCAGTAGCTTGAAGGCATTCTCCATTGCAGCGGTGAAGAGTTTCGGGGAAATGACGTCCCCCTGTCTCACACCTCTCTGCAATGGAATTGCCCCCGTGCTCTGTTCATGTACTCGGACCGACATGGTGGCGTTTCTGTATAAGCACTTCAACACTTCAATGTACCGATAGTCAATCTGGCACCGCTGCAGAGATTGCAGCACTGCCCAGGTTTCGATCGAATCGAAGGCTTTCTCATAGTCCACAAACGCCAAGCATAGTGGCAGATTATACTCCTCGGTCTTCTGTATAACCTGCCGCAGCGTATGGATGTGGTCTATGGTACTGAAACCTCTTCGGAAACCGGCTTGTTCGGGAGGCTGGAAGTCATCAAACCTGCGCTCGAGACGATTCGTGATGACCCTTGAGTTGAGTTGAGTTGATCAATTGAAATTAATTATGTCTCCGAGCCAGTAGACATACTCGTCAACAACTTCGAGAACAAAGCGTTCAAACTGGATTAAACTGAATTAATCAATCTAGTAATAGCGTCCTGCATTCTCACTAAAATTACCTATTATGTATGATATACTAACCAATTGTAAACTATCTCGTCCCGTGGATGTCATAAAAAGCGACTAACGGACTCTAAACCAGAGGGATGGGCAGCAGTGTCCTTTCTGTAGAAGTAGTCATTTTGTGCTCAGCTACCCGCCTGCCAAGCATGGTGAGTATTGGCAACTGCCCCCCAAAATGAGGACATAATTGTGGAAATCTGTGGGGGAGGTCTTTGTTTAGCAGTGGATGTCCTTTGACTGATATCATAATGATGAGAACAGCCTGATTTTGAGTGAGGACTCGTCGAGGCCACGTGGAGAGTCAGTGTGGATCTCGAACGATACACTTACAGTTATTTAGCGTAAATTACTTAGCAGTGGCATTAAAACGGAGCCTCCCCTTGTTTCTTATGTATCGTGTTTATAATTTACATTTACAGACATAAATCTCACTTTCACGAGCACCACACCTAAAGCCACTTTTTTTTTGAAGCGGCAAGCGAATACTGCGCAATCATATAGCCGTTTGGGGAAAACCAAAAGGATAAGTATTGTATGTATATCTCTGAAATCAATGACACAATGGTTTTATGAATGAGTCACTGTTTCGTTTGTTTGATTGTGTATTTCCGGCATTAAACTCGTACGGCTTGCTTGCGCTTGTTTAATCATACAACAATAATTAACTTCTTTTTTCTAACCTACTAAGCAAAAAGGTGTCGTTGAATTGTTTGGCTTTATTCAAATTCCGTGTGGTTAAGATTAAGAATATAGCACCACTCCATCTCCTCCCGTGGATGTCGTAAAAGGCGACTAAGGAAACCTAAACCAGAGGGATGGGCAGCAGCGTCCCTTCTGTGAAACGGTAGCCATACTGCGCTCACCAAACCGCCTGCCAAGCGTGGTGAGTATTGGCAAATACCCCCATGATGACACAGTTGTGAAAATCTGTGGGGGAGGCCTTTGTTCAGCAGTGGACGTATAAATGGCCGATATGAATCCTAAACGTGTCTCCGTTTTCCCGGCTGGATCCAACTGGCTCGGAGACATAATTAATTTCAATTGATCAACTCAACTCAACTCAAGGGTCATCACGAATCGTCTCGAGCGCAGGTTTGATGACTTCCAGCCTCCCGAACAAGCCGGTTTCCGAAAAGGTTTCAGTACCATAGACCACATCCATACGCTGCGGCAGGTTATACAGAAGACCGAGGAGTATAATCTGCCACTATGCTTGGCGTTTGTGGACTATGAGAAAGCCTTCGATTCGATCGAAACCTGGGCAGTGCTGCAATCTCTGCAGCGGTGCCAGATTGACTATCGGTACATTGAAGTGTTGAAGTGCTTATACAGAAACGCCACCATGTCGGTCCGAGTACATGAACAGAGCACGGGGGCAATTCCATTGCAGAGAGGTGTGAGACAGGGGGACGTCATTTCCCCGAAACTCTTCACCGCTGCAATGGAGAATGCCTTCAAGCTACTGGAGTGGAGTGGAGCGGCATTAACATCAATGGCGAGTATATCACTCACCTTCGATTTGCCGATGACATCGTAGTCATGGCAGAATCGCTGCAAGAGCTCAGCACAATGCTCGATGATCTCAACAGAGTTTCCCAACAGGTAGGCCTTAAAATGAACATGGGCAAGACAAAAGTCATGTCAAATGTCCATGTCGTGCCCATCCCAATATCCGTTGGGAGCTCTGTTCTCGAAGTTGTTGACGAGTATGTCTACCTAGGACAAACTGTCCAGTTAGGTAGGTCCAACTTCGAGAAAGAGGTCAATCGTTGAATCCGACTCGGCTGGGCAGCGTTCGGGAAACTTCGCAACGTCTTTTCGTCAACAATACCGCAATGCCTCAAGACGCAAGTCTTTAACCAGTGTGTGTTACCAGTGATGACATATGGAACAGAGACGTGGTCACTCACAATGGGCCTCATAAGAAAGCTCAAGGTCACTCAGCGAGCTATGGAGAGAGCTATGCTTGGTATTTCTCTACGAGATCGAATCAGAAATGAGGAGATCCGTAGAAGAACTAAAGTTGTCGACATAGCTGAAAGGATTAGTAAACTGAAGTGGCAATGGGCAGGGCACATTGCTCGTAGAACTGATGGCCGTTGGGGCACAAAGGTTCTCGAATGGAGACCGCGCACCGGAAAACGCAGCGTGGGACGACCTCCAACGAGGTGGACAGACGATCTGGTGAAGGTCGCTGGGAGTCGTTGGATGAGAGCGGCATGTGACCGATCGTTGTGGAAATCTAAGGGGGAGGCCTTTGTTCAGCAGTGGACGTCCTGTGGCTGATATGATGATCAACTCAACCGCTTACAAACCTATTCCTAAGCCGCTTATAAACTTATAAAAACTTTATATTAATGAGAAGAGGCGTAGTTTCAAATTGGCACCTTGAAGTTAACAATCGCCACAGAATATCGTCAATTTCCTACTCAAAACAAAAAGCAGCTTGAAGTCTCTACATGTTCATCTAAACGTGACACCTGCTCTAATATGATATATCTAGTATAATGCAAATACATCCTTATTAGGATTCATTATTCGTATGGTTTCCGGATTAAGAATATAGCTCCACTCCCGTGAATGTTGTAAAAAGCGACTAAGGAACTTTAAACCACAGCACAGCTTCCTTTCTGTGGACTGTAGCTATTCTGCCATCACCAACCTGCCTGACAAGCGTAGTGCGTACTGGCAAATTGGCCTCAAGTTAAATAGAAATAGAATAACAAAACCTCTTTATCCGGCACAAAAATGACGACATATTTGCTGTGGAAAGCTATGGTAGCCAAAGCAAAGTTAACTTCATAATTCGATACCTCAGTTCCAAAGTGTAACAAGTCTGAAATTCTGTTAGTTTGAGATAAGTCTGAGATATTGTCTCATAGATGATTACCCACCATTTCCAAAGAGAAACAAGTCAGTGCAGTTTAAGATTTATACATATGAGAGCCTTGTCTTCCCCCTTTTTTTTGTTTTTTTTAAAAGGGTCCCCACACTAGTATTTCTCCTGTGTCGTGGGTGCGTTTACAGACATGAATTCCACATACAATACACCCAGACCCGGAACAACTACCTGTAGATCATACAAATATTTGTTCCGTGTGGGAATCGAACCCACGACCCGGAGCGCAGCAGCCGACTGTATCAGCCACTGCACCAACCGCGCCGTCATAACCGCCCTTAATATAGTACACTAGAAGTGGTTGAACTAGACCCACGGAAAGACGGCGGTACGCACGTGGCCACATGCCACCATGTGCGCGACCAGGATTCAACTTGCCTTTACAATCCCCCAAGATGTTCCTAGGAGGGGCAGCCTCTTTGCAGTCGTCTCTCATCATCCAAAGTAGGTGACCACTTTACAGTTACCCCTTTCGAGATGTGCCGAAAGACGTGGCACCTATAAGTGATTCGGGTGCGATCGTTTTCGATAACCTAGAGTTCCCCTTTAGTGCACAAGATGGCCGACCAGGTAGTTTTAGCCGTTAAAAGTCACTCCTCCGCCCTTACCTGGGGCGGGGGAAGCCATAGATGGATTTCCAAACCCATGAAAAAAAATTACAATAATGGGGTGGATGAACTTGCATCCGACAGAAATAGGTAGATACGTAAATTATGTTAATAGTACTCAGTACACGAGATTTGGTGCAAATTTCAAAAATCTAACCAAATCAACACGAGGGCAACCATGTAGGATGCTTAAGCTTATCAAAATGACTAAATGATCTTAATGAATTTATTGAACGACGAAATATGTTCGCTGCAATATCTTTTCCTTCACTCAGCTCAGCTGATTTTATGCTGAAATATGGTAATAATTCAAAGACTAAAAGGTTATTTTGCCATTGCATGTTAGTGTTGTGCCATTTCATCTATTTCAGCAGGTTTCGCATTGTCATGGCCACTCGATATAATCGCAATGCGATAACTTGGCGAGCCATTTCTACCGGTATCGCAAAGTGATACATTGTCACTGTGTGATCTCACATAAAATGTACCTACATATAGTTCCTTTAACGATGAGCTTACTTTGAGTGAATTTAATAAATGTGAGGCGCTCATAGTTAGTTGCAGTCTCTGATTGGTAAACGATTGATAAGGTTAAGTAACGCTCCACGCGGTCAGTCTATGGATGGCTGACAGCATGCTGAAATTTGGAACTTGTGTCCGAGCTTCGGTACGTAAAAGCTTCAATTCCAGTTGTTGTTGTTAGAGGCAGAAGTTAAGCCAAGTCTTTGGGCGGCTTGAACAACTCTAACGTAAGGTTGGTCACTAATCAAACATTGATGCAGTCGGCTGCTGCGCTCCGGGTCGCGGGTTCGATTCCCGCACGGAACAAATATTTGTAAGATCTGCAGGTAGTTGTTCCGGGTCCGGGTGTATTGTGTGTGGAATTCATGTCTGTATACGCACCCACAACACTGGAGAAATCCTAGTGTGGGGCAACGCTTTTTTTTTTAAAAAGTCGGAAAAAAAAAAAAAAAAACAGAAAGAAGGAATAAATTAAATCATAATTATAGAAAGATACTCACATGTGAACACGTCTGGCGATCGACAACACACAGCGACAACTGTAATGTGATCGATAAGATTGTTTCGGCAGTGATAGCCGCTATCGGCGCTGATGCAGGCGATACGCGGTGACGTCACAGATTGACCATGCTCGTTTACATATGATTTGTTTACCGGTACCGGCGAGTACTTTTAATAATTGGTTGCTACATAATAATGTCTTAGGTTTTCGCGAGTATTACACATTATAATAAAACACTTTTAAACGGATTCTATCGCGTATATTTTAGATTAGATGAGTTTGTGTATCTGGGTTCAAAGTTTACAAGAGATGGAAAGTGTGAGAGTGATATTGAAAGAAGAGTGAATGCAGGAAACATGGTGAATGGAGCTTTGCACTCCTTTATCAACAGTCGGAAGGTGTCTAACAAGGCTCGTTTGGCTGTGCATGAGGGGGTGTTGGTTCCGACACTCATGTACGGAAGTGAAAGTTGGGTATGGCAGAAGAAACATGAAAGCAGAATAAATGCAGTTGAGATGAGAGCGTTAAGAAGTATGATAGGAGATAAACTGAGTGACAGGATAAGAAATAGTGAGATAAGAAAACGTTGTGGTCTGAAAGAAGATGTAGTGACAAAAATTGAGAAAGGTATGCTGAGATGGTTTGGCCATGTTGAGAGAATGAATGAAGAACGATTGACGAAAAAAGTGTATAAGGCGAGTGTGAATGAAAGTGCTGGAAGGGGTAGACCTAGGCGGACGTTTCAAGACCAAATCAGGGACGTCTTGGAAAAAGGCCAGGTCAAGAGTACCCTAAACCGAAGAGCATGTATGAAGGGAATAATGAAAGTGGACGAAGCGAAACAAGTATGTAAGGATCGTAGCAAGTGGAAAGAAGTGGTCTCTGCCTACCCCTACGGGAGAGAGGCGTGATTATATGTATGTATGTATGTACATTTTAGATTTCTGTTTTTCCTGACGTTTCGAAGACTTTGCAGGGTTCGTGGTCGCAGGATGACTAAGGTGACAGGCTAAACTAAATACCACACTAAAAAACATCAAGACACAGCGAGTGATTACTGCGTACATCGAAATATTTTTTTATTATAATTGTACGGTAGATGAAATAAAACAACTTTTTAAAATCTGTAACGACGCCTTAGTCATCCTGCGACCACGAACCCTGCAAAGTGTTCGAAACGTCAGGAAAAACAAAAATCTAAAATATACGCGATAGAATCCGTTTAAAAGTGTTTTATTATAATTGGTTGTTACGTCATTATCCTCATCACATCAGCCAAAGGATGACCACTGTTGAACAAACGTCTCCCCCAAAGTTTTGAGGGGATTTTCCAGTACTCACCACGCTTGGCAGGTGGGTTGGTGAGCGCAGAATGGCCAAGTTCCACAGAAGAGACGCTGCTGCCCATCCCACTCGGATTTAGCTAAGTGTCCCTTAGTCGCCTTTTACGATATCTATGGGAGGAGATGGTATGGTGCTATATTCCTAATTCAAACACCACACGGCTTATGTCCAGCGGTGGAAGTCTTTCGGCTGAAATTATGATGCCCACTATCATCATTTCGGCCGAATGAAGTTCACTGCTGGACACATGCCTCCCCCAAAGATCACCACAACCACCGATATGGATGTGTTGTGGTCTCATTGGGGGGCTTTGCCATAATCGCCACGCTTGGCAGGCGGGTTGGCGATCGCAGTTGATTTGTTAATGTACTCGAAGGAGGCTGCTGCCCATCCTCCGGCTAATGTCCTTATAATACAAGGCACCGAGATTATAAAAATAAAATGATGCGATTAGAATTGAATATCGCACTTGACAAGAATCACGTCTTGGACAAAGATAATGTTTGAGTGGCATGACGCAGTCGCCAAAGAAGTTTGATCAAATCTTAGACATAGAATCATAAAATAATTGAAGTGTCTGTTTGTAATATCAATATAATAGCTTTTTACTAAATGCATATGAAAGTATAAACGGTACTTACAAGAAATGTTTTGTCTGTCTGTCTGTTTGTTCCACCTAATCTCCGAAACGGCTGGATAGAGTTTGACGAGACTTTCACTGACAGATAGCTGATGTTCTACTTTAGAAAAAGAATTAGGGATGCGCAAACAATTTTAACCATGATATGCAATAAACTATATGTCAACTATAACTCGCTCATGAACAAGTGATATAAAAGATATATATGTCTCCCACAGACCGAATCACTCGCTCGTTCACTATAATTACAACTATATCTTTGAATCTTTTGTATCTGTGTCTGGGCTAATTATTGGAAACAGCGACTGGGTAGAAATGTTATTGTTATCTACATAAAATTTGTCCGACTAATATCGCTATTAAAAATCATCTTGAATTAGTTGAGCATACTGCATACCGTGGTTCGGAGCACAAACTATTAAAAACAACATTACGTTGGATAATTCAGCTCTGAACGATGGAGCGATTGATTCGAATTTTACTCACTCATAAGATCATAACCTCGTATCCCGCTTTTAGGGCTCCACGAATGATGACATCATTCACTTGAATTCAGTACATCAGAGGAGCGTGGACAACAAGATGGCATCTAACACTTGAAATTGCTATGTGGTGACTCAGTCGTATGCGGCACCCTATAAAATTCAAGTACCAACTAAACAATAACATTGTTTCTAGAACTGATTCTATGAAAGACTTTGGTGTCGCGTTTGATCATAAGCTAACTTTTCACAGCCAGATCAATAGCTAAAGGCTCTTTTAGACATCTGGGCTTCATGCTTAGGAATTGTCGTGACTTTCTTAGGAATTGTCGTGACTTTCGTAGTACTCATGCAATCAAGCTCGTATTTACTGCACTCGTCCGCAGTAAGCATGAGGCAAGTGCGTGAGTATGGAATCCATTTGAAAAAATATATATTAGAACTTGAAAAAGTGCAAAAAACATTCCTTAGAAACCTATATAAACAAATAAATGGTATATCCCATACGTATATCCCACGAAATTACTTTTAGGCTACCGCGGTTTTTTAATTCCTTGGTGGTGAGACGGACTTGTGACCAGATGATTGTAAGCTGTAAAATCCTTAAAGAGAGGATCGATGCCACTGATCTTCACAACAAAGTGTGCCAGTTATTCGTTCCTAACAATTACCGTCGCAGCGGGAGCCATCAGTTATTAGCAGTCCCTGCATGCCATACTGTTGCACACTCCAAGTCTCCCATACCCCGGACAATGACTGCGCTTAACGCTCTCTTGGATTCTAACCCCAACTTTGATTTGTTTGAGGATGCCTGCAAGACTATTCTCTCGAAATATATAAAGGTTTGTGAAAATAATGCATGACTGTGTTAATTTGTACCTTATTTTTAATTAATAATTGTGTCTTATTTATAATTCATGATTTTGTCTTTTTACCTTATACTTAGTTCATCATCATCATCATTTCGGCCGAATGAAGTCCACTGCTGGACACAGGCCTCCCCCAAAGATCACCACAACGACCGATATGGGTGTGTTGTGGGCACATTGGGGGGTTTTGCCATAATCGCCACGCTTGGCAGACGGGTTGGCGATCGCAGTTGTGATGTTAATGTACTCGAAGGACGCTGCTGCCCATCCTCCGGCTAATCCCTTAGTCGACTTTTACGACACCCATGGGAGGAGATAGGGTGGTGGTATTCTGAGCCGGCACCACACTTAGTTGTGATAATTTTATTTATAATTGATTGATAATTGTCTTTAAGTAGTGTAATTGGCTTTGGCCGTTCTATTTAAAGTGAATAAATAAATAAATGTGCGCCGTCTTCTCGTGGGTCGCTCGGTGTGGGCACGCAGACGACGTAAATCCTTGCCTTACAAGTGTCATGTTTTGCGACAAAAGCGCGGAAGCAAGGACTGTATTTTATTTTGCCGCTTCGCCTTTGGCTTTACCTTCTTTTAAGGCGAGGTTTTTATCCAGCAGCCTATTGTGATACGCTAAGTGAATAGCGGGCGCAGGTTTCGACGTCGCACAGCACGGCTCAAGTGTATGGGCTCGCAGTCGAGACGCTATCACTGTATCTCTTGATACAGCTGATAATAAGCACATGTTTACGCGCACGTTTGCCTTATTTTATTGACATAATTATAATTAAAACAATACCACGCGACAAGTGTTCTAAAATAAGAAGGTAACTGCATAGAGAATTTATGCCTTTATTTATCTTATTTTGTTTTTAGTCAAAGTCAAAGTCAAATATTTTAATTTCATAAACCAAATATTGGCACTTATGAAACGTCAGAATCTAAGTTGCACGGTTCCAAATAGTTGATCTATGGAGAAGAGCCGGCATGAAACTCCATAGATACTTTTAAAATAATTGAGATTACAATGTCGATTGATACAAATTATGGTAAAACATATAACGAGCATGATGTAGGCAAATGTATAAAGAAAAACAAACATACTAATGTAATATAATTATTATTCGCCATGGCAGTTAATGGCTGACCAGTCCCAACAGACGGCACCCGTTCATGATGCATGCATCAGCATCGCTTAGCTCAACCATATTTAAGGCGAACCGAACGACCCGATACACAACGCCACCGCCAGCAAGACATTTTAGTGAGCATGACAGACCGATACTACCAGGCAAAAGGCAAAGTATAGGTTCTAAATATATAACATTAACGGCAACATGATGCTAACATTAACGGCTACTTGATGCTCGTACATTTACAATTTTATGAATAATTAATTTAATAATATCAAATTCTTTAATTTATTATTAATTTAGAACACACACTTCATTTTATTTGATGCTCGGCACACAGGTTTACGAAAAAAAGGGTCCAGGTCCTTTGGTACGCACAGGTCCTTTGAAGCATATGAATGTAAACTAGGATGGGACGGCTTTTAGTCTGGCTGAATAACTGATAACGTATAATTCATTCTCTGCTATAGTCGAATTAGCTAATGAACTCAGCTTATCGCAGCCCACTGCTGAACATAGGTTTCTCCCAAATTGGGCTACATCACCCGGTCCTCCGTCTTCCGCAATGAGTCTGCCCGGCTACCTTCTCCAGATCACCGGTCCATGTGGCAATTACGTTTGTCGATTCACGGTGTATACTCACGTCTCCTCCAGTGGCTCATGGCCACTTATGACATGTCTGTTTATGCAAGTGTCGCAAGTCGCAACGCTAAAGAGGTAGGCACAGGGATAGCTACTGAGGTTCCCCATATTGAGCCTCGCCATTCACCGGGTACAGTTGCACACTCCGGGCAGCTACTGTTTTTTTTTTGTTGGTGCCCAGTGGAAATTTTTCATGAACTACATTCTTCATGATCATTGGGAGGTTTAGCAGTGGATTTTCACGGGCTATATGTTTGATGGATTATGTAAGTCCGTTTTTTTTTTATTGGTGCCCAGTGGATATTCTTCATGAACTTCCTTCGCCCCGGGGAAGAACGAAGGGGTATTCCGGACTCCTACCGGCTAAAACCACTGGGGCGGTCATCTTCGGCACCTAAGGGAGCCTCCCTCCCACCAGGACCTCGTATGATCACACTAGAGCCGCCCACTGGTGCCACGCCTATAGGCACATCCCTGAGAGGGAACAGCAATAATTTTACAGAACCGTGGACTTCCCACTCACCAGCCACAGTCGCGACCAACAGATTAATAAGTCGATTTTATTGTTAAAATGTTAATTTATTTACAATTGTAGTTTATTTATAATAAATTATCAGTAAGTCTTACAATATTAGTACTCTAATCAGTTTTCATGATTATCTCATGATAGCAGTTAATTGTATGTATCACATATAGCTACCATTAACACAGGATTCAATATCTTTCAGTCGAGTTGTTGCAATGCGTTTTGCTTTATCAATTTTTACCTGAAATACAATTATTTCATTACATGTTACAGTTAGAGTATTTTTATTAGAACATGGAATGACTAACCAAATAGTCGTAATAAATATGAATAATTGTAAACGTTAATAAAACACGTGTGTCTTTTTACCGACTTCAAAAAAGAGGAGTTTCTCAATTCGATACGTATATTATTTTTATGTGTGTACACCGATTACTCCTAGATTTATGGACAGATTTGAGCAATTATTTTTTTAACTGGTGCATAATGCTTTTGAGTTGGTCCCATATAAATTTCATTACATTTGATTGAGAAGTTTTTGAAATAGCTTCAATAAACAGGGTAATTTGACTGCGCTTATCTAGATGATGTCTTAATAGTTTCGATTCCTCTCAGATCAGAGAACCGATTTGAGTCATTCTTGTTTTTGGTGTTAAATACTGATGGCGAATTGAAAAAAGTTCTTACATATATTTAAACTAAAAAGAAACAAATAAAACTTTTTAACAAAAAAAATACCGACTTCAAAACCCCTACACGATATAAAAATTAAAATATTAAAACCACTGAAAAGGAAAAAACTTTATGAAGTCGGGCGGGGCCAGGTTTGCCCCAACCATGGTTCATGCAGACCAACGAGAAGTTATGTTTTATACCTGGCCCCGCCTGACTTCATAAAGTTTTTTTCCTTTTCAGTGGTTTTAATATTTTAAATCGTGTAGGGGTTTTGAAGTCGGTATTTTTTTTTGTTAAAACCTTTTATTATATTCTGTGTAGTGTCCGGATTGAGAATATAGCTCCACTCCATCTCCTCCCGCGGATGTGCTAAAAGCCGGCTAAGGGACTCTTAAGACAGGGATGGGGAGCAGCGTCCCTTCTGTAAAACGGTAGCCACCACTGCCAAGCGTGGTGACTGCTGGTAAATTCTCGCTAAAATGACAATATACGGCATGTAACCGGTCGTCTCATCACAAGCCAAGCAAGCCGGGCAAGCCAGAGCCAGGCCCTGATCGGCTCTGTGGAGCATTCGGGTACGCAGTGCCACTCACGTTCAGCTCGCCACAAGCTGCCCTGCGTTCTGTAAGCTTCATAATATATCTCCTTATGGTATTCTTTATTATTACTACTCTTTCCATTTATTTCGGTCTTTTTTCCATCTAGTTGACTGATACGATGTATTGTTTTGTTCGGAATAGATCTTCGCCACGATTAAGTAGAATGTAACTTACAGATGCCCAACAGAGCGGGGACCTGGTCACTGGTTTGTACTGCTGCTGGCGACCGCGTCGGTGCACTCGCTGTCGACGATGACGCTGGTGAGCTACTTGGTGATGGCACCTGCAGTTGGTGATGATGATTATTAACACTAGCTATATCTACAGATAATCAATCCATGAGTTCAGTCCTCGCAACAAGAATTGAGCCTTGAATGTGCGGAAGTTCTGTTGGTTCTGTTTGACGGCACGGTTGGTGCAGTGGCTGATACAGTCGGCTGCTGCGCTCGTGGTCGTGGGTTCGATTCCCGCACGGAACAAATATTTGTATGATCTGCAGGTAGTTGTTCCGGCTCTGGGTGTATTGTGTGTGGAATATATGTCTGTAAACGCACCCACGACACAGGAGAAATCCTAGTTTGGGGCAATGTATAAAAAAAAACTGTTTTGAAAGTGTGCTTTCCAGTGACCACTCAAACGAATGCATAGCTTGGTTCTCGTTACGAGCACCGGACATATTTTTTGTAAACTCACGATCCTTCCCACGACAAATTTCTGTAAAAAGGTGTCGAACACCTGCGCTGGCATGCCCGAGGACCGCATGGCGGCGCTCGCGTCTCCTCCGCCGTATCGCTGAAGTACGGCGGAACCGCCACAGTGCTGTAGGAAACTGGGTTGTAATTATAAACAACATAAGGTTCATTATCACTGCACTTGGCAAGCAAATTAGTGAACGCAAGCTTTCTTACGATGCTGCTAAGGTTACGACGGCAAGAGAGGGGTGTCGGAAACACGACACCTACCTATTGAAGTCTGTTTGTAGTTTCAAAATAACAGCTTTTTACTAAATGCATATGAAAGTGTATACGATATGTATAACAAAATAAAGATTTATATATTTTTTTGTGAGTCTGTCTGACTTTTTCTCCCAGCTTATCTCCAAAACGGCTGGACCGATTTTGACGCGACTTTCACTGGCAGATAGCTGATGTTATAAGGAGTAACTTAGACTGCTTTTATTTGAGGATAAAAATTAAGGTTCCGCGAAAAACATAAAACTCGTGAATTCCAGTATATATACTAATTATATAATTATAATTTATTAATAAACCTATTTTTTTAAACTAAGTGGCGGGTAAAATCGCATTACTTATGTAGTAAATAAATTAAACTGAATCAATTGATGAAATTCAGGTAGCTACCAAAGGCTGTAAATATCGAATTAAAACCAATAAATATGGGCCCACCATATTGAACGAGCGCCCACCGCTCGCCCACGCACGCCACCTTTGAACCGTGAAGTTAAGGTGCACTTTTAATATTAAAATTATTTGTTTTATCCATTTATCATTTGCCTTCACATCATTATTTTACGAGGTTAAAATAGATTAGAAGCCATCAGCCAAATGACGTATGGTTTCTGGTCACACTTTCTTGCCCGGGAGTGTCGTTAAATGTGAGTCATGGATTAGGTTGGTATTAGGATGTCAAAAGGGTAGGTATTGTCCTGTGTGCTAAGAATTCAAAAGGGCACAATAATAGTGTACTTTACTTCAAGAGGATAATCATTAGGTTATAGGGGTCGCGCTTATTAAAGAACAATTGCAATAGTAATGTAAAGCTGCAATTCGAGCACTGAAGTAAAATTATTTTTACATAATTTGTTTTTGAGTTCTTTGTCTGTGTGTGTTTGCAAAATAAAATGGTGTAAAAATTCACTGTTTGTGCACAAATATATATATATATATTTTTTTTTTTCATTTCTGCCGAATGAAGTCCACTGCTGGACACAGGCCTCCCCCAAAGATCACCACAACGACCGATACGGATGTGTTGTGGGCTCATAGGGGGGTTTTGCCATAATCGCCACGCTTGGCAGGCGGGTTGGCGATCGCAGTTGAGTTGTTAATGTACTCGAAGGATGCTGCTGCCCATCCTCCGGCTAATCCCTTAGTCGACTTTTACGACACCCATGGGAGGAGATGGGGTGGTGGCATTCTGAACCGGCACCACACGCCACAAATAGCAACTTTATTAATTAATTATTGCAAAAAATAATAATTGGTCATTACAACTTTTTTTTTAAATACACGCGAAGTCACGAACCTTTTTTTATTGTCCCATTGGAAGTTCTACCAGCTAAAACCACTGGTGCGGTCATCTTCTGCACCGAAGTGGGGCTCCAGGTACTCGTAAGATCACACTAGAGCCGCCCATTAGTGCCACGCCTTTAGGCACATCACGGAGGGGATGACTGTAAAGCGGTCACCCCCTCTAGCGGAGGGAAGGCGACTGTAAAAATGTCGCCCCCCCAGGTATTTCTCGGGGAGGATTGTAAAGGATCCTCCCAAGCGCAGTCACGAACCTACTGACTGTCCTTTTAAAATAAAGTTCACAATTTTTTTTTTGGAGTACCCTATATAGGATGTCCTTAAGCGACAACGTACCGAACACTTTGGGAAGAGTTTACACTTAGGCCTATAATTAAATAGGACAGCCATATATCTCGGAAATAATAGGTCACAGTTTTGTCCTTATTGAGCACGCAATGTATCGTAAACAACGCGATCAAAACGCTACATGATTATTGTACTATGACATTATATTATTGTGCTGTTGTGAGCGATGACCTCATCTGTGACGGTAGCGAAACAACAGCCGTTTAGTTTTTATTTACATTGCTGTTTTATGTGAAAGGAAATAGTTGCAAACCATACTTTAGGTCATTGCAAATACTAACTTTACCATCTTCATATATATATGAAACCTTGATATTAGTTAAAAATAATATTTACTTATTTGAAATTAAAGAAAGACCGCGTGATCCAAATAAATTATGTTTGGTACGGTCGAAAACCACAATGCTTCATAAAAGTATATTTTGTATGCCACCTAAGCTCTGCAATAAATTGCCACAAATTTTACGCGATGAATGTAATATTTGAAAATACTTTATGATATACTTTAAATAAGGCTTATTATAATATTATAGATAATTTCATAGACAAAAGTATCTACTAGCTATCAATCAGGAACCCAGGCAATTTTTATTTTGTTTTATTGATTTTTACAATATCATTTTAGTGTTAAATTTATTTGATGTTTTGAATAATTACTGGGTAGGTCACAGTGGTCTTTTTTACATTTAGACCTTTCTTTGTAATATTATGCAAACATATGATAACAAATAAAATGAATTGAATTTAATTGAAGTTTTAGATTGTGTTTGTTCGAAAAGTATATAAATGGTTAGAATAAACAAAAATAATGTTTTTTTACTAAATGCAATTAAATAAACAGTAAAAGAATCAGACAACTCATCAGAAGACCGATGCAAACTTCTAACTACAACAAATTCCAGAATCATGTACTGAATCCATTGTATCGGTTTTCGTTACTTTGTTACTTATACCAGTTATACTGCGAGAATAGGAGAATTGAGTGCAATATGGCGGCCGGTACTCACGAATGGCGCGAAATCGGTCACGTTGAGCACCATATCCTCGTACACCACGTACAGACAGCCGCCATCCTGCCCGGTGCACTGCGCCACCTCCGATAGCGTGAAGCTGCGTTGGGCCTGTTAATGAACATTCAAATTTTAGTGTGGTGCCGGCTAGCCGTGTGGTGCCGGCTCAGGATACCACCACCCCATTTCCTTCCGTGGGTGTTGTAAAAGTCGACTAAAGGATTAGCCGGAGGATGGGCAGCAGCGTCCTTCGAGTACATTAACAACGCAACTGCGATCGCCAACCCGCCTGCCAAGCGTGGCGATTATGGCAAAACCCCCTAATGAGCCCACAACACACCCATATCGATCGTTGTGGTGATCTTTGTGGAGGCCTGTGTCCAGCAGTGGACTTCATTTGGCCGAAATGATGAAGTTATAGTAGCAATGTTAATCGACGTGAGGGGTCTATTGACAATAGACCACAGAGGATATAACATTATGGTTGGCGAAGTGGCTAAGCAAGTGTTATGCGCTATGGGTTGCGGGCTCATTCCACAAACAGAACAGATATCAGATCTTACTGTTTTTTTAGGGTTTCGTAAGTCCGAATGTAAAAACGACGGAGCCCTTATCACTCGTATGTCTGTCTATCCTTCTGACACAGAAAGTTTGCCCCGTATCTACTGGACCGATTAAGTTGTAATTTGGCGCCCACATGAATTTCTGCAACCCAAACACGGACGCCTTCAAGCTACTGGAGTGGAAAGGATTCGGCATTAACATCAATGGCGAGTATATCACTCACCTTCGATTTGCCGATGACATCGTAGTCATGGCAGAATCGCTGCAAGAGCTCAGCATAATGCTCGATGATCTCAACAGAGTTTCCCAACAGGTGGGCCTTAAAATGAACATGGGCAAGACAAAAGTCATGTCAAATGTCCATGTCGTGCCCACCCCAATATCCGTTGGGAGCTCTGTTCTCGAAGTTGTTGACGAGTATGTCTACCTAGGACAAACTGTCCAGTTAGGTAGGTCCAACTTCGAGAAAGAGGTCAATCGTCGAACCCGACTCGGCTGGGCAGCGTTCGGGAAACTTCGCAACGTCTTTTCGTCAACAATACCGCAATGCCTCAAGACGCAAGTCTTTAACCAGTGTGTGTTACCAGTGATGACATATGGAACAGAGACGTGGTCACTCACAATGGGCCTCATAAGAAAGCTCAAGGTCACTCAGCGAGCTATGGAGAGAGCTATGCTTGGTATTTCTCTACGAGATCGAATCAGAAATGAGGAGATCCGTAGAAGAACTAAAGTTGTCGACATAGCTGAAAGGATTAGTAAACTGAAGTGGCAATGGGCAGGGCACATTGCTCGTAGAACTGATGGCCGTTGGGGCACAAAGGTTCTCGAATGGAGACCGCGCACCGGAAAACGCAGCGTGGGACGACCTCCAACGAGGTGGACAGACGACCTGGTGAAGGTCGCTGGGAGTCGTTGGATGAGAGCGGCATGTGACCGCTCGTTGTGGAAATCTAAGGGGGAGGCCTTTGTTCAGCAGTGGACGTCCTGTGGCTGATATGATAAACACGGACGTGTAACGTGAATAAAAGAAAAAAGATCTCGAAAATATATTTTTTATAATTTTAAAATAACTAGTTGAAAGTCATTGAAAATATACAGAAATTGACCATTGATCCCTTTTCCTGTCACAGAAGCTACAGAGTCTAAAATTACGAAGAAAAATATAGATAATATCTCTTTACTTAAACATTTCAGCAAATTCTATAAGAAGTCTATGGTCTAAAAATAACATGCTAAATCTTTCAGTATTGGGCGTACAAAATTACATTTGCAGTTGGAATGTACTGGAGAACATGTTTTTCAACTACAATGTTAAGTTAATTGTTGGGATAAATTATTGGTACAAGACGGAATTCAACAAAAGACAAAATAGTCAGCAATTACATTGTACAATCAGGTATAATTCATCATTTCGGCCGAATGAAGTCCACTGCTGGACACAGGCCTCCCCCAAAGATCACCACAACGACCGATATGGGTGTGTTGTGGGCTCATTGGGGGGATTGCCATAATCGCCACGCTTGGCAGACGGGTTGCCGATCGCGATCGGCGAGTTGAGTTGTTAATGTACTCGAAGGACGCTGCTGCCCATCCTCCGGGTAATCCCTTAGTCGACTTTTACGACACCCACGGGAGGAGATGGGGTGGTGGTATTCACCATACATAATTACTTCAAATAAATTTCATCACATTTAAAAAACATTGTAGATTACATATTCTTCGTACGGAACCCGCTCCACGCGAGTTCAACTCGCACATATTTTTAATTATGTCCCACACTAGGATTACTCCTGTGTCATGAGTATGGTTTATAGACATACATTTCACATGCAAAAACGCAGACCCGAAATAACAATCTTGTAAGTCATACAAATATTTGTCCCGTGCGGCGATCAAACCCGTGACGTATTGGGCAGAAAGACAATTAATCACTGCGCCAATGGTGCCCACATTTCATCGAGAATAAGATATTTTGCGGCACAGACTTCGATTTTTATTCACGAATGTTATTTAAATGCGTGTCAATAGTCATGTCTTAGGTTTTCGCGATTATTACTCATAATAAAACACTTTTAAACGGATTATATCGCGTATATTATAGATTTTTGTTTTTCCTGACGTTTTGAATGCTTTGCAGCATTCGTGGTCGCAGGAAAAACAAAAATCTATAATATACGCGATATAATCCGTTTAAAAGTTTTTTATTATGTCAATAGTCATTAAGAACAATTACCAGTCAAATTGTAGATCTTACTGAGAAATGCTAGCAGTGTTTCCATGGATACGCATTTAAAAACTACTTAAAGACTCTTGATTGTTACTTATAACGTAAGTCTATTTACTTGTATTGGACTTGTGTACCTGTTTCGACTTGTCGGGGAACATGTCGAAGTCGGACGTGTGTCTGGCGAACCTACTGGTGACCTGGCCAGCTGCCTGACCTGCTGTCTGACTCGGCGACTGCACTGCATTGCCGACGAGGTGAGGGAACTCGCCTGTCGCTGGGAGCTCTGATACTACTGCAAAGTAGAGTATGTGGATATGTGATGGTGGTTATAATGTGGTAAATTAAAAAACACCTGAAAGTAGCTCAGAGCTTAGGCCGAAACAAGCGTTACTTTCTGCTCCATAAAAAGATAAAGATAAAAAATATTTTTATTCATGTAAACCATATACAGGCACTTATGAATCGTCGAGACTTTAATTGCCGCGATCCAAGATGTGGATTTCCTATGGAGAAGAACGGGCAAGAAACTCCATGGTTACTCTTTTTAAATCATATTAAATGTTACAATATTTTATGAGCACATTGTTGTAAAAATCAAGGTTATGTGAAAACAATGTAGGAGAAACGAGTCTAAACTTCTTAAAAAGTCTACAAAACAAGCCTGAATGTATTTTTTTTTTAAGTTTTGATTCAGTTGTCATGGCAGCATTTGGCTGACCAGTCCCAACAGACGGCACTCGTTCACGAGCATGACGCATGCATCAGCGTCGCTTAGCTCAACCATATTGCAGGGAAACTTAGCGACCCAATACACGACGACACCATCAGCAGAACACTTGAGCGAGCATGACATACCTAAACTGCCAGACAACTATCACGTCAATAAAACAAAATACAAAAACAACCCACATGGTTCTCGCACTGCCAGTACAGTAACAAATCAAAATAAATTGAATATTTAAAAATAAACAAGTCATTAAAGTAATTTAAATTTTTTTATTTATTTATTTATTTAAGGTTCACCAACAGTTGTTACAGCAATGCTTAGTTAAGTATAACACATATAAATTTTTTAAATAACTGCACAACCAATTACGGGTAAACACAACATGCTATGTATTAACTAGTTACAAAAAGAAAAAGACAGTCATGTCTCCTACGCTGATCGTCAAATCAGCTCACCATCCTTTAAAGGCTTAAGGCAAATATGCTGTGGTAAAAATTATTATTTCGAGATTAAAATACAAAGAGACTTTCACAACAGAAACGACAAACATTATTAAAATAAACAATCAAAACCAAATTAAAATTAAGCATGCAAAGGAGAGACATCAAGCATGGGCACGCATAATTCACAGCTTAGTATTACGGATAAATGATACTAGACTATCTCCGTGGATGTCGTTCAGGTCGCTGTTTTCGTTAACGAGTCTACACAAACGTGGAATTGGAGAGTTAGCGCCAAATTTGGTCCGACGGAGAGGAGGAGCCAAAGGAGTAATAGGTTTACGAGGGGGCCTACGGGGTACTCTAAGACAGAACCTACTCAGAAGCTGAGGACAATCGATTTGGTTTCTAAACAACTTAAAAATAAACTTAAGGTCCAGAATATCCCTGCGCTTTTCTAGAGTCTTCATTTTGAAAAATGATAGCTTGTCAAGATATGACATCTTTTTGCACTTGTTCCCAAGTGAGTAGCTCAAGTAATTGAGAAATCTTTTTTGAACCCTTTCTATTCTCAACGAGTGAACGGCATAATGGGGTCTCCAGGCGACACAACAGTACTCCAATATGCTGCGGACCAAACTGTAATATAAAATTATCTTTGTGCGTGACTTTTTGAACAATTTGCAATTTCGGATTACGAATCCTAGCATACGCAGTGCTTTCTTGATGATACTATCAACGTGTGGTATAAAAGTCAGCTTGCTGTCCAACACGATACCCAGATCTCGGATACAATTTACCTCATCAAGTGGAGTTCCATTAATATTGTAGGATGTAGGCAAATTGATTAATTTCCTACTAAACTTGATATGGGAGCACTTTTCACAATTCAGCAAAATGTTGTTTTGAGAGCACCACGTAAAAAGCCTATCTATGTCCTGTTGCAAGCGTATGGCATCCTGCTGGGTAGCAATTGGTTTTATTATTTTTATATCATCTGCAAACAGAAATGCAGTAGAATTGTGGAAACAGGTGATAACATCATTTATAAAGATGTTGAATAAAATAGGTCCCAGATGCGAGCCTTGTGGGACGCCTGATGTTATCGTTTGGCACAAAGATTTAAATATAGAATATAGATACATACATAATCGGCCCATTTTTTTTAAACACTACCCGCACTACGGTTTCTCCTGTATCGTGGGTACGTTTACAGACACAAATTCCACACACAATACACCCAGACCCGGAACAACTACCTGCAGATCATACAAATATTTGTTCCGTGCGGGAATCGAACCCGCGACCCAAAGCGCAGCAGCCGACTGTATCAGCTACTGCGCCAACTGTCCCACAGCTGGGCATGAGCCTATTCCCACGACGAGAAAGATTAGGCCTTAGTCCACCACGCTGTCTTAATGCGGGTTGGCAAACAACACACACCATTGAGAATATTCTGAAGTCCCCTCAGATGTGCAGGTTTCCTCGCGACATTTTCCTTCGCCGTTAACGCAAGTGATGGTCAAATTCTAATCCGCACGGCACGGAGAGTTTTCACGCGTTTAAAACAGCTCTATGGGGAACCAGGTGTGGTGTTCCTCCATAGAAAAGGGAGGATCCTCCAGCCAGGCGGGTGTTGTGCCTCGCGGGCCGAAGCCCAACGGTTGATGTTGGGCGACTGTATATATGCTACGTTGCGCGAATACTTTAATAACGTGATTCAGGATTCTTTGACGTCATCGGAGAGTTGCATTTGATAGTCCAGTAGATGTCGTTGTAAGTAGTAGTAGTATTGCTGGCGATGTAGGTGTCGCCACAGCTCTACTGATCTGATGCCCTAAAATGTCGTCATGAAACATTACCCAATGAATTCTATTATCTTCTATATTCTAACCAAATCTAGATGACCTACACTTGACAATGAACACGCGCGTCGTATCATTGAGGCATCAAATTAAACAACCTCCTATATACAACAGACATATTACCACGCTAACCATGCCAAACGGGGTGAACAGAGTTATCAATACTAGAGAGGATCAATACTAGAACATTGTTTGAGATCATGTTTGAGATATGTACAATCAACCTTATGTATGAAGGTGCGCAGACAATCAATAAATTACCAGCAGATAGATATTAAAGAAGCCAAATCATTGTACACGTTTAAAAAAAACTTAAAATGTTATATCAAGAATGTCCCCACTTTATTACGATAAAGCGCATATAGTTAAACTTAAGTCTTTGTATTTATGTATTAAATCCTAATGAAAAAATTCAAGTTACTTTACATAAAAAATGAATGTAGTTAATTCCAATAGAAAATTTTGTTAATTGAAACTACTGTATAGTTTCAATTAACAAAATTTTTATTTTTTATTTATAAGATAAGCATACAATATAACAATGCTTTCAGGGTGCTGATGGGGCTCCCGCGGTTCTGCAGCGCATCAAGCATGTTTGCTGAAGCGCATATAGATAGCTTTCAAGCAATCATTAGAAAGCGAATTGCATCCTTGATGCGTCGGTTACGGGGGAGCACCAACAGCATACTGAGAGTGATTGCAGATAGGCTTGACTGTCCGTTCCTGTGGCACTGGACCCGTATGCATATGTACGGATCTAGTGCACCAGGAAGTGCGCACAGGTTCATGAACTAGCCTATTTTAATTTTTGTTAGTTTTGTATGTGTTAATTAAGTTTCGTTTTAGTTTTCATTTTATTTGTACCACTAACATAGTCTATAGGTCTTTGTATTACTAACTTATATGGACAAATGTCCGAAATAAACGTTTTATTTATTTATTTATTATTTATTATAAGATATGTTTGTTTGTAAAGAATGTAAATACTTAGTTTAAAAGTTTATTAGCAGTGATATAATATGTATAATACCGAGTGTTAGAGTGTAGTTTAGTTTATTATTTAGCTTAAAAACGCTGGTCAGTACTTTAATATTTTTACGTAAGTACACATTAAGTTTCTCATAATAGCGAATATTGTAATTGTTTTGAGAAAAAAATATTCTTAAACTGCATTAAATAATGTTAGTATGTGGTGCCGGCTGAGAATAGCACCATCCTATCTCTGCCTGTGGGTGTCGTAAAAGGCGACTGTGAGATTAACGGGAAGATGGGCTACAGTGTCCTTTGAGTAAATTTTGAACTCAACTGAGATCTCCAACCCGTCTGCCAAGCGTGGCGATTATGGCAAGACCCCCCAATGAGCACACCCATATCGATGATTGTGGTGATCTTTGGAGGAGGCCTGTGTCCAGCAGTGAACTCCATTCAGCCAAAATGATAATGATGATAGTCAAGTTTATTATTCATAGATTTTTGATACCTGTAGACACGTTCTCGGCACGGAAAGTTTTCACGCGTTTAGAACAGCTCTACTGCTCCGATGTCCTAAGATGTCGTCATGAGACATTACCCAAATGAGTGGTCGTTCAGACATTGTGATATTATCGTAAGTACATATTGTTTGGCAACGTAATCTGTACTGTCAACACATGTAGTATGTTTACTTACTGTTGTGAAGAGTGTGTGCAGTGTCTTTGTTATTGGCAATCATAATATCTACCTACAATAACAGCTTATTATATGTCTTTATCCGTGTGGTGTCCGGATTAAGAATATAGCACCACTCCATCCCCTCCCGTGGAGGTCGTAAAAGGCAACTAAGGGACTCTAAACCAGAGGGATGGGCAGCAGCGTCCTTTCTGTGGCACAGTAGCCATTCTGCGCTCACCAACCCGCCTGCCAAGCGTGGTGAGTACTGGCAAATTCCCCCCAAAAGTAGTTCAGTAGTGGACGTTGTATGGCCGATATGATGATGATGATATGTCTTTACGTTGACTTCTGCCAAAAAGACTAGTAATGTCTTAGGTTTATCATGATGATAATAATAAAACACTTTTAAACGGATCACGTATATTATAGATTTTTGATGTTTCGGACATTTTGCAGCATTCGTGGTCACAGGATCACTCCTCTTGGGATAGTCCGTTTAAAAGTGTTTTAATATAAAAAGACTTTAGTACAGATTCATCATCATCATATAAGCCTAAGAACGGCCACTGAGGAGCCTGTACTCACCGCGCTTCGCAGCCATGTTTGTAAGCGTGGAATGGCAGCTATTCTCTAGAATAGCGGCATGGGGGACGGCACAGTTAGTGCAGTGGTTGATACAGTCGGCTGCTGCGCTCTGGATCGTGGGTTCGATTCCCGCAAGGAACAAATATTTGTACGATGAATGTTTTTTTTTGTGTCAGTAAACGCACCCACGACACAGGAGAAATCGCAGTGTGAGGGTACATTTAAAAAAAGAAAAAATTACGCTCTTGTTTAGAGTTCGAGTTAATATATAAAGTTCTGCTTTAACTATTTGGACCAAAACAGATTTCTCGAATAGTTACAGCGGGATTTAATATTAGCTGGCGTTAGTATTCAGCCGTTAGTCACCTTTTACGACATCCACGGCAGCAGATGAGGAGGTAGGGGAGGGAGCAGGAGTGGTGCCATATTACTAATTTGGACAGTACGTGGAATCAACTTCCACTCTTAGTAAATTTATTCAACTTCTTCTTCATATGTTCTGCGTGAGAGTGTAATGTGTATATGAAGTAGAACGCGGGAGTACTCGTGATTTACAGAAAACTGACAAACTTTGGGTTCTACGAGTATCAAAGAAATCTCAATAAATGTTTCTGTGTTGCAATTTCTGTAGTTCAAATAGTGGTCAAGTTAACACGAAACGGTCTAATAACTGTACCCCTAGTACCGGTTTCTTTTCATAATCGCAACGTAATACCAAACTAAAGTTTACCACGTTCGGCGCTGCGATTGGCCCGCTCCCAACTCTTCAACCAATCGCAGCGCCGAACGCGGTAAACGTGTAGTTTGCTATTTCGATTATAAAAATACTACGTTTTGATTATAAAACTGTACTGTGTGGGTACTGGTAATTTGTTGGTGTTATGCTTTTAACGATACTATACACTAGGATTGCTACTGTTTGGAGTGCAGTGGTCTCCTTCTGCGAGTGCGTCATGCTCCAGGAGGAGACTGCAGAGCGGAATCGGGAGAGGGCCGATCCCGCACGGAGAAGGACGAGACGGCGCCGGGGCAACAACCGTCCCGGCACCCAAGTCCAACACGCCTGAGCCCCCTGCCGTCACTACATGGTGGGGGGCCTCGGGGGTCCCGCGCGCGCAGATTTGGAAATCTGCGTGCTCACACCGAGTGACCCCCGGGAAGATGGCGGTGCGCACGTGGTCACGTGCTACTGTGTACGCAGCACAGCGCAAAGCGAAGCTTGGGATGATCCTTTACAATCTTCCCCGAGGAGTGCCTGGGGGGGCGACCTTTCAGTCATCTCCTCCGTGATGCACCTAAAGGCGTGGCATCAATGGGTGGCTCTAGTGTGATCTTACGAGGACCTGGAGCAAGGGGGCTGGGGTGGGTGCCGAAGATGACCGCTTCAGTGGTTTTAGCCGGTAGGTGTCCGGCATACCCCTTTGCCCTTCCCCGGGGCGAAGGAAGTTCCATGTAGAATTTCCACTGGACATAAATAAAATAAAAAAATATTGATGATCAATTTTCATCCATTTGCTTAAATAACATTAACACTTTTTTTTATGTTGAGACTCGCAGCAAGTCCTTCCATTTGATATGTCACACTGCACAGTTTACAGAACAATATTTTTTAATTTGCCGCCAAAGAGTGACCCCATATAAGGGTTTTGCTGCTTTTTCATTCTGACGTGCGGTACCCTAATAAATCTAGTATAATCAGTTTCATTCTAGCGACATATGCATTTCCTATCGCATCGAAGTCCAGCGAAACGTGAAATGAAATAATCAAAAATATTATTTTATGCATCAGTAGCAGGTACATAAATAAACATAGAAATAAAATAAATTTAAATATTAATGCCGCCTAACTCGTAACTAATCATCGTTATCCCTGAAGTTCTTGAACAAGTTGCAACAACAAGATGCCTAAACTTTTTCAGCTGATTCAGAAATACATAGAGATAAAATTAAGAGGACAATATTTTGCACAAACTACCAATTTTAACTAATGAAATATTAACATGTAATTTTCAAGTATCGATTAGGAATTATATAGAACTGCGCCACCAGTGTACCTTAATATTACTTGGCTTTACGTGTTTATTAAATTATCCTTCTACATGAAATTAAATGAAAAATATAAAACAAATTATATATTTTACAAGGGGCAGTCAGCGGTGTACTAGTAAATTGATTTTAAAGTTAAATAACATATAATAATACTACAAATATATAAACCAATAGACACATTTACATTTATTAAACTCTAATACAAACATATTGTTATCTAAATGTCTGTCTATTCATGAGATTATATCCCCTGTAAGCGAGAACTCGGCCTTTTGATAGGCTTACGCGGGGACATGAGTCCAAGATCGCAGATGCCCTTTGGAGAATTTAAAATGTAATGGTACACTAACTTAGTATTACTATTGTTTCCAAAAACTCCTATCCTATGCGTGTTAAAAGTAAAAGTTAAAGTCTATAAAGCATTACCACAAATAATAAAACATCGTCCAATAAATAGATTAAAAAACAGCTAAAGCTAGTCAAGGGCTTTAATAAAATGGATGATCTGTTTAACATTATATGATAATTCCTACCGAAATAAATGTAATGTCATGATAGTTCTAATCATAAATGTATCAGTACAGAACGATATAAACTTTTGGATGCATAATTTACTTCTTTAACTGCGTCATGTGTTATATAATGTTTTGTACCTTGACTTGTATTTTGACATGAAAATCTTATTGATATTGCAAATATCATCCATGGATTTGTAGAGGTTTGAAATTGTGGTGATACAATAAGCAATTACTTATATTCTATTAAGTAACAACTTCACATGCCTACCATTTCAAAATAGACTGAGCATTTACTATTTTTAAAACTCTAATGTACTCTATTTTATCTTAACTAAATATACAACAGAAAGTGAAAAATTTATAATGAAATACTAAACTAATATTGAAAAACTAAAACGCTAATTTCCTATTAAGACTTTTCGTAAGAAATTCTCTTTTTTTATTATTATAGAAATAAAAAGCGTTAGTTCTATATCGAATACAAAACACAATGTTTGTTCGTTACGCGCCGTACTCGTTGTCCAATAATTGTCCCCACGATGTTCCCCGCCAGCCTCGCAGCCCTTATATAGCAGACCAACAATAATAGCAAAAATAAAATATTTAATCGTATTCCCATAACTGACTCAATTGAGTTTAACAGCCCGCTCCGAGTCAGCAGTGAAATAGGGCTGACGAAAATAAAAAGAAACCCAACCCTGAGGGTTCATCAAAGTTCATCTTGTAGCGAAATGCCCTCCATTGTTTTAATATAACGTGTAAAAGTGTCTGTTAGGACTTATTTACTGAATAAATGATTGAATTAAATGCAATTTAAAATAAACAAATGCAGCCGGCACGGTTGGTGCAGTAGCTGATACAGTCGACTGCTTCGTTCTGGGTCGCGGGTTCGATTCCCGCACGGAACAAATATTTGTATGATCTGCAGGTAGTTGATCTGGGTCTGGATGTATATTGTGTGGATTTTTGTCTGTAAACGCAGCCACGACACAGGAGAAATCCTAGTGTAGCTAGCTTTCTTCAAAAGACCATTCCAGGTGTCGCCTTACTTTTTTCTCAAATAATACTTATACTCAAATAATGTTATATCTAAATATGTCTAGACTTTAAAACAGAAACCTTTGAGTCTGTTTCGGTATTTCTTCTCAGAGGCAGTCAATAGGACATGCCGGCCTCATTTAGATCTTTTGACGACTGAGCGACGAGACTTCTTACTAAAAATAAATATAATTTCATAATTCCGTTTCATTATTTCACTGAGGGGTTTTGCCATAATAACCACGCTTGGCGGGCGGGTTGGTGAGCGCAGTATGGCTACTGTTACAAAAAGAAAGAACGCTTCTGCCCATCCTTCGGGATAAGAGTGGTCGCCTTTTACGATGGGAGGAGATGGAGTGGTATCATATTCTTAACCCAGACACTACACGGGTATTTGCGGATATCCTGGTATATTGCTGCTATTTTGCATCAAAGTCGGCTGCTGGACCTAAATCTCTCCCAAGTTGCATCTCAATACTTGCACTCTGCTTTTCACATTAATTCCAGGTACTTTCATTGGGTCTATCAAGATAAGCATATGCGGAAAGGAAGAATTGTCGGTGGTTAGTATGTCCCGGATGTCTGCCAACCCTGTGGTGTCGCGTAAACCGAAAAGTGAAACAATAATAAAGTTAACTGCCGGCGGTAATTGGCGATAGTTTGAGCCGATGTGTAGGGGTTTAGTGTTAACTAGTTAATGCCGCAACGCTGCCTGCTACTTTTATTTAATTTAAATATGAATTAACAAAAAGTCTGTCGTACTATTTTCACATCAGGAAAAGTTGTGGAACTCGAAAAACTGGAAAATAACACAATATTTGATTTTTGTCTTAGGTTTTCGCGATTATTACACATTATAATAAAACACTTTTAAATGGATTATATCGCGTATATTATAGATTTTTGTTATTCCTGACGTTTCGAACACTTTGCTGAGTTCGCGGTCGCAGGATGACCAAGATGACAAGCGTCGTTAAAGATTTCAAGAGTTATTTTATCTTCGATGGTTGATCGAACATCTGCTGTTTTACCATTCGTAAAGGGAGTCCTGGACAGAACTGATAATATATTGAAGCGTGTTTCTATTTAAACCTACTTCAAGCCGCATAAGAAGATCAGCCAACTTCTCAAACCATTGAAGCGTCGCTTTCCTTTGCAAGATGCGACCATGAACCCTAATAGTATCTATGCAATATTCCGCAATTACCGCAAAATTTTGAACCCATTAAAAGCATATATGGTAAATTAGAGACTACCCAACCGCGTAGCCGGCGGCTACGAGCACCGTAGCGATCGTAGTAGACGTATGTAAAAAATGTAGAGATA
Organism: Diloba caeruleocephala; assembly: GCA_947459985.1. NCBI lineage: Eukaryota > Metazoa > Arthropoda > Insecta > Lepidoptera > Noctuidae > Diloba > Diloba caeruleocephala. Next base: position 21,566,419 of record OX381625.1, read on the forward strand.
TTTAGGGTACTGGCTGTAGATTAAAAAGAATTGTTTTCAACTATACGTTTTTATTTTTTAGATAGATTACAGCAATTTGTATGATACGTAATACATTGTTTATTAACAGTTTTATTCAAATATTTGTCTCGTTTTTAATTACTGTTTAAATATTGTAACGTAATTATGACACGCGCAGATGAAGTCCAATATTTAAAAATCTGGTTCTTAATTTTTGTCCATTATTGTGTGTTGTTCCATTTAGACATACATAGTATAATAGTTTGATATCATTACGCGATTACTCACTTTGTTCACTACTCTTTTATTTATAGTAATTCAGTGGCTATCAAGCATATGTCCCGCTTAATAGTAAGTAGTTACCGTAACTAATAGAGCCTGTAACACCGTGGGCATCACACGTGCGTTCATCATATCAGCCCTAGGACGTCCACTACTGAACAATGGCCTCCCCCTAAAACTCCACAATTGTGTCGTCATTTTGGAGGGGATTTGCCAATACTCATCACGCTTGGCAAACGTGTTGGTGAGCGCAGGATAATGCTGTTTCACAGAAGGGATGTGCTGTGTAACATCCACGGGAGGAGATGGAGTGGTGCTATATTCATAATCCGGGCTAAATATACTTAAATCCTTTACGTCCTATTTGGATTGCCCGATGCAGTAGTGATCAGGGAAAACATCGGTAGGAGTTCATTTGATTCACTAATTTTAATCTAGGCGAACGTACAGTGTTATTTTTTTTACTAATTAAACCTCAGTAAAGAGTCTCATTAAAGCATTCCCAGCACAATTTAGTTTACGAACGATGTGATTATATGCAGGTATCTTAAATAATAATGCACTACTTAGAACCATCTTCCGTCTCATCATCAACATATAAATAAATATCCACCACTCAACTTAGCCTCGTTATCGCTACAAACAACGGTGGTGAGGTCTGTCATAGTCACCGCTGGCAAACTCTTTTTCTTAGGAGGTTGCTGTTGGCCCAGTTACCGACTGGGTTTTCTATGCTGAGTACAAAGCAGAACTGTCATATGGGTATATATCTCATATTCAAGCGACGGCACGGTTGGTGCAGTGGCTGATACAGTCGGCTGCTGCGCTCCGGGTCGTGGGTTCGATTCCCACACGGAACAAATATTTGTATGATCTGCAGGTACTTGTTCCGGGTCTGGGTGTATTGTGTGTGGAATTCATGTCTGTAAAACGCACCCACGACACAGGAGAAATCCTAGTGTGGGGCAAAGGTTAAAAAAAAAGTTCGACTTAAAGCCTCTTCACAACCATGAGAAATTGATAATGATTATGCGCGAAAAAATATGATCAACAAATAGTCTGCCAGCTGCATTTTTTTTTTTACTAATTCTATTTAACGGAGCCATTATTTTTCCGGTACAATAGTCATGAAACAATCATGTAGATCACCTCCGTGGGATATTAATCAGCTGTTTACGATCGAGTTAAAGTTACGAGGGACCACTACAGTTGCGTTTTATGACTCGACACGCACTCGCTAGCTGCACTACGTTGGTATACTTAAGTGATTTTAAAGAAATTAATTTCCTTCTAAATTTAGGGGTTTAAGCTGCCGAAAGGAGAAGAAATGGGGAGAATACTCATTACATTACATTTAGTCGTACGTAAAAGATTAAAGTTAATTTATCAAAGTCAAAGTCAAATATTTTTATTTCAAATAAACCAAATATTGGCACTTATGAAACGTCAGAATCTAAGTTGCACGGTTCCAAATAGTTGATCTATGGAGAAGAGCCGGCAAGAAACTCCATAGATACTCTTTTAAAATAATTGAGATTACAATGTTGATTGATACAAATTATGGTAAAACATGTAACGAGCATGATGTAGGCAAATGTATATAAAAAAAAACATACTAATGTAATATAATTATTATTCGCCATGGCAGTTAATGGCTGACCAGTCCCAATAGACGGCACTCGTTCACGAGCATGACGCATGCATCAGCATCGCTTAACTCAACCATATTGTAGGGAACCGAACGACCCGATACACAACGCCACCGCCAGCAAGACATTTTAGTGAGCATGACAGACCGATACTACCAGGCCAAAGGCAAAGTATAGGTACTAAATATATAACATTAACGGCAACATGATGCTAACATTAACGGCTACTTGATGCTTGCACATTTACAATGTATGAATAATTAATTTAATAATGTCAAAATATTAAGAAAATATTAGAATGTAAATTGCTATAATGGCTATTATATTAAACATAGGCAAATAATTTATATCATAATTATACAATACAATTTTAAATATCATTTAAGGTCACCAATTTAGGAGGAATTTTCCGGCACTTAGCAGGTGGGCTAGTGATCGCAGAAAGGTGATTGTTCAATGGAAGGGACAAGGAACAAGGGACTGGAAGACGTAGCGTGGGACGGCTTCCAACAAGGTGGACAGACGACCTGGTGAAGATCGCTGGAATTTATTAGATGCGGGCGGCATATAACCGGTGGTTGTGTAAATCTATAGAGAGGCCTTTGTTCAGCAGTGGACATCCTTCGGCTGATATGATGATGGTCATAATGATAATTATCAACTTACGAATGCTTTCAAGTCTTAAGTGGAGCCATTCTGAACTATACACAAACACGTACTACGCATATTTATATACGCCTACCGGAAGTACAGATTGACAGATGACGGCACGGTTGATGCAGTGGCTGATACAGTCGGCTGCTGCGCTCCGGGACGTGGGTTCGATTCCCGCACGGAACAAATATGTGTATGATCTGCAGGTAGTTGTTCCGGGTCTGGGTGTATTGTGTGTGGAATTCATGTCTGTAAACGCGTCCACGACACAGGAGAAATACTAGTGTTGGGCAACGTTTAATAAAAATAAAAAAAACGTTTTTCCTAAGGCTTTTTACCCGTACCAACCAGTTTTCTGGAATATCTCCTCACTGGTTCCAGCGATGTCTATGGATAAATAGAAGAATTGAAGGAAAGATCAGATGGCAGTCGGGTCAAGGAATTTGTGTTTATAAAAGGCATGCCAACATTAATTACACAATGCTTAACATTTCTTTTTAATTGCATAGGCTTATTTTTTTTATGATGTGCCATGTGGTGTTTGGATTAAGAATATAGCACCACTCCATCTCCTCCCGTGGATATCGTAAATGGTGACGAAGGGAATCTAAACCAGAGGGATGGGCAGCAGCGTCCTTTTTTGTGAAACGGTAGCCATGCTGCGCTCACCAACCCGCCTGCCAAGTGTGGTGAGTATTGGCAAATACCCCCCAAAATGATGACACAGTTGTGAAATCTAAGGGGGAGGCCTTTATTCAGCAGTGGACGTATAAATGTCCGATATGATGACTATGACACTAGGGTTTCTCCTATATTGTGGGTACAGTTTAAAGGCATACTTCTCAAATCCACACACACTCACCTGGGACAACTATTTAACTACTTGTAAAGCATACAAATAATTGCTCCTTGTGGGAATCGAACCCGCGACACGTAGCGCAGTAAGCCAGCAGCTTAACCACTGCACCAACTATAAAGTCAAAGCTTTGCCTTATCATAGCTTCTTCTCATGTTGGAGAACAATATGTGGCTAAAAGTATCAGATCAATCTAAGTGACCAATGCTAAACATTAGCATTCCAGTATATACACGGCCGTCTAATCATCTAAAAAAAACAAACTAGATGATGTCCGCTTCAGTGGTTAATTACAGGAGACATTCCCAAAATCACTTCACTTTGTAGACAGATAGGTGGGCGCTATATGTGGTTTTTAAACACAAAATAACGTTGCTGCCCGTCCTCTGGCAAATATCAGTGGCCTTTGACGTCACATGGACTGGCGGTTCAATATACTTTGCAAGGAATCAGATTTCAGTTTTTTTTAATCACTTGTTTGTTATTGTTACTTTCACTGTATGATTTTAAGACAGTACCGTTTTTTTCGCGCACAGATTAATATCAAAATAATATTTTGACTAACCTCAACGTTTCGGTCAAGTTGCATCGACCGTGGTCACGAGTAGGGTCAGTCTACTCGACGAATAGACTCAATACTGACTTCATCATTTCGGCCGAATCAAGTCCACTGCTGGACACAGGCCTCCCCCAAAGATCACCACAACCACCGATATGGATGTGTTGTGGGCTCATTGGGGGGTTTTGCCATAATCGCCACGCTTGGCAGGCGGGTTGGCGATCGCAGTTAAGTTGTTAATATACTCGAAGGACGCTGCTGCCCATCCTCCGGCTAATCCCTTAGTCGACTTTTACGACACCCATGGGAGGAGATGGGGTGGTGACATTCTGAGCCGGCACCACACACATACTGACTTAAAATCATGTAATCAATTCGCGAAAATTGTATAATTACTTTCACTGTAAATATGAACTTAACATATTAAGACATATACCTTTAACCCTCGTGGTCTGGTAAAAAGGTGTTATATATATTTACGTGAATGACTGAATATGTTTTGAAGCCATCATCGGCAAGGTGCCTGATCGACACAAACAATAATGTCTTAGGTTTTCGCGATTATTACACATTATTATACCAAAACACTGTTGCAAAGTGTTCAAAACGTCAGGAAATACAAAAATCGTTTAAAAGTGTTTTATTAAATACAAACCAGTTTTAAATAGTTACTGCTATTTCATGCCTAGTCTTTTGGGCACACTGCAAAGGAGTTTTTTAACAGCACTTCTTAAATCTTCGCGAAACGGGTGCATTATTTTAGTCTACTCATCATCATCATCGTGTCAGCGAAGGACGTCCACCGCTGAACAAAGGGTTTCCAATAGATTTCCACAATAATTATGTCTTATTTTGGGAATTTGCCAGTACTCACAACGCTTAGCAGGCGGGTTAGTGATAGAATGACTCCTGTCTTCGGCAATGAGCGCGGCACATTGCTCGTAGAACTGATGGCCGTTGGGGCACAAAGGTTCTCGGATGGAGACCGCGCACCGGAAAACGCAGCGTGGGACGACCTCCACCGAGGTGGACAGACGACCTGGTGAAGGTCACTGGCAGTCGTTGGATCAGAGCGGCATGTGACCGCTCGTTGTGGAAATCTAAAGGGGAGGCCTTTGTTCAGCAGTGAACATCCTGTGGCTGATATGATGATGATGAATTCTGTTCCATAGAAGGGACTGCCCATCCCTCTGGTTTAGAATCCCCTACTCGCCTTTTATGATAGATACAGGAGGAGATGCAGTGGTGCTATATTCTTAATACAGACACCACACGACAACCTGAGTGCTTAATATAAAAATATGAGCTGCATAAGAACACGATTTATGAAAACTATGCTACAACTGTGTTCCTCGCCACTAATAATACAATGTATCATTGCGCCAACTTCATCGAAACTGAAAGTAGAGGATGATGTCCCACGACCGAACCCTGAGGAATGTTGATCGAAATTCCACAACTTTCGGCACGCCAGTGTCGAATCGTCGTGGTTAATAATAAAAAGATATGCATGTGAAGGTAAGCAAAGCTCTTACAGCTGCAATTTACATTTTTCATCATTTCAGCCGAATGAAGTCCACTACTGGACACAGGCCTCCCCCAAAGATTACTACAATGACCGATATGGGTGTGTTGTCTGCTCATTGGGGGGTTTTGCCATAATCGTCACGCTTGGCAGACGGGTTGGCGATCGCAGTTGAGTTGTTAATGTACTCGAATGATGCTGCTGCCCATCCTCCGGCTAATCCCTTAGTCGACATTTACGACACCCACGGGAGGAGATGGGGTGGTGGTATTCTGAGCCGGCACCACACGGCAGTATAAAGTTATAAATAAACGACTTTAATCAATCGGATAGAATCGAACTTTGTGGTGTAAAACAAATGTTTCTAATATTCAGCTACCACGAGCATTACGGCATTAGGTTGATTGATAAATTGATTGAACTTCAATCTCACCTTGCACTTGTAGTGCACTGACTGACCTTATAAGTTTCTGAGGGTTTACATATCGAAAATTAAGTGATTGGCCAGCTTAAATGCCTCACGGTAGAAAAAAAATGTAGAACCTGTTTAAAAGTTTTTTATTGGTGTCCAGTGGAAATTCTACGTGGAACTTCCTTAGCCCCGGGGAGGGCGAAGGGGTATGCCGGACTCCTACCAGCTAAAACCACTGGAGCGGTCATCTTCGGCACCGAAGGGGGCTCCAGGTTCGTAAGATCACACTAGAGCCGCCCATTGGTGCCATGCCTTTAGGCACATCACGGAGGTGATGACTGTAAAGCGGTCACCCGTCTAGCGGAGGGAAGGCGACTGTAAAAATGTCGCCCCCCAGGCACTTCTCGGGGAGGATTGTAAAGGATCCCCGCAAGCCTCGCTTTGCGCTGTGCTGCGCACACGGCGGCACGTGACCACGTGCGCGCCGCCGTGTTCCCGGGGGTCGATCGGTGTGAGCACGCAGACTCCCCAATCTGCGCGCCCGCGACCCCCGGTGCGAGTTTCTATCTAGTATCTCACACCGGTGCTTCTAGTGCTTTTACCTACCCGCTCGCTCTCCACGATGTCTACAAGCAACCCTTTAATATGAGAGGCCTATGTTATTCAGTGGACAGTGGCGATGTCACATCGCTACTTTGTGCATCGTAAATATATCAAGACCTATAATGCTATCATATCGATTGCACCACTAAACAGTTTGAACGCAGTCGACTGTGAAAATTTTATTATTTCAATAATATTACTACAGTTATATTTGCGATAGTTTGTTTTGAGTGTTTGAGACTCCATCACGCACAAATGCCTGAATGGATTCTAATAAAATTGGGCCTACAGATATATTATATCGTGGAATGGGATTCAAGTGTCCTCAAGAAGGAGGCGGAGGATGCCGTAGGTAAGCTAATAAAACTATAAAAAATAAAACAGCCTCAGTCTCTAGCTACAAACGGATGCTGCGATTGATATCTCTCAGCCAAGAGCTAAGTTATGGTTAAGGTCTTAAAAAATCTTTCATTACCAAGCTGTTGTTATAAGACACTTCAGCATATATAGTGAAGGACTCATTCGCTAAATCACCTGAAATACCAACAGTAAAAGATTAATATTTTAATTTAATATTATGTTCGGTCAAAAATCGGATCCCCATTTACATGTCACGTGTACCAGTATCATTGACGAAATCCTGTGACGTCACGGTCTACGTCACCAGGTCGCTGTCAAAATGGGGAGGAGTTGCGATCGGGAGTAGCGCGCGTTAGCCCCGCCCTTCGCCCCCGCAACTCCCAACCAGTATATAAGCCTTCGACCCTCGAAAGGCCGTCAGTCACCACCGCAGCATACAGCAAGGCGATCGTCGACCCGACTACCAAACTTTACTACGAGTGTTCACGGTAAGTTAATTTTTTCAGCAAGGATTTTCTTGCGGATATCTGTAGGTTGTAGGGCGTAGTTATTCAAAAAAAGTTATTCCTAAACATGCAAGTGTAGAATCTGGAAATCTCAAAATTAAACTATTAATAATTTAGTGGAGAGTGTAACTAGTATATTTTATAAAACGAACCAATCATACATGATAACTTTACTATGAAATCGATTGTCAATATCAATGAAATTATTATTAAAGTTTCTTTTCTTATGGTTTACTTGCAACGGTACATAATTAAGGAAATTAAAAAAAATAGAAATCCATGATTGATTCAGAAAAATTTAGAGAACGGAAAATAGACATCTAGTATTGATTGTGCTAGTTAAAACTATAATACTTTGTCCCATGTCGCTCATTACCCAAATACTCTTAGCGGGTTTATACAAAACATGTCGTTTATTCTGTTCATTATTAATAAGACGAATGAAGGCTCCAAATGTATAATCAGGCCAATGTTACACTTTCCTGATGTACACAAAACATATCACTATCAATAGAGCAATAACTATCAATTTTATTGTAACACACTTTCTCTACTTAATTCGAAATTAATTTAAAATAAAAATTATTTTCCTGTTTTAATTAAATGGCGTATTATCTGCAAAATATATTATAATACACATATAACGTACGTTGAGCAATTTATACATTTAAACAATTTATTTAATAAAACTGAGTTTCATCCGTAACTTGCTACGCGAAGCGACGGAAGTTCCTCAAGTCGTAGCTTGTGCTACGACGGCGTAGCAACATCTTGCGTGTTTACTGGGCCGTTTCTAGTTACATTTTAAAAACAAATCGTTTCTTTGCTTACAACAGACAAGATTACGTTGATTTCATATTATTTTATCAACTTAAGTAACAAAATAACAGATAATATACTGCCACAATATTTCATCATAATTAAAAGAACATCATTACAAGACCTAATGTTCCTTTACAAATTAATCAACAATAGATTTGACAGTGATGAACTCGTTACACGTATTCTATTATATGTACCTTTTAAATTACCCAGATATCCTATAACCAAACCATACCATGTTCAGTCTTGTAAAACTAAATTAAATTAAATTAAATTAAAACTAAACTAAATTCACCGCTTAACAGAATGTGTAGAGAATTGAATTCATTCGTGAAGTCAGTACCAGATGCCGACATACACCACGATTCGATAAATTCATTTAGATCCAAAATCCTGAATTCCATGAAAATACTATAGAAAACTAACTTGATTTTATACTTTCTTGAGCCTTTAGTCTAGAATTGTTAAAAATGTAATACCTACTCAATAATTTTAATCTCAAGCTTAAGCTGCCTCACCCTTCTGTTAGATTTAGTTATATTATCTATGTTCTCATTATTGAAAATGTTGGTTATCCCGTAATTGGCTAGTGTGTAGGCCTGTTACCAAATATATATTAATTAAATATTATATTGTATACACGAGCTGTGGGAAGACCTGAATAAATAAATCAGATATAATTCCTTAAAAGAAAAATTAAATTCATTAAAACTTCTATTGAACAAAAAGCAGGATTCCCGAACTTATAATGTCACTAAATTTGTGTCTCGTCGAGGTTTTTCTTGGAAATAATTAAAATTATTATCGGACAGTTTCGATGTTAATTAAATTCAATATTTGGCCCAACTTGGAAGTTAATCGATTTCATAAAGTGCCATTAAAGTGGGCCCCTTATAACAGAGAGCCGCGACTCGTACTGAACTGGCATTAACAATTATAATTAAAACTTTTTTAAGCAGCTGTGTATAATAGAAAATTTAATATCCAGGTTGAAATATTGAAAAATGTTTAGTATCGAACTCGAGACTAATTTCTGTGAATATATTCTAAGCTCGAGATACGTTTATTGCCATTTAATCTTTATGATATATGCATACAAGTTATAATGGTACTACGGAGAATGAAAACTACTGGTTCAATAGATTAGGGTAAAAAAAACTTTTAACTGCGTTTTTGGTTTTCTAGTAATTATTTTACGTGCAACAGAAAACATCGTAGTAGGTACCGATATCATATACAATTATTTTAAATGCCATACATATAACCATACAATTTTCTTGTTTTAGCACAAGATCGGAGCTTATTTAGTAAAACTCATGAAAAACGTTGAATATACTGTTAGATTCCTCTCATCATGTAACGAAAATTTACTTTGAGCGTGAACACTTGCGTAATTTACATGCTGGACCACAGCTTTTGTTAGCCACTGTGAGAGAATCGGTGTGGCCTATAAATGGCAGAAAACTTGCAAGACGCGTCGTGAAACTGTGTGTTATTTGCACGCGAGTTCGCGGTCAAACCTTATCCCCTAAAATGGGTGATTTACCAATGAATCGTATTTCGGTTGATTTTCCTTTTAAATCGGTAGGAGTTGATTACGCCGGGCCCTTTCTTATTCTAAATCGTAAGGGACGTGGTGCTAAATTGTTCATAAACATCTAATCAATAAGTTAATTTAATCTACTCAACGTATTTGGAACTCGTAAAACCCAATCGGGTTAATCATGGACAACTTTTATTTAACACCAGGGACTTTTATACAAACGTTAAAGCCACTCTCCTCGTACCTTATTGCAAATTATCTATAACCTAATGTTACAAACTTCAATATATTGTAAGCAGCCTCGGAATTATAATAAAACAATTTTAAACGGATTACATCGCGTATATTATTATTATAGCTTCTAAATTCTTCATCATCGTCATTTCAGCCGAATAAAGTCAAAGTCCACTGCTGGACACGGGCCTCCCCCAAAGACGTGTGGTGTGTGCTCATTGGTAGGTTTTGCCATAATTGTCACGCTTGACAGGAAGGTTGGCAATCGCAGTTAAGTTGATAATAGACTCGAAGGCCGCTGCTGCCCATCCTGCAGCTAATTCCATAGTCGCTTGTTACCACACACACGAGATGAGATGGGTAGGTGCTGTTCATTATCAGTACCACACGGTTACCACAAAATAAGGTGGCGATAGTATATAACGAGACCCACATGTTGCATTGTGATGTGTAACTCCTTTAGTAAATCCTCTCTGGTAGACTGAAATCTAGCACACTCCAACAATAAGTAGATGACGTCTTCCACGGTTCTACATACATCACAATTCCGTGAATTAATTTTGTTAATCAGAAATCCAAACTACTTGAACGGCATGTGCCTTTGACCACGACAAGTTTTGTGCTAAATCTTAAAGAACTTCAACGGCCTATCAACGATTAGTAGACAGTCATAAACTAAAATGATCAATCAGTAATGTCACTTAAATAGTTACTTAATCAAATATACATCGTCGCCATGATCAGTTGACTCGTTGATCGTGCCAATACATCAAGTTCTCGTTAATCTGTATAATTTGGGTGAAAAGCATACATTTTGGAATAACGTGACAGTTCAGTGAACAATGTTCACGCCGTGGTGGCACGTGTCACGGCACACACACAAAGCAACACAATGTTTTGGATGCTGACATTTGTAGTTCTGGCAGAAGGCGTGGTTGCGCTGTGCGTGATCGGCAGAACCGAGTGTCACTCAGTCATTTTATGTGAAACAAACACTTCATTTCCTCTTATTTTCTTTAGCTCGTTTTTCTATTTTGTGTAAGTGGTATTAAAGTAGTACGCAATAACTCGGCCCAAAGCCAAACTTAATAAGAAAATAACTTCAAACAGCGGCTTCACAAGTTGATCAACATTATTACCAAGTATTGTGTCTGTACAAAACGTTTTATTTTTTCAAGATATGAAATTTGTAATTTGCGTATTATCAATGTCAGACGTCTATCAAATAAATATTAAGACACGTGTTTACAATCGTACAAGACGTGTTATACTAAAACTGAAAAATAGCCAACCTTGCACGCACAGCACACACGCTTATACAAATGTGTGTAGCTGGACCACAGACTTAATTAGCTATAGTATTATCTATACAAATAAATAAAATTGAAGTGTCTGTTTGTAATGTCAAATAACAGCTTTTTACTAAATGTATATGAAAGTTTATACGGTACTTACAACTTTTTTTTTTTTTTTGTCTGTCTGTATGTCTGTTTGTTCCGGGTAATCTCCGAAACGGCTGGACCGATTTTGACGGGACTTTCACTAGCAGATAGCTGATGTTATAAGAAATAACTTAGGCTACTTTTATTTTAGAAAAGTAATTAGGGATCCACGCAAAAAAAAAACTTTGTAATCCAATATATACATATATTCTATGTCAAGTGTGTATGTCGAAGTACTCCAAATTTGTTTTAAATTAAACGCGGGTGAAACCGCGGGTCGCAGCTAGTTTTCAATATAAATAAACAAATGTCTTTGGAACGACACAAAACACGTGAGCTACGCATTTATTTGAGTAGTTCCAATTTTTTGTAGAGACACTACTGGATAAGTTCTAATGAAATGTCAGTCCTTTTATTATCCACCACTTAAGTGTTGCGTTTTGAATTTAGTATTTTTTGTATTCAAACATCTATATTTTAACTTCAAAAGTATTTTGCTACATTATTCACTTCTATGAGGCATTTTATGTAAATCAGTCAATCATTGCCGTGTGGTGCCGGTTCAGAATGCCACCACCCCATTTCCTCCCGTGGGTGTCGTAAGAGTCGACTAAGGAATTAGCTGGAGGATGGGCAGCAGCGTCGTTCGAGTACATTAACAACTCAACTGCGATCGCCAACCCGCCTGCCAAGCGTGGCGATTATGGCAAAACCCCCCAATGTGCTCACAACACATCCATATCGGTGGTTGTGGTGATCTTTGGGGGAGGCCTGTGTCCAGCAGTGGACTTCATTCGGCCGAAATGATGATGATGATGATGAGTCAATCATCTCTGAAATATTTTGTGTTAGTCCAGTTAGTCTATCAGTGAGTCTACAAGTCTTGAAACCTTCCTTCTTCTGATCTCCCCTTGTGTAATGAATGTATATAATACAAGAAGATTTTCCCCGCTACTCTTAGTTTTAAGTCTCGTACTATTCTAATAAAAAAGAACTCAAAAACGGGTTCGATGAACATAAATCTAACTCACAAACGGAGTGATCTCATTGCATCAGTGGGCTTGTGACCACGATCAGTGCAACCTGGTCAAAACATCAAGCTAATCAAAGGTAATTTTGAGTTAATTACCGTTCTTTATATACTCTCGTTAATTTCGTTGCTGATTCCAAGTGTTCCAGCACAGTTTAATCAATATCCTGGTTGCTATCCTTCATGAGTCATAGTGGTGTGAATTTGTGGTCAAATAAAAAGTTTCCAATAAAAAGTCATCCCCCTTACCTACCGATATACATCTCTAAAAGATCACTACGAATCTTCAATCCAATAACAGCTTACAACATATTTGAATGTTTCAATTCCACGTATTTGTCACGCATTACGTGTTTGTATATGTACATCCTCGTATGTGCTCATAAACAGTATTACTTATGTCGCTTGTCGTGCGGGACTTCAATGTTATTTCACTTCAGATGTTTGTACAGAGTCTGGAAGTATGCTACAGATTTTACTGTATACTTTATTGACGGGCACACGTCTGAGTAAGGATTGGCACCTGTCTGGTCTCGTTTCGGTGTTCAGTTCGAGATGTTTGAAATAAATTGTGAATAGATATGGAAAGTACAGCATCCGTGTGGTGTCCGGATTAAGAATTTAGCACCACTCCATCTCTATCCGTGGAGGTCGTAAAAGGCGACTTAGGGACTCTAAACCAGAGGGATTGGTAGCAGCGTCCTTTTTGTGGAATTGCAGCCATTCTGCGCTCACCAACCCGCCTGCCAAGCGTGGTGAATACTGGCAAATTCCCCCCAATACGATGACACAGTTGTGAAAACGTATGGGGGAGGCCTTTGTTCAGTTGTGAACGTTGTATGGCCGATACGATGATATGATGATGGAAAGTACTAGTCATGGTGCCTCGGAGGTTAACGGACTCGCTTCTTAATCACAAGGTTATTGGTTCAAACCTAGTTCGTAGCAAAATGACTTCTTCAATGCTAATCTAAGAAATCACTGACTTTAACGGTGAAGAAAAACATTGTGAAGAAACCTAGATTGAATATTCTAGAATCGCTAACACTGAGTGGGCTGGCGTTGTGATCTTTTTATGAGAAAAGACCTTTGAGCTGCAGTGGGACAAATGCCTCCCCCATAAATGATCGGCTACATGCCGTGATTCATCATTTTGCGGGGAAGCTGCCAGTACTAGCCATGCTTGGTAGGCGGGTTGACAAGCCCAAAAACCTGCTGTTCCAAAGAAAGGACGCTGCTGCCCACCCCTATATGATTTAGAGTGCCTTAGTCAAGTTTTACCATGGGAGGAGATAGTGGTGTTATATTGTTAATCCGGACAACACACTGAATAGTGGGACAGTTACCGGCTAGTATAATTATGGAATATAATTTGTTTCAGCTTTGAAATGGGATAGATATATTTCAATCAATCACTCGAATCGGTCCCGTCCTGTAAAGGCCCTGGGTTAACTTAGTCCTTATTACATAGCTTATCATTACTTCGGGTACAGCAAGTAAGGATAGGATAGAACGCAGAATTACGGATAACCCAACAAAGCTTTGATACTCGCCTTTGTTATTTTACAAAGAAACAACATTCAGCTGAGAATATGCATGCCTTTTTAAAGCAAGAATACAATGCTGGTGCAGGATGTATGCTCAAATGAAATTTTAAAACATATTTTTCAAGCAAATGCCCGCTTTCTGCGAGCAGTTCCATAAAATGTAATGTAATTTTAAGAAAGTTTCACCTTGAATCTGATGACGGGCTTAAATTATGATCCGATCGAATGACTTAATTTGTAACTGCTATATTCGAATGAATTCATATTTAATGAAACAATTATGAAGGTTCTTGGTTCTGATATAATTGTACGGAGTGTGATTTACGAGCTTCTAACGTATCAATCAAGTTGACGAGTTCTTAAGCTGGTTTCATACTAGCAACTTAGTCACCCGTCACAAGTCGTGTGACGGGTGACTACGTTGTAAATTCTCTTGTAAAGTTAAACTTTGACGGCACGGTTGGTGCAGTGGCTGATACAGTCGGCTGCTGCGCTCCGGGTCGTGGGTCGATTCCCGCACGGAACAAATATTTGTATGATCTGCAGATAGTTGTTCCGGGTCTGAGTGTATTGTATTTGGATTTCATGTCTGTAAACGTAAAAAAAACATGACTCAGCAGCGCCTAGACAACTACCCTACACTAGGATTTCTCATGTGTCGTGGGTGCATTTACAGACACAAATTCCACAAACAATACACCCCGTCCCGGAAAAACTACCTGCAGATCATACAAATATTTGTTCCGTGCGGCAATCGTACCTACGACCCGGAGCGCAGTAGCCGACTGTATCAGCCACTGCACCAACCGTGCCGTCTCGAATTCGACGCGTTCAAACAAACAAACTATCCAGCTTTATTATATTAGTAGTGGAAGTATCGTTAATAGTTGTGGAAGGCCTGATGACGATTAAGTTCACACTATGTCGGCTCTATAAGGCGGCTAGTGAGTACATGGCTTTATGAGGCTCTTACGTATCAATCAAGTTAAAGAATTTATTGGACATCAATCAGTTGAACAAATGTACGCATGACATATGTACAGTTATCAATTTTGTCGATCCAGCGGATTATGGTGGGTTCCCAGTATGGTAAATGTTATTTGGCGCATTCTTTGGTAATGTTCCTGAATGATAATGTTGTTATGTTTTGTTTATTCGTATTCGTATTACCTACAAGTACTGCACGTTAATTCGTCTCCATATAAAACTAAAAACTATCTTTAAAAACATCAAGCTTTCCTTTTATAGTTTCGATTGATTTTTGGATCCGAAACTAACTGACACATTTTTGGGTTTGTTGTTTATTTAAGTTAGTTTAAACGGTACAAACCATTGTAGTATGTGCTACTCACATTAGAATACATCAACTATTTTTATTACTATAAATACCGCTATAAAGACATACTAGACATAGTTTCGAACACACTCATTAAATTCCCATCACAGTGTCGCTCGCTCTTCCACGTTATATACATGCTATGTAAATATTATCTGAAAGTATTCAAATATCGAGGTTTTTAATTCAATAGTCTTCAATAATCCTCGATATTTTGCTTTGGCACCAAGAGTAGATGATGAATATCACAAAACAAACTGGGCGCCGATTTTATTACCAGCAGCATTTTAGGAGGTGACTCAACACACAATATCTATCCGAATTAGTATTAAAAAAAACCGGACAAGTGCGAGTTGAACTCGTGTGGAGAGGGTTCCGTACGATGAATATGTTATCCATCATGTTTTTTTTTATATGACCCGAATTTGTTTGTCGTAGCTAAAAAAGTATGTATGGTAGCAGATTGTACACGGAAATTTCTGGATATGTTGTCTATTGTTGATTTCAGTCTTGTACCAATAACTTATCCTAAGAACAAACTTAACATCGTAGTTGAAAAACATGTTCTCCCTTACATTCCAACTGCCAGCGTAAGTTTGTACGCACAATATTGTAAGATTTACGACGTTATTTTAAGACCATAGACTTCTTATAGGTTT
This sequence comes from Diloba caeruleocephala, assembly GCA_947459985.1. NCBI lineage: Eukaryota > Metazoa > Arthropoda > Insecta > Lepidoptera > Noctuidae > Diloba > Diloba caeruleocephala. The sequence goes on from OX381625.1 coordinate 21,582,438, forward strand.
TCCTGTAATCTATAGGTAAAGAGCTAGTTCAAATATTAAGGCTCAGTAGTTTCATTGATAGGGAGGGGCGGGGGGAATTTATAAAATAAATGTATTTGCGACCCTCACGACAAACCTTCCGTTTCATATGTTACATTACACATCCGTGTTTGGGTCGCAGAAATCTATATGTGTGCAAAATTTCAACTTATTTGGTCCAGTAGATTTGGAGCGAATGTGCTGTGACAGACGGAGAAACAGACACACGAGTGATGCTATAAGGGTTCCGCCATTTTTACCTTCACTTTCGGAATCCTTTTAGTACCTTTTTCATCAAAATATCCATTTATTTCTTAACACAGGCGAATGTAAGCTGCAAGTTGTGGTAGATATAGTTATAGACCGCGACAAAACATATTCTTTTTTTTATTTTCTTTCCATGTTTGAGTTTGGTGACCTTTTCTTTGTTATTAATGACATCAGTACTGTTGAAGGCAATTCAATCGGCTTCCTGTAGAGTTTGTTAGCTAGCTATATATTAGCATCCAATTAGTTCACTTATTCCGCAATGCGTTCATGAATTGTATTTAAAACATTTGTTTTCGCATGCAAGCTGGGGATCAAGCCACAGGATAAATGTAAAATTGTTCAAAGGACTAAAATATTCTGTTCTCTATATATTAAATATTCTCTATATATTAACTATTGAATATATTTATGTAAGACATTGGTTCTCTAAGGTGTAGTAATACAAAATAACGAGTCAAACACGAGTCGGTAGTGGACGGACGCGGTGCGGACCCGCAGTATACCTGTACCGACATGTATAAGAGACGCAATACAGTGGTGCAGTGACTGATACAGTCGGCTGGTGCGCTCCGGGTCGTGAGTTTGATTCCCGCACGGAACAAATATTTGTATGATCTGCAGGTAGCTTCTCCGGGTCTGGGTGTATTGTATGTGGAATTCATGTCTGTAAACGCACCCACGATACAGGAGAAATCATAGTGTGGAGCAACGTTTAAAAAAAAGAAGCAGGGGAAAGCCTTCAGACCTTACAAATATATAACTCCTATTTCTATTTCCTACTAAATGAAGACTGGCGTGCGAACGTATTACCTTAAACAGTAACTCGGACATACAAATTGTATAAATGTTTTAGATTTCGCGTCCGAAAAGTTCCATAGAACATTTAAATGGTCCACAAATTGCTTTATTTTCTTTTGTATCATCCTAATAGCTGTGATTTTCTATAATTTCCATTTCACGCCAACTTCTTTAATTTATTAAGATAAGATAAAGATAAAAATATTTTTATTCATCTAAAACCATATGCAGGCACTTATGAGATTTCCTATGGAGAAGAAGGGGCAAGAAACTCCATGGTTATACTCTTTTTAAATCATAATAATTATTTTTGATCACATTGTTCTCAAAATAAATAATGTGAGGACAATGTAGCAGAAAAAAGTAACCTTCTTAAAAAGTCCACACTAAACAAGCCTGATATTTAGAAAAAACATTGATTAAATTGTCATGGCAGCATTAAGCTGACCAATCCCAACAGACAGCACTCGTTCACGAGCATGACGCATGCATCAGCGTCGCACAGCTCAACCATATTTTAGACATTATACACGACGCTATTTAACTATCGCTTTCCACTATCCAAGCTGGTTTGTGGCCAGAGGAAACTCTCCTGCATCGTTGCCGCTGTTGAGCGTCAACAGCCCAAGCCGGGTAGGCTGGCCTGCTACCTCCTACCACTCGCGCTGCAGGTGATGCAGTTTTGTTGGACATAGTGTTACTCAATACTTACAGATGGGCCAACAAAAGCAGCTTATAATCTGTCTAAATTACCCGCTAACTGTATGTTATGATCGGGGTTCTGCTACCGACATTATCAGTAATGACACAAGTATCCGCTACAATCGACTTGTGTCGGTCAAGCGACGTGTTATTAGGACACTGGAATTAGTTTACTGTACAGGCTTATTAGTCGTTTCAGCCGAATAAAGCCCACTGCGGGACACAAGCCTCCCCCAAAGATCGCCACAACGACCGGCCTGGGTGTTCTGTATGCTCATTGAGGGGTTTTGCCATAATCGCCACGCTTGGCAGTTCGAGTGGTGATCGTTGTATGTTGTTATTAGCAGATGATACCCTTAGTCACCTTTATGACACTCATGTCGCCGTGTGGTGCCAGCTAAGAATACCACCACCCCATCTCATCCCATGGGTGTCGTAAAAGGCGACTATAGGATTAGCCGAAGGATGGGCAGCAGCGTCTTTCGAGTACATTTATAACACAACTGCGATCGCCAACCGTTTGCCAAGCGTGGCGAATAAGACAAAACCCCCCAATGAGCACACAACACTAATCCATACCGGTAGTTGCGGCAATCTTTGTGGAGGCTTCTGCTCAGCACTGGACGTTTTAGGCTGAAATGATGATGCGTGGAGAGTAGTAGTCTATTCTTTACCGGAAACTGTGGTTGGTACAGAAAGAAAGGCAAAGTAAACCGTGCCATTTTATTAAACCATTGCTTACATATCTAATTCTCTTAATTCAAATTCCAACTCGAATAGAGCTAAGCGAAGCTGATGCATGCGTCATGCTCGTGAACGAGTGCCGTCTGTTGGGACTGGTCAGCCAAATGCTGCCATGACGACTGAATCAAAACTTAAAAAAAAATACATTCAGGCTTGTTTGGTAGACTTTTTAAGAAGTTTAGACTCTTTTCTCCTACATTGTTTTCACATAACCTTGATTTTTACCACAATGTGCTCATAAAATATTGTAACATTTAATATGATTTAAAAAGAGTAACCATGGAGTTTCTTGCCCGTTCTTCTCCATAGGAAATCCACATCTTGGAACGCGGCAATTTAAGTCTCGACGATTCATAAGTGCCTGTATATGGTTTACATGAATCTTATCAATTTCGTAGCTGCCACACGCTACAGTGCGTGAGTTGACTGCCGAGCACGTACGGAAGTGGCCGAGACTAGCCGAACTTTACCGTACGACCCTCGGGTTTCATTAGCTGCCTAAACGTGACTGATTAGTATACGATTGAAGAAATCCTAATATCTTCAAAATAAAAAAGGGTTATATATTTAACGGTTCATAAAATTTTGGACGTTTGTTCGTGCTTTAGAGGTAATCTATACAAATAAATAAAATTGAAGTGTCTGTTTGTGATGTCAAAATAACAGCTTTTTACTAAATGCATATGAAAGTATATACGCTACCTATAACAAAAAAACAATTTTTTGTCTGTCTATTTGTTCCGGGTAATCTCCGAAACGGCTGGACCGATTTTGACGGGACTTTCACTGGCAAATAGCTGATGTTATAAGGAATAACCTAGGCTACTTTTATTTTGAAAAATAATTATGGTCCCGCGCAAAAAAAAAACCTTGAAATCCAATGTATATATTCTATGTCAAGTGCCTATGTCGAAGTGCTCTAAATTTCTTTTAAATTGAACGCGGGTGAAACCGCGGGTCCCAGCTAGTGAAAAATAAATCTAGTGCAATTTGTTAAATCGGATAATAATGTTTATTTGGTAAATTGAATCCAGTTTCCTTTTATTTTAGACGCAATTGTAAAGAAAACGAGTATTCTGGTATCAAAATAATACTGCATTTGAAATCTCTATCAATTTAAATTAACAAATCAACCTTCTATCCTGAGTTGTCTGCATTATTGTTAATTAAAACAATACATTTTACTAATCTACCTCATTGTGAGGCCCGAGCGGTGGCCGTACAACCCACGGAGAATTGATAGCACAACGACAATACCCAACAATACACAATTTAAGAGAAACTCGACGAGTACACAAAACAATACCCAGTTTGAAAGGAACACATTACTTTAAACAAAAGTTGACAAACGTCTGTAGCAGCCCTTGTATTTCAACAACTGTTTATTCGCAATGTTACGTTTAGTTTGAAACACGCGTACATTGTGCGTTGTCCTTTGTTTGTTTAGAACGCGCAATGAATTCGAAACAATTGAAAAACAGCGCTATCTTGAAAGTGACACGTATTATGAGGCTAGAGAAAATTTTGGTTTAATTGTTTTGTTAGTGTTTAAAACAGTATGTTACTTTTCATCAGCTGCAAGGATACATATTTTAGTAGAGAGAAGCAATAACTATGTATATCATCATTTCGGCCGAATGAAGTCCACTGCTGGACAAAGATCACCACAACCACCGATATGGATGTGTTGTGAGCTCATTGGGGGGTTTTGCCATAATCGCCACGCTTGGCAGGTGGGTTGGCAATCGCAGTTGAGTTGTTAATGTACTCGAAGGACGCTGCTGCCCATCCTCCGGCTAATCCCTTAGTCGACTTTTACGACACCCATGGGAGGAGATGGGGTGGTGGCATTCTGAGCCGCTACAGCTACGAAACAAACGTACTTGTATAATATTGCCTTATATATTTTTTCAAAATTAATATTAAACATAGTTATATATATACTCTTCTAGGATTGTATTAACTTAGGCGAGTTGAATGTAAGTCAGCTGTCTCGAGACCAAACTTGAAACGTTGCGCGTTGATGTTACAAACATATTTTAACTAGAACATACATTCACCTGGACCCCCCATTGAAAACCAGACCAGGAATACAGCCTCTGCAGTGTTTTAGCGATCGTTGTTGACACAATATGTAGTTTTGTTGTTGCATCGATGGATGGCCGAGGCAACAACATTGCAATACTCTTACCTTTTTTATTTTTTATTGAAGCCCAGTGGAAATTCTTCATGAACTTCCTTCACCCCGTGGAAGGGCGAAGGGGTGTGCCGGACTCCTACCGGCTAAACCCACTGGAGCGGTCATCTTCGTCACCTAAGGGAGGCTCCAGGTCCTCGTATGATCACACTAGAGGCAATACTCTTACCTACAGTAAGAAGTTGTATTCATCATCATCATTTCAGCCAAAAAATGTCCACTGCTGGACAGAAGTCTCCCCCAAAGATTACCACAACGACCGGTATGGGTTTATGTTGTGTGATAATTGAGGGTATTGCCATAGTGGCCACGCTTGGCAGAGCGGGTTGGATTTAATCTAATACTACATGTACTTCCTTCACCCTGGTGAAGGGCGAAGGGGTATCTTCCCCGCGAAAACCACTGGAGCGGTCATCTTCGGCACCGAAGGGGGGCTCCAGGTCCTCGTAAGATCACACTAGAGCCGCCCATTGGTATCACATCTTTAGGCACATCATGGAGGGATTGATTTTAAAGCAGTCACCCCCTCTAGAGAAGGGAAGGCGACTGTAAAAAGGGGCGACCAGGCACTTCTCGGGGAGGATCTCGGAGAGGGATAAAAGATCCCCCCAAGCCTCGCTGTGCGCTGTACACCTTTATCACCTATCAGGCTTCTCCCAAATTTCGCCTCAATATTTAGTCCTCCGCCTTCCACATCCGGTTTACCTTCCTAAGGTTGTCAATCCATCTGCTCTACTGTCTCTCTCTCAAGAACATTCATCATATGAGGGCGCAACACTTGAACTCTGTTCACCTCATAGCGGAAGTACATCATATTTTGTAATTCCCATGGAGGACCTCTTAAGATATTACCCCTTAAGCCGCCGAGACAAATAAGAAGCGCTAGCTAATTGAGAAGCCCGGGGGTTCGACTCCGGAGCGAGTAACGAGGCTCGTTTGAATTTCAGATTGAATTAATCTCTATTTAATTCATTAATTACTGCTTCTTGAGGGCGGGCTCTGCCTCTATATATTAGCCTATATTTATTTGTCTTGCATTTTTAATGCTCAATTAGCGGAGAACCTTTTGTACATACAACGGGATTAAAACCATTAGACTTAACTTCAAACAATCAGGAGATATGTTACGATTCTCACGTCTCTTTTTCTTCTACGTTAATGTATGTTTTCATATCTCCAAGAGCGTTGAAAGCTAGAGCTTCTCGACTATTCTCTCTCCCTGTTTCACTACAAATGTCTTTTTTTAACTATTTCTCATGAAAAACATGATTGTATAAAGTCCTAACTCCCACTTGGGCCAATTTCCCGTCTGCCAAGTTAGCGTAGTGTTGTCCTCGTCGTGTCGACAACTATCGATGCGAACACGGAACTGCACTATCGTTCATTGTATTACAGCCGCACATTGTGACTGGCTGCAACTGCGTTAATAGATTTACAGAACTTTTCAACTAGCGCAGAATGTATGGTCTGGAAGCAACGCATATGAGTTTTTTTTTATTATTATTATTTCGGCCAAATGAAGTCCTCTGCTGGACACAGGCCTCCCCCAAAGATCACCACAACGACCGATATGGATGGTTTGTGTGCTCATTGGGGGGTCTTGCCATAATCGCCACGCTTGGCAGACGGGTTGGCGATCGCATTTGAGTTGTTAATGTACTCGAAGGACGCTGCTGCCCATCCTCCGATTAATCCCTTAGTCGATAGTCGGTAGTTTTACACTGCGGGATGAGATGCGGTTATGCTATTCTTAGTTTAGCCTTATATGAGAAATAAGAGAATTTAATTGAAGGCTGTGTCTTTCACGTCGCTTTGCAACTTGCTAACTAATGAAACAAATTTAAATTCTGAAATTCAATATCATATTATATAAATTGTAATACGCAATAATCAAAGCCACATCTCTGATAACATTTCAATAATTTTACTTGCAATGTGAATTATATTATATTGACAAGCGTGGCAATGGCGTTCACTTACGGGAAATGTTGAAACAATGCTTATACCAGACCAAACGCTCATAAGGGGAACGCTTTTCTATTGTTCGAAGCTGTATTTACAATATAATGTTGGTTTCTGATGAGTTACCAGACATGATTGTCACCATATGATGTCATTATACCATCATTTCAGCCGAATGAAGTCCACTACTGGACACAGGCCTCCCCCAAAGATCACCACAACGATCGATACGGGTTTGTTGTGGACTCATTGGGGGGTTTTGCCATAATTGCCACGCTTGGCAGACGGGTCGATGATCGCAGTTGAGCTGTTAATGTACTCGAAGGATGCTGCTGCCCATCCTCCGGCCAATCCCTTAGTCAACTTTAACGACACCGTCATGCTCGTGAACGGGTGCCGTCTGTTGGGACTGATCAGCCTTTAACTGCCACGGCAAATAATTTATTATTATAATATTATTGTGGTATGTTCCATCTTTACACATTGTCCTACATTTTTCTCGGTATATATATTACAATAATTTGTGTCAATCAACATTGTAATCTCAATTATTTTAAAAGAGTATCTATGGAGTTTCTTGCCGGCTCTTCTCCATAGATCAACTATTTGGAACCGTGCAACTTAGATTCTGACGTTTCATAAGTGCCAATATTTGGTTTATTTTAAATAAAATCTTTGACTTTGACTTTGACCCACGGGAGGAAAGGGGTGTTGGTATTCTGAGCCGGCTCCACACGGCATAGCACCACATGACATTATATACCAAACTTTATTAAAAATATAAATCTCTTAAAATATAAGCAAAAGAACAGTTAATACATAGATCCAATATGATGGAACTCTCGTACTTTGTCTTTGGCGATGTTTTTTATTTTTTATTTGTTTAATATGGTCCAATAAAGCGTCAGTACGGACATATGTACTGGCATAATAAATAATGTCCCTCGGCCGTTTGCGGACCAGCCCATTACTTTAGCAATATTCGACGGTATTTAATATTAGCACACGGATATGTCACTACTCGAATATTACTATGTCGAACCGAAGGGAGATGATCTTTTGGACATTTCGGAGGGTCAAATGTGTGATGTAGAACTAAGTTATATGTTGCACAATTTTTCTGTTTTGTCAATCAACACAGTTACGTTTCAGCCCATAAACTTGTAGTCTGTCGATGATTGTGATAGAGTCCCCAACGGCGACGACCTAAAGTCCAGTTTGCAACTGCAGAGGCACTCATACGGCCGAATACTGAAACGCCAGTTAATCTTAAGTACTCGCTTTAACCATTTGAGCCGCCCAGTTTCCTACCGAAAATGAGTTTCTCGAATAGTTAAAACGGGACTTAACAATAACTAGCGTTTCAGCAATCGGCCGATAGCCACTTTCATTCACAGATCGGTAAACTATCGGTGAGGTTAAGTAACGTGCGGTGTGGTCTGTCTATGGATGGGTGAATTTCAACTGAGTGTCTCCATGCTCCGGAGGACACTTTAAAATGTCGGTCCTGGTTGTTGTCATAAGACGGCTGTCAATAAGCGACCCAATGAAAAAGAAAGCACTCCAGTTTCATAAACAAGTTGGACGCCATAGTCCATGACAATAACCAATACTCGTAGATGTGATTGGTGGAATAGCTACTTAACTGAAGAACGTAAACGTTTTCGCAAAGCGCTCAAAAAACTAAATAAACTTAAAAAACAACAAGTCACGGGAGATACATTCACTGTAACATTAAATAAATTCAGAATAGCCAGATCTAGTTATAGAGCCGCGGTAGCAAAATCGAAGGGTAATCTGTTACACAAAATAGTAGCAACACTCGATAGAGAGGGTCGGTGGTCTCCTCTGTACCATGAGTTTAAAGCCAACAGATCAGTCGATCTTGCTTATATTCGAAACATTAAAATTAACAATATGTATACCACTGGTATTGACGAGACCACGGAGGCTCTTCTCAATAGTCTTATACCTGATGATCTACCTGAAAAACATAACGTGTATCATCAACAGATCAGATCGTGGGCTGCTGAGCCACCGGTATCCCCAGCGTCCGACCTCCCATCCACTGACGAATTCATAAACATTGTCAATAAACTGCCAATTAATAAAGCATCTGGGGAAGATAAAATATCGAATAGAATTATTAAAGAAGCTTGTAAAACATCCGGTGACTCTATATTGACCGTTCTTAGGCGCTGTATTGCTGAAGGCATTTTCCCTCGTATACGGCGTTTTATACGCATTATACCAAAAAGCGGTGACAAGCCCCCGGACGATCCTAAATCGTACCGCCCTATAACTTTACTACCATCTTTAGGTAAACTTCTCGAGCGCCTAATAGTTCCACGTTTGCTGCCAGATAGACCGAAATTTCATAACAACCAATTCGGCTTCACAATAGGAAAATTTACTATTGACGCAGCAATCTCTGTCAGGAAAATAGTAAACTCATCAGAGCATAAGTATGTAATAGGCATATTCCTTGATATCTCTGGTGCCTTCGACAACGCGTGGTGGCCTATGCTACTACTTAAAATGAAAGCTCGTGGTTGCTTTAAAAACATCTACAAGCTCATTTACTCATATTTCGCAAACGGATCTGTAAAACTTAAACTAGGTCATCATGCTGTGTCGAAGGAACTCACGATGGGATGTCCTCAAGGATCCGTTATCGGTCCTTATCTATGGAACATAGGATTCGATGATTTTCTGGCGATTCCATTGCCGTACGGCTGTTCATTGACTGGTTACGCAGACGACGGCCTTCTGCTTATTCAGTCAAGTACAAGAGCGGGCCTTGAAAAATTGGCGGATACTTGTTTACGTTTAATATCTAGGTGGGGCGAACGGAACCGCTTAATTTTTGCACCGCAAAAAACCTTTCAACTAATTTTAAAAGGCAAACTTAAGGCATCACCAAGCATTAAATTCAATAATATTACCGTTAAAAGAAAGGAGTCCGTGTGCTACCTCGGCCTTGTATTAGAGAGAAATTTTTCATTCGTTGAACATCTGTTGAAGATCTGTAGGTGAAAAAGCTAAGAGAAACATCTATGCCCTGACAAGGATATCAACTGCTACATGGGGTCTTTCATTTTGTACTTTAAAAACTATTTACGCGGCTACTTACTTGGGTTGTATATGCTATGGTTCACCTGTATGGGCCGATAGGGCTACTATCGGCGCGGTACGACGTAAACTGCTCCAAAGCCAGCGCTTAGCGTTGATATTCTTGTGCAAGGCATATAGGACAGTAATTACTGAAGCTCTGCCTGTGCTGGCAGGTGTTTTGCCAGTCGATCTTGAGATACAGCGACGTGCTGCCATGTACTACTCGACGCGAGAAAACATGGACGCGGAATTTCTACTACAACGCGATCGTGTTAGGATCTGCAGATTGTTTAAACCACAGGCTGGTGTTTGGGAAGAACTCTTGGCCGAATGGCAAAGCAGGTGGGACACATCTATTAAGAGCCGTCACTTATACCAGTTCTTTCCATCCGTTCGTGAGCGGCTGGCAAGTGCATGGTTGGAAGTCGATCATTGCGTGGCTCAATTTCTCACCGGTAAAGTTACCATCTTTAAGAGTAAATTATTTAGCTTCAAGCTTGTTGTCTCACCATTCTGCAAATGTTCAACACCGGACTGTGAATATGAACAGTCTGCACATCATGTTCTGTGGGAGTGTATTCTTTGGCAAGATGAACGCAATATTATGTTTGACAGCTTGCAAGTTACATCCGGAGTTGTTTACTATACAGACCTTGTTGCAACAAGGACCAATTTCCGTGCGTTCAGGCGTTTTTGCCATACCTACTATTGGAATCAGTCACAATAGCTCACAACATAGGACCCGTAATTAAATAATTATAAACATTTTTGTACCCGTGGTGCTTGGCAACTAGGCTTATCCTAGTTGTACACTCCCAATTATTGTGCCTATGGCCTATAGTATTTTCTCTGTCTCCTGCTTGCTACGGAGGGAAGTGGAACGTATATTCTTTCCTACTCCTCCATTTTCTTTTCTGATTAATTTCGTTGCGGGTTCCAAGACAGTTCTTCATTTCTCTGGGACACACCGACCTTCATTGGTCGGTGTTCTTTTCGGTGGTCGCCATTGTAGATCCTGGATTACAGGAGTTGCAGTGGTTGGGAATGTGTGGCGGGCTTGTCCCATTAATTAGTCCATGACAAGTGCGGTGGGACATTCGTCATATAAACAGAGCATCTATACAAATAAATAAAATTGAATTGTTTGTAATGCTGTACAATCTTATTTCCATTCGTTGGTTCAAGATTCTAACTCCCATCAGTTGCTCTCCTAGTCGTACGCAAGGAAATGCAAGGAAATAGGGCCTGATTCCCTGTCATAGCGAGGGCGGAAACAACATTACCTATGTAGGTCAGTTCCATAAGATTATTGAACGAAACATAACTTGGATATCATTTTTATTCATCTCTATATAAAACGTTATCTCGAAACTCACATATTAAGTTAAAATATTCACACAGAAATGAAACAACACGCATATATCTATACAAATAAATAATATTTAAGTGTCTGTTTGTAATGTCAAAATAACAGCTATTTACTAAATTCAGATGAAAGTATATACAGTACCTATACAGCAAAAAAACTATTTGTAATTTTTTTTGTCTGTCTGTTTGTTCCGGATAATCTCCGAAACGGCTGGACCGATTTTCATGGGACTTCCACTGGCAAATAGCTGATGTTATAAGGAATAACTTAGGCTCCTTTTATTTTAGAAAAATAATTAGGGTTCCGTGCAAAAAAATAAAACCCAAGGAATCTAATAAATATATACATACTCTATGTCAAGTCTCTATATTGAAGTACCCTACATTATATATAAATTATCCACTTAAAACCTCGGGGCCCAGCAAGTCTGAAATATATATTTTCACCGTCCGAGTTTTCAACCACACAATCAGTTTACACTTCAAACAACATTTCATCGGAAAAATCAATATAGCAAGGAACAATACCTTTTTGAGGGCTCTTAAGTTAAGTTCATGTATATCTTTGTGGACCCCAAACGGTCCCAGAGGACTTGAGGGCGAAGAGAATAAATATTGGCTCTCGAGACAGGTGTAATGTGAACAATTAGATACTAGTATTAGGTTACTTACTTACTCTTACTGTGGCTAACATACCACCACTCCATCTCATCCCGTGGGTGTCGTAAAAGGCGACTAAGGGATTAACCGGGTCCTGAGAAGCATTACAACATCACGCTTACCATCAGGCGAAGGACTAGCGTGTCTCATCACCAGATTGAATCGCAAAAAAGTCGTGTGTGAGTTCACACACGGTAAAAGTTAAACTTTGTATTTTGGTTCATTTGTAAGAGAATGAGATGAATACACTATGGAAAGGAGAGACAGCGATTGATCGACAATAGGGAATAAAGAAATTATATAGAAACGTGTTTTATCTCATTTTCTCCCAGCCGAAACCCTATAAATACATTTATAGTTGTCTCTCTTTCGTTACACGTTTTCGTTTCATAAAATCCAATTCACACCGTCTCAAATTAAGTTTTTCTTCAAAAAAGCCGACGATGCTCAGAGTTTAACCCAAACGCTTGGTGAAACATCGGAACTACATAGTTACAATATTAAGGATCAGAAATTCTTTACCTAATAACCAAGATACGGTACGGCGCTAGAAAATAGTTCGCAAAAATTTTCAAATAAGGTATTAACTTCTAATTGCGAAATTAAATCTCGCCCTTCGCAAAAATATTTAATTATAAATTACCTCAAAATACTTCACAGAATATCCGAGCACAAAAGAGTAACGTGGTGAAAAAATCTGTTAAAGTGTCTACATAACACTCTTATCTTACTTAAGAATAAAAATGAAAGGCTTTAGAAAGTTTAACAGCGCCGGATGCCGCCGCTAATGAGAGAATATCACGAGCAACTCAGAGACAGACCAAACCTCGAGATTTTCGCCCTCTTTCACGTCCAATTATGGCTCTCAACTTCAAAAGTTTTAAGCCTGCGGGGTTAAGTAGCAATGTATTGTGTACAAGATTTTTCTCTAATGAAGTGGCGAGTTTCATTAGCCGACCACGGTTAACAATTCCACAAGTATTTTTCTTATTTCCTGCGGTGACTATTAACATTTGTGTACGGAGCGCAGCGCTCGGAACGCAGTGATCTGTTCACGGACATCTTGTAATTCTCACAAAAAAAAAATGTCTCTCTTGCTAGTGTAATGAGAAAGACGTTTTATATTTCTTTATTAAAACTATTAACCTGAAAAACATACAGATTTTTATGAACTGAAAGGTGAGGCTTCCAATTCCAGTTTCCACAACTTGGTGTCCATTACTCTATCAGTGTATCATCTAAATCAAAGTTGTTAATTAACATGACAATGAACGTCAAACAGCTAGGGCTAAGGCAATGGATCTCAACCGCTATAAAAGACAAACACTTTGACTCTTGTAAGTCTAGCCCTAAGATCTACATAAAATGGCGCATCTATCATTTTAAAATATTAAAACGTCAAAGTTCCATTCAAAAGTAATAAGTACGAAGTAGTAGAAGTAAGACGGCTGCACGGCCAGATTCCCATGAAGGTGGGAAGCAATTTGCACTTATAATTAATTCGGGAGCACGCGTCATTAAACTGGACAGACACGATTTCCGTGGGATATTATGAATAGTTGCGGAAAATTAAACTGTTACCAACCGAAACGAAACGTTATTATAAACGTTTAGTTGCGCGCGTCTTACATTGTCACATACGTACATGTTTTTATTAAATAATAATAACTAATAATCTATATATAATAATTTAATGTTCGTTTGTGCAAAATCGCAAATCCCCTAAAGTTCTTAACCAATCGATTTGAAGTTTTTACACATCGTTGTATTCATATACGATCATGATTTTTATTAAATCAGGAGACTCGAATTTTTTTTGAAGTGAATCTTCTTTATCGACGTATGGGAGAATAAGGTGAAATAATTGTATTATTTGTATCCATGTCTATGATAATAAAAGCCTTTTGCTTAAACTTTATCTAATTTAGCTTTTTTTAACCAATTTCTGTTAAGTTGTAAATAGTAGATCATTTTTCGAAAAATGATGTCATAAAGAAGTTTCACTTCTTACGTGTGTACACTAATACACACACATTTTACTTTTTTTTATTCAGAATCAAATTCATGTTGTAAGTACGTGCATTTAGCCACGGCAACGCATGGCAGTGTAAAGCTAGTAAAGAATAAAAGTAAACCAATTTTAAATTATTTTTCTACGTTAAAAGCCGATTGGACGCCATTACCTGCCATTAGCATTTTGACAATCTGATTGAACAATTTTTTAAATCCATTGACATCACAGAATTATGTTTAAATATAAAAGTGTTTGGTTTTAATGAATAATTAGTAATGAATTTGGAATTGTAAATAGAACTATCCTATAGCATTTTCGTTTAAATTTATACGACAAACACAATTCGTATCATATGGTATGAATAGTCTTCAGTTTAAATAAAAAAATATTTAATACGGTTAATCCGTCAACAGTTAATTGTCGGATCTACGTACATGTAACAAAAATAAATATTTATTATAATTAATACGGACTCTATTAATTATTAGAGATATGATAAACCTTTCAAACCCCGTTATGAACCCACAGAATAATATAGATATTACTATATATGATTCCGTTGTGTTGACCACTGTACAGAGTAATTAGTATCCTCTGTATTCTGTGAGGTCGGTACGTGATCATGCTTCTAAAAGCTCAGCTGATAGTGATCAGGGTAATGTCATTACAACAGTTGTAGGTAAATGATATGAAACTAGAATAGAGGAACAGGGACTACGTTAATTCAACTATCTACCGCCCACTCTGGTGCGATATTATTCGTATTGAGATTAACAATAAAAAAAAAAAAAATTAAAGAAGTTTAGATTGTTTATTTAATGAGAATACACAAATAGGTGAATCATCTTGAAAACTACTAAGAGTAGTTTTTAACCACTCACCCCTAGGAAGATGTGCCGCCTTGTGCGCAACATAGCATACAACAAGGCTTCAGGGGGATCCTTTACAATCCTCGAGATGTGCATGGAGTGCGACCCCACCGCTAAAGGGCATGATTGCTTTACAGTCATGCCATATGTGTTTAAAGACGAGGCAGCAATGAACGGTTCTAGTCTGATTGTACTGAGAATCTGGAGCCCCCCTTCGGTGTCGAAGATGACCGCTCTAGTGCCTATTTAACCGCTCACAAAAATGTTTCTATACTGCACATCAAAATAAGCACTTAACTTATTTTTCTTCAGCGTCAATTAACATTCATAATGCATAGCTATTTACACTAAGTACATATCCAATTAACGTTACAGTATTCTTGTGAACGGCACTGCGGTGGCCCAAGTGCAGCCCTAGCCGCGGCTTAACCTACTATGACAGTGTTTGGTCGAACTTAATGAGCAATCAGAATTTTTTATTTGCAATCTGTATTTTTGATATAAACACCATATTTTTGTCCATTCATTATCATTTTTGATATCATCATTTCAGCAAAAGGACGTCCACTGTTGAACAAATGCCTCCCCCATAGATTTCCAAAATGGTGTTATCATTTTGAGGTTATTAGCCAGCACTCACCACGCTCGCGGGTGGGTTGTTGAGCGCAGTATGGCTACTGTTTCACATAAGGGACGCTGCTGCCCATTTCTCCGGTATAGAGTCCCTTAGCCTTTTACGACATCCACGGGAGGAGATGGGGTGATACTATATTCTCTAGCTGGGGTGCAATTCCCTAAGCTCAAACATCCATACATCCTTAAATTTAAAGTAGAAATAACTGTGAAAAACCAATTTCGTATTCGCTAAGACATGATTGAAGCTATTCAAGGCCACGTTGAAGACGGTGAGCCGTGAGGACCAGTCGTGGCAAATACCAAATTGAGTTATCACCGTTATTTCAATTCTGTATTTAAGGATGTATGGATGTTTGAGCTTAGAGAATTGCACCCCTGAACACCACACGGAGTTTGTTTTCTCTTTACCCAATCTTCAAGTTGCCAAAGCTCTTAAAATTAAATGTGTCACAATAAATGTGGTTTATTAATCAATATCTGTTGTAACAAAAAAATACATAATATAAGATACCTAATAATGAAGACACGCTTCTCATCAGGAAGTTCGCACAGATCTAGTATCAAATGATAAATTACTAATTTGTTCGGCAAAGCGAGACACTCCGAAACTAGATCCTCGTCTCCCGTTGTTTATACACAGTAATCCTTCAACAGCTTCGCTTGTATCGAGGATTTGCATATTTTGATCGGGAACAAAAACGAAATGTAGCAGGTGTTTATCGCACAGGGGTTGGAACACCATGGTGTTTTTGTTGATGGTCTTCTCATCGACCACTATTTATAACTGAGGGAGATCTTTCTCAAAAACCTAACCGTACCAAGAAGTACTTCGCCTGGGAAGTTATCGATCTTCGATCTTGGTTTGTTTATAACAAGTACGGGGTCTCCGGTGACGACAGGTGCCGCCAGTGAGGTTGCACAGAGACGGGGCCCGTCAAACAATGACGGGCCGATACCTGCCGGGGGCGCGGTCTAATGCACACAAAGCCACAACACAACACCTCACCCCCGGCTAGAGGTACGTGGAAGGACACCGTGGGGTTTAGCCGGTAAGAGACCTGCCTGCCCCTCCGCCTTTCCCAAAATTTCCCGACAAAAGAAAAAATGGCTCTCCAGTATTAATTAGTATATATCCTATGCTATCAGCATTATGTTAGTCACCCGTCTGGCAATATTAGGCCTTGTAAATCCCATAATTGTATGTCTCTACGTCCGCTCTCCAAAGTCTGTTACAGCCTAAAATCCCGCAAGACATATGATGCATCGCTCGGACTCTTACGTCATAAACCGTGTAAAGTCACCCCCAACACGTTAACCCGTGTTTGCGGCCATAACTGTGTGATATCCAGTATGTTTGTTTGCCGAGTTACCATCAATCTTATCGAGACTTCCCGATGACCCAGATAGTGGTCAAAGGGCCTCTACACACATTATTAGGCACCAGTACAAAATGAAAAGCTTAAGAAGGCACATTCTTATACGCTACTTAAATGATAGGCCTCCTAGTTGAGCTAGCCGGGAAGGAAACACGGAGGGAGGCACTCCGCGACACTCTTTAAATCCATCGTAATGTTTCAAGGAAAGGAAATTAAAAGTAATTCATCATACGCAATATTCACTAAGCTTCATCATTATCATTACAGCCGAAAAACGTCCACTGCTGGGCGAAAGCCTCCCCCAAAAACTGCCACAATAACCATACGGTTTGTGTTTTGTTCTCATGCCATAATCGCCACGCTTGGCAAACGGGTTGGCGGTCACAGTTTAGATATAAATGTACTCGAAGGACGTTGCTACCCATCCTTCGGCTAATCCCATAGTCGCCTTTTACGACACTTACGGGATGAGATGGGGTGTTAGTATCTTCTAATATATAAATATCTCGGGTCACGGTGTTTGTGATCACACTCCTCCGAAACGGCTTGACCGAATTTAACGAATGTTTGTATATTTGGTAGGTATAAGAATACGTCGTAAAGTATTTTTTTTTTATATTAGTGTATATTAGTGACATTCTATTCGTAGTTGTTTTTTATAGGCCAACTGTTTTTTTTAATAATTCCGTGACATAATCTATCTCGTTCTTAATGACATTCTATTCGTAGTTTTTTTTATAGGCCAATTGTTTTTTTTAATAATTCCGTGACATAATCTATCTCGTTCTTAATGACATTCTATTCGTAGTTGTTTTTATAGGCCAATTGATTTTTTTAATAATTCCGTGACATAATCTATCTCGTTCTTAATGACATTCTATTTGTAGTTGTTTTTATAGGCCAATTGTTTTTTTAAATAATTCCGTGACATAATCTATCTCGTTCATAATGACATTCCATTCGTAGTTTTTTTTAATAGGACAATTATAATTTTTTATAATTCCGTGACATAATCTACCTCTACACCAAATTTCATTAGAATCCGTCCAGTTGTTTCAGCATGATGGAGCCTCCAACATTCAAACATACACAATTTTAGATATACAAAAGTTACTACTATTTCGATTTATTTTTGTGGTTTAACTAAGTCATACGGGGATGTTAAATGTACAGAGCATCATCTCAATGTATGTACAACTATCTCATGTCCGACCACACTGTAGATCTATCTACAAGTATTCAATACAAATTAAATACTAAAATAGTCACCATGGACCTCGGTAAAATCTCGAACCATTGCAGTCCATTTTCCGGTATAAATATGTTTTGATCAATTTATGTTTGCCGTAGCTGGGTAATTCACATTGTACGATGTAGACCTTTTGCATCTTCCCGCATCTTTTGTGACATTAGTCTTTCCAGCATGAATAATATTCCACAAGCAGTGAATTTATTCATAGGGGATTTATTCATATATTTCATAGTTCCGTAATCTGTCGTGGGAAAAGTGCAGCGCTATGATAACGTAGTGCTCCTTGGATTATCCTGATGTTTGATACAGTTTGTGAATGTAGAACCCGTAACCGCCGAAGTAAAATAAATAAGGAAAACTGGTGACAAATTCACGCGTTGAAGACGTGGATGATACTGTAATTATCTACATAGTTGAACTACTGCACTCAACAAAGAACCGGGCCGTGTAATTTAGCTCCAGATAAGCCAAAACTTAGGTAGGTCCAACTTCGAGAAAGAGGTCCATCGTCGAATCCGACTCGGCTGGGCAGCGTTCGGGAAACTTCACAACGTCTTTTCGTCAACAATACCGCGATGCCTCAAGACGCAAGTGTTAAACCAGTGAGTGTTACCAGTGATGACATATGGAACAGAGACGTGGTCACTCACAATGGGCCTCATAAGAAAGCTCAAGGTCACTCAGCGAGCTATGGAGAGAGCTATGCTTGGTATTTCTCTACGAGATCGAATCAGAAATGATGATCCGTAGAAGAACTAAAGTCGTCGACATAGCTGAAAGGATTAGTAAACTGAAGTGGTAATAGGCAGGGCACATTGCTCGTAGAATTGATGGCCGCTGGGGCACAAAGGTTCTCGAATGGAGACCGCGCACCGGAAAACGCAGCGAGGGACGATCTCCATCGAGGTGGACAGACGACCTGGTGTAGGTCGCTGGAAGTCATTAGATGAGAGCGGCATGTAACCGCTCGTTGTGGAAATCTAAGGGGGAGGCGTTTGTTCAGCAGTGGACGTCCTGTGGCTGATATGATGAAGCCAAAACTGAACTATTGCAAGCTGATTATAATGAATGTAATCCGACAATGTCTCTGAACACTCAATTAAAACGACTAAGAAACATCTAATCCCTAAAGTAATATAATTAAGACATTCTGAGCAAACGCATCACCGCAAGCTCCCCTTTTCTATCACGTAAACACATGTCAAACGTACAACACAGCTAATACCTTCGTGTTCGTTCCCCTACAGCTTAGCGGGATGTCATGAGTCTTGTAGTTTATTCATAGAATTAATCTATGATAGGTTGTATATATTTTTTGGGTTTCTCACACTCATTTCTAGGAAATGTGGTTGCTAAACCAATCAATTCTAGCGAAGCCAAAAGAGGCCTCTGGCCAGGCTTAAAATTAATATTAAAAACTAAGCAACTTTCGCTAAGGGCGCCCCCTGCGGGACACGGACCTCGGCTTAGGGCGTTGCTGGGGATAACAAGCTATTGTTTTGGGGACAGCTGGATCGGTATTAACTATAATGTATTAGGGGACATTTAAAACTACAGGCTCGGCACGGGCCGGCGCGAGCAAGAGACGGGAGGGAGAAGTGCTAACTTGAACGGGAAGGTGACGCGGCGATAGGCCTTGGTCGTAAAATGAATTTGTACCTCTACTTAAATTAATCGTATCTATTCGACGGAGAAGCATCAATCATAAAGCAGGAGACAACCAGCGTTTTAGTTTTCTTAAAACCAAGCATTGAGTTGAAGGAAATTCTAGACTAACCAATCAAGAACCAAAAGATACAATAATAAATATATGCTTTACTTTTGTATTGTGACACATTTGCATCATTACTTTTAACCGAATTGTTTTAATTTAATATTCGAATTAATTATTAAATTATTCGTCTAAATATTTAAAAAAAATATTCATCTACTAATTCGTCGTTAGTACTTACTAAATGTATATTATTTTGCGGTATAAACTGAAAACTTAGTTTTAATTGGTTCAATTTTCCGTTGCCTTTTAAACATGCATGTCGAGAGTACTCGAGATTCAAGCACTTTATTCGCTACAGATTTTTCACTAAATTGTAATTATTCTAAACAGTAATGTATTTGACCACGTCATTATTCCATTCCACAACGCCGAACGAAATTATAAATCAAACAAGTAACGAACGATTTTACGCATCATTCAATTATACCGTCCCTGACCGAAACTGTCAGAATTAAATGGACCCATTCAGTTGACAATAAACCGCTGTTGTAGTCTCTAATTAAAAATGTTCAATGGCGGTTATAATAAAACAAAGAGCGATGAAATTTTAGGCTACCTTAATCAATTAACAATTAAAACGAAAAACAAAATAAAGCTGCGTACACAACTATGTCGCAAGCGATTACCATACAAATTGCACTGAGGTCACTTGTACGTACGTACGTACACAGATATTATGAGAGAATTTTAATATTTCGATACGGGCACAATATAAAATTTAACGAACAACAAACTTTACGAAGCAAAGAATAGAACCGAATTTTAATTGAAATTATATCGCGCGGTAACCATAGACAATGGTTCCGCGATTCCCGGAACGTGAATTAGTTTAAATTCAAATTTATTATTAATTCCCGTTCGAGTCATCGTCATCAGCATGTCAGTCAGAGGCCATCCACTGCTGAACAAAGGCCTCCCCCTTAGGTTCCACAACCGTACCGATATTTTCGGACGAATTTGCCAGTACTCAGCTCGCTTGGCAGGCGGGTTGGCGCGCGAAGTATGACGACATCCACAGGGGGAGATGGAGTTATATTCTCAATCTGGACACCACAGGGAACACGTCAAGTGGTTATAATAATATGTTTATATAATGGAAATACTTAGCGAGTAGAAGTAAGTGTAATACAAAATATCTCTTGCGACTGGAACTTTTCACGAGAGAAATAACACAATGCGCTGCTCAA
Source organism: Diloba caeruleocephala (assembly GCA_947459985.1). Lineage (NCBI taxonomy): Eukaryota > Metazoa > Arthropoda > Insecta > Lepidoptera > Noctuidae > Diloba > Diloba caeruleocephala. The sequence goes on from OX381625.1 coordinate 21,603,379, forward strand.
TGAAAACGAGAGCATATAAAATTCCATTCTATATTAAAATACGTTTATATTTTTCTTTTACTTTTTTTTATAACTAATGGATGAAGATATATAAATGTTGGGAAAATTACTTTAGTGTATTAAAACCCGAGACAGCTATAAAGACATGAATGTTGTCAAATGATACGCGAAAGATATATGGTACAAGTTGGACATGCTACTTTTTTATTATATAGAAGGGCAAACGAGTTCCCCTATAAACATCCGCTACACCAGAGGAGTTGCTGCCGACCTTTAGGGCAGACAAACACCTTCCCTTGAAGCACGTCATGTCCGTCATGGTTTGGTCACTCACCATACGAAACGTAGCATTGTTGCTACTCGAAGGTATTCTGTGACGACGTGGTACTTCCCCGGTCGAGCCAGCCCAGTTACAAGCCGTAGTCACCGAAGATAAAAGTTAGGCTCTCCCACGCAAGAATTACTGACTTATTATATTCCAATTATATAGTATACAGATACTTACTTCTGCTATGAAGCTAATTTATAAGCAAAAAGCGCCAGAAAGACTACCAAATACCCAAATGAATATCAGGAATTATTTCTCAGCAATCAAAACAAGGAGTAAGCCCGATAATTAAAACAGTGCAGCATCGAGAACGCGTGTTTATAATATCGCCATAAATAATATCCGACTGCCTTGTCACCTGGGACTCGGCAATGCCCCGGGGAACGCAATTAAGCTCGGTTTGCGCAAATAAATTTAAATAACCAGTTACACGGGTATACGTGGGAACAGCCCTTGACATCTGAACGTTGCGAAATTCTACCAATATTTAGTTAACCGTCGATCAGCATCGGTTTCAATTAATTTGATGTTTAGATTTTGCGATGTTAAATTTTATTTCAGTCGTTAGTCATAAACTGAAACCTTTTTGGTTCATCAAATAGAATTATGATTTCAAATTCAAAATATTGCATCAATTCGACGGCACGGTTGGTGCAGTGGCTGATACAGTCGGCTGCTGCGCTCCGGGTCGTGGGTTCGATTCCCGCACGGAACAAATATTTGTATGATCTGCAGGTAGTTGTTTCGGGTCTGGGTGTATTGTATGTGGAGTTCATGTTTGTAAAACGCAACCACGACACAGGAGAAATCCTAGTGTGGGTCAACGTTTGCAAAAAAAAAGAAAAATAAAGATATTCTTTTTTTAAATGTCCTAATGTTTTTTTTAATCTTTATTTATTTACAGGACTTTTATCCATGGATATGTCAGTCCTATTGTTACAAAAATTACATAACTAGTTTTTTACACATTTCATAGATATGTAAAGCTGCCACTGAGTTTGGAGTAGCTACAAGTTCTAATGTTATCGGCTAAATATAAAAAACGGAAGTGATTAACTTGTTGTTATAACAAGCCATTGTTATGTTGAGCACTACCGAAAGCATAAAAAGCTTTACTCTTTTAGATAAAGGGGCTATAAACTGACGATCTGTCGGATAACTGACACGCCGTTAATAAAAGCGGTAACAGCGCCAACCGCGCGGCCTGCGCGTCGGACACGCTCGTAAACGCTATCGGCGCGCGCCCGCCAGTGTGTGCTGCGTCTTACTTTTATAGCGATTTTTGTAGTGTTACAACTCCCGATATTTTAGTGCTGTCGCGATAAATGTTCATATGTAATGTATAGATTTTATCTGCTTTTCTCCCGTTTTCATGGTCTTCTTATAAATAACATTATTTAAAAGAAGCTATCCTATATTGATGCTGTTAACAGCATTATTTAGGTCGGTTTAGACAGGAATTAAAATGTTATGAAGTGTATTTTTTGGATCATTTGCACCCTCATCACATCGGTCAAAGGAAGTCCACTGCTGGACATAGGCTTCCGCCATAGATTTTCACAAGGAGCGGTTACATGCCGACATTTTGGGGGAATGTGCTAGTACTTAGGATTGATTAGCATGGAATGGCTGCCATTAAACAGAACGGATGCTGCTGCCAATCCCCATTATTATTTTACTTCTTCTCATCATCATCAATAATGTAGCCAAATATTGTAACAAAATTATTTGATTTAAAAAGAGTAACCATGGAGTTTCTTGGCTATTCTTCTCCATAGCCACCTACATCTTGGTTTTATATGAATAAAAATATTTTATCTTATCTTATCTTTATCTATTTCACACTGGCGCTACAATATTTTATATATTTTCATCTTATTTATCCCACAGATCGCAAATTCTTGTAGTTAATGGTTATGAATCTTATCCATATTATGCGGACTCAGGAGTTCCTCAAGGTTCTCACCTTGCACCGGTTCTGTTTTTACTATTCATTAACGATATTACTGCCCAAATCCATTGTTGTAAATATCTAATGTTTGCCGACGATCTTAAAATTTATAGAAGTATAACTTCAAATGAAGATACTACCCTAATCCAGGAAGATTTGAACAGAATTGAGCATTGGTGCAATCTCAATCGCATGAAACTTAATGTACAAAAATGTAGCCATATACGATTTACAAGGAAAAAACAATCCATTACTGTCTCATATAATATAAAAGGAGTATTATTGGAAACTGTAAATGAGGTTCGTGATCTAGGCATCATCATAGACAGTAAACTCAACTTTAGAAGCCATATTGATAACATCGTTACAATATCGGCTCGGCTACTAGGATTTTTAAAGAGAAACACTAAAGGTTTTAAGCTGGTACGAACAAAAATTGTGCTATATAATGCCTTAGTTCGGAGCCACCTAGAGTTTGCCAGCGTGGTGTGGAACCCACATTACGCTGTACACTCACAGAGAGTAGAAAGCATCCAAAGGTCCTTTACAAAACACCTAGCATATACCTTCGGGGATATATCTCCTCGGTGTCCATACGAACAACGTATTCAATATTACAAAATGATAACTCTGCGCGACCGTCGACTGGTACAAGATCTCATGTTCTTTTTTAAATTGGTTAACAATAAATTAGACTGCAATAAATTAACTGAAAAAATTGGAATAAAAGTCCCCTATAAAATACCAAGATATCCCATCACCCATTTATTTCACACTAAAGTATCCAACACAAATATAGAAGAAAACTCACCTCTCAATAGGCTCAGCAAGGAGATGAATTCTTATATAAAATCCACTCCAGATGTTGACATATATCATGACTCCATGAACATGTTTAAGAACCAAATTATGAATTTAAAATTCTAAAACCCTAAAGCAATGGAATCAAAATATTCATTCTATTATTATGTTAGTATATAAAATTATTTTGTTTCTTATTCTTATATTATATAATACTACTACTCTATTAGTTTTGTTATACTGTTTTTATAGTTTATTACCACAAAACGGTATAGTACATCTCGTTTTACCTTAAATTATCACTTATATTTGGGAATGTTGGTTCACCTGTCATTGGCAACTGTATAAGTCCAAAACTTATTGTTACCTACTGTTATTTGATATTTTATATACAGAAGCTGTTGGTGTTCCTTTATTAATAAATAAATAAATAAATAAATAAATATTCTCATATAACTGAATTCTATTGTAACTATCAACAATGTATCATTTACTTATTTTTATAAGAGTGTATATTTCGGTTATTGCCGGTTCTCCATATGACCAACTTCAAGGAATCGTGCAACTACATTCTGATCATTCATAAGTGCGTGTAAATGGTTTCTATGAATAAAAATCATTTTAATCCCTCTGATTTAGTCCCTTAGTCGTCTCTTACGACGTCCTCCGGAGGAGATGAAGTGCCTATGCCTTTTTTTTTTTTTTTTTTTTATTGGTGCCCAGTGGAAATTCTTCGTGAACTTCCTTCACCCCCGGGAAGGGCGAAGGGGTATGCCGGACTCCTACCGGCTAAAACCACTGGAGCGGTCATCTTCGGCACCTAAGGGAGGCTCCAGGTCCTCATATGATCACACTAGAGCCGCCCACTGGTGCCACGCCTATAGGCACATCTCGTAGAGGGTGACTGTAAAGCGGTCACCCCCAGGGGGGATTGTAAAGGATCCCCCAAAGCGTCCCACGGCAGCGCGTGACCACATGCGTGCTACCGTCTTCTCTTGGGTCGCTTGGTGTGGGCACGCAGATTCCCCAATCTACGCACCCGCGAACCCAGAGGTCCCCCACCTTATAGCAACGGCAGGGGTTGTCGCTATATGCCTAATCCGCACACCACATATAATAAAATAAAATTGGCATCCTGGAATCCCTTAATAAACTGTCTCGGTCATGTATAAATAAATGAATCCCTAGACAAAATAATGCTATCCAAATCGAAAGCGAAATAGAAGTCGACAGGCGTGTACTGTAATTCCGAGAATACATCTCCCGTCCGTATAAATAAAACGAGATATCGACGTGAACAACAACGGATATTAATCAGGAAAAAACAGGGAGTTGACTTTTTTAATTTTTGACGGCAGCACAAAGCGGCCTCCTCTGGGAGACTTCACAGATACAAAATGATTTCCAGTTGAAGCAAAGTCGCGCCAAAACATTGTAGACCAAAAAATAAATGAATTAGCGTAGCTGCCTGGCTTGAGTTTCATAACAATTGTAAGAAACAGATTATTAATTCAATGTAACGTTTGTTTCATTTCTATGGATCAAATATTTTAATCCACTCGTATTCAATCAATTTATGTCCTAACAGTAAAACTCCATTTCATAAATTTTCACTCTAATTTGGGAATCTCAAACTTGCCAACACCAAAAATTCAGCGTTCAATTTAGCGGGCAGTCATATTTCATCGCCGCTGGCAACAACGCGGATAACTCGGAATTGGTGTAAATTATTACGTTTACCCATCATATAATTTGCCTCTGATTGGAAAAATGCGTGGCATGAGTATACGTTTATTTTTATTATTTTATTAAAGCGAAAACATATTTAAATGAAAATCTCAGATAAACCTATGTGAATGACCGTATATATACCGCATATAGCCGTGTGGTGCCGGCTAGCCGTGTGGTGCCTGCTCAGAATACCACCACCCCATCTCCTCCCGTGGGTGTCGTAAAATTCGACTAAGGGATTAGTCGGAGGATGGGCAGCAGCGTCCTTCGACGACATTAACAACTCAACTGCGATCGCCAACCCGTCTGCCAAGCGTGGCGATTATGGCATAACCCCCAATGAGCCCACAACACACCCATATCAGTCGTTGTGGTGATCTTTGGGGGAGGCCTGTGTCCAGCAGTGGACTTCATTCGGTCGTAATGATGACCTATGTGAATAGAATTGGCAAATGTTGAACAACACTATAATTATGTCCAACAGTGTACTCGTTTATAACTCACAGGATATCACAGTTTTGACAGTTATTTTTACCTGATAAGAACTTTTCTCGTCAATTTTATTTCATCATATCGGCCATTCATACGTCCACTGCTGAACAAAGGCCTCCCCTATAGATTTTCACAACTGTGTCATCATTTTGGGGGGTATTTGCCAATACTCACCACGCTTGGCAGGCGGGTTGGTGAGCGCAGTATGGCTACCGTTTCACAGAAGGCCCGCTGCTGCCCATCCCTCTGGTTTAGTTTCCCTTAGTCGCCTTTTACGACATCCACGGGAGGAGATGGAGTGGTGCTATATTCTAATCCGTACACCACACGGATTCACGGAATTTTATCTCTGCAGCCCGATCGATATTCCGAACCGTCAGTTTTGCTGAAAAGACGAAGTTTACTTTGACATAAGCCATCGTTATTAAAGCCATTCACTCGGCTAGCTTTCATGAGCTGCATCAAAGATAACTAGCCATACATAAGTTTATTCACACTAAACAATATCCTTTAAATATATCTACTCAGGCTTTCGTACCCGACTGCTGGGCATAGCATTCGCTTTCAAGATAAGCTTTCAAAAATTCGGTACTGTTGGGTTGTACATCCACACGTACAGGCCCACGGCTATGATGGTATTCTCTCTGATCACAAGCAGCAAACTTGAGGACCGAATTTGGGACCAGATGAGCCAAAATCACACTTGCTGCTATATCTAATCTATGATTACGGGCTATCGTCGTAAGTTTTATATTTGAAAATTTTCAGTGTCTTGACTTCATTAAATAGATATTAGGGTCCTACCAAAAAGTAAACTTTAAGAGGACAGGCACCAGGTTGTTATGTCGCGTATATCGAAAAACAAGTTGTAATGTCTATTGTCCCGAAGATATACCTAAAACCAACGCATGTATGCCCTCTGTCATATCATAAGATAATACTCATGCAGCCATCTAAATGAACATACAATTGTAACCAGTGACGACGAAATGAAGTACTTGTAGAGTGTACCAATTTGAACAAAGGGAACATATCCGGCAATGTACACTAAGCAGCGCGATGCGGTCGCGGCGCGTGCCGGGTGGGGGCAGCCGATGGATCACCATGATTGTCATTAAGCTCGCTGTTTGCGAAACATTAATTCTTTCTGGTTGTTACTCGAGCGAGGGATGCCTGACGGCGGATACTGTTAATCTTTTTGAAGAATAACTTCTTTAGGCGCGATCAAGGGGTGACTAAATGTTTAAGATGACTTAAGCGTATGTTTATATCCGTTTAGGTCATTTATTCATTTTTATTCTATTAATAATAAGTAAAAAATAATTTTACTGATAACATTGATAGTAATAAAAAAATAAGTACATACGTGATAATACATAAAAAATCAACAGATAGCGGTGTTTCAATCTTTATGTTATGTAATATTAATATTTATAATAACTCGTTGTTAGGTATATTATTATACTATATGTAAAAAGCTTTAGTTCAATTGAGCGTACCTAAAGGTTATAAGCGCTCATATTTATTGTTTTAAAGTTTTTATTAGTAACTAATAATAATCAACCACATTAGTATAACGCCAGCATTTCCGACGGGGTCCACCGAAGTGTGCTGTGTAGCCATTAAATCGCCGAAGACGGTATGTCTATACGGTTTATGCAATAGGGGTACCCAGAACTGAGGAGATCCGTAGAAGAACTAAATTTGCTGGCTTGGTGAAAAGGATTATTAAGCTGAAGTGGCAATGAGTGGGTCACATTGCTCATAGAACTGATGGCCGTTGAGGCAGGAAGGTTCTCGAGCGGACACGCCATGCACCGAAAACTTGAATACCTACCTATAACAAATAAAAGCTTTGGGTTCCAGATTAGCACAAAATTTGACTCTAGAACCGTTGATTAGCAGCCACGCGAGCTGAAACTGGACCAATAAGTATTTATTAATTATAAGAGCTCTAAATTTAATTGCTCTATAAAATAACCCAGCCCTCATTCTTTTTTAATCATGAAAAATATTTTAGAAAGTCTCATCTATATATCTATACATACATATAAATAAAATTGAAGTGTCTGTTTGTAATGTCAAAATAACAGCTTTTTACTAAATGCATGTGAAAGTATATACGGTACCTACAGCAAAAAAGCTAATTGTAATTTTTTTGTCTGTCTGTCTGTCAGTCTGTCTATTTGTTCCCGCTTATCTCCAAAACGGCTGGACCGATTTCCACGGGACTTTCACTGGAAGATAGCTGATGTTATAATGAATAACTTAGGCTACTTTATTTTAGCGAAATAATAACGGTTCCATGCAAAAAAAAATGAAACCCATGAAATCCAATACATATATATATACTCTATGTCAAGTGTCTATACCGAAGTACTAGTATAAATTATAAATAAATAATCCACTTTCTTTTAAATTAAATGGCGGGTGAAACCGTGGTTCCCAGATAGTTCAGTATAAAATTTAAATACTTATGCAAGTGTCAACAATAATACTTGACATAGGGCACAAACATACCACATACAAACCTTTATAATGTACGTATGTAACACAAATACCTCGTGACGTCAAACGCGGCAGGTTGAGGCTGCACGGGCAGGGCTTCACTGCAACGCACAAATAGTTTATAATCCTAATTCACTACCTACGTAGCAGTTCGATTCGTAGACTAATAACTCTCACGACACAACTGGAATAAACTGGAGACGAATAGTTCGGAGCGGAGCTAGGGCTTTTAACTGCCAGTTAATAAGTTATGCAGGTGGTAATGCATTAAATACAGTTCTACAGCCACATTTTGTGGGACTGGACATCGACCTCTACATATTTGGAAAAAACCGGATGCAGGATGATAATCAGGAGGTGGCAATAACTGGTCCTTCGGTACGCCATATTCGATTGTCTTACTCTTCATGCTGTGTCTTTTCTTTTCTTCGCACAGTTGTCACAAATAGGATTAAGTGTAAAGGATCGGCAGCTGCGTCCTCGTGTAGGATGATAATAGAACTGTGATAACTATTTTACAAACATGGTGGTTAGGGCAATTATCTGCTACTGCCAATCAATACATTAACAGTTGAGTCTATTTAACGTGTTTAGTCCAGGATTTTTACAGACTGCGGTGGCTACTACTTATATAGGAATTAAAAAGGACGGTTGTGTATATTGGGTTCAAAAATATAACAAGAGATGCCAATAACATTAAATGCCAAAGACCTTGAATATTCAATATGCTCAATAATTATCACTAAAACAATTTTTTTCGTACAGTAACTAATCGGGACTTACAAACAAATGAGTAATTTAATTATTCAGACTTTAGTTGCAGCGAGCTATGACGAGCTACGTAATAGGTTCAGTCGCTAATACTGTAGAAAATAGGAACAATTTGAACGTTATAAGTATCGATAGCAGGTCATTTACAGCAAGAGGCTGACTAGGTACCACCGTCGCTCGAGGTGTGCCCTGCGTGGGCCGCCGAGCGCGGGTCCTGGTCGATCGGATCGGGCAAGATCTCTCTCTGCTAGCAGAAGTGTCAGCTATGCTGGCAGAGCACGAAAACTGAAATACAGTGGTCTCCTTCCGTGAGAGCGTCATGCTCCAGAAGGAGACCGCAGAGTGGGATCCAGATGGGGAGAGGTCCGATCCCACTCGAAGAAGGAGGAGACGGCGCCGGGGTGACAACCGCCCTGAGCATCTAATTCCCATACGCCTGAAATCCCTTGCCATTACTATAAGGCGGGGAACCTCTGGGTTCATGGGTGCGTAGTCTGGGGAATCTGCGTGCCCACACCAAGCGACCCAAGAGAAGACGGTAGCACGCATGTGGTCACGCGCTGCCGTGGGACGCTTTGGGGGATCCTTTACAATACCTCCGAGGGGGTGACCGCTTTACAGTCACCCTCTCAGAGATGTGCCTATAGGCGTGGCACCAGTGGGTGGCTCTAGTGTGATCATGCGAGGACCTGGAGCCCCCCTTAGGTGCCGAAGATGACCGTTCCATTGCTATACTGTAGTCAGAATGTAGCTAGTGAAATTACTGAGAATAAGAGACTAAAATCTTAATGTCTCGTAGTGACGAGCGTGTTGTGCCACGCAGGCAGGACAAGTCCTGAGCAGCATTACAATAGTAACGGGCGCCACCAAGCGAATGACTTGTATTTTATTCAAATAAAAAGTAATATCAACATAAAAATGTCATCAAGCGTAAACATTATTTATCGTATCCCTATACAACTGCTATTGATCAAACATGTAATTGAAACAAACGCGCAACAATGTAATAACATTTTCTACACATAAATGTGGTTTAAGAATATAACACCACTCCATCTCCTCCCGTGGATGTCGTAAAAGGTGACTAAGGGCCTCTAACCCAAAGGGATGGGCAGCAACGTCTTTTCTGTGGCACAGTAGCCATTCTGCGCTCACCAACCCGCCTGCCAAGCGTGGTGAGTACTGGAAAATTCACCCCAATATGACACAGTTGTGGAAATCTATGGGGGAGGCCTTTGTTCAGTAGTGCACTGTGAATGGCCGTTAAGATGACACATAAATGTCTTTACGCTTATATATACCACAGGAGGTGGACGCAGAACAGTATTTTACTCACACAGCATGAAAAAGGAAACTGTAATAAATATTATAAACGTTACAACCTCTGGTGTTGTAATCATTGGAGCGGATTTGCGTATTCAATGAAGCAGCGTAATCTGTGTATGAACAATACTGAGTTATGGCCGTCGACGCGGCTCGTGGGAAACATTGCATGGGGAACGGACAGATTAAATGTCATGTCTAATCTAGCCCTCTAGGATTGTTTCTTAAGTGCCAGTAATGAATTTATTTTATACTAGTTGGGACCCGCTGTTTCACCCGCCGTTTAATTGAAAAGAGTTGGATTATTTATAAATAATTTAGAGTACTTCGGCATAGACACTTGACATAGAGTATGAATATATATATATTGGATTTCATGAGTTTTAATGTTTTTCCGCGGGACCCTAATTACTTTTCTAAAATAAAAGTAGCCTACGTTATTCCTTATAACATCAGCTATCTGCCAGTAAAAGTCCCCCTAGAAATTGGTCCAGCCGTTTCGGAGATTAGCGGGGACGACCAGACAGACAGACCGACAGACAGACAAAAAAATTCAAAATAGATTTTTTGCTGTAGGTACCGTATATACTTTCATATGCATTTAGTAAAAATCTGTTATTTTGACATTACAAACAGACACTTCAATTTTATTTATTTGTATAGATAATAATAATACTATTGCTTGTCCTTTGTTTTAACCGTAAAATTTGTTATAATGGAATATTTCGTCATCACCTTCGTATCAGTCAAAGGTAAAAAATCTACTTCCTCAACAGTTATTTCGTAATTTTAGGGGGAATTTGCTGCTGCCCATTCCGCTGGCTTAGAGTCCCTTAGGCAACTTTTACGACATCCATTAAAGAAGATGGAGTGGTGCTATATTCTTAAGTTGACGGCACTGTTGGTGCAGTGGCTGATACAGTTGGCTGCTGCGCTCCGGGTCGTGAGTTCGATTCCCACACGGAACAAATGACTGTATGATCTGCTGGTAGTTGTTCCGGGTCTGGGTGTTTGTATGTGGAAATCATGCACCCACGACACAGGAGAAATAAAAGTATGGGGCAACAGTCGAAAAAAATATTTTAAATAATATGTTGAACACAGAACCTTGCACAAGTATTAAATTAAATTCAATTCTTTATTTCGGGCATCTAGGCCCTTATAAAATTAATTACTAAGTTGCTCTTTATTATAGACCTGCGTGTAGTCAAAATTGATTTAAAATTGGTATAGAAATCGGAAGCCGGCCTAAAAAAACCCTAGTTCATAAAATTATAATTTGATATATCATAAAGTCCTCGATACACTGAACCGATACATCTAAATATTTTTCATCATCTGAGCTTCCGGTAGACATTTCAAAATCGTTAAAAGAAATATATCCTCAATTTCCATGTACCTGTGGCACTGATTGCACGGCGTCGTGGCCGACCGCACTCATTACCACTTCATTAGCCTCGCCCAGACACACATAATCATCAACTGGCCTATTTTTGTTCACTAGTTCTCTTTGCTAGCACTTAGGTTGCTGCTGCATATTTCTTTGCATTTAAATATAATGCAATAAATTTTTCAATATTATGTAAGTGACATAGTTATGAATACTGATTTCGAACACATATCTACGTGTTACATTGTCTGAGGTAGTGTTGAGTAGGACATACAAGAGGCAGTACATTTGTCCCGGACATGACACAATATTGTAAGAGCGGCTCAACATTATAACATGTACCACTTCAAATTTTATGTCGCGTTACTCTACTCCTCGCATATGAACTGTAGGGTGAGAGAGAGAGAGAGAATGAGGCACATGCTTCAAAAGCACGTCGTTTTATTTAACAGACATTATCGTGACTGCAAGAGACAACATGATGTTTTTATTCACTCTATTACAAATGTACTAGTTTATAGTACGAGACGCGACAGTTTTAGAAAAAAAAGATTTCATGAATGCCTGATAAATACCTATTTGTTTTGCTTGTGTTGCTGTTTATGTCTGTGTATTAGGTATATTTTAAATCAAAATCATGTTTTACAAATAAGTCGCCTGCACAATAATATTACAGTGGCTAATAAGTAAAAACGTCGATACAATTGTCATTTGTCTATAATCAATCGCTTCTTATTACTTTTCTTTAAGTATTACGTCAATCACACTTTGTAAGACAGGGCAGTACAAATACAGCAACAGTACATGAAATACTCGTTCTTTCAAATGTACCGTCAAGCTTCATGTCATGACGCCAAGCTTCATGTCATGGCGCCTCGCCTCATTTGAAGTGGGACATTGTACTGGCTCGGTACAAAAAAGAGGCTACTCTTACAAACTCATTTTTAAATCGTGTCCTACTCAACACTAGTCTGAGGGGTGTGTTGCCAATATTTAAATAATAATATTATACCATAAAATACTGGCGTGCAAATAATAATAAGAAAATTCCGCCAGCTTTAATTTTAAGAATACATCACCCAGATATATAAAGCAGATAAACTAATGAGAGACAATATCTATCACACAATAATAACTATGAATATAACTAAATTGTAATTAATTTTCATAATTGTAGAGCGAGGAATCGAATGTCTTTGCAAAAAATCGTCAATCGAATAATAACCAATTACATAAAATAATAATAAGACAGGGCAGTTTGTGGCGAGCTGAATGTGAGTGGCGACACTGCGTACCCGAATGCTCCGATGATATAAGCCCGTGAATAGAGAAACAATAATAAAAATAAGACTATAAATTCCTAATTGGATAACATATAATCGATACTAATTACTAATAATACAATTATGATGAAATCAACCTCATCAGATCTCTGCGGTAATCAGGGATCTAATGATAATAATTTATGCAATTACGGCAAATGTCAATAGTGTGTCTACTCAAGAATGAAAGTAGTTATCTGAAAACTGAAGGGTCGTTTATAAGCTAAAGTGGAACGTCATGAGCCACCATTAATCTTACAGATCAGAGTGGATAGCGCGTGCTATTGACAGCACAGCCTTCAACGTCATAAAGACACTTCAAGCTCCTGAAAATTGTTTAAAAGTTACTGAAAACAAGTTGTCTTTTGAGAGGTAAATACGATGGAACTGATAACACAGACGGCTATTTTTAACAAAACACATCGGTTATCTTATAAAAAGGCAACGTCAGATGAACTAAACATTGTTATCGCCCCCTAACTTGGCCACCATCAAACATGGATATTTATATTCCAGTCATCTTGAATGTTTACAATTTTTGTGAATAATAAGTATTGAAACTAATAAAATCTATGAATCGACAATCAAACTCAAACTCAATTTTTTTTAATTTCGTATAGGCTCTTACGAAAAGTCAAGTTAAGTGCACGGTTCGGAAAAGTCGGTCCTGTGGAGAAGAGCCGGCAAGAAACTCCATCACTCACTTTCAATGTGACGTGTAAAAGTGTCTGTTAGGACCTAATTACTGAATAAATGATTGAATTAAATTGAAGATAACTAATAACAACAAGGTGCTTTTTATTTTGAGATCATAGTCAACTCCAAGTACAGCCCAAAAAATCTCATTAAAATATTGCTCATGAACCTAAAAAAGTAAAAATATTGAAACATTATATCTACAGCGTACTTACTTACTATAAAGCGCGTCTCACAGTGGGTGCCCGTTGATGGAGACACCCCCGTCGCGCTGACAGCTCAATCTCGTCGCTTCAAATAGCCGACAAGTTGTTTTATTAACCCCCGCCTAAATGCTTGTACCCTCACGTCCTTATACCCGTCTTCAGCGGAGGCTGGAGAAGTTTCATCACTCTATGAACGTTTATTAATATATCGATGGTATGTTTCAAACTATGGCAGTCAAGTTGACTTTATTCTTCGCTGTTTTTGGTAAATGATGTCAGTAGATAATATAAAGTAACTGTATTTTTTGGCTTTAATTTCCGCTGTTTAATAATTCATGTATTGTGGAGGGAGTACAATTACAGAAAATGTAAATTTTGCCATCATGAATCATTCAATTCGGATTCGATAACCGTAATATTTATTCCATAACTGTATTAATAGAAATTCATTAGCGAATGTGTCTCAAAATAATGGGTGGCCTTTATAATCCGGCGGAGGGTTGGACCGGCACCGCAAACGGCCCGGATAATTTGAATACTACACCATCCAACTAACAGATTTGCATCCGTCCTCTAAATTTAATATAAATCGCTTTTATACTACCAGTCTGTTTTAAGAGTTTGTCACGAGCCAAGCGTCAAGTGAATCAAATTTATAACTACAATGTTAGTTTGTAGATCTGTTTTTTGCCCTGGGTATCTTTTGGCATTTCATCTCAGACTGTCACGTAGTGAAATGCCCTCCGTTGTATATGGTGTGTAAAAGTGTCTGTTAAGACCTTATTACTGAATAAATTATTCTGTAATAACAACTGACGACTAAACTTTTATTTGTTTGCAGTTAAAATACAACGTGAATTCTAATGAATAGTACTTTTTAAATTAACTTGATATTAATAAAATGTATACATCGATATCAAAAGTCAGCTCTAAAAAGAACGACTTCTACGAACCTTTTTGCAAAAATGTACACCCAAAATAAAACAGACTCCAATAAAAACACAACTAGTTTTAAAGTCCTAGTAATCCCCAAAGCTAAGTGAAGCACTTTGGAAGGCAATCGATGGTAGGTACCCACTCGGCAACTCATCAAATGTCGCATTACTGTCCGCGGCACCCATCACTCCGAACATTGACGAATTATAAACACAACGTCAGTGTCGTGACGACATGAAAACGCGCGGTATTACGTTGACAAGTACATGAGAAAAACAAGGCTCAATAAAAAATATTCGTAACAAATGCTTAGGATTCAGTGCGGATATTTTGTTGCCGGAGGCCGCGGGATTTACAGCCGGATCGTTCAAGTGTTATTCTTTGTGATTTACAAAATATGATCGGCTACTGAATGTATTTCCGTCGGCCGAATACACATTGGATCCAAAATGTGATAAAGGCCCGGACATCGTCTAAGCAACCATTGTCTTATTTAAAACTACAATAAATAATATACTCCCTTTTAAACTTAATAAATACTTACATGCCACGAGGATGACAGTAATAATTTGCAACATCTTGAAAAAGGTTTTTTGTTTCACGCAAATTTTCAATAACTCGTTGGTTCCAATCCGTCTTCTCTAGTAATCATTAGATTTTTCTTCATTAATATTTATATTCTGTAACACATAAATTCATTTTTTCACGACCTTATGCTTTGTATAGAGTTATCGCAGTCGGAGAACAATTTACATTTGATTTTATATTAGAATAATCAAATTAAATTCTTCATGCAAAACTATTGACATCATGATAGCCACGTTTTCTATCTAGTCATATATATCTGGCTGCCTCAGTAAGCAGCAACTTAAACAAGAGCTAGCGAACCGAACTACCAACGTGACCCGAGTTATCAGTTCTGTAGTCCATACTTGTTGAGCGAAACAAAGGACCAGCCATGGCAACAACTTCATCTGGTAATTTGGTCCTAAAGTAATTTAGCATCTGATAAGGGCGTTATATAGGACCACGTTAGACTTTAGAACCAAAACATAAGGACCAGACGTGATCACTTAGCAAAATAAATACTGTCGCATGAAATTAAAAGTACCTATGGTTATTTAATTTTTATAAAGATAAGGTGACCATTGGACAAACCAATGTGAAACGAAATAATAATATCGAATTATTTATGAAACCCGAATATGTATTAATTGAATTCTAAAACATTACCACGGTTGCGGTCGAACTAATGTTATCCCAAACATTAGAGATTTGAAACGACGGGAATTTCCTCTAATTTAAATGTTTGGCGCAACATTTGTCTGACTTGTCACTGAAAATAATTGCATTTGGAGGGATTAGATTCTCAACTAATCGAGCTAATAATTTAGAACAACTAAACTATGCATTAACATTCTCTGTGTTTTACGGTACACGAAATTAGTGCCTACAATTATTTGGGCATACTTCTAAACCACTTTGAAGTACCAAAACAAACAAAATAATTACCTGCGATGAGTTAAACACCAGACAGTTCAGTAATCACTAACATACTGGTTATATTCATTCTCGATGCGATAACCATACTGTTTGTCCACAAATGCCCTATATGTTCAATTGTTCATCATGATGGAGTTTAACACCTGAACATACAAATAATTACAACAGAAAATTTCTTAACAGAAATTAAGAAATATCTAGGTATCACATTTTGTCTCACGCGGCAGAAACGATCACCGACGAGGATCTAAATAAGACAAATTAAACAGTAAAAGTTTTATTGTTAGTGATAAAAAGACTAACATTTTTTCATCTATATCTTCAAAAGTTGTTTAGTTGCTTTAAAACTATAAATTATTATAATATTAGTTCATGAAATTCGAATGTTTTTCTTGGAAATACTAAATTATTATATTTGTCTTTCTGATGAACTATGTAATTTGATCTAAAGAGCTAGAAAAACACGCGGTCTATAGCCAGTATTATGACAAACCTTTACATTACAAAGACATCCAAATATCTAGCCACGAAATATATATTTATATTATGTTACGCAGCCAACGAATACTCTGCAACCTCACAGTGTTACTTGAATTTCTATCATTCTGTCATCTGTTCAATATGGAAAGGGGAAATGTTGCCAAATTTATCATGCTTGGTTATTATAGGTCTCGAAATACGATTTTTCAATCGCTTGTTAAGTCCAAGAATTTTATTATAATTACTAGCTGAGACCCGCGGTTTCACCCGCGTTTTATTTAAAAGAAACTTAGAGTACTTCGACATAGACACTTACATAAAATATAAATATGGGATTTCAAGGGTTTTTAATTTTTTGCGCGGAACCCTAATGATTTTTCTAAAATAAAAGTAGCTTAAATTATTCCTTATAACATCAGCTATCTGCCAGTGAAAGTCCCGTCAAAATCGGTCCAGCCGTTTCGGAGATTACCTAGAACAAACAGACAGACAGACAGACAGACAAAAAATTTAAAAATGTTTTTATGTTATAGGTACCGTATATACTTTCATATGCATTAAGTAAAAAGCTGTTATTTTGACATTACCAACAGACACTTCAATTTTATTTATTTGTATAGATTAAGTTCCTCGTTTTTATCTTTGTAGTTAATATTATACTTATTCCTGTTTTATTAATTTATTAGATTGCCCATTTTTTTTACTTATTCCCCAACAATCAGTCGATAGTACTTTAAATTATTTATCAATTGTATGTGTAGAGGAAACTCCCAACTCGAGGATAAGAAATTCTAAGCTAGCAGTGCTCAATATTATTAAGTTATTCCTAAGCCGTGGGCCGCATAACACTAGTATTGACTTATATTTAAATTATAATTTTAGTTGATTAATGTCATTATGTTATATATTGTATAAATTACGGCAATCTAGAGGCTTGTACAGCTATAAATTACTCATCGAACCTAAAAACATCCACACACGACTCCATTATAATAACTTGTCCTAAAAAGTTATATTTTGACAATCTTCTTCTCTAAGAAGTAGAATAATTGTAACAATAATAAATAAATGTACCACCATTATACATGAAAGCGTAAATAAATAAATAATATCGATAAACATTTTGTTTGCCACTGATGACTGAGGAACTAGGCTGAATTAATTAACTCAATTAGGTAATGCAAACATTATTGTAAACTTGTATGTTATTGACACACAAATCTTACCAAAAGGACCAGTTGTGTCAATGTTGAATGAAACCGCATTATTTGAATATTTTGGGTATGTATTTTAATAGCCTTCATTAGGAATACGGATAAAAATGTAGTCTTGAATATTGCTCCGTTGACCGAATTTTCATCCTTCTTGATCACCTCGCACCCCACAGTATGTCGTGTAGTTTTTGCACCGTAGTGCCATATCTACGTCATCTCACATCATGTTGCGTAGACAGCTGCTATTTTACCTTTACGTAGCGCTTGATGATTATGAAATATACAAATACGACCGCGATACTTTAATAACATTCCAATTTCATTATTTAAGTTCCAAGGGTTCCAAGTGTAAGCCTATTTCAAAATTGACCTTTGTCTAGCAAGAAAATAAAAGTCCACTCCACGAAATGTAATATGAAATAAGACGATATTTTCTAATCTACTTACTATATATAATATGACGATAACTATAGCAGATTTGTGTGTGATATATGTACAAAATATTTGTTTTCAAATCTTATAGACTTTTCCCGTACCGAAAGACACACTGACACTTGAAGGTCTCACTCAGAGCATCTCATTCCTTTAGTTAACCCTATCGTAACCACAGTAGTGCCGTAATAGTAGACAAGCATCTACTAACAGAACTTTGTAAGGGTACTATCGGAATACCAGTACCTTCGTTGATAAAGGAATACTTTGGAAAGTGAGAATTTGGCTGTTTTATTGTCTTATGTTACTAAATACCGTGTGGTGCCGGCTACGAATAGCACCAACCCATCTCATCCCGTGGGTGTCATAAAAGGCGACTAAGGGATTAGACGGAGGATGGGCAGCAGCGTCCTTCGAATACATTAACAACTCAACTGCGATCGCCAACCCGCCTGCCAAGCGTGGCGATTATGGCAAAACTCCCCAATGGGTACTCAACACACCGATATCGGTCGCTGTGGTGGTCTTTGAGGGAGGCCATGTGTGCAGCAGTGGACTTTATTCGGCCGAAATGACGACTAAATATCATGAAGAATTGGTAGTAGTTTGGTCTAGAGACCGACCCACTCCAGTGCCAGATATTCGCCGCTAATCAATAGTATTTAAACTTTAGACATCACTGTGCTTCGGTTTGAAAGGCACTGTAGCGAGTGACATTACTGGGCATAGACAGACTAAGTGACTTTGTCTCGAGGTGACGAGCGCAGTGTGGTGCCACGCAGGACTAGGCCTGGGTAGTTCCAATTGTTACATATCGCTTACCACCAGGAGAATGACTTGCTCGTTTTGTCACCAAATTGTACAAAAAACAGACTGACATTCTTTTGGAAAGATTAATTCTTATAATTAGCTGGGACCCGCGGTTTCACTCGCGTTTAATTTAAAAGAAATTTAGAGTACTTCGACATAGACACTTGACATAAAATAAATATTGGATTTTCAGGTGATAACCAATATCTTGTGTAAATAATTATATTAGTACGAACTTATTTGTCACTGCTAAATCGGTAATGTTGCTAAATTAATATTACACTTTGCATGCCGAACTAAGTAGGCGAAATATGTGAACTAACCACTAGCACCAAGATTTGTAAATCTACCATGTTTCATGCAATTAAAGATTATGATTATGATTATTATGATAAAGGTTTTATATTTTTTGCGCGGAACCCTAAATATTTATATATAATAATCTGACAGTGAAAGTCCCGTCAAAATCGGTCCAGCCGTTTTGGAGGTTACCCGGAACAAACAGACAGACAGACAGACCGACAGACATACAGACAAAAAAAAAGTTTTTTTGTTATATGTACCGTATATACTTTCATATGCATTTAGTAAAAAGCTGTTATTTTGACATTACAAACAGACACTTCAATTTTATTTATTTGTATAGATAAGCACTTAATACTATGTGCTGTATGGTGTCGGCTAAGAATAGCACCACCCCATCTCATCCAGTGGGTCAAAAAGTGACTATGGGATTAGCATAACAATTACAAATTGTCAACTAGTGGTAATTGTAAAAGTTTCAACATATAACATCCTGGACAAGATTATTTGGAAAAATATAAACAGAGCAGCAACCGGAGCCACAGGCATAGTATATAGTAGTTGCAGAACTTAACTTACACCATAACTATTACATATAACATGGCTAGCCTAATTAACTGGTCGATGACAGCGCAACTATTCACAAGTATTTACAAAATTGATGCAAACTATCACAGCGTCGTGCAAGTTGCCGCAAGTTCCTGCAAGTTGCACCTATATAACTAATTAATAAAATGAGGCACCATTTTTAGATAAACCAAGTTTAATTACTTCGGATGAAAGAAGTTTCAGCTAATCTGTGGTTAAACTTGCAACTTGCTTTACTAGCGGGCGATTAGCTTACAAGTATTTGGTCTGTGTTGTTGTCAGATAAGGACTATTAAGTTGCAAATCTGCAATCATTGCGATCAATCGGTTAAGAATCATGCTTAAAGCAAGTTATCATCTTGCACCCAAATGAATGCCCACTTTCGCTGCAGACAACATCCTGATTTAACAATAAACTCGCTGATCTAATGAAATGTGTATACTATGGCTTTGATACACCCAATATTGGCGATTTATCAAAATGCATTTTCAATTTTTCATATATTTGTTTTGCTTTGACACTTGACGTTTTTTTTAATATACAACTATATTAAAACAATGTTCTTCTTTATTTCAGGTAAGCCATCCATCTCCATAAATAGGCCACAACAAATCACGGTAAGGCGGCGCCTCCCCGTCTCGGCACATTCCGACGACAGGGAGCGAACTTGTTTTAATTAATTTTGTTTGTGCGGATCGATTACAAATCGCTGTGAGCCGATAATCGTCTCGCTTCGATTATAATCGATTCTGTTCGATTATCGCTATTAGCGTGCCATTAGTGACGGGGTTGTGTCTCCAGCCCACGCAGGGTTGCCTCAATAAGTTATGTCTTAAAGTAGGCAATAATCAATTTTGAGGCCACTTGACAGAAATAGTCTGTACAACTTACATTGCTCTTATGAGTGCTCTTGTGCCGTTATAAGCTCCGTCAAATATCTTAGCTGGCTTTGACAGATAAATAATAAATTTAAAGAACCATTAGATTGACTTCTGGCTATGGGTTCAAGACCTGGCATGTCATCATAATTTTTTTTCCAAGTCCACTGCTGGACACAGGCCTCCCACAAAGATCACCACAACGACCGATATGGATGTGTTGTGGGCTCATTGGGGGGTTTTGCTATAATCACTTCGCTTGGCAGGCGGGTTGGCGATCGCAGTAGAGTTGTTAATGTATTCCAAGGACGCTGTTGCCCATCCTCCGGCTAATCCCTTAGTCGACTTTTACGACATCCACGGGAGATGGGGTGGTGGCATTCTGAGCCGGCACCACACGATGTATAAATGTAACTTTTTAGTTTCATACACTTTCTAAGATAACCTAAATCACCACTGACCGAAATGGTGAAAGAAAACATCACGAGCTAACCTGGATCATAATACTCTGAAATCACTAAAACGCAATAAGCAAGCTTGGTGATCAATGCTGCGGTGGACAGTGACAGGCTTAAACATTTCAGCGAAATAAAGTCCACTGCTGGACACAGACCAAAGATCCCCACAACGACCAGTCAGGGTGTGTTGTGTACTCATAGGGGTTTTTGGCATAATTGCCACAATTGGCAAGCGGGTTGGCGATCACAGTTGAGTTATAAATGTACCCGAAGGACGCTGCTGCCCATCCTCCAATTAATCCCATAGTCGCCTTTAACGACACCCACGGTATGAGATTGGTTGGTGTTATTCGTAGCCGGCACTGGCTTATATTATTATACTAGCTGGGGCCCGCGGTTTTACCCGCCGTTTAATTTTATATATATATAGAAATGAAATTCATTGGAATGATAGTGGCGCCATCTGTCAAAGGTTGGTCGTACCAACTCAGAAACCTTTGTGGGCTCATGCACAACATTTTGCTGAAGATCAAGACATGATCAAATGCATAGTTTACGATTCTGTAAAGGACGTACACACAAACATTCATTTTTATATACACATATATATATATATAAATATATATTATATATATGTTTTTTTTAAACGTTGCCCCACACTAATATTTCTCCTGTGTCGTGGGTGCGTTTACAGACACGAATTCCACATACAATACACCCAGACCCGGAACAGCTACCTGCACATCATACAAATATTTGTTCCGTGCGGGAATCGAACCCACGACCCGGAGCGCAGCAGTCGACTTTATCAGCCACTGCAACCGTGCCGTCAAAATAATATAGATTGGGCTGGGCTTACCGCCCCTATCACCTTCCTTCCTTAGCCGACCCCAAAGTCACGTATTCAACACGCCACAATTACCGGCGCGGTGGCGGTCACGGTGGGGGGCGTGGCAACATTGATGGTCAAGCGGTGCCATCCCTAGCAACGCACGGATTACGAGTGTCTTACACGAATACAAATTGTTTGTTTAAGTCGATTTCACGGCTTCATCGAAGTTATATCTCTGTTCAATAAAGTCTGATTGTAAACGACTGATTCTAAACACAAAAGGATTACAGGTAAAGAAAGGGAACTTAACCAAATTGGAACGTAAACATTATTATAATAGGCTTGAATATAAACTTCGCAGACTTTATTCTGTGAAGGTAATTATTCTTATTCGTTCCATACTTCGAAAAGATTTCTAGACTGCTAAAGAGGAGCCAGTCCAAAGATTCGGTTCTGTCCTCTATCGGCTGAAATTAATAATCAATCTAACCCACCCCTCTGGGCAGTCGTTATCTCACCATGGGATAAGGTAATCCTGGAAGGCAGATAAAACCAGCTGCTTAATTTATTTCTACCTTTTGATATAAAACAATACGGGTTCCACTCCGGGAGTGCCGACAGAAGTGAAACCTTATTTTTTTAATTTATCTAGACGACACTATAGCTGCGTCTCGTAACGGTGTCGCGAGTCCAGAGATTTTATCTCATCTAAAAATATGCGTACCGCGCGATAAGAAGTTAAAAGTATATTAAGAAGCTTACAGAACGCAGGGCAGTTTGTGGCGAGCTGAATGTGAGTGGCGACACTGCGTACCCGAATGCTCCAGAGAGTCGGTCAGGGCCTCGTCTCCAGCTTGCCTTTATTGGTCGGTTGGAGTGGAACCCCATGAGTGCCTGCAGGATTTTCAACTCTAGCTTGCCTTAGTTGGCCGATCAGAGAGGGGTCGCCAGAGCCATATGCTCGGGGGTGGAAGTGTCTAATGGCGTAATAACGGGGAAACCCGCGCCGAGTCTTCGAGACGTGCGATGGTGAAAACGGTGCTGCACCTCTCGACACCCCTAGCCGCTCACACCGGTGTTGCTCCTTGTCGCCTGTAGTGGTGAACATTTAGGCGGCCCATCATGTGAGTGGCGAGTCACCGTCTGCCACAGAATTTCACTTTAAAGGTTGAAAGGCAGACGCCGTTCTTTCCGTTTTTCTTAGTTGTATATCCATATAGCACCCATTGTAATGGACCTTATACTTGTAGTTTCCATTTCATACAGTAGTTTTATACCTCCGGGGACAATGCGAGACTGCATTTTATAGTGCAGCCATGGAGAGTCCCCGTTTAGTGTCCCGTTACTTTTCAGATTTAAATTCTCTAAAGGGCCTCTGCGGGGTCCATGTCCCCGCGTAAGCGTATCAAAAGACCGGGTTCCCTCTTACAGCGATATAAGTCCGTGATTCATCATATCAGCCACAGGACGTCCACTGCTGAACAAAAGCCTCCCCCTTAGATTTCCACAACGAGCGGTCACATGCCGCTCTCATCCAACGACTCCCAGCGACCTTCACCAGATCGTCTGTCCACCTCGTTGGAGGTCGTCCCACGCTGCGTTTTCCGGTGATTAGAGAAAACCTAATCCAAAATCTTTGGATATGAGATAAAGAATTGATCTGCTTTTTCGTTAAATCTGATCTTAACACAGAAACAAATGCATTTCAAAATCTTAAATCTAAAGATTTTGGTTTAGATTGATTCTAAATGTTGGTCGTATATATATCATCAGTTACCGGACATCCGTTAGAGCACGGACACAGGTGTCGTGACATCTTTCTCAAACCTTGCACGTTATCACATTAAGCCATACAAGTCCCCAGTGGAGTGCTACCTGCCACAATCTGGGAATCACATTGTGATGCGTTAAAATATCTCCGTCTTACTTTTGACGTTTTAAAGGTTGTAGCCGGTTTGTGACGGCATTGTAATAACAATGGATTTTTACTAAACTTAGGAAGTTGTTTTTGTCTAGCTTTCCGATAACGGAGGAACACAGCTCCTGCTGGCCAAAAGTCTGAGCTGAAGAAGACGGTTTGGAGGATATAAGCCTAGAAATGTATAGTCCTGCTCGACTCCATCCGCTGCACGTTCAATATCAGCTGTTCTTCGGCACTGATTTGGCAGACTTATAAATATATTCAGGTAACGTCCTGATGTTTGTTGGTCAAGTCGGGAGACAGAAGCCCCCATGCTTCCCCTCCGTGCTGCAGCTCCAATACCTTCGCCTGCCGGAACAGTACCGCGTCTATTACAGTTACGAAGAACTTGCATTTTTTCTGTACTCCGCGATAGTAGTGTCCTTGTTACAAAAAAAAAAATATCAATACCCATATAAGCCCACCCTTCACCGCTTCCTAGTGTTTAAGCTACTGTCCACTTTACTTACCCTGCTGAGGTATACTTCTGCATTTGATGTGGAAGCAACGCTATAGCGGATGGTTTAGTACTTGGGCGATGGCTGTTGCAGCTGGACACCTTTACGTAACTTTCCTTCTGTAGCTGTGATAACGTTTGCGATGCAGAAGGATGGAGGCCGTTTGAGGTTCTGACGTAATTGTGTCATTTGTACTTTCCGTTCATAGAACTGCACTTTAGGCTCGATGTCTGTCACGGATTAATTATTCACTGATCAACACTTGTTGGTTGTTTCAAAAGATAAGCAATATGTACTTGTATGTCATGTCAATGTCATGTTGTGGCCGAAATTAATAATCAATCTAACCCAAAATCTTCAGATTTAAGAGTTTGAAATTCACCCGTTGTTGTGTTATAATCACATTTCACACAAAAAATAGACAAGTCCATAAACCAAATCCAAAGATTTAGATTGATTATTAATTTTGGACGTTAACCTCTCTTACTAACATATCTGTCTTATGTTACAAGTAGGTATGTCACTAAGGCAGTTTATCGAGAAAACGATCAAACGCCTCAATTGCCAAATACTTAAACCATTAGGTTTTCCTATCAGCATTTCCAAGGCGTAATACAACAATTTATCACTTAAAATAAGGCTGAATTGAGGACAAATCTAGGTCATGACATTTTAAAAACAAATTAAAAATTCAACACAATTGACAACAAGAGCCGAACGAAATGAATTCGGAATCAACAAGTAACCGCCAACAATACCGAGGTTGACTTCTCCGGCAACTTTGAAAGCCGACGTGCGACTTTTGTTTTTCATCCGGTAACTTTGAAAGTCTTCATTGTCACCGGATTTTTGGCGGGTGTCAATTAAAAATACAATGGAATAGGCAAAGTTAGTTACACAATGACATTGAGTTATATTGCGAGTTACCATAAACTCCCTGCCCATTGCCACTTCAGCTTACTAATCCTTGCAGCTATGTCGATAACTTTAGTTCTTCTACGGATCTCCTCATTTCTGATTCGATCTCGTAGAGAAATACCAAGCATAGCTCTCTCCATAGCTCGCTGAGTGACCTTGAGCTTTCTTATGAGGCCCATTGTGAGTGACCACGTCTCTGTTCCATGGCAATGGGCAGGGCACATTGCTCGTAGAACTGATGGCCGTTGGGGCAAAAAGGTTCTCGAATGGAGACCGCGCACCGGAAAACGCAGCGTGGGACGACCTCCAACGAGGTGGACAGACGACCTGGTGAAGGTCGCTGGGAGTCGTTGGATGAGAGCGGCATGTGACCGCTCGTTGTGGAGATCTAAGGGGGAGGCCTTTGTTCAGCAGTGGACGACCTGTGGCTGATATGATAAACTCCACATTTTTATTCATGTCGCAACCCAAGTGGGCAGATGCAGGTCCAACATGAGTAAGTGGGATTAAATCGTCGAAACGGCGACGGAAATACTGGATGTATATGCGACATTGTCCCTCAAACAATGTCCCATCTACTATCCTGCTTATTGTGTTCTAACTCCTGAACTTTGAGTGACCTCTGCTCTGCCACTTGTAACGCCCTAGGGAAAACGACGTCCCCTCCGTGATGTGCCTAAATGCGTGGCACCAATGGGTGGCTCTAGTGTGATCTTACGAGGACCTGGAGCCTCCCTTCGGTGCCGAAGATGACCGCTCCAGTGGTTTTAGCCGGTAGGAGTCCGGCATACCCCTTCGCCCTTCCCCGGGGTGAAGGAAGTTCATGAAGAATTTCCACTGGGCACCAATAAAAAAAAAAACAGGGGAAACGACGTGTCATTGTTGGTGGTTACGTTTTGGGGGTCGTACGTTCGTCACTGAAAACCAGCCAGCATGGCACGTTCGCGATACCCCAGCATCATGTTAAGCAACCTATGTTTATCGCACAGATATGTAGCGTACATATACATAATACCTATTACACGGCACAGTTGGTGCAGTGGCTGATACAGTCGGCTGCTGCGCACCGGGTTGTGGGTTCGATTCCCGCGCGGAACAAATATTTGTGCGATCTGCGGGTAGTTGTTCCGGGTCTGGGTGTATTGCGTGTGGAATTTGTGATTGTAAACGCACCCACGACACAGGAGAAAGACAAGTGTAGGGCAACGTTAAAAAAAATATACCTATTCCTCTCTGTGCCTTTCTTGTAGTTTGCGCGAAAAGTAGAATACGACTTGTTTACAAGTAGTTGGCTTTTTTTCTGTTACCGATGAAGAAAGTACAGTTGCTATTAACATTAAATTCTTTGTTATTGTAGTATTTACGAGAAAAAACTAATTCGTCTATCTTTGGTTCAATAACACAAATTCGGTTATTAAGTATAGAAACATTTGAAGGTAGAAAATTATGTCACTCAAAGTCACTGTGCTGTCATACAATCAGGACTTCACAACATAATTCCCCAACATGACATTATCAATTACCACAGATATTACCGATCACATAAATATTAAATACCTTATAGAGTGCCCAACATTGTATCAGATGTAACACAGCGGTGACGTCTAAATACTTCATCATCATATCAGCCAAAGGTCACTGCGGAGCTAAGGCCTTTTTATTATTATTGGCGCCCAGTGGAAATTCGTCGTGAACTTCCTTCGCCCCGGCCTCCTACCGGCTAAAACCACTGGAGCGGTCATCTTCGGCACCGAAGGGACGCTCCAGGTCCTTGTATGATCACACTAGAGGGAGCAAAGGCCTGCTCCATAGATTTCCACAACGACCGGTTATATGCGACCCGCACCCAACGACTCCCAGCTATCTTCACCAGGTAACCTGTTCAGCTCGTTCGTCTTCCGATGCGAGGTCTCCACTCGAGAACCTTTCTGTCTAAATGGCCATCAGTTCTATGAGCTTTGGGCCCCGCCCATTGCCACTTCAACTTATTAATCCTTCTAGTCATGTCAGCAACATTAGTTCTTCAACGCATCTCATATTTAAACTCTTCCATCGCTCCACTCTATAATATATCTACCATAATCGTATATACTTCTCTGAAAAGTACCAAAATTCGACAATTTTCCCTCTTCAGCCAGCCCACACACAATGCAGGTTATGTCAGAATTAATACTGTTTCCGACAATGAAGCCTGATCTTCAAACAAAAGAGCTTGACACGAATACTTACACAATCTCGTAGTGAAGCTTGGCAAAACAATCTGGAATTTGCAATTGTCTTGGACATATTATAACGTTATACTAGATAAGTAAGGCATCCATTAAAGTGTTATTGATATTAGCACCGTCTTTTGCGGCAATTCTATTTTAATGTAGGGACAGTTCGCGCCATTTGTCGACAATGTCCACACATTAGGCTCACTGCCGCCATTTATTGGAACCTTACACATCGATGATCGTATAAAATAATTGCTACTACAAGTTTCTATTACAAGTGATAGTTTAAAACAGCATTGCTTAAAACGGCATTCGTGTGACGAAATTTGAACAGATATCTACTGAATAGGGGTAAAGTTGCTTGCTCCTGTCATTTTCTAAAATTATCGTCATTGGCAACCGGGAGCATAATAATATCTATAGCTCTGCTTACACCACCAGGAACTGCAGGCATAACAAAATTATATTTCACTAAGCCCATAAGATATTAACAAGCATCATTTAAATGATAAACTACTTATATAAACTAAAGTTGTCGACATAGCTGAAAGGATCAGTAAACTAAAGTGGCAATGGGCAGGGCACATTGCTCGTAGAACTGGTGGCCGCTGGGGCACAAAGGTTCTCGAATAGAGACTGCACACCGGAAAACGCAGCGTGGGACGACCTCCAACGAGGTGGACAGACGACCTGCTGAAGGTCGCTGGGAGTCGTTGGATGAGGGCGGCATGTAACAGCTTGTTGTGGAAATCTAAGGGGGAGGCCTTTGTTCAGCAGTGGACGTCCTGTGGCTGACATGATGATGATGATTTAAATGATATAGTTCACTCATGATTGACGTCGGCTCACTCAACTCTACACCCATCAACTAATATATTCGAGGAACATTAACAACGAATACGTTCCATATTTTCTTCAGTTAAATATAATATTTCGGTCAAGAACTCATAGATCAATCAATACCGAAATGTTAAGTGGCTTTTACCTTTCTAAACATCGATTTTAGTTTAGAGAGACTCTTTATAAATGACTCGCGCCCCGCCCTCGCTTTGCTCACATGATAACCGTAGCATACGTCCTTCTCGAATAGAACAACTTTCTAACAGTGTGTGGCGACACCTACATCGCCAGCAATACAACTACAACTTACAACAATTTAAAAGTACTGTAATACAATACACATCTAAATGAGATTAAAATTCAGAGTCTACGACTTATACTTCTTTTAAATTTGTATTTGAATGTAAAATTTGGGTATTTTTTTAATAAAACAATAAAAAGTCGATGAAAAAAATCCACAGGGCATGAGAAATGTTTAGGGGTCTGAAAGGATAGCAGATGACCCCCCGGTCGACCATTTCAGTTTGGCACACGATGCACCAAACACCCTGTATATTGCTACAGATGGTACAACATGAGACCATCACTTAAGGCTCGCTATCGCTACAGACAGCGATTGCTCCTCACGACTCATTCCTGACAAAGAAACGAACCAATTGTACTAAATTGTCTCGACGCCCCATCTCACATATGTGTAGTATTCAATCTTCAAAGTAAAAGGCGAAAATATGTGGGTCGACTACTTATCATCAGACGCAAATTGAAAAATACAACTCTAGACACGTTTAATACTACGGGTATCAAAATAGACATCTCTTTTGAACTTTTACCGCATGAAACTGAAAACAATACATTGTTATACATACTAAATGTCGATTATATTTTTATAGCCTTATAAATAAGGCGAGTCACTGTGGCGCAAATAATCCATACTTAGTCACGTAATGAAATCATATAAGGCCGGCCAACCTACATGAGCTGCGAGCCGATGACAGCTTGTCCTTTTTTATTGACTGTTTCATTTAATAGGGGTATGAGAGAGGTCTAGATACGTTGGTGGGGGGTCAGGTCATCGCATCGATATCCTATTTATACTGCAGTATCGATCGGCAACGCGTCCGCCGATCTCCAATCGAACGCTCCGCGCCACGAGCCGTGCACTGCACTCAGCGACTTAATGACACGTACCATAACGTCTGGGAACTGACCCAGCACCCATACTGTCCCCAGCACTAAACTACTAATGAAAGTGCATGAAAGCTTACTTAACTAATAAAATAAAAATAAAATAAAAACGTAAAAACAGAGTTTTTATTCATCTTTTCTGTACCTACTAGAGCGTGGGTACAGCCAAGGAGTAACGCACTGTTTCCCGACTGTAATAACCTGAAAATCTTCAAGTTTCGAGTAAACAGGTTTCTTCTAAAGCGTGCACCATCGTCGACCGTATGACACTTAACATCACAATGGTCAAACGCAAGCCTATTCAGTATAAAAAACACAACAATAGACCAAATGTTATGCGATAAACAACAAAAATTCCAAATCTAACATAATTTACAAAAGATTTTCTCCCAAATATTCCAAAACAAACTAATTAAAAAGAAGTTTATTTGACAGGATTACGTGCGTGAGTTATTTATCACCTTTTAAGAAGTGAACGAATATACCTATTCAAAAAACCAATTTCGTTTGACACCTAAAGTAAGATGTAAAGAAAATAAATTCCGCCATCTTAATTCGACTAACAAAATACAATCGAATGTTTCGTAAACAGCGTGTGCGGGAAATCGACTAAAGTATGGTTTGCGTCGATCGCTGGAGAGGCTCCGGCTGGTCGGAATCAATTTGCTCGGGATACAGTAAATGAATGCCTAAACTGATCTCCTGTAAGATATGGGAAGATTAGACACGCCGCTTGACGTTGAGGGAAGCATTTTAGCTTGAATTTAGCTGTTCTTCAAGCAAAGCTTCAGATTTATACAAAAAACTATGTTAATAGTTATGCTTTAAGAAATTTATTAAAGAAATAAGCAGTGCCTTAATAATTTTCATTCGTATGTAATTTTAAATTTATTATTTATGTGTAGTATACATAATTTAATTCTAGCCTATAAATGATAACCTAAATTTCAGGCCTTTGCATGACAGTACAATGTACAGTGTCTGATATATATTGGTCGTTAAGTTCCCTGCAATGTGGTTGAGCTGAGTCGCTGGGCGACGCCGATGCATGCGTCATACTCGTGAACGGGTACCGTCATTTGGGACTGATCAGTTCTCACTGCATTATTGTACTTCATCCATTTCACACTTCTGCAGTACATTATTCTCACAAACTTAATTCTATTGTAACTATTATTTATTATTATTTATATTATATTTCTTTGTATTTCTTGCCGGCTATGACAACTTCTTGGAAACGTGCTTCTACATTCTGACTATTCATAAGTGCCTGTAAATGGTATATTTGAATAAACTCTTTTGAATTCGAGTTTACTTATCATAATTTCGGCCGAATGAAGTCCACTGCTGGGCACAGGCCTCCACCAAAGATCACCACAACTACCGATATGGATGTGTTGTGGGACATTGGGGGGTTTTGCCATAATCGCCACGCTTGGCAGGCGGGCCGATCGCAGTTGAGTTGTTAATGTACTCGAAGGACGCTGCTGCCCATCCTCCGGTTAATCCCTTAGTCGACTTTTACGACACCCTTGGGAGGAGATGGGGTGGTGGCATTCTGAGCCGGCACCACACGGCAAACGGCACACGGGAGTTTACTTATAACCCAGTTTTATACAATGGTCCGGTGAACCAATTAAAGTAATAACTAGACGATAGATTTTTTAGGTAGAATACTTTCGACTGAAATGCCTCTAGTATTAAAGACCCGCTCAACTATTAAGTATATTAAGTAATACTTAAACTAAGTTTAAATACACAACTCGTGTTAAGCACGCAGCAGTCGTTTCGATGTCTAATTAAGTTGCAGTGCGGTAGACCTTCAGCTTCGGTCAACCTTTTGTAGTAGACTCGGTCGCTAATGAGTCACAAACAGGAGGGATGGCGGCCTGCTAAACAGAAAACTTTATGCGTAAGCAAAACAAGACAAGTTTAGTGGAACGTATACGCTGTATATAGTACACTGAAGAGTACATAACTAAGTTTGGGTGACCGACGGCAAAACTTTTTTTTACTGCTAAGGTTGCAAACATGCATAAGGCCCTCCTGATAGTAAGTGGTTATTATGACCTATGAACTCTTGCAACTCGCGCATTGCCGACTGACTGTACTAATCTTTTCACCTCATTTTTGAAGAGCCCCATGCTGCGTTCCTTTGGGTAACCTCGATGGGAAATTGATTCCACAACATCTCAAAAAAAAAAAACTTGGTGCCCAGTGGAAATTCTTCATGTACTTCCTTCTCCCCGGGGAAGGTCGAACGGGTATGCCGGACTCCTACCGGCTAAAACCACTGGAGCGGTCATATTCGGCACCTAAGGGAGGCTCAAGGTCCTCGTATGATCACACTAGATCCGAGATTCAACAACCCAGGTGTGCGTCGGAGAAAATTTCTCTGAAACTGACAAGACCATTTAGATTCTAGGGCATGCGGATGATCTCCCCGCTGATGATTAGAGGCATCGTTAGCATATCGAACAATTCCTTGGAACACTGTCCGTTGTATAAACAGTAGAACACAAACAGGGAGGCAAAGTCTCTCCCAAGACTTATGGGGTTTTAGACTGCTTGTCAGCTTGCGATCGTTGACGATCCCACCTGCACGTCTCTGGACAGATCCGAAAGAGCCAAGCTGCTTTCCAGGTTCCACAAGTGATATGGGCCAGACCTTTTTTTATTGGTCACCCAGTGGAAATGCATCATGAACTTCCTCCGCCCCGGGGATGGGCTGAAGGGCATTGCCGAACTCCTACCAAAACTTCTGGAGCGATTTTCGGCACCGAAAGGGAGCTCCAGATGCTCGTAAGATCACACTTATAAACTGTTGTCCATTGAATTGACATTGATTGGACTTATTGCACAGAAATTCAAAAGACATCAATATAACATTCAAAATCATCCAATAACAACGACCATTTCTGTGAATCCTGCGATATCTCCATGTTAACAACCCTCATAAAATTTAATTAGATAATGTAGACAGTTTACAATCTCATTCCACTCGTACAACAAATAAAGCGAATAGTTTTCTAATACTGCCAGTAATCGTCCACTCAGCGAATGTTGTATAACCCTCACTTGCGACTGAGGACTCTCGACGTCTCTCAAAATGCTGGCCCGATTCCCTCCTAATCAGTGCGGTCGCATTTGTTGGGTTAAATTGAGCGTAGGTTTTATATAATCAATACAACAAATGTGTATTCTCGGAACCAATTAATCATTAAATGTTTAACTTGACTTCTAGAAATGTTCAGCCTATTCTTCTTGTCTCTATGTTTACTTGTTTAGGCGAAGCTAAATAGTACCTTCCACCAACAGCCCAATAATTAGGCATATTAAAACGTGGCGCGTTTAAATATTTATTAGATTTCGTTAGGTTATAAGAAACATAAGTTAAGTTCAACATATTCTGTAGATTATTGCAAGTCTGCGTGTAGAATCAATTCGCCAGCAGTTAATTAATTATCATTAACAAATTTATGCAAATTAGTTCATTAATTATATAACTGAAAAACGATTTTTAAGTGTCCGAAGGAAAAATAGGCGGAACCCTTATAGGATCACTCGTCTGTCTGTCTGTCACAGCCAATTTGCTCCGAATCTACTGGACCGATTAAGTTGAAATTTGGTACACATATGGATTTCTACAACCCAAACACGGACGTATAATGTAAATAAATTAATTTGAATATGAGGGTCACTTTTGGGGCTCAATATAGAAAATTCAAGAATAAACTTTTGCGAACTGTAGGTACCATATAACATACGAAATGGAATGGCTTTATGGGGGTCTCAAATGTATTTATTTTAAAATAGATAGTTTTAAAGTTATTTAAAAAAATATACGAGTATTCACCATTCTCCCTTATCTCCAAAACTACTCTTTACCTATAGATTACAGGAAAACCTATAAGAAGTCTATAATATATTGAGCAATTTCGGAACCCTCTCCACGCGAGTTCAACTCGCACTTGACCGGTTTTTGAATTAAAAACTTCTTTTTAGCGCGGTACGCATATTTTTAGATATAACCCGTATTTTTTTATTTATCTAGTTGCGTTCGCGGTCTGCTATATATACATGCATACATGCACACACTATAACTGCGTCTCGTAACGGTGTCGCGAGTCCAGAGAAAAAAAAGAAGTTTTCACTTAAAAAAAATAAGTTTTCACTTCTGTCGGCACTCCCGGAGTGCAACCCGTATTTTTATTCTTTGATATGTTTTGTCTGCTTAAAATCCTCAGCATAAACACAGTAGATAATATGTGAAATGTAAGCTCTTTTTTACAAAGTTGATATCGTCGGCCATCGAAGCGCTCCGATGGGACGCAGTATAGAATGTGCTGATATTGCTCACGTAGTCTGTGTCACGGCGCAGTCAGTAAAGTTGGTTGAACTGACATATGCCTGATTAATTATAAGTTTTTCATACATTATTCAATGAGACCAAAAATTCTAAGTGGTGTGCTGATTATCCATTGTTTTTTTCTAATGAAATGGACAAAGTAAAGTATTGTAAATAATTTGATGTGGAATGCAACATACCTGATTATACATACCTAGTCTGGATTGAACAGTAGGGCCGTAATGAGTGGCGAGTTTCTGGAGCCCTTCTTCGGTGCTGGTCTTTTTTATCCGGTAGGAGTCCGGCATGCCCCTCCCAGTGTCTTCCCCAGTAGCAAAGGAAGTACATGATGTATTTTTTTAGTCTTTAATGAGAGTTTCTCTTGTTAGTTTTACTGTAATTACCTCGGTCGACTTATTGTTAAGTTCACTCACAAGAATATAACGGGCTTATCAGAAATCTGTGAATATGAATATTCCTCGCGTTGTAATTTTTATTTATGTATTTATTGTTATGTAAATAGGTTTACATCCATCACGAATTATAAAGGTCCAGTTGAAAACCATCGTCAGGCACTAGGTGTCTGACATAATGCTGAACTGAACCTATTTGGCTCAGCCGCTAAGCACATAACCAGCTTCATATTTCTAGAATCATTCATTTATTTATTTATGTACACACAGAAATATTTAAAATATAATTACATAGGAAAGTAAAAAGTACAAAGGCACTGCTTATTTCTTTAAGAAATCTCTTCCAGCAGACCTGCGAAAGGAGAATTCGAAGACAAGAAATGTAGACATTGTGTGTAGACAATGTGTGTAGACATTGTGTGTAGAGAGAAGTGTGTATACGATACATATAAATATACACACATACATAAAGAGTACTATACCTACATACTATACATCTACTTAGACATAAATATTAATACATACATAAACAATTAAGTGGATAGAGAGAGATAGTGCTCTTTCATCATTTTAGTTTTCGTTTTTATTGTACTTATTTAAGTTGACTGTATGTCCTGGATTTATGCTGAATAAATGTTTATTCTTTCTGTCTTTCTTCTCCATTGTCACCAGGCATGAAGATTGCATAATAGAAATATTTCAAACCTCCCTAAAACACAACGTGCCCGCAGCACGTGCCGCGCCACAACTCCGCTGACACGCGTGCGGCGCGAGAATTCACATTGATTTGACAGCGGGGAGCATACTTTGTACGGCATTCAATCTCTATTCAATCGGTCGCGTGAAAATGAACGGAACAGCATTATGGAGTATTTTGAGAATGTGGTACCGACAGTTTATTGTACCGACTGGTGAAGTGCGGTTGGCGGAATGGTTATGCTCTTTCTGCGTTCCAGTTCGCGGGTTCGATTCCTGCACGGAGCAAATATTTTTATCGTTGTAATTGTTTGGTTCGTGGCCAACCTCCGACTTGGTTTAATGACTACTGTCTAATGACAACAACCGGGTTTTCTTTATTTTACTTTATTGGTTGCCGTGTGGTGCCGGCTCAGAATGCCACCACCCCATCTTCTCCCATTAGTGGCGTAAAAGTCGACTATGGGATTAGCCGGAGGATGGGCAGCAGCATCCTTCGAGTACATTAAAAACTCAACTGCGATCGCCAACCTTCCTGCTAAGCGTGGCGATTATGGCAAAACTCCCCAATGAGCTCACAGCACATCCATATCGGTCCATATTGGTCTCTTATTGCAGGAGTACGGCTCGATAAGTACCACCGCAGTGCCAGGTATTTGCCGCTTGGCAGTAGTGGTTATACATTAGTGTGTTCCCATTTGAAAAGTAGCTGGCTGTAGCTAGTGAAATTTCTGGGCATAAGAAAATATATCAATGTCTCGAGGTGACAGGCGCAGTGTCCTGCTACGTAGGACTACTCCTGGGTAGCATTACAATTGGTATGGGCAGGTAAGACCCGTTATCTGCAGGCGAATGACGATCACATGTTGGTCTAGGAAAAAAACCGTTTGCAGCAGGAATCTCCTATCTTCATCTTTGTTTTTCATCATTTCGGCCGATTAAAGTTTACTGCTGGACACAGGCCTCCCTCAAAGATCACTACAACGACCGATATGGGTGTGTTGTGTGCTCATTGGGGGGTTTTGGCATAATCGCCACGCTTGGCAGGCGGGTTTGCGATCGCAGTTCAGTTGTTAATGTACTCGAAGGACGCTGCTGCCCATCCTCCGGCAAATTCCATAGTCGCCTTTTACGACACCCAAGGGATGAGATGGGTTGGTGCAATTCGTAGCCGGCACCACAGATCACTCCTGTCTTCATCTTATCGGCCATTTATAGTCCACTGCTGAACAAAGGCCTCCCCCATAGATTTTCACAACTGTGTCATCATTTTGGGGGGTATTTGCCAATACTCACCACGCTTGGCAGGCGGGTTGGTGAGCGCAGTATGGCTACAGTTCCACAGAAAGGACGCTGCTGCCCATCCCTCTGGTTTAGACTCCCGTAGTCACCTTTTATGACATCTACGGGAGGAGATGGAGTGGTGCTATATTTTAAATCCGGACACCACACTCCTGTCTTGCTGCTTCCCAACTCAAACATTCCATTAGCCTACTCTCACTATAACTCCGCACTTATCCCAAACTGCTCAATGCACACGACCATCCTTCTAACCTTTGTCCCCTTAAGTATGGCGTCCGTGCTTAGCTTAGCTTAGCTTAGTTAAATACATTTAGTTATATTATCATATCTGCGACTCACGACACCACTATTAATCAAGTCTATTTTCAAAATGTAACATAATAAACCATCTCATTGTTAACAAACAGTTTATTAAAGTTTCCCGTAACTTGAGGGTAACTTTTAATATAAAACGAACATGTTTCGTTTGTAATTAATCCTGGTTTGCGTCAGTCGGACGGAGCGTAAAATAGCAGATATTATTTTAATACAATGGCCGGTCACATTCCGCCCGCATCCAATGACTGCCAGCTATCAGCACCAGCAGCTAAGCTCCTAAGCTCAAACATCCATGCATCCTTGAAAACACAGTCACGGATTCGATTCCCGCACGGAACAAATATTTGATGATCTGCTACCCACGGCACAGGAGAAACAAAAATTTAAAAAAAAATTGGTGTGGTAAGATCCTTCCTCATGGCTTTTAGTCTGCAATGTGCTCTTGAATAGCTTCAATCATGTCTTATCGAATTCCAAAACTGTTTTTCACCGTTATTTCAATTCTGTATTCAAGGATGTTTGGATTTGGTTTGAGCTTAGGAAACTGCACTACTGGTTATCTGTCCATCTCGTTGGACGATGTCATGCGTGGTCGCCACTCGACAACCTTTCTACGATGAAACCAGTCGTTGTAGAAATCTATGGGAAGGCCTTTGTTCAGCAGTGGACGTACTGCGGCTGATATGATGATGGTGATGAAAATGTTAATACAGACTATTTTATTTGTTTAGAAAGTTCGCCTATAAAAATCTAAACATCTCCTTCTCAGTGACATACATGACACTTCTGCTTAACCCTCCGGAGAATACAGGCATGATTTAATACATGGAACAATTTGTGTAGCATCATTCCAGTTATAATAATAAAGGGTGCCGTTTCCACACACACAAGTCAAAGTCAAATTGTTTTCATTCATGTAAACCATTTGCTGGCACTTACGATTAGTCAGAATTTAAATATATGCACGATTCCAAGTCGTTGGTCCTATGGAGAAGAATCGGCAAGAAACTCCATGGATAATGCATGCCAATGTGTGGGATAAATACACACATTTATGCACAATGATAATCAAATGCGTTACAATTAGATTGCTATAACAGTTATAAGCTGCCCAGTCCTGACAGAGGGCACCCGTTCACGGGCATAACGCATGCATCAGCATAGCTCAGCTCAACCATAATGCAGGGAACTTAACCACCCAACACACAACCCTCAACAAGACATTTTAGTGAGCATGACAGACTCAGACTGCCAGGCAACAAACGTTTTATCAATTCACTTACAAGTCGGATGTACTGCGGGTATTAATCGCGGGCACAATGCGCTGCCAGCCCGCATTCGCGACAGCGGCATTCGGACGCGGCATCGTTCCACTGTTAGTGCGACCACTTTGTTTAAACTGCAGGGTTGTCTCGCTTTAAAGGGTTGCCATACAATACCGTAATTTTTTGTTACTTTGATGCTCACTCTTAGTTCTGAAAATGAACTTAGGGTTACAAGAGAATTAGTGCTACTCTCATACGCATTTTAAGTACTGAGGGGAAAGGTGCACAACATGGAGACCTCCATGGATTTTCATGGATTCATTGGAGCGCGTGTGTTTGTGTGTTCCGGACAGGTATGTGTGGCGGTGGCTGCTGGTGCCGCGAGGCCGTACCACGCCGGTGGACGAAGCGCCGCTCGCACGCGCTCTTCGCATTTTTAATCTTATAGCGGAGGCGTTGGACCTATTCTGTTGCGATCTGAAGGAATTCTCAATTAGAGACCTTTTCATTATTTGTTATGGGAAAATATAGTAGTTTAGTTTAGTTCTCTATTTAGTTTTAGTTATCTTATCTACCAATATCGCATTGGGTATATGTAATGATACTTGTAAGTTTCAGTTGATATAAAAATATAAAAAAGGTTGTACAAATGTCATAAAACACCAGTTATTTTTGTCTTTTTAATAGTCTTTTAAAGCAATAACTAACCGTGCGGTGCCGGCTACAAATAGCATCAACCCATCTCATCTCTTGGATGTCGCAAAAGACGACTATGGGATTAACCGGAGGATGGGCAGCAGCGTCCTTCGAGTACAGTTACAACTCA
The DNA here is from genome assembly GCA_947459985.1 of Diloba caeruleocephala. Taxonomy (NCBI): domain Eukaryota; kingdom Metazoa; phylum Arthropoda; class Insecta; order Lepidoptera; family Noctuidae; genus Diloba; species Diloba caeruleocephala. Next base: position 21,642,078 of record OX381625.1, read on the forward strand.
ACTGCGATCGGCAACCCGCCTGCCAAGCGTGGCGATTGTGGCTAAGCCCCTAATGAACACACGACACAGCCAGACCAGTCGTTGTGGCGATCTTTAGGGGAGGCTTCTGTCCAATAGTGGACTTTATTCGGCTGAAATGATAAAGCAGTAAGCGGTATTGAAACAATAAGCTGAGATACATATTTATTCAATAACTTACCAATACACAGATACTTTAATATTAAGAAGTTCATTATGTATTTAGGCGAACGACTAATGAATATTGTTTACGCTTATTTTTCTTCGGATATCAGATAAAGTTTACTCCTCACTAATTGAATATTGATAGGTTTAATACCTCCACGAAAAATACTTTTTTCGCAATTTAATTTGAAATTTATTTTATCAAGCTTAGCCCTGTACATGGTAGATTGGAATGGTAGATTTGAGCGGCTTGTGAGGGGAAATGGATTTGTTGAAGTAGCTTGACCGGACAACGGCCGGCACGGGCCGCGCCGGCCGCCGGACTCCGGACACGGACACATTTTATGTCCAACTCTACCGAAGTTGACCTTTATTATTCAATTTTAGATTAATCTAGTTCCAACTTCGTCAACTGAAGTTGATTGGTTTCCAATAGTACGGCACGCACCGTGAGGCTATACCGATTTAAAGTTCTAAGATTATTTTTTGGTTGCTATTAATTCTGATATTATTTTAGATTATTTGATGTATATATTGAGTGTCTCTAAAAGATCTCATTTCTACAACATTACTCAAGACGAGTTCCAAGAGTCGTGTTAACAAAGTCCTTCAACCGTAGTCTCCCTTTACACCGCACAGTGCCCAAGAGTACTCATGAGTAGATTCAAACTCCACGTTGCGGCGCAATGCGAGTGTCACGTGACGCGTCTGCGTCAGTGTGGACCTTCAAGGAGTGGTCCTAGCTGCACATGAGCTCATGTTGATAACGAAGCCATTTTAGTATCCTTGACTACCAAGAAATGGAAGCTGAAATCACATTTCTGTATTTGAAGAATTATTATTATGTCAGGTGTTTTTTTTATTCTCTTTAAAGCAAAAGTGAATATGCATATTCAGGCTAGAGGTCCCTATTGCATGTGACTTGGAAGCTGACACAATAGCTCACCATTTATTTATTAAACAACAGAGCTCTGTGCACTTACAGTTTCCTAATGCGTGCACAGATTTGTTAATAAGGATTTAGGACAGGACAAATTGCATAAACAGTTATAACATTGTCTGATAAATTGAAGTTTGTTTCTTGGACTTTCAAATATGTTTATGTCTTGGTGTCGTGCAATGCTGCTCCTCCCGTGGATGTCATAAAAGGCGACTAAGGAACCCTAAGCCAGAGGAACGGGCAGCAGCGTCCCTTCTGTGAAACATCAGGAATTCTGCTCCCACCAATCCGCCTGCCAAGTGTGGTGATTACGTGCAAATTCCCTCCAAACTGACGTCCACGTAACTGTCCCTATATGGGGGAGGCCTTTGTTCAGCAGTGGACGTCTTTTGGCCGATATGATAATGAAAATTCGGGCACACGGCTAAACACAAAACGCCGTTTAGAAGCGCAATCTCACTCTCATCTAAAGCTGTAGCCATTTGCGCATGTTTAACTTAATTTCCAGTTTATCTGTGTGCATAAGTTTGATGTACGGAAAGGACTTCCTCTGTATCAGCGCGTGTCGGGCGTGGCGCCGCCGCTTCGCAAACATGGCGGCGACTCGCGCGCTAATTGTTGACATTCCCACGTCGCTACGGGAGCACATCGCTCCAGCTTTCAAGATTAAACCTGTAACGCTCACAAAATTACATTAGAAGGGATTTTTGTTTCACCTTTACGGGTGTGTTTGTCATTCTATTTAATCCGGATAGTATAAAGTAAAACCCAGTTATCGCTTCCGACGTCAACTTGTCTCAGTCTCACAGGAATATTGAAACAAGGATTTTTCGGGCCTAGTTCCAGCTGTATAATTTTTGTTTCCAGACGTTTCCATAAAGTAATTTTCACGTCTGAACGTTTCAGAATTTACTTTTACATAAAAATTAACAATGACTTACAATACGCTCTCTTTTGTACTTTGCGCGTAAGAAAGAAAGGCTTTGAGGACTGCTCCTAAAATGCGTATTATTCTTTTTTTTACTTTTTTACAACCTCTTGTATTGTGGGTACAGTTATCTCACATGTACAAACAAATATCTATACTGCATAAAATATTATATAGACAGTCAATCGCTAAGCCACTGCGCCAACCGTACCATGACTTTTATAAGCTTAAAAACCTTTTTTTTTATTGATGTCCAGTGGAAATCCTACATGGAACTTCCTTCACCCTGGGGAAGGGCTAAGGGGTATGCCGGACTCCTACCGGCTAAAACCACTGGAGCGGTCATCTTCGGCACCGAAGGGGGGCTCCAGGTCCTCGTAAGATCACACTAGAGCCGCTTGGCCTGGCTTGGACTTGGGAGCCGGGACGGTTGTTGCCGCGGCGCCATCTCGTCCTTCTCCGTGCGGGATCGGCCCTCTCCCGATCCCACTCTGCAGTCTCCTTCTGGAGCATGACGCTCTCGCAGAAGGAGACCACTGCACTCCAATTTTCATGCTCTGCCAACATAGCCGACACAAGCTTTAAACCTACATAAACATCTTAACAATCGGACTAAGTACAAAAACTTCATCAAAGACCAGAAATCGGCTTTGAGCATGATATATTCGGGTCGGCTTGGGCCGCTCCGATTTGTCGGACAAATGGGCCATTCGCCACCGAGCCCTCTCCTGTCGCTACAAATGTTGGCGCCATTTCAAATGGTTAATGTTGGCCACTCATTGTGCTAAATTACTAACCAGTTCCAGCGGATGGCGATGGGAATTAAATGCTACGGAACACGTATTAGACCCTGGAACATTCGCTCGTACTCAATATACTTGAGGACGTCTTACTCAACTTCTAAAGTGCCTAGTGTACTAAAAGTATAAGTTTAAACATCAAGTCTTTTAAGAATAAAGAGGAGATGCTACAAAATGTTATTTAAAAAAAATGCACTCAGGTTAGTAATCTCAAAATACAGGCAAGTCTTATTTGAAATTAAAACTGTAAAATAGTTTCGAGCTTTATTTTAAAATGACTACAGCCACAACACAAAGCATAACAAAAACCATATCAAAAATGTGTTTATTAAATTACAGAAGAAAGTTAGCTCAGAGAAGCTTCGCGATGATGGCGTCAGTTCCGCTGCATTAACTTGCCATATCCGTAAACGCTTAACAAAGAGTTGTTTCAAAATACTTTGAGAAGAAAAACCTCTTTAGTTTTACTAATCCCTTTATGCAATGGTTCGCTTTTATTCCTTTCCTTTTCTTATGTCTTCACTCTAAAGGTTGGAAGGCAGACGCCGTTGTTCCCGTATTTCTTAAACTTTTTATTCCATGTAACACCTATGGCAATAGACCTTATCGGTATAGTATCTCATAAAATAGCCTTACACCACCGGGGATAATCCATGACTTCATTTTATAGTGCAACTATGGAGAGTCCCCGGTTAGTGTCCCATTACATTTCAGATTAAAATCCTCTAAAGGGCCTCTGCGTGTGACACACGTTAGCCTATCAAAAGACCGGGTTCCGCCTTACAGGGGATATAAACTCACGAAGAGAAAGACATATAGTTATGTAGGAATACACTGCGTGCCGTGTGGTGCCGGCTACAAATAGCCGGATAGATGGGTTGGTCCGATCTCATCCCGTGGGTGCCGTAAAAGGCGATTATGGGATTAGCCAAAGGATGGGCAGCAGCATCCTTCAAATACATTAACAACTCAGCTGCGATCGCCAACCCACCTGCCCAGCGTGGCGATTATGGAAAATTCACATACAATACACCCAGACCCGGAACAACTACCTGCAGATCATACAAATATTTGTTCCGTGCGGGAATCAAACCCGCGACCCGGAGCGCATCAGTCGACTGTAGCAGTCACTGCACCAACCATGCCGTCATGGTATGTTAAGCTAGTAAACACAAAAACCAGCCTCATCATTATCATCATCATTTGCGCCAAGATCGTCCACCGCTGGACAGAAGCCTCCCCCTAAACTGCCACAACGACCGGTATGGATTTGTATTGTGTGCTCATTGGGGGGTTTTACTATAATCTCTACGATATATTACGCTAATTTGACGTAATACGATTCTTCGAAACAAGAACATATTATTTACTCTATGTATTACTTCCTCGAAGTCTAGGTCAATATATCGTGCTGCGTGTTCCGATATCTAGATATAATTATATAAAACATACTTTCAATGTTCTATTATATAATGTGTGACGTACCTCGTCTACGTCATTGTCATGGCTGGAAACCTGAATTAGTAATAGCAGGTAATCGATTTGATTCTGTAGCATCGCCTCGAACAATACGTTATTTATACGATACAGCTAGCCATGTCTTACGGAGCACGAAATCTACAATTAGGACAGTGCACAACACTATTTCACCGGCACATTTTCATAATTTATATTCAAAACAACTAACAACGTATTCTTTATAATTTCTTTTTCAAATGCTTTTTATATATCGGCCCGTATAAGTCCACTGCTGGCCATAGCCGGCCTCTCCCAAAGATCGCCACAACGACCGGTGAGGGTCTATGTTTTTTGCTCATTATGGGTTTGCCATAATCGCCACGCTTGTCAGACGGGTTGGCGATCGCAGTTGACTTGTTAATGTATTCGAAAAACGCTGCTGCCCATCCTCCGGCTAACCCCATAGTTGCATTTTACGACACCCAAGGGGTGAGATGGAGTGGTTCTAGTCTTAGCCCACCACACAGCAAATACGAGTATCACCGGTTATGAGAGAATATTGCCACTATCACCACACTTGATAAAGGGATTTGTGATTTCAATATGTTTTAAGTGCACGAAGAGTAAGCTTCCTCCCAACCATTGAAATTATTCCTTCATCGATAAATTACTCATAATTTCGGCCGAATGAAGTCCACTGCTGGACACAGGCCTCCCCCAAAGATCTCCACAATGACCGATATGGGTGTGTAGTGGACTTTTTGGGGGGTTTTGCCATAATCGCGAAGCTTGGCAGACGGGTTGGCGATCGCAGTTGAGTTGTTAATGTACTCGAAAGACGCTGCTGCCCATCCTCCGGCTAATCCTTTAGTCGACTTTTACGACACCCACGGGAGGAGATGGGGTGGTGGTATTCTGAGCTGGCACCACACGGCACATAAACACATAAATTACTCGCTCACTCTCAACTTTTTTTATAGATTGGATACCGTATAATGTTGTATGTTTGTGTTGTCACCAGATGCGTTACTGCGTGGCCGCTCTCTGGCTGTCCGCGCTAACCACGCTGGCTGTGGCAGCTGCTGAAGACGCGCACCATGACGTCGCACCATCACAGGTCAGCACCATGTCATACCACACAACGGAGATGTGTTAAGGTCTCCCAATGGTAAAATGAAGTACCAATGGCGGCCTTCCAGCCTCATTAATAACTGGTGCTACGGAAACAAATGTTCCGGCACACATCAGAACAACGAGAAACAGTACAAATTACTCATTCAAATATGTTTAATAAATTGCAACCCCATAATATTGTTGTATGTTGCTAAGGAGCACTGAATAAAAGCCAAGTTTATTATAAATTTATTTAAACTGCACCAATTCTAAGGGTAATAACTTTTTACGCAGCCTGCTTGACGACACCATCAACTTAATTGGAACTCGATCAAAACATGATGGATCCGTCATTTATTATTCAAAGTCTTACGACCCGTATCAAAAAAGCTTCCAATTAAAATGCTATATGGAATAATGTTTTTACTGCAAAAAATCACTATGGGGGGAAAATGTATAGCAAATATGAAATATATCACGATATAATGAAGCCTAAAATCATTTAACTGGACACCAAACAATCATACTTGTAGTCTACAGATATAAATTCATGTCTTTAACAACGTAGTTCGTAACCATAGAGTACTTTGTACACCGGAAACGTCGTTGTCGTGTTCGTAACGTCTGTTATACTACAGTTATAAAACCACAAGACACAACGCGTTCTAGTATTACCAAACGAACTTGAACTCGACTCGCCGTCAGACACAAACGCGTTCCTACGCAGTTAACTTACCGCTCTCGCTGTAAAAACCAGAACAAACAGTAACGGATCTATTTAAACGCTGCCACCACGAGACTACTTACTTCATCGTCCTTTGGTGGCAACTGTACACAGTCGGGCCACGAAACTAGCGCATTGTGCTCTTAAACGTTTTTTAAGAACGTTGCCCCACACTAGGATTTCTCCTATGTCGTGGGTGCGTTTACAGACATGAATTCCACACACAATACACTAGACCCGGAACAAATACCTGCAGATCATACTAATATTTATTCCGTGCGGGTATCGAACCCGCGACCCTGAACGCAGCAGTCGACTTTATTAGCCACTGCACCAACTGTGCTGTCAAAATTTAAAACAAATTGCTTCTAAGTCTGCTATGAATGTTAAATAAATAAATAAATTAGTAAACTGAAGTGGCGTTGGGCGGAACACGTTGCTCGTAGAGCTGATGGCCGTTGGGGTGAAAAGGTTCTTGAGTAGAAACCGCAGGAAAATGCAGCGTGGGCTGATGTGTGTCTGTAAATCCTAATTATAAAAATTACTAACTCGATTCAATTTTACAATTACAATTTCGTACGCATGTTTCTCTAATATGTTACAGCTATGCTCTCGTAATAAACATGATATTGCAAGATTTATTATATTTTTGCCCACGATTTGAGTCTGAACTTTGTTGTGATGTGCAGGGAATGTATGTCCGGTGTTTCCATGTTCAGATTGGTGGTTAGACTAGTCTGACCTTCGGGAATGTTTGCCCTACTAAACTCGAACTTCAAGTTTTCTCATCACTTTCTCAATTAGATAAAATAATGCGGACATCACTTTAGGTAACACATCTGTTCTGGAGATTAGCACATTTTGTTTTTGCCAAGTAAAAGTGCGGACAGGAAAATCGCGTGCGTCGTTTGATCTCAACAACAACACAATTAACATTCTGCGAGGCGACGAACGCCTTAATAGAATAATAAAACAACTTGTGGCTCAGTTGCGCGTCATTAATATTGTGACCAAGTTTTTTCGCCGAACAATTCCCCCCAGAGAGCTTTGTTCCAGCCAATTGTACCGATACCGCGGAATGTACTGTGAATAAACAAAGAGCTAATAGAATTGCTTACCTCATTGTACGCATGAAATCTTTCAACGAGCGAGCTAAAAAGAAAACCACTCAAAGCAATTTTCTTTCATAATACGCAGTTATTATGTATACAGTGATTTAAAATAAGTTCTCGTTCACAGAATGACAACGAAATAGAGTTAACTGACGAAGAGAAGCGTGCCTGGTCTAGCTTACACGGCGGCGGCGGGTGGGGCAAGCGGGGCTGGCAGGACATGAGCTCAGCTTGGGGCAAGCGCGCCTGGCAGGACCTCAACAGCGCCTGGGGCAAGCGAGGCTGGCAAGACATGAGCTCAGCTTGGGGTAAACGAGGCTGGCAAGACTTGAACTCTGCCTGGGGCAAGAGAGGCTGGCAGGATCTTAACTCCGCTTGGGGCAAGCGCGCCTGGAGGGACATGAACCAGTCGCCCTGGGGCAAGCGTGGCTGGCAAGACATGAGCTCCGCTTGGGGCAAGCGTGGCTGGAACGACATGAGCTCTGCCTGGGGCAAGCGAGGCTGGAATGACATGAGCTCTGCTTGGGGCAAGCGAGGACCCGTAAGTATACGCGTCATGTATTGATACAACACTACTATGATTCAACCCTTGGGGTAGGTAGCACACTGGGCACATAGAGTTCTTTTCATTGACCTTTAAACTGAGTGTCCCTATTGCGGGGGCGGATATAGATATAGATAATAGAGCGCCCTGGGGGCACTTATTTGTCAATGAACGCAGTGTTATGACAATTTACATATATATATTAGTGCGTGTCATGCACAAATATACAGGTAGTCTTAAAAATGTCAATGACTAATGAAAAACAGATAGAATGCAAATACGTAGCAAAGCTTATTTTTCTGGTGCCAGATTGAGACCGTTGTAACGCCTCTCATAATATATAGACAATGTAATTGTAAGATTTTACTGAAACATGTGCAGGCATTATGGTAAAAAGAGAACATCAAACGAGTGCCGATATGCTTTTGATATTGCCGATCCAAACCAGGAACAGACATCAGTGCGAGAGGGGTATCTGAGATCGCTGGTCATCAAGCAGTGAGGGTTAAATAAAATGCTAAATTTTTAAGAGAGATTAATTTGATTATTGAACATTGTATGTATGCAGGAAAAGTGGGCCAACTTCCACGGTTCTTGGGGCAAGCGTACTGCCGACCCTGACTATGAAGAAATTGACGCGGCCATCGAACAGCTTATCCCTATCCAACAGGTAGGCCATCAGCCCGGCTTGTCCCAATCCGTTTAAAAGTGTTTTATTATAATGTGTAATAATCGTGATAGATGTCGTAAAAAGCGACTAAGGTTCTCTGGACCAGAGGGATGGGCAGCAGCGTCCCTTCTGACTGACAGTACCCATACTGTGCTCACCAACCAAGCCAAGCGTAGTGAGTATTAGCAGATTCCCCCCAAAATGACGACTCAATTGTCGAAATCTATGGGGGACACCTTTGTTCAGCAGTGGGCGTCTTTTGGCTGATATGATGATGATTTTACTGATTCCTCTTCATCTTTTACAAACATTTTTTGCATAAGTTATAAACTTTACAGGTAAACTGCCTTGAAAGTCAAAGAAGTTTAAACATTAGCATATTTTGACTAAGTTTATTGAGACTTAGGATGCAAATTGTACTTGAGTTATTTTAGCTGCTCTGTCACTTTGTTGGCAATAGAGCCTAATACATAAAGAATAATAATTGTGTTTCTTAAGAAGTATGTATACAGGGCGTCCCACGGCGATGCCACACGGAGGGAAAGTACCTTAAATATTAAAGATAGGATATTTTACTGAAAGAAGACATCGTTTAATTTTTAATAATAAGTAGAACTGCATTCACAGATTTTTTAAAAATCGCCTACCTCAACCGGGAATCGAACCCGCCAAATGTGATAGTAAAATTACATGTATTTTATAACAGCGTTTGAAAGGGCTACTCATAAGCATTATTTTTTCCTATTAAATGAAACATTATCATTTCAAAGACCTGCCCACTTGAGATACGAGATTTCCGTGGTATAAGTACATGATAATAATAAAGCGATACATAAAGTGTAGTAGGTACTTGTATGCATTTCTTCATTCGAATCCCTTACGAATCCGCGAGACTAATGATCAAGTGCGTTTTTCTTTCAACTGTTGGTGTGGGATTGTAAGTTACCGGGTTCTCTTAATACATTTTTACGAAGGAACTCTGAACACGGAAAGATATCTAGAAATACTCGAGATGTTAAGAAATGAGATTAATAATCTTCCTGATGCAGATCGACGAAATCTCATATTCCAGCAAGATGGGGCTCCGGCTCATAACAGTAGGAGAACAGCCGAGTTTCTTAATGAACATTTTCCTTCCTGGATCGGCACTTTTGGACAAATTAGATGGCCACCGAGATCCCCAGATCTAACCCCACTAGATTTTTTTTTATGGGGTTATGTAAAAGATTTAGTTTACAGGAACCGGTACAACAGTGTGCAGGAGTTAAAAAATGAACTTAGACGTATTATTTCAAACATCCACCATGCAAAAATAAGTAAATCGACAGGGAGATAAATTATTAAAAGAGTGAGAATTTGTATACAACAGAACGGATCACATTTTGAGCATTTGATAAATTAATTTATTTATGATCTTAGTTTCATTTAATATGGTAGGTTATTTAGGAAAAAATAATGCTTATGAGTAGCCCTTTCAAACGCTATTATAAAATACATGTAATTTTACTATCACATTTGGCGGGTTCGATTCCCGGTTGAGGCAGGCGATTTTAAAAAAATCTGTGAATGCAGTTCTACTTATTATTAAAAATTAAACGATGTCTTCTTTCAGTAAAATATCCTATCTTTAATATTTAAGGTACTTTCCCTCCGTGTGGCATCGCCGTGGGACGCCCTGTATAATAGAGTTTTAGTTTGGGATAGTAAAAAAAAGACGTAATTGCGTTTCTCTGTAAAACAAAAGAAATTTATTTGTATGCAATATTAACTAATCACAAACAGTTTATTATTAATAATTAAATTAATTAAATCAATTAGTTTATTATTAGTTACTTAGTGATTGTTTGTCGGCAAGTCGTACGGTTCAATTGTTTTTCTATTTATTCTTCACTCTCATATATTTAATTCAATGTCACCACTGTCAGTCGTGACATCTATTAAGCTTTGTCGATAACACGGCAAAGACAAGCATAAAGAAAAGAGCTCGTATATGAGTGAAGTCGTTTTCTTTACATGTATTGTAATTATTCTTCTTGTAGTTATCGGAAAACGAACAAATAGACACACCCGAGAAGAGAGCGTGGTCGGCATTACACGGAGCATGGGGCAAGCGACCAGTCAAACAAAACCAGTACAACAGCGGTAAATATACTAATTTACTTCATACATTAATTAAACACAGCCTCATTAAAAAGAAACATAAGTCATTAGTTCAAAGCATAGACATGTGACACCAAATCAGTTGTCGTCTGACTTAGATCAACTGCTTTAATTATTGAAGTGAAAACTTCTTTTAGCGCGGTACGCATATTTTTAGATGAGATGAAATCTCTGGACTCGCGACACCGTTACGAGACACAGCTATAGTGTGTGCATATATGCATGTACATATAGCAGACCGCGAACGCGTCTAGATAAATAAAAATAAAAAGTTTTCACTTCTGTCGGCACTACCGGAGTGCAACCCGTACTTTTTATTTAATTTTCTACTATTGTAAAGCTGTCTATCGAGCCGACAGTAACACGATAATCTTACTGGAATAGTTTAATTTACTTATCACCTACATTAAGGTTACGCCAATCAATCAGTTATTCAAAACTCCGACAAAAAAGCGCCAGATTTTAATGGTTTAATAATAAATTGTCGTTCGTAACAGTAAAAGGTGGCTGCCCATCACACCGTTGCATACCATGCCCGTGCTATGAACGTATCATGAACGGAAAATATATAACAGAGACTACTAAGCATATTTAACGTATCGTATCATCTCGCTAACAGCGAAATTAATAATCAATCTAATCCAAAATGTTTGGATTAGATTTGATTTGGGATTTAGGATATTTGTGTGTAAGGCGTTACTAGCACCTTTTTTTATTGGTGCCCAGAGGATATTCATCATGAAATTCCTTCGCCTCGGGAAAGACCGAAGGGGCATGTCGGTCTCCTACCGGCTAAAACCACTGGAGAGGTCATCTTCGGCACCGAATATGGACTCCAGATTCTCGTAACATCAGACTAGAGCCGCCCATAGTGCCACACATTTAGTCACATATCGGAGGGATGGCTGTAAAGCTGTCACCCCCTCTAGCATAGGTGACTGTAAAAAGGTTGCTCTCCCAGACACTTCTCGGGAAGGATTGTAAACGATCCCCTAGCCTCGCTGTGCGTTGTGCTGCGCACACGGTGGCACGTGATCACGTACAAGTACGCAGACTCCTACGGTACTGGCACCTACTCGTGAATGTGCTCTCGGTCCGGTCATAGCACGCTACTTTGTTTGACGGTGACGGAGCAGTCTAATGGGCATTGTTCCATATTTAATCATCCAAAGTTCTTTGCCTGATGCGTTCATAGTACGATCAAGGTTTGATACGGTGTAATGGGCACCTTAAATACGTTGGTGTAACACTAACAGAAGGGGGTAATGAGCGCGTCGCCTCGCGCTGATTGATCGCCCGCGTTAAATTGATTGATTTAAATTAACAATTGTTACTGCTAGACCGTCGTTCAAGTTTATCAGCCGGTGGGCCAACGCCATCTATTTGGAACATTAATAACTAAAGTTCTAGTTAAAAGATAACATCCAACTTTATTCATTCTCATTTCGCAATGGAATTAGAAATGAACTCGTATTGTTGCGCCAGACGTCTTGAATTCAAACTCGTTAATCTCACTAACTGGTTTCCAAAATATAATCCAACTCGAGTATGCCTGACTTCAAAGTATCAGACCCTTCTCTGTAGTGGATAGTTTAGAAGACAACGATACGACATCTCATAGAGGCGTCATCAGTGTCGTGGTAATAAAGTGCTGTAGGATTCCGTGTGTAATTTAAACTGAGCCCACAAGCCCCTAATAAATTTGTAGCCAAGTTGAAATTTGTGCGCGCCGCCGACAGAATTAGATAATAATCCTCGCTCGCCTTTTAAATTAAATAGCCCCAAGTCAATATGGCCGCCGCCGAGCACCGTTCAGAGAATCTTTCACGCGTTAAAATTCATAATTTCGTATCAACGATAAACGATTTAATGAAAAATAATATCCATTTATGTGTATTTATGAATATTGTGTCCAAATTACTTTTTTGATTTCAATTCAGACTAAATTACGTGATAGAATTAATAAGAAGACTGTATTAGAAAATATCAACATTTTATTGAAATCGTGTATCGCGACGAAATTACATGGAGGCCTAAGAATTGTTGTCGCACGCAGTACAAAACATTATTTATAAGAAATACACAGATATGTAATATAAACCAACAGGAGCGTATTACTGGAAGCGAGAGCCCGCCTGGACAAACTTGCGAGGAATGTGGGGCAAGCGCTCAGGGCAATGGGACGCGGAAGCGGTAGACGATGCCCATGGTAACCAAGCTCGAGACGTCTTTAGAAAAACTGGCACAGTAGCTTTGTCTCTTCCGCACTCGTTTCTCGTAGCACCCTGTCTATCTTCTGACTCATCCCAGCCATATATTCCTCAAAAACCTTGCTGTTTCTGTGTAGTTAGTTCTTAGAGCTTGCTCTTCTAGTTTCTTCTATTCACTTCTATCTTACTCTCTTTATCTCCTCACTTCTTATTTGATGTTAGATCGATGTACTTATTATTATATTGTTTTAATAGCTTAGATGTGGTGTGAAATAGATTGTATTCATAATTTCAGCTGAATACAGTCTACTGCTGGACACACTGGCCTCCCCCAAAGATCGCCACAACAACCAGTCTGGGAGAGATGTGTGCTCATTTGGGAGGTTTTGTCATAATCGCCATAATTTTGTTAATGTACTCGAAGGACGCTGGTGCCCCTCCTCCGGTTAATCCTATAGCCACCTTTTACCACACCCACGGGATGAGATGTGTTTGTGCTATTCTTAGCCAGCACAAGACGGCCGATTGTAGATTGTAGACGGTAGATTGTATTGTTGTACAGAAAATAGGTATTTTCAGGTGACACAACGGTTCCAATTATAGTTTCACTTCGGTTCGGTTTCACCTCACTTCAATTCCTAAACTATACGAGAAACTATAAATTGAAAAAATAAAATAAAAACTGAAACAAATAAATATTCCGACTGATTCGGAAATATAATATACATATGTAACTGTAATGCCGTGTGATGCTGTCTCAGAATACCACCACCCCATCTCCTCCCGTGGGTGTCGTAAAAGTCGACTAAGGGATTAGCTGGAGGATGGGCAGCAGCGTTCTTCGAGTGCATTAACAACTCAACTGCGATCGCCAACCCGTCTGCCAAGCGTGGCGATTATGGCGAAACCCCCCAATGAGCGTACAACACACCCATATCGGTCGTTATGGTGATCTTTGGGGGAGGCCTGTGTCCAGCAGTGGACTTCATTTGGCCGAAATGATGATGTAACTGCAGCGTATGATTCCAAAGTGTTACTGAATCTATGCAATGAACTTTCGCAAAGATGAATTCGACTGGAAAGCAGTAGCAGTAGCTGGAAGTATGCTCGCACGATAAAAGTTTTGAGTCTGACACACTGGATCACGAGGGCGTGACACTCGCGTGGGCGTAACGTAGAACAACTGTGTACGTCTTAGTTATATTAACATTTGTTTTGATTTTCGTAGAATACTTTGTTCTTCTAAGTATATTTTTGTAAAGTGGTTCAAAAAACTATTAAACCTATATCAATCAAGGTTTTCTTTTAAGTAGATTCTTTTAAAGAACTTTCTTTTCTTACATAATCGTGGTGAAGTCAATGAAATCAAAGCTTCGAGCAAACACGAATTAAAAGTTTCAGCCGAAGCTAAACTCATAAAGCTAAGGAAATCAAACGATTACCAACAAGTATTCTAATAAGTATTTAATTAAATTAGAGTGTGGCGGGCTTCCACCTCACTAGCCACAGATTGAAACTAGAGCTGTGCGCAAACACTAGAGCTGCGACGAGTTAATCACGCTGCGTGGAACGGTTTAAAAATCGCTGTGTCATCACGTTCCGAGCTGAACGGATTTGCTTCCCTCGCTTGTAGGTACTACATGTACTTGAATAAAATAACGAAACTTGATACACAATCGCTAGCTATGTGACTTTCGATAGCAATCCGCTCCATCTATAGACACATATTTATAAAATTCAATATAGTCATGCTTGATAAAATCATTCCTGACGTACTACATAAGTTTTGATCGTTTTAAAATATTTTTGACACTGTGTTTGTTGTTAGTAAGTTAAACCAAATTGTGATCGTTATATATATTATGTACTTAACTAAACTAGATTTCTACTTACTTTTTCGACTACTGATGTTATTTATTGTTTTCACAGAGAGCAGTTCGGCGAGGGACGAGGCCTAGACTACTGGAAACTGTGTATCATATTATATTGTATAACTGAATAAAACTAAACATTGTATTACAACTGTCATATCTTAGGTACAACTGTCTGTCTGTCTATCCATAACATTTTATTTAGCCCTGCTTATCTACGTATATCCAAGTTTAATTACATATCTCTTTATTGTAATACTTCAAAATTGCGAACTGTGTTACAGAAATAAAATTCTATTGTTGTGAAAGATATTTTTGTTTCCAATACATGTTAAACACAATACAAAACCTAAGATTCTAGTTTTCTTTTTCTGTATGAAAAGTGTTAAAACAAAATTCTGTATTTTTATAATGCGACTTCAGTCTGGCGCCATTTTATCGTTGGCACCTATGTACTTACCATAGATTCTTTATTAAATTAATTGACAGATTATAAAAGTTTGCGTAATCCGTTTCACTCCCAACCAGTGAAGCGCATTACCGTTGGCGGTCGAGTTCCTATTGCTTTGAACGTTCCGTTTCAAATCATCGTACAACACATTCTATTTTATTGAGAGTTACGGGACATTTACTTTATATAGAACTGAGTTAGGAATAAAAAGTTAATTTGGTTTAATGGAAATGTTCCAAGTTGTTAGATTTTCTGCTGTGTGGCAGAACCCGCTCTGTACGCTTTCAAAATTATAATACTCGTACAAATATAGTTCTTACTATGTCACCTTCTAGTATAAACGAGATATCGACAATCCAAATATAATATATTTATATTAAGAAATATTGTTTATTTTTACGACATTTGATATTAAGTGTGTTGTTAGCGCCGCATCAGCGGTGTAACGGAAGTGTCGTCATGATTACTGTAATGCTAGTTAGTTAAATTGTATTTTACTAGTCAAGTTGATGTACATTGTATTATCAGGCTTCGCGAGAAGTTCACGTTTGTCCAATAAAAGTTTATTCGGAAGCCAAGTGTAGTTTAATTTATTGAATACTTCCCCCACACTATTATAACTTACTAATCAGGAACCAAAGTTACTTACATTGTTTTATTAGGAAATTTCTATTTTGGCAACAACCCGAAAAAGGGTCTACGTTATTGGTTTCACTTAACTTGAAATTAGGTACTTACCCATATCCAGGAATTAATTCTACATATAGGTAAATATGTATCTACTTATGATACAAACCCAACCACAAAACCATTTGTACGACCACATCTATCGTAGTTATACCCGATCCCGAACTTCATAAAATGCAGTGAAAAGCAATCAAACAATATCGTTTATTTCATGTACTTTAATACTAAGAGATTTATTTGTTCTCCCATCCACACAATATGAGTCGTGAAACAGGGCAGCGCGGCAGTTCAAATAAAATTCCATCACTATATTAAACAAAATGACGTATCAAATATCTTATCATTTTTACACTATACATTGTCGAGTAATGTATGTCATTTATCAGTGGCTCTATACAATACCATCCATGTATGCTATACATAGCGAGAATCAAGACGTTTCGTAATGTAAACATGTATGTACCGAGGGCAAAGTGATTGATAACTGTTGTCTAGACCAGTTCAACATAATATAATAAGTGGTTGTGGGCCAGTGCTTTGGAACAGCGGTATATCAATATGCTTAGGTCAGATAGACAAAGTTACTCAGTAGATTATATATAGTATGGTCTAATATGAGTTATCATTTCAGTTGAAAAACGTCCACGGCTGGACACAGGTCTCCCACGAAATCGCCATAACGACGTGAGCTGATTGGGGGGTTTTACCATAATTGCTTTTGGCACGATTGGCGATCGCAGTTGAGTTGTTAATGTACCAAAGGACGCTGCTGCCCATCCTCCGGTTAATCCGACACCCACGGCATGAGATGGGCTATTTTTATTCACTGTGGCCTGTGTACCGGTTAAGAATGGTGAATGACTAAATGTAGATACACTATTAGACTGAAATGCATAAAATCACATCGTGTGGTACCGGCTCAGAATACCACCACCCCATTTCCTCCCGTGGGTGTCGTAAGAGTCGACTAAGGGATTGGCCGGAGAATGGGCAGCAGCGTCCCTCGAGTACATTAACAACTCAACTGCGATCGCCAACCCGTCTGCCAAACGTGGCCATTATGGTAAAACCCCGCAATAGGCAACCCCGCAACACAAAACCAAACCGGTCGTTATGGCTGTCTTCGGGGGAGGCTTCTGTCCAGCAGTGGACGTTTTTCGGCTGAAATGATGAGGTCACAGCAGACACTTTTACACGTCATAATTGAAACGACGGAGGGCATATAAAAACAGTTTCTCGAGCGGACCCTCAACCCGTCACTAGCATCGTATCGTCGCGCTGGCGGAACGAAATAGCTCGCGACCACTCTGCATGATTGTGTGTACACACAGTACCCAGCCCGCGAACACAACACACAAATACATAGTACACAGACATTGTGCCGCATTGACGCAAGTATAGGATTGTCTTACGGTTCGTATTATAACATCTCACCGTCTATGTCAAGACCAGTAAGTGATTGAAATGATCACGATTAAGATCGACGGCATGTCCACACAGGTAGACCTCGGCTTGTGCTGAAATAAGCGAACACTTATTAGTACTTATCACCTACTTTGATGAAGGCCTCAATGTGGTATAGTTTTAATTACTCCGATCTCAATATATACCCAAATTAACCTTTTACAATTGATGTTCTTGTTACTGTGAGGCAACAACAGAATTGATATTAAATAATTCTTTAACGAAATTAATAAATGCTCAGATTAGAAAAAAAACGAGATATGCGTTCAAAGTAGCTCAATCACAGACACAATTATTGCCATTTATCCTTTCATACGATATTAGCATGAAACATCATATAATAGGTATTCATTGTCACTGAATTCAGAAATGAATTAAAGAAATATCGTTTTTCTAAAAATCTTTTTACATAATTTAAGACCGCCCTCGAAATGCTTCTCCGGTTCCTAGTTTTAAGCTGGAAAGAAGTACGAGTAGAAGCGGCGCAAGAAACTCTCCGGCAACACGTTACTGTCTATCATTTTATTATTATTTAGCTGTGATCCGTGGTATCACCCGCGTTTTATTATTATTCATAAATAGAGTACTTCGGCATAGACACTTGACATAGAGTATATATATTAAATTTCATAAGTTTAATTTTTTTGAGCGGAATCCTAAAATTTTTTTGTAAAATAAAAGTAGTCTAAGTTATTCCTTGTAACATCAGCTATCTGCTAGTGAAAGTCCCGTAGAAAAATGTCCAGCCATTCCAGAGATTAGCGGGAACAAACAGACAGATAGTTCTAAGTACCGTGTATACTTTCACATGCATTTAGTAAAAAGCTGTTACTTTGACATTACAAACAGACACAATTTTATTTATTTATATGGATAACTATATTAATATTACATCATGTACAAAGACGGCATGGTTGGTTCAGTGGCTGATACAGTCGGCTGCTGCGCTCCGGGTCGTGGGTTCGATTCCCGCACGGAAAAAAAATTTGTATGATCTGCAGGTAGATGTTCCGGGTCTGGGTGTATTGTTTGTGGAATTTATGTCTGTAAACGCACCCCACGACACAGGAAAAATCCCAGCGTGGGGCAATGTTTTCAAAAAATAAAAAATGCCCTACTTTAACTTAATTTCAAAAGGACAATTAGTAGGTAATAGGGTTCAGGTTACACACTTTTTTTTTGAAAGTATTTATAAATCAACTTCACACATCGACAATCGGGACTGAAGACGTGCCCTCCGAAGCACGGAGACGGTCAGGTAGAGGCTAAACACACAGGATATTGCTTAACCTTATCTAGTGATCGTTTAGGTACCGATCAGTGAGTGCAACTGGCTATGAGCGTCTATATAGGGTCTTACATTATTAATGGAAAATATTTTAAGGCTAGGCTCTACGAATGGTATGGAATTCATTTCCAGTATCAACACACACTGGTGGGCTACTAAACAACCACATTGTTGTTCAACCGGACCATTTTTTAACACGTTTTAGTACACATGTATGCGTGTTCGGTGACAGTACACAGTATTTTTAGAAAGACATAATAGTGATAGTTACCTACGGTTTTTACGTGGTGCATTGCGCTTTTTATGCAAACGGAAACACGAATTATTTAAAATGTATAAAATAAAGGTTGATGTTATGTTAATTTATTTAAAACGCATCCTGGCTACCTATAGATTTACCTCGTAAAATATTTTCCATTAATAAGTAAGACCTTATATATAAAACAAAAAAATGAAATCTATACAAATAAATAAAATTGAAGTGTCTGTTTGTAATGTCAAAATAACAGCATTTTACTAAATGCATATGAAAGTATATACGATACTTACAACAAAAAAAACAATTTTTAATATTTTTGTCTATCTGTCTGTCTGTCTGTCTGTCTGTTTGTTCCGGGTAATCTCCAAAACGGCGGGACCGATTTTGACGGGACTTTCACTGGCAGATAGCTGATGTTACAAGGAATAACTTAGGCTACTTTTATTTTAGAAAAATAATTAGGGTTCCGCGCAAAAAAAATAAAACCCTTGAAATCCAATGTATATATACTACGTCAAGTGTATATGTCGAAGTACTCTAAATTTCTTTTCAATTCAACGCGGGTGAAACCGCGGGTCCCAGCTAGTATATCTATAAAACTAATAATATATGAGCCATAAGTAGCAAATGGCTTACATGACTAAAAAACCTTTGACTTGAACATCTAGACCAGCGATTACTGTATAAGTTGTGTTACGTGTACCAACTTGTTATAAGAATGACTAATATTTTAGTACGAATAGGAGGATTAGGAATTGGTCAGTATTTGGTGTCAATAGAAAATAAACAAGAGATAGGATTAATAAGTAATTTGGCTATGGTTAAGGTATGGCTGAGGTATCAGTTCATTTTGGAAAAGGGGTCTCTTGCCCAAAATAGTTTGGGAATCTCTGATCTAGACGATAAATTTCCATTTTAATGTAATATAACATAACTATTTGCACTAACTGTAGAGCAATGCAACCTTTCAATAATCATTTAATACCCCCTTTATGAATGATTTAGCCAAGTCATCAAACTTAAACTCTCAAGTCAGCGTAATACATCGCGTGCACAGTCGATCATTTGAATCACTCGGCGAATCTGTCGGTATTATCGCGCTGAATTTGCTGTCAATGGGGCGGACAGGTAGCGCAGACGCGGTTGATCGTGCGGGAAATTATAACGTAGTAACTATCTGGAATGTTGCTTGCATACGTGAGTGTGAACAAGAGTGGCAGAATGTTGTGACGAAGTAATCCTTCATCTCCATTTCACTCAACCTCTTTTATGACTTCATACCTTCTATTTCCATCACTGTCCACCTCACGATTGATTCATTATTAAAATCAAAATTTGTAAAACAAAACGTACGAGTCGCTCTTCATATTTTGAACATTATCATTACACATTGGATTCAGAACACTAGTTGTTGGACACACAGCTGTCGCCCTGACAAATAGTCTCCTGCAATATTACAATTACTTATTTTTAAACTAGCTTAAATATTGTGATATTAAGCTATATTTGAAATATATAAACATCATCATGAAGATGAAGTGTTGAAGTTGTGAATATCAATATACCTATATAACATATTTGCTACGTTTCATTGATCTCGTTAACTGAACTCCGTTACTTGCTGCCGTAGAGAAAGCCTGCTAGTTGAGCTAACCGGGAAGGAACACGGAGGGAGGCACTCCGCGACAATGTTAGTTATGGTGGTGCTGCAAAATACAGCACCCCGACCGTCCACGTGGCCGTCGGACCGCTGCCGCCTATGGAATTATTTCAACAGGAAACGGCTGTCGTATTCATTTAAACTATGTGCAACAACAGTACATCGCGGACTTACAGCTACTGAAACGCCACTTAACATTAAGTCCCGCTTTAACTATTCGAGAAACCCGCTTTCGGTAGGAAACCGTTCGACTGAAATGGTTGAAGAGGGACTTAATATTGAGTGGCGTTTCAGTATCTGGCCGTTAACGTCATAGGCATTCTCTATCAGAATACACTTTATACCATACACATCCTTATGGATAAATAAAAAACACATTCTATATGATTATATTATAAGTCTTATAAAAGTAGTTAAGACGATTCTGCTAACCTTTTATTGAAAAAGTAATTAGGTACGGACTTTCCGCTTTGAAATGCATACATCCTGATCTCCGGAGGGAGCGCATTGCGGAGAAATACATATAGATTGAATATGAAAGAAAGGTAGAAGTTGTTCGAATAATTGTATTGTATTATACATTATCTTGTGCGCTAATAATGTTACTGCGATCACCAGTCTTTTGGTCATGCGTGGTGATGATGGCAACTAAGGCAATATTCGCAATACCACCTAGCATTGTAGTGGTCTACGTGGGGCCTTATATGCCTGAGAACTGTAATGATTGCTTTGAAAGCCTTCGGTTTTCAAATTTATCACTCCTTGATTTACATTAGATATATAATATAAACATACATGTATAATACTCGTATAAACATATTATTTCAAGCGCGTGTGTCATAGACGACAGATTAATAAATATGAATAATATCTGAAGCCCATTTCGAAGTACTCCGGCCTCAGGTACTTGATGGGGCAACATCATTTCGGCCGAATAAAGTCCACTGCTGGACACAGGCCTCCCTCAAAGTTCGCCATAACGACCGATATCGGTGTGTTGTGTGCTCATTGGCGGTTTTGCCATAATCGCCACGCTTGGCAGGCGGGTCGGCGATCGCAGTTGAGTTGTTAATGTATTTGAAGGACGCTGCTGGCCATCCTCCGGTTAATCCCTTAGTCGTCTTTTACGACACCCACGGGATGAGATGGGTTGATGGGGCAACAATCGAAAGCAATTATATTAATCTACATAACTACGTTTAATATTTTATTTTATATACATGATTTTCATTATTCAAAATCAATCTTATATGTATTGATTAGTGTTATCAAATAACGAAGTACGTAATGTATGCCACACAACTATAAGATAAGGATTTCATGAAACCGGCAAAAGCTATCACTAGTACATAAAAGAGCTTCAAGAAAAAATACCTCAGCAGGCTGATGAGGAACTTTAATGATTGCCGGCGGCCATGATAAAATTTGGCTCTAGTATAATACTATTACCACCGCAATTATTAATCCATCCGCCAAAATAAAAGGCAATATCATATTGGATTCTTTTGTTGTAGCTACCATTTTATAGGGAAAGAACATGCAGCAATTGCAGTCTTAGATGAATGCATCACGTCATCATGGTATTAGAGGTGCTCATTGCCAGCTGCTCTCACTGATTGATAAACGATCCTCGGGGTTAAGCAACACTCGGCGTGGTCAGTGTATAGATGGGCCGCATAATGGTTTTCTTTTTTTTTTGAAGAAACGTTGCTCACACTGGGATTTCTTCTGTGTCGTGGGTGCGTTTACAGACATGAATTCCACATACAATACACCCAGACCCGGAACAACTACAGTCGACTGTATCAGCCACTGTACCAACGGTGCCGTCGTATTTGAACTGATCGATTTCGTGTTTCAAAGGGTACATACAATCGTCGGTCCCGGTTGTTGTCATTAGACATCAGTCGTTAAGCCAAGTCGGAGGCCTTTGGGCGGCTTGAACAACTCTGACAGATGGTTGACCGCTAACCACACGAAATAAGAAGTTATAAATGGGTGCATGACCTGACTCTACCATACCTTATACTCGCTCTACATCTGAATACCTCACATGATACTCTGTGGAACGGAACGCGTCGCCTGTAAACCGAACGTGCACGTCGTAAAACGTTCGATAAGTCGCACAATATGGCGCCGCAATGTAACACACGAGTCGCTGTGAATAGACACTTAAATAGTACCTAAGTTATGTTACTTTGTCACTATTGTAAATATTGTAAGAAACGTATCATCATCAATATCCAGGCCAACCCATTAATCACCCGAAATTAACATTTTGCTTTATGCCTGTCAATCCTTACCTTCTGCATCTCAGGCTAGGGTGGAGCTGCAAAGACCACACGTAGGCCTCTGGAGATCGTTGGATGGTCTAACATACTTTAACTGGTAAGAGACTGTGCGCTCATACCTTCAATGCCTTTTAAGTATGACGAAACTGAAGAATACCTGAAGAAGTGATCACACACGCACACACACTCATACACACTTATGTAAATCCCGAGCAAAAAATTCAATCGCCCCACACTAACTTGCATACTCACTAAACCTACATCGTACACACCTCCTACCCCACCCCCCACATACCTTCACACTCATATTAACATACACAATTTTCTGTCTAGTTCGGAAATGTTTGCACTTTGTGCCCTTGTTTTACTGATTGTTATTTATTAAAGAAATAACTCGGATTGTATAACACTTGCTTTTAAACCATCCATATCGTTAGTTACTGTCATAAACACAAATTACTTAGTAGCCTATCTAGGAGGCTATTAAGTAAGCATTTACTAGATTAAATAAGTATATTGTAAGCCTGTGCTTAAATCTTTTCCATGTAATGTGACCCAAGTTTAACAAATAAATTTATTATTATTTTATTGTCATCATATAAGCTCGTATGCCCTGCTGCCGATTGCTCGGGTTTATAGTCCCTTAGTCGCCTTTTACGACATCCACGTGATGAGATGGAGTTGTGGTATTTTCTTCAAAGACAAAGTCAAATATTTTTATTTCAAATAAACCAATTACGTGCACTTATGAAACGTCAGAATTTAAGTTCCAATTAGTTGACCCTATGGAGAAAAGCAACGAAGTCTTAGTTCAGACACCTCACGATCCTCATGCAAGAGAAGTATTTTAACAAATAAATTATATTTTATTAATAACTAGCATTGACTGGCAGTACGCTAGCCATGGTTGTCTATAGCCATTGAACCAGATGAATCTTCAAGTGGAGACCGTTAATTGACAAACGTAGCGTGGGACGCCCCCCCAGTCAGGTGGACTGGATTGAAAGAGGTAGCTGAGGCGGGCGAGTAAGTGTTATAGCGCAACTCGAGAGAGGCTATATCCAACAGTGCTCTACGGTAGAGTTAGTTGGTTGAACCGTGACTGCACGACAACTGCCTCTCCTGCAGCTGGGCATCCAGGTATGACCTGGTGCGGGATGGTCGTGGTGATTCTAATACATTAGCGCCCCCCAGCAGCCTGTTTCAAACCAGTTAACGTCAAATAGGCACAATCTCAACATCTAATAGACACTCTCAAAAAAAACTCCATCTACCCAATTATAATTCGTGTAATATATTGACATAAATATAACTCATCACCATATCACCCGAAATACGTCCACTGCTAAAAAAGGACTTCACCATAGATTTCCACAACGACTGGTTATATGCCGCCAGCATCCAACGACTCCCAGCTACCTTATGTGGGTCGTATGTTCGCCTCGTTGGAGTCCCATGCTGCCTTTTCTTTGGTGCGTAATCACCACTAGAGAATCTTTCTGCCCCTATGGCCATCAGTTCTACGAGTATTGTGCCCCACCCATTGCCACTTCAGGTTACTAATCCTTTCTGCTATGTCGCCAACTTTAGTTCATCCTCGGAACTCCATATTGCTAATTCGACCTTGTAGCGACATACCAAGTATAGCTCTCTCCATAGCTCGCTGAGTGATCTTGAGCTCTCTTATGGGGCCCATAGTGAATGACTACGTCTCTGTGCCATATTTCATCACTGGTTAGACTTCCTTCTTCAGGAACTGTTGACGAAAAAACGTTGCGAAGTTTTTCGAACTGCCCAGCCGAGTCTGATTAACGATTGACGTCTTTCTCGAAGTTGGACCCTACTATCTGGACCTCATCATTTCGGCCGAATAAGGTCCACTGCTGGACACAGGCAGCTGGGGGAGCCCAAAGATCACCACAACGACCGATATGGGTGTGTTGTGGGCTCATTGGGGGGATTTGCCATAATTGCCACGCTTGGCAGACGGGTTGGCGATCGCAGTTGAGTTGTTAATGTACTAGAAGGACGCTGCTGCCCATCCTCTGGCTAATCCCTTAGTCGACTTTTACGACACCCACGGGAGAAGATGGGGTGGTGGTATTCTGAGCACTACGCGGCAATCTGGACCTATCTAAATTAAACTATTTTACAGTTAAGTAGACGGGAGTGAGAAGTGGCTTGATGTATTAAATATATTAAAATATCACGGTCCCAGTGAATGCTACAATAACCCGAGTGCTGGCCACATTACGGTGGCCACAGTAAAATCGTGTCCACACTATCGCCGCATCGATATCACGTAACGTCCTCTAATGGTGCGCTCACTGCGTCACTGAGTGCGCTTTCTTGTAGTTAACATGGCGCCGGCGCCCACATACTACATTTATTGATAGAAAGTAGAGATACCCGAATTCTAGGATAAAGGCAAACACACTTTCACTGCCAATCGCATGTAAATAAACTCCAGACATAGCCTCTGAATGCCACGAACAGGCCTTTTTCGCTTGTAATATGATACTAATGACACACATTAAATATCACAGTGTCACACCGCACTGTTCCGTCCCTCAGCGATATTAGCTAGTTTCCACAAAGGAGCCAGCTTTAATAAACCTGTGAAGGTGGCGGATAATATCGTTATTAACATCTGTTTGATATGCGTCTATTGAAAATTAGATGCCGCTAAAATGACTGTTAATGTTGAGTTAACCATCGAACATTGGGCTTACAATTGTAGGGCAGGGTCCAATACCTGAAAAAATGTATAAATACCCAGGCTGGGCAAGCAGGCACGCTTAAAACACCAGTATAGAAAGAAATAAATACATTTTATTACCTCGATTGTAAGCTCTCTGCTGAAATCCATCGGTAGCCCTCACCCGACCTTTACGACTTAAAAGGGTAACCGTCCGATATTATTTGCCTTCTACTAGGTCTATGTATTAAACGTTTCCGTTGAGCAAAAATACAAATCATGGTTTTGATATACTGAATAGAAGTTAGTTGCGTGGGAGTTTGCTTAGGGTCGTGTCGACTCATTAAAACTTTGCTAATTGTTTAATAGCAATACACAAACGCTGAAGGTGAATATTAATAAGATAGGTGCAGGTAGAGCTGCGTAATAATACTGAGAAAACCAATTCGGCTAACACGAGTAATAAGTACGTAGCCGTAGCGTATGGCGCTTAGTACAGTACCGTAGCGTGTGGCGCGTAGTAGCGTAGCATCCGTAGCTTGCTTAGCCTAAGCGTGGATCTTGTTATGTTGGGGTATTTGGATTACAAATAGGAAAAATTTTACCGGGTTCACTCAAGTCTAGAAAAGTGTATTAGTATTTGTTGTTTGTGTAGAAATTGTATTAATAAGAAAGAAAAAATAAAATGAGTGTATTATGTTCTCACAAATATATTTAAGTACATATCTTACTATAAAGGTAATAGGGATAGAGTCAATACCCGTAGAGTCGCCTATTACATGACACTTATAGGTAAAGGTGGAAAAGGTGGCATGCAAAATTAATATCATCATCATCATGTCGGCCGAATGAAGTCCACTGCTGGACACAGGCCTCCCCAAAAGATCACCACAGCCACCGATATGGATGTGTTGTGGGCTCATTGGGGGGTTTTGCCATAATCGCTACGCTAAGCAGGCGGGTTGGCGATCGCAGTTGAGTTTTTAATGTACTCGAAGGACGCTGCTGCCCATCCTCCAGCTAATCCCTTAGTTGACTTTTACGACACCCATGGGAGGAGATGGGGTAGTGGCATTCTGAGCCAGCACCACACGAAATTAATACAGGTAATATTTATTTATTTAAACTTTTATGTACATTGAGTATACACAAGGCGGACTTAATGTCATGAGGCAATTTCTACCAGTCAACCTTTGGGTTAAAAAAAGCACTTGGATAGAGGTACAAAAACAAAGCTATACATAATTTAAAAAATGACTGAATTAAAAATAGGTATACGTACATCTATACAAATAAATAAAATTGAAGTGTCTGTTTGTAATGTCAAAATTACAGCTTTTTACTAAATGCATATGAAAGTATATACGGTATCTATAACAAAAATACAATGTTAAATTTTTTGTCCGTCTGTCTATCTATTTGTTTGTTCCGGGTAATCTCCGAAACGGCTGGACCGATTTTGACGGGACTTTCACTGGCTGATATCTGATGTTATAAGAAATAACTTAGGCTACTATTATTTTAGAAAAATAATTAGGGATCCGTGCAAAAAAAAAACCCTTGAAATCCAATATATATATTCTATGTCAAGTGTCTATGTCGAAGTACTCTAAATTTCTTTTAAATTAAACGCGGGTGAAACCGTGGGTCCCAGCTAGTCCTACAATAAAGTACAATCAGAATACCAAAATAGAACCACAAAATACAACATGAACACATTTTACCCTGACAACACATAGTTTACTATTACTTATTATTCTATGCATTAGCAGATCTTTTATCGCAAGAGTCTGGCCAGGTCATCATTGCAGTGCCAGTTATTCTGCCGCTAATCAAATGTGTTTGTTCTTTAAACATCACTGTGCTGCCACGACACAGGAGAAATCCTAGAGTGGGGCAAAGTTTAAAAAAAAAAATACTGGGCGTAAGAGACTAATGTCTCGAGATGACGAGCGCAGTGTGGTGCCTGGGTAGCATTATAATTGTAATAGGCAGGAGTGAGGTTTAGCACCTCAGTTCGAGCCTCACGTGACAAAATTGTGTCAAAAAAACACGCATCTATTATTTCCGGTTTTATATTGATTGGTAGACACATATTAGTGCCTGTAACTGTACCCGGAGCCGTCTGCGCTCACCCGACGTTGTTTATACGCGGTTAACGGGTCTCTCGGTGGACCAATTGGCAATATGTCTGATCTTGGACTTAACAACTTTCTACACTCTGATGCGACGCGATAGGTAGACAGGCAATCGAAGACTATTCATTAATAACATATTGAAAGCACGCTTGGCGCAGTGGCCAATCGTTTGATTTTCTATGCTCGTATGCAGGTTCGATCCTCACACGGCAAAATATTTGTATGGCTAGAAGAATCTAAGTCTAAGTCAAAGTATTGTGTGTGGAATTTGTGTTTGTAACCGCACCCACGACACGAGAAATCCTAGTGTGGGGCAAAGTTTTTAAAAATAAAAAAAGAAGGACGGTTTTTAATAAAATGTAATGTCTTGACTTGCAAGATAAGATAAAAAAAAATACATTTAAACCATTATTCATCATATCGGCCATACAACGTCCACTACTGTACAAAGGCCTCCCCCATAGATTTCCACAACTGTGTCATCATATTGGGGGGAATTTGCCAGTACTCACCATGCTGGGCAGGCGGGTTGGTGAGCGCAGAATGGCTACTGTTTCACAAAAAGTACACTGCTGCCCATCCCTCTGGTTTACAGTCTCTTAGTCGCCTTTTACGACCTCCACGAGTGGTGCTATATTCTTCACACGGACCATTATTAGCACTTTTGAATAGTCAAGACATTAGTTGCCACGTTCCAAGGTGTAGATTTCCTATGGAGAAGAGCGGGCAAGAAACTCCATGGTTACTCTTTTAAAATCATGTTACAATATTTCTGAGTACAATGTTCTCGAAAATTCAGGTTAGGTGACGACAATGTCCCTACATTAAACATAGTAAAGTCTAAACCTCTTAAAAGTACCAATATCAAATCATAAACCAGTTGAATATAAAAAAAAAATATATAATAATAAACTCGGACGTAAATAATTAATAAATAATTTTTGATTACAATTGTACGGTAGATATATACGCAATGTAATCCGTTTAAAAGTGTTTTATTATAAGGCTCCATAAAATCCCTCGTTATTTATAAATTGTTGGAAAAATAGAATTCGTAAAACACTCAATGCCCCAAAACGCTTGAAATAAGTTTTGCTTACCAGCAGCGATCTATTGTTAACCCAATCAACCTATTACAAAGGTAACCATGGAAAATAATTTAATAAAACTCAGTAGAATAACTTTGTGAAAGAGCCTAACTATAGTCATTAGATGACTGGAGCTCGTTTTTTTTTTAACTTTGCCCTTCACTAGAATCTCTCCTGTGTCATGGGTGCGTTTACAGACATGAATTTCACACACAATACACTAGACCCGGAACAACTACCTGCAGATCATACTAATATTTGTTCCGTGCGGGAATCGAACCTGCGAGCCGGAGCGCAGCAGCTGAGTCAGCCACTGCGCCAACCGTGCCGTCGTCGTCGTAAATGGGCTGACTCGACCGGGGCAGTACCATAGCCACACAGACAACCGGCGTGAAGTAGCAGCATTGCTGCGTTTAGTACGGTCAGTGGCGAATACGACAACGTCCAAGAAATAAGCACACATACGACATGGGGCCTTCAAGGAAATAGCGCATGTCAGACCTACAGGTCAGCGACTGCTCTGGAGTTGCGGATGTTTATGGGATGGGCGATCGTTTACGTGAGCCGCATGCTCGTTAGCTTAAAAAATCCCCGTCATTTGCGAGTTGAACTCGCGTGGAGAGGGTTCCGAAATTGCTGAATATATTGTCTATTGTTGGATTCGGTCTTGTACCAATAACTTATTCCAAGAACAAACTTAACATCGTAGTTTGTTCTTGGGATAAGTCATACATTACATTACAACCGCAAACGTGAGTTTGTACGCACAATATTGTAATCCTGTAATCTATAGATGAAGAGCTACTCGTATTACCTATATTTTTTCAGAATTTTAGGCTCAGTAGTTTTGGAGATAAGGGGGGGAATGGTCTATTTTCGTATATTTTCTTAGAAAACTTAAAAATCTATATATTTTAAAATTAATAAATTTGAGACCGTTACAACAAGCCCTTCCACTTCATGTGTATCATTTCACTGTACAGTTCGCAAAACTTTAATCTTAAATTTTCTATATTGCCCCCCTAAAGTGACCCTTATATTCAAAACTTATTTATTTACGCTACACGTACGTGATTGGGTAGCAGAAATCCATATGTGTACCAAAACCAAATTTCAACTTAATCGGTCGAGTAGATTCGGAGCAAATTGGCTGTGACAGACAGACAGACACACGGGTGATCCTATAAGGGTTCCGCCGTTTTTCCCTTTGGATGTTCGGAACCCTAAAAATATCTCAGAGCTGCCAGTAATATGTCATTTAAACTTCACATCATTTAAACATCAGCCCACTTGCTGATCAACATGAGGACATTACTTTATAACCTAACCTACTATTTCGTATACACTTAAAATTGTTTTGTATAGTGCCACTCGTATAAGCTCATTAACTCGTGCTAAAACAACTTTAAATACTTTAAGTACTTGTTCTTGAATTCTGGTATGGACTTGAAATTTAAATTTACATGCATACAATTTAAAGACTGTACATTCAATGTATATCAGTTGCGTAGCGTGTAGCGCGTAGTAGCGTAGCATCCGTAGCTCATCACCTTATCGTGGAGCCTGTGAAAGGTGTGATACTAAATGTACTTGGAGAGTATGTTTTACTAATAATGCAGCAAGTCATGTACAGGCAACCAAAAGTAAGTGATGCTTGATAAAGGTTCCAAAACTATCTCATAAAAGAAAACTAATTACTAATTAACATTACCAAAATACGTATGATAGAGAGAATATATAGGTATATATTAGTTACGCTCATCGCTGACTCACTGACTGACTGTAACGCTATACGAAAATTGTATATCTGTGCTTAAAGTGTTTATATAACGGCGCTTCAGGCGCCTTATAATCACTAGCGACTAATAATATCATAAACTAAGATAAAAGATAAATTAAAACCATTATTAGCACTTATGAATAGGCGAGACTTTAGCTGTCGCGTTCCAAGATGTTGATTTCCTATGGAGAAGAACGCGCAAGAAACTCCATGGTTACTGTTTTTAAATCATATTAAAAGTTACAAGTAATAAAACTGATGAGTTGCTACGATACTGATATTCAAAATTTCTAAATATCCATAGATATAAATAATAGAAGAAAGCCGGCGTGCGTGATCTTTTTTATGTTTTCCGAGAAATGAACAGTGGCCTCTACTCTGTTGTGTTAGGAATAGCTTATAAAGAAATAAATCCTTTAAACTTTTTATAAGCGTTACGTAATGACCACGCAATACATGTAAAACTAGTAACTTTTTACTCCAAACTGAAAGTAAAGATAAAACTTTTTAACAAAAAAGATACCGACTTCATAAACCCTACACGATATAGTAGGTTTCGTGTAGGGTTTTTGAAATCGGTTTTTTTTTGTTAAAAAGTTTTATTTGTTTCTTTTTAGTGTAAATAAATGTAAGAAATTTTTCCAATTTGGTATCACTATTGACACTAAAAATAAGAATCACTCAAATCGGCTCTGTGATCTGAGAGGAATCGAAATTATTAAGACATCATCTAGATAAGCGCAGTCAAATTAACCTGTTTATTGAAGCTGGTTAAAAACTACTCCATCAAATGTAATGAAATTTATATGGAACCAGCTCGAAAACATTTTGCACTCCAAGTGGCTTGACGATCGTTGTACGGAAAACAATTTACCGATAACATAATCAGCCCTTTACTGTCCCACTGCTGGGCACAAGGCCTTTCTCACGATGAAAAGGATTCGGCCTTAGTCCAACACGCTGGCCAAGTGCGGCTTGGCAGACTACACACACTATTGAGAACATTTTGAAGTCCCTTCAGGTGTGCAGGTTTCCTCACGATGTTTTCCTTCACCGTTCATGCAAGTGATAATCGAATTCTTAATCCACATGACGGCACGGTTGGTGCAGTGGCTGATACAGTCGACTGCTGCGCTCCGGGTCGTGGGTTCGATTCCCGCACGGAACAAATATTTGTATGATCTGCAGGTAGTTGTTCCGGGTCTGGGTGTATTGTGTGTGGAATTCATGTCTGTAAACGCACTCACGACACAGGAGAAATCATAGTGTGGGGCAAAGTTTATTAAAAAAAAAAAAAAAAAAAAACATATGAATCTGAAAACTCATGAGGTGCGGGCCGGGAGCGAACTCAGTCCTTTCTGTATGGAAGGCAAGCGTTTAACCACTTTGCCATCAATGTTATATTAACCGAAAAGCAATGTTCAAACGTACAATGTACTCATAAATGTGTGTGCTCCACTGAATATTAATTTTGCGTAGCAGTTACAGACCTCCAGAAAACTAATCTGGCGTCATGTCAGAGCCACGGGTCTCATATCGCGACAATACTCTAAATATATCGCTTGCCTTTATGAAATGAGGTTGTAATTCCGAGTATGGGACGCTCGCCCGTCGCCGCCCGTCGAAGTCTACTATGTAATTAATTCTAACAACGCTGGCTAGCGGGCCTCGGATAATGTTCACTTTGGCCACGGCGGGACACTGGGACATCTCGACAAGTGCATAATTTCAAATATTCTAGAAATTTTCGATCGATATATTCCCGCGGAGAGCCACTTCAAGACTTGTTTTTAATATCAGGGAATTTTTTTTAAACATTGCCCATACTAGGATTTTTCCTGTGTCGTGGGTGCTTTTACAGACATGAATTCCACATACAATACACCCAGACCCGGAACAACTACCTGCAGATCATACATATATTTGTTCCGTGCGGGAATCGAACCCACGACCCGGAGCGCAGCAGCCGACTGTATCAGCCACTGCACCAACCGTGACATCATTCTGCTGGTGCTATTCTTAATACATTTCTTATGTGATTGTACCATTTGCTACAGTGGACACTGTTTTAGGGTTCCATACGTCTGAATGAAAAAACGAACAGGATCCCTTAAAGGATCACCTGTCGTCGTCGATCGTCTGCCGTTTTTTCCTTTGGACGTTCGGAACCCTAAATACATGGTATATACCATATTCATCGTACGGCCTCTCTTTTGTTTTTTTTTTGCCGCTCTCAAAGTGCTTGTGACTCCCCCTGTGTCGTGAGCACAGTTTACAGACAAAACCAGTATTTTTAGGCTATACATAAATTTGTTGCGTGTGGACATTGACCCCACAACCCGTAATGCAGAATTGGCCACTGCGCCAAAAATATACCTTTTCATTTCGGCCAAATGAAGTCCACTGCTGGACACCTGGAGGCCTCCCCCAAAGATCACCACAACGACCGATATGGGTGTGTTGTGGGTTCATTGGCAGGTTTTGCCATAATCGCCACGCTTGGCAGACGGGTTAGCGATCGCAGTTGAGTTGTTAATGAACACGAAGGATACTGCTGCCCTTCCTCCGGCTAATCCCTTAGTCGACTTTTACGACACCCACGGGAAGAGATAGGGAGGTGGTATTCTTAGCCGGCACCACACGCAAATATACCTTTTACCTGTTTAATATCAGTATTTCAGGTTATATACAGTATGATCTGTGTTGTCAACACTACATTGTTATCATTACTTCATACCATTTAAAACCGTAGACGGTAGGTTTTGGGACAAACGCCTCGGACGGGTGCGCGATAAATTTTTGGGACGGAATTTAAATGTGCAAAAGTTTAACATTTTTTTACGTCCTTTAAATATGCGACTGGATATTAGTAACTGTTGCAGACCTGAACGGGGGATTACTGCGAGAGTTATAACTCCTCGAATGGCAAAATGAGAACATTAGCAGAAAAATATAGCGAGCGTTTATGTTAGCGTTATAGTCCCTTACGGTAAGCTAAGCTCACGCCAAGAGCTTTATTATAAGTCCTGGCGAGTGCGTGCTGAACACACGTTGGGTACGATAGGAAGAATTAAAACCGCTGTAGTATGGCAGACACTTATTATACGGGCCGTACTAACTTCCCTCGGCCAGTAGTGGAGGAAAGCCGCCGACAACGTGTCGGAAATCAATAGTACTCTAGATAGAGTCTCCGACTAGGGATAACTAAATTTCATCATCATCATCATTTCGGTCGAATGAAGTCCACTACTAGACACAGGCCTCCCCCAAAGATCACCACAACGACCGATATGGGTATGTTGTAGGCACATTGGGGGGAAACTGCTGCCCATCCTCCGGCTAATCCCTTAGTCGACTTTTACGACACCCACAGGAGGAGATGGGGTGGTGGTATTCTCAGCCGGCACCACACGGCATATAATATAATGTTACAAGAACAATTACTAATAGTCAATGTCGTATTAACAATAACTAATAGTCAATGTCGTAATATTAAATATATGAAACTAACATAACGTAACGAAATGAAATTTTAAATGACCCCGCTCGACTTCAAAAAGTATTTTTTTCCTTTTCCATGGTTTTAATATTTTTATATGGTATAGGCGTTTTGAAGCCAGTATTTTTTTTTGTGAAAAAGTTATATTAGCCTTCAAAATAATCTTATCCCCTATTTTGAAATTTAGAATAGTAAGAATCGTCCTTTGTTTTAGAAAAAAATAGCACATGCGTTGTCAAATACAAGTTGCGTCCAGCTATTTCGCGATGGGAATGTGCGGGCGACACACGGCTGAAATTAATAATCAATTTAATTTAACATCTTTGGACTTGGGATTGAGGAATTGTCTGTTTCTGTGTTAAGCATGATACTGACACAAAATCAGATCAAGTTCAAAATCTTAAATCTAAATATATTGAATTAGATTGATTATTAATTTCGTCCGTGAGTCGAGTGGTGGAGGCAGAGGATGGCACCGTCGGGCATTATGCAATTTTTTTTACTTTTGTGCATTATTAATTTCTTAAGTACTTACTATTGGCTTCAATTAAAGATTACAATACGTTGTGTATTACAATAAATATTTTTATTAATAAATTTCGCTACTACAGCTATAACAGATCATTTTATTGATAACCACATGATGTTATTTACTTTCATCCCTGGAACAAAAAAGATTTTTCTGAACAAATCCTCTAATGCACAAAACGGGAGCTGGCTACCCTCGTCCCGCCCTACAGTCGCCCCTCGCTCAACAACCCACGCTCACTTCCGACAGACGTTTGTTTACTAACACAAGACGCACTTCCGATGGTAATATTAAATACGAAATGCAACAGTTTAGTGAGTCTCTACTGGCATATAATGTGGTCGGTCTCATTGCCGTAATAGCCCTCTAGCGGCCACACAAACTGCTCAACTATACCCGTACTCAAATGTACTAGTCAGTGCGATTTGATTTTCAAGCAGACAGCGACCACCGTGGCATGTTGCTGCTATTAAATTATAACTGCAGCGTGGTTTGCATTAGTCCGGAGGGACGCAATATGTGGTCACAGCTCGCTCGACCCGGGTATCCGGCTCACTAAGCAGATAAACTAATAATGCCATTGCGACAGGAGCGTCCGATTGACACAGTGTAAGCTTACCCAGCTAGGTCGCAGGAGTAAGCTTGGCATAATTAAATTTCGCAGTGATGCGCGAAACTTGCGGTACATTACGCGGTAGAGGATAGCCTGTTAAGTGGCCGCTAGCCGCCGGATAAGCTTGTTAGGCTATTAGCCGTGAGCACACCGAGTAGATCCACATACAATGCGCGCATGGTATACATACAAGACGAGTGTTCATTGTGTTAGCGGTCGTATGTCACTGAAAACCAGCGTTGTTGTAGTTGGATCATGACCTTGGTGATCTTGGTACAAGTTACAATGCGACAGCATTTAAGCTGAGTGACAACCCTTATTTGCACGGCCACGACGCACAATCAGTTTCATTATGTAAAATGTAATTTAATTTTATGACAGGGGGTCGCGACACCAAGTCATACGGTTTCATTTACTATCTCAAGTTTGTTGTGCACCGTTCAAGCGTTTACACTAGATAAAATTTGTTCTTAACACTTTTGGATCAGTTATTTTATAATATCAGCCGAAAACCGTCCACGGCTGGACAGAAGTCTCCCCCAAAGATGTCGTCGCGGAGTGACTCCCTCCGTGTTTCCTTCCCGGTTAGCTCAACTAGCAGGCTTTCTCTACGGCAGCAAGTAACGGAGTTTAGTTAACGAGATCAATGAAACGTAGCAAATATGTTATATAGGTATATTGATATTCACAACTTCAACACTTCATCTTTTGTTTCTTCTTTTTTTGCTTTTACAAACATAAATTCCACACACAATACACCCAGACCCGGAACAAATACCTGCAGATCACGTTGAATAGACACCGGCGGGCTGATTACGTAAGTCGCAGACGTCGTTCTTAAACGTCATTTTGGTATTATGTATTTGCCGATAGCGATTAAGCAGGCGAAGATCACTGACGCAGTCTGTTGGATGGTCAATGATCAAAAAATTGCATCCTCGGCTTTCAATTTCAGGCTCTTTCCCACTGGGAATCCTTAGACGCGCGATAGCTGCTGTCGCGTCTGCTGTCGCTGTTTTTAGCTAATACGGGTGCGGGAGATTATACATCATCATTTCGGCCGAATGAAGTCCACTGCTGGACACAGGCGTCTCCCAAAGATCACCACAACGCCGATATGGGTGTGTTGTGGGTTCATTGGCAGGTTTTGCCATAATCTGACTGTTGCAATGACATGTCAAATAATTGTTCTGTATTTAATAAAATATTATTTTAGTATTAATAAGATATTATTGTCTAATTATATAGTTAAACTCATAAACATAAGTAAAGTATTCGGGATTATTGTTATCCCTCCAAAACCTGCAGTACAACATAGTATTTTTCTATAATTACTGGAGCCGGTGACCTGTCACGGTTGAACTTCGAATTCATCAGTTTTACCGGGGAGTATTGTTTTCTTTTTATTACATTTAAGCACATATCCAGATCAAGAATAACACTGACTATCTATCTTGTTAAATGCGAGGAATTTATAATCAGAAAACTGGCACAGTACACTTACAAAAAAACTGTAAACAAGTTTTGCTGTATACGAAGATAAGATAAGATAAGATAAGATGTATTTATTTGTTCAAAACATATGTATGTTATAAACACGGTAGTTTACAAGATGTTATATTTCAATTGTTCGTATCAACATGCTTTGCCGAAACAGGCGTACAAATGAGTATATACCACATTAAAGTTATAAGTAATTATAAAAACTTATGAATTATATAAAATGTCAAAGTATTTGCAATAATAAGAAAGAAAAGTCAATGTCAAAAGAAATATTACGATTAAAATATAATAATATCATTGATCACGTAAATTAATTAATATAAAAACATATCATTTAAGAATTCGTTGACACTGTAATAGGATTTCTTTGTTAATATTTCCTTAAACTTATGTCTAAATAAATTAACATTTAAAGTTTTGTAGTCATTTGGTATTTTATTATAGATTTTAGGTGCCATGCAAAATATACTTTTCCCCATATGAGCAGTTTTGGCGCTATGCATACAAAGTCTATTATTGTCACGCCTGTTGCGTTTGACTGTATCTGATAGCCGAGGGAACAATTGAGGGTTCGTTTTTACAAATAAGCCTATTTCTAAAATATACAAACATGGAAATGTAAGAATTTTGTATTTTGTGAAAAGTGGCTTACAGCTATCTGTGACTTTCAGACCAAACATGGCACGAATACAGCGTTTTTGCATTTTAAATACAATATTTTTATCAGGAGAATTACCCCAGAAAATTATGCCATACCTTAAAATGGATGCCACTACACCATGATAAGCAATAAGCAATGTATCAGTATTAATTGTTGGGGCAAGTTTATGTAACGCAAAAGAAGATCTACTTATTTTTTTACTGACGCTCTCCACATGAGCCTTCCAGTTTAATTTTTTGTCTATTATTAAACCAAGAAATTTCACGCTATCTAATTCTTGTATAACGGAATTATTATAATTTATATTCATTAGGGATGGGGTGTCAATGCGTTGACTAAAATGCATAATATTAGTTTTATTTAAATTGATTTTTAAATTATTATTAATTAACCACGAAATAATTGTAGATATAGAATCATTAATGTCATTTTGATAGAGTTCGGGATCTTTACATGCTATAGTAAGTGTGCTATCGTCAGCAAAAAGGGTCATAGGTTGTGAAATGGAATACGGTATGTCATTAACTTTGTTACTTTCTTCCTGTATTAGTTAAAATCCTGAATGTAATATAACACTGTAGTTTGATTAACATATTAAACGAGTAAAATCAGTAGTAAATCACAGGAGTTAATATTTTCTAGTACCCACATTATATAACAAATAGAATAAAAATATGCAAATCCTGTACATATTGTAATTTAATAGTAATTCTTTTTAAGTCTTTTGTAACTGCAACCTCGCTTATTGTTCGCTAGATTTATTCTTATACTTCCTTTCATTTCATTTCTTTACTTCCATTTCCATCTATCAGAATCATCGATCAACAGTCTTGTTAATTGAAGTTCAAAGCTATTCTGTCTGTTTGTTATTTTCACTTCCAGTGATTCAATCCTGTGACCATGCCGATGCTCACCCGTAAGGCCACAGCCCAAGAGATGGAGCATAAGTTAAGTGTGGCTCTAAAGGAGCTCAAAGAGTCTCGCATACAGTGTCAACAACTGCTACAGGAAAGGGACGACAGTGAAGAGGAAGTTAAGGATATAGTTGACAAAAACACTAGCTTGAAACGGGAGCTGGTAGAATTACATCAATTACATCTAGATATAATTGATGAAAGGGACAAGCTTCAGGTGGTCACGGATAGTTTCAGTCATTGTAGTTGCTTATATGAGGAGGCTTTGCGGAAGATTAGGGATCTGGAGGATGAATTGTTTATTGCAAATTCTCAAATATTAAGCTTCCAGAATGACAAGGACTGTACTCAGGCTGCTGCAGCCCAACATTTGTATGAAGAATTAATTAATTCTAGTTCAGACCCTAAGTCTGGACAATCCTTAGTTACTATTGACCTAACCCAGCAGGCTTCTATTGTGGACTATAATCATACTAAAAACATAAGTCACAATAAAATTAAAAAATATATAAAACTCAATAAAATCTTAAAGAAATGTAATAGACTAAAGAAAAAACAACAACACTTCTGGAAAAATACTTTGTTAAGAAAGGAACGTGTTGCTCTTATTAATAAACTGAATAACTATCAAATTAAATTAGAGGATAGTAAAAACATATATGAAATTGACACTCAGCGCTTACAGTCTGAAATTAAGATCTTAGAACAGTCACTCAGCTCCCTATATTGTAAATATGTAACATCACAAAAACAAATAGAGGAGCATATTCTTGCTGCAAATCAGCTTGTTATTATGTGTAATAATAATGCAGACAGAGTGGACTCCTTGACCAGCAACCCCTTGTGTGGGTCCGAGAGTAAAATATCTCCCCCAGGGACGCCAGAGGTACAGCCTCAGGCTAGTTATCTGTGTGATAGTTCTACAATGTTGACAGGGAGTCCCTCTCATTATTTAGGTGATTTAATAGACATGGATATCAGTACAAATACAAATAAAACAAACTGTTATCAGACTATCATGTATTCAGATAGCACAGGCAAAGGACTTGGGGGTTTATTAAGCAACAGCCTGGGTCATTCCGCATATAATAATTTTATGTCGGGCTCAACTTATAAACAAATAGTAGCATCACTTGTGAAAAAACAGTTTAATCCATTTACCAATATAACATTACTTGTAGGTAATAGTCTAAATGTTAAGAAAGCAGACATCTCAGACAGTGTTGCCTTGATGCTCAAACTAAACTGTCATAAGATAATATTGTGTGCATTCCCCTATCTTGAACAGTTATCAGAAAAACAAAACAATTTTATTCACATGCTAAATATGCATATGCACTTATTAGTAAGTCAGTATAGTGACAAATTTATATTTTTTGACACCAATAATTTTGTTGGTAGGTTAAAATTGACTGGCGATACTGTGTATCTGCCTTTGAAATATAAACGACAAATTGCTACGCTAGTAGCTTATAATATTCAGTCAGTCATAAGCAGTATGACGAAGTCTTCGATTACCTCCACCATAGTTAGTAATAGTACTAATAATAAGGTGGCGAACCAAAACATTTATTTAAACTTAAGTGTCTGACAACAGAGAAGGGTAGTAATTATTTAATACTTACACATCAAAATATTAATCGCTTCTCTGGCAAAATCTTAGATGTTGAATTATTCACAGAGAAATATAATGTTGATATTCTGTGCTTAACAGAAACCAGTGATGACATATGGAACAGAGACGTGGTCACTCACAATGGGCCTCATAAGAAAGCTCAAGGTCACTCAGCGAGCTATGGAGAGAGCTATGCTTGGTATTTCTCTACGAGATCGAATCAGAAATGAGGAGATCCGTAGAAGAACTAAAGTTGTCGACATAGCTGAAAGGATTAGTAAACTGAAGTGGCAATGGGCAGGGCACATTGCTCGTAGAACTGATGGCCGTTGGGGCACAAAGGTTCTCGAATGGAGACCGCGCACCGGAAAACGCAGCGTGGGACGACCTCCAACGAGGTGGACAGACGATCTGGTGAAGGTCGCTGGGAGTCGTTGGATGAGCGCGGCATGTGACCGC
This sequence comes from Diloba caeruleocephala, assembly GCA_947459985.1. NCBI lineage: Eukaryota > Metazoa > Arthropoda > Insecta > Lepidoptera > Noctuidae > Diloba > Diloba caeruleocephala. The sequence continues at coordinate 21,682,388 of OX381625.1, forward strand.
TCGTTGTGGAAATCTAAGGGGGAGGCCTTTGTTCAGCAGTGGACGTCCTGTGGCTGATATGATGATGATGAACAGAAACCTGGCTGAAGGCAGATAAAATGATATTTAGTGTCAATAATTTTAAAGTAGCCAGTTCGTTCCATAGAGTGTCAGCAGAAGGTGGGGGCTCGTTAATCGTGATAAAACAACACCTAAAGTGTAAAGAGCGATTTGATATTTGCGACCTCTCTGTTGAACGAGTATGTGAGCTCGCGTGTGCAGAAACGGAGGAGTTTGTCATTTTATGTGTATATAGGCCTCCTACTTCTAATATATCTCAATTTCTTTTAATAATGGAGGATGCTCTTAGGAAAGTAAAAATGAATAAAAAGATATTAGTTGGTGGTGATTTTAATATAGACATTCTGATAGATACCACAGATAAACGTAACTTTATATCCTTGTTTAAGTCATTTAACTTAAGCTTTTTGTTTTTTGAGCCTACTAGAGTGACACCCACCTCGGCCACGTGTATAGATAATATTATAACCAATTTTAAAATAAGCAATAGTAGTCTAATTAGTGGAATTCGTTCGGATCATAAGTGCCAAATTGTTAAGTTACAGTATAAATCAGTTAAGGGGCACAAAATAATACACTGTAGAAATTTATCAAAAAAAAGCCTAGATTATTTTTGTAAAAATCTAGATTCTAAACTCCAAAATTTAAAGACGGATCATGTTAATCCCAATGAACAGTACCGAACCCTATTTAATGCCATTTGTAACGAGTTTCAAAAAGCTTGCAAAGTTAATAAAATAAATTTAAAACCTAAGTTAACGTTTAGTGCATGGGCAACTAAGGGAATAAGATGCAGTAGGGATATCTTATATGAACTTTACGACAAAAAGTCCTACACACCTAATATTGCTTTTCATAACTACGTGAGACAATATTCTAAAATATTTAAAAAGGTTTGTGTGCAAGCAAAAGTTGCTTATATTAGTAAACAAATAAAAGAGTCGAATAATAAGATAAAAACCACATGGAAGATAATAAATGCTGAAACTAGTGATAGTAGGTTTAGTGACAGTGGAATAAATTTAAATATAGATGACAAACTAGTTTCAGATAAGACTGTAGTCTCAAATTTCCTAGAAAACTTTTTCACGAATATTCCAATTGAGACTACTAAGCATCTTATATCGTCTCCGGTAGCAGCTGAAGCATTTTTAAAGAAAAATGTCGATTTACGCGTACCTTTTTTTGAATTCAGTTTTGTTACACATACTGATATAATAAAAACTTTTAAAACTATAGCAGTTAAAAAAACAGAGGACTTATGGGGATTGTCGACGAAAGCCGTCGAATCTATAATAACTAACATCGCGCCAATTTTGGCTGTAATATTTAACGCTTGCATCGCGGACGGTATATTTCCCGATTTGATGAAATCTAGTAAAATTGTACCCATGTTTAAAGCCGGATGCCTAAATAATGCATCAAACTATAGGCCAATATCCATGCTACCAGCCTTAAGCAAAATCTTCGAGAAAATTATATTAAATCAGTTGTTGGAACATTTTAACAAGAATAAAATATTACATGACAAACAGTTCGGATTTACAAGGGGGAGATCTACAGAGGATGCTGGATCTACTCTCATTAAAACAGTATTAGGGGCCTGGGAGGATGCGCATGATGCTTTGGGCGTATTTTGCGATTTGTCCAAAGCATTCGACTGCGTGGACCACCGCACACTCATTCTGAAACTTAAATACTATGGAATCCAAGGTAGGTCTATAGATCTTGTTACCTCCTATTTGATAAATCGGGATCAAAGAGTAGCGATTGATAACGTCACATCCACGGGCTCACTAGTTAAAATGGGAGTACCTCAAGGATCCATTTTGGGGCCATTCCTGTTTCTGGTCTATATTAATGACCTGCCATATATGATAAACGATACAATGTCAAACATAGTCTTGTTTGCTGATGACACGTCACTTATATTTAAAGTAAATAGGAATGATAGGTATCTTATAGAACCCAATGATATACTTCATAAGGTATCTGATTGGTTTTCAGCCAATAATCTTCTCCTAAACGCAGAAAAAACCAAATGTATAAAGTTTTCAACGACAAATGTGGCCTATATAGGAACACAAGTAAAACTTGACGGTAGAGCATTAGATCTGGTCCCATCAACCGTATTTTTGGGAGTTACAGTAGACTCCAAATTGCAATGGGGGCCCCATATAAAAGCACTGTCTGGAAAACTTAGCTCTGCTGCATATGCTGTTAGGAAAATTAGACAGGTGACAGATGTGGCTACAGCTAGAATGGTATATTTTGCTTACTTCCACAGTATTATGTCCTACGGTATTTTATTGTGGGGATCGGCTGCTGATGTTGAATCAATTTTTATATTACAGAAAAGAGCAGTCCGATCTATTTATAATCTGGGTTCTCGTGAGTCACTTCGGGATCTATTTAAGGAGATAAACATACTTACTTTACCATCCTTATATATATACCAAAATATCATGTATATACGCAAGAACATTATTAGTTTCAATAAAAAAAGTGACGTGCACAATTTAAATACTCGCAATAAGAACAAGCTTGTCTTGCCGGGCTTTAGACTTAGTAAAACCAGCAAGTCGTTTATCGGAAACAGTGTTAGGTTCTTCAACAAAATTCCTTCTAGTACGAGGGCGGCACTGAAAATTTCGGGAATCAAGGAAGTGACACAACATTACTATTTAAAAATGTATTTATTGCTTTTCGAAGTATTCTCCGCGAAATTTGACACATTTTTCCATACGATGGAACCAATCATTGAAGCAACCATTCCATTCGGAAGTTGGGGTCTCCAAAATGGCCGTTTTGTAGGCGTCCACAGCTTCTTTAGGTGATGAAAATCTCTGTCCACGCAATTTATTCTTTATTTTAGGGAAAGTATAGAAATCATTAGGGCTTAGGTCGGGGCTGTACGGCGGATGGTCTAATAATTCTATGTTTTCTTGCTCTAAAAACTCTTTTGTTCTGTGCGCGGTGTGAGAACTCGCATTGTCGTGATGGAGGATGATGCGGCGATTGCAGTTCTCTCTACGGAGTTCAGAAACGACCTGTGGCAAACAAATGCTAGCATACCATTCTGCATTAACCGTTCTTTGTCCCTCAAGAGGAATAGTCGTAACATGGCCGGTTTTGGAGACAAACGTGGCCACCATTTTTTTTGCAACACTCCGTGAACGAACAATTTTTGTTGGCTTTAACTCATTTTCGAACACCCAAACTCGTGACTGGTTTTTTGTTTCGGGTTCGTACGCATATATACAGGATTCGTCACCTGATACGATGTTGTATACAGCATTTGAGGATCCTGCGTGGAATCTTTCGAGAGTTCTGACGCACCAAGTAACGCGAGCCGCTTTTTGCTCTTCACATAGCAAATGCGGTATCCATCGGGAAAACAACTTTTTTACACCTAATTGTTCATGCAAGATTATTTGTATTTGACTCATGTCAATGTCTAAAGTTGCCTGAATTTCGCGGTATGTCACATGTCGACCTTCCTCAATCAGCTTACGCACAGCATCAACGTTTTCTTGGGTGACTGCAGTTTTTGGACGTCCTTGACGAGGATCATCACTGAGCTTGACACGTCCACGTTGAAATTCAGCAAACCAGCGATAAATTGTGGTTTTGGATGGGGCTTCATCACCAAATGCAGAAATCATCCGGTTAACACACTGTTTTTGTGTTAAACCACTTCGAAAGTCATAATAAATCATCGCTCTTGAATTTTCTCGAGTCAATTCCATTTTCTCAACGACTAAACAAGTTTGACAAAACCTTGTGACCAGACCGTGAATCTTTTTTAAAATAAATAAATGGTATTCGATTTGTAAAACCAAGGAGTTTTCAATTAAAAAGCTTTTAATATGACAGGAACAGTGGAAATATTCCATTCCCGATACTTTTAGTGCAGCCTATGTATTACCGATTTGCCAGAACTACAGTTCAAATCTTTGATTAAACGTGTTTTAATGTCGAAGGCCTACTATAGCATAAATCATTACATCGATGATAAAGATGTCTGGCATACGATTCCCTTCTGCACACTGCGACCCTCTGGCTCTGTATAATTTATTTGAATACATCTTATATTGGATATGATTGCAAGTGTTTTAACTTGCAATCAAGGGTTTAATATTTAAACATTGGAATTGATTATATTATTAATGTAAAATAAATTGACATGACCCATTTAAAATTGTATTTTTTAAGTTATTTACTTAAATATTTACACCTTGACATTATATACCTTGACATTTGACTTGACTCAGTTGAAATTACATAATTTTTTATGTTATTTACTTATATTCAATAACTTGACATTATCTTGAACAAATTCATTTAAAATTTCATTTCTATTAATGTTAGTTTCTTATATTTACTATTATGACATTGACTATTAGTTATTGTTAATATTGTTCTTGTAACATGATATTATAATATTCATACGAAACTGTAAATGTGTGAGAATCATGTAGCCATTGATGTTATTTTTAGTACTTATATTGATTGTCTTTTGCCTGGCTGTATTGGTCTGTCATACTCACTAAAATGTCTTGCTGGCGGTGGTGTTGTGTATCGGGTCGTTCGGTTCCCTACAATATGGTTGAGCTAAGCGATGCTGATGCATGCGTCATGCTCGTGAACGAGTGCCGTTTGTTGGGACTGGTCAGCCGTTAACTGCCACGGCAAATAATTTATTATTATAATTTCATTGTGGTATGTTCCATCTTTACACATTGTCCTACATTTTTCTCGGTATATATATTACAATAATTTGTATCAATCAACATTGTAATCTCAATTATTTTAAAAGAGTATCCATGGAGTTTCTTGCCGGCTCTTCTCCACGAGATCAACTATTTGGAACCGTGCAACTTAGATTCTGACGTTTCATAAGTGCCAATATTTGGTTTATTTGAAATAAAAAACTTTGACTTTGACTTTGAATCGCCACGCTTGGCGGACGGGTTGGCGATCGCAGTTGAGTTGTTAATGTACTCGAAGGACGCTGTTGCCCGTCCTCCGGCCAAGTCGGCCCTTAGTCGACTTTTACGACACCCACGGGAGGAGATGGGGTGGTGGCTTTCTGAGCCTGCACCACACGGCAATGTTCAACTAAAAATTCCAACTAAAATTGAACAATGTATTACATGTTGAGTGTATGACTTATCAACTATATACCAACAAGAACACAACATGCCGCCATCCGAGGTTGTCATGGCAACTATAACAATAGAAATAATTTCTAATATTTCCGCGAATAATATTCATTGAACTGAAACAACTTTCAGGTAGACGCGATCGCTTTATGTTCAGTAAACAACTTGTTTTATTTCAACAATAGAGTTAAACTCGGGCTTCGTGACACCCACCACGAGAGTCATTGATACAGTTTGTTACTTATATGTGGTTAGTTTCGTATGGCTTGATTTTGGTGTTTCCAACGAAGAATAGACTACCTCTTCCCTGGGTCATCTGATCATCCGTCCTCTCTAGTGCCGTGAAAGCTGACTAAGCGTTCATAACATATGTTCCTCATTAAAATGTCTTGTTGAGCTTCGCGTTGGGTGTCGGGTGGTTTAGTTTGCTGCATTATGGTTGAGCTGGTGGGTCAGGACATGGTCAGGACTGGTCAGCTGTTAACTGCTATGGCAATCTTATTGTAAGCCTGGATACACCGGGAACTAAACCTGAAGAACGATGGTAATCTTATAAGCTAGCCAGGTCAGCCATTAACTGCCATGGTGAATAATAATGATATCACATTAGTATGTTTTTTTTATACATTGGCCTACATAATGCTCGTTATATGTTTTACCATAATTGTATCAATCAACATTGTAATCTCAATTATTTTAAAAGAGTATCTATGGAGTTTCTTGCCGGCTCTTCTCCATAGATCAACTATTTGGAACCGTGCAACTTAGATTCTGACGTTTCATAAGTGCCAATATTTGGTTTATTTGAAATAAAAATATTTGACTTTGACTTTGAATAGCAGGAGTAAAAATACGGCGGTTCTTCCTCCTTTCAAAATAAATAGACCTTTATCAAACTACACCCTAATAACGATTAACATATAATAACATATTAACTTCCTTGTACCGTCCTAATCGTAATATTAACTCACGAACATAATCCCCGACATTTGCTAATTGTCGAATGATAACCATTTGCCGGTTAATTAACGACAAATAATGTATTTATGAATCCGTTCCGGACTAGCGTGTAATCCAGTGTAATTTATATTAGTGGTGTCATACACAGTATACTCGGCAACAGAGATGACGGTACTGGCAACTATCATGATCAAAAATGGACACCAGGAGTGTATTTATTTATATTATGTATCTACTTATGGTTTAATCGGCACGTTTGGTGCAGTGGCTGATACAGTCGGCTGCTGCGCTCCGGGTCGTGGGTTCGATTCCCGCACGGAACAAATATTTGTATGATCTGCAGGTAGATGTTCCGGGTCTGGGTGTATTGTATATGGAATTCATGTCTGTAAACGCACTCACGACTGGGGTGGTACTACAGTTCTACCTATTTCACCTTCCATAACAACTGTGTCTGCCTGCCTTTGTCAGAGCCAATGGTGGGTATAGTTACCGAGGTGTATAGCTACCAGTAAAAGTTCTCAATCTCTCTCAAAACCTCTGGCTTAGTCGACGCTACACTGCCGTCCTCGGTCTTCAGCTTCATAGTAGGACTTTGCCCAATAGACTTGTCTCTTGCGAACACTTTGGAGCCTTGATTCCGCTCCATCGCCTCTTGAACACCGCTCGGAGAACTTTTTTGGTCTACCTTTACGGTGGGTTTTAAAGAACTTAGACCCAACCGTTTGGACAGTTTCTACAAACCTACCATTTAGATCGTCCACAGATACGCAATGTTCCAGGCACTAGAAGCGGTTTTCGAGTTCGAGTTGAAAACTCTCGGGGTTTTGGATATGAGCACTAGAGGGCCGGAGCGTAGACCTCCTCAGACTTATTCTCCGGCTTTTAAAACATAATCTTTTGATTTCGTTTCAGCATTTCTTCTCAGGCGCAGTCAGTAGGAAATGCCAGCATTTGATTTATCGACGAGTACAAGTGTTTCTTGAAAACTACTTAATAAATAAAGACATAATCATGTTGCTATCATCATCAATTAACTTGCAAGTTTTTTCGTTGGATCGTCATATTAAGACTTGTCCCACGAAATTGTTTTAATCCTTAATTTGCCGTTTTGCAGAATAGCAGACTTTAATATTTGTATACGCCTTTCTGATATAGAGACAGTATATCGTGGGATTGTGCATCCGTTTTGCCTAACGATCCTTGGGAACCAACTACACAGGACGATTACACCCAATACAGTGCCTATTTGTTTAAACATAGAGTTCCAAATGCGTTGTTTGTGTACTTTTCGCGTTGTTTCGGTTGGACGCTAAATAATTGTTTCATAGTGGTGCATAAATCGTTCGCGGTCGAGTGCCGCCTGTATTGAATACTGTTTATGGGAACAGCGCACTGACGCGCCCAACCGGAAAACCTCGCGGTGTATGTTTTTACAGTGTATTTTACAGCAGACACTGTTTGCCGTGTGGTGCCGGCTACGAATAGCACCAACCCATCTCATCCCGTGGGTGTCGTAAAAGTCGACTAAGGGATTAGCCGGAGGATGGGCAGCAGCGTCCTTCGAGTACATTAACAACTTAACTGCGATCGCCAACCCGCCTGCCAAGCGTGGCGATTATGGCAAAACCCCCCAATGAGTACACAACACACCGATGTCGGTCGTTGTGGTGATCTTTGAGGGAGGCCTGTGTCCAGCAGTGGACTTTATTCGGCCGAATTGATGATGATGACTGTGTGGCTTTCGAAACAGACAGCCCAAATAAGTAGCGCAGAACTGTCAAGAGTCCTGGCAACGGCATTCTACTGCGCACTGTAAAAACAACATAATGCGATCGGCGACATGTTCACCAAGCCTGGTGATTATGGATATCTTCTCTCACAAACACACCGGTCTATGGAAGTAGAGGGGCAGGTATTTAAATATGTATTTTAACAAGAAAACTCAAAGTACTATTAACCGTTCATGCTAGCAAGACAAGAAAAATAATAATTGTTAGTAGTTACATCAAAGTCATTATCGCCACAATACAAACACACAAAATTATACATGAAAAGAAAAACATACGAACAAAGTGAAAAACAAACAGAATGAAGCACAAGTTGGTACCCGTCACTATTAGAGATCTGCACATTTTTTTTTTCTTTCTTATGTTGTGGGGAAGTCCGCGTGGACGTAACGTATAAGGCAGAGTGGTGTGCCGGACCCTTGCCAACTAAAACCCCATGGTGTTCCTTCTACTTACCCATGGTTGTGGGTGCGAAGTTCGCTAGGCATATTTTGTACACATACTGCAAGAAGTCAAGTGTTACTTGAATATATACATAAACTAGCTGCCCGTCCCAGCTTCGCACAGGCAAGTGCAACACATGTAAACCCGATTGCAGCGCCACCTACCGGGTCCAATTTTGAATCCAAACTGTCCAAGGACTCACTCAAACATACACGAAAAATTTCATCAAAATCGGTCCAGTTGTTTTGGAGGAGTTCAGTGACATACATACATACAGAATACAGCTACTTACTAATAATACGTATTTAATTATTTTATCTGTGCTAGCGGCGGGAAGCTCGCAAACGATATCTTAATCGTTACATAGTCACCGGAAAGTAATCGCCGCCGACAATCCTATTACGTTGCGTATAACCGGCGCTACATTACCTACTCTCGACTGGTGTTATTATAACTAAAGTACTTACTGGAACGTACACGCACCAGCATATTTCAACAACATTTAGACTTTAATCAATCTTAGGTTAGGCAAATATTAAGTTTAAATATCCTTTACTTTTTAGTAGACTTTATTTTAATCCTTAATTATGAAAGAAAGAAACCGGTTTTATTTCTGCCCACAACACCATCGCAGTCAAAACAACAAAACCCATAAAAAAGATAACTTAACAAGCTTTTTTCCCTCTAGCAAGACTCTCACAGAGAATTCTTTTCGATGTTGGAAATAATGGCAAGAGAGTATTTGACACTATACAAATATGTAGCGTCCGTGTGGTGACTGATTGGATTAAGAATATAGCACCACTCCATCTCCTCCCGTGGATGTCGTAAAAGACGACTAAGGGAATCTAAACCAGAGGGATGGGCAGCAGCGTCCCTTCTGTGAAACGGTAGCCATACTGCGCTCACCAACCCGCCTGCCAAGCGTGGTGAGTATTGGCAAATACCCCCCAAAATGATAATACAGTTGTAGAAACCTATGGGGGAGGCCTTTGTTCAGCAGTGGACGTATAAGTGGCCGATATGATGATTCTATATTCAATCTTAAGTTAAATTGGGCAGGACATCTGGCCCCAACCACTGCTTCTAAGCAATGATGATCGATAGAGCAACATTTGACTAAATAGTAGTGAGACCAGGCCGAAAAAATCCGGGATGTCCAAAAGCACGTTGGAGTGACGATATTGTGAAAGTGACGGATATCACCCGGATGGGAGACGCAGGAGCTGCAATAGAGAAAGGATTGGGTGATTCCAAGTGAATTACAGCTCATTTGTGAGTCTATGCCGCGTGGTGCCCGCTCAGAATACCATCAACCCATCTCCTCCCGTGGGTGTCGTAAAAGTCGACTAAGGGATTAGCCGGAGGATGAGCAGCAGCGTCCTTCGAGTACATTAATAACGTAACTGCGTTCGCCTACCCGTCTGCCAAGCGTGGCGATTATGGCAAAACCCCCCAATGAGCATACAACACACCCATATCGGTAATTGTGGTGATCTTTGGGGGAGGCCTGTGTCCAGCAGTGGACTTCATTCGGCCGAAATGATTGATGGTTGATTGTGAGTCTCATAATGTTCGGGCACTTTTGTCCAAAATTCAGCGTAGAGTGCGCTAAATCTTGATTTTTGTATGTATATATGAAATCAGTAAGTCAGTATTTAAAGACGTTTTAAATGGAAGACTTACGATCGTGTCTCAGCACTCCAGGCACCGCCAATATAGGATGGCGGAGAACGCCGCTTCGATGGGAGCATCTTCTAATACAAAGCGGAGCTACACATTAATGTAGTAATTGTTTCGTTTTTCTCTGTTGATTACTCATCGCAGATCTCTGTTTATTGATATAAATTATGTTGCGCATGTGGAATATGCCTGAAAAAATTGTTCATGATACAAGCTACTCTAGATTGGGGGCACCGTTTAAAAAATCTAAATGAGTTCGTAATATAATGAAGAAGAAACGAGTGGATCCGCGGGAATCCCTAGATGGTCGATGTCGTTCATTACGGTGTACTTACAGATTTGCAATTCATATTTCATGAGCTTACCGCGGGTCGCGACCAACCTTCGCAGAGTAATGTTGCCAGTTTATTAGTACGTTTCTTAAATGTCACTGTACCAAGTGAGTGTCATCGCTAAAAAACTAATTTTTCTAGTCGTCATTTACGATTGGTAGAAATAAAATAAGATAAGATATGAATAGTCAAGACTTTAGTTGCCGCGTTCCAAGATGTTGATTTTCTATGGAGAAGAACGGGCAAGAAACTCCATGGTTACTCTTTTTAAATCATAATAATTGTTACAGTATTTTTTATTACATTGTTCTCAAAATAAATAATGTGAGGACAATGTAGCAGAAAAAAGTTTTAAGAACTTTTTAAGAAGTCCACACTAAACAAGCCTATCATACTTCCAGAATCATTTAAATTTTGGAATATGTAATCTATACCATAATCTAGAATCATATTTAAATACGAAGCTAAATTGACCCATCCACGCAGTAAACGGTTCTCTATCCTTTACCAAAGGCAGGCAAATATAGGCAAATAAATGCATTGTTACCATATCAACAATTATAAAAATCAATAACTAAATAACACCTATAGTTCTTTTTGTCTGTACACTGGCAACCCTAACGACTACGCGTCAACAACAACGTTTACGTCGGCCAAGCTCCCAAAACGGGCCCATTTATTATACATTCAACATAATTTAAATGAACTCACCCCTACCTTGCCTTCTGTTCCACTGACATCATAATTTTATAATTTTAAGATCCCATCGAATACCTGTTAGGATGTTTAAATACCTTCCACTGAGCTGTCATCTATTTATAAATAAATACATTAACAATAAACCAATTGTCGAACGTTTTCTGATTTTAATTAAAGATAAATCATATCAATATTAATCGTAGGCATAAACTTCTTCATTAAGTATTCTTATTGCTAGGACCTACTTAATACTTTGCTAATAATGCAAATTGACTCTAAACCAGAAAGACAGGCAGCAGCGTCCCTTCTGTGGAGCAGAAGCCATACAGCGCTCACACAACCCGCCTGCCAAGCGAGGTGAGGAAATTCCCCCAATAGTGACGATTGTGGAAATCTATGGCTGACGCCTTTGTTCATGTTTTGGCTGATATGATGATGATGTATAAACCTGACCATGTGTAGAAGAATAAATCCAATAAAACTCTTTAACTGTTTTTTAGGTAATCAGATATATTTTCACGCTTCCACTAGAGCACCTTTTCACTTCAAAACTCGACAACGACTGACTAAATCACCGACACATAATAAATCAACACCTAGCTACTATGGTAAAGCAGTACGGTACAACTAGCGCCATATTTTGGCGGATATTGCAAATCTGTACTGCTTTACCCGAGTAGCGACAATATTATTTAATTAACATTAACATAAGTTTCAACAGATAAATAAACATTAAAATTCATTATTTGTATAATTATAATTTACAGTTAATAACTCACAAGTGTATATAGCAAAACATTAAAATACGTATTCAATCATCAAGATTATAGTTGTCTTACATTCGGCCATCCGACTCACATAACACGTCCTCGTGTCTACATACAGCATAACAAGACTATACAACCCAGTTCAACAATGATTTATGCTTAATTTACACAATATTAGCAATTGGCATAAATAACTACTGGCTAGGCTATAACTACTACTAACTGTACTACCTTAAACCCACTTATTTACTAATTTCGCTTTTTGCCCACTTCTGCCAACTGTGGTGACAGATCGCATCTGCGCTGAAAACCACTACATCACATTAATTTCGGACTAAGGCTACTTCTGCCTTTGTCAACAATAGTATCAGGCGACTTCTGCACTGAACACTAAATGTGATAATCTTTGACCGAGGCTTCTTCGCTATTACAAAATCATGGTAACAGGCCGCTTCTGCACTGTATACCCCAAGTAAATAAGGCCGCTTCTGCCTGGCACACAATATAATGTAGCAACGAACATAATACAATGTAACATAACATTTCCACGCTACATACAACACGATTTCACTAGAACGACGGACTGCTACTCACAATCCGGTTCAACGTCGCTACCAGCACCACTAGAGGCCGAATCTTCCTCTGACCTCTTAAAATTCAACCATGGTTTCATTTTGTCTACAACTACAACTGAGTTATATTTGCGACCACTCTTTCGGGTTATTGGTGTATCTTCGACTTGATATCGATCGTTATCAAATACGGAAGTTACACGATAAGGTCCCTGATATTTGGGCACTAATTTTCGACTCTGCCCTGACGACGGCACTTCTCTTGCGATACTAACTAAATCACCTACATTAAATGACTTTGGTATAGATGCATTTTTATCGTAATAATTTTTTTGCTTACCTTGATAGTTGGTAATATATTCATTAATTTTTTGACGAACCTGAACAAGTGATTCTTTATTAACATTATGGTCTACATCAAGAGAGGTTTTTACCATGCTGTCAGCTGACCCGATCAAAGAAGTACCAAAAAGAGCCTCGGCAGGTGTTCGACCAATACCTTTGTTGTGTGTATTGTTAAGACCCCACTGCACGTCAGGTATATAGTAGTCCCATTTCTTATCATCTTGCCCTACGCATTTGGCAGTGAGTGATTCGAGCAAAGTGCGATTGTAACGCTCGACTTGGCCATTGGCTCGAGGTGTAGCTACGGCATTGAGAACATGTTTGACGCCTAATCCATTTAGAAAGTCTTTGAATTTAGTGCTAGTAAAGGTTGAACCTCTGTCCGAAATAATTCTTTTAGGAACTCCAAAAATACTAAAATATTCTCTCAATTTATCAATGGCAATAGACGTTTTTGTACTTCTGACTGGTTTTAATATGATAAATTTTGTATAAGCGTCAATGATTACCAGCAAATGGATGTTTCCTTTTGTACTCTTGACGAATGGACCAACATGATCAATGTGTAACGTAGCAAATGGGGAATCTACTTTTGGTATTGGGTGTAATGGGGCTTTTCTATTAGATGAAGACTTTGTATAGGCACACTCTAGACAGGATTCAACATATTTCTTGACAAACCGTCGCATTTTACTAAACCAATACATTTCCTTTACTTTAGCCAGCGTTTTATCAAATGCAAAATGACCTATATCGTCGTGGCTTTGTTTGAGGATTTGCCACCGAACGCCTTTAGGTACTACCCACTTTTCGCCTTCGTCAGTGATGCGGTAAAGTTTATTATTTTTAACGACGTAATTTTTACTTGTATCTACTACATTATATGACTCTGGATCTTGCAATATAGATATTTTGCGCTGTATTTCTGAATCTGATAATTGAACAGTACTTAACCAGTCTTTATCAGTTATCACCATTATTTCGCCCGTTTTACCAGAATCATGACTTCGATTTTCATTAGGTCGTGGATTTCTACTTAATGCATCTACGTAGGCCATAACTTTCCCAGGCCGATACTCGATATCAAAGTTAAATTCTTGCATTGAAATCCACCACCTAGCGACTCTTGGGATTAGGTCTCTTTTTAAAAACGTTGCTCGTAGTGAATTGCAATCCGTAAAGACTTTAAACTCGATGCCTATCAGATACACACGAAATCGCTGTAAAGATGCTACAAGTGCAAGTGTTTCTAGCTCGTATGCTGTCATATGTTGTTCATCAACTGTAGTTTGTCTACTATAATAGGCTACTGGTTTAAGTATACTATCTTTATTTCTTTGCATTAATATACCCGCGATACCTATTTTGCAAGCATCTGTGTGCAATTCAGTGCTTGCGTTTGGATCGTACAATGATAGAGTAGGCTTACGTATAAGTTCATTTTTTAACGCGAGAAAAGATTTCACTTGTTCTGCACCCCACAGCCACTTGGTGTCCTTCTTGAGAAGACAAGTCAAAGGTTTCGCAATTACGGAAAAGTTTTTGACAAATCTCCTAAAAAAGCTGCATAAACCAATGAACTGCCGAACACCATGTTGATTAGTAGGTTCGGGAAAATCACGAACAGCCTCAATCTTTCGAGATCCAGGACTAATGCCTTCCTTGTTAAGTTCGAAACCCAGATAATCAACAGTTTTTCCCAAAAAATAACATTTACTTAGTTTTAGTGTAAGGCCTGCATTTTGCAATAGTTCGAGTATTTTTTCTAATTTATGTAAACCTTCTTCTATTGTTTTTGACGGTATAATAACATCATCCATGTAGGCTGAAGCTATACCCCTAGCGTTACCCATAACCAAATTGATCATTCGCATAAAGTTAGACGGGGCATTAGCTAAACCGAACGGCATTCGGTTAAATTCGAACTGCCCATCGGGTGTCACAAATGATGTTTTGTAGCGATCATCTGGTTTAATAGCAATCTGGTAGTATCCTGATGCCAAATCAAGGGTAGTATAATAATTATAACCAGCAAGGTCATCCAACTGATCATCAATTCTCGGTAATGGGTAATTTTCCTTATAAGTCTTTCTATTGAGGGCCCTATAATCAACACAAAGCCTTACATCACCAGTTTTCTTTTTTACAAGGACTATGGGACTCGCATATGATGATGTTGATGAACTGACAATACCACAGTCAACAAGTTCCCTTACCATTTCTCGAACCTTATTCCTTTCACTTATAGGTAACCTATACGGTCGGTATACCACGGGTTCATCGTCCTTAAGATTTATTGACATTTCAACAACATCTGTTTTACCTATTTCTTTTAAGTTGAAGGCAAAGCAATTTCGGTACTTATTGAGCAAATCAACCAATGATTCAGTAGTATTACTATCTAATTCCCCGTCAGACCGTATATCATCTGTTATGATCAACTGTGGTGACTCGGGGGTATCGATATGTAATATATCGCAATGATTTTCATTATCAGATGCTAGATCAGCCCGGTTACACCTTGCTATTGTAGTACCTCTTTTCATAACAAATGGTTGGGAAGATAATGTTCTTATCAAAACTACTCCAGAACCACCAGTAACGGTAAACAACCCTTGAACAAGATAATGCTCTTTCCCTAATTTGAACCTGCTGCTTCCCTCGATATAAATGTCACCAGTATAACATGGTTCAGTCTTAAACTCAACTAACGTAAGGCCTTCAACTACAGTATCTTTTGAGCAAAGCAAGACAATTTTTTTGTTTTTCGGACATAGTAGTCGAACGAACATGAAGCGAAACACTATCCTTTTCTATCAAAATGTGAGACTGTTCAGTAAAGGATCTACCAATTAGGAGAGGCTGCTGCAGAAATTGATCTGGGACAATGAGCAGTTCAACTCGAGCTCTAGCGTCATCGATTTCCATCTCAACGGAACACTTGCCCAAAGGCTGAACGGTAGAATTGCCAAATCCCCTAAGAATTGGTAAACTGACATCACTCTCCCACTTAGTGTTAACATCAGCAACATCCGAGACTCGGATGAGCGTTGCTGAACTACCAAAATCTAAGAAACAATCTTTTAAGACACCATTGACTAAAGCCCGTTTGTGATATTTTGTGACATTTGAATCAGTCCCAGCTACTAACATGACCGGTTTGGATGCGTTATTATTATTGTTAAAATTCCTATTCTCAGTTTCATTGCACTTGTCAGTGGAATGTCCAAATCGCAAGCATTTGTTGCATTTTAGGACTGGTTTCGTGCATTGTGACCTATAATGACCATATTGTGAGCAATTAAAACATTGAATCGAACGATCCTTAATCTCTTTGTTATTTGGAGTCCTATCTACTCTTGCATCTGTAGGTCGAAAGCGCTTTCTATCGGTATTGCTATTTAAATTAAAATTATGTTTGGCACTTTTTAAATATGGTAGTAATTGATGTGGGGTTTCAAACCGGGCCGCATCTGCCCCTAACCGAACGCTGCGATCTTCTATACCAAATATGATGCAATCTACTGCCTGTTTTCCTAGGATACCACAACGACTCAACAGTACAACTTTATCATAGTAGTATTCTTCGAGTGAATCGTTGAATCTAGCGCGTTTACTCAGCATTGTTGTGAGTAACTGTCCGTAATTTTCATCACTGGGAAAAGCTAACTTCAATTTTTCTTGCCACTCTGGCCAAGAATACATAACCGTAGTGAGACCCTGGTACCACTTCTGAGCATAGCCCTTTAGCTTAGGGAGAGCAAAATGTATTGTCTGCTTGTCAGTCCAATCGTATATAGTAGCACATTCGTTTACTCCACATGTTTACAGTTTGTTCTTTAAGAGCAGGGTCAAACTCAGGTACAGTATTTTGGTGAGACAATTTATTATTACTAGCCTGATTATTGATTGACTGTAATGCTTCTACTAATTGAGTCATGGTAACATTACCGTCAACACGTGAGTCAGTACCTGGCATGACCGTTTCTTTTGAGTGCCTGCGTGGTGGCTTGTTGCTGATTTGGTTGCGCAACTGCCGACTTTCTGGGCTGTGCTTCCACTGGCTGGTAGGGCTGCGCGCCCGCTGGCTGGCAGGGCTCCACGGCCGCTGGCTTGCACGGCTGCGCGCCCGCTGGCTGGCACGGCTTCGCGCCCGCTGGCTGCCACGGCTGCGCGCCCGCTGGCTGGCAGAGCTGCGCACCTGCTGGCTGGCACGGCTGCGCGCCCGCTGGCTGGCACGGCTGCGCACCCGCTGGCTGGAACGGCTGCGCGCCTGCTGGCTGGCACGGCTACGCGCCCGCTGGCTGGCAGGGCTGCGCACCCGCTGGCTGGCAGGGCTGCGCGCCCGCTGGCTGGCACGGCTTCGCGCCCGCTGGCTGCCACGGCTGCGCGCCCGCTGGCTGGCAGAGCTGCGCACCTGCTGGCTGGCACGGCTGCGCGCCCGCTGGCTGGAACGGCTGCGCGCCCGCTGGCTGGCAGGGCTGCGCGCCCGCTGGCTGGCACGGCTGTGCGCCCGCTGGCTGGCACGGCTGTGCGCCCGCTGGCTGGCACGGCTGTGCGCCCGCTGGCTGGCTCGGCTGCGCACCCGCTGGCTGGCACGGCTGCGCGCCTGCTGGCTGGTATGGCTGCGCGCCCTCCAACCGGCGAGATCACGCTCTCTTCCGCGTGCCCTTTTGCTGTTGGGGCTAAGTCGCTGGCTGGTAGGGGTACGGAGCCGTTTGCTAGTGGGGCTGTGAGACCGTTGGCTGGTATAACTGTCCCCACTGTGTGACCTCTGACTGGTCCGGCTTGCATGATGACTACTGCCGCTATGTGATCTTTGCCTAGTCTGGCTAAGTCGACGCTTCTGACGGCCACCCATCACTTTACGATCAAGAATAGGGCTACGATTCATCTCCTGTTCGAACAAGACAGCCGCTGATGTTCTATTTTAAGAAAACTTTCTTAGAACATTTTTACTAGAATATATATCGAAATCTATGCTACCGAGATGTCATAGTTCTTGATAACTATCGTGTATATACTTAATGTCGCGACAATTCTCACAATTTATACAACTACTTCACCTTATTTTAACCCAGAAGAAAAGAAACGTGAAGAACAGAAAAAAAAAAATATGACGGTATTTAAATTATAGTCACTTTATAATTTAAATAAACTTCCAGGCGTAGACATCATATTTTCTGTAATTTATACTATTTCAATATAGTATTTATTACCCGTGGTCTCATGGGCGAAGTAAAGTAAGAAAACAACAGTAACTTACCAATCCCACTTCTGATTTGTAGAAGAATAAATCCAATAAAACTCTTTAACTGTTTTTTAGGTAATCAGATATATTTTCACGCTTCCACTAGAGCACCTTTTCACTTCAAAACTCGACAACGACTGACTAAATCACCGACACATAATAAATCAACACCTAGCTACTATGGTAAAGCAGTACGGTACAACTAGCGCCATATTTTGGCGGATATTGCAAATCTGTACTGCTTTACCCGAGTAGCGACAATATTATTTAATTAACATTAACATAAGTTTCAACAGATAAATAAACATTAAAATTCATTATTTGTATAATTATAATTTACAGTTAATAACTCACAAGTGTATATAGCAAAACATTAAAATACGTATTCAATCATCAAGATTATAGTTGTCTTACACATGTTAGCAATTATACCTTTTTTTGTGCACCCAGTGAACTGAATTGTACATGAACTTCCTCCGCCCCAGGGAAGTACGAAGGGACTCCAACCGGTTAAATCCACTGGGGCGGTCATCTTCGGCACCTAAGGGGGGCTCCAGGTCCTCGTATGATCACACCAGAGTAGCAATTATACCTATGTAGTGTGCTGTCTTCTGCGATTACAAATGTACAAGTCGACCACAGAAATATATGTACGTGGGGGCGACTCAACAAGTATGTAACGCGCAGTAACGTTCTCACCGATATCATTTTTTTCATTCATTTCGGCCGAATGAAGTCCACTGCTGGACACAGGCCTCCCCCATAGATCACCACAACGACCGATATGGTGTGTTGTGTGCTCATTGGGGGGTCTTGCCATAATCGCCACGCTTGGCTGACGGTTTGGCGATCTTGTTAATGTACTCGAAGGACGCTGCTGCCCATCCTCCCGTTAATCCTATAGTCGACTTTTACGACACCCACGGTATTAAATGGGTTGGTGGCATTCTGAGCCGGCACCACACGGCACCGATATCGGTAATATCGTAATTGCTAGTTCCAATCAGGCCGGTGCAGAGTGGCCCATTGTAATACTGGTAGCTATCTAAATGAGCATGTTCAGCTCGGCTGTGAGCGTTTATAAGCTGTATTTCTTTTTCGTGGAGTTAGTGTTCAACCTTGCGTCAGAGTTGTTTACCCGACGAAAAACCCCCCACTTGGCTTCGTAGTTTGAATATGACATTTTTGACACAAATTCTGAATAACTTACATTACACATACGTATAGCCAGACACACACCTAGACGCCTGAAGAATAGCAGATTTAAAGCTTAGTGCATGCTGAAATATTATCTTCTATCAAACACACCATCCAATTGCACTTTAGTACCATTTCAGTGGCGCAGCAGCCGCAGCTCGTAAAGCTGTGACATGTTTATGTTTCGGCTCCGAGTGCGGCGCAATAACCGAACATTACACAAATACCTCCATGATTGCATTTATTCACCATTAAGGTCTATAATACCATCAACATGCTACTGACGGACTTCAACATTAGTTATACAGAATGGTTAGTATGTAGCCGTCATCCTGTACAGTTTTTGTAACTTCATTATATGGTTTGGGAATATGTCTGTAATGTTTAAACTATAAAGATGAAGAACTACCAGAGGGATGGGCCCGTCCCTTTCTTGAACAGAAGCAATTCTGCGCTCACCAACTCGCGTCTAAAGTGAGATGAGTACCGGCAAATTCCCCCCAAAATAACGATACAATTAAAGTACCAGCCCCCAGTTCCCGGCAGCCCCTCTTTCGTTACGTAGGAGTCAAAGTAGAATCGGTGCCGAAGGAAGGGCGATACTGCGAAGCTGTCGCGGATGGAGTCGAGTAGGATTACAATTTCAAGTCCTACATCGTCCAGATTCCCGCGACATACAAATCCGTCCTTAATTTCCAAGTCCAGTCTCCAAATTTAGTTTTTACAGTGTATATTATTAAAATAATGTATGTCAGCCTATAATGAATTCATGTATGGGTCTTGAATATTATTATAATAGTATATTCGACTTCCAGTATTTGTTTACATAATAATCATTGAGTGTCCAGAGTTCTTCAAGCCGCCCAAATTCTTCCGACTTGACTTAACTTCCCAAGGGGACTTCCCGACCACTTTGGGAATCCCTGCTTTACATCAACGTTGATGCTCACCAAAATAACATTTCAAGGAAGGACCTCGTCGTCACCTGTTACACGCGTTACATTCCGGACACAAACAGCTCACTGGTGCACTTCACACACTTGTAAACACGGAAAAATGTGTTAGCAAGTCAGGGCACTTGTAATACTATAATGGAGACGAGAAAAATATAGGTTAATGTATACAGTAGGCCACATAGCCATCCTGGAGGGAAGGTTCCTATTTCAGGATGACAAAATTACCTATTAATCTTTAAAAGTAATGTAGTGTAAAAGTCTGTAAGTAATTTTGCAGGTACTAACCCAATAGGTATATTCTATAATATCAGCTTTGCATTTAATTATAGATGATGATAATGAATTCATTAAGACATGCGATTGACAAGGGTATCCTCGGATATCTATGGCATCCTCCAATATACTAAAGCAAATATTTCGAAACCAGCTGATCTATTTAAGTCCTCAACGCCGAACTAACACTTTGTGTGTAAAGTGACTCTTTTGTTCAAAATATATATCTAATACAATTGTTACAAAGTTCGAAGCTATACTGTCGGATGGCGAACTGCAGAAGAACGACGCACCTGCCTAACAGCCGGTGCCGCACCAGTCTCTATCAGGATGTAATTACTTCTAGAAAACTAAAATTAACTATGCAGGGACGTTTTAGTTCATAAGATTTTCTTTTATTTATGTATTTAGATAAATTCAAATATAGGTGTTAAAAGGTATACACTATTCCTAATTCTTGAAAACCACAGGCAGATAACAATGTTTCATTTATAGCAAAGCATGGACGGACATCTTCAAGATTAATTATTCTCAAGCCTTACTTAGCTGAAATATATTTATGAAGGCTCTCAATCCTAACATCTAAACTAAATTACGTGTAAACTTATCAATTGACAGACCTTTTTTTTTATTGGGCCCAGTGGAAATTCTTCATAAACTTCTTCCGCCGCGGGGAAGGACGAAGGGGTATGCCGGACTCCTACCGGCTAAAATCTCTGGGGCGGTCATCTTTGGCACCTAAGGGGGGCTCCAGGTCCTTGTTTGATCACACTAGAGCCACCCACTGGTGCCACGCCCATAGGCACATCTCGGAGTGGATGACTGTAAAGCGGTCAGTCACCCCCCCGGCGGGATCAATTCCTACTATTCCTATTTTTCCCCACACTCGTGTATATCTATCCGACTTAGACGTCTCACACGTGTAAAGTTGATGTCACACCAAACAACGCAACGAGTGTCGCGCATTTCACGCTGAACTCTGTTTAGACAAAAATATACGAATCGGACAGTTACTTTGAACGACATTTACTTTTTTGATAGCTTGAAATCGCTTCAGAGTGTTAACGAGGAAAATACGAAAAGACAATACTGAGTTAACAGCATAACTTTACAAAGGGAGGCAGTTGGTGAATACCATACTCTCGTACCAAGATTAAAAGCAGATGAAGCTCGCTTTACATGTATTTTCGCATTTCCAAACCACAACTACGAATAACCACTTTGATCTCGCATTGGCAACTAAACTCAGCAGTTGGCGCTCGTGGAATGACGCGTCCGCCATCTGAGACGCAGAGCTACATTTACGGCCGAAATTAATAAGCAATCTAATCCAAAAGAGATTTTTAACTTGATTTGTGTTCAGATCATATTTAACACAAAAAACAGACAAATCCTCAAACCCAAATTTCGGATTAGATTGATTACACTAAACATAAAAAAATAACGATGTATATAATATATATATAAAATAATAGTATGTCGTCGTAGTAGGCGTCAAAGAATACCTCCTCATCGCTGTCAGCTGATAATGTTCCTAGAAGGCTGGCAGCATTGCCACGTTGAATGGCAATGCTTATTCTTTGGCCAAAGAAAAGGCCAGTCCTCTGATCACGCGAAGTGTCGACCAACCGTCTAGCTATATCTTTGAAAAGCTGACGTGCACTCGGATTGATTATTAATTTCAAAACGTCAGCGTTTGGGTGACCCCCTCCATCATCCGACAAAAATCTGGGATCGCTGGATCGGCTACGCGAGACGCGTCGCATGGCGTGGATCTAATGTAGCCGCTATATAAAATGTATAGGCTCCGATGCGTTATGTGTGCTCAATTTACTTCTACACTCACTGGTTCGTAAATGCTCGAACACGGTCTTGTTCACACGTCACCGCGACGGCCAGTTGCGATCACAGACGCACTAGAGACGCCAACACAGTTGCGATGGCCCCGAGGTCGCACGCGTCCGTCGGAATCAAAACAAACCAAAGCGACGCGCGACGGGTCGACGGCCGCGCCGCAGCGTGCGAGTTGATTTTTATTTGAAAACTAGCTGGGACCCGCGGTTTCACCCGCGTTTGATTTAAAACAAATTTGGAGTACTCGACATAGACACTTGACATAGAATATATATATTGGGTTTCAAGGGTTTCATTTTTTTTGCGCGGAACCCTAATTATTTTTCTAAAATAAAAGTAGCCTAAGTCATTCCTTATAACATCAGCTATCTGCCAGTGAAAGTCCCGTGAAAATCAGTTTAGCCGGTTCGGAGATTACCCGGAACAAACAAACAGACAGACAGACAAAAATTTAAAAATTGTTTTTTTGTTATATTTACCGTATATACTTGAATATTCATTTACTAAAAAGCTGTTATTTTGACA
The DNA here is from genome assembly GCA_947459985.1 of Diloba caeruleocephala. Taxonomy (NCBI): domain Eukaryota; kingdom Metazoa; phylum Arthropoda; class Insecta; order Lepidoptera; family Noctuidae; genus Diloba; species Diloba caeruleocephala. The sequence continues at coordinate 21,705,261 of OX381625.1, forward strand.
TTACAAACAGATATTTCAATTTTATTTATTTGTATATTTGACATTACAAACTGACACTTCAATTTTATTCATTTGTATAAATGGAGAAATTCACTAAAGAACAGTAGTCTATAACTATCATATCATTATTTGAAGATATCTATACAGGTATCAACATATTGAAGGTTCCTTCTTCTTCTCTGTTTATTTAGTTGGCGTGTCCGTCTTCCGCCGTGACGTCCGGCACGCTGTACGCTGTCGCGGTGGTGCTTTCTGGCGTTTCAAAGAAACCGCAGCCTAAGGACGCATCGACTGCACCACTACGAGCGTCCATACTGGTCCATACGACGTGCAAAGTTATCCGTGGAGCTTGGCAGATGTTAGTTATTGACTACAGCTCAAAACCGGGCTGACTGGATCGAGGACCAGCACGCTCAAATTTTGAAAAATCTTTTCATCATCATCATTTCGGCCGAATAAAGTCCACTGCTGGACACAGGCCTCCCTCAAAGATCACCACAACGACCGACATCGGTATGTTGTGTGCTCATTGGGGGGTCTTGCCATAATCACCACGCTTGGCAGGCGGGTTGGCGATCGCAGTTGAGTTGTTAATGTACTCGAAGGACGCTGCTGCCCATCCTTCGGTTAATCCCTTAGTCGCCTTTTTCGCCCACAGGATGAGATGGGTTGGTGCTATTCGTAGCTGGCACCAGACGGCTAATTGAAAAATCTAATTCTCTTGAATAATGACGAGCACTGGAAGCTCACCCTTCCTCTTTGCATCCCTTATTACCCCCTAATAGGTCAGTAACGTATCAACAAATCCTCTGGTGTCGGTGGTGTGACCCCCATGTTCGCTTGGCCTGCTCTGGTATCAAACGAAACGTATCTTAAAACAATTCCTTATCTTACGTTTAAGTTCAAGTGAAAAAAAAAAAAACGCTTCGAATTGAGAACCTTCTCCTTTTCGAAGTCGGTAAAAACTGCAGTCGAACGTAGAGGCAACACTAACTCAGGTACTTCTATTTAAAGCCTTGCAAACGCTATTGGTTATAAAACGTTTATCTGCACACGATAAATCAGTTACACATTCATTAAACTCTTAATTTCCGACCTAGTATTACTTGTAATGACTGCATTATTTATGTCTCGATCCGCGTTTATATGAATGTTAATTAATTTCCCAATTGTTAAGGTAAGTACATCACACTTAATCCCTACTTAATGTGGAACTCGTATATATCTCTACCCACCATATTGCTGCGACGGTCTGCGGCTCCTCTGTGGCATATTTAAGCACAAGATTTAAACTTTCGTCTCTTTTATTTCTAGCAATGGTCATCGACCAACTTCATCATGTATATGAAATATGAATACTGATATATATTCTTTCGTTACACGTAATAAACATGTTTGGCAAATTTATAACAAATAAATAATTTGATTAATAAACTTCTTAATAAAGTCATCCACCGAAATGACATAAACAACAACAAGAAAGGGATACAACCGCCTTGATGATCTGGCCTTAAGTTTGGTTCCCATGGTTATTTGACTGGGTCGTATTAGTAGCCCATTGTTTGGAATTATTTCCGGTAAATGGTAAAAGGCTCTATATTATGTATATATAGGATATTTATATATCCCCCTACCCCATCCAAGATTATAGTCGTCATGTTAGCATTCTCTTATTTGGCAACAACTAGCGATACTCGGTACACACACAGCAATCAAACTCAAACCATTGATCCGATGGAGATTCACGGCCACAACACCTCACGGCCACGCTAAGCAGATCCTTGCTCTCATTGTGCTCATAAGTCAAAAATATTGCACCTTCTCTCACGCCCAAATCTTGCGCCTCACAACTTCTTCCATTCCATCGTGACATTGAGGCCTACGTAAACATGACAACGTAATCCAGCGCTTAGCTACTGACAGCGGTCCTGGCGCGAGCGCAGCAGAACAGATCGGTACAACGCGCGTCGACAGATAACGTCACACTGCAGACACTGATAGCGCTCCCGGCTTAATGCTAAAATCGCAAAAACTTCTATTTGCCTCGGTGTTTCTTATTTTTTAACACTTTTTATTTAAACATGTTATCATCACTAAGATTCCACAAAATATCCACTATTGTATCTCAAATTGAATTTGTTATTTTTATTGAAGTAAACCTTATTATATATATATTTATATATATTATATACCAGACAAATTTACATTACATAAAATATAATTCGAATAATTCATTTATTAATCACGTTAATTGTTAAAACAATGCATGGCATAAAAAGGTTTGATAAAATACATTTTAATGTCTTAGGTTTTCGTGATTATTACTCATAATAAAACACTTTTAAACGGATTAGATCGCGTATATTATAGATTTTTGTTTTTCCTGACGTTTCGAATGCTTTGCAGCATTCGTGGTCGCAGGATGACTGCTGATGGATGGAGTGTTTCATTATAAAATACATTTTTTGGTAAATAATTTATTAACCAATACATTTTTTAATCGTTTATTTCTTTTAACTTTTAATTACTCGTTTTTTACACAAATTAGGATTAAAGTAATGTTACTGAAATAAATAAAAAAGTAAACGCAAAATTTAGTTATCGTTTATTTTTATTGTAAGAGACTCGTTGGTTTAGAGGTTAGGTTAGAACATAAACCAAGCCAGAACCAATTTCTACTGCTTTGCTAATTGCTTTGTAAATAGTAATTTTTTATTAAATAACAATTTGTAAACCGACATTTTTATAATGCGAATTTGACAAACGAATGATTCGGTAAAATAAAAAAGATGTAATACTTTTTTTTACATTTAACACATTTCCGAAATGAGTTGTCAATTATTAATCTTTTATAAAATGATATGTTTGCGGAATACGAAATTTGTCAAACATTAGTGAACCTTATCTAAGTAATATCCTGGTCGAATGCCTTCACGGAAAATAAAGCTGTTGTCTTCAGCGTAATAAAATAAAAAATTATAAAAGCTGGATGCTTTTGACAGTTTATATTATGAATAGGTGTGGTTGAGGAGCGAGTGTCCTGTCAACATCGTGCCTGAGCTCAAAGCGGCTGATTCAGACGCTCGACACGGCACGTTACCGCTACGTAAACAACTACAGAAGTTACACTCCCAACGATGAGCAGAAACCGGCAGACGCCAGCGTACAGCATCATCATTATGGGATCAGTGCGTGATCGTGCAATGCTGAACATGGACCTCCGTTTGACACTACAGTGGTCCTGAGGAATGTTGCCATAGTGCCCACGTTTAACTAATACATTTAATCACAGCAACGTTTATAGTTCACAGGGGAAAATTCTTTCCTACTCCTCCTTTTCTTTTCTGATTAATTTCGGTGCGGGTTCCAAGACGGCGGTTATTCATTTCTCTGGGACACACCGAGCTTCATTGATCGGTGTTCTTTTCGGTGGTCGCCATTGTAGATCCTGGCTTACAGGAGTTGCAGTGGTTGGGAACGTGTGGCGGGCTAGGCCCAAAAAAAAAGGGGAAAATGCCCTTGGATAAAGTCCCTTAATAATCTTTGACGGCACCTACGTGAAGAGACGCAGAACCACACCGTCCAACGTAAACTGGAGTGGTTCCAGATCATTCAATTTAGCCTAAAGTTTAACCCCACCAAGTATTTTAAACCCAAAAAGGTTTATATAGCACTTAGAAGCGGTCGTTCTGCCTGCCGTTTTTTACGGTATTGCCGCGCTCCTGGTCGCCTCTGTGCACAGATTCTTCAATATCCGGCGACACTTCCGCACAAAAAATGTCTACTGCTAAATACTTATTGAGTTGAGACATCGACATGGATATCCCTATATTTCAAAATCATTTACAGTCCGATCAAACAAATTTGTTCGTGCACAGAGCCGAGTGGCTTTACATTTTAAGTGGTCTTTTAGAACTTGCTTCAATAGTTTTCGTGCTGTCTTATTGCTGGCATACAACTCTTTTTTTATACAACGTTGTGGACAGACAAACAAGTCATTCGCCTGGTGGTAATCGTCACGCCTTCTTGAGGATATTAAATTTTTTGTTGTTTTTCCGTACTAGTTGTTTATGAATAAGTTTAATGTCTAAATCTAATAATAAGCTGCTTATATGGTATCCTTATACGTTTATTAATATTTTGCTAAATTTGGTAGGGCCAAATTTATAAAATAAAATAATTTATAAGACGGACGCTCATAAAACAGGGTGGTATATAGAAATGAAAAAGCCAGCGGCTAGGTGCCTCTTGCAGAGACCTATCAACATTCAAAAGCCTCAGTACTTAAACTGTAAAATGCACCGATAAAGGTAAGGCAGACCTTTTTGTTTATAAAGGATAAAACCTTAACGATACCCGTGTCAGTAAGATATGTTCAAAGCCGACATTATTGGCTATAAATTATTAGTAATATAGCGTAGAACGGCTCTAGCTTGTGATCGAGTAATACGCGGGAATCCGCTCACACAATAAATGTAAATAACAAAACCCAAGATACTTTCACAAAAATCAGTACGTAAATGTTTCTCAGGAACACCTAACGCCATCTCTTTAGCGCTAGCTGTACTTAATTTCCCTTTGAACTTCTTTACAGCGAATGCTTCTTACCTTGAAATAAAACCCGTTTGTAACAAAATGTTTTATAACGAAGCCTCAAAAATGTACCTAGCGTAATAACAGATTGCCATCAAATATTAAATATTTTTTGCCAGTTACAAATATTGCGTGCTTATTCGCTTAGTCGTGTGATTTTCTACGGGTTCGTATTCGACGTGACGCTGTAAGTATTCAAAGTCAACATAGCCCTAGCAAAGTAACCCTGGTACTTATTATGTTTAGGAACGCAAAGGCTGACGCAAAATTTAACACTATTTGTTCGCGACGCAACTAAAAAACCCGCGATATGATATATACACATATAGCATTAGTGCTCGCGACACAACTCGCGATGTAATGTACATACATAGCATTAGAATAATACATACAAAATTATTAGATTTAATTCGAAAATGTACACTTTCAAAAACCCCCAATGAGCACACAACCCACCGATATCGGTCGTTGTGGTGATCTTTGAGGGAGGGCTCTGTCCAGCAGTGGACTTTATTCGGCCGAAATGATGTACACTTTTAGAGAATCTATCTAAAATGTAACTTTTACCTATTAGTCCTAGACACCCTGTAAAACAATTGTTAGTACTTGAAATTCATTGAATTTAGCCCTATATACTAGATTTAGACTATTATAAGCCAGAAAATAAAATTTTACTTAGTGAACTACGCCCACAGCCCACAAATAATGTGTAATCATGAAAAATAGCATCCATCACATCAGACCCGGAACAACTACCTGCAGATCATACAAATATTTGTTCCGTGCGGGAATCGAACCCACGACCCGGAGCGCAGCAGCCTACCGTATCAGCCACTGCACCAACCGTGCAACTATTATTTCAAGCCATTGGGCCTTGATTGTAAAATGTACTTATAAAAGAAATCTGTAAAAAAACATAAATTTGGGTAAGACTGCTCACACCCTTGAACATAGAGTCATGTGTATAGTATTATAATTACGCCAATAAACGAAATTTATTAGTCACTCAACACCCTTACAAATCAGGGATATAACTGTAAATACACAGCAAACACACTTTCTTTTACCCTTTCCCTTTGTTTATATGAAAAGGATACACTTCAATGAACAATAGACATGCACACAAAAGCTTATTTTTTATTATATACATGAAAAAACGTTGACAATACCTGTATAACAATAGCGAAAATTGAGACAAAATAAAAAGAAAAAGAAAGCAATTTCACGGCTCTCGTGTACGTACAGATCGGAGGTAGCTAAGCACACACATCCCTTCAGTACCAAGAACAGAAATAGATCCAAGTTCTAATAGTAATTCTTGATAGTAATTAGTGGTGCGATATAAAGTCTGAAATTGCCATAGTTTATAGTGAAAAAGTTGTATTTTAGTTATCAACGCTATATCCACTAAAGAGTGCACATGCCGAATCAAGCCGTTCGATTGAACCTACGAGAGGACGGACGGAGGTCCGCCCGTCCGGCACACTATTCGAATAATAGTAGGTATTGATTTTTGGTACTATGTTACCATTCGTAAACTCAAAAAGCTGCTTCTACACTTTTATCTGCTTGCACCTTATTATGGTTGATAACTACGGCTACCAGTTGCAACTCAAAAACACATTGGCTATAACGACATTATTGGATCCTATAATCCCGGCTTGCTTCGGCGGCTCGTGTCATCCGATACTTTAAAAGAATATAAGAAATTGTTCTAGGATGAAGACACATCGAGCGATGCCACAATCAATCACAACAATGAACGAAAAACGAACGACAATCAATGAATTTAATAACTGGAAGCTGAAAACAGGCGTTTTTAATAAGCGCAAGTAAACGCAAATCAGACGATGCCAAGCCATGCCAGTAAATCGTGTCTCGTTGCATGTTGTAACATTGCGAAGTCATATCGATGCCATGTGTTTCCTTCCTTATATTCGCCAACAGGTTATAAAGTGTCATTGTAAATTGTGCTCGGTGAGTGGGTCGTGCAATCAATCGGGCGACGCGACGGGACTCCCTTCAACATGCAACTGATTTATACCCGAGAGTTTGATGTACCGCTGACGTATGGACTCCTGTGGACATTTTAACAGCAGACATATTTCATAATTCGTCTATTGAGTTATAGCTCCCACTGGTCGGACAGGATATCCCTCGAACCAGATTGTCGATCCAGTGATATTCATAACAAACTTTGGTGCTATACGAGGGCGGCACTGAAAATTTCGGGAATCAAGGAAGTGACACAACATTACTATTTAAAAATGTATTTATTGCTTTTCGAAGTATTCTCCGCGAAATTTGACACATTTTTCCATACGATGGAACCAATCATTGAAGCAACCATTCCATTCGGAAGTTGGGGTCTCCAAAATGGCCGTTTTGTAGGCGTCCACAGCTTCTTTAGGTGATGAAAATCTCTGTCCACGCAATTTATTCTTTATTTTAGGGAAAGTATAGAAATCATTAGGGCTTAGGTCGGGGCTGTACGGCGGATGGTCTAATAATTCTATGTTTTCTTGCTCTAAAAACTCTTTTGTTCTGTGCGCGGTGTGAGAACTCGCATTGTCGTGATGGAGGATGATGCGGCGGTTGCAGTTCTCTCTACGGAGTTCAGAAACGATCTGTGGCAAACAAATGCTAGCATACCATTCTGCATTAACCGTTCTTTGTCCCTCAAGAGGAATAGTCGTAACATGGCCGGTTTTGGAGACAAACGTGGCCACCATTTTTTTTGCAACACTCCGTGAACGAACAATTTTTGTTGGCTTTAACTCATTTTCGAACACCCAAACTCGTGACTGGTTTTTTGTTTCGGGTTCGTACGCATATATCCAGAATTCGTCACCTGATACGATGTTGTATACAGCATTTGAGGATCCTGCGTGGAATCTTTCGAGAGTTCTGACGCACCAAGTAACGCGAGCCGCTTTTTGCTCTTCACATAGCAAATGCGGTATCCATCGGGAAAACAACTTTTTTACACCTAATTGTTCATGCAAGATTATTTGTATTTGACTCATGCCAATGTCTAAAGTTGCCTGAATTTTGCGGTATGTCACATGTCGATCTTCCTCAATCAGCTTACGCACAGCATCAACGTTTTCTTGGGTGACTGCAGCTTTTGGACGACCTTGACGAGGATCATCACTGAGCTTGACACGTCCACGTTGAAATTCAGCAAACCAGCGATAAATTGTGGTTTTGGTTTTGGATGGGGCTTCATCACCAAATGCAGAAATCATCCGGTCAACACACTGTTTTTGTGTTAAACCACTTCGAAAGTCATAATAAATCATCGCTCTTGAATTTTCTCGAGTCAATTCCATTTTCTCAACGACTAAACAAGTTTGACAAAACCTTGTGACAAGACGGTGAATCTTTTTTTAAATAAATAAATGGTATTCGATTTGTAAAACCAAGGAGTTTTCAATTAAAAAGATTTTAATATGACAGGAACAGTGGAAATATTCCATTCCCGATACTTTTAGTGCAGCCTATGTAGCATCATAATTATTAAACGCCAGGAGTCGTGGATTTATCTTCACATAGGCACGGCGCTTGATTGTTTTTTAAATACTTGCATCCTTTATCGCACAATACCACAGAATAAGTAGGCTTATTTTATGTTCGTGCACAACACCAAACCTGCCAGAGCTCGCTCAGGTCCTGGGTATATCCTGCTAGCTCACCGCCATCTTAATTGCGTGCACCGCAATAGCTCGGACTATAGCCGCTTCGTAATTTTTTAACAAAAGTATTTACCTACAGCCTACAGGAATGTTGAATTTGAAGAATGAAATCCACGATGCGTAGTCGACGATGGAGCAGTTTAATCCAAAGTATTGAAGCTGATTATATTCAGCCTGAGAGACAAAGTTCTCAAGTTTTGTACCGTCTCATTAAACGATCGAGTGTTCAGACGCAAAAATTAAAATCATCCATCGTCAAGTCTGTCTGTACTCGCAGTTAATCTGCACGCTAATCCCCGGGCGAAAGCGAACGGATTTGGCCGCCGCTTTGATTTATAAAACTGAGATTATTAATCACCAAAGTTATTGTTGGAATAAAACTTTAAGCAATTAATTGACGTACCTACCCACTGTTCTGTTCATCCGAGTACCTATAGCTACACTATACCTTTACGTCAAGAGTGTCAGAGCCGGTCTAAGGTATACATTAGGTACTGTGCTGTGTCGTACCAGCGCTGTTGGCATTAGGTTCGTCTGAAGCCACAGCACTATGTTGTACCTATACTTCCTGCGCCCACGCGACGCACAACTTCGGACAACATGTTTCTATTTGTTTTTGGTTACACAGACTACGTAATTTGGTTGTTTTTGGAACGAAGTACTTTTACGCGGCTTACAGTAGAGTGAACTGGCAGAAATCGTCACGTAAGGAAGCAGTATTATGCCTTCTCTAGGCGACCGCTCCCTTTCTCATTCTCTCCGTCTCTTTCTGTTCTGAGATTCGAGCAGTAAGCATTGTGCGCAGTCAGCTGCATAACCTCAATTGCGATTGCTCAAATTATTTTTAACTGACTTCAAAAAGGAGGAGGTGCAATATTTTAATGGTATCTTTTTTTGTTTTTAAGGTTTATTTGTTATTGTCTTGATTCACACGGGATTTATATTTGTTATTACTTTAATTCACATGGGATTTATTTTGTGTAAGGAACTTTTTTCTCACTGGGCTCCCCTTTTTTCCATTTATTACGGGCATTGGTCAACAAAATATTTTGGTTGAATCAAGGAATCACAGATAATACAGATCCATAGACCAATTATTATTTTTTGGTTCCATTTGTCCCTTTACTCCATCTACGGTCCCTGTACAGGATAGGCAAAGGGAGCTGAGCCCATACAGCCAGATCAACTGGATAGTATTACAGATTTTCACAGACAGTAGTTTAAAAAAATCTGTGTTACCAATTATTGTTTTACTTATTTGACGGGACGGTTGGTGCAGTGGCTGATACAGTCGACTGCTGCGCTACGGGTCGTGGGTTCGATTCCCGCACGGAACAAATATTTGTATGATCTGCAGGTAGTTGTTCCGGGTCTGGGTGTATTGTATGTAGAAGTCATGTCTGTAAACGCAACCACGACACAGGAGAAATCCTAGTGTGGAGCAACGTTTATTTAAAAAAAATATACTCGTATACATAAGTAGGATGATAATAACATAAACATAAACATATTTATTTATTAACAAAAAAACATAAGTACAGTTCATCTATCATAACATAACACATAAATTAACTATAATTAACATCAGTATTTTCAGATAGAGTTAACGACGGTGTCCGTGCTAGTATAAACTGTGTTACAGACACCAACGCCCACCTCCAACAACTTATGTGTATCGGATTATAACGAAGACAGAGTTATAGGTTCCTTTTGAGTGATTTTTAAAGAAGGAATTTAATGTTTTGTTATATATTACAATATTAAACAGAATTTCATTAATAAGTAAGAAATAATAATAAAAATAACTTAAAATCAATCGTGAGTATAGGTATGTGTCTGTAGGTGGGTATGTGTGTGTTTGTTTGCGTAAGTGGGCGCGAGGGTGTAAGTGGGCGCGTGTGTGTAAGTGGGCGCGTGGGTGAGTAAGTGGGCGCGTGTGCGTGTGTATGTGTTGGTGTGCATGCCTGCGTTTTGAATATTTGTATACTATAATTCACTGATGAATAAACTTTCAGTTTCAGCGTATGTCAATTCTAGTAGGGATTCTTTTAGTTTTTCTTTACACTTACGTTTCGGCAGGGGATATATGTTACTCACTTTATTAACTCTATTGTATAAGCGACCACTCAGGCACTGATAATGGCGACTAGCTAATGCGGTCTTGGTAGGTACGGCGGGGCATATACGGTCTTTACGCCGTCTGCTTGTAAGAAGGTGAGGGTCATATCGTAATGATAAGTGTTTGCGTATAATGATATGAAGCGCCGAGAGTTGCCTGACAGTCAGCACAGAAACGTCCTTGTATAATTCGGTTGTAGGGTAACGGTATGGTTTATTGAGCATAACTTTCAGGACAGCTCTCTGCGCTCGCTCTAGCCTGAGCATGGTGGTTTTAAATGTGCCTCCCCATACCGGAATACAATAGGTAATAAGCGATTGTACCAACGCGAGATATATTGTTTCAAGGAGTGGCTTAGCAACAACGTCTCTTAGCTTTTTTAAAGGAAACATTAGCTTTCGTACTCGGCACACAGTGTTGTCTATGTGCTTGTTCCAACTAAGAGTACAGTCTATATACAGCCCCAGGTATTTAATATCATAGGCTCTCTGAATTATTTCACAAGTGCAAATGTTGTGATTAGTAATAGAACAACAATGAGCTATTATATTAGGTAAACACGGCTGTGTTTTGGAGTTTGCTGAAAATGCAATATAGCGAGTTTTAGATACGTTAAGCGTAAGTAAATTAGCGGAGAGCCACTGCATCACAACATGAAGAGCGTTTTCAGCAGACAAGCATGTAGTGCCCCACGTTTGTCCACTAATAATTAGTGCGGTGTCATCTGCATATGAAATTATTTTGCAATTTGGAATTGATAGCTGGCAGAGGCTATTCACGTACAAGAGAAATAGAGTGGGGCCAAGTACGCTACCTTGTGGTATGCCAAAAGTGAGGCTTTTATCATCGCTAAGGTAGTTTTCAACTTTGACACATTGACTTCGGTTCGTAAGATAGTCTCGAAAGATGTTTAGAGCAATATCTCTTACTCCGACAGCCTCCATTCTGTGTAGAAGGATGGAAGTAGAAACCGTGTCAAAAGCTTTGGCAAGATCTAAAAATATAACTATAGTTTTGATTTTGGTATCCAGGTTTTTTACTATAGTATCAGTTAATTCAAGTATGGCATCTTCTGTGGATTTCTTTTTACAAAATCCATACTGATTTGTTGCAATAACATTGTTATGTTCTAAATAATTAAGTAACCTTTTGTTTAAAAGCTTTTCTAAAATTTTTGATAGCGTGGTGAGCACTGATATTGGCCTATAGTTTTCGACACGATCTCTATCTCCACCCTTAAAAACGGGAAGCACTAGTGCTTTTTTGAAAGCACTTGGGAAAGCCCCTTTGGAGAGACACAGATTACTAATATGGCTAATTAATGGAATCAAGACATACCGAGCCTCTTTAATGACCGACACAGGAATGCCGTCGTAACCCACTGCACAGTTATTTTTTAATCCCATAATAATAGTGCTTATTTCTGCATCGTCAGTGTCGAGTAAAACCATAGAATTACCCCTCGGGTTTGTAGTACTATCTGGTTGAGGAGTGTGAGTAAATTGTTGACCTTTGCGAATTACAGAGGCCAAGTTATTTCCAACATTTACAAAATAGTTGTTGACAAAGTTTACTGAAGAAGATTGTACACTACATATCTTCAATAAATCAGCCGACGCACTCGCAGGTGCATCAAGGTGCCCCATTTTCTTTATGACATCCCATATTGCCTTGGGATTACCTCCAGCCTTTTGGAGCTCATTTTGATCGTATTCACATTTAATCTTTTTGAGCAAGTTATTACAAAAGTTTCTGTATCTAGAGTATGTTATTTTAGCAATAATATTATTAGGATCTTGTTCAGATTTTTTATGTAGCTTATCGCGATTACGGATACACCTCAGAAGGCCGGGAGTAATCCAAGGCTTAATTATTCTTTTTCTATGCGGTATTTTCTTTATTGTACTGTATTTATTTATTGTTTTATTTAAGATAGAAATCAAAAGCTCAGCACTTTCATGGGGATCAGAGTTTGACATAATTTTAGAAAAATCTGTTTTTTCTAAGCAATTAACAATACCAGGCATATTAATGCGACGGGTTAAGCTCCTTGGTTTTTCAGCAAGATGAGATATATCTATGCACAACAGTATTGGTGCATGATCTGTTAAATATGAATCAATGACGTAAGTTGTGCTACATTTTGTTGTTTTCAACAGAACATGGTCTAGGCAGTTGTCACCGCGGGTTGGAAAGAGGTGGGCCGGCAAAAGACCGTGAAAAGCAGTTAACGTAAGATACTCATCAGAGTTAGAGTCGGTATTGTTAGGATGGATATTTATATTTATGTCACCAACCAAAGCCACCGTGTTAGTTGATGCCAGAGTTGTAAGAATGTCGTTTAAGGATGTCAAAAACCTTTCCGTATGTTTGATGGAAGGCGACCGATAAACAGCAACTATCGCCACATCCGAATCTAGCTTTAGGATTAGGCAGTTTGCGTCCTGAAATACTGGCTCAATTATATTAAAATGCAATTCAGAACGTATATAAACAATGACGCCATCATTTTGATTAGTGAAAGCTGATTTCGTTGATGTGTATCCAGTTATCGTAGGGACAAACGTTACTTTACTCAACCAGCATTCGGAAAGAAGAATAATATCGCACTTTACATTCAGCGAACATAGTAATACCTCCAGGGCGTCAAAATTCTTGTTGACACTTCGGATATTGACATGTAACGTATTAAGGGTCTGCTTAGAAGTGTGTAATTGCTGTAAACAATTATCTGGTTGACATATATACGAACTAGATACCTTATGGGATTCTACAGAATCCGCAAACTTATTAAAGTTGTCCACTTAAGCAGTAGTATAATACATGGGGATGCAAACAATTGGAGTTGAGAATATAATATTTTGGCCATAGATATGAGGTGTTAGTACAAAGTGCGCTGTGAACTGATTAATCAGTAGTACTGTTTTGAGTGTTTCAAATATTTGTGTATAGTAGGCAATATTGCAGTGAAGAGAATGTATGTTTATACGGTGAAAACACCCAGTTATTTTATATGATATTTGCATGCGGATGTGTGTAGTAGTTAAGTAGGTGTGTGTGTCAGTATATATTGAGAGTTTAACTACATAGATAGATCGTAATGTAATGTATGTATGTACATAAATGGTGAATATAATATAACAATGAGGGAAAAGAGTTTGTGCGTTTTTTAAACAATTAATAATAGCTATGGAAATATAATAGTTAAAACTATTACGAGTATAGTGTAGTCATTCCACCAGTTTTATGTTTTTTAAATCAAATTCTGAGTTTATGGAGTATGAAGTAGCGCCCTCTTTCTTGCGTATGTATATCTTGCCATGCGCAGTCCAGCAGAAATTAAATTCATTTGTTTTTGCGAATTCCCGAGCTAGGTAATATAGTCGTTTCGCCTTATATGTTAGACTTTCTGATAGGTAGACAGGTTTGTCTGGGCCTCCCAATTGTAACTTTACTGTGGACAGTTTACTATCTTTGTTAGTTCTGTTAAATTCTTTTAGATTATTAATAATTTTCTCCTTTAATATAACTGTGGTAAAGTTTATTAAGATAGGTTTATTTGATTCTGATTTAGTCTTCAATCGGTAGATATCCTTTATATCGGAATGATTAATCTCTAGATTCAAGGCTTTGCCCGTGGAAATGATAATTTTTGCTAAGTCAGCTTTGGACTCATTTGCGTTGATTGGAATATTTCTCAACTCCAGGCAAGAGGCCCTCTGATTTCTTTCTAGGTTTTCCACTTTATCTTCTAATAACTGGATATATGCCAAGTTATCATTGCGTTCAGTGGTTAACTTACTAAATTCTTTCAACAGGTCATCATATTTCCCAGAGACGAATTCAGCACTTTGTTGTAGGGAAGCGTTTAGTTCCTTTATTTCGCTTATAGACGTCTGTAAGGCAGTATATTTTTCATTATTTTTCCTTTCAAAATCAGTAAATAAGCCCTTGATCTCTGCCATAAATACATGTATGTCATCCACCTGCTCAAATTTGCGTTTACGCATTGTAATGTGGCTGTCTGGCTCTAGGTCTTTAATGGACAAATCCGGTTCAGAGACGCAGTGGGCCGATGGTGACGATGCAGGTGGAGTGCGGTTTAAAGGCATACTAGCAATAAAAAAAAATAATAAAAAAAAAAAAATAAAAAAAAAAAATGTGAACGAAGTTGGGACACGAACTCGGACACCTCAGCACGCGGATAGCGACACTCAGTAAACGCGCCACCACAACATAATATTATGCTCGCTGTAGAAAGTCTAGTTCAATCATCATCATTTCGGCCGAATGAAGTCCACTGCTGGACACAGGCCTCCCCAAAGATCAACACAAAGACCGATATGGGTGTGTTGTGGGCTCATTGGGGGTTTTTGCCATAATCGCCACGCTTGGCAGACGGGTTGGCGCTCGCAGTTGAATTGTTAATTTTCTCGAAGGACGCTGCTGCCCATCCTCCGGCTAATCCCTTAGTCGACTTTTACGACACCCATGGGAGGAGATGAGGTGGTGGTATTCTGAGCCGGCACCACACGGCATAGCCGGTACCACACGGTCTAGTTATTGAACAATTCCTTTTGGGAGCAATCTGGATTGGCAAAATGATACACGTAGATGCGTACTGACACAAGTATAATCACTGAGGAAATCCGACACATGAGTACCTTCAACACTTTTATATCAATAATATCAATTTACCCACAATAAATTATTACATACATAACAGTTATAAGCATATTATTTTTCATTCTTATCTTTTCAACATCGCTTTACTCCAACTTATGGTATACATGACACTCGTCTTGTCTTCGTCTTCGACCGTAATCCTAATGTTTATTGATGCACTGCAGCTATTAAAGTTTAGGTAACATGTTTAACAACTCTTTTAAGTTTCAAAGTAACTAAAGAGTGCGAGTCTACTTACACAAAATCTCTCTAAAGAAGCTTCAATTATCTCTTTTACAGAAATCTTAAGTTAACTGAACCAGATGAAAGCAAACAGTGATGTGTTGCCACATTGAAAGCAACCGCCAGTAAATAGTTGTTACGGCAGCGGGCTGACGTGAAGTGGCTTCCGGGCCCGCGGCTTGTGCCTAATGGACCCCGTACACATGACACTCGATTTCAATAGCATTGACACCTTGAAGTCGTTTAAACGAGTTAGGAATTAGTTTGATATAGCACCTTCAGAAGTTTTAATTTCTTAGTGGATAGCTTCAGATTTGACAGGCAAATCTTAGACATACGTACAAACTGACCTGGGGTGCAATTCCTTAAGCTCAAATATCCATACATCCTTCAATACATAATCGAAATAACGGTGTAATACCAAATCGGTATTCGCTAAGACTTGATTGAAGCTATTCAAGCACACTTTTGCAGTAGGTGGTGACGAAGTCATCCTTCATCTTCATTTCAATCAACCTCTTTCATGACTTCATAACTTTTTATTTCCATCACTGTCCACCTCACGATTCATTCTTTTTTCAAATCAAAATTCGAATTTGTGACGTAAGAGTCGCTCTTCATATTTTGATCATTATCATTACACATTACTTCTGAACGCTAGTGGTCGAGCTAGAGTGTCGAAACACACAGCTGTCGCTCTGACAAATAGTCTTCTGCAATATTACAATTACTTATTTTTAACTAGCTTAAATATTGTGATAATAAGCTATATTTTAAAATTTATATAATCATCAGCATGAAGTGTTGAAGTTGTGAATATCAATATACCATTATAACAATATATATGTTACGTTTCATTGATCTCGTTAACTGAACTCCGTTACTCGCTGCCGTGGAGAGAGCCTCCCAGTCGAGCTAACCGGGAAGGAAACACGGAGCGAGGCACTCCGCGACAAGGTAAGCCATGAAGAGCAGTCTTAGCGAATACCAAATTGGATTATCATCGTTATTTCAATTCTGTATTCAAGGATGAATGGATGTTTGAGCTTAGAGAATTGCACCCCAGATCTTAACAGATCCGACGTCTTCAATCATATGAAGAGCTTTGATCCGGCTAAACACACCAACAATAATATTAATATGATGATTGATACCTTTACTGTTTGACAGAGTACTTAGAACACAGTGCCGCTCATGGTAATTTTTGTCTTTTTATAAATTTATACTTGAGTGACATTCATGAAAATTAATTAGGTACGTCGAATATGATATCTCGTTAAATTTTTATTGTGAGTTCTGAAACAGATAATCTTTCTCAAACCTGTTATAGACATATTAGGTTTACATATACAGTACGTATCTAAAATATCGCAATACAAGAAAAAACCGGTAACCGACACTGTTGAGCAGGAAACCTCACTGTCAAGCCAACCATTAGCCCTAATCATTGCACTGCAGAATACATAGAATATAATGTTTTATTTGCAAAGATCATCATCATATCGGCCATTTATATGTCCACTACTAAACAAAGGCCTCCCCCATAGATTTTCACAACTGTCATCATTTCGGGGGGTATTTGCCAATACTCACCACGCTTAGCAGGCAGGTTGGTGAGCGCAGTATGGCTACCGTTTCACAGAAGGGACGCTGCTGCCCATCCCTCTGGTTTAGATTCCCTTAGTCGTCTTTTACGACCTCCATGGGAGGAGATGGAGTGGTGCTATATTCTTAATCCGGACACCACACGGAATTGCAAAGATAGTAGTATATAAAAAAATGAGGTTACATAATTTTGAGAGTTCTTGTATATTCTGCCTTTGAGCTTATAAACTTACTACTTATAAAACACTAAATCTTTTTTTTAAATTAAAGTAATTTATTGACTAAATTATCTATTAGAGAACAATAATATGTATCTATTGCAAAATACCTACATTTCTAGCAGTCATACTTACTAGCTAAGAACCTCTCCAGTTCACAGAAAAATGCAACCCACATTGTAAGTAACCTTTCACTCTGTCCCTCTCGTGCGTATAAAAATGTAAGTATTTGTCATCTCATCAGCCCGTAAACTTTTACTGCTGAGCATGGTCGTCCCAATGAACGCTCATATGTGTCAATGCCATAATCACCACGCTTGGCAGGCGGGTTGGTGTTCGCAGTATGGTGTATTAGCACACGGTGGGGTGCTGCTGCCTATTTCCTTCATATAAACCCTAAGTCACCTTTTACGGCACCCATCGATGGAGAGGATGGCTTATACCTTGCCGAGAACCACACGAATAGTGCTCTTGGCGACCCATATTCGCGGCCTAATGTAAATCCACATTCGGTAGGAAATGTTTTAAACCAGAACAGTCTCCGCTTTTCGCGAGTCCGAGACATTCCGAGATGAAACTCGCATATCGATCGGATGAAGTTGACTCGTTTTAGTGGTAAAATACAGAAAATTATATTTTCTTGTATTTGTAGAAAGAGTAAGAGACAGTATGACTATTATATCTTCTAATGCGGACGTCCATGTGGTGTTCGGATTAAGAATATAGCACCACTCCATCTCCTCCCGTGGAGGTCGTAAAAAGCGACTTAGGGACTCTAAACCAAAGGGATGGGCAGCAGCATCCTTTCTGTGGAACAGTAGCCTATTCTGCGCTCACCAACCCGCCTGCCAAGCATGGTGAGTACTAGCAATTTCCCCCCAATATGATGACACAGTTGTGGAAATCTATGGGGGAAGCCTTTGTTCTATAATTAACGTTGTATGGCCGATATGATGAATGCAGACCTATTGTATGACTTATGGCATTATTCAGTAGTAGTTATTAACGTATTAACGATTATAGATTATATTTTACAGGCATTTATATAATTTTATAGAAATTTAGCCGCAGAAGTCAGACTCTACCGCGTATAGTGAACATGGCCTATTTGTGCACTGCGTGTTACGACAAAAGATAAATGAACACAATTTCAACGCACGTCTACTTAAACACGAATAAGACACTGTTTTAAATCTCAACAGATTAACACCGTTTGAATCAATAGTTTTACTGAATGTGTGATCATTGTGAGCATAACTTTTTTATAGTAAAACCAGACAAGCTGAAGATGAAGAAAGAGAATCTTAGGTACCTATTTTAATAAGTAGTACAGCGAGTCTGCACGGCTGGTACTTTAGTGAGCCGACAGCCGTAATGGCGTCGCTCTCCAACTCACAAGTATTTCGCATCACTCAAGCAGACCGCGGCTCAACTACTTTAAGTACTTGAGAAACGATAGATTACCAACTATTGTAACGACTTGCCTTTACCAAAAACATATCCTATAACATTATCACATTTCGTATCGATTGCGTTTTACTGTGTGGTGCCGGCTACGAATAGCACCACCCCATCTCATCCCTTGGGTGTCGTAAATGGCGACTTTGGGATTAGCCGGAGGATGGGCAGCAGCGTCCTTCGAGTACATTAACAACTCAACTGCGATCGCCAACCCGCCTGCCAAGCGTGGCGATTATGGCAAAACCCCCCAATGAGCACACAACACACCCATATCGGTCGTTGTGGTGATCTTTGGGGGAGGCCTGTGTCCAGCAGTGGACTTTATTTGGCCGAAATGATGAAAATGATGATGCGTTTTACTTTAACTTAAGAGTTAACAAGCTACAGCACTGCCTCAGCCATCACCCTTCCCAAATCAAGATCACCACTAACACCAGGCAGAAAGGTGTGACTCCCAGAGGTTTGTTAAGACGCGTAGATATAAAAAAAACCATAATCCTCTCTTTGTGTACTGCTGTTATGCACAAGTGCGAAAGTCAACAAGTGTGGGAAGGAAAAAAGAAAGAAAATTTATTTGCTTAAAATGTGGTTACAAGGTGTTTGGTGTAATAGTTCCACAGTCAAGTTCCGCCTATGATGAGGCGTGCAAAATTACAATAATCTTATGCTACGCTATCGTTATAACACATATAATAAAACCTGAAATGCCATAATCATTTATATTAGATCAAAACTTTAAAAGAGAGAATATGGCATGCAAAGGTTTTCATTGATGTACAGTTCTTTGTGCACGTGTGTCTTTGGCGCCTGTATAGTATGAACGTATATTTATCTTTAAACAAACATCATACATACACATTTTCGTTTTTGAGCCTTTCTGTTCGTTCTAAACAATAAATTCATGTCAATAACAACAGCCTTCATGAGAAACTACTGGTCCAAGTGAGATGTATAAAAATATTTCCGGACGGATATTTCCCGAGCCGCAGCAGGTGGCACAATTTGGTGCACAACACTGACGTTAGAAACATACACGACAGACAGACAGACGATAGTAGTATTTGTTTTGCGTAGAAATTGACCTCCAATCTAAGAGCTCAAACACAGCAACATGGACACACGATCGCTGAACACTGCCGGTGATAATCGTAGCCTCACAAAATAACAGCGTCATTCGGTCATCAAATCGTTCCTAAATTCCCATCACTACAACTTGTACTTAAAGCTCGTCACAACTTATAGTGTAGCAGGTAACAATAAAACTACTAAGTAAATAATCAGAAGTTGGTGAGTGGGTAAGTAGAGGCGGCAGCGTGCAGCCGCAGCAACAACTTCGCATCACAACCGCAGCCCCGACGTGTTGTCTGAACTTAAGCTCTGAGGTGATAGGAGAGGGTAATACTTATTTACCAAATTATATCGACTGCCACAAGTATCACCGTCTCATAGCTTGCGGCTATCGCCAGTCGAGGGTTGTATTGTTATGTACAGCTGGATTCGGTAGTATACCGTTAAACTTTCAGTTCGAACAATTAAAGCATTTGCGTCTCAAACACCTCTTTGAGGTCATTTATTGTAGCAGTCTACAAAAGTTCATGCTTTTATTGGCTTATGTTTCTTTATATACAACCTTGTGACGAGGCCAGCACGTCATTCGCCTGGTGGTAAGCGTCTTGCCAGCCCATAACAATTGTCATGCAGGTTCCAGGTGCAGGACTAGTCCTGCGTGGCACCACACTGCGCTCGTCACCTCGAGACATTAGTTGTTTAGACTCTTATGGCCAGTAGTGTCACATTGCCCTCCTAACTGGAACATAGTAATGTGTACAGTTTAACCACTACTGCTTGGCGACGAATATCTGGCACTGGGGTGGTATACCATTTTTTTATTGATATCCAGTGGAAACTACATGGAATTTCCTTAGCCCCGGGGAAGGGCGAAGGGGTATGCCAGACTCCTACCGCATAAAACCATTGGAGCAGTCATCTTCGGCACCGAAGAGTGCTCCAGGTCCTCGTAAGATCACACTAGAGCCGCCCGTTGGTGCCACGCCTTTAGGCACATCACGGAGGGGACGACTGTAAAAAGGTCGCCCCCCAGGCACTTCTCGGGGAGGACTGTAAAGGGGTGATATACCTACGTAGCCGTAGTCTGGCATTAAGAGACCTAGACCACCGGTGTGTATTAGCTTTTAGCTTTCGTAGGAGAGACCTAATACTTTGTTATCAATCTGTGTGGCAAGACTAATAGGATGTTGGATAAGTTCAGAAAATGGACCAATATCAAAATTAAATACCTCAGTATTGATTAATTAAATTAGTTTTACAAAAGAAAAATATGTCAAGCACCTAATTCCCACAAGTTGTGTCTGTGTGATTAGTGCAATATACTTATCTACACAAATACTCCAACTACATAAACTAGCGTCATCAATCTACTTCTAGAAAATTAATGAAGCACTATATCTTGACAAACGATCTCATAACGGTAGGTAACGAATTTAATTGAAATATGTTCAAAGTACTTAGAAAATAACACTGAAGACATCTCTCAAATACGTCGCATTGCAAAGTTGAGACGCTTCAGACAGAGTTTTCAAGAAAATATCAAAGAAATCAAGCGACGCGACACTGGCGCGGGATATAATCGGCGCTGCATTATTAACGCAGCGATGGACTGCACTCTGCCTGTTTATTATTTGAACATGTCGCCGACACGTCACAGTGTCGGGAACTTGCAGAAACTACTAACTGTTGTGCTGTTTGTTCTTAGATACTTCCAACTAGTAACTAGTTTTCAAGTTCAACAACTTCACCGGAGGATTAACCAGTTTCGCACCATCAGGTCGAACATTAAGTATCGTTAGGTATTGAAATGGTAAGTACAGAAGTGGTAAACTGTTGAAACCGAAACGAAGAAATAAATCTAAACTTCCATAAGGAGGTAGGTCCATAGACTATACATTTAATACTGACAGGTAGGTCTCAAAAATATACCTAGGTCGTAGACGGATTATGTTTTGTGGAGAATTGAAATTTTCGTCATGGCGCCAATTCGTGCGTATTTATTTAAGTGTAATTACTTTGTGAGGTTCTTTTCTGTTTTACTATTGTTTTAAGTGGTCAGTGACTGTAAGTGATTGGTGAGTTCTGAAATGAATTTGATGCGATATTATGGCATTAATTAGTATTGACTATAGTTATACCGATTTTTCTTTTTCTCCAAGGAGCATATTTTGGGTCCTAAGGCCTAAGTTTTTATTGTAACGCCTTACCTTCTGACAATATGCACCCATAGCCAGTGCTACATAATTAATATACAAAGTTTACACAAGTAGGTTAAATTGGGATAATCTGAGAAAAGAACAGATGTAATATAATATAACCTTCATAACTTCATAATCAAGCTACAGGCTACGGCCATTACAGTGCCCCCACACCGCAAATAATTTGAAATGAACTTTGTTTGCCTGCGACATAGGGTGGATGGCGGATCGCAGTTCGTTCGCTTCCGTGTGCAGCGAACTACGCGCCCGGTCCGCGCGACCTCCGAGTCGCTACACAGCCCGTAGCGCGCGCTACGGCTCCTTTACCTGAAAATCTTTATTTAGGCATCACACACTAAGTTATCCGCATAGTTACACATGAACCGCATCCATAGTAGATATTGTTTATCTAAACCCATACTGTACGTGGGACAACAGATACTCTACCTACCTTCCAAATAGTTCATTTCGGCCGAATAAAGTCCACTGCTGGACACGGGCCTCCCTCAAAGGTCACCACAACGACCGATATCGGTGTGTTGTGTGCTCATTGGGGGTTTTGCCATAATCGCCACGCTTGGCAGGCGGGTTCGAGATCGCAGTTGAGTTGTTAATTTATTCGAAGGACGCTGCTGCCCATCCTCCGTCTAATCCCTTAGTCGGCTTTTAAGACACCCACGGGATGAGATGGGTTGATGCTATTCGTAGCCGACACCACACGATCCAAATCCAAATAGTTAACTAATCTTATATTTATAATGAGCTCCAAAATTTTTGATTCAGTAGGAAGGATAGATATGGGATCTATAATTGTTGACACAGTCTCTGTCATCACTCTTATAGATATATATATCTTTGTTGCTTCGTTGGCGTCTTTGATCGAATGGGTCAAAATCGAATTCATTTAAAACTTTGGTTACTTCTGTATGATTAATGCGACTTGTAATTTTTCTAGGTTTATATTTGATACTTGAACAGTAGTTATATAAAGTGCAATACTGTAACAACTTAGTCCTTAGGCTATTATTACTACACGTGTTAACGTAGTCGCTACACGTTTTACTATGTGTGGGAAGAGTATGGGCAGGTAGAATACCATGAAAGGCTAGCATTTAATGTCACTAAATGTAAAGTGATCACCTTCTCCAGGTTACAATTGCCTCTAACGACAGTATATACGTTGGAAGGATTACCAATGGATTGATCTGGGACTCGTCATGGATACAACTTCCGAGAACACTTCTTATATATCTGTAAAAATGCGAACAAGACGTTGGGTTTCATAATGAGAACTGCGTCACAATTCCGTGATGTAAGCGTAGCAATTTTGTTGTACAATGCCTTCGTTCGTAGCAAACTGGAGTATGGTGCAATAGTTTGGAACCCGCGCGAGGCAAAATACAGTATGATGATAGAGAGGCTCCAACGCAAATTTGCCAGATACATCTACAAGCGAATGTACGGCTATTACCCCTATCTTTTTCCTTCTCTATTCGTTTCAGGGATGATTGGGTTCTATACATTAGAATTAAGACGGGAGTTACATCTCGTCGTCCATTACTGTCTGCTGCTGCGCAATAAGGTAAACAATCCTAATGTACTGGGTGGCATGGGACTGTTTGTCCCTAACGGATATGTGCGTGCGGGTCGTCGACGGCATCGGCTGTTTGCGTGTCCTGTGCCGCGAACTCTACACGCGCGCAACGCCCCAACGTTGAGGGCGCTCTCTCGTTTAAATGCATTTGTCTACGAGTTCCAACATGTCGACATTTTCAATGATTATTTAGGTACTATTGAACTTTCTGTAAAATTATATCTAAGTCATAAATTAAGATAGTAAGCGTTTTAGCATATGCTGTAAGAATACTATTATAACTGAATTGTAAATAAATAAATAAATGTCTAAGTAGGTCAAGAGGTTTACATCTGTACATTTTTTCCAATATCAATTTTAATATCACCTAGCACAATTATATTTTACACTGAATTATAATTTAGTAACTGATTGTTTAGGGATTGAAAAACATGGTTTTTGTGTCCCTATAAACTGCGAAAACAACTATATTATTATTAGGTTTTATAACTACATATACTTGTTGATCTAGTTTTCTGAGGGCCGGACTTATGTAACATTTATGTGTATGCCGCATTTATAATAAGAGCGATATCACAATTACGGATGCTTATGCGTGTCCAACTAAAAAGACACTCTTCACAAATAATTTATATTATAAAATACTTGTATGCAGATGCATAGGTTCGTAAAACTCTGAAGAAAGTTAATTAATGTCCGGCTAACTAACTCTGCAACAGTTCAGTTTGCAGTCACGAAACTTGCGAGTTATCAGACACACACCCACATTCGCACAAAATGACAATACAACTGTGGAAAGTAGAAATTAGCGGAGTAGGACTGCAAGACGCAGGCGAAGGACCGAGTGTTATGGCGCAACTTGGGAAAGACCCGTGTCCTGATGACCGATCATAGTCTGCTGCTCAACATCAGCCTCTCCTTGGGACTCGGCGGAGGACCCACGACAAGGGCCTTCTGTATCCATAATTCTTTTAAAATAGCTACGTCTCTTGTAAACGACGTTTCGTTTGGCGCAGTAGTCGGCTTACTCACGTGTTTGATCCCCGCATGGAACTAATATTTGTACGGGCTACAGATAGCTGTTTCAGGTCTGAGTAGTGCATGTGGGATTATTATTATGTCTGTAAATGAGGGAAAAAGTATTAAAATATAGCTTAGTAACTTAAGAAAATAGTTAAAATAACAATTGCCGTAGTATCAATATTTGTATCTTACGTGATCGCCAGTTGCAATATATTTTTCAGAGTTTAATAAATAAGATGCATTGACACATTTTTGGAAAATATTTATATAAGATATTTATGAAAACGTAACGACCCTCTATCTTAGTGGCCCAGCACTGGGTTGCAGACCGTCATGTCGGGAGGCTATCAGAGCTTCGCTTTGAGACCAACGCCGCGCGCCGTACCGCTGAACAGCCTGCAACTAATTTGACCATGGCTCAAGGTTTTATGTTACAACAAAAAAAAAACTAAAGTATAATTCCAACGAGCCGAATAGTAGAGAATTTTAATTAACGTATTGTATACTAGCTGGGACCCACGGTTTCACCCGTTTTCACGTTTAATTTAAAAGAAACTTAGAGTACTTCGATATTCCATGTCAAGCGTCTACGCTTGACATGGAATATACGTCGGTTGGTGCAGTGGCTGATACAGTCGACAGCTGCGCTCCGGGTCGTGTTCCGATTCGATTCCCGCAGGGAACAAATATTTGTATGATCTGCAGGTAGTTGTTCCGGGTCTGGGTGTATTGTGTGTGGAATTCATGTCTGTAAACGCACTCACGACATAGGAGAAATCCTAGTGTGGGGCAACGATTAAAAAAAATACATAAAAATTGATGATATATATTGGATTTCAAGATTTTTCTTTGCGCGGAACCCTAATTATTTTTCTAAAATAAAAGTAGCCTAAGTTATTCCTTATCAGCTATCGGCCAGTGAAAGTCCCGTCAAAATCGGTCCAGCCGTTTCGGAGATTACCCGGAACAAACAGACACAAACTTTAAAAATTGTGGGCAGACAGACCGACAAAAACTTTAAAAATTGTTTTTTTGTTAAAGGTACCGTATATACTTTCATATGCATTTAGTAAAAAGCTGTTATTTTGACATTACAAACAGACACTTCAATTTTATTTATTTGTATAGATGAAAAAAGGAAGTAGAAACGTAAAGTAAGTGTGACTGTCGAGATGTAGGTATGACATATTGTTAGATTAATTCAAAAATAATTAATTTATGATGTATTTAACTGTCCAGCCTAGACTGCAATAGGCGAACGGCCCAAGTTAATAACCAATCTTATCTGAAATCTTTGGATTTGGGATTACGGATTTGTTTTTTTCCCTATCTGTAAGCCATTTTTATTCTCTTTGTCCATACCAATATAATATAGTATAAATACCTGTAATTTGCTTTGGGCCTCCTTTTGTGCGGAATTAATGTAGGCAAAGGAACCGGCGGAAAATAAGAGTTGGTGACCACCTCCAGCCCCTTCCGCAGCAGACGCATTGCAGTTCCGAAACAGCGGCGCGCCGTGTTGTCCCATGGATGCCTATCTGGAGGATTGTGTGGCAGGCCAAGCCGCACAGAGGAACCGGCCCACCAGAAAGTGTGGTGAGCCAATACCTGCCGGGGAAGCGGTGAATCCGCACCGTCGGCGATAGGTCATCATATCGGCCATGTATACGTCCACTGCTGAACAAAGGCTTCCCTCATAGATGTTCAAAACTGTGTCATCATTTCGGGGGGTATTTGCCAATACTCACCACGCTTGGCAGGCGGGTTGGTGAGCGCAGTATGGCTACCGTTTCACAGAAGGCACGCTGCTGCCCATCCCTCTGGTTAGTTTCCCTTAGTCGCCTTTTACGACATCCACGGGAGGAGACGGAGTGGCGCCACATTCTTAATCCGGACACCAAACGGAATGCGGACACCACACGGATGCGATAGGTAAATCGAAGGAACTCCGTGATAGTTTTAGCCTGTAAGTGTTCGGGACACCACTCCGCCTTCTAATGGTGGCCGTTGAATTAATTAGCTTATTATAATTGATGTCAACGCATAGACCGTTTATAGTCCACCATAGCCGCAATTGTTGGCGTGGGACTTTGAATCGTCCGGTGTACGACAATTAGAAACGCTGTTCTGTCTTTTTTTTTTTTTTTAAACCGTTGGCCCACTCTAGGATTTCTCCTGTGTCGTGGGTGCGTCTACAGACATGAATTCCACATACAATACACCCAGACCCGGAACAACTACCTGCAGATCATACAAATATTTGTTCCGTGCGGGAATCGAACCCACGACCCGGAGCGCAGCAGCCGACTGTATTAACCACTGCACCAACCGTGCCGTCAATGTCTATGAAATAAACTTATAGTTTATTTATAAACTATATCACCATCGACGATAAAGGCAGTAGACCTTCCCTGGGCGGAGGTCCCTGAAGATAGATGCCCGACAAAAAAAGATTGTAACTCTTGTGGCCACATAGATATGCTATATACTAACCTAACCTAACTACAAATGTATTCCGTGTGGTACCTGGATTATGTATACAGGGTGTCCAGTAAATAGCACAACATACTGCAGGGAGTGAGAGCTTAGGTCAATACCTACCAAAAAAACACAAATATGTTCAGCAAAATCTTACGGATTTACAGTTGTACAAATTTTCCGAAATATCGAAAAATCTCCTTATACCTATAAAACCTTGACACAGATTTTTAAGCATCTCGTAATGAAAAATTCCTTTTATAGTTTTTTTTTACCTCAAATTATTTGTGAATAGTTACTTTACTCGTTGATAAGTCTTTATTTTATTAAAAACTAAAATGTTTTCAAGAAATACAATTTTTATTTAAATATTCACAGTACAATTTTCTTATCGGAAAATTTTGTACTACAGTAAATCCGTAAGATTTTGCTGAACATATATTGTGTTTTTTTGGTAGGTATTGACCCAAGCTCTCACCCCCTGCAGTACGTCGTGCTATTTACTGGACACTCTGTATAGCACCACTCCTGGAAGAGTTTTATTCCAACATATTACTACACTTACGCTCATCTACACTATTTAGGTATGACGTGTACAATACGCAGAAAGTTGAAAACTATAATAATGACAGTGTGATGTAATTCCGTGCGGCGGTCTCCCGCGTGGTCGTCACGTAGCTGCGTCGGTTTCGTCACGTTGCCGTGTCGCCGCGACCGCTGATTGGCTCCTCAGAGACGCGCCGGACGTGACGCAATAATGTCACACTTGTGACACTTGATACAACATTCGCGAAACATTTTAATTTGCGCGTCTCCGCTCGAAGACGTCTGTGTTTAAATACCACCCACACAAGTTTCACCAACTGTTGTAGATGGGCCAGTGCGACAGGGGTGAGCACGAGCCTATTGAAAACTGAACTGCTATTGAGGCTGTCAAAGTCACTATCCAATCCGGGAATCAACCTGAGGACCTACGGCATGGCAGACTGCACTTACGGCCCCTAAAGCAGTTTCAAATAAAACTTAATACTAACTTACAAAACTTAAAAAAAACGTTCTGCCTATACCCTGTCTTTATATATTCCAATTATGCGTTTTCGTAAAGCAACATCCTGAACTATTTAAAGAAAACAGAGATTTATTAAAAAGAAGATTAAGAAGTGTCACCGAGAATAGACTAGTAATAGAAAAATGTAAGTTACAATTAGTTAAAAGAAATGTGTTCCACATGGAAATAAAGGTGTATAACAAATTACCTAATTCCTTTAAGCCGCTATCGCTACAAGGGTTCAAAAATAAATTGCGAGACTGGCTCATAGAACACTGTTTTTATTCTCTAAATGACTTTCTACAGTATCGCTGACATGAAATTCTAATTATTATCATCATTAACCAATGTAATTGTTATTAATTTTTGACATTTTTAATTCTTATAATTGTAGTAACATTGACATCTGGTAATTCATTAATTTATATTTTATTTTATTTTATTGTAGTACAATGGGGTTATTATAGTGCCTATCTTAATGATGTAATGATTCTGATGTTAATGATAATTTATAATGTGTGTATATAATGTTTGTACGCCAGTATTGGCAAGTTTTTAAGGAACTTAATGTAATACCAAACATCTAATAATGTAATACCAGAAACTTTACAAATAAAGAATCTTATCTTATCTTACTACTTAATAATAAAAACAAAAAACCATAACTACTATATCACTCAATATAGTCGGCACTAGCACTTCCTGGCATTATTACTACAAAGTAATAAAAGACGGAGTCGAGATAACGACATCTCACCAAAACTGGACTAATATAACACCATCATCAACAGAGATAATGATACATCCAAAAATAAATTGCTTGTTAAACCTTATGTTATAAACATACGTATTCCCCGAGGGAGTGTCCAGTCCCGGACCCTCGCTGCCTCTTACAAAGATCATAAATTTCAAGTTAATTTCGGCTAGTAGACAATCGTGTAATAAATTAACTAAGAAATATGAAGTGGAGCCGTAGCCGGTTATGTCGGATTACGTCGGGAGCGAGGCGAGGCTCCGAGCTGGACGTATTAGTTCTACTTCAATATCGGCGGATCAGCAACTTATCGACCCGCCTCCATTCAATAAACACGGACACAAGTTGCCACAGGATACATAAAACCTACAGATACCACGTCGCCGCTATGCAGTTTCATATTTATATGTCATTTATATCTCGAAATTTGTTACAGTAGTAACCAACTTTTTCCCGCGAATTCGTCCGAGCGGAACGTTCACCTTTCGTTTTGTATAGAACCACATGTCATTCACTCGGAGCCGGCAGTCATTAGTTGACAAGAGCTCATAAATGGGCTCGACTGGGAAAGTACTACGCCGTCACAGAATACTGGCCTGAAGTAGCTACATTGTTGGTGCGTTTTGTACAGTGGGTGAAGGATACCGGAAGCGTTGGGCCCCAAAAATATGATAGACATACGACGTGGGGGCCTTCAAGGAAAGAGTTAATGTCAGCCCCAAAGGTAGGCAACATGTTTATGGATGGCGGTTATCGTTGAGGTAGAAAAAAAGACAAAAGCAAGCTGTATCTTCTATACATAACTACTTGTCCTGACTGAAAGGAGGAGGTTCTCAATTCGATGAGGTTTTATTTTTATGTATGTACACCGATTACTCCGAGATTTGAACGATTTTTTTTTTTAATAGGTGCAGAATGCTTTCGAATTGGTCCCATATAAATCTCATTATATTTGATTGAGTAGTTTTTTAACCAGCTTCAATAAATAGGTTTAATTAGACGGCGCTTACCTAGATGATGTCTTTATAGTTTCGATTCTTAGAATAATTTTTATTGTTTGATACGGATACCAAATGAAAAGTTCTTACTTTTATTTACACTTAAAAGAAACAAATAAACGTTTTAACAAAAATAGGTATGCCCCAACCATGTTTCATGCAGACCAACGAGTTATATTTATGGGCCCCGCCCGACTTCATAAAGTATTTTTTTTTATTTTTAGTGGTTTTAATATCCTGTAGAATATTGAAGTTTTATTTTATAAGTTGTGAGGGTAAATGTTTGTTTGAAAATCCATCAGTTTTGAAGTTCGATCTGTACAAAAAAATATTTACATATTCCACGCGAGCGAAGCCACAGGCTACAGCTAGTCTTATAATATGTAACTAATTGAGGTGCATCAACCAGGATCCAGATTAAGCGGGACTTAGGACGTCCATAACACCAAAAGAAAATTCAATATTAAAGATTATTTCCATTGTTAGACTTTACACTTTTCTATATTAAAACAGTCTCCTTTCATATAAATATCATTTAATACATAATCACTTCACTTCATTCATATACAAACTTATAATAATTATTACACAATTGTTTGCAGAACACTCACTCATAATATAGTTACATAGACTGATAACACTTGTTCTCTCAACCGAAACCGAAACTATACTAACTCCTCTTTAGTCCTCATCGAACTTATAAAGCGTTTGAGTGTCACCCTACCACTTTTACCGGACATGACGTTATTACAAACTATCAATAAATATCCTTACTTAAATGACAATTACCCGTTAATATTATTACAATTTATACCAAACTAATAAAATTATACAATATAAAGATGTAAATTAATTATAGCGACAACATCCGGCCTTCCTGCACACGCATCCGTCCCCGGATAGCGTCCCAGTCTGGTGCAATTGCTGAGAACAAAGTAAACATAATGAGTACACGTATAAATCTAATATTTATAGTGAGTGCCCTCCATTTTGCTATTCCATCAACGGCCAGCAAATGGAAGACTAAATTGAGAAAGTGCCCCGCAAACATCCTTGGTACTCATTCAACTATAACTGTTCCATCAACGGTCAGCTATTAAAGTTAGGATTTGTAGCTTACCCTAGGCGTCACCTTTGGCCAACCCTAGTTGCATATCACCACAAACCCTAACGCAATTGCAACAGATTTATTTTACACGAATAAATACTGTCACCATCTCATTGTTCAAATACCAAAATATGTTTGAAGCAAATGCACTAGACAATAGCAATAGAATTTTGGGGAAAAGCGTGAAAATATATGGCTTGATTACTAAATACCTGACAACATCCTAGGTCATTTTTAAACCTTTATTATCCAAGTCAGTCAGTTTGATCCAAGATTTCATGTTTTCAGCACAAGTGGTGCCCTCATATCGTTTAGTGGTCCTTTCAGCGCCTCGCATGTCTTGTACCTTATAGCGATCGTTGCCCAGTACTTCCGTCACTTGAAAAGGTCCTTTGAATAATGGCAGTAGTTTGGTACTTTGCCCCTCGTTTGATTGGCTAGGAATTCTTATGACTACCAAATCATCGACATCGTAAATTCGGGCCGCTTTTCGCTTGGAATCGAACACCTGCTTTTGTTTATCTGCATTAGCCTTGATGCGACTATTGACCGTATTTCTTAACATCGTGACGTCCACAGGTTGTTCTTCGTTAACATCCACTAATTTGTCAGAGGCGGTTTGAAGCCGATATCCGAAAAATACTTCACTGGGAATAGCTGAAGTGGTCTTGTTAATGGTACTGTTAATGCCTTGCTGAATGCTGGTAATATGAGTGTCCCATTTATTGGAATCTGTGCTAGCGCCCATACTTCTCAATGCATCAAGAATGGTGCGATTATAACGCTCCACTTGACCGTTTGAGCGTGGTACGGCTGTTGCTATAACGTGCTGTCTTACATTTTTGTCTTTACAGTACTTAACAAATAATTTAGATGTAAAAGAACTTCCTGCATCACATATAATGCGCCTGGGGTTGCCAAAAACTTTAAATATCTTATCCAATTCATTAATAACGACCTTAGTTTTTGTGTTACGAACAGGCGAAATAAATACAAATTTGGTAAAAGAATCTACAATCACCAAGATGTAGGTATTATTATGCGTAGTTTTAATAAAAGGACCTAAATGGTCTATATGCAACGTATGAAATGGTTTTGCATATTTAGGTATTGAAAACAATTTACCTTCCTTTTTGCCATAGACACTTTTAGAGTAAATACAATTAAGACAGTTTTTAATGTATTTTGACACAATTTTTCTTATCTTAGGAAACCAATAGTGTGACTTTATTCTTTCGATCGATTTATCTACGGCAAAATGGCCCAAGTCGTCATGATTAGCTCTAATTATTTGCCAAATGCATTGTTTAGGAACGACCCATCGTCTGCCATATTCAGTTCGCCGGTAAACTTTATTACCTACCAATTCGTATTCGTTAAATATCTTTTTATTAAGCTCGGCCTGACCTGATTCTAAAATTTCTCTGATTGCGCAAATATTAGTATCTTGCAATTGAACTGATAGTAACCAGTCACCCTCAGTAATAGCCAACACACTTTCATTACATATGGGAGTAGGATGTTCAACGACTGGGTTTCTACTTAATGCATCCACATGCTGCATTTGTATTCCCGGTTTATGTATTATATCAAAAGTAAATTCCTGCGTCAGTAAAACCCATCGCCCTATCCTAGAATTAATTTCTTGCTTATTTATGGTATATTTGACAGCGTTACAGTCTGTATATATTTTGAAGGAGATTCCCAATAAATAGTGACGGAACTTTTGCAACCCAACAACTATAGCCAAAAATTCCAACTCAAACGAATGATACCGTTTTTCTTCATCGGAGGTCTGTCTACTGTAAAAATGGACAGGTTTCTCTCCTTTGTTAGTCACTTGAGTCAAAATACAAGCCACACCGTCGCGACTGGCATCTGTATACAGATTAGTGGATAATTTAGGGTCGAAAATGGTTAATAAAGCATTGTGCAATAACTCGTGTTTTAATTTACTGACCGCTAGAATTTGTTCTGAACCCCATTCCCATACAACGTCTTTTTTTAAGAGCTTTGTCAATGGTTTTGTTATAATAGCACAATCTTTTATGAATTTTCGAAAATAATTTACGAGACCTAAAAATTGCCTTACTTGATGAACATTTTTAGGTTCAGGATAATCTTCTACAGCCTTCAATTTCTTTTTCCCTGGACTTATGCCGTCTTCAGAAATATTATAACCAAGAAAATTTACAGAGCTCTGAAAGAAGTGACATTTATCCAAATTTATTGTCAACCCATTATTTTGCAAAGCTTGTAACACTTTCTCTAATCGCCTAATGTTTTCGTCCACACAATCGGTACCTATCAATAGATCATCCATATAACAGATTACTTTATCGAAACGCAACTTCCCTAAGACAGAGTTCATTAATCTCTGAAACACTGATGGTGCATTGCAAAGGCCAAATGGCATTCTTCTAAATTCAAAATGACCATCGGGAGTTATAAAAGCAGTTTTAGCTATAGAACTTTTATTTACATTAATTTGGTAGTAGCCACTTTTTAGATCCAAAGAGGTGTAACATATACACCCTTTAAGTTTATCTATGAGATCCTCTACAATTGGCATTGGGTATTTTTCTTTGACAGTGACTTTATTTAAGGACCTGTAATCCACACACATACGTTTCTCACCTGAAGGTTTATCAACCAACAATACTGGACTAGCATAAGGGGAACTACTTTCTTGTATTATGCCGTTTTTCAATAGTTCATCAATAATTTCTCTTAAAGCAGACTTTCTACACAAGAAGTTTGCCCCAGTGATTTTAAGTCTTTTGAAATAACACGAGGGTATTTTGAAAATAATTCACTTAATAGAGAAATGTGATCTATAGAATCAGAGTGCAACAAAGACAATTCTATCAAAGCCACCTGATCATCACTTACGGGGCGGAAAGATAAACTCTTACCTACACGTGTATACATAATTGTATCATCTTCAGTGAAATTTCTACCAATTAAAATAGGAGTGCCCGATAATTCGTCAAAAATATATAGGACAACCACAAGTGTTGCTGTATCAACTTTAAGACATACGCGTACGCCCTGAGTGACTTGAGAGCAAGAACCAATTTTAAATCCTGTTAATAAAACCGGCAAATTTAGCCAAAAGGGCACAAGATTCAATTCTTTTATCAAGGAAGTCGTTATTAGAGACCAACCACTACCCATATCAATGAAAGCCCGTTGTTTACATCCATTGATTTCAATATCTTTATAAAACTTATCTTTGGGGGTAGGCTCGATAATTAACTTGACCTCGCCATCCTTTTCAACTTTAGTTTTAGGCTTAGCCCTACATGCGAGTTCCAAATGGCCAAATCTGTTACATGAATTGCATTTTACATTATCCTTTTGGTTGCAGGTAGTCTTTTTATGACCATGCTCGCCACATCGAAAACATGTAATATTTGAACTAAAACTATTTAGTGAAGCTGAATTAAAGTTTGAAGAACTCTCAGGCTTTCTATCTGTACTATAGGGTAAACGAGATACATTTTTATTATGTATACTGTTATGTTTATGAATTGGCTTTTCGTCAGACTCAGAATGAATTTTTCCATGCAAGAATGAAGATAAGTCATCACAGTATTTAAAATTGCCAGCATCAGCAGCGGTACTTATATTTTTATTGCCAATAGACCCTACGATTATAGAGATGATATCTTGTTCAGAAAATGACAGTCTCATTTTATCAATCTTGCTCTTTTGTTGAAAATAAAATTCGTATAACGATTGGCCATGTGCAGGCTTTGTTTGGAATAAGTCTTTTAACAAATTGTACATATTACGCTTAACTTGGAATGTATCAAGGAGAGTATTTCGCCAATCCTTCCACTTCCAAGTTGTCCACTGAGTTTTATTTTTCTGAAGCGAGTCATACCACGTTTTAGCAGTGTTACTCAATTTTTGCAAAGCTTGATATCGTAAAACACGGTCAGACCAGCTGAAAGCACGAGAATTGGCTTCCACAACATTAACCCACATTTGGATATCGTCTACTAAAGGATCAAATTCGGGAATCACTGAAGATAAGATAACGTTCTGGCTTACTGAGCGAGACGCACGCCTGGTGCGTCTCGATTTCCTATGTCTATATTCATCCGAGCTGCTACTGCTTGTCGATGAGGAACTAGAAGAGCTAGAACTCGAAGTTGAGACCCTTCGTTTGCTCTTTTTGTTCCGTAACTGCTTGCGGCTTCGTGGCATTTTGGGCGAATTTTTGTATCCCACTTCTGATGTTAGACTTTACACTTTTCTATATTAAAACAGTCTCCTTTCATATAAATATCATTTAATACATAATCACTTCACTTCATTCATATACAAACTTATAATAATTATTACACAATTGTTTGCAGAACACTCACTCATAATATAGTTACATAGACTGATAACACTTGTTCTCTCAACCGAAACCGAAACTATACTAACTCCTCTTTAGTCCTCATCGAACTTATAAAGCGTTTGAGTGTCACCCTACCACTTTTACCGGACATGACGTTATTACAAACTATCAATAAATATCCTTACTTAAATGACAATTACCCGTTAATATTATTACAATTTATACCAAACTAATAAAATTATACAATATAAAGATGTAAATTAATTATAGCGACAACACCATTAAGATTTTTATTCACCCATTCCTTGATTCACCTCCAGGTATTGATTTGTTGGAGAAGAGGCAAAGATATTGTCGGGATGTCGTCGACTGTGAGAGATGCATGATTGATTGTTTACATTGTCAATTTTAGATAACTACCCCTATTGACACGTCGCGACGCACACAGGATCGAAGATCGGCCCCGAATACATGCAGATTCTAACTTTAAGTGTCGTTTTTTGGGCCTGATTATTTATTATTGCCACACACAAAAAGTACGCACATCGTCCGGTAGCCGCAACCGATGGTCGTCCATCGCTGGAACCTGCCGTGAATATTCGTCTACTACGGACTGTACTTGACCAATAAAAGAGTCGATTGATGTAGTTCGTGTCAGCGACTGATGTTATGCCATCGGCAATGGAGTCTAACGGCTGAAACTAATAATAATCAATCTTATCCAAAATGTTTAGATTTAAAGCTTTGGACTTGATCTGTTTCGTGTTAAGATCACGCTTAACACAAAAGTAGACAATTACTTAATCATAAATCCGAAGATTGGATTGGATTGGATTGATTATAAATTTCGACCGCAAGTAAGCAGACGATGTATCCTTGAGGCATTCCCCAAGTTTCCTCCAGACCGTCGACACTTCAAGTCAGAAGGGGTTGTCCTGTGTCCGTGGGGTGAAATCGGGAAGTAAGATCTAGGATCACCATTCACCGGACGGTGGTCGGAGCCTAGCTCTTGTAGCACTTCAATGGAGCGCAAACTAAGGTGACGCACTTTAAAAGCGCTATATCGGGGGCATGAAAACACACCTTGTTCTAAGACATAGTCATATACATCTTCATATATATTTGTATCACATATATATACTGATGTATATGCATATGTCACTACTAATGATCCGATGTAGGTGCTCGGACGATGCCGACAGTGGTGACACACATCAAGCATATATGGTATTATGAGTGTTTGGTTACTGCCTGCATGATAAGATAGTATGTGTCGCTGTCTACTTGGACGACATAGTAAAGCACGTCAAGCGATAGATGGCGCTTGTTACAGTCCTCATTTTTCAAACTTAATTACTTGTGTGCCATATTAATGCTGAACAGAAACCATGTGTTGTAGTGTAGTGTGCGACATGCCATTCGGCCAGTCTCGTGACTCGTCGGCTCTATCCGCGTCGACTCGACGCTCCACGCTCCACTTTACTTATCCATGTATCGGTGTCGTCCTTTATGCTAAACGCTCACCACTTTACAAATATCTATATATTTATATTACTGTTATTTTCACTCCATTGTGTAAAAATAAAGTTGACCTGTTTACCTACATAAATAAAAAGGGAAGGGTTTAATATTTACGAACTCTGTTTAAGAGGAGCACGTACGTGTGAGACAGGGAGACGTTATTTCCCTGAAACTGTTCAGCTGCAATGGAGGATGAGTTCAAGCTACTGGCGTGGAAAAGATTCGGCATTAACACCAATGGCGAGTAAGTATATCACTTACCTTCGATTGGCCGACAACATCGTAGTCATGGCAGAATCACTGCACCAGCTCAACACAATGCTCGATGATCTCAACAAAGTTTACCAACATATCAAACGCCCATGTCGTGCCCATCCCAATATCTGTGGAGAACTCTGTTCTCGAATTTGTTGACGAGTATCCTGGAACAAACTGTCTAACTGAGATAGATCCGACTTCGATAAAGAGGTCAATCGTCCAATCCGTCTCAGCTGGTCAGCGTTCGTGAAACTTCACATTGACTTTTCGTCAACAATACAGTAGTGCCTCAAGACTAGTCTT
This sequence comes from Diloba caeruleocephala, assembly GCA_947459985.1. NCBI lineage: Eukaryota > Metazoa > Arthropoda > Insecta > Lepidoptera > Noctuidae > Diloba > Diloba caeruleocephala. The sequence continues at coordinate 21,742,565 of OX381625.1, forward strand.
TAACCAGCTTGTTACCAGTGATGACATGGCACAGAGACGTGGTCACTCACTATGGGCCTCATAAGAAACCTCAAGCGAGCTATGGAGAGAGCTATGCTATAAAAAATGAGATCCGTAGAAAAACTAAAGTTGCTGATATAGCTGAAAGAATTACTAAGCAGAATTGGCAATGGGCGGGTACATAGCTAATAGAACGGATGGCCGTTGGGGCAGAAAGGCTGTCAAGTGGAGACCGCGCACCGAAAAACGCAGCGTCGCACGACCTCCAACGATGTGGAAAGACGACCCGGTGAAGGTCGCTGGGAGTCGTTGGATGAGGGTGAAATGTGACCGCTCGATGTGAAAATCTATGGAGGAGGCCTTGTTTACCAATGGACGTCCTCCGGCTGACATGATGATGATGATGATCTACCTTCTACCAAATTTCATGAGAATCTGATCCGCAGTAGGTGTGTGATGGAGCGTCTAACTTCAAAACGTAAAAACATTTACATTTAGAATAATAGATGTGAGCGACGCGTTTGTTGATTCCAAAATTAGTGTTATATACAATTACAAATTAAAAAGTGAAGTTTTAGTCTGAAAGAACAGGCACCTTATAATACATAATGTAATGTAAAATGGAGGTAGGTTCGTGAGTCGCCACAAGAGTTTTTAAATATATGTCGTATATACGATCATTTCAGTTTGCACAAACCCGCTGACGGCAACGCCCGACCTTACGATTCGTTCCTCGACTTTTCCTGCGCCGTGTATAAAAATCGCCATTTTGTTGTGCATCAATAGGCGCGTCACCTTCCCGTTCAAGTTAGCACTTCTCCCTCCCGTCTCTTGCTTGCGCCGGCCCGTGCCGAGCCTGTAGTTTTAAATGTCCCCTAATACATTATAAATAATACCGATCCAGCTGTGCCCAAAACAATAGCTTGTTATCCCGAGCAACGCCCTAAGCCGAGGTCCGTGCCCCGCAGGGGGCACCCTTAGCGAAAATTGCTTAATTTTTAATATTAATTTTAAGCCTGGCTGAAGGCCTCTTTTGACTTCGCCAGAAATGACCGGTTAAGCAATCACATTTCCCAGAAATGTATGCGAGAAGCCGAACAAAAAACAAGTGCACCAATAAATTAATTCCTGTCGGCTACAATAGTAGTATAAGCTCTATCTAAATCTTAATATATATGTAGAAAAAGCTCGTCCAGTCTGTCTGTGTCACGAGCAACTGTTCGCCGCACGGTGGGAGGCTTCAAGGGACAATTAAGTAAATAAAAAAATTAAGCGTAGGTCTTACAGTTTAATCAATATGTCTATATGTACAAAATGTAACTAAACACAATGTTGTCATTACATACCTTATCACTTTAAAATTACTCAAAATAATTTTAACCTTACATCAAGTCAACACATTTCATACACGCACACTATTTATTTTATTGTTTACAATTCTAGCGTCTCGAACACTTCGCGATACTGACTCGCGTACTAATATGTGACGATTGAATTATAAAAATATATTATCATCCGTTTCTACAATAAGTAGTGGTATGCAGCTAAATCGATGGGTCACCTCGTGCACACACACGACATGTTTCTGTAATCAGGTGCACGTCACAAGTGTTGCAGCTGCTTCCAAATTGATTATCCTGCACGACTTGGTGAGTAGCATAATTATGTGAGTGCCAGTGCTGCCGGATGAAAGTTTACCACATTGAAACTCGCAATTATAATTTATTACGATACTAAAGTCATTTTGATGCCTGGTAAACACATAATTTCACAACTCATTTAAAAATATATAATAATATGTACATTGCGTGAATCTCAAAGTTCAATTCATTAAAAAGTAAAAAATATGTATGGGGTTGGGAGACAAGTTTCACATTAAATGTAACAGGCAGGCAGGTAGAGCCTTTATTAGTCTGATGATAAGTTCTGCTTTCATTTATGGTTCGGAAGGATTGTTATGATAGAAGTTGAAGCCAACTGGATCGCACACTGATTACCACAGAAATATAGCAAGATAGAATGGAAAAGTAGGCGACGCGTGCCAACACTAGGTAATATAGGTCGTACTATTTAAAAGGTTTATTCAGTACGCGGTAAGACTTGTTGCTAAAAATATCTAGTATAAAACCATGAAGTGAATTTAAAAAACGAGGTATTTCTTATCACTCGGGAGTGTTTATTTACAATAAATTACATTTAAATAATACGCACGCCCAAAGTCGTCGTGCTCAGCCATCGTCCGTTGGCGCCATATCGGCACGGCGTTTGCACTAGTGATTGACTAAATCGATAATATAGTCAATATTTCTAAATATAATTAAGAACTTTATAAATAAAACATTACTTTTAGTCTTACTTTACAAGTCTGAATTTGAATAACAGAAATTTAATCAAAATAATAGATTTTAATTATATATTTGGTAGCGAAGCAAATTCCATAGTTATTTTGAGCCAAATAGTTTAGTTCGATGATAGAGCCTAGATTCCCAACGGATCCAATTGTGAAAGCAGAAATTTATAGATGCCACAGAAATGTAACATAAGTTTTTTATTAAAAACAGAATTTGCTCATTTTACAAAGAATGATTTTGACAAAACAAAACAAATATGCATCATCATAAAATGAGATTTATTTTTCATGAAAAGTTATGGTATTTTATTTACCTATAATAATTATTACACGTGTGGTGTCCGGATTAAGAATATAGCTCCACTCCATTTCTTCGCGTGGAGGTCGTAAAAGGCGACTAAGGGACTCTAAACCTGAGGGAAATGCAGCAGCGTCCTTTCTGTGGCACAGTAGCCATTCTGCGCTCACCAACCCGCCTGCCAAGCGTGGTGAGTACTGGCAAATTCCCCCCAATATGATGACACATATTCTCGTCATCTATTCCACAGAGCCTAAAGACTAAAGTCTTCAACCAGTGCGTTCTACCCGTCATAACATACGGTGCCGAGACGTGGACACTCACGGTAGGGCTGGTCCACAAGTTTAAAGTCGCTCAGCGAGCAATGGAGAGGGCTATGCTCGGAGTCTCTCTGAAGGATAAAATCAGAAATGAAGTGATGCGACAGAGAACCAAAGTTATCGACATAGCTCATAGGATTAGTAAGCTAAAGTGGCAGTGGGCTGGCCATATTAGTCGTAGAACCGACAACTGTTGGGGAAACCGTGTTCTTGAGTGGAGACCGCGTCTTGGTAAACGTAGTGTAGGACGCCCTCAAGCTCGGTGGAGTGATGACCTGCGCAAGGTGGCTGGCAGTAGCTGGATGAGAGTAGCCGAGGATCGCGATCAGTGGCATGCACTTGAAGAGGCCTATGTCCAGCAGTGGACTGCGATAGGCTGATGATGATGATGACACAGTAGTCGAAATCTATGGGGGAGGCCTTTGTTCAGTAGTGGACGTTGTATGGGCGATATGATGATGATGATGAGATGATTATGATAAGATGATAATAATTATATCTTTGTAGAGTAACTTATCCAATCACATTTTATTCTGCATTATGGTGCATAATACACTTGACGTGTTAGCTATCGATACTATCGATAGCTCTGACAAACTGACGATGCCGCCTCACTTTATGACGTCGGCGTGGGGGCGTGGTTTGACCGAAGGTCGGCACGCGTGAAATGTAAGTAAATAGTGGTTACAACCGTTCTATCTTGATACATTTCTGTGCCGATTACTGTTTATCTGTGACACATTTAGCGATAGGTCGCCTACCGACGTGATAAGTATAGTCTAGTCAAATTCTTGAAATCGAAAATATCCGGTTAATGTGAATTAAAATACAATCGAAGGCTCAATTGATTCGGAATGCCGTTTAGAAAATCGTGAGAGAGTATTACAGTTCTAGTGAGTTGTAATGTAACTTCAAGAAAATCGATCATCTTACAGTGTGACAGAGTCAGTCAGTGATAAGCGCAAATATATATTTTTATAACAAAACAATATATACGTTATCGGGATGACAGCAGTATCTCACCATCGCACACTGGTTCAAACAGACAATGCAGTAAACATGGGGTAATAATTACATTTTGATATCTGAAAAAAATCGACAGGTTATTGCTTCAAGAACAACAAATTTTCTATGACATTGCACTTCATTTCGTTTCAAACAGCTTGGACTGTCCTTATGTGACTATTTGCATACTATTAAGGCGGCTCAGAATGCCACCACCCCATTTCGTCCTGTGGGTGTCGTAAAAGTCGACTAAGGGATTAGCCGGAGGATGGGCAGCAGCGTCCTTCGAGTACATTAACAACTCAACTGCGATGGCCAACCCGTCTGCCAAGCGTGGCGATTATAGCAAGACCCCCCAATGAGCACACAACACCCATATCGGTCATTGTAGTGATCTTTGGGGGAGGCCTGTGTCCAGCAGTGGATTCCACTCGCCGAAATGATGATGAAGCCTGATTCAAAACTCTTTCAAGGGCTGCAGTAAATTGGTTGGTTTGCAAATTATTGTACGTTGTGTGGTAGTGTGATAAACCGAGATGTGTTTATGTGATTCCGTGATTATGTAAATATAAGTGAGCACATTTTTGGACTGTAATGGTAATATATTTATAAAAACACGTTTTTAATAAAGCTATTTTAATTATATTTTGGATCGTGATTTTAATTTTTTTAACTTTACTTATTACTGATAATGTTATTTTTTTAGGTTAGACTTTTAGATTTAAGAAAATAATATCATAGGTTTTTCTTCTATAATTTTTATATGTTAAGAACTTTTTTGTATGATCGGTCGACACAACATCATCGATTGAGTCGTAGAACACTTGTTTTTGCCTATACAAAAAGTATTTAATTATTGTAATAAAACACTTTTAAACGGATTCTATCGCGTATATTTTAGATTTTTGTTTTTCCTGACGTTTCGAATGCTGCAAAGCACTCGCGAAAACCTAAGACATTATTATTTACTTATTGTTCGATTTTTATTAAGTTTTCATTTTTGACTTAATGTCGTCCTATTCTGATTTTCAAATTAGTATGTGGTGCGCTTGTTGCGCGGTATTGTAATATGAACATTAAGTTGACATTATGTAAGTATTATAATAATGGATTTTTAAACGGATTCTCTATTTAAAAGTCTTTTGTTATATTGTGTATTACTCGCGAAAACCTAAGACATTATTGCTGTGTAAGTATATATTGCTAAGTCAGTTTTAGGCGATTCATACTTTGTCATGTTATACACCTTAGAAAATAGTAACATATACATAATTCGAGAAACAAGCCTACTTTCCCGAATATTTGCAATTGATTGATGTGTATTTCGTTATATATATATGTCTTCTATTAAGTTGCGATTTTGAACTTAGCGTAGTTTACATAGATTATTTTAAAAGATTAGACCAATGCAGGAGTTGGGTTTTTATATTGTTTATTTCGTGCTCTACAAGGATGTTTTTTAAATTGGTAATATTTTGAGCAGTTTTTGAGATATCTGAGATGATCGATATGTTTTTTGAATCGTTAGCTAGGTGTAATTCTTGAAGTTTTCGATATTTTAAATTTTAAATAAGAGCGCACGATTTTATTCGATTTTAAGATTTTAACTAGACTCGTTTGTGTTGCTTCGAACGCCGCGTTGTCGAACCGAATACGCAGAGTACTCGGCGGCGCATAAACGTCGTTATGGCGTTCCACTGAAAAGAGAAGACAGAGGTGGACAGACGGGCGAGGCGGCGGAGTGCTCACTCGCGGTAGGTGCAGGCCAGCACGTAGAAGTGGTGCTGCGGGCGCAGCGTGAGGCGGCTCACGTACTTGGTGAAGGCGGCGGCGCCGGCGTCGGCGTACACCAGCGCCAGCGCGTTGTGAGCCGGCGGCACGAGCACCAGCGCCTCGCCCCCCTCACCCGCCCCACCACCGCCCGGCGCCACGAACGTGGCCGCGCCGCCACCCACGCGCGCGCGCGCGCCCAGGTACAGCACGGCCTCCAGGCGCGCCGCCGCGTAGTGCGCGCTCGGCGGCAGCAGCTGCGGGCAACGAGGACTGCTTATCGGGGGTACACGACGACCGGCCCCGACGGCCATCAATTCCACGACCAATATGCCCCGCCCATTGCTACTTCGACATACTAATTCTTTCAATTTCATATAATGACATTTCTTTATTTTAACTGACGTGACGTGTAGTGCCGGCTCAGAATGCCACCACCCCATCTCTTTCCGTAGGTCTCATAAAAGTCGACTCAGGGATTAACCAGAGGATAGGCAACAGCGTCCTTCGAATACATTTGCAACTCAACTGCGATCGCCAACCAGTCTACCAAGCGTGGCGATTATGGCTAAACCCCCCAATGAGCACACAACACCCATATCGGTCGTTGTAGTGATCTTTAGAGAAGACCTGTGTCCAGCAGTGAATTTCACTCGACCGAAATAATGAACTGACGTGATATTTATAGAATATACCTGACACAATTTTAACATATCATACTCACTTAAATATCATAAGTGGCATCATATATCTGATCACTAAATTTGCCTACAATATGATTGAACCAAACAACAATAATACATACTTCATGCTCGTAAACAAATACTGTCTGTTGAAATTAATCATCTTAATACTGCCACAACACTTGAATCATATACTTGAATAAATATAGCAATCAAAGTTATTAAATTTAAAATATAAAACGAAACAATTACTATATATAATACTCGAGCGTTTCATTTATTGTGGATAATAGTGAAAAAGACTTTATAAGAATGAAAAATCTCTATCACCAAACGTGAAGATACCTTCTAATAGTGACAGCTACACGAGTAGAGATATTGGATTTAGGAGACCAAAGAAGACGACTAAATAAAGGGCTATTCAGGCTCCCATTACAATAGCCCGAAAGCGGTAAACTTTGGAAAGTTCATCACTCCATCAACAATGAAACAGTGCTAGTTGTTTGAGTTGTTCGTGGGCAACGCACGTCAGCATATAGGGGACATAATGAGCGCTTACCGTGTAGTCGGCAGGCCCCCACCGCTGCAGCTCCAACTTCTCGTAGGTGTTGAGCACGAGGTCGGTGCAGTCCGCCAGCATCCTCAGGAAGGCGGCGCTCGTGAACAGCGACAGGACGCCCCGCACGGGGCTGTCCGCGCTCGCCGAGCCCAGCCACGCGTCGGGCACGCGCTCGTAGTGCCGCTGGTTGGCCGGGCCCACCAGCTCCCACGGCAGCTCTGGAATGTGCCTCGTGTGACATCGATGTACAAATACAGACTGTGTGTGTACTAAAGATGGGCAGCAGCGTCCTTCGAATACATTAACAACTCAGCTGCGATCGCCAACCCGCCTGTGCGTGGCGATTATGGCAAAATCCCCAATGAGCACACAACACACCAATATCGGTCGGTGTGGTGATCTTTGGGGGAGGCCTGTGTCCAGCAGTGGACTTTGTTCGGCCGAAATGAAGTACTAACAGGGCACTAGCTATGACGTTTGAACCGCTAACAATTTATTTGTTACATCTATTTATCAAATACGATTCAAGATTCGATATTGGAATATCGAGAGGAAAGAATAAGAAAATCTTTTTTTTTTTAGTCCCACACTAGGATTTCTCTTGTGTCGTGGGTGCATTTACACACATGAATTCCACACACAATACACCCAGACCCGGAACAACTACCTGCAGATCATACAAATATTTGTTCCGTGCGAGAATCGAACCAAACGTGCCGTCAATTGACATTCTTGGTAAAGTTATGCCGAATTTACTATGCAGCGCTGTATAACACACTTGTACGTGAAGAATAGGTGTCACCTGGATCTTTGAGCGCGTCCATGAGCTCCTGCAGCTTGGCAGGCTGCAGTAGGCATTGCAGACACACCTCACTCTCCTGCTCCATCTGCGCCTGTATCTGCATACGGGAACGGGGAGACATGTACGTCGGCTCTATCCACTGGCTCAACACCACCTGCAACCAAACGAAATCATAACATGTAATCCTCTCAATAACAAATATCACCATATCAGTCACCTGCACGAATTTGAAGTTATTTAGTTTAGTTCCCCAACATTATTGTTATTCTTTCCTTTTTTTAAACCTTGTCCTACACTAGGATTTCTCCAGTGTCGTGTGTGCGTTTACAGACAAACTTCACAACCAATACACCCAGACCCTGAACAACTACCTGCGATCATACAAATATTTGTTCCGTGCGGGAATCGAATCCGCGACCCGGAGTGCAGCAGTCCACTATATGAGCCACTGCACCAACCGTGTCGTCAACCAACGGAAAATGATCCCATCGCACATCATGTGAAACTACCAAACTAATTAGTTCGAGCTGAGCTTTCTGATCTGATTTTAATAACTGTTCCTTTAATAAATTAATTTAATTAACTCCCTTGATTCAATATTTTGAACATAAATTCTTGGACTTGGTTACTACCTCGGGCTCGGTCCACCTTGCAAACTCCAAGATTTTATTGATACAATTTGAAAAGTAATCGTTCCACGTACTATCTCTGCGTGCGGTCTCTGCGGCACAGGCATCGGCAGCGGCGGCGGCTCGGCCTCCAGCTCCGGCTCTTGCGCTGGCCCATGGAACCAGCCGTTGATGGACAGCCGCGGCAGCTCCAGCGACAACACCTCCTCCACCTGGACGGACAGGTTCAGGTTAATAACTTCTTTTCGACTGTATTGTATTGTAATTTTCGATATAACGGAACATTCCCAGCTGAGGCGCTGAACAATGCCAAAACGCGGTTAGAAGGAACCCCATGCCAGTAAGATAACAACAAATACAAAAGGTTTAAGATAACAACGATTACAAAAGGCTGTCTTTTCGTACTCCGAACCTCTCTTTCTCGTTCTCACCTGGTGGAAGGAGTCGCAACCGACTTTGAAGAAGGCCAGCATATTGTTGCGCGGGCTGGTGCTGTGCACCACCTGCGCCGGCCAGCCCTGTGCGTCCCGCGCCAGCAGCTGCAGAGCGCCGCCCATGGAACTGGCCCAGCCGCCCCAGCCATCCTCAGCGCCCTCCACCGCCTGCAGGCCAATCAGTATCATTATGCTTCTTCTGCAGTTTGCTTCTAAGTTAACTCCACAATTTTTATGGTTAATTTACGTCACCATACGCTACTGACCTCATGATTATCTCCGGAGCCGTTCTCTACAGGCGTGCTAATAGGAGGTCTGGGTCTCCAGGGAGCCAGGTACAAGATGAAGGCCACGCGCCGGTCGGAAAGCATGTCGTCGTGCACCAGCAGGTGGTCGCCCGGGCCGTACAGCGAGCAGGAGGCGGACACCGACCGGAGAGTCAGCCCAGTCACCGATGAGACCTGACACACATAATATTAGTTCATTACTGCACTTCCCGTTTGCTTAAGACAGTGGTTAAGTCTCCCGTTCCTTGGTGGTCATAATGAAAAGCTACTAAAGCATTATGACAACAAAGTACGATACTAAAGTAACAACCGTGAAGGCGTTCGATAGTTAAAAGGTTGTTTTATTTAAAAAGAAATAAACTGTGCCTTCGTTTTTAAATGAGAACAATAGTTATCACTTCCTGAATGAATGGTAACTGAAGATACTACAATAATCCTAGAGATTGCAACATTAACTTATCCAAAATATTGCACTTTACAAGATAATATACTACTATAAGGATTTTTTTCCGTGAGATGTCCGGATTAAGAATATAATAAATAATAAATTGTTTTTATATAGCACCACTGACATCTCCTCCCGTGGATGTTGTAAAAGGCGACTAGGGAACTCTACACCGAGGGATATGCAGAAGCGTGAATTCCGTGAATCAGCCGCCATTCTGCATTCAGCAATTTGGCTGCAGAGCATGGCGAGTACTGGCAATGTCCCCCCAAAATGATGACACAATTGTGTAAATATATGGAGGAGACCGAATGGTCTTCAGTCTTTCAGTAAAGAAAATTTAATTGAAATTGAACTTCAGTAATCATCTGCTGTCACTGAGAAATAAATCCACAGTATGCAACAGCAGTTAATTTCTTAAAGCATGTCAAACGATTATGTAAGCTAGGTTTTGTTGGTATAAAATCGAAAACATTTAAAAAGAAAGGGGTATTGGTACAGATCAATACCGAGCCAAATGGAGGTGCCGTGAAGCTTACCCAACTCATAACTTCAGTTTTGAGCAGCTCATATATGCCTCTAATGCTTCTCTGCCAGGTAAGATTGGCCAGGTCAGCCGTCTGATGATATTCGTACAGGTCCATCTTCTTGCGCGACCAGTCCAGTGTGTTCATGTCATCCACAATGTTGTTGATCATTTCAGAGTTGGCCAGAAAGTCGTGCAACAGGCACAATCTGAACGGCTGGCATGTGAGAGTCACATCAGGACTCTTGAGGTCTTTTTGTTCTTTCCAATGGATTTGCAGCCTGTCTATTAACTCTTGTGACTGTAAAATAATTATTAGTTAAGATGAATGTCTGTTGTTGAAGATACAACATAACCAACATTAATATAATGCAAAAGAAAAGACAGAATTAGAGCAGTTCTAATTTACTGGTTGTAGTAGTCACAGCTTTAAACAATACTATGTTGCAGTTAAAAGGGTGCTATAGCTAGATAAATTAATGGGCGTACGAGACTTGATAACTAATGTCTGGAGCTGGCAAGCACAGTGTGGTGTCACACAGGACTCGGACGTAAGCGTCAGCAACGCAGGTTGCGACAGCGATGTAGGAGCTCTACAACGCGAAACTAGAGGGTGACACCTGCGCCACTGCGGCGCAAATCTCGCACTTCATTTGTTAGGGAATCGACTGCCACTAAACGTGCAGCTGATGCTCCCGCTTCACAGTCGCTTTGGTCGCGCAGGTTTGGCCGTACCTTTCTAGGGGGTACGGATACGACAAGATCATCCAAAGACGCCGCTTTGGATTCAGATTGTCGTAACCATAGTAACGTAAATTAAAGTTAGTTAGTAGAGGTAAATTCGGAACCCTCATACGACATCCCTTCGCCCGGCGGGTGGTACAATACCTGCTAATAAGTATTTTTGAGCAGTCAGTTTCAGGCCACCCAGTCTCATCCAGCATGCATCATTTAAGGCAATAAAAACATGCTTTGATAGGTCCTATAATGACCACATAAGCATTTATCATTGTATCAGTTTTCAGTTTAGGCCTACCCCTCGTTAATGCTTGCAACATGATAAATTCTGCAGTATCAACACACCTAAACCAGTAACTACTTACACTTTTTGGGTTAAGGTCTATTCACCTTTCACCTATCATCTATTCTAGGTGTAGGTCTGATCATGTTTAAATTCCAACTTTTTTAGTTTTAAACATAGAATTAATCAATCTAATTTATCTATTATGATAATAATAGGCAATTTAAATCTGTGCTACCATAGATGTTTCTCATTTATCATACCCATTTTTATGAATTAAATATATTTAAATACCTTAATCTTAGGGTTAAATTTAGGGTCATCCATCCTGTTGGCCCGTGGGTTGAGGTGTGCCTTCACTGCCTTGACATTAGACTTGTCATCTTCCACCAGGATGGAGTCATCCTCCCAAGATGATTCTGAGTCAGAGCTATACTCTGATGATGAGGAGGATGATGAGTAGTCCTCTGAAAAAATCATTATTCAAATTAAAATGTTTGTGTACAATCACATAGGTTTTAATTCATTGCACCAGACTCCATGGCCACTGTGAACATAGTAACAAATTTTCTCATAAAATGAAAAGGTAATCTATAACATCTTAAATAGCTAAATCCATGGGTGGCAAGACAAAATCGATTTTTAATTGTGTCTGGCGTTGTGCCCGTTAATGAGATATGCATAATGCACACACACTTATGCTTCAGATCTGGTTGTTGTGAATGCTTGTGGCACATGCATTCCCCATCCCTACACTCTAGCTTTATTGTATAAATATATAATATTAACCACTCCCAAGCAAACAACTGTATTATAAACAACAACAAAGTTTTCATAGCTGTATACGAACAAACTGTAGAGAGAGAAGTGTTGAAAGTAAAAAAGAAATCTCATTTAATGTAGTAAATACAAAAATGTTATGTGTAACATAACTTACTTCAGTGAACACTATACTTTAAAAAAGGAGAAATGTATCACAAGATACAGACCTAACTTTATTGAACTCAGATTAGACGATATGATTATACTTTAATATGATTTAAAAAGAGTAACCATGGAGTTTCTCGCCCGTTCTTTTCCACAGGAAATCTACATGTTGGAATGAGCCAACTAGAGTCTTGAATATTCACAAGTGCCAGTATATGGCTTACATGAATAAAAATATTTTTTATCTTATCTTATACAAATGTCAATAAAAGAAAAAAGTTATTAAAACCATATCAAAGAATGGGGAAAGCAATGGCTTTCTGAAGCTAGTGAAGATAAAAAGAAAAGTACAGTAAAAATTAACAACCAATATTGAAATCTACATGGTGCTGTACTATACGGCGGGTTATCCAATATAGAATTTATTATGTACCCAGTGTAAAAATAAGAATCACAAGGATTAATTCGTACTAAGAATTCAAGCTTCCCGCGCAAATAGGTCCAAACAGAAAAGGATTAAGTGCTGACCCCCACGAATTCTCTTGACCTCGTCGGCAGAGGCCTGGTATGAGTTGACGGCACACACATCCGAGTCATCACTTTCCGTGTCGGAGATCTCGATCACGGTGCTGGAGAGCCTGCGCTTGGCGGGCGGCCGGGCGTCCACTGCTCTGCCGCTGGCACCCGGGCCCTCATCTGCTGGCGACGTGCTCGAAGACGGTTCCTCGTTGTCTCTACTGGGCGAACTCATTTTGGACCACCAGTACTACATAATACGTGAAAGAAAAACAAAACGAAACCTATATGATGCGACGCCTAACCTAAAATTTTGTTGACGTACAATACAATGAAGTGGCCCATCTAAAAAAGTTCTATCGTACGGTTATTATTCTATCTAATTGTATTAATTATGATATTATGTTTTCAGTTCTTACAATACTTTTTATATTATCTAAAATAAAAAATAGTTTATTGTGATACTTTTGCTTTTTCACTACATTGATTTATTACAGTCAGTCAATTTCAGTATATAAATGTAATCTGTGGTTTAATATGTTTCATGACATTTCGTGCATTTTAACGTCGGGATGTTGGAACTTTAGAAGTGCCAAAAGAATGTTAGAAATATCACATCGATTATTTCTTAATATATCTATATCACAATCGATGAAAAATTATGTATCGATATACAGCCATTTTTATACTTTCTTATTTTAAGATTATAGGCGCTTTAAAATACTTCTGAAAAGGAGGAGGTTCTCAATTTGATGTTGCATTTTATGTATGTAAACTGAAATCCCGGCCGTTTGGCGATCGATTTGATTTTTTTTTCATTGACTGATAGTCAAAATAACGTGATCTAAAATTTTACATAAAGAATGGATGGGTAGAAAAATTATATTTACTAAACAAATATGGAATATCTGAAATTAGTAGGTATTATTACATGGACGATTATTGGTGAGCCTAAGTGTGTACTCTAGCTCAAATAAACCAATACATATCCAACATAGACGTAAGAAAAGTTCTAATAGTCCAAGCCAAACCGATTTTGAAAACCCAATTTGAAGAGAAATTGTTGGCAGTAGGTTGGTTGGAAAATTTTGTACGAATTTATAATTAAATGAATAAAAAGAAGCGAACTTCGTGAAAGTCCTGGAAGAGGTAGGGAAATAAACGTTTTGAAGGGTAAATAATGCTTTTTATGATTTCCGGCTACACTACTGCACCTCCTATCGGAAAAAATTAAATGTAAAAGTTGTAGATTATTAAAATATCTACAACTTATGTGTGTACCAACTTCTAACATAATCTCATTTATGGAGAAAACATAAAAAACCAATATTACCTGTTTATATTACTGCAGAAAGATGGTCAGCACCTATTTAGACGTGCAGGTCCCAAGCCAATGGATTGGCTAAATGAACTGGTCCCCCACCAGTTTGGCCAGCACGTTCTCCGGATCTCAAGCGTGTCTAGATGCTTTTTTATGGGGTCATGTCAAATTGTGTATAAAAAGTTTGTGAGTCTGAAATTGAAAGGAGAGCTTGATTGTGGCGGCATTCAATATTAAGTGCTAATCAAACCAAAAGGTGTCGAATGCGTATCGATGTTGGCGGTAGACGTGTGGAGCACGATCGCCGAAGTTTTCAGCTAGTAAACGTTATAATAAATACCTAACTACGTAGTACTCAGTAGTATTTGCCTAAGTACATCACATAAAAAAGCCCTTTTCAGGGCTACATTCAGTTCATTGTTTCTATCAGCTGATCTGGTACCTACAGGTAGGCACTACATAGGTTTCTTAATCCTTTAAATAAGTTTATATGTCCTATGTCGTGACTCGCGCGTGACAAAGCGAGCGGGTGTTACATAGCAAAGTATCATAGAAGCCACCATATTTGGGTGGTGTCTTTGATACTACAGCACGGATAACAAGTAGACCTAGACTCTATGTCCAGTATTGCCCTTAGTAAGTATTTTTGATTTTAAATATTATTTAATTTAATTAGGGGAAAGAAACACGTTTTCCCATTAAATGATTACTTAAATGTGTATGCAATGCAATACCAAATAATACCCTTAAGTATCGGACATGATTTATATTAGATGTTGCCTATAATGCTTCAATAAAAAAATATTGTTTGTTTTATATTTGGTTGACGAAGAGAGCATTCGTTTGTTTCATGCGATTTTCAAATCTATTTATTAAGTTAGCAATTATAATGAAATCGATGTTCTAATAGATCGATACAGTTCGGGCATCCTTATTCACGTCATAAATTCATAACCTCAAAAAAGCTACAATATTTGTCAACAATATATAAACCAGAGTACATTAAACGATTAACGATGCCCGAGTCCCCGAATAAGCCTCAATGCCAATACTTTGTGGTAAGAAAGAAAAGGCTGTGTAGAATGACAGTACGACCAGGCCGGCAGTATTGTGGCGAACATGAACCACAGCCGAAAAGCGCTGATGGTCAGGTAGGATACCATCATTACTCACACACATATTAATTCTAATGCTCCTTCTATAAGAGACGCACGTAACTCATTTGTGGTATTAGATAAGTTTTATTCTTTAAAGGAAATGTAATTATAGTTGCGAAATTGTTCCATATGGAAAAACTGCATTCTTTCTTATTTTCTAGGACGATACACGTATCCCTTGTCCAAACGACCCTAAACAGTAAGTACACAACCCTAGCATTTCATTTAAATTCCTGGCTAAGTTAATATTAAGTCTTATTAAATGCTAATTGATTTTCAATTACAGCACGGTTTACATGAGCAAACTAGAAAAGCACCTATCAATATGCAATGCTCGGATTACAGAACAGCCGCCATTCATAGTACCAAACATTAATGCACCTGAAGAAATAAAAACATGCCCTCGGAAGACCCTCAGTCAACTATCTCGAGAAATAGTCATGGGAGTCATAGCCAAAGTAAACTTCCTACATGATAGTGAGTACATTACATTGACATATTCAGAAACTTTATTATGTTCTTAAATATTTTGTTTAAAGTAAATCTATACAAATAAATAAAATTGAAGTGTCTGTTTGTAATGTCAAAATAACAGCTTTTTACTTAATTCATATGAAAGTATATACGGAACATATAACAAAAAAACAATTTTTAAACTTTTTGTCTGTCTGTCTGTTTGTTCCGGGTAATCTCCGAAACGGCTGGACCGATTTTGATGGGACTTTCACTGGCAGATAGCTGATATTATAAGGAATAACATAGGCTACTTTTATTTTAGAAAAATAATTAGGGTTCCGCGCAAAAAAAAAAACCCTTGAAATCCAATATGTGTATTCTATGTCAAGTGTCTATGTCGAAGTACTCTAAATATCTTTTTAAATTACACGCGGGTGAAACCGCGGGTCCCAGCTAGTACCTTATAAAATGAGATAACCAATTTAGAGTGTCCCTTTTTGTTACTTGATTCTTGATATGTGAAGCTTGGTTTCAGGCAGACGAAATAATTTACAACTATTTATATTTATGTATTTTATTTATTGGCACATATAACAGAACACAGTCACTACATTTTTTATAAATGTAGTGACTGTGTTCTGTTATATGTAGGTTTTTATTTTATTGTCATGGGTAATATTTATTCGGTGAAATTATTCACCTATTCTGACTTTACCTCTCTGTCCGATTCACTCTCTTTTGATTCTTTTGGATCCTTTGATTAATTTGTTTATTTTTACAAAGACAATTATCTTACTCTTGATTCTATTTATTCATTGGGTGTTTTTACCTGAAATGATTATGACATGAGCAACATAGAAAATTTCTCATTTAATTTTACACATCAAATTGAAACAACGGAGTGCATGTTGCTAAATGAAAACCTCTGAGAAGAAATGCTGAAACAAACTCAGGGCAAGGTTGTTTTTAATTATTTTAATTTTCATACATTGTTTTACAAAATAACATGTTTTACAAATTATTTAAGGTAGCTGTTTATACAATCAAAAAATTGTTTTAGAACTCGAATGAAAAATACTTACTCCAATAAACAGAGAAAATTGTAAAGATATAAAAAATATTGTATACAGTGTAAAAATACATTCAATCATGATGACACAAATGATAACTACCCTGCTTAGTTAACCTTATTATTGTAAGGTTAGACAAGTATCAACATTTAGATACAACAGTGGTAATCTAGTATATTTTTACTCTATTATAGACATGAGACTATAATTATGTACTGTACCAAACTTGTGAATGCAAGTGGTGATGATGCTCTTTCTTACTTGGTTACATGCAACCATCTCAGTAGTGTTAAGTTTCAATCTGTCTATGACTCACTGGTTCAATCATCTCGAGAATGCAATTAAAGTATGTAAATTATCAGGAATATTTAATTAAATAGAGAATTCATTGTTACACAGAGCATGTAAAGGACAACATAGCCATGGCATCAGAGCATCCCATCCACAGTTCAGTAATGGAAGAGTTTTCGGAGTGTGACCGTGCAGAGAGCTCCCTTCGCCACCTGAGGCAGGTGTCCAGTTTACTGTGGCTTGCAGAAGATGAGATGCTTGTTGGCAATAACACATGTTATGTGGAACTCGGCGCCGGGAAAGGTAACATTGATAAACTTACAAATAGTTGCAAAAAATGTACCCCAGTATTAACTGCGCATCATGGCCGGCAGGGCACGTGTCGTACTACGCGAGCCGCGCATGGTGCGGGGCGGGCTCGAGCTCGCTGCTGGTGGACCGCGCGTCGCTGCGCCACAAGCGCGACAACAAGCTGCGCGGCCGCACGGCCACCCGGCTCCGCGCCGACCTCGCGCACCTGGCGCTGGAGCGGGTGCCGCTGGTGGCCACTTGTCGAGCTGTCGTGGGGCTAGCTAAGCACCTGTGTGGTGTTGCCACCGGTAATTATGTATATATCTTGTCATGTTATTATGACCACCCGCAGCATTACAACATGCTGTTTGGCAATATTTATATCTAGCAATCTTGGTGTTTCTAAAACCCCGTTTGGGACCCCGTCAATATTAAAATAAAACTCGTAATTCAAAATGATCAAAGCTGTGCTGAAGTTCGTCTAATTAAACGTCTAATGTAATTGTAACATTCGTATATTTTCGAGAGAATGCAGCAACATTGCTTATTAGCGTTGATATAAACAAAAAAGAAAATGTTCATACATCTTGATCAGATTAGTGTTTTACAACCTGCGGGTCGCGGCCCCGAGGGGGTCGCTACGATTTGCTCGGGGGCTAGCGATCGCAAGGCAGGTAAAAGTTGGCAGCATGCACAGTGCACTTGATTCTCGATCAATAAGTATAGTCTCAATAGATGGATAATATAATATTTCATCTCAAATCACTGGTTTTATTACGGTCCCGAGAGGTCGCCAGATATTTTACTTGTAAAGGGGTCGCATTCAAGAAGGTTGAAAAACACTGATCTGATCTGGATAAATGCTAAATCGCTGGCGTGGCATCGGTAATATTGATACATTTCATACAAATAGGTATTTGCTTATCTTCCATTATTCGAATTTAGATTACGCACTGCGGTGCATCACGGCAGACGGCGTGCTGCACAAGACGCGCGGCGTCGTGCTGGCCACCTGCTGCCACCACCGCTGCGAGCACGCCTCCTTCATTGCCAATAAACACCTGCAGGTACGTGTCATGAGAAAGGACGCCCAGTTGTGTTCACTGTGGAGACTGCCCGGAGAACACTAAGCAGCATACGTTAGAGGAGTGCCCAGCTTGGACAACGCAGAGCCGTCTCTCGTCGCGGCGTTCGGAGGGGATGACCTCTCTCTTCGCGTGGGATGCCGTCGCCTCCTTTTGCGAGGATGTGATGCAAGCAAAGGAAGCGGTAGAGTGGGGATGGGAGGAGACCACCTCTGATCCCCGCCGCTGAAAACGCACCGGGCGCGGGCGCCGGAGGGCACTGATCGATCTCCGGCCACCATGAGGAGCGGCCTGCGGGCGAAGAACTAGGGCCAGCGCGTGTGTACCGCGTGCGCATTCTCATTAGGATAGGTGCGGCCAGCAAGGTCGCACAGAGACGGGGCCCGTCAAACAGTGACGGGCCGATGCCTGCGGGGGGCGCGGTCTAATGCAGACAAAGCGTACACCTCACCCCCGGCTACAGGTGCCACTTGCAGGACACCGTGGGACCGGTTTAGCCGGTAAGAAACCGGTATGTCCTACGCCTTTTCCAAGTTAATGAGGATTAGGTCACGACAAAAAACAAAGGTACGTATCGATGTTTCGATTATGTTTCGTTACAACTGACTAGCTTTGCTGGGTTAGGTCCTTTAAAGGGCGAGTAAATAGCATCCCCGACGCAGTAAAACATACTGCGAAGTGCACGCGGTGCGAACACGCTGCGTGTGCGCCGCGTGCGGTCGGCGTATGCCAGACTTGCATGACCCTATATGGTAGAAAAGAAACTCAGTTACCAGTTTTTTTGATTTTAACTGTTTTTATATGCGAGCTTAACATCATTATATTATGAGTGTACTATTCTAGGAGTTGGGCATAAGTGGCGACGAGATGAACGTAATGCTGGGCATCGTATCCTGGGCGACGTGTGGCGACGGACGCAGTCGGGACACGCGCAGGCAGGCAGACAGCCAGGACCCGCACACGACCCAGGGACACGAACCGAGCGCGCAGGCCCGCGAACCCACCGAAGACGAGGAGTCTCTCACAACGAACGCTGACCGTGCGCCACTAACGCAAGAGGTCCGCGAGCAGGTGGGCCGCCGCGCTAAGCAGCTGCTGGACTGGGCCCGCGTGCTGTACTTGCGGGACAGGGGGTTCGATGCCCGGCTGTGCTACTATGTGCCCAGTACGGTGTCACTTGAGAATGTGTGTATTGTCGCCAAGAAACTTAGCTGATATTTCATTTTGATCATTGTATGCAGCAGATGGTGTGCGGTAACCCACTAGGACCACTAAGTTACCTGCTGATTCCTCCATGGCACTAATATGGAGAGCTTACATTTATTGCTCTGGTAACCATATTTTTTTCTGATATATCGCAGTTGAAAGATAATGTCTATTAAAGTACAGAAGCAGGGTTCTAGTTTTCTAAATTCGGCTAGCATGCTGCACTGGCGTTTACCCAGCGTATCCATTTTTGTGATCATAGGTCTAAAATGCTGGAATTAGGTCTCCCCCAAAATTCGCCACAACGGCACTCTGATTACCTAAAAACAGCGACAGCAGCTATCGCGCAGCCAAGGCTCCTCCGGTGGCAAACCGCCTGAAGTTGAAAGGCGAGGATGCAACTTTTAGTTCATTGATCGTCGAACGAGAGTGTGCGTCACAGAAGTGCTTGTTTAATCGCTATCGGCAAATACGTAACACCAAATTGACGTGTGACTGCGGCGTCTGCGCCATTTACGCCTGTCGCAAACCTTCTGCAACATACGTAATCAGCCCGCGGGTTTATGTTGTGTGCTCATTGTGAGGTTTTTGTTATAATCGCCACGCTTGGTAGGCGGGTTGGCGATTGCAGTTGAGCGGTAGTCTCTGTCAAGCAGGGAGACCGACGGCGGCGTCTTGTTAAACATGTCGAGCAGTTCAATCGTTCGATGGTTTTTGTATTAACACAGAGGATTCTGGGAGCTAAAAAGGCTGCTTTAGGTGAATCTTAATACGAATCACAAAATGGTCCTGTTGATGGCCAGTTATGATTAAGTGACCATTTTGTGATTTCTAATGTGAATCGTATTGATATCATATTATGTTTGACCAACAAATGATAAAGCGGCCTTTGTAGGCCCCCTGGACTATTTTGTGATTTCTAATGTGAATCGTATTGATATCATATTATGTTGGACCATTTTGTGATTTCGAATGTGAATCGTATTGATATCATATTATGTTTCACCAAAAAATGATAAAGCTGCCTTTTTAGGCCCCCTGGACCATTTTGTGATTTCTAATGTGAATCGCATTATGATTCACCTAAAGCAGCCTTTTTAGGCCCCCTGATAACTTCCTATTAATACCCATACAGAAGCTACAATTTTTTTTTAAATATGTGCTTATGACCCAATTGGTCCTTCTTATTTGATATATATTTTTGAATATCCGATATAAATTACATACGAAAATCGTGAAAATGTTGTACCTGATAAAATACAACACACCACGCTCGCTGTTTGACGGAGCCTTATATGTACGCGAAGGATGCTGCTGCCCATCCTCTGTCTAGTCTCATAGCCGCCTTTTACGACACCCACGGGATAAGGTGAAGCGGTGCTATTCTTAACCGACACCACACGGAATATGAATGCTATGACGGAATCAATAAGTAACTATTGGTGGTCCTGCTGTGGTATTGCATACACACGCTTGCCTAAAGTACTGTGCTGACGGACAATAAGTAAAACTTAAACTATTCTCAATTAGTCAAATTCTATAGCGACCGGTGACCCCTAGTCGTGAGTGTAATCTTTCCGAAAATCATATATATAATTCTTCTATATACGTGTGTACGTCCAGAACTCTTAAACGGCTGGACCGATTTTGATAAACTTTAAGTGTATGTTTGTGTGGGTCCTTGCATGGTTTAGATTCACAATTGGACCCGGTAAGTGGCGCTGCAATCGGGTATGCATGTAGCTGTCTGTGCGAAGCTGGGGGGCAGCTAGTCTTATCTTCTTAATATATATAAATTACGTGTCACGTTGTTTGTCCGCTATGGACTCCTAAACTACTGAACCGATTTTAATAACATTTCCCACACTGTGTGGAGTTTTATCCAACTTAAAAGATAGTATAGTTTAGTAATGTCTTAGATTTTCGCGATTATTACACATTATAATAAAACACTTTTAAACGGATTCTATCGCGTATATTTTGATTTGTGGTTATCCTGACGTTTCGAATACTTTGCAGCATTCGTGGTCGCAGGACCACGAATGCTGCAAAGTATTGTAGTAGTGTGTTTTATTATAGTATAGTTTATATCTCAATTTATAATCGCAATATTATTTTATTGCGAATTATTTGTTTATTATTTATCTGACAAAGGCCATAATTATCTGTTAGTTCGATAAGATTCTAACAGATGGAGGTATAAGGTAATTATTTGACTGGATTGAGTATCTAATAGATGGCGTTAATTATAATAATTATTATTTAACTACAAACATATTTCCTAGAAATAATGTATATGACAAAACAACGTTTGCCATATACGTCTGCCTGTGCGAAGCTGGGGCGGGCAGATAGTGCTATTATATATTTTGTTAATAATTCTTGGCCTTCACATTGCATGGTGGTTTTAGCAATGTTGCCTAGCTACTATTCTGTATAGTGGTCTACTGACGGCTGAAATTAATAATCAATCTGAGAATCGTGCCCAGCTGTTGACATTTACAGCTATAACGGTGTTCCAATCTTAATGCGAAATGACGATCACGGCTCAGACACTATTTAAGAATGATAGCCGCCATCGAGCGCGTTGCAGTGACGTTTAGCCTTGCTCTTCTTATTGTACAGAGTTCATAGTGTTTATATTTAATGTTATCAGGATTGATGGAGATTATAATGCTATTTATTTGGAACATTTTGTTTTTAATTCTTCCGGCACCATATTCCTTCATAAAGTATACAAACCATCACGTTTCGTTGGTAGTTCCTCGGCGGTGAGGCGCCCAGTGGCATGATGACTTTGTGGACATCTCTAAGCAAAACAAGTATATCTACTGCAGTCTTCAGCTATCTCGAAAGTCTTCTTCTCACCAATCAATGACCATTGGGCTTGGCTACATCACCACGACGCGGCGCCGTGGCCAAGCCCAATGAAACTACGGATGGACGTAAATAAAATAAGACGGTAGCAAATATAATTTTGTATATTTATATCAATAATTATTATCTAAAAACAAAATTCTATTACCATACAAATCTTCAATAACCGAAGAACTGTGTGCGTCGCCGCTTCGCAGTTCTTAGCTCTGAAGCGGAATATCAACATTACATATGAACAAGTGAACAGATTCGTACTAGGTAACTGTTCCCGGCGAGGTACAACTGTTCCACTCGTAGGGAGACAAGAAGTCACGTAAATACAAATGATCTGTGTGTAATCTAATTTGGGATGTAGTTCACAAAACATACAAGCTAAACTTAGGCTGTTTGACGCCCAGTTATCTTAATATAACTCGCAACAAACTTACGTGGCGATGATTAAAATAAGCTCTAAAAATAAACATACATACCACTTAGGCTCATCGCTCACTGGAGCTCGGTACTGCCACGTATTCCTTATTCACAAGTAGTATAAGGGTAAACTGTTCAGCGAAGAGCCAGTCGTTCTAACATACGCTTACCCCACCCAGTGAGCGACGGGCCTTAGTGCTCTTCATCAAATGGCTGTCACATCGGACGAGAACGCTTCGCCCTTACTGTTCAGCTCGCTCTAACATCAACTTAACCAAGTTACTACAAAAATAAAAATTATCTATCACCAAAAACGTTTACATAAAAATAAATAAATGATAAATGCGAACATCATTTCGGGCTCCGCCACACCGACAACGTTTTCGTACGCATACATATACATACTTTTATTGTCAATCGTTTACATCAAATGGCAAATGCTGAATATAAACGGCGTGTCGCTTCGGTCTGGCCGAGTACTCTCTACCGATAATTCATTTTTAGTTCAACTTTATAATAATGCAACGTGCAGGCATAACACAGCCGACTGATTTTAATCGGTCCCTTGTGTTCCACTACTGTCGGCAAGTCAATGTCTAATCTTCCGATTCAACTCGTCCTACATTAACGCGTGTTCACTCTCCTATCATTTTCTAACTTAAGACTGACAATAAAATGGCGGCGAGCTAGATTTTTAGATACGTTTCTTATACAGAGCGATAAAGATAACATCTGTTTTATATATATACAAATAGTTGTGTGTATGTACGTTCCCTATGGACTCCAAAACGGCTAGAACGGTTTTTGATGAAATTTTCAGGCAATCTTCAGATTATAATCGGTCGTCTGTGTGCAGCCTTAATTCTAATTATAATCAAATGGAACATAAGAAACTGCTGAACACAAATGATTTTTATTTTGGAATGCGATAACGTCATGTCGGCCACATATACCGTTTGTCCTGTTTCATCACAGACACTAGCATGCTTGTGATTAAAGTGGGTCATGACTTAATGTTGCCATACTATGATGAATAAGCAAATAAGTTGAACAGACGAGGGGAAATACCATTAATACTTTTTATATAAAAAATGTATATCATTTGCTCGAGGCTGTTACCGCTAAATGTCTAATTTACTTGCTTGCTAGGAAGTTAGTCTAGTACAACGTATGTGCAAATGAATGCACCTACGCGACGTCTCGTGTGCACCACTATATAGATACTATACAATCCACTATATTACAAAATATTTACATGCACCATACACGCGAACGTGCAGCAGTTCATAGCAAGCGGTGAGGCTCGCAGCGTGTGCTCGGTGCTGTGTTGCTGCCAGCAGTTCGTAGCTCTGTCACGGACACATCACTTAGAGCGACGTCGCATGTTTAGCAACAGAAGACTCCGTATACCAGCAACTATATTAAGTGGTGGAAATACACCGACATACATGTATGTGTGCTCTGCCTGTCATAATAAAGCAGCTGTCATCGATAATATTAAGTTATAAGATTATTGTTATTGCAAATGTGATCGTTGTACGAAAGACTGCCTCACAGAACAGGCAGTGTTTGGGAACAATAAGTTTTGCTGTATATTCACTTCTACTACAATTGTGATAATGTAGAATTAAATGAAAATATAAAAGATATGGTCTCATTGTTACATACAATTTTTTCTCATAGCTAAGTTAATATTGCACGTATAATAATATTTATAGTAAACATTGTTTCATACTATATTAAAATCAACTTGCATTAGACACATTAGTTTGTTTAAATAACATTAACAACATATGCAACACAACTCACAATGGTAGTTACAATGCAATGCAGTAATATTGGCTCACACTGAATATCTTAGGTTGTGCTTATACTTGCACTAAAGTTCACTTTGTACATTCAAAATTAATACAAAAATTATACAAACCTGTCTCTTCGTGAATGTCAAAAATATAAGCAATATGTAAGTAATGCGACGATCTTAGTCAATTCATCACTTTATTTTAGACATAGATCTTATATTAAAAAACTATCTGACCTGTATGTGGTTATGCCTGTATATTTGTAACATAATGCAGCGGCGGTAACTGTAGGAACATGTCAGCCGGCGGGTCCGTCGGTCAGTTTAGCGTTAATCGACACTGATACTTCGCACGTAATATTCGAACACGAGTGAAGGACTCGTCTGTAGAGTGACGAAGCACAGTACGCGGCAGTGCGGTAGAGGGGACTCAAGTTTTTATTTTAATATTGAGACGTGGGAAAGAAAGAAAGAAAGACGTAGAGGTGTTTGCACTGGCGAGCATCTCGCGGCGAGTCCGACAGATTGTTGTCTGGATATAAACTTGCATAGTTTCTGTTTAACTTGGTGACATGCATGGACTACTGTCTGGAGAGTCACCCGGGGAGGTGATCCCTTAAGTCCCATTTACAGCGGGTCTCCAGTAGTTTGTTTGGCAATAGTAATACTTAGAAAATTTAATCGTATAGATCACCACTTGAGTAACTGGAATTGATTATTATACCGGTCCATTCACAAAATGTTAGCTATCGACACAAACTTTGATGAACATAAAATCTGGATTAAAGTTGTCTGATAGAGGGAAAGGGGTGGGTGATGTTTCTCCAGCAGGTCGGCGGCGCCTCAGTAGCCGTAGCGCTCTTGTATGGACGACACCACGCCATTGGCCAGCGACGATAGCCGCCCCGCCACGCGGGTCACGCCCGCTCGCACCGACTCGCGCACCTGCGGGGGGGAGCGGTCAGTGGGCTGGGCGGTGGGCGAGGGGGGCGTGGGCGCCGAGTACTCACCTCGTCCAGGTCGGGCGCGGCCACGCTGAAGGCCGAGCTGCGCGCGGCGCGAGGCGTGTCGGCGCCGAAGTACTCCGCCGACGAGATGCTGCTGCTGCCCTGGAACCGCGACAGGTTCGAGTCGCGCTCCCAGCGGGACTCCTGCGCAAGATCGACGGTCAGCGACTCGGTATACGAGGAGTATTGGTCGAACGCACGAAGCACTTAGGACCAACCTGTTCTCCGAAGAACTGCGCCGAGCTGATCGCCTTGGCCGAGCCGAACTTCTTGACGGCCGAGTCGTCGTCGGCGCTGTCGGCGCGGCGCGGGCGCGGCCGGTGCGGCGGCGCGGGCTCGGCCGCGGGCTCGGCCTTGCGCTCGGCGGAGAACATGCTGTGCACGGGCCGCGCCGGCTCCGGCTCGATGCTGGTGACGCTGCCGATGTTGTCGAACGACGCCGACTTGCGGTCGCTGTCGCCGAACAACTTGTCCAGGTTGCGGCAGTTGCCGTACGGCTCGTTCCTGGGGAAGTACAAGGACCACTTTAGCGTTGCAATTATTATTATTGCAAAGAGTTACGATGCATTATCTTGCTAAATGACCGACTATGAGCACATAATACGCAGCGACCATTCACTGATATTATCGCAGCTGAACGTATGTCCAACTAGGATATTAATATATATTTTTTTTAAATGTCTTTTTTTCTAATATTTTAATTATGGGAAATTAGATTAACGCCTTACCTAATCATAGTAAAGGAAGCACTGAAATCGTCGATGTCGTCGAGTTGCGCACGCGCCGCTGGCGCGTCTTCCTGCTCTATCACCGTCATGTCTGATGTCGCAGAATGGGAGACGCCGCTACAATAACCCAAAATATTAGAATAATCCTAGAATAATAAGATTGACGGCACGGTTGTTAAGGTGGCTGATGTAAGCGACTGCTGCGCTCCGGGTCGCGGGTTAGATTCCCGCACAAAACAAATATTTGTATGATCTGCAGATAGTTGTTCCGGGTCTGGGTTTATCGTGTGTAAAATTTGTATCTGTAAACTCACCCACGACACAGGAGAAATACTACTAGTGTCAAAGTCAACGTCAAACGACAATAAACAACACGTCAATCATGCGAAAATTATACAATATATTATAAAGCGCCAGAGGGTCGCAGTGTGCAGGAGGGAACCGTTTGCCAGACATCGCTATCGTCGATGTAATGATTTATATGAGGGGTTCCCAACCTTTTTTTGTCTACTGCCCACTTTAAGAATAAAGTATTTTTTAACGCCCCCCCCTTTTTAAACATACTTAAAAACCGCCGCAAATTTATAGTATTCGGACAGAGTATCTTTTATTGAAAATGAAACAAACATAATCAATTCTTATTCAGTCGGTGTCTAAGAGTCTTCCTAGCTAGGTAGATGAAATTATAAATCGACCCCAAAGCCCTACACAATGCCCCCTTTTTTTCTGGGTCTCTTACCGCTCCCCTTTAGGCCTGCAGCGCCCACAAGGGAGCGTTATCGCCCACGTTGGGAAAGACTGATTTATATTATAGTAGGCTTTCGAAATTAAAATGCGCTTAATCAATGATTTGAATCTTATTTGGTGTGGGTGTGGGGCAACGTTTTCTTTTTAACAGAAAATAAAAGTGTTGGGTTTAAAACAAACAATTCACTTTCTTGGATTCACCTGACGTAAGTACGAGTATAGTTTGCAGAGATACAAAACCGTTTCCATTACGAACTTAGTTGGGCGTCTTGCTGTACAGTACATTTTCATGTTCTCCACACACTCTATCAGACGGACAAACCTCACTTTTACTTTAGTTGTGATTATGACAGCAAGTCTACTATGCTACCAGTATTGTCAATTCAGATTCGTAATAAAAACATGTTACGTGGAACTCATATTAACATGATGCGTGACCTAGAAAACTACGATTTTCTAAACCATTTCATAATGGAGGAGTCTCCATTATATTTGCGTTGAAATATTGCAAATTTTACATATAACATGACAAAATAACTGTGATAAGAAACAGTTTCCTTCCTACTGTTCAATCAACGGCACAACTGACGCAGTGGCTAAGCGATTAATTTTCTGCGCCATGTGTTGCGGGTTCGATCCCCGCACGGAAATGAATGTCTCATCGTAGGACACCCAAACAATGAGCTGGTGCCAAGACTAGGACGAGCAGTTGCGTCGTCGAAGTAACAGTAATTGTGTCACGGCGCGAACTGGAATAGGCGTGAGCCCAGCGCTGGGCTAGTAGTGGCAGTATTGCTTACGATCTGCTGGCGGAGCTGGCCTGCGCGATGCCCAGCCGGTCGGAGTGCGGCTTGTGCGCCGGCGAGTGGTAGGCCAGCCGCAGCGAGGCCACCTCTTGCTCCACGTTCTCGATGGTTGCCTTGCTCTCCGACCCCTTCGCCTGCGAGCGCAACATCATATCATACTAATACTATAAATGTGAATGTAAATTTGACGCGTTCACGTGAAAACTACTTAACCGATCATCATGAAACTTTGTACACATATTCTTGGAGGTATAAGAAGTAACAAAGGACACTTTTCATAGGAAAAACATTTTTTTTTACAAAAGATAAAAACAATGCGAGCGCAGCCGCGGGTAAAAGTTAGTGTTATAATATTTAGTTAGCCAAACTTATAACATATAAAGGATCACAACTCGTCAGATTCACAGTAATGTATTCTAGATAGTTTCAACGCGATGCGATGCATCGAAGACAATATTAAGCTCCGAAGCCATAAAGGGAGTGTTCTGCCTGATTGATTGGCTATAATTGTGATGTATTTATTCTAAGACAGGATCTCTAAATCTTCATGTAAATTTCAACAGTGCATGAATTAGGCAACAATTACAGCATAAAATGATATATGTATACCTCAACTTTAAGTTTCTCAGCCATTATGGCCTCACGCTCGATGTCTTCAAAGTTAGCAGCTACCTTGGTCGCGCCAAGGCCTCCCTTGCGCGCACCCAACTGCACAGAAAACACTTTGTATAGTAATTAAATTTTTTATGATTTCAAACTAAATTTATCAATCACTATGTACCGATCAATGGTGCAGATTGACAGTATATAAGTGAATATAGTCACCCCGGCTCGCTTAGCGGGCTGCTTCCTGCTGCCGATGGTGGAGGGGCGGGCCGTGTCCCCGGCCGCCGCCACCATGTTGCCCCCCGACCCCGACTCCCACAGCCGAGCCTGCGAGCTCAGGGCACTCTCCGACTTCACCTGGTATACGACACGGAGGTTTTTTATTGCGTTTATAAACTGTGCTTTATGATGATGATATTAGTGTTATAAACAATCCTCTTGTCTGTATGGAGAAATAACAGTTTGAAAGAAATATGTAATAGAGCCATATGTGTTTATTTTCATATGATAACTATTACAATAAGAAAATGTACGTGAGAAAAAGACATCTGTATGCGCGTGTCTGCGGAAACCACAGTGTTAT
Organism: Diloba caeruleocephala; assembly: GCA_947459985.1. NCBI lineage: Eukaryota > Metazoa > Arthropoda > Insecta > Lepidoptera > Noctuidae > Diloba > Diloba caeruleocephala. The sequence continues at coordinate 21,771,580 of OX381625.1, forward strand.
GAATGAAAATAAACGTGTTTTTTTGTTTTGCGAATACATCATCATACCAGCCTAAGAACGTCTTTTGCTGAACAAATGCCTCCCCAATAGATTTCCACAAAAACCAGTTACATCGAGGTCACTTTGGGGAGAATTTGCCAATACTCGCCACGCTTGGCAGGCGGGTTGGTGAGCGCAGAGTGACTGCTGTTCCACAAAAGGGATGCTGTTGCACATCCCCCTGGTTTAGAGTCCCTTAGTCGCCGTTTACGAGATCCATGGGACCCAAGTCCATAGTGGTACTGTATTCTTAATCCGGGCACCATACGGAAAACAAGATTTGTGAATTGCGACTATGTAATTGAATTTTTTATAATTAGATTAAGTTATCGAATTTAGTTTGACACGCGTGGATTGACTCATTAGTGAAACCCGCGATATCGTATCAGCGTGGTGGTGACAATACTCCGACCGTGGTCGCGTTGATACGCGCGTGGTTATCGCCACTCGATGGCGCGGCATTATGACAGCAAGGCGCACGGTTGCTTCCGCTTCCCTAAGGGAAACTCGACTCTTCGACTTCCTATATTCGTCGCTCAGCGCATGGCCGCATGCACATCATTTGCAGTGCCCGTTAATACTAATTCTAAGTAGACACGCCCATTGTGACACAGTGACTGAAAGCCGTTTCGTGACAGTCCGTGTACTAACGAAAAGGTGTGCGGCTGTGTACCATCGGTCGTCGTCATAACGAAACCTAAAAAGAGCTTCGTGTGCCAAGCGTGCGGTTATGAATGAGTCGAGGAAACAAACTGAATAGTATGTAATCTGCACGTATTCAGTAGACTCGTGCAACTGTTGAGCAAGAGCAATAGTATGGTGCGCATATTTGCAACATCATCGCCAGTATACTAAGACTTGACGCATTCAAGATATTTATTTTAATTATACCAGCACTCATAAACCGTGTCTACATTTCTTGTCTTAAAACTCTATCTCCGCTTGCAGGTGTGCTGGAAGGGATTTCTTAAAGAAATCTCTTGCAGGTGTGCTGGAAGGGGCCGATCCCGTACGAAGGAGGACGTGATGGCGCCGGGGTAACGACCATCACCCATTCGGGTGGAGGACGTACATGATGTATTTCCACCGGGTTAAATAAAACAGCCGGAGGATGGGCAGCAGCGTCCTTCGAGTACATTAATAACACAACTGCGATCGCCAACCCTCCTGCCAAGCGTGGCGATTATGGCAAAACCCCCCCAATGAGCCCATAACACACCCATATCGGTCATTGTGGTGGAGGGTTTGGGGGAGGCTTATGTCCAGCAGTGGACTTTATTCGGCCGAAATGATAAATAAAACATATAAAAAGTTTTTGTTAGAGAAAAGAAGAAAGCATTATCTTTGTACTCTTCTTTCCTATATTAGGTATCTCTGTGTGTACATAAACAAAATAAAAACTACGGGGATATCACACCTACAGAGCGTTAGTAAAAACATTTTTACTAGATAACCATTGGTTCTTATCAGTTTTGAAATTGAACTAATTTTCAAGACAAAAGAATGACATGAAAATGCCATTAAATTATGTGTATAGTATGATTCACTACAAGAAAGCACACACAAAATGCAAAGTAATGGTAACAATTATTATTATAGTATTAAAAAAACAAGTTCCAACAATGCACACTGGCAAAACAAACAAGCACTGAGTATGCAACATACCTGATAACAAGTTAAATATTATAGTTATGTATTTGTTTTATGTTATAGGAAAGCCAACTGGCATGCGGTTCGCCTGATGTTAGGCGATCACCGCCGCACACATACACATCCGCACCACGAGAGGAGTCGCTGATGTGTTGCTGAACTTTAGGACAGACATACACTTTTCCCTTGAAGGCCCCCATGTCGTATGGCTGCCATATTCTTGGGGGTATTCGCCACTCACTGTTCGAAACGCAGCAGAGCTAGCTTATGCTGATATTCTGTGGCGTTTATCTGGTAGAGCCAGCTCATTTATAAGTTGTAGTCAACTGATGGCTCTACAGCAAGGCTCTCCGACACAAAGATGATTTGAGCAATATATCCAGTATTCAAATGTCATCAATAACTGTAGCGTTTGTTACACTGCTGCCTGTTACCACTGACCTTAAGTTATCTATTACACTGTGAATATCTCATTAATATTCATTAATTCATCTTAATTCTGAATTTAAGTAACGTAACTCCACATTTATTAAACATATTGAGATATTCTCAAGAAAATAACCTTAAAAGACAAAATCCGTTCATCAATATAGCAATTTACTAGCACATAGGCAACTATCATGTTCAGAAAGTCACTCCTGTCATAGGAAAACTGTAAAATTTTATAATTAGTTAATATATTGTTTAAATCATACATTCCGTGACCTACACCAGTCAGTTAGAGATGTGAAGTGTGCATGCCATGTATGTGTTACCTGTCCACTGATTACAAGCTCGCTATTGTTAGTAGGGGTGGAATCGCCGTGCTCTGCAAACCAGTCTACCTCAGGCTCTTCAGCCTCCTTGGGCTCGGGCGCCACCGCGTCCAGGTGCAACTGCATATAAAACAACATGTTACTCCTAGTAATTATCATAGTACATCAACATAATCAATCTGTTTAAACAATTTGCAGGAGTCAAGATCAATCATCGCCATTTCAGCCGAATGAAGTCCACTGCAGGACACCAACCTCCTCCAAAGATCACCACAATGACTGCTCTGGGGTTCATTCATATCGGCCATTTATACGTCCACTGCTGAACAAAGGCCTCCCCCCCAGATTCCACAACTGCGTTATTATTTGCACATTTGCATTTGGCACTTGCCAATACTCACCACCCTTGGCAGGCGGGTTGGTGAGCGGAGTTAGGCTACCGCTTCACAGAAAGGACGCTGCTGCCCATCCCTCTGGTTTAGATTCCCTTAGTCGCCTTTTACGACATCCACGGGAGGAGATGGAGTGGTGCTATATTCTTAGTCCGGTTGTTGTGTGCTTATTGGGGGGTTTTGCCATAATCACCACGCTTGATACACCCGTTGGTGATAGCAGTTGAGTTGTTACTGTACTCGAAGAATGCTGCTGCCCATCCTCCGGTTAATCCCATAGTCACCTTTTACAACACCCAAGGAATGAGATGATTACAATTGACTACTAAAGGTTATATTTAAACAAATAAGGACTATTTGCAGTAAACTCATTACAAATTATGAAAAGCTCTTACAGAAGCTCGCAACTTAGGTACATCTGCATGTTTTAGTATGACTGTACATTCAACAATTGTTTTTGTAATAGTTAATTTTATTATTTCATTTAAAATAGTCTAAATCTGCAATTGGTTCTAGGTTTATAGTAGTTTACCAGTCAATCTGTGTGCAAGTGATGTGGATAATGATACTCTCCACAAACACCAGCCTTTATGTTATTGAGTCACATTAACACACAAGGCACTGAAACTAAAATATCTTTCAGGTTTGCTTATGACAGTCAAACCTTTGCATAGGATTCACGAATCCTGCACTACACAAGAAAAATTTAACTAAGCATATTTATACACAATAATAAGAAAGTTAGATTGATAACTTACATTAAGTACTTACCAAGAGCTGTAAATTGATTAAAAAGGCAATAGAATTATTATTCACACATCATACTAAGTTACAGATTAGGAAATTGTTAACATAACTTTATTGCAAATATCACAAAATCTGATGAAATTGCAATGAAAACATTTAACAATATAGTAACTGCACCCACCTTTGTCCCATATGTCTTCATGGCATGTTCAGACATGGCACTTAGCTTGTCACGGTACATCTGGGCTACTCGAGAGCTGTACTTTTGTCTTGCATCTGTGGTTGATAGCCCATGCGTACGGAAGAATTGAGTCTGCCATGTGGAAATACAACAAATTAACAACGCCTAATCTTTTGTAATTAACCAATTACAAATGTTATGTTTTATCATTAATAGATCTAAACAGCGCTCATTGCACTACTTGTAAACTAAATACAAAGTAACTTCTAATCACGACTGATTAATCACAACAAAAATAGTCGTCTAAAGAAATCAGGAACAAAATGAAATGTGATGCAGAATGTATCGGATCGACGTACAGCGTTCACGTTCCCGCCAAGCTGCATGTTCCTGAGTTGTTTCCATGTCCAGTTGGTGTCAAGCTGCGTGGAACGCACGAATGTGAGGTGCACGCCGAGGCTTCGGTGCACCGCAGAGCAGTCCAGGCAGATGAACACTCCGTACGTCACCGACGACCACGTAGGGTTCTTCGCGTTGCAGTCGAAACATACCTGCACACCACACCACTTACATCATTATCACTGAACTTACATAGTGTAACTTTATTGCTACAGAAATATACACACTTTATTAGCCGGAATAGAGCGTAATCTTTGAAAAACTGCTTCAATATCGGTTTTACTTGGCCCAGAGTCAGCCATTTTCGACGTGTTGTCACTTTGTCTGTCTGTCACTCACGCAAATGTCATCCCACACGAGCACATACGTGCCCCCTTCGTTTCGTTATGCCCAAAATAAAGGCAAATCATTGTGCTTTATAATGAATATAAATTGCAGTTTATTTTAGACGAAATGACAATAAAAATACTCCTGATTTAATTATATAAATGGTGCGTACATCGTTTTCTAATATGTGATAGATACAAACGCATTTAAACAGTAATTTTGTACTGAACATTACCTACTAAATACATGGGGTTATGAAAATACCAGAAATGTAATGTATGTATATTTTGTCTATTCATTTCACTGTAGTAACAAAAAGGTGGCACTTTATTTAAATTTAATTACAAATCTATAAGTTTCGAATAAAAATCTGCCTTGTCTATGGTCGTTGATGGTTGTCGAGCAGACGCATGCTAAAAATTTCTAAAGGATAATTTTGTTGATAAACTTACTTATTACAAAGGCAAAAAAGCCTAATAGAATCTCGTACGTGTCACAAGGTTAAACAGTGCCGTGCGAATATTTAACGGTAGACAGATCTGTGACAGTGGAAGGACGCTGTTGTGCGGCGGCATCTCGCAATCGAAGTGCTCAATTAGCTATGTCTACGTGCCAGTGTCTCCGGGCAGACAAGTGAAAGTGCAACAAACTATAGCAGTTAGCATGTCGGACGGGCTGGTGAAATGAGTGAGAGGTGGACGGTACAGGAGGTCGAATGGAAAACGTAAACTTTCAGCCGAGTGGGGAGGAGATCGAGCGGGCCCTGATGGACCTGGCCCCTCTACTCGGCGTCACCATCAAGGAGGAGGTTCAGGACGAGCTCCCTGACGCAATCGCGCCGCCTGCTCCCGCGCTCAATGTAAACATTACTTAACGCTATAGCACCATGTATCAGTAAATAATTCAAAATTCCCAAGGTGTTTCAGGTCTGAGTTTCGTAAAAAGTTAAATATTCAGAAAGTTGAAAATTTTTATTGGGATTCCTCTAACTTTACCATCATGGGCTGGTAATATTGGACATGGTCTGATGAGTTTAATCAGATGCAATGAGATTGAAAAATCTAGTCTAGTTATAATTAAATATTGGCTCTAATAAGACAATTGCTAAATTATATTCATTGATTTGGGCAATAAAAACACTCTTAAATATGATCAACACACATGTATACCTAATGCTATATCATATGCAATTTCCTACTCTGCTATAGTATGGATATTTCCCCTATTTATAATATTAATTTTAAACTGGCATCCAAATTGACTGGCTATACTTGGGAGAGGCATATGTCCAACTGTGGACTGCAATATATAGAGTTCATTTATTTTGTTGGCATAAGATATAGAATTACTAGCACTATCCTCTGTTTGTTAGCTAACATATAAGTTCGGAATTGACCATGAGAAGTGAGCCCTGTCTTCTACTACCACTACTCTTATATAATTTTTGAAACTGTGTTATTTACATGATGAATACCTCTGTTTGTGAAAAATATAGAAGATAATAATATGTGCCCTTGCACAGTTATAATTTGTATGTTAGAAAAAAGTTCCTGTTTTTTTATTTTATTACACTGTAACATTTATTTACTACACTGTAACATTTAGTTTAAGTTTGGTGTATTACTATAATAGTTAGTAACATAGGGTACGAGTGGTAAGTGGCTGATATGCTCGGCTGCTGCGCTCTGGGTCGTGGGTTCGATTCTCACATGGAACAAATATTTGTATGATTTGCAGGTAGTTGTTCCGGGTTTGGGTGTATTGTATGTGGAATTCAAGGCTGTAAACATACCCACGACACAGTAGAAATCGTAGTGTGGGGCTGTTTAAAAAAAAATTGCTATATTCAGTTCAGAATGAAAAGTTGATGATAAGTTTTTAAGTACTCTATAACAATTTTTTTTGTTATTTTTTAATGTGCTTTATAAAGTTATGTAAATAATACCTATGTGCACCACTAGGGATACTGTACCTGGTATGATGATGACAACTGATCTTGGCATAGGTGAGCAGCACACCAGATGGCGGCATGGGTGGCAGTGGGTCTGCGAGCGAGGCGGTCGAGGGCGCCGATGCGGGTTCGCCTGGCGATGCAGTGGATGCAGGCAAAGGGTCCTCTGCCGACTCGCTGGCGTCGCCGGGCGCAGCGCGAGCCCCGCTTTCTGGCACACGCTGCATACTGTGCCACACAGCGCTGGCGCTGGCTGATGGCACGCCCAAGCTCATGGAATGCCTGCACTCTGCCTGTGAGCCCTGTATCAGGGCCAAGCTCGAGGAAAAGCAGGCTAGCTCCAGAGACTTCTTAGGTATGAAATAAACATTAATATGTTAAGAGTCCACCATAACACTCACTCTAAGTGCATGAGCAGTTTCTTTTTTTCCTTGATGTAATATTTCAATCCAAATCAAATTAATGTTTGAACAAAAAATGGGATGCCCTATAGTATATTCAACTGGCCAAGGGTGAAAATGTTAACCGAGAATAGCTAACAAATTAATAAAATTGCAAATATTTCTATGATATTTTTGTATGCTGTATGGATAATAAAACTCTATTAAATTTTTTATAATTAAACGAAACACATAACTGCCTCTAATAGCTTTTAACCATTTTCTTCATATAAATAATTTATTCAATAGTTTGCATATCATCATATCGCCCATACCACGTCCACTACTGAAAAAATAGATTTCCACAATTATATTATCAGATTTGGGGGAATTTGACTCACCACACTTGGCAGGCGGGTTGGTGAGCGCAGAATGGCTAATTATGGTTATATCTATGTTTAAAAAACGTTGCTCCACACTAGGATTACTCCTGTGTCGTGGGTGCGTTCACAGACATGAATTTCACACACAATAAATACACCCAGACCTGGAACAACTACCTGCAGATCATACTCATAATATTTGTTCCGTGCTGGAATTGAAGCCACGACCCGGAGCGCAGCAGCCGACTGTATCAGCCACTGCACCAACCGTGCCGTCTAATGTTCCACAGAAGGGACGCTGCTGCCCATCCCTCTAGTTTAAAGTCCCTTAGTCGCCTTTTACGACATCCACGACAGGAGATGGAGTGGTGATATATTCTTATTAATATAAAAAGACATAAAATGCAATTAATCACAAAGTTAGAACGCATTTTATCTCTGCCAAATTAAAGTGTACAGTCAGTATCAATATTTTACGACGATTTTGATTTCCTTACGCATTTGTTCGTTCATCATTTCGGCCGAATGAAGTCCACTGCTGGACACAGGCCTCCCCCAAAGATCACCACAACCACCGATATGGATGTGTTGTGGGCTCATTGCGGGGTTTTGCCGTAATCGCCACGCTTGGCAGGCGGGTTGGCGATCGCAGTTGAGTTGCCAATGCACTCGAAGGGCGCTGCTGCCCATCCTCCGGCTAATCCCTTAGTCGACTTTTACGACACCCATGGGAGGATATGGGGTGGTGGCATTCTGAGCCGGCACTCCCTAAGAATTATTGTAAATCAAATATAATATATCATTAGTATGTAGTCACTGAAAGTTCGAAAATATAGCAAAATGGTGTATTTGAAGGGTTGTTTGTGCATCTCGCTGTAATAATTTTAGAAGATTTATTTTATGTATTTGAAGTTGAATTCATTCATTCATTTCGGCCGAATGAAGTCCACTGCTGGACACAGGCCTCCCCCAAAGATCACCACATCGACCGATATGGCCGTGCTGTGGGCTCAATGGGGGGTTTTGCCATAATCGCCACGCTTGGCAGACGGGTTGGCGATCGCAGTTGAGTTGTTAATGTTTTCAAAGGACGCTTCTGCCCATCCTCCGGCTAATCCCTTAGTCGACTTTTACGACACCCACAGGAGGAGATGGGGTGGTGGTATTCTGAGCCGGCACCACACGGCATGAAGTAGAATACTAAACTTCAATTAAATACGAAATAAGTGCTTCAATAAAAACTATTTTAGGTGAAATTAGGCTTTCTAAAAAGGCTAGGCCTGTGGTTAGCTGCTCGCCTCATATAATATATAGGCACCTAAAAAGTAAAAGATTGAGTACCTACCACTTCTTTTTTGTTTATGCTTTGTCTGAAGCCCAGTTGAATAGGATATAGAATTCTCACGTAGTGCTAGCAGAAGCATGTCGCCGAACGTGAATCCTTGCTATCTGGGTCATCTAAATATTCGATGATGTCTATAAATGCACAGATACAAAATGTGTAACCATAGTATGATTAAGCAGTAGGTATGCAATATATTTATTAATACACACAAAAAAGTAGCAATTCCTAAATAGTTACAAATTTCTGGCAAAAGCGCTCACTAACGCAGTTGGGTTGGTTTTGTAGAACGGTAGCGCAGTATGGCTACTGTTCCACAAAAGAGACGCTGCTGCCCATCCCTCTGGTTTAGAGTGCTTTAGTAGTTTAAAAAAAAACATCCTAATTTTAATAGAGAAGATGGCTGGCAGGTACCACCAGTTTGTAACCTGTTATTAAAATAATAAAGTCCCAAACCAAATACCACACTAAAAAACATCAAGACACTGTGAGTGATTACTGCGTGCATCGAAATAATTTTTGATTATAATTGTACGGTAGATAAAATAAAATTACTTTTTTAAATCTGTAACGTTGCCTGTCACCTTAGTCATCCTGCGACCACGAACCCTGCAAAGTGTTCGAAACGTCAGGAAAAACAAAAATCTAAAATATACGCGATAGAATCCGTTTAAAAGTGTTTTATTATAATGTGTAATACTCGCGAAAACCTAAGACATTATTATGCTTTAGTCGCCTTTTACGACATCCACGGGAGGAGAAGGACTGGTGCTACATTTTTAATCCGGACACCACACGGAGAAGTTACTTACACGGTTACTTTAAATGCACCTTTTTTTATTTTAACCAAAGAAAAATCACCAGAATCTAAGCCTGGCGTCACGGGGTTCATTTTTCAGATCGAAATATCCAGAACGGAAGCGGGCAAGCCAATAACGGGTTGCGCGTTCGCTTTTCACACTTAATGATAACTAAACTTTATGAGTTGTTAAAAATCAAATCTTATCATAATTTTTGTTTGAAACCTTGAAAACATACAAACAAGTGTATGTATGCATTAAAAACATATTGCTTTTTCGATTACATATTGTACAAATAATTTTGCAGAACATTTCGTTGTTCACCTGAAGGAACCGTTTACACTCATTACACTTAATGGACCTTCTTCATGGACGCCAGGCCTACGAGAGCTTTAAACGCAGTACTTACGCTCATAATTTTGACAGATGGAAGCCTAAGTTCTCGCTTAGGGTGAGATTCAGAAACAAGTCTAAGCTAAGTTCACGCTTCCATCTGTCAAAATGATGGGCGTAAGTAGTGCATTTTGACATATGGAAGCGTAAGTTCACGCTTAGACTCGTTTCTGAATCTCACCCTAACAAAACATCATAACATCGCACGGCTAAACTTTGCTCGCCAGTATTTAAATTTAATAAGACTGCAACAGTTTTTGAATGTGATAAATCTTTCGAGTCCCGTGAACAAAGTCGATTATCCCAATGATCTTTATACAGAAGATCACTTTGTCCATAATAGGAAGCCTAGAGCATCCACACAAATATTTAGGGTTGAATGAGTCGCGATGGCGTGGCGTGGGCCATAATTGTGAATTATGTTAGCTTCTTAGAGGACCATGTACCCCACTGTTCATATCCAAGGACGTACCCGCGTTCCTTCGTCGGGACTCGCCAGAGTATTCACCGCAATCGGTATTCATCCAATATACTATATGCTTAAATAATCAAATATCCGATTTTATTTTCAATTAAACAGCGGGTGAAACCGCGGGAACAGCTAGTAAATAATACAATTTGTGGGAAATGGGTGGGTTTATGAAGTATGTCTGTATGCCTTTGCCTTTGGATGCATGCATGCCTTTCGATTTATGAAAAAATTGCCACACACTTCATAAACTGTTCCACACTGTTTTGGTGGCGGGAGTTGCACCAACCGCACCTGCGGCCATCTCTCACAAATGACGAACGTGTCGTGAAGGGGGACATTGGGGTGTACTAAGTACTCCCAAGACCCTGGTCTGCGCTGATGACGTCCGCCCTGCACACCTGTTATGCGCAATGAGCCGTCCACGCAGACAGACGAGTGGGGAATCCTTCCAATAAGAATTCAGAAGACCTCGGTAATAGTTCCTCAGGGATCGACTTGTTCCTAGTTGCATCTTATGAGACTGCTAAGTTACGACTGACCCTGGTCTCCATATTGCACGGTCTTGTAAACCATACTTGGATTACCCAAATGAGGCCGCCAATTTGCACGAAATTCGTGCGTTATTTCGCCAATTTTACTATCTTCGAACCCTTTAAAACTCATTTATTTATATAAAGCCTCACTTATATATTACATACATCATGTCAAAATGTATGCCGTGACGTGGTACATCACGTGTACCACGTACCGAGTGCCGTCTGTTGGGATTGGTCATCTTAATGCTGTCATGACAATTGAATCAAAATTTCTGGTGAATATTAAAATCAAGCTTGTTTAGTGTAGACTTTTTAAGAAGTTTAGACTCTTTCTTCCTGCATTGTCCTCACATTACCATAATTTCGAGAACATTGTACCAATATGATTTAAAAAGAGTTACCATGGAGTTTCTTGCCCGTTCTTCTCCATAGGAAATCTACACCTTGGAACGAGGCAACTAAAGTCTTGACTATTCATAAGTGCCTATAAATGGCTATACATGAATAAAAATATTTTTATCTTATCTATATTATTAAGTTACATAGCCATATTTACATACAATATAAATATATGTAAAGTTTCTAGAACATAGATCGACAATTTTATATCAGATTCACACTATTGCTTGGATGAAACACAACTTAAATCTATCTTTTATTTATTATGTAACATTACAATCACTTATTTCAAGATATTTAAGACATTTAATAATCATTTTGCAAAAACATAAATAGTTGTATCTATGTAGTCGACCTTTGTAATTATACATGTTATTCTTATCAGAAGCGTTTCAACCTGATTATCAGATATTCTTATATGATTTTATAATCTTATCTCATTTATATACTCATTAAATTCAAGATGATCGTTCTGATAAGATAACAGTTTTAAACCGCTCATAACTATACGAATTATGCAGGAATCGTTAGATTTTACGGAAAAAACCATTTTTTACACACCTTACCTACTGTTATTTATCATCATCATCATCATTTCGGCCGAATGAAATCCACTGCTGAACACAGGCCTCCCCCAAAGATCACCACAACCACCGATATGGATGTGTTGTGGGCTCATTGGGGGGTTTTGCCATAATCGCCACGCTTGGCAGGCGGGTTGGCGATCGCAGTTGAGTTGTTATTGTACTCGAAGGATGCTGCTGCCCATCCTCCGTCTAATCCCTTAGTCGACTTTTACGACACCCATGGGAGGAGATGGGGTGGTGGCATTCTGAGCCGGCACCACACGGCAAGTTATTTATATGGTCCACATAACTATATACTACATAGGAAAAAAGTCGTCAAGCACTTTCCAATTTCGAGAACAATCAAATTTTCCATATTTTGGAGTCAAATTAATTCCAAATCGGATTTCGGCTCTAGCGTCGGTAAAGTTTCGTCGTAGCAAAGCTTAGATCAATATTCACCTGATTGGCTGCGTTTTAAGATCGAAGAAATCATAAGCCAATCATAGCTCACTATTCGAATTAACGCTTTACTCTTATCTAATCTAACTTATGTACTATCCTGATAAGCTAATTTCTTATACTCATGATAAGCAAATGCTTATACGGTTTAAACTGTCGCTATCCGATACAAACAACACTCAAAGACTGATTGGTACATGTCTAATAATAAGATTATTACATTTTAACACTTGTTACCTTAATAATTGTTCATAATGTCGATCGCTGACCCAATTTATGTTATTCCTTTTGAAGGCGGTCTTTACTTTTTTGAAGTATAATTTATTTTTCTATTATATTATATTGCAATTGCTGCAATCTGCAATTTATTAGATCGTCACCAAATTTTAATAGCACCATCTCGGTTGAAATAGGTTTCAAACAAAAAAGAGTTATCCAAATCAGTGCATATAGGAAGCAGTTATTCCTACAACTATACATACAAAAAAACAGATGAATTGAGTATTAAGAACCTCCTCCGTTTTGAAGTCGGTTATAAAGATGGAAAACAAGCCAAAGTAGTCTAAGTTAAACGAGTTGGTAGTCAACTCAAGAGCAATGAGGGCAAAAGAGATAAATAATACAATAGAGTGAGTTATCGTTAGAGAGTTATAATATGTGTTATAATCAGAACCAAAAGTATGTCACTTGTGAAAGTGTAATTTAGAATTTTGAGGGGCTTGGTACGAACCACAACCAATAGAAGAGAAGCTGGCGGCAAACGGCCGTGAAATGGATACGTAATCTAATGTAAGGGATCTAGAGGGAAAATTAAGAGAGTGACCAGTTAAAAGAGTATATTTTTTCATAATATAAGTCGGCAGCCGTGGCTAAAGAGTTTAGAAAGTTTTATCTGTACGATCCGTGACACAACAAAAGAGTTCCTTCTTAGTTGGCACAAAGACCGCTTCACCTAAGCATGCAGCGGTTCCAGTTGAACCACGCCGGTGCACTGGTGACTGATACAAACGGCAAGGCAGTTCACATTCAAACATTTACATCGTTTGGCCGTTTAAGAACGAAATTCATGGCTTGTTATTTAGACGGGCTTAGATTACTCACACAAGTTTAAAGCAAAACTATAAAGAATGCCATATGGCATTAAGTCCGCCGTATGTACCAACATTGTGCATAAAAGTATAAATAAATAAATATTCTATAGCATGAACACGCAAGACACTGTGTCGATAAATGAAAAACATTTAGTTCGGACAATGGATTATCGATGCATTCTTTACGAACTATGTTTGTCACTGTCCTTATCATAAGTATTTCAGATAGTTTGTTCTCTATGGCTATCCGTCCGTGATTAAAATAAACAAAAGTGGCGTCATGATTTATCAAAATATTGAAAACCTTACCTGTCAAGGGTGGATCCTTCCCCCCCATAACTGTGGGATGCCGTTGACCTTGGACCTAGCAGCAATAAAGATCTCTGAAAATCTTAAAATTAGACCTAAGGGCCCCCCATATTAAAATCCTGGATCCGCCCCTGTTACTTGTATTTATTAAATTACGTAATGATACGTAATGCCTTGCAAGTATTTCTGCCTTCACGCTGGGCTTATCGACTGCATATCTGAGCTTCAGAGACGCATCAAATGGAAGGAAAGTCAGGGTGACCTCGCTTCTAGCATCTTGGTACTCATAAAAGAGTACAACTTACCGCCCAGCAAGTGGCGGTTAGAACCCGGGAAGAGAAAAGCGTCAAGAGTCGCTTCGTTGATGTTTTAAATAACTGGAACGCGCACGACGTCCTTTAAAATTTATTTTCTTATTAATGTACGATGATATTCGAAGACGAATATCCACTCGATCGCATCTGAAGTCGAATTCACTCTTTCTTTCATGTGTACTATGACATCTTTGGGAGCGTTGCTATGTATGTACGGGCCTACCTAACCATCTATATATTTATCACAGTCAATAGCTGTGTGCTTTATTTTAACTCATTGCCTGTCGTAAAACGAGACACAATTAAAAATCTATTGTGTCTACACGGCTGCCGGCAATTGACACGAGGGGACAGTCTGTGGGTAGGTTACAAAGATCGCTTTTATTTTTTTATTTGCAATAATTCATGAGTAAATAACTTTTCTATCTCAATTTTATTACTGTGGCGCGTGTTTTTGTATGTGTGTGCGTATTCGTAATGATATGGTGACAAAACAATTGTTTTTAGCTTCAATCAGTAATTTCTTTTCATTTTTATAGCTACAGCAAAAGTTCAAATGGAAATGAAGACAATCATGTTTGATGAAATTTTTTATTTGTAACCATAACTTATTATAATATTGATATACACATTAAAACTAATTACATATACACTATTTATGATTAAACTAACGATTACAAACAAATATATATATATATATACAATATAACTAAAGATAAAACTTATATATACATATAAATAAAAAATATACACAATATGTATGCCTTAAATAACTAACAATAAATAAAAACCCTAAAAAAAGGAGACATTTAGGCGTCAAAGTACTCCTCCCCATCGCTGTCAGCCGGTAATGTTCCCAGAAGACTGGCAGCATTGCCACGTTGAATGGCAATGCTTATTCTTTGGCCAAAGAAAAGGCCAGCCCTCTGATCACGTAAAGTGTCGACCAACCGTCTAGCTATGTCTTTGAAAAGTAGACGTGCACTCGGACCCCATGACCCAAGCGTTTCGACCCCAAACGGCTCAAAACAATAATTTCCGATGAGATTATTATATTTGCGCCATTTGAGGTTTTCCGCTGCAGAAGCGGCAGCACCAGCACAGCCAGCCGTGCTTGGAAGATGGGAAGGAGCAAGGGTGTCGACACAAGTTGCTTCCCACACCAGAGGCCTACCCATTTTCCAAGGCAGTAACGACATACCGTCCGGTCTTTTGCCATCGTCGCATGCCAAGCCATTGGGTTCTAACACAGCTGGCACGCCGGCGGTGGCAAGAGCACGACGAATAATGTCGTTAATGTTGGCATGGCGCGATATACGACCTGCACTTCTACTGCAAGATAGGCCATGGATTCCGAGAGGGTCGACAGCTTCACCACAGTGACACCGATGAGGAGCACCACAAGGAGCACCTAAACGAAGGCATGCAGCGAGCCGAAAAGTAGTGTCATCCAACATTAGGTTTTCGCGATTATAACTCATTATAATAAAACACTTTTAAACGGATTACATCGGGTGTAATTTTTTATTTCTTTTGTTTTTCCTGACGTTTCGAACACTTTGCCGGGTTCCTCGTCGCAGGATGACTAAGGTGACAGGCGTCGATACAGATTTAAAAAAAAAATGTTTTAGTTTATCTACCGTACAGTTTTAATCAAATATTAGTTTCGATGCACCCAGTAGACAAAACATTATCCTTCAAAGTGATGCGATGTGATATTAGTTTTGTAGTCAAGTGATATTCCTCGAAAACGTTACACATCACTCGAAACATCACCCGACGCGTTCGAATATAATGATAGTTTTTATCAAGTCACTGTGTACACTTCTCACATCGATGGACTCGGCAACGCCATGTCGTCTATGTAACTAATATAGTTACCGCATACACTATCCACATGACAGCCTCGATAGGTGTTGCTGGGTTCAAATATCAGCCGATTAAGTACAGGCTGAAGAGGCGCGGGGAAGTCGGGCCGCCGGCCGCACGCCACACTCCACCCTGTTACCATCCGAGAATGAGCTTGCGCGATTGGGCTGCGTTATTGTACCAGTATCTTAGTAGTAGAAACCTTTTCTATTATAAGTCATACGACACCAGAGCGAATGCTTTGGATATGTGTTTTCATTATTATTTTTCGGCCGAATGAAGTCCACTGCTGGACACAGGCCTCCCCCAAAGATCAACACAATGACCGATATAGGTGTGTTGTCTGCTCATTGGGGGGTTTTGCCATAATCGCCCCGCTTGGCAGGCGGGTTGGCGATCGCAGTTGAGTTGTTACTGTACTCGAAGGACGCTGCTGCCCGTCCTCCGGTTAATCCCATAGTCGTCTTTTGCCACACCCATGGGAGGAGATGGGGTGGTGGTATTCTAAGCCGGCACCACACGGCCTATGGATATGTGTAGGAAACACTTATTACAGGCACGAATAAGAACGATTGCAATCGATTCTGAGCATACTATTATAGGTTTATATACCATGACATAATGTTGTACACTGTCGTGTCGGGCAGGTGCCGAGCGCGTGACGGTGACGTGCCCGGCGTGCCGCCTGCAGTGCCAGGTCGCCAACATGATCGACCAGCGCTTCGTGCTCGAGAAGATGGCGCTCGAGCAGTCTGGCTCCAACGGTTGGTACTCGTGTATATTGCTTCTTTCACAGTTGACCCTCAAATTAATTATGGAGTATGAATTTGGATCATCATCATCATCATTTCGGCCGAATGAAGTCCACTGCTGGACACTGGCCTCCCGAAGATGTCCACAACGACCGATATGGATGTGTCGTGGGCTCATTGGGGGGTTTTGCCATAATCGCCACGCTTGGCAAACGGGTTGGCGATCGCAGTTGAGTTGTTAATGTACTCGAAGGACGCTGCTGCCCATCCTCCGGCTAATCCCTTAGTCGACTTTTACGACACCCATGGGAGGAGACGGGGTGGTGGCATTCTGAGCTGGCACCACACGGAAAAGCCGGCACCACAATTTGGATGCATACACTTATTTTGAATTGTCATATAAACGAGTGTTTTGGTTCGTTCGTTCTTAGTTCTTGGCGTGTGTGTTTACGGCTAGTCAATGGCAATACGAGGGCGGCACTGAAAATTTCGGGAATCAAGGAAGTGACACAACATTACTATTTAAAAATGTATTTATTGCTTTTCGAAGTATTCTCCGCGAAATTTGACACATTTTTCCATACGATGGAACCAATCATTGAAGCAACCATTCCATTCGGAAGTTGGGGTCTCCAAAATGGCCGTTTTGTAGGCGTCCACAGCTTCTTTAGGTGATGAAAATCTCTGTCCACGCAATTTATTCTTTATTTTAGGGAAAGTATAGAAATCATTAGGGCTTAGGTCGGGGCTATACGGCGGATGGTCTAATAATTCTATGTTTTCTTGCTCTAAAAACTCTTTTGTTCTGTGCGCGGTGTGAGAACTCGCATTGTCGTGATGGAGGATGATGCGGCGGTTGCAGTTCTCTCTACGGAGTTCAGAAACGACCTGTGGCAAACAAATGCTAGCATACCATTCTGCATTAACCGTTCTTTGTCCCTCAAGAGGAATAGTCGTAACATGGCCGGTTTTGGAGACAAACGTGGCCACCATTTTTTTTGCAACACTCCGTGAACGAACAATTTTTGTTGGCTTTAACTCATTTTCGAACACCCAAACTCGTGACTGGTTTTTTGTTTCGGGTTCGTACGCATATATCCAGGATTCGTCACCTGATACGATGTTGTATACAGCATTTGAGGATCCTGCGTGGAATCTTTCGAGAGTTCTGACGCACCAAGTAACGCGAGCCGCTTTTTGCTCTTCACATAGCAAATGCGGTATCCATCGGGAAAACAACTTTTTTACATCTAATTGTTCATGCAAGATTATTTGTATTTGACTCATGCCAATGTCTAAAGTTGCCTGAATTTCGCGGTATGTCACATGTCGATCTTCCTCAATCAGCTTACGCACAGCATCAACGTTTTCTTGGGTGACTGCAGTTTTTGGACGACCTTGACGAGGATCATCACTGAGCTTGACACGTCCACGTTGAAATTCAGCAAACCAGCGATAAATTGTGGTTTTGGATGGGGCTTCATCACCAAATGCAGAAATCATCCGGTCAACACACTGTTTTTGTGTTAAACCACTTCGAAAGTCATAATAAATCATCGCTCTTGAATTTTCTCGAGTCAATTACATTTTCTCAACGACTAAACAAGTTTGATAAAACCTTGTGACAAGACCGTGAATCTTTTTTTAAATAAATAAATGGTATTCGATTTGTAAAACCAAGGAGTTTTCAATTAAAAAGATTTTAATATGACAGGAACAGTGGAAATATTCCATTCCCGATACTTTTAGTGCAGCCTATGTACTCTCAAGCTAGCATGATGTCATATTATAAATAATAATGTATAGGTTACGTTGTAACGTCATCGCGCGTTACGTATCTTGTTCGTTGCTGTTCCCCGAAACGGTTCACCGCTGCAGTGGAGGATGTCTTCAACCCATTGGAGTGGAAAGAATTTGGCATCAACATCTATGGCGAGTATATCACTCACCTTCGATTTGCCGACAACATCGCAGTCATGGCAGAATCGCTGCAAGAGCTCAGCACAATGCTCGATGATCTCATGTGTTTCCAACAGCCCAACTTAAAATTAACATGGGCAAGACGAAAGTCATGTCAAATGCCTATGTCGTACCCATCCTAATATCCATTGGGAACTCTGTTCTTAAAGTTGTTGAAGAGCATGTCTACATGGGACATATTATCCAGTTAAGTAGGCCCAACTTCGAGAAAGAGGTCAATTGATGAATCTGACTCGGCTTGGCAGCTTTCGGGTAGCTTGCAACGTCTTTTCGACAACAATACTGTATAATACTCAAGGCGAAAGTCTTCAACGAGTGTGTGAGAATGCACACTTGAACACGCACCCGGGGACTGCCTCCGACGAGATAGAGAATCTCTAGAGCTATTTTAAACCCGTGAATACTTTGCGTGTCCAGAACGTCGCTATAAAGATCAGTATTTAAAATCTACTAATTATGATTGAGGCTTACGAATATATTCTTTTTATAACCAACATGTTAAACTATTAACTTTTATTTTTCAATATGTTCTGACTTTATTATAAGTAGTTTTTTAATACGGATATCCATACAGACGTTCTCCGCACGGAAAGTTTTCACGCGTTTAGAATAGCTCTACAGGTGAAGGTGGAAGCTGGGAGTCGTTGGGTGCGGGAGCATGTTTTGCTTTGTTCAGCAGTGGACGTCCTGAATGATGATATGATGAGATCAGTGCAACAGTGACGGTAATTGAGCAGTATTGGCGCGTACATGTGAATCAGCGTGCGGTGCGAGCGTGGTTATGTTCGTGCCTTTCGTATCATATCATCATATCGGCCATTTATACGTCCACTGCTGAACAAAAGCCTCCTCCATAGATTTCCACAACTGTAATCATTTTGGGGGGGAATTTGCCAATACTCACCACGCTTGGCAGGCGGGTTGGTGAGCGCGATACGGCTACCGTTTCACAGAAGGGACGCTGCTGCCCGTCCCTCTGGTTTAGTTTCCCTTAGTCGCCTCTTACGACATCCACGGGATGAGATGGAGTGTTGCTATATTCTTAATCCGGACACCACACGGACAACACGGACGTGCCTTTGGTGCTACATATATCTCTACAGCCACCTGATACTTGTACACATTTTATAGACACGCACTACCCGCTTGGGTCACGGCTGTCTACACGACAAGCTGCAATACAATATATGAAGTACGCCGACGGACGTCCAGTCTTGTGGCTATACAGTGTCTTATGTGTATGAATAGTGTGTGCGTGTGCGCAGGGCCCAGCGGCGACCAGCAGTGCAACAGCTGCGACGACACCGAGCCCGCCACCAGCTACTGCGTCGAGTGCGCCGAGTTCATCTGCGACAACTGCGTGCACGCGCATCAGAGGTAACAATGACCACATCGCTCGCGCGCGACTACCTCGCTCCGTGACTGTGGAGCGAGAATAAAAAATGATCGAGCCTTACAATAGTCGCATATGATGTGTTACATCTTATATCTCACTTTGGTAAAGAGCAACATGAACATGTTCTGAAAAAAAATGATTCAAAGATAAAATAAAGAAAGAAATTCAGTACAACAAAATGTATGAATGGCGCCAAAACCCAGCACATCACCGCGCATGCGCTAAAGCAGGCGCTGCCACAGATAAGTAATAATTGTAATCAAAACTTATTTGTAATGCTATAAAATTGGCGCGCTCCGCTTATGCGTTCCATTATTAAAAAAAACATGAAATCTCTTTGGTGATATTAACTTCTTGGATTTGACCCGTATCGTAATGGAAAAAAAATGTATTATAATATTATTTTGTTAGAGTAAAAGTGTTACAATTTGATTATATTTTTAAATTTCGGTATTTTAATATTTAATATCTCGTTATTCAAATCAAATAGAGCCTGCTTCCCCGGCTTCCTGTTACACACTTCTGTCCTTTTTCACGAAATCACTCCCACAGAATGCAGGAAAGCGAAACGAAAGATGTTGCACATCAATAACTCCCCATAAGTATGCACATAAATGTCTGGTACACAAAGTATGTCGTCTGTAAGCTTGCCAGAGGAACTCGGTGTTTGTAGCTTAACTTTGTTTTTTTCAGGCTAAAAATAACTAAGGACCACACGATCAAGTCCAAGGAGGAGGCCGTGGCGGAGCTGCAGGCCGAGCAGGCCGGCCCGCGGAACTCGCACGACATGTTCTGCGCCGAACACGTGCAGGTGCGACGAAACGCGGCCATAAACAATACTATAGTATAGTATGACGAGACAAAATATAAACAATACTATAGTATAGTATGACGAGACAAAACATAAACAATACTATAGTATAGTATGACGAGACAAAACATAAACAATACTATAGTATAGTATGACGAGACAAAACATAAACATACTATAGTATAGTATGACGAGACAAAACATAAACATACTATAGTATAGTATGACGAGACAAAACATAAACATACTATAGTATAGTATGACGAGACAAAACATAAACATACTATAGTATAGCATGACGAGACAAAACATAAACATACTATAGTATAGTATGACGAGACAAAACATAAACATACTATAGTATAGTATGACGAGACAAAACATAAACATACTATAGTATAGCATGACGAGACAAAACATAAACATACTATAGTATAGTATGACGAGACAAAACATAAACAATACTATAGTATAGTATGACGAGACAAAACATAAACATACTATAGTATAGTATGACGAGACAAAACATAAACAATACTATAGTATAGTATGACGAGACAAAACATAAACATACTATAGTATAGCATGACGAGACAAAACATAAACAATACTATAGTATAGTATGACGAGACAAAACATAAACATACTATAGTATAGTATGATGAGACAAAACATAAACAATACTATAGTATAGTATGACGAGACAAAACATAAACAATACTATAGTATAGTATGACGAGACAAAACATAAACATACTATAGTATAGTATGACGAGACAAAACATAAACATACTATAGTATAGCATGACGAGACAAAACATAAACAATACTATAGTATAGTATGACGAGACAAAACATAAACATACTATAGTATAACGACGCAGGACCTCCATCTGAGTATTTAGAACAAGTGGTGATGATCTTCGTTTAAGCAGTAAAACTACACTAGAACAAAAAAAAAGTAAAATGTGTGTGTATTAGTGTACACACGTAAGAAGTGAAACTTCTTTATGACATCATTTTTCGAAAACGATCTACTATACAGGTTGCTTGGTGCATCGTGTGCCAAATTTAAATGGTCGACTGGGGGGTCATCTGATATCCTTTCAGACCCCTAAACATTTCTCATGCCCTGTGGATTCTTTTTCATCGACTTTTTATTGTTTTATTAAAAAAATACCCAAATTTTACATTCAAATACAAATAAAAAAAAGTAAAAGTTGGTTAAATAAAGCTAAATTAGATAAAGTTTAAGCATTTATTATCATAGACATGGATACAAATAATACAATTATTTCACCTTATTGCTACTAAGATTATTATAGCATTTCATTCATTATAATAGAACTATTATTGTTATCGTTATTATATATTTTTGTAATTAATGGCTTATGGTAACTGAAATATGAAATATATGGTTTACATTCCACGGAATTTTGTGACCGAGTAAAACTCCATCGATTGTAGTGCCGGATCTTGTTGGTGATGTTTGAGGACTGTTTTTCATAGATAAATTCAATTTATCTTTCAAATCAATATGGCGCATAACTGAAAAATGTGACAATAACATATCCAGACACAGCTATTTTCTACCATCGCACCTCTTGCCATCGGCGGGGAGTTCGCAGACGACCTTTAGTTTCATGTCGTCCTTATTATTATGTTCTTCATACAGCTCCCGGTTCTATGTGGTTTCTCCGCAAACAATAGACCACCGCGCTTTTCCCATGGGTGTGGTAAAAGGCGACGAGTGGTTGATGCCAAGAATGTGGGCAGTAGCATCCCCATCCGTGTGCCAATAGCCACATATTACGATCACCAAGCTGCCTGCCAACCGTAGCGGTTATAGCGATGTCCCCTATGAGCGCTCGTCGTGGTTATGTGGGAGTGACCCTCACGTTGCTGCGCTGTGTGCACGAGGCAGTCGAGCGCTCGTACTAGCTCAGTGGTGTCGGCAGGAGCGCCTGTCGCTGTTCTGCGAGACCTGCGACCGGCTGACGTGCCGCGACTGCCAGCTGCAGCACCACCGCGACCACAAGTACCAGTTCAGCACCGAGATGGCGGCGCAGGTGCGTACCGTATAATAATGGACATCATAATACAGTGGCCAACTGACTCTAACTTGACAGATCTCTCTACTCTTTAAAGAGTTTCAGTGTGTTATTTTTTTTTGCAGTTCGGTAAATTTTACATCTATTTATGCCTAACTAAACGTAGAATACACTGTAACTTTTTATTTTGTGTTGTATCAGCTATTTGTTTGTTATAAGTTGAGTGAGAACCCTGTGCTTGTAGGGAACTATCTAACACTAGGGACTAGGCGTTTATGGAACTTTTATGTTTTTTATAAAATATAATGAAAATAGGAACAGAAGGCCAATTCTCGTAATTAATTTACACTATGACTGAAACTTGACCGAACTGAGATTAAATTATGAAATGACCGAAAAAATGGTATTCTGCTCCTCTTAAAGTTCAGTCGGATTTCAGTATAATCTCGATCTAAACTCTTCTTCTTCTCTTAGATTATGGCTTCTGTAGAGTATCTTCCACAATTCGCCAATTTCAAGTATAAAGACAACGTTGTACGGTGTTTAGATTAATTAACCTTTACATATCCATAAAATATTTCACAAAATGAAAAAATTCGACAAAAAAATGTCGGCAACGTCGTGCGGTTCAATTGTTTTTCCAATCTAATCTCATTACAATCTGAATTTTGACGTTTATTTAATGACAATTTAGTACATGTGACAGTTCGAAATGTTAGCAGAATACCGTTTTGACTTCGATCGACTTTCGATCCATTTTCGATCTCATCACAGTGTAAGTTCACGTTTGACGTTGTTTGTTAGTTTAAGAGAACACCATTTGTGACATTTATGACACTGAGACTAGATCGGAACTATATTTTGAACATTTTTAAATTACGAGAAATGGCCTTCTGATCTAGTGCAGTCTGGTGGGCTGGTTGTCCATATTTTCCGTTCGGCAAAACTCCTTTAAAATACAGGGCTGATGCACCGCCGCCCACCCTGCCCCGTCTCGCGGCGCTGAGTTGAGCTCTGGAGGTTTAGTTTTTTAATGCGAATAATACCTAAATACTCGTCCTTTTTTATACAGTTGATTGCCACATATCGCATTTTTTGTAAAGCAGGACATCTTTGCATTTCTGGGGACAGCAGGATAGGTACATAGCTCTAAAGTGAGACGTATGGTCACGTTAGGCATACACCGTGTTAAGTAAACATTGTCGCACGTGCAGGCTCGCACCAACATCAGCTCGTTGCTGTCGGAGGTGAGCTACAAGCGGGTGCTGCTCGGCTCCGCCATGAAGGTGATCCGCGACCGCCAGCAGCTGATCGCCGATAAGAAGAAGGCGCTGGTGCACGAGATCACGCAGACTGTCGTCAAGTTAGTAGACTTCAATTAGTTCTGGCTTTGATAGATTATAATGAAACGTTTTGTGAAGACCTCGACCTTGGTCACAGACCAGTGATAGATTAGCGAGTGCTTCGTGTGTCGTCTATCCATGACAATTGTAATGCTACCCAGGACTGGTTCTGCGTGGCACCACACGGCGCTCGTCACCTCGACACAATAGTTGTGTAGTCTGGTATGGCCAGTAATTTCACTAGTTCCAGTGCCCTCCACAGTAATGTTTAAAGTTTAAACGTTTCTGCTTGGCGGCGAATGTTTGGCATTGTGATGGTACTCAATAAACTACACTTTTGAAGTGTCTGTTTGTAATGTAAAAATAATAGCTTTGTACTAAATGCATGTAAAAGTATATACGGCAAGACCCTAATTTTTTGTTTGTCTGTCTGTTTGTTTCAGCCTATCTCTAAAACGGTTAGACAGATTTTGACGTAACTGTCACTGGTAGCTTTCATAGCTTATTTTATAAGGAGTAACGTAAGCAAATTTTATTTTAGAAAAATAACTAGGGTATTTCGTAAAACAAAAATATATATACTATAATATATATAACAATCATATAATAATTAATTATAAATCATCAGTTTTCTTTTAAATTAAACTGTGGCTGAAACCGCGGGACACAGCTAGTAATAGAATTTCAATAATGAGAGAAAAACCCTCCTAAACACGATGAATCAATTGCCACGTTCCAGGTTAACAAACGCAATAAACACGCGCGGCAAGCAGCTCGTCCTGCGGCTGAACGAGGTGTGCGACGCCAAGCAGCGCACGCTGACGGAGAAGAAGGAGGCGCTGGAGCAGCTGGCCGCCATCACGGACCACTGCGTGAGCTTCGTCACGGCGGCGCTGCAGCACGGCTCCGACACGGCCGTGCTGCACACCAAGCACGCCGTGTGCGCGCACCTGCAGCGCATCAAGAGCCGCCGCGCCGACATCCCCAACCCCGAGATCCCCGTGCGCATCGCGCTGGCGCTGGACAAGCTGCCCGAGCTGCTGCGAGGTACCACGCGGGCCAACATACTGGAACATTCCCGCCAAAATGACCACACAATTAACAGTGGATCTCCTTTGACTAATAATGATACCTCAACTTTAATTGTGTGATCGTTATTGATGCCAAAATACATCGGTTTTGTTTCCGACTGCCGTGCGCACGCTACACGCGTTAATTTTTCGTAGTCTTCGTCAATGAGCGGAGCGGCTAACCCGCTTGTCTGATGTTGCAGTGCTGTCGTCCATCGGCGCCATCGTGGTGGACGGCAAGCTGGACGGCGGCGCGGGCGCGCAGGGCCCCTACCACCCGCCCGCAGGCCCCGGCCCCGGCCCCGGTCCCGGCTCGGGGCCCGGTCCCGGCCCCGGGCCCGGGCCCGCGCAGCACTCGGCCGTGGTGGCGCTGCAGCACGTGGCCATGCACCAGGTACGCACGACACCTGTTTTTATATCTGTACATTCAAAACAACTATAAAACTCGAACTGGATCAAAAGGCCAAAATTTGTGACGTAACTTGAGAGGGGCTCGTGTCTTACATTGGACTGCGCTAGGTTGAGTAATGGATAAATAATACCATACCAACGAGACTAAGCACGTCCTCTTAAGAGGTCTTTCGTTTTTCACAACGAAAACACAATAGGCAATAAACTTCGGCAACGACAATTCATTGCTTGACAAAACTTGCTCAATAATCTTTGAATTTACTATAATAACTGCATTGCTCAAAAAACGTTACGTTATGTGCATAAGAAAGTATAACAGGTTAGCATCCGACATCCACAATCTGTCTCTATCTACATTTTAATAAAACCTTAAAAATACACTGATACATCATGATCTACTCGAGGAATAATAATAATAATAAAGTTTATTTGACCAAAAGAAAAGTAACAGATATACCTTATAATCTAAACAAACATTGTACACTGTAACTTAATATAAAGACAATAAGGTTAACGGTGACAACCGTACTAGTGTAAACTGTATCACGGCTGACAGCGTCTTGGAAACGTTGTACAATTTGCATATTATCAGACAATTTGACAGGTATACTTAAATAAGGATCGAATTCTGTGTGCGCGCGTGTACTGGAGTGGTGTACTGGTCTAATTGTAATAAATGTGCGGATGTGTAATGTTATGAACTGGTTATATCATCATCATCATCATATCAGCCACAGGTCGTCCACTGCTGAACAAAGGCCTCCCCCTTAGATCTCCACAACGAGCGGTCACATGCCGCTCTCATCCAACGACTCCCAGCGACCTTCACCAGGTCGTCTGTCCACCTCGTTGGAGGTCGTCCCACGCTGCGTTTTCCGGTGCGCGGTCTCCATTCGAGAACCTTTTTGCCCCAACGGCCATCAGTTCTACGAGCAATGTGCCCTGCCCATTGCCACTTCAGCTTACTAATCCTTTACTGGTTATATGGTTAGGGAATAAATGGTTTCCAAAACAATGCGCATTATAAGTGTAAAAGTGTGACATTATATTAACATTTTATAATATAAAATGTTGGGGCAAAAAGGTTCTCGAATGGAGACCGCGCACCGGAAAACGCAGCGCGGGACGACCTCCAACAAGGTGGACAGACGATCTGGTGAAGGTCGCTGGGAGTCGTTGGATGAGGGCGGCATGTGACCGCTCGTTGTGGAAATCTAAGGGGGAGGCCTTTGTTCAGCAGTGGACGTCCTGTGGCTGATATGGTGATGATGAATATAAAATGATTAATATTTTAATGATTGTATATATTTTCTTAGAATGGACTCTATAATTTATTGTTTATAAAATCGAAATAATTTTGACATACACAATACAATTTTTATTATATGCTAATCTGATTTAAGGTTTTTGGCAAAAGTATAGGCTGAATAGAAAAACAGATCTAAATAATATAACATGTAACACCAGCTATTGTATTTGATTTTACTTAAACGTGAATATATAAACCAATGAAATAAAATGAAACAATGATATTCATAAGAAGAATGAAAATACATACATTTTGACAAATAACTTTTAAAAATATACGTTTTCTTCATTGAAATTACAGTGCGCAATAAATATCAAAATTACGAGCATTTTAGGCGAGAGTATGGGACATACAAAATACTGCGACATGATTCCATAACTGCGGTCCTAAAAAATACTTGAAGACATGATTTATTAAATTATGAATTAAATTTATTACAGTTCCATAGCAGAAAACAAAAAGAATTTGCTAAGTTGCCCAAAATATAAATAATAGGGGTACCTTGTAACAAAAAAATAACCAAATATGTGAATACACTACACTGACAAACATTTCCTGACGTGTCCAGTTAGCCTACCCTCCTGATACGAATCACTTACACTACAGATAGTTTGTAGTATATATACAGTGCGGATTGGTAAGTTGTGGGTGTTTTTAAAACTATTTCTGTACGAATTATAAAATATTACCTAAATAGGTAACGCCCGAGATGCTTATAAATGATGTGCGACGTTGTTCCATGTCTCAGACGTTGGCTCGCTACCAGGTCAGTCGATCACTTCCCAATAGATTGTCTTGGTGTAGTGCTGGTGTCGCGTCGGCCGAGCGACCTTGTGACCGACTACATACTTTCTCGTTCTATTATTTTATGCTCCGGATTGTATTCCTACGTTTTATTTTATATGTGCTTTTTAGCTTTACATCCTGTAAGTGACAACGTACCGAAAACTTCGGGAATAGGTTACACTTAGGCCTGTTATTTATCTCGGAAATAATAGGTTACAGTTTTTATAATTTTTGAACACGCAATGTATCATATACAACGCGATAAAAACACTACGTGATTATTGTACTATGATATGATATTATTTTGCCACTACGAGCGATGACTTCGTCTGTTAACTGTAGTTAAACAACAGCTGTTCAATTTTTACTTACATTGCAGTTTTACCTGAAGTGTTTTTGTTCGAAGTAGCGCTAGGTTAGACGGAATCAATTCTTTGATAGTGAAAAGTTTAATAAACTGGAATAAAATCGGAGAATTCGTGAAACGACCGACGAAATATTCTAACGCCGAAGGTTCCCGAATCATGAACTGAATTTATAGCATAATCGGTTAACGTTACGATGTCACTTACACCCGTTATATTTCAACATTTTATGTTTAATTTCTGCATGATTAAAAACATGTCTAAATGTAATGTAATGTGTAAAAGTTTATTTTAGTAGAATAAATGATAATTTGAGAGTAAAATAGCAATTTCATCCTGACTTTTTTTCCACAGTTTTTCACTACTATTTTGTAAATTATAATTTGATCGAATGGCTCTAGAGTACACGGAATATTAATTATTCAAATGGAGTATTAAAATGCATACGAAACGGGGGGCAAACTAAAGATATAAATCGTTAGATAGGCCCTTGCCATACATTGCAACGCTACGAATAGATCACTCGAAAGAGTGTACCTGTCTGAGAACATTATCTTATATTAATAAGAGAATAATATTAAAACTTCATGCGCGTTTAAGAAATGTTAATACATCACATACGTGTAATAGGGTGGTGCCATTACCTTTCTGCGATGTTCTTTTTAAAAGGCAACAACTGATGACAAAATGTAGTTTAGGCTATAGGTCATTGAAAAATATGAAACCTTTGGAAATGGTGAAAGTGTATTTTCATATTTTCGGGGAAAAATATGACAATACACTTTCTCCTGTATCTCCTAGCACAAAATGTTCTACACAAAAGTAATAGATAATAAAAATAATATAATGTTCTATTAACGGTATTTTTCCCAAATTTTAAGCGAAAATTGTATTGTATATGTAAAACTGATTTTTTCGTCGACATTTTTATAGTTATATGGTAAATAAAGTCCTATCTAAAGATTTAAATTTACGGAGCGAACGTTATACGACGACTGTTCGCACGCCTTATGACATTATTTTGTTAACGCGCTTTCTATTTGCAACTGCACACTAGAATAAGACGAAGAGGGTTTAAATTGATGAAGTATTTTAACAGTCCATTTGTTGAGCATTCCGTGCGTTCTGTGTCAATCGCTCGGTCCGGAGTGCTATATGCGAGTGTGGTGTCAGTCGTACGTGCAGTCTGCGGGCGGCGGGGGCGGCGCGGTGGGGGGCGGGGGGGGCGGCGCCTACCTGCAGCTGGCGCCGGGCCTGCGCGCGCGCAGCACGCCGCTGCGCCACCCGCACGTCACGTCCACCACGCACCCGCACCAGCCGCACCAGCCGCACCAGCCGCACCAGCCGCTCCAGCAGCACCAGCCGCACCACCTGCACGGTACGTACGCAGCGCCGCGGCGCTCGGAGAAGTCTAGTCTAGATTAGTTTCAGCTCTGCCTAAGTTTGCCATGAGCATGGGGTCTCAACTCGAACAAAATATAAACAGTTTTTATAAAAATTCATAGATTGTAATTGTAAAATTATCAAACACTAAAAGCATTATACGGCAGATATTAGCTGAAGTAAGATTCGTAAGCGTACAAATTTATTTATTTAATGTTTATTTCACTCGTTATTTTAGTTCAATTCGAACCCATTTCAATGATAGACTTTCATTTTGCTTTAAGGTATTTGCAATAGATGGCGTTTTTGTTAGTATCCCCCTCCTAGTGTTTCATTTCCATGCCCCGGTCTGGATGGGTGACCATCTATTTCATAGCGAAAACGCATCGTGCCTTGGCGAACACGTTAAGTCTCTGTACCCCGATTCTCGTAAAAACCAACGATCTAAATATCGTTATGATTTGAAAGTCGCTCGATCGATGTTCTATACGCAGTTGGTATTCACGTGTTACTTGAACGACTACGATAGGACTTTAACCCGATAGGATCAAAACTAAACGATTACTCAACGACTTGTAGCCGTAAGATGTCAGTTTTTTGTATTCTATCGAGTGATTTGATCAGTTTTTCCACTCTTAATATTGTGATTGTCGTCATATTAATGAAATAAATTTAATATGATATCAATGAATATGAACTGGAAATAGTATTTTTTTATTTTAATTATCTATTTGGCAGAAAGTTGGAATCTACGCGTTAACGACTGCTGTTTAATGACACCAACCGGAACCGATGATTAACGTGCCGGAGATACCTACTCAATGCAAATACCACTATGCATCCATAGACTGACCGCGCTAAATGTTGCTTAACCTTGCCGATCGTTTACCGAGCAGTGAATGTAACTAAGCTTAGGGTTCCACTGGTGGTCGTGAAATAAAATGCGGACTATATACGCTGGTAAATATATTGGCATAAAGCGATGTGTGCATTGGGCGGCGGACCGAGCGAAAAAGAAAGAGGTCGCGGATCGTGGCGATGGCGCGCAGCACCCAACCGCGCCGCCCTCGCCCGCGGCATGCGCCGCCGCCGTCGCCTAAGATGTCGAGGATCGGGGTTCGATTCTCGACAAAGCTCAATGCCAATACCGCTATGCAGTCATCCATCCATAGCCTGTCGGCGCTAAACGTTGTTTAACCTTGCCGACCGTTTCTTCGTTCTTAGATAAAAAGAAAATTTAAAAACTTGACCTTACTTGAACCTATATGAGATTCGTAGCAGCGCAGAAATTGCTAGCTCACACAAACGAAACTATTCCACCAACTCGAGTCTTGATAATAACTACTTATATTATACGTCTTGTCCTTGACTGCTTGCTGGATGTGATATCAAAGTGTAGGTAGTTAATATGCCAGTGTATTATAATAAAACCGCGCCATCTAGTAGTACCTAAGCGAACTCATAGACGGTGACGATTTACAACAGTAAAACCTGCCATCTGTTAAAAAATAGCTTGCCAGTTCGCTGGCCAGGCTTAGGGATTGGGTATCTGTACTAGTGTATAATGACATCGCCCCGCCCGCAGGCGTGAGCGAGCTGAACCTGCGCGGCCTGCTCAACGCGCAGTCGCAGCGCGGCGCGGCGCGGGCGCTGCCTGCGCACGCGCAGCACCCGGCGCAGCTGGCCATGCACCACGCCTACCACCAGAGTGAGTGCTCGCGCACGGCCCGACGGTCCCTTGCGGCCAAACCGGTCGGTCCTTTCTCCTCACACCTAAAATATCTAATCCCCTCAAAATGACGACACAATTATGGAAATCTATGGGGGGCTCTTCTTTTGGCTGATTTCATTTGGCTGAATGATCACCACACATGTGTACATTATTTTTGACTTTACCTACAAAAATAATATCTTTACTGGTTCAACATTTAACGCTGCTGTCCCTGCTGCTGCAGTTATCCCAGCGTAATTGTGAATAATTTTCTTTAATTATTTATTGCGCCCTCATGTGATAAATGGTGTTATTAGTTATTGTTGAAGGCCGTTGCAGTAATTTCTTAGCAAATAGTATTACCCAATGTCATGTTATCATGTGACCTTGTATTTCGGATACTGGCATATGTGCTGGAACAATCACAATATCTGTGACTTACTGGTTGTAAATGAGTCTATGATTTACTTTGGATTTTCTAAAACTCTTTTATAATAACTGCTTTCATTTCATTGAAAGGCTCTTGAAAATTTTGCACATTGTACGTCTTTTGAATGTGCGCGTGAACAGATTTAAACTTCCTTTTGTTCACTCCATAGTAAAGAACTTTCTTCGAACGGATTCTTACAATTGCACTAAATCCAGAAGATGTACTGTAGTTAGTTCCATAGGAACGCTTGGACCAACATACATTACCTGATATTTGTTTTTTTTTACAATATTAAAGACCACAATATTTTACAAAACAAGTTTACTATTATTTGAAGATAAAGGAGTAATCTATCTGGGATAGTTATTAACTACATTTGATGTAGTTTCATTTTGTCATAAAATCAACCGAAAAATCTTATTTTTGTCAAATTTGCAAACGCTTCTTAAACACGCTTCGTATGACTGGAGACGTGAGATGTATGTGTTGTTCGGTGTTGATAGGTTTTGAACAAGGCAACCTCTGCTTTGGAGCTTGTGCGTATGTATATATGTGCGGCTATTCAGACCGTGTTGTACATGTGCAGTGCTGGGCGCGTACGCCCCCCCGTACGGCGGGTCCGGGGGGCCCGGGGGGCCCAGCGGCCGCCGCAGTGGCGGGCCGCGCACGCCCTCGCCCGCCCCGCCGCCCTACCACCAGCACCAGCAGCAGCAGCTGCAACAGCAGCACCAACAGCAGATGCAGCAGCAGCAGCAGCAGCAGCAGCAACTCCAGCTGCAGCCCGCCGCCAAGTGGCACATTCCACAGCAGGGACTCTCCAACGGTTAGTCCACATTCAGTTTTAATCAGTTTCATTATAGTATTTTGGTCGACTTGTAATCTATCGGAGTCCGACTGAATGATTCAGATATTACATACAGGCTGCCATTTGTTCCATGCTTGTCTGTCGATATGACAGGTGGGTTCGAGTCGAGTGCAGTTCTCCCCGGGCTGGGCGGCACGGGGCAGGATTTTAAGATAACGCTGGGGCGCGCACCCTCGCGCCCCGCCACCGCTCCTGCGCCTGCTCCTGCCGCCGTCACCTCCACCAACCCCAAGACGCCCAGTCCCAGTCTCAACGTAAGTATTTATTTATTTATTTATTTATTTATTCTTTATGCACAAACACGTACAGAGGCGGACTTAATGCCATAGGCATTTTCTGCCAGTCTACCTTAGGGTGATGCAGAAAGAAGATATGGTAGGTGCATTAACAACACTGTTGCAACTTGATTCAATGCGATATTATTAGCAATATACATTTAAAAAAAGTTAAAATAAAAATAAAGAAAAGTAAAAATATATAATTAAATACATACATATTGTGTACATAATTACATTAATAATATATATTATATATATATATATAAACACTAAATAATAGACATCACCGCTGAGAGGATTCTTTCAATGTATTGAAAAGGTGCTTACGCACTTTTATTTTAAAAGACCCGCGCCACCCATCGATCTCACAGAGTATGCTGCTCTATTACTGTCTCTTCGACGATGCTGATGAAACACGTCCGCCGACGAGCAGTAGGCAGTAGGCTCATAGCAGGCTCCGGTTGCAGGGCGGCGCCCCGGGCGAGCTGGACAAGGTGTGTGCCGCGTCCGTTCAGGACCTCATGGCCACCATCGCCAAGCTGGACTCCAACGGCGTGCAGGTGGTGGCGGAGGGCGCGGCGCCCTCCCCCGCGCCTCCCGTGCACTCCTCCACGGACGAGCGTCCCCCCGACCCCAACGAGGACTGGTGCGCCGTGTGCATGGACGGCGGCGAGCTCATGTGCTGCGACCGCTGCCCCAAGGTGTTCCACCAGTACTGTCACATCCCCACCATCGAGAAGCTGCCCGAGTGAGTACTACCGCGCGGTTTCTGTTATCATATGAGGTGCCGACCTAATCACCTGTAACATTAATGAATATTAATTGCTCCATGATCATCTTTCGTATAAATTGTAAATAATAATACCTTAAATTTTCACAAGAATTCTTATTTATTTCCTAACGCAAGACTATCCAAAACAACTGTCGGTGAATTGTCTCACGCGCCGACCATATAATCGGGCGGTAGGTACCCAACATATCCATGAACGCACGTTGACTCGGCCCGCGCCCGTAATAGGCAAGTTAGGTTAGTTAGCCGCGCCTTTCGACATCCTGGCGGAGATGGATGCGTCGGTCTACGATCAAACGCGCTGCCTCCGCCTGAGCGGCGAAGGCGCACCTCCAGGGGCGTTGGACAGGCTGAGGCGGCTAGCTCGGCGGAGCGCACTTGGAAAGTGGCGTCACCGCCTGT
Source organism: Diloba caeruleocephala (assembly GCA_947459985.1). NCBI lineage: Eukaryota > Metazoa > Arthropoda > Insecta > Lepidoptera > Noctuidae > Diloba > Diloba caeruleocephala. The sequence continues at coordinate 21,805,470 of OX381625.1, forward strand.
GGATACCGTAAGCGACCAAGCGCGTCATCAAGGCCGCCCTGTCGCTCTTCGGAGCCTAGCTCAAGAGGAGTGAGCGCGTTACCTATCGCCTAACGCAGGTGTTCACCGGGCACGGTTGTTTTGGTGCATACCTGCACAGCATAGGACGCGAGGCCACGGCACAATGTCACCATTCTGATAGTGACTAGGATACCACACAGCACATGCTTGAGGCCTTGCCTGAGCGGCCAAGTGGTGGATCCTGGTCGATCGGATCGGGCAAGATCTCTCTCTGCCGGCAATACTGTCAGCTATGTTGGCAGAGCACGAAAACTTGAATGCTGCAGTCTCCTGTGAGAGCGTCATGCCGCAGAAGGAGACCGCAGAGCGGGATCGGGAGAGGGCCGATCCTGCGCGAAAAAGGCGCCCTGGCGCCTAATTCCTATACGCCTGAAACATCCTGCCGTCGCTATATGGCGGGGACCTCGGGGCTCCCGGCCGTGCAGGTTGGGCTGCGTGCTCATACCGAGCACCAATGAGCAGCTTTAGTGTGATCTTACGTGGACCTGGAGCCCCCCATCGGTGCCGAAGATGACCCCTGCAGTGGTTTTAGCCGGTAGGAGTCCGGCATACACCTTCGCCCTTCCCCGGGGTGGAGGACATTCATGATGAATTTCCGCTGGGGACCAATAAAAAAAGTTTCAGCCTGCCAAAAGCTGTGAGAGCGGAAACTGTTGAGAGAGAAACGTACGGAATGCACCCGCGCCGCCGCCTCTGGCACATTTTAGATTTCTGAGAGCTTCATGCTAGTCTCTTGGGAAAACCTTTAACTGTATGAGTCTCGATTGTCGGTCCACTGTGCGGCGGTCCGTACGAGTATTAACCCGTTCGCAGTGAGACGGAGACGTGGCAGTGCCTGCTGTGCGTGAACTTCCTGGAGCTGCCGCCGGCGGCCGGCGAGCTGGAGCCGGCGCCGGGGGGCGGCCTGGCGCCGCGCCTGCAGAAGCTGGTGGAGCGCGTCACGCTGGAGCTGTACTGCCAGTACGAGCCCAGCCTGGCCTTCCGCGAGCCCGTGCCGCCCGAGAACCTGCACTACCACTCTAAGGTACGTGAGCGCGCACCCGGTGCCGCCGTCCTGCCGTCGCTCCTCCGACGCCTCTAACCCTGAGCCCGTGCACAGATCTCGCGGCCGATGTGCCTGGACATGATCCGCATGAAGCTGCAGCCGCGCTACCCGCACCGCTACACGCACGTGGCGCAGTTCGTCGCCGACGTGCGGCTGCTGTTCCGCAACGCCTACAGGTACAATCCGGTGAGTACGGTACGACGCCGAGTCTTGATGCGCGTTTAACAAACCATACCTTCAATTTTGATCAAGACTCGGTGACGGAGTAGTAAGATTGTTCGTATACTCGTGTTGGCGCCGTGTAACGCTTCGTGTTCCGTAGGCCGACAGCCAGATCTACAAGGACGCCAAGCGGCTGGAAGAGTTCTTCGACGCGCAGCTGTTGAAGTGGCTGCCGGACTACGCCTACTGGAGCGGCGACGGCGAGCCGCCCGGCAAGAGGCCGCGCCTGGACTGACCGCCGCCCCCACACCGCACGCACTCCCGCCCGGACTACGGCACGCACTCCCACCCGGACTACGGCACGCACTCCCACCCGGACTACGGCACGCACTCCCGCCCGGACTACAGCACGCACTACCGCCCCGACTACCGCCCGCACTAGCTGCACCAGTGCTGGACAGCCCCGAGGGAAAGCTACGAAAAGCTAAAGCATAGTGTTGGACAAAACAATTCGACAATTTACAAAGTATATAATACAGTGCAGAAGTAAAACTCATTGAATTACTGATGAAAGGACTACATTAATATAAATTATTTTGGAGTAATTTAGTGCTCATGTAAAAAACACGAGTAATAAATGACTCCACAAAATATGTAAATATTTTATTGATATTAATAAGACGTTATGATATGTTAAAAAGTTCCTTTTTGGTGTCACACTGCAGCTACGAGTGTTAATGCCTCACGCGGGAGCATCACAGAGACTCCTAGTATTTAGTACGTGATTCTTAATGTTGACCAGTGGCTGCGCTCGCTCCGTGTGTTCGGTACGGTTGATTGTTCCGAGGCGCCTAACTCGACTGAGCGACTTTATAACTATATGTTGTCTAGACTACATAAGTAGATATTTACGTTATAATGCGGCCAGTGGTGCCGCATATTCTTATTTTATTATAGGCTATAAATAATATTAATATTCTTAATAAACCAGAAACGATTACAAACAATTCAATTGATCTATGGCTAGTAACAATAGATTGTTTTAACTTAACTGAAATAATATTAAAATTACCGCATAGTTAAAATTACCTTAGTAAAAAATTACATTTCGAAAATATTAAGTGTTCTTTGAACGTAGCGTATACATTTAATTATTTCAGTAAGTTGTTCAGGTGGACATCAGATATTTTGGTAGAGTTCTGTGATATGGAGGGGTGGCTGATATGTTATGTCTGTTCTTCATTTGTTAATAAAAAAGTTCGTTCGTAAATCGTTAGTTTGCCTATGTGCATTGCATTAATTTATTGTATATCTTGGATTACACCGAACCATTGTATTGTAGATATATATAAGGTACCATTACTTAGACTACTACTCGTTAATATTACGGCATAGGTATTTTTATAATTAGGTACAATATTTTAATAAATATGCTACGGATTTATCACAACAATATGTAGTGTCAAGAATATTATTCCTATTTCACAGAAATTTCGACAGGTTAGATAAAAGCAATTTGTCATGGACAACTTCTATACATATTGGACTATTGTAGAATTGATGATAACATAAGTGGTTACAAATAATAAAATTGTTAGTTTAACACAACACAATTCTTTGCTCTCTGGATGTGATATTGTTTTTATATTAGGCAATTTTAAAATCTGTGGTGAGTTAACGTGCTTAAATATGTTCAAAAGTAAACGACTTACTCATTGTATCACTCGCAAAAGCGTTAAGTGTAAGTACGTAGTGACTGTGTTGTTTAAAACTCTTCTTCATACAGACGGGACATGTCTGTCTTGGCATAATATTCACAAATATAATTCTTGGTAAGGTTGTATGACTAAGTTGATACGGCGGGGACTTAAGCGTCTCTAAGTAATTGATAATCTCCCGATAAGTATTATTGTACTAGAAATAAATCACATTTATTGGAAACTGTGTTTTATGTGCTGCTCCAACACCACAACTGTTTTTTTCTAACATGACAACACTGCTCACCGTTTGTCAGTTGTATTGACATGACGGTTTCTTCATTTCATGTATAATTCAATATTTCAATGTCAGTTGTCACTTGTCATTTCACGGGTATTTCGTGCGTGCAATCATCGTTATCAGTTATCACTAACAAGTATAGTTCTAAACAAAGCAGACGTGTTTTGTTATTGTTAGTGCACACGCTGAGGTTCAGAGAAAATAAAGAGTGCCGGCCAGAGCGCCCACGACCTTCACGCGTTGAGAGGTAAGTGACCTATAATAGAGGTTATCGACACTTCGCATTGCCAAAAATATTCACGTTACCTATCTATATACCGTAATTCGTGTCCTGCAAACAATTACTTTATAATAATATATCGGTACATTTCTTCTGGAGTCGCCAGTTTATTGATTAGCTACCTACCTATAGTTTGTTCGGTAAAACTCGAATAGTTAAATAAAAGTTCAAACAATCATTTCTTTATGATTATTTTGCTTCGTTTACGAGCGGATATTCCCTTAAGAACTCGCAGAATACTCGATTAAAGGATTTAAATATAAAGCGTTCTGCAAGCCAACAAAACCGGTCTTCCATTTTCGCTCATCGGTTTTTAAAAAGGTCAAAAGCAATGTCACCTTTTAACTTACATGTAACCTTACATTGAGTTATGAACTTATGACATGGTTGTTTAATACATAATATTGAACAACAGAGGTATGATGGCACGGGTAAGTCTGTTAGTAAGTTATTATAGCTCTTTTTATCTCCAAATTAACAGCACTGAACATAACATATACAGCAGTGACGTTGGCTGAATTTTATTCGAAATACTTGGACCATTAAAAGTCCAGATAGAACTAATTTGATTTTCATAATAAGGGAAAATTATAGGTCGTTTGCGATGGATTCGCCACTTTGGCGACTGGTACAAAGTATCATTATAATATATCTAGTAGTGTTATCCTCAGAATACAGGTTTAACATCAGGGCAGTCAGCAGCCGTGCATCGGACTAAGACTGTAAAGGCTATAGAGCCGTGACTAGGACCTATTACGATTTACAGGGTCTGTTTGACGTACACTTAGTTAGCATATAAACTTTTTGTAATTACATTAGGTAATTCAATCAATAAAGGCATGTCAACGACTGTCACTAGTTACCGCAGTTATGTAGATAACATGCGGTAGGTAGTATCTAGATACCTAATCATTCGTACAAGTACCTACCAGCCACCGCGGCCGATCGTACTGGGTCGAGCGTTGTTTTTATTTACATTTAGGGCAACGACACGTTATCTCGTGTGGCAATGCCACTTAATGGCAAATGGTTTGGTTTGCAATCGCGCGCATTATTTGTTAATAAATAGCACATATTGTCTAAATCGTGATGCAAAGCTTCGCCTGTCACCAAGACATGAACGTAACGTACGTACACGTATACAGAAAAACTTATGATTGTCAAAAACATGGTCGTCAACAAAAGCATGAACATTGTATGCTCACACGCCGATATTATACTCTGACACAAAGCTTTTTGTGTTTTATAATCAGCCCAACGTTCACACGGTACGAAACGCTGCTTTCAAAGTCTTCTACACGGTGAACTCCGTGTAGAATTTGAAAATTGAAATCGCTATCAGTGGCGTAACAGCACAGCGAGAGGCCCTTGTCGTTATTTTTAATAAAGTTACTTTTAATATACCAGCATAATAATACTGGTGGTATGTCATATCCCAAGAAATCGGCTAGGTAGGTACCACTGCTGTGCCAAATATACGCCACCAAGCACTAATGTGTTCCTGTCAATGGGCATCTAGATGTTTTCTTTTTTTTGTATTATTAAAATTTATTATGTGAGACTGGTGCCTAAACTAGGCTGAAGCCTGTATTTAAGGTCACCAGGAGGCTGGGCAGCAGCGTCCTCCGAATACATTAACAACTCAACTGCGATCGCCAACCCGCCTGCCAAGCGTGGCGATTATGGCAAAACCCCCCAATGAGCACACAACACACAATGATATTGGTCGTTGTGGTGATCTTTGGGGGAGGCCCATGTCCAGCAGTGGACTTTATTCGGCCGAAATGATGAGAAAATTATTTGCCTCATCATACGGAAGATTGGTTGTAGTAAAAAAAAAAAAAAGGCCTTCCACCCCAGAAGTCCAAATTTTCTCTTTCATGAACTGTACTGAAAGAAATTTTTCCATTTGCTTGTTCTTCGTGTATCTGATTCCATCAAGTTGTTTCCTCTAGTTAAAGTTCTCTTGAATACTCTCCAATAGGTTGATATAACTTTATCAGGCATTTACTGTTGATTTTGTCCTTTATAATCCAGTTATCATCTTGCATCCAAAGATTTAAATCTCTTTGCTTGCATCTCATGAATGCGCATTTTCGGTGCAGACAACATCTTGATAATGATAACAATAAACTCGCTGTTTTAATAAAATGTGTGTATTATGGCTTTGATATACCCAATATTTTAAAAAATTCATAGCTTGTTTTACTTGACACTGTAGCTAGTAAAATTAGGTAATGGGCACAAAGAGACTAAATAACTGTCTCGATGTGATGAGCGCAGTGTGTTGCCACGCAGGACTAGGCTCCTGGATAACATATCAATTGACATGGGCAGGCATGACGCTCATCACCAGGAAAATGACGTGCGAGTCTACAGGTTGTATAAAAAATGAATATGTGCCTATTGGTATGCAATTAGGCCTATTTTGGAAATAAGTGTAGAAATCAATGATTGTACACATTTTTTTTGTTATTTTATTGTTTGTCTTACGTGAAATCCGTTGTAAAAGGCTTATAAAATTAAATGATTCGAATTTGATTTTCTCGGGCTTTTATTTCGGCAAAGTTGTCATCACAGTGCAACCTTACTTTAAGACCGGTAATTCCTACATGGCTTCATTATTTTTCATTTTGAGAACGGTCTTTCGGCTTTGGCAGTAAGGTCGAGGATTAAAATCTCATTAAAAGCAGTGCATGCTTCTTCTGGCAAGCTTAGGACACAAACAATATTTTTAATTAATCGATGGCCAGTCCGTCACCGTATCCCTCGTTACGCCCTTGATTATAATCTATTGGTGCACGTATAATTTTTTAAATATTCCAAAAAGGTAACGTATAAGCATGCGTCTGATAATCCTGGAGGATGCGAGCGTGGTGGCGGACTGGGCGGCGCGCTTCGTGCTGCAGCGCATCACGCAGTTCGCGCCGGGCCCCGGGAGACACTTCGTGCTGGGGCTGCCCACCGGCGGCACGCCGCTCGGCATGTATCGGCGGCTTATCGACTTCTACAAAGAGGGTCGACTGTCTTTCAAATACGTTACCACTTTCAACATGGACGAGTACGTCGGTAAGCACGGAGATAACACGACATTTCTTTAATCTGTTTTATCTGTCATCCGTCACGAAGTATAATTTCGATCTGTAGGATTTCTCTTAGTTAAACTTTGATGCTTGACTTGCCGTTCGGTGCCGGCTAAGAATAGCACCACCCCATTTCATCCCGTGGGTGTCGCAAAAGGTGACTATGAGATTAGCCGGAGGATGGACAGCAGCGTTCTTCGAGTAGGTCAATTTATTAGCTTAGGAGTGACATTTATATAGTCGCCTTCCCTCCGCTAGAGGGGGTGACCACTTTACAGTCCGTAATGTACCTAAAAGCATGGCACCAATGGGCAGCTTTAGTGTGATCTTACGAGGATCTGGAGCCCCCTTCGGTGCCGAAGATGACCGCTCCAGTGGTTTTAGCCTGTAGGAGTCCGGCATGCCCCTTCGCCGTACCCCGGGGCGGAGGAAGTTCATAATGAATTTAATATATCATAAAAAAACATGGTGATTATGGCAAGAACCCCCCCAGGGCAATAAAATCATTCAAATAAATGAAGATGATGATGATAAATAGACATTGAAGATCTGCAGGAAGGTAAGCGTAGCAAACGAGTCGAGCTTCCTGAATCATTCACGTAATATGCTCGCGGTGCACCGTTTTGTTCACCGCGGTGGAAATACTCCTGGACTTCTCCACGCCGAGGAATTCCACGAGTCTGACCTGGGCGGGCATGTTTGGCATCGAAGGGCTTCAGGGAGAACAAACGTACCTACCTATCGAAGCCGCCCATTGGTGCCACGCCTTTAAGTAGGTCTCATAGGGAGTGTTTTTAAAGCTGTCACCTCCTCTAGCGTAGGGGAGTCGTATTGTAAGAAAGAGGCCGCCCTCCATGCATATCTCGGAGGGGACTAAATGTTCCCCGATATCTCGCTATGCACGATGCTGCGCACTAGGGGTACAAAGCCGGCCCCTTTCTTGGGTTCACTACCCCTACACACGGCGGCAAGTGGCCACGCGCGTGCCGATGGCATGGGGGCTCAGGCGTGTTGGCGCCGGGGTAGTTGTTACCCCGGCGCCCTCCTTCACCGAGCGAGATCAGCCCGCCTTGCTTGCTTGCCCAGAGTGTAGTTCGTGGTCTTGGTGAAAGGCCTTCGTCCAGCTATGCCATGCGCTTTTTTAACTATAGAGGGCTCACAATTTATTGGTATATTAGGTCTAGCACGCGACCATCCGGAGTCTTACCACTACTACATGTGGAACGAGTTCTTCAGGCATGTGGACATCGACCCCGGCAACGCGCACGTACTGGATGGCAACGCGCCCGACCTCGTCGCCGAGTGCAAGCGCTTCGAAGAGCTTATCGCGGCCGCTGGCGGAGTGCATCTCTTTATCGGAGGTATCACACAACACCACCATTTAATTCTACTCTACCTCTATTTAGAAAACCCTGTCCACAAAAATAACGAGATCTGCCTATTAGGTTTTTAGAGGGTTCCTTATGTCGCTGATCAAACACACGTTAGTTTAGCTAGGCGTATAAGTTTTAGTTTTCACACTAATATTTCCCTAAGTGTATTATTAAGCTTTGATTAAATATACTATAGATTATAGATATCCTAGTTGAAGTGTATACCTACTTATATTTACGTTTACGTCTTCAACTGAAAATAGTCCTGTGTTCATTATAAACCTTAACACTCAGTCATAGTGTTAGATAGGCACGTATGGTTAAGAATAATAACTGTTGATTGATTACAATAGGTCGTTTGTCAGTAATTTGGTCCTACTAGACACTTTTACGTCATAATAAAACAATAAGATGTGCAACAAAAAAGTTATGTTTTGGATACATCTGCACCATAAGCAAACCATGATCGATCTTATGTGTAGGCATCGGGCCGGACGGGCACATCGCGTTCAACGAGCCCGGTTCGTCGCTGGTGTCGCGCACTCGAGTCAAGACGCTCGCGTACGACACGCTGGAGGCCAACAAGCGGTTCTTCGGCAACGACATCAGCAAGGTGCCGCGACAGGCGCTCACCGTGGGCGTCGGCACCGTCATGGACGCTAAGGAGGTACGAATACAATCAACGTCCCTATGAGTTTTAGTACTCAACGTTTAATATAACATTTGTCTTATAAAATGACGGTTTTAACTCGTGAAATCATTCCTGTGGAAGCTGGTTTCTGTAGAATATGAGATGTCAACCATAATGACAATATCCGCTGCGTCTAGGTGATGATCCTAATAACCGGTGTGCACAAGTCGCTGGCTCTCGCGAAGGCGGTGGAAGAGGGCGTGAACCACATGTGGACGGTGTCGGCGTTCCAGCAGCATGCGCAGGCGCTGTTCGTGTGCGACGAGGACGCCACGCTCGAGCTGCGCGTCAAGACCGTCAAGTACTTCAAGGTAAGCATTGCCATCATGCTGCACTTTATTATTTACTAACAATGACGCTACTAATATCCGACTGAAAATGGATTTTAGCAAATCTGTCAGCTTAAAAACTTTTACGGAGAGATAAGCCAGAAATGACAATAGGTACAACTTTGCCACTGCCGTTCTTTTTTTTAATTAGTTTGTTTTATAAAACCTGGTTATACATAGATTCAAGTACTGTCCATCGCTGGCCACTACTTAGTCCCATCTTTCAGGCAGGGTTTGAAGTCCGCGTGAAAAAGTGGTCACCTTTTGAAGCGATCCATGAATCGATCCAATTTTTTACTTCTTCATGAGACCGAAAGTGCTGGTCTAGCAGCAGCAGACCGTGTGTCATTGATTGAAATAAGTGATAGTCATAGGGGGGAGCAACATCTGGAGAATACAGCGGGTGGGTAGGACTTCCCATTTCAAGTATGTCTTGACCTTTTTCGCAACATGTCTACTATTATTATTATACTATTGTTACGCTACAAAATCACGTCTCGTATCGTGTCTCTCGATGTATTGCAGCCTTTTTGTCTTTCAATGATCGGATCAAACGCATTAATTGCGTTCAATAACGGTCGAGCTGGTCCCACCAAATACAGAGCATGACCTTACAGCCAATGAATATTCTGTTTCTGTCGACGGCGACATCGACTGTTCCCGAAGCGTCGAGACCACTTACGACACGTTATTTTACTAATAGCGGCGTCACCATAAAAGTTTTTGAGGGTATTCGATGAGCCTCAGTCCTAGATTTCTGCATATTGAAACAGAAATTAAAACCTCCCAAATGACGAGAATTTGACTCGTAAACTGACATTTTCAATCAAGAGTAATTTTATGATGCAGACATAATATAAATCGACTAATGTTTCTGACAGATGGGCAAATTAATTGCACGACGAGTATGATCTAGTTATTTCGACCATTACTTACCACTAAAGCCAGGGAAACAGGAAAACGGCGGAAGCAAAGTTGTACACCTAATACTATACAAAATATTACTAACGAGAACCGATATGAATAGACAGGTAATCCTAAAGGTTTTAGAACTCATTAAAACTCGAAATACAAGAACGTTTCAATTTGTATGCCGAAACTGCATTCGCAGAACTTTAATGAAGCATTTAGGTGAACTGTACCATTCATGTACCCTTGAACGTGAAGAGTTTATTACAAAATATAGTGATATCGCTGTAATAATTCAGTTTATTATTAGTAATACATGTGCTTGCGCTTCTAACAATTGATGCTGCATTAGAACTAAGGTTTGTATTGAAACAGGTATATGTGGCAGCTCCGCTAACTGTTACATATAAAGACTTGTTCTTAGAAATCCACCATCTAGTTTATAAAACGTACTAAACCTGGAATGGAATAAAGGCTTCTTCAATTATTATTTTCTTCTTCTTTATTTATATTTGATGTGCCACCCAATGTATATAATTATACAATATTAACGTTAATATAGTCAAAAGCCGAAACACCGCAAAATGATTTTCACTTAGAGCCTGATTAAAAAGTGAGTATTTTCACAAAATATATCTTGGTCCTCACGAATCCATGCCAAGTTCATGCCAAAAACAAGTTGTAATTTATATTTGTTTGCAACATTCTATGAATAAAGTAGCTCCTCAAACATAATAAAATGTTTTCTTCCACTTGCTCAGAAATCGCTTCGTTAGTTTAAAAAAGAAACAATATATCAATCGGTTCGCAACGTGAATGAAATATCACAGCAACAATTTCCAACACGACGAAATGGAAGATTTTTTAAAATTTATTCTTGGTTTGCTAGCGGCGTCTTTTCCTTTCGGCCGCCACGGCAACCGAGTTTCGCAACTGCATAGTTGCCGAAAGAGGAATGTTTGAATGTTTACCCTTTGTGGGCAACAAGTTGCGATGGAAGTGTTTTTCCTTAATACGCAACCTATAAATTAGGTGTTTTTAGGTACTTATGTACAAAATCCCCGCGCAATCGAACCGGCTCGAATGAAAATTAAATACCTACTAGGCAGGTCGTGGATATTTTCATAAGTAAATCACAGTTGAATTGATTATAATTGTACGGTAGATAATTTAAAATAACTTTTAAAATCTGTAACGACGCCTGTGACCACGAACCCTGCAAAGTGTTCGAAACGGCAGGAAAAACTATAATCTAAAATATATGCGATAGACTCCGTTTAAAAGCGTTTTATTATAAGAAGAATTAGTTGGTTATTTTTTGTTGTGGGGAAGTCATCATATACTTCCTCCGCCTTGGGAAGGGAAGAGAGGCAGAGAGGAAGAGAGGTCTTTTACCGGCTAAAACCCAACGGTGTCCTTCCACGTGCCTCTAGCCGGGGGTGAGGTGTTGTGTTGTGGCTTTGTGTGCATTAGACCGCGCCCCCGGCAGGTATCGGCCCGTCACTGTGCGATCTGGCAAGTGTTCAATTGTTGTCTTGTAACTGTGCAAACTGCAATGTAACTTATTATGAATTAAACTTACAAATACAAATTAGATAAAAAGATAAAAATATTTTATTCATGTAAAACCATATGCAGGCACTTATGAATAGTCAAGACTTTAGTTAGATAAAAGTACTATACAAGTCTCGGCCAAAATAGCAATTAATTAACGGCCTCGTTTAGTTAAGAACGACCCCGGCTAGCGCCTCTTCCTTTTATAATCACTTGGGAAGAACGCCGCTTTGCCTCGTCCATCCAATAACAGTAATGTGCCATTATTACAATTTTATTACTAATGCACAAATAAAGAACATTTGTGCTCAGACTACTTTTATTTATTCATAATTGCAAAAAATGGAAATTACAACTAGTTTTTAACAAACGCGATCGCTATAACCTACCTATTGTCCCTTGAAACATTAAATTCACTATATTTGTAGGATTCTTTTAATCATATAAATGTGTACTGGTTATTGTTCTTAAGATACGGAATCGTTCACTTTGGAATTTCTTGAACTGAAGTATGAACTTTGCCACGGTTTTCATTCAAAATAGTGAAATAAATAACGATACATTCCTCTCCTAAACTGTGGCATGAGATATGTCCCGTACAACTATTTGTTCGTTATAAACAGGAGTTAAATCATCGCGGTTATTCGTAATGTATCTATTTGAAACTGAAAATAACATAATATAACTAATCCCTAAACATCGGCCGGTGACTGTCCCACTGCAGGGCAAAGCTTGTTTCTCGTGCTGAGAAGGAACCAGCATCGATGCCTGTTCACTGCGTGTTCGCGATTTCCGACCATTATATTTAGGTTTCCTCTCGATGTGTCAACAACACAGTGTTGAAAAAGAGACTACGTAAAATTCCGGACCACCGCGATTGAGACTACCCAATAAATGTTAAAAATCTGGATGGATTTCCAAGAACAAACCTTCCAACCTATATATCACTGTAGAGAACTTTGTTGTATAATCTTCAATAACTCGGCCAGATGCATGGTTAGTGGCTTGTGTGGGGGGGGCGCATGTGGTACACTCAGGCCCGCCGAACATGCACTACGATATCTTTCACTCTGCCTCGTATTTGAATGGTGCTGGTTCTGTTGTATCGGCAAGTGTGTATGCACGGCGCGGTCTGAGTGTGCGTGTGTGTGACAGGCGCTGAGCGAGGAGCACCAGAAGATGATCGACGGCGTGCCCGTGGAGGAGCAGCGCGTCATACACTGAGCGGACCGCGGCGCCTGCGCCACAGACACATGATCACACTCGACGACATCCGTGCACTACGGACCTAATCATAATTAAAAGCTTCTTCGAAACTCAAAAGGCGTCCGCAGCACGTGCAACATGCGCGTTGTTACGTACACAGCCCATCTATACTACATTTGTTATAATATTAGACAAATAAGGCCCGCGTGACCACGAATTCTGGCAAATATCTTTACTTTGAATCGTTAATCTATATACATAATAATATATAGTCTAATTATTGCTATTTTAATATATATATATAACTTCACTTACAATTTGCGCAATTGCAATTGAGATTCAAAAATATTCGTAGCCACATGATCATCTATTGTCTAATGTTATCACGAAAGGAGTATAGTACATAGTGCAGTACTTAGTGCCGTTGTTCATCATATTCAACGTTTTATGATAATATTTGTAACGTTTGTGATTACCTGTGACTGTTATGAACCGTTACAGTTGTGATAGTTGAGTTGATGTTGATCTTGCAGAGTCTTATGGTGGAGCACAACAAACTGCTCGAGATCGTGCGGTGACTCACATTCCAGACCTTAGCTTACGGGCGCACGATTAAATCGTAGCGCTTTTTATTTTTATACATTGTTACGAATTTTATATAGTATAATATTATGTGTAATCTGATTGAAAAATAAACTTTTATATTACATACATTCATATGGTTTTACTTTCCCTTCGTTTTTTTCCATTCACATTAAATATACATAATTATAATAGACACACTTCACAAACATACCAACCCAAACGATTTTCTTACAAAACACTTGACTACCTTACAAATAGATATCACAGTAGTCGGTAGCTGCAGACCTGTCGTGGGCACGACGTCAAGCGCACTCGACAAGCTAGCCTCCCCTCTCACGAGCCACTACCCACGGATACAGTTCGAACAGTTGGCCGGAGCGGGTCGCTACGCGAGCTCGGCGGCGGCGCGGCAGCAGCGGGCCAGCAGGCCGGCCAGCTGCAGCGGCGAGCCCAGCCCGTCGGCCACGCGCATGTGCGTCAGGCCCACCTCGCGGATGAAGGCCAGCCGCGTGGCTTCGTCCGCCTCCAACGTCTTGCACACGCGGAAGATGTTGCTTACGATGTCTTCCGCCGCGTAGCCCAGCTTGCACAACTTCGCTATCACCTGGGACAAACAAACATGCTGCTTACGTTGGTTCGGATGCTGAGACATCCACAGTTTCAGAGTATAAGTATTACAAGGCACAGGTGTCGGGCTACTACCGTATAGGACTAACGATTGCAATTGAATGATGAACACCATGCATGATCAGGAAAATCATGTGATGGTTGATATTTAAAAGTCTTAAGTGCCATAGTAGTATATAGAGCAGTCCGCGGCGTCACCGCCATACAAGCCCCAAAGCCCGGCTTGCCCCAATAAAAATGCAAATATACGCTTCACAAAAGCTTTAGTTCTCGCGCCTTAACAATCCAACAAAACATTCAATCGTTAGTATGGTCATTTATCTAAACTTGAATTGCCATTTGCATGATGTAAAGCGCAGTAATCTGCGGACAAATAAGGCAGGATAGGAACTAAAGGCAAGAGAGCCGCACCCTCGCCGCGCCATACAAATTCGTGCGTGTGTAAACGCATCCGTGTGGTATCCGGGTTAATAATAAAGCTCCACTGCCATCTCCCATGGATGGCATTTTACGATAAAAGGCGACTAAGGTACTAAACCAGAGGGACGGGCAGCAGCGTCCCTTCTGCAGAACAGTAGCTACCATACTGCGTTCACAAAGCCGCCTGCCAACCATGGTGAGTACTGAAAAACCAAAACCAGTAACCACTGCGAAGCAGAAGAGATTGGACCCAGTTGTATGTATGCAAACGTAGCAACCTGCTTGCTTTTTTTTTTTCGTTTTGCTGAGGGAGGAATTATAAAACTATATCATTTGATCAGAGTTTTGGCAAGAATTCATTATACTTAAGAATAATGAACTAAATATAAATGTAATGGAATCTTGTAATTAAATTTTCATCTACATCTAGATGTCATCATCACGGCCGAATGAAGTCCACTGCTGGACACCGGCCTCCCCCAAAGATCTCCACAACGACCGTTATGGCTGTGCTGTGGGCTCAATGGGGGGTTTTGCCATAATCGCCACGCTTGGCAGACGGGTTGGCGATCGCAGTTGAGCTGTTAATGTATTCGAAGGACGCTGCTGCCCATCCTCCGGCTAATCCCTTAGTCGACTTTTACGACACCCACGGGAGGAGATGGGGTGGTGGTATTCTGAGCCGGCACCACACGGTAAATGATGTCAATTGGATTGAAATTTTGTAGATTTTGTATCGAGAATTGATGACATGTAGTAAATTACCGTAGAATAATTTACTACCACAGTATGACTGGATGCTGTCACCGGGATCATCATCAACATTCATCATCATTTGGGCCGAATGAAGTCTACTGCTGAACACAGGCCTCCCCCAAAGTTCACCACAACAACCGATATGGGTGTGTTGTGTGCTCATTGGGGGGGTTTGCCATAATCGCCACGCTTGGCAGACTGGTTGGCGATCGCATTTGAGTTGTTAATGTACTCGAAGGATGCTGCTGCTCATCCTCCGGCCAATCCCTTAGTAGACTTTTACGACACCCACGGGAGGAGATGGGGTGGTGGCATTCTGAGGCGGCACCACACGGCATAGCCTAACATCGGATATTTTAAAATATTCTAATGCTGGTGTTCTGATGAATTTAAATATATAAGTATTGCTATAAAACTAAAGTTATCGTTTAAGAAACGAACGAAAAGGCGCTTTTAATGAAATAGTAGAAGTGTAGTGGTTTTAGTGAAAAGCAAATTTAAATGCGTGTATTGTGCTCGATTTTTCAGTTTTATCCGATTAAAGTATTACACTGAATACGAGAGTATTCCGTGTGGTGTCCGGATTTTTCCGTGTGGTGTCCGGATTAAGAATATAGCACCACTCCATCTCCTCCCGTGGAAGTCGTAAAAGTCGACTAAGGGACTCTTAACCAGAGGGATGGGCAGCAGCGTCCCTTCTTTTAAACATTAGCCATACTGCGCTCACCAACCCGTTTGCCAAGCGTGGTGAGTATCGGCAAATTCCCCCCAAAATGACAACACAATTCAAGCACCGGCCCCCAGTTCCCGGCAGCCCCGCTATTCCTGGTCATGGTAGCGGCCATGGTAATGGCGGGGCAGGGGGTGCTAAGAATCTCCGGATGGGATCCGGCTACCACCCTAAACGGAAACTGGCCCTGGTGACGTACAACACACGAACACTGAGGGCAGACGAAAAGATTGTTGAGCTGGAAGAAGAAATAGATAAGTTGCACTGGGATATCATGGGACTATCAGAAGTCCGAAGAGAGGGGGAGGACACGATAACCCTGAAATCCGGCAACTTATTCTACTACCGGGAAGGCGAACATCTGTCTCAAGGTGGTGTCGGGTTTCTCGTCCGCAAGTCCCTCATTAACAGCATAGTGGCCATCGAAAGTGTGTCGAGCAGGGTAGCGTACCTTATACTCAGAATATCCAAGAGGTATTCGTTGAAGGTCATACAGGTCTACGCACCGACCTCGACACACCCAGATGATGAAGTAGAGAGTATGTATGAGGACGTAAGTAGGGCCATACATACCTCGAAGACACATTTCACTGTTGTGATGGGGGACTTCAACGCAAAGCTGGGCACCCGATGCGATGGTGAGTTGAGAGTGGGGTAATTTGGATATGGGCATCGGAACCCCAGGGGACAGAGGCTGGCCGACTTTTTGGAAAAGGAGGGACTCTTCGTGATGAACTCCTTTTTCCAAAAGCCGCCTCACAGGAAATGGACCTGGATGAGTCCCGATGGTTCCACGAGGAATGAGATTGACTTCATCATGACCAATAGGAGGCAAATATTCAATGATGTCTCTGTGATTCACAGGGTGAAAACCGGTAGTGATCACCGAATGGTAAGAGGCACATTGAATATTAATCTCAAAGTTGAGAGGTCTCGTCTGATGAGGTCTACGCTCCGGCCCTCTAGTGCTCATATCCAAAACCCCGAGAGCTTTCAACTCGAACTCCAAAACCGCTTCGAGTGCCTAGAACATTGCGTATCTGTGGACGATCTAAATGGTAGGTTTGTAGAAACTGTCCAAACGGTTGGGTCTAAGTTCTTTAAAACCCACCGTAAAGGTAGACCAAAAAAGTTTTCCGATCACACTCTCGACCTCATGGCAGAAAGACGCGCCATGACGCTGCAGTCCTCCGGTGATGCTGAAGCATACAGACTACTCAATAGACGGATATGGAAGTCCTTGCGTCACGATATCCGCACCTTTAACACTAATAGTGTTAAAGAGGCGATTGAGCGGAATCAAGGCTCCAAAGTGTTCGCAAGAGACAAGTCTATTGGGCAAAGTCGTATTATGAAGCTGAAGACCGAGGACGGCAGTGTAGCGTCGACTAAGCCAGAGGTTTTGAGAGAGATTGAGAACTTCTACCGGCAGTTATACACCTCGGTTACTATACCTACCATTGGCTCTGACAAAGACCCGCGAGCCAAACTAACCCGACACTATACCGAGGATATCCCGGACATCAGCCTGTACGAGATTAGGATGGCCTTGAAACAGCTTAAAAATAACAAGGCGCCGGGTGGGGACGGAATTACGACAGAGCTTCTGAAAGCGGGTGGCACACCGGTACTTAAAGTCCTTCAGAAGCTATTCAATTCCGTCTTACTCGAGGGCACAACGCCGGAAGCGTGGAACAGAGGTGAGGTGGTGCTCTTCTTCAAAAAGGGTAATAACACCCTATTGAAGAATTATAGACCCATCTCACTTCTGAGCCATGTTTATAAGCTGTTTTCAAGGGTTATCACGAATCGTCTCGAGCGCAGGTTTGATGACTTCCAGCCTCCCGAACAAGCCGGTTTCCGAAAAGGTTTCAGTACCATAGACCACATCCATACGCTGCGGCAGGTTATACAGAAGACCGAGGAGTATAATCTGCCACTATGCTTGGCGTTTGTGGACTATGAGAAAGCCTTCGATTCGATCGAAACCTGGGCAGTGCTGCAATCTCTGCAGCGGTGCCAGATCGACTATCGGTACATTGAAGTGTTGAAGTGCTTATACAGAAACGCCACCATGTCGGTCCGAGTACATGAACAGAGCACGGGGGCAATTCCATTGCAGAGAGGTGTGAGACAGGGGGACGTCATTTCCCCGAAACTGTTCACCGCTGCAATGGAGGATGCCTTCAAACTACTGGAGTGGAAAGGATTCGGCATTAACATCAATGGCGAGTATATCACTCACCTTCGATTTGCCGATGACATCGTAGTCATGGCAGAATCGCTGCAAGAGCTCAGCACAATGCTCGATGATCTCAACAGAGTTTCCCAACAGGTGGGCCTTAAGATGAACATGGGCAAGACAAAAGTCATGTCAAATGCCCATGTCGTGCCCATCCCAATATCCGTTGGGAGCTCTGTTCTCGAAGTTGTTGACGAGTATGTCTACCTGGGACAAACTGTCCAGTTAGGTAGGTCCAACTTCGAGAAAGAGATCAATCGTCGAATCCGACTCGGCTGGGCAGCGTTTGGGAAACTTCGCAACATCTTTTCGTCAACAATACCGCAATGCCTCAAGACGCAAGTCTTTAACCAGTGTGTGTTACCAGTGATGACATATGGAACAGAGACGTGGTCACTCACAATAGGCCTCATAAGAAAGCTCAAGGTCACTCAGCGAGCTATGGAGAGAGCTATGCTTGGTATTTCTCTACGAGATCGAATCAGAAATGAGGAGATCCGTAGAAGAACTAAAGTTGTCGACATAGCTGAAAAGATTAGTAAACTGAAGTGGCAATGGGCAGGGCACATTGCTCGTAGAACTGATGGCCGCTGGGGCACAAAGGTTCTAGAATGGAGACCGCGCACCGGAAAACGCAGCGTGGGACGACCTCCAACGAGGTGGACAGACGATCTGGTGAAGGTCGCTGGGAGTCGTTGGATGAGGGCGGCATGTGACCGCTCATTGTGGAAATCTAAGGGGGAGGCCTTTGTTCAGCAGTGGACGTCCTGTGGCTGATATGATGAGAGACTTTAGTACGTTTTGGTATCTCTGGTGGCATGGTGTAGTAGCTGCGATACGTGCAGGGCTCGCCAACGCTCACGGGCGACTGCGCTGCGCTGCCACCTAGGGCGAGGGTTCGTGTCGTGTGTGGGAGATGACAGATTTGTACGGCGCGGCACTCGCGACTCGTGTGTATCATGTATGTGCCGCGAGTACACGAGTGACTTGACCAGTACCTACATACGGAGAAAGCGAAAGAATATAATCTTGCTAGCATTCGTATGCTTGCTTGCAATGTGGCTTTTTATTTGGAATCACTTCAGCTCAATCGCACTTGGACGTCAGTAATACGTGCGAGTAATCAGAATACAAACACGAATATATAACTATTGGCAGTATATCACTCATTTGTATAGAAAAATTAAGGTGGCCGCTTTAGTAGACAGACAAAACTTTTGAAATTTGGATTGAGCAAAGTAACATTGGGAAATTTCCTAGTGTTATCATGAGACTTAGCTAGTTCGCGTAGTTTGTTTTTAACATAATGAATAAGTAAACTAAAGGAATAGTTTCTTGTGGAAGTTTAGACTATTGAATACTTTTGAAGGTAATAGTAAAAGTACAAAATATCATACGATATTAAAAAAAAAATTGAATGATCACCATAGAAAAACAATGTCATGTATTATATACCTAGGCAGAATTACCACAATTACAAACGTTTTACGTCGTCCCCATCTCTTCCCATGGGTGTCGTAAAAGTCGACTAAGGGGTTAGCCGGAGGATGGGCAGCAGCGTCCTTCGAGTACATTAACAACTCAACTGCGATCGCCAACCCGCCTGCCAAGCGTGGCGATTATGGCAAAACCCCGCAATGAGCCCACAACACATCCATATCGGTGGTTGTGGTGATCTTTGGGGGAGGCCTGTGTCCAGCAGTGGACTTCATTCGGCCGAAATGATAAACGTTTTACGTTGGCAAACGAAATAAAATTAGTCTTTTAAAATCCGTAACAACGCCTGACAACTTACTCATACTACGGTCACGAATGCTGCATTCAAAACATTCGGAAATACCAAAATCATAATATAAGCGATTTAATCGCAAGCCAGCCCATTTACGAGCTCCAGTCAACTAAGTGAATTATTTCTATCATTTTAGCTCTCTTTTCATGGGTTAATATCACCTTTAAGTCGGAACCCGGTATTTTGAGGCTTACGCGGGGACATGGGTCCAATACGCAGAGGCCTTTTAGAGAAATTTTATCTAAAATGCAATGGGGCACTAAGGCCCGTATTGCAGATTGAGAATAAAACTCAAGTAGAACTTGAGTCTAGATTGCATCAGTTTAATATAAATGTTGGATCAATATACGTAGGATACAATTTTTATTAACGCAATCTCGTCTCAAGTTCTACTTGAGTTTTGGTTCTCGATCTGTAATACAGGCCTTAGACATTATTTTATTCATTATTAGTATAATCCCTTTTTTGTAAATAAGCGATAATTATATAGAAATGTGATAGACATGTGTAGTGACAGAGCTTAAAGGAAAGAAATAATGGGCTTGCTTTATTGTGAAACCTCAGGCACGCCACTGTGAGTTGGCTCGGAGCGGGCTGACGGTGCGTGCGAGCAGTAGTTTGCGCCGTTCGTACCTTGTAGGCGTCGTGTATGTCCTGGCGCACGCACGCGTCGAGCATGGCGCGCACGAGCATGGGGTGCGGCTCGTCGCACACCTTGAACACGTGCTCGGCGCTCACGTGCGCGAAGCCCTGCGCCGTGGACTGAAGGTTGTTGAGCGCCGACCGTAGGTCCCCCTGAGCAGTGAAAACCACTGCGCTGACCCCTTCCTCTGTGTAAGACAGGTTCTCCTTCTCACATACTTCTAGCACCTGTTACAGGGTATGATTATTAAAGAAAACAAGTCATAAAATATAAATGACATCTGTCAACTGTTCTAATAGAGTGAGTTTGGCTGTATTATATAATCCGAGACTGCATGAGTGTCATCGGTCTGAAGACATACATGCCATAAGCTACACTGTTACTGGACTCTTGTGAAAACTAGGTTATGGTATACTTGGTAACCTTGGCGAGAATCTGAGCGTCGGTGAGCCTCGAGTACCGCAACACAGCACAACGTGACTGTATGGGTTCAATGATCTTCTCGGAATTGTTGGCAGCGAGGGCAAACCGCGTGGTGTGCGAGTACAACTCCATAGTGCGGCGCAGCGCTTGCTGCGCACCCTCCGTCATGCTATCTGCCTCATCTAGGATCACCATCTTGTGTCGCCCAGGAGGTAATGTTACCTAAAAATATGTCATAGAAGCAAGTTTATTGGTATTTTAATAAGATTTACTTTATTTGTAAATACTTAGAAGTAGAGACATTTATGGGCAAGTAGAAACTTTTATATGCTGAAAGGAAATAGTTAATAGTTGGTCCTTTATTTGAAAGAAAACTCGTTGGTTTAATCTCAACCTTACACTTCCCAACTTACTGGTCTAATTTTAAAACTACCCACTAACTCGATCTAATCAAATATTTTTAGATAGGAACAAAACATAACTTTTTGTTAAAAGATTAAGAATTAGTCACCATTACAGCTAATACCAAGAAAAAAATAAAAAATTGTAACAAAGCAATTCTAAGAGAGATATTATCCATGTTGAATCCAACATCTATACTATGTGCAATATTAGAATGAGATGTATGAACAGGATATAATGTTACAACACATCGTGGGCCACCTGTGCCACCACCAACAAGGAAACGACTTGCAATCAACTGTTTTCTGATTCTGTGTAAATAAAAGAGATAGGTATACACATAGAAAACTGACTGCCGACTATTCACATTGATGGTTGTTCCGGGTCTGGGTGTATTGTGTGTGATTTTGTATGTAAATATCAATGCAAATGATTGATCTACATGGGGCTTATCTGGCACTCAACTTGTTTTGGAGCAACAAGAGCTTGCAACACCAGTCATAATTTATTGCATCTGAATGTGTGTATTGTGGGTACCAATGTGGTCAACAAGAGAACGTCGTCAAACTAAGCATATTTTTACTGCACTCATTCTAGGAAAACAATTTATGGAAAAATCATTGATGTTAACCTTTTGCTGTGCAAACATCTTTATTTTGTTACGCACGACATCGATGCCTCGGTCGTTAGACGCATTGAGTTCGAGCACGGCATCCTTGAAGGCGGCGCCCAGCAGAGCCCGCGCTAGGCACAGAATCGTCGTAGTCTTGCCCACGCCTGGCGGACCCGCAATTATTATATTAGGCGCATTACCCGTGCGCGCGAATACTGCCAACCTTGACACTGTGTCTTCATTACCCACGATATCACTGAATAAGATGGGCCGGTACTTCTCGATCCACGGTAAATGTGATGTAGGTTTGGCACCGGCTTGCGATTTTGAGGGCTTCGGCTCTACTTCATCCACCTCCATAACAGAAACTTCTTTATCACTCATTTTGTAACCAAAAACAGTAAATTTATCAAATCTTGTCAATAGTGGTCAAACGATTTATAATATTATTATTTATATTTTATCGAGGCCGTGCGCGCGAATTTACAATTTTGACGTTTCACGTTAGTTAAGGCCTTAAGCTTATACAATATCGATGTATAAAAATATCGACATTTAATAATAATACAATCGATACTACTACTACGCGATTTATCGACCATATATTTAACTAAGTATAATAATAATTTACCCCCTGGGGCAGTAGTTCTAGATCTCACCAAGGGGTAACACATTCCCGAAGGGGTTACACGTTTGTAGTTTTCGCTCCGTAAGGGAACCTAAACCAGAGGGATGGGCAGCAGCATCCCTTCAGTGAAACGGTAGCCATACTGCGCATACTAACCCGCCTGCCAAGCGTGGTGAGTATTGGTGAATAACCCCCAAAATGATGACACAGTTGTGAAAACCTATGGGGGAGGCCTTTGCTCAGTAGTGGACGTATAAATGGCCGATATGATGAAACATGGTTGATGTTGCATGCCGTTTGTGACGCGTTGCACTGCTATGACGGTACTCATAATCCATAATTACTCGAATTTTCAACGTATGCATGACGACGAAAAAGATTCAAACGTGATGAAAACATAACACTAATGAATGCACATAAGACTGATTTTGAATCATTAAAACCATGTTTATAAAATTTAATTACTTTGTAATTAGAATTCATAGCTAAACATAAAGAAATGGCACATCTGGTGTTCTTTTTTGCATTGTGTGCCTGTCACACCCAAAGATATAAAATTACAAGAAATAGAAATATGAAATAACGTGATAGGATCACCCTAGAGTTGCGCATCTATGTCACATATGTCAGTAATCAGTGTACAGTCTTTGCTAATCACTACACCGTAGTGGTGTGTGTGCGTTCATCATTTTGGCATACTATGAGTATTGTTGCCATATCTACTGTATAATCAAGTGATCTACCTGTTTTTATCATTCTACTACTGATTTTACGAGTATAGTGACAACTCGAGAAATCTACCAAATTTATTATCATCATGTGGACATAGTGATATATGTAATACAAATGTTGTGCATGTCTGTAATTGATGTGAACACCAGTATTTAGCCATAGTCATTACTTTTCTCAATGTTTGTGTTTATATTGTAGATGTGCCTAATAATAAAATAAATAAATCGTCATCATCATATCAGCCATAAGATATCCACTGATATAAACTGCTGAACAAAGGCCTACCCCATAGATTTCCACAACTGTGTCGTCATTTTTGAGGGAATTTACCAAAGTTCACCACGCTTGGCAGGCGTGTTGGTGAGGTGCAGTATAGCTGCTGTTCCAAAGAAGGGACACTGCTGCCCATCCCTCTAGTTTAGAATCCCTTAGTCGCCTTTTACGACATCCACAGGAGATGGAGTGGTGCTATATTAATCCGGGCACGACACGGACAGATTTGTAGTTAGTAGATAAAATCGTATTAGTCTTCAGTGTTCAAACTTTAATTTTTGTTTAGGAGTAGAGATGCTTTATTAGACTAGAGATCACGATATATGTATAGTTGTGTAATTTTGTATTGTACCTAATAACAACAATTAACGAAACCAACGGCAATCTCACTAATCAACTCAGTCAGCGTATATCATGTTTTACACTGAACTCAGCTGAATACAAGAT
The DNA here is from genome assembly GCA_947459985.1 of Diloba caeruleocephala. NCBI lineage: Eukaryota > Metazoa > Arthropoda > Insecta > Lepidoptera > Noctuidae > Diloba > Diloba caeruleocephala. Next base: position 21,829,470 of record OX381625.1, read on the forward strand.
TTCAAATGAAATAATATATTATGTACAATAATGATGATCGTTAATGAGGTTGGAGCTCCGTTCGGTGTGTTTTTCAATTTTTATTGTGTATTATACTCGCAAAACCATTTTACAGAAGCTAGTAATATGATTTTTACCTATCTCCCAAAAAATAATCAATTAAGTACTTTTTCTTTCAGATATCACCAGGCAACACTGGTGAAGAGTGTCATTTAGGTAAAACCAGCAAAATCTTGCATCAATTGTGTAAACAATATATTTAATTATTTTCTCACTATGTTCCATTTCTATTAAATTTACAATTGAAATTACACGTTCTGTTTCGAGTTTTAATTGATTTGTATAGATTGGTTATCATATGTGCATCGGTGACCTCAGACGGGGGATGGTGAATCATCACTAAATACCTTGTCGTGGTTGTTATTTAGCTAAAAGCATTCGTATCTGAACAGTTTAGATCAGGTAAAGTGTGATTACACATCTCTTTGTATATACGAACTGTAGTATAGCATGAACTATATAGTACACAAGTCATGATTATGACTGTACTATATACAATATTAACGTGTTTACATGTAGGTAATACTATATCTATGTTTACATGACATGCAGACTAGCTCGGCATGGGTCGTACTCGTAAAATCGAGTACCAGGGTTTCCAAGTACGTCCACCTTAAGATATCAGCGCCAAAAACCAGGGTTCGAAATACTTCCAAGTATTTTCCTTCTGCATAGAAAAGTGATCCGTAATGATATAGTGATAAGGATTAAATTCACGAATTCATAAAATCGAATACTTCCAAGCCTGGAATGTTAACATACTTACATAGGAAATTGATCTGAGCCTATAATACAAATTAGGAACTCAATCACGTAAGCAGAAAATATACTTACAAGCCTTAAAAGTAAAAATACGTTCATAGGAAATTGATCAATCGCTTATGTAAGAAATATACTTCCAAGCCTTGAACGTAAAAATACTTGCATAGGAAATTGATCCGTGCCCTAATATAAATAAAGAGCACAACCGCGTTCACAAAAAAATACTTGCAAGCCCTGAACGTAAAAATACTTCCAAAGGAAATTTATCAATAGCGTATGTAAGAAATATACTTCCAAGCCTTGAACGTAAAAATACTTGCATAGGAAATTGATCCGTGCCTTAATATAAATAAAGAGCACAACCGCGTACACAAAAAAATACTTGCAAGCCCTGAACGTAAAAATACTTGCATAGGAAATTGATCCGTGCCCTAATATAAATAAAGAGCACAACCGTGTTCACAAAAAAATACTTGCAAGCCCTGAACTTAAAAATACTTGCATAGGAAATTGATCCGTGCTACAGTGTAAATAAGGAGTACAACCGCGTTTACACAAAAATACTTACATCGAATGAGCGCGTAGCGAGCGAGCAGCCGAGTAAAATACTTTAAAGTCTTTCGAGTCTTACGGGTCGGCACCTGGTGCGCGTACTTGAAAGTAAATACCTGGTGTAAAAACCTGGTTGCGTAAATACGTATCTTCCCTAAGACTAGCACTGTGGCTCCGCCGATTGGTGATAATCACCTATGATGTTAAGACTTTATACTTTTTTATGTTTATATTATGCTGTGTATTGGGCCTGATCTTCGGTTTGCGCCGACCCTAGGCTCAAATATATCATTATCAAAATCTTTTTAAAAAACAATAATGCATACTATATTTATACGCAATTATTATATCTATAAGTCTGTACATAAGAATTGTATCTATAGATTTTATAAAATAGAACCTTCTCATAAGTGTAAAGATTGTCCCTCTGAAAGAAATGTAAAAGTAGGTTGTGAAGTTTCTGAAAAAATGTCTTAAACTGACAATTTTGGTTTCCATCACCCTATCAGTACCTCATTCCCCCAGGATCTGGCCTATTTGGATATGATAAATCCCTACAAGTTCTAACCATGTAACAGCCTACCTCTAACATCATCAGGATCAAAGCACAACCTGACCTTTCTTGTGACAAATTAAACACCCTGCTTTCATCATATCAGCCAAGGGATGTCCATTGCTTAACCAAGGCCTTCCTGATATATTTCCAGAGACACGTAACATGCCACCTGCATCCAATGATTGTGGTTACCTTCAGAAGGTTGTCTGTCCATCTTGTTTTGTTGCAGGCCAACCTGTGCAGCATATCAGTATTTGCCCCAACACAAGCATTATTTATTACTTACTGGGGTTGCGTCATATTTATATGTGTTGTAATGATTTGAGACAATAAAGATTATAGATTATATCAGCATTTGCATGGTATTATGGTAACATAGTAAATATGATCATTCTGCCGAAAAACAACACAACAGGCCTCTTAAAATGCCTGGTATTTTCCTATGAGATCAAATCTGAAATAAGGATATCCATAGAAGAACTAAAGTTGTCATGTCAACATAGTAAAAAGGATTACTAAAATAAACTGGCAGTCGGCGGGGCACATCTGGTCTACAAGTCATGTATTGTCAAATATATAATCAATAGCTGCTGTATTTTTCCTTGTAATTAACAAGCAACTTATGGTGCCAAAATGTATGCATTGCAAAGCTACACAGATAGGTACCGTATCTGTTGCCCTTTATAAAGTAGGCCCATGACATATTTGTGCAAAATATACCTACCTAAAAATAATTGGTTAAATAATGAAATGTTGTCATTTCAGTTATAAGTACACTGTTTAATGATGGAGTGGATATTTGGCCACCGGATGACACCAGAAGAGATGCTGCGCAAGAACCAGCGGGCATTGAACAAGGCAATGCGAGACCTCGACAGAGAGCGCATGAAGATGGAGCAACAGGAGAAAAAAGTAATTGCTGACATCAAGAAACTAGCTAAGGAGGGACAGATGGTTAGTACATATTGGTTAGATCACTGATACTTTACTTTTCATGTCATTGGTCCCATATACTATGTATGCAAGGTGCTTCTTACAGAACTATAAAATAAATTACTTGAATGCTTTGAAAATGCCTGTTTATTGTGTACAGTATTTGTTTGTTAGACAAATTATTGAGCAGGCCCTATATGTGCCAATCTTATCCAATTCATCAGAAATTAAATTCTATTTATCAGGTGAAATCTGATAATGCATAATGCAAACCAAAGTACTGCTCAGAAAGTGTAGAGAGAACGCCTTGAGTTTAGGATTTCTGATTAATCAGTTAGTATGGGAAGGAGTAGGGTCTGCTTTAAGCACAAACTGTCATAAAAATATAAAACATTGTATAGTTATTGTTTTAATTATAATATGTTTTGTCCATACTTTATATATGTATCGTCTTTCATTGTGACATTTGGTTTTGAAAGATAAGGATGAAAAAACTCATTCATGAAATAAAACTACATTGACCTGAATTATATGGGAGTTTGTCTGGGTGTAATTTGTTTAACATTATTTGATATACAAAATTCTGTAATTTATTAGGATGCTGTGAAAATAATGGCCAAGGACTTGGTGCGGACGCGTCGATATGTGCGCAAGTTCATGCTGATGAAGGCAAACATCCAGGCTGTGTCACTCAAGATTCAGACACTCAAGTCACAAAATACCATGGCACAGGCAATGCGTGGCGTTACGCGGGCCATGGCCACCATGAACCGGCAGCTCAACATGCCACAAATACAGAAGATACTTCAGGTACGCATATGCGCAATACATGTAACTTCTTGAGGCTCTAAAGACACACACATGGCATGCTAACCGTCAGGTTAGTCTAAACACCAGAGGATGGATAAGGAGCACCATCACGTGGCGCGGAGATATTCGGTCATCCGTCTGAACACGAGTGATGGATAAACTGGACGCGCAGAGCTCTGTTCCTCGGACTGCGTGCAGGCTGCGTGTAGTAAGCATTTGTCTCGTACCAACATTTATTTTATATTTTTTGGGAAAGGGTGGAGGGGCGTGCCTTCTTCTTCCCGGCTAAACCCCACGGTAATCCTTCTACTTACCTATAGCTGAGGGTGCAGAGTTCGTTACGCATTGGGCCGCACTCCCCACAGGTGTCAGTCCGTACTTGGTTTGACGGGCTCGTCTCTGTATGCTTTGGCCGGCCGCACATTTGTTCAGGGAAGCCGCCGCCGTCGCGGGCCTACTGCCAAGTGGGCGACGACTGCCCGAAGTTTGTCGCCCGCAGGCCGCAACTCGTGGAGGCCGGAGCTCGGTCAGGCCCTCCGACGCCCGCTGCGTTTTGTGAGGAGGGAAAGAAGTGTTTTCTTCCCGGCGCCGCTCCGCCGTTTCGTTTGCGAGTATCACGTCCTCGCAAAAGGCGACGACGGCATGAATTGAACCACGCCCGGAAACGTCACGAGGCTACGGCGCTACGTCGCAAGATGGGCACTCTTCCAGCGTGGGCGTGTCCACCGATCAGTTCTCACAGAGGATGGCAACCGGGCATCTCTTCCCGAAACACCCATGCCCCAAGAGCATCTGCGTCAGTCGGAAAGTGACGACGCTTTGCAGCTTCTCGAGCCATTCCTTCATGACAAGTGTTACCGCCGCTATTGTGGCTTGCCAGTCTCGTACCGACCTGGGGTAGAGCCAGCTATCGGCTCGATAACCTTTGAGTCACGAGCTTCGCCATTTACATTATCTGCATGGTTATAATAGTTTGTTCTTGTAGGAGTTCGAGAAGCAATCGGAGATAATGGACATGAAAGAAGAGATGATGAGCGACTCCATCGACGAGGCTATGGAGGCCGACGACGACCAGGAGGAGAGGTATAATATGCTGTCACATTGCCAACCAAACAATCTTAAATTTAGTTTTGACAAAGGTATGTACTGCCAGCATGCGCCTGCGCAGATTGTCACGCGACATGCATATCGGGACGTAAAATAAATATAAGTTAGTACGTCTTAGGTTTTCGCGATTATTACTCATAATAAAACACTTTTAAACGGATTATATCGCGTATATTATAGATTTTTCGAACACTGCAGGGTTCGTGGTCGAAAATAATTTTTGATTGGTAGATAAAATAAAATAACTTTTTTAAATCTGTAACGACGCCTGTCACCTTAGTCATCCTGCGACCACGAACCCTGCAAAGTGTTCGAAACGTCAGGAAAAACAAAAATCTATAATATACGCGATATAATCCGTTTATAAGTGTTTTATTATGAAATATACTTTTTTTGGAAATATATAATGTACCTCCTCCGCCCCGGAGGACAGGCGGTACTCCTACCTGCTGAAACCACCGGAGCGGTCATCTTCGGCACCGAAGGAGAGCTCCAGGTCCTCGTAAGATCACACCAGAGCTACCCATGGCTGCCACACCTAAAGGCACATCTCGGAAAATACATATACCTTAAACATAAACATTCCCGCATGCTCGCGTTGTTGGGAATGGACCACTAAAAGTGTAAAAGTTTAAGTGTAAAAGTCTTCATAACATGATTCATTACATCATACATGTTGTGTTTTACAGTGACGCGGTGGTGTCACAAATTCTAGACGAGCTGGGACTTCAGCTCAACGACACGCTGTCGGGCCTGCCGCAGGCGACAGGCTCGCTCTCTGTCTCAGGTGAGTACGTCAAACAAGGAACTGTAAAAAAAATAGAATGCAGGTGGTCGAATTCAAACTCGAGAGTGCCTTTTAATCTCAAGTTCGTGGAGCGTTATTAATTTGACAGCTGTCGATTTGATGGGTGCAGTAAATGTAACGCATATGAAAATCGTCGAATAATTTATACAAAAAGTGAGGTTGAGCTGTTGGACAATGAGAGTCAAGGTGAGGCATTGGCTGTTAGCCTAGATGTAGCGAAGGTGTTCGATCGGGTCTGGCACCGCAGCTTCCCACCGAGGTTTTTCCAAGAGACTACAGCATGGGGCTCGTCAAAAAGGGCGTGAAAAGAGTTTTACAAGGTCGGCAACGTGCTGGTGATACCTCTGGTGTTGCAAGCGTTCATAGGTTACGGTAACCGCTTACCATCAAGTGGGCCGTATGCTGGTTTGCCACCATAGTGGTATAAAAAAAACATGATTGAAGCTATATTAATCGGAAAGAGCGCACAATTTCCATTTGTGTGATCATTCATTTGTGTTGCACAGTGTAGCTTGGGATTTTTTTATATCAATGATGATACCAAACTATGGAAATGCGTACTGTAACAGTAGAGATAAGTGTGGTCGTACTGTAGACTTGCGTGTTCCCACAGCCAAGACCCCGGCGGCGGCAGCGCCGGTGGCCGTGCCGGGCGGCGCGGGCGGAGCGGGCCCCAGCGACGCCGACGCCGAGCTGCAGGCGCGCCTCGACAACCTGCGCCGCGAGTAGCCCGGCCCGCACCCGGCCCGCGCCCGGCCCGCGCCCGGCCCGCGCCCGGCCCGCACCCGGCCCGCACCCGGCCCGCGCCCGGCCCGGCCCGGCACAACGTGCCTCACTCATAGGTTGCAAGCATCGCTGACCGAGCCGCGGAGGATGACTTTGTACACATTGTTGTTAACTTATTATTGTAACAAATTAAGTTTATCTAAGAATATTATAATTATTTTTATATAATATAACCCCACGCTTTCATTTCATATAACAGGTGAGTACCTTGTATTGTATACACGTAAACCCTGTCCGACCTGTTGTGTTAAGGGTATTTCTTGGTATCGTATTGCATACACAGGTGTGCATAACCATTTTAATGGACATTATAGTTTCTCATATAATATATTTAAAAAATATGGGCTCTAACCTTTAAGGGCTACACAGATCTATGACAAGTTTATTAGTTACGATTCGCGCTCCGGCTGGAGTGTAGACTTTGAAAATTTGCTGAATTATGTGGAAAAATTCGCATGGTTAATAAAAACATAAACGCGTACGCGCGCGCGGTCTTAATTGCGCATTTGTGCTCCCGAAGTTCCAATTTAAAAAACTACCCCCTTTTTGAAGTCGGTAATAACGATTTGTGCACTAAAGCTTGTAAAAACAATTACCTGGTCTTTGGCGCCTATCTTCTATTGTTTAACCCGAGCCATTCGTAGGAATACCTCATGGTACATGTTTTTTTTTATTGTTTTCCTGTGGAACTTCCTTCGCCCCGGGGAAGGGCGAAGGGGTATGCCGGACTCCTACCGGCTAAAACCACTGGAGCGGTCATCTTCGGCACCGAAGGGGGACTCCAGGTCCTCGTAAGATCACACTAGAGCCGCCCATTGGTGCCACGCCTTTAGGCATATCTCGGAGGGGACAACTGTAAAGCGGCCACCCCGCGGAGGGCAGGCTGTAAAAAAGGCCGCCCACCAGGCACTTCTCGGATAGGATTGTAAAGGAGTGTCAAGTCTCACTGTGAGATGCGCTGCGCACACAGCGGCACGTGTCCACGTGCGCGCCGTCTTCCCGGGGGTCACTCGGTATGAGCACGCAGACTCCCCAATCTGACCTCATGGTACCTACCTACAGGCATTACATGCATTTGCTGATAAAGAACATGCAAGCGAGAGGCCTAAACCATTCCAAGACTTTCTGCAGCACAAGACTAGACGGGTTTAAGAGACTATTAAATCTTACCAAAACCCATTTAAGGCACTACATAGGCGCAATGACAGGCCACTTCGGCACCAAGGAGCACCTCCGTAGGACGAAGCTTAGCAAAACGGATACATGCAGATTCTGTATGGATAATCAAGAGTCAATGCAGCACATTTTGTGCAGCTGTGACGCTATGGGAAGACGTAGGGCAAAACATCTAGGAATAGCTTATCCATTGCCTGATGATTTTGCTCCAGGCAGGTATGATTGCGAAGTACCTACAGGGTCTTCTTGATTTGCCAGCGGAGGAGTAGTGCAGGGCTTTGGGCAGCACAATGGACCCAATAGGGTCGAAGTCTAACACTAAATCAAAATATTCATTCTATTATTATGTTAGTATGTAAAATTATTTTGTTTCTTCTTCTTATATTATATAATACTACTACTCTATTAGTTTTGTTATACTGTTTTTATAGTTTATTACCACAAAGTATAAGCCCAAAACTTATTGTTACCTACTGTTATTTGATATTTTATATACAGAAGCTGTTGGTCTACCTTTATTAATAAAAAAATAAAAAAGTGTGACTTTTCATCTTCACTTAAAAATATTATACCATGCGTAATTAAATAAAATATTATCAATATGTCAGGCGTGGCGCCATATTTCGGTAATAGACAAAGAGTGCAAAAAATATATCTATGCACAGACTTGACGCTATCGAGATGTGATGATAATGTAATGTTAAATAATTTCATACAATGTAATTAATATAAACATGACAAAAAAGTTATTGCATTATAATTTAAGATATCAGTTAATAATTACTTTTACAAGGCACTATGTAACTATATAACTAAGGTTCACTTCTTTAAAATTTATAACGAGCGGCTGGTCAGATAATTGAAAATTTATAAATTTCCCTTCACAATTTTTTCGACGAAGTTCTATATAGACATATAGTGTACAAAAACGTTGATGAAGTACTAAACTGGCATTAAGTAGATCTATATACGTTACGTCGTAAACCCATTTATGCAAGAAATCCTAAGCCAATGAAGATAGATTTTCAGCCCACTGACAAACAAACCACCCTGGCCTTTCTTATCCACAACCACCACACGCTGTCCGAGACGGATCCGCCTTAGAAGACTGAATGGTGAAAGCGCGTTTTTCTAGTTACAACTAGTTTTAACTGACATTCGTTTTTGACTGGCAGTACATTCTAGTTGTAACGAAATTCAGTATAAACTAGCTTTAGGTAACGAGAGCAAACGGGTTTTCACTGTAGCATAATTAGGTATTATATATATACTTACTATTATATTAAAATAATACAATTCCTTTCATCCCAATCATTTATTAGGTATAGTATACACATACTATGTATAACTAACTACAACGAAATAACGTTTAATAAAATATTAATATTTGCATATAAACTACATCTAAAGCAAAGTGCGCGGGCGCTCGACCTTACGTCAAGTCGCCTTCACACACACATACACCGCCACGCGCGGAAGGTAAATACAGATCCTTAAATACTGGGGCCATGAACTCTCGTGCTGATATATTGCTAGATGAGTTTGGTAAAACTGAACTACAAAGTTCGTCGGCCCCATATCGCACACCGTGCAACTACTACCTACTCTGTGGAGATATGTCTGGTTACTATTTCTAACTAATGTCCAAACGCACTCACCAGCGAAAGTGCTTGTTAAAAAAAATGGTTTCCAGTGGAAATTCTACATGAACTTCCTTCGCCCCGGGGAAGGGCAAACGGGTATGCCGGACTCCTGCCGGCTGCGGCCTGGTTACTATCGACAAATAAATTTTATTCACGGCTAAAACAGTGCCGCTGTTTTTCATTGATTATATAGCACTTAGTTAACGTTGTTACAACAACAAACTCTAGCATGGTATTTTGTAGGGAAACCAGTGTCATGAGAGCTAAACACAAAATAATGAGTGTATGTAGTATTGTAGAACCGAAACTTCAAACTCCATGTCGACTAAAATAAAGTATCTACGTTTTATGAAGTTTAAAAAAGCTACTCACTTACCTACTCATGAAAGTAGGTAGGTATTTAATATATTTTATACACGTTTACTTGTTAAGGTAATGTTAAAACAAGATACGGTCGCGTATTCGCCTCCATACGCGGAGTTATATATACATTACTGTATGCTTTAGACATGCTCGCGACAGGCAGCTTTCGACTGGATTCCATACATGTGTGCAGTGGGAGGCAGTCCACTGTACTGCGGCGCAGAGTTGCTACTCCACTCAACTTCCTACACTCACGTGGAGCTTCAGGTCGGGTATAATAATCCCTTACTTCCCCGGAGGCGGAGCTTGTGTATAGCTAGTCGCTCGGCATGGGCGCCACCACGCCGAAGGCTGGAACGGCGCTCATTGCCAATGCGAATATTTTACTTATAGACTGAACTTCATGTACAGGGCTCGTAGCTAAGTGAAAGCCGAGCGGATTGAAAGATCTGCGAGGTAAAGCAACGGTTGCCGCGATCAGTCCTTAGATGGGTGCCCATTCCTAACATATCGTGACCCTCCGTGCCTCGGAAAGCACGTTTAGTTGTTGGTCTCGGTTGTCATATAAACAGCTATGACAGTTAAAGCGTTACAGGTAGTCAGAAACCCAACAGTCTGTTAAAAACTGGTCTAACTCATTGTGCTATTGTGTCTACGTAGTACTTACTAGAGGAGGCTCCGCTCTTCATTACGATATCCCATTCAAATGTTGCCCCATATCGCCGCACTTCGCAAAAAAGTTTTTAGATTTAAGATTCAGAACTTCACCTGTTTTTGTATTAGGATCACCACTAAAAACGGTCAAGTGCGAGTTGAACTCGCGTGGAGAGGGTTTCGAAATTGCCTACCTATTGTTGGATTCGGTCTTGTACCAATAACTTATCCCAAGAATAAAGTTAAAATCGTAGTTGAAAAACAAGTTTTCCCATACATTCCAACCGCTAACGTAAGTTTGTACGCACAATATTGTAAGATTTCCCACGTTATTTTAAGACCATAGACTTCTTATAGGTTTTCCTGTAATTTATAGGTAAAGATCTATTACCTATATTTGTTTCAGAATTTTAGGCTCAGTAGTTTTGGAGATAAGGGGGGGGAATGGTAAATTTTTGTATATTTTCTCAAATAACTTTAAAACTACATATTGCAAAATTATAAAATAAATACATTAGAGACCCTCACATCAAGCCCTTTTACATTTTCTATATTGCCCCCCAAAAAGGACCCCTATATTCAAAATTTATTTATTTACGTTACACCTTTGTGTTTGGTTCGTAGAAATCTATATGTGTACCAAATTTCAACTTAATCGGTTCCGTATATTCGGAGCAAATTGGCTGTGACAGACGGACAGACAGACACACGAGTGACCCTATAAGGGTTCCGTTACTTTTTCGCGGACGTTCGGAACCCTAATAATACACTAAAAATAGTCAAATCATCTCATATTTTTGGATTTTACTGGTTCAGTAATGTCTTAGATTTTCGCGATTATTACACATTATAATAAAACACTTTTAAACGGATTCTATCGCGTATATTTTAGATATTTGATTTCCTGACGTTTCCTGACGTTTTCTGACGTTTCGAATACTTTGCAGCATTCGTGGTCGCAGGATGACTAAAGTGACAGGCGTCGTTACAGATTTAAAAAAGTTATTTTATTTTATCTACCGTACAATTTTAATCAAAAAATTAGTTTGGATGCACGCAGTAATCACTCACAGTATCTTGATGTTTCTTAGTGCGGTATCTTGTTTGGGACTTTATTATTTTAATTACTGGATTCCAAACAGGTGGTACCTGCCAACCATCTTCTCTATTAAAATTAGGATGTTTTTTAATTTCAATAGCCTCACGAAACATTCTTGGTACATATCGGTTCTCTTTCGCGAGTACTTGAGGTTGATCAAAACGAAGATAATGGTTAGGTTTGCCTAAGGCATGTTCACACACTGACACATGACCACGAATGCTGCAAAGTATTCGAAACGTCAAGAAAATCAAAAATCTAAAATATACGCGATAGAATCCGTTTAAAAGTGTTTTACTGGTTTATTAATTTCGGCCGTGAAGTGAGGCGATATCGATCGGCACAATTGAATGGGACATCGTAATGAAGTGCGGTGTCTTCTCTAGTACGTAGTGCATTCATAATCTCAATGGTCTAACCGAAGAACGTCGATATTGCCAGTTGTTGTGGAGGTCTGATGGCAGTGGCTCCATGCACAATATCGATACTCAGCCGCATCTGGTTAGACTAGAAGCCGACCACAACATAGTCGGGAAAAGGCTCGGAGGATGTTGATGATGAAGTTTCATGTAGCAATTTTTTTTCATACCCATCTTCGTAAGGTTAAATATAAATATCAACCCTTGTTTGTGTATTTACTTGGCAGAACTATTCATGAATAGGAAGATTTAAAGAAACTCTGGACCGACATACGCAGATGGTGGGAAGTCTCTTGGTCCGCCTCGTATTTTGCCCACCCCCTGCCAAAAACGATACATGATTGACCCCCGCCCCCGGTCTGTACTACTGCTAGTTAATCACATTGTCAGTGTATAGTTAACAAATATTATGAAAGCTATTCAATCTTATATAATTACGTATGAACCTATTTAGCATGATATTATAGGAATGTAAAACAATATCGATCATAACTCATAGTCTTTCGTTTCGTGAGTCGCGTGTTACTGTCAAACACGTCCCGCGAGCCGCGGTTTGCAGCAGCACAACAATAGATATTGGTTTCTAATATAAAAATGTACATAATAAGGAGTAAAACATCAGTCTTGATATCTAGTGAACACTTGGAGAACTGGAGACAAGCGAAGCTCAACGCGCTTCGCCGCCGTATGGCCTGCGCCTGCGCACTACAGACTACACGTGATTCAAGCACGATTAGCTCCACTACCGACTTCCCATAACAAAACGTAGATACTTATAAATTTGAAATAAGTACCCCAACCTAATATATTTATAAATAAAATGTACTTATCCAAGACGCTACTAACATCTATACTTACAACATTGTTCGAACGTAATCTAAATTATATTATTCCGAAACATCTGTGTTTTATATAGCATTGTATTAGAATATAACATGGACGACAGACGTGATGTTACCGCACAGTCAACAGTTTGGCACTCTTGGAGGCACATTGCACAGTCCTCTACCCCTCCCTAATAAGAATAATATAGCCGACATTGTGGAATCATAAATAAATACGATTTTATGATACGATAACAATGGATCATACAATATTTGTAAAACTTTTTATAAGAAGACAATAATCGATCACATATCACAGACTGTTGCATTCAACTATATTGAATGTTTGTGCGGGCTCCAAGTTCCAGGCTCCGGGCTCCGAGTTCCAGGCTCCAGCTACCGCCGCGGCCGCGACATACGCGGCTCATGTAAACGCTCATATAAAATATAGACATGTACCATCTACGAACAATATAACAACATATCGTTCACTATTAGCTTACGTAATAAAGGAAGAATACAACACGCTCGGTCTCAGAACTCGATCCCTGCGTGGCTAGTGGTCACATCTACATGATCGCATGCTACACGCGCCGCCGGTGGAGTCTACGTCAACTTGTGAGGAGCCGTGTGCGTTTGCGGTGCGGCCACGCTCGGCTGCACCTCCTCCTCCGCGCTCAGCGCGCTCAGCGCGATGCCCAGCTGCCCCGAGTAGTACGTCGACATCACCAGCACCTGCGGAGGCACCACTCGTCAGCCGATAGACACCACACAGCCTGCGGGAAGCGGCGACAGCAGGAACGAGACCGACCTGTTTGTAGGGCACGGGGCCTCCGAACAGGCTGTAGCCGAGAATGGCATCGGACACGAGGAACAGCAGCGCGCCGAGGGCCGCCGCGCCGCCCCGCGCCGCGCCGCGCCACGCCATGGCGGCCAGCAGCAGCGCGTACAGCGCCACCGGGCCGCGCAGGCCGGGCGGCGGCGCCACGGCGCGCACGAAGGCCGCCGCGCCCGCCAGCAGCGCGCCGCCCAGCGCCGCCGCGCGCCGGCCGCGCCCGAACGCGCCGATGTAGGCCACGTGCGCGCCCGCGAAGGCCGCCATGCCGCCCACGAAGTGCTGCGGCCACTCCAGCAGCGCGTCGCCCAGCGCCGACAGCGCCAGCCCCGCCGCCACGCGCCGCGCGTACCCGCCCCTGCCGCGCCCGACGGACTGTTGCTTTGTAGTGTTCCGAAACATGATTGTAGTACCCGACTCCTATTTCCATGAACTGGATTTACCTATTTTATTTTGCGTTCATAGAAACCTTATGTGCATTATTAAAAACATTTTTAAGCTTTTAGAGGCCGCATTTACAATTAAAAATGTTACCTAATCAAAAGTCCTTCAGCAAATCACTACTTATCTAAATACTATAAAAGTTATTTTTATAAAAGCTTTGAATACTTTGATGGCGATGAAGTTATTATGCTCACTGATATTTGGTACGTGACTAATATAAAACAGAACCTGTTATCGGTGTTAGCGGCCCGAGATAAATTTTCAAACAGTAAGTTTGAATCGCATACTACATCTTACTAATTATTAATAGGTGGAAAGACAAAGCTTATTCTGATTGTAATACCACCAGGTGAACTATATAAGTTTAATATTACAAAGCATTGTACCAAGCGCACCTGCTGAGGTGAACAGCCAAGACTCAACCAACTTACTGCAACTATACCACACCAAAACAAAAAACATGTCAAAATATTCATTGAAAGAGACCTGGACATCAAACTGAAGAAATACGGAAAAAATCTAAGGATGTATTTACGGCAAAGCACATAGACTTTGCCGCGTGGTGCCGGCTCAGAATGCAACCACCCCATTTCATCCCGTGGGTGTCGTAAAAGTCGACTAAGGGATTAACCGGAGAATGGGCAGCAGCGTGCTTCGAGTACACTAACTACTCAACTGCGATCGCCAATCCCTCTGCCAAGCGTGGTGATCTTTGGGTGAGGCCTGTGTCCAGCAGGTTAAATTCGGAACTAGAGAAAGAGCTCCTACTTATTCATGCGGATGTCTATGGGCCATTTATAGACTCAATCTCGAAGTACAGATACTTCGTATTATTTTATTTTGTTGACAGAAACATGGTTGAATGATTCCGTTTACGATCACGAGATCCTGGATAGCAGATACTCAATATTTAAGCGTGACCGTGCCTCCACGAGCAGCACAAAAGTTGAGGGTGGTGGAGTTCTTATCGCCATTCACAAAAATTCGGGCCCGTTCGTAGATTGAATTGGGAATCACCGAGCGAAGACCTCTGGGTTGTTATGAAACTAAAACAAGGAACCTCTGTTGTTAATGTTTGTATGTGTACACTCTATATTCCTCCGCCAGTTGCCTATCATCAACTAGACTAAATATTGACAAACATAACATCCATATATTAGCACAAATTACCTAAAAATTCAATACTTCTTCTTGCTGAGGATTTTAATATTCGCAATTTAGACTGGCAGTACGACGCCAAATCTAAAAAGCTGTTGCCTACTTTCAGTACTGCTACGGTTGATACTTTATTCATTGAAACTTTCTCGTTTAATGACTTTCAGCAAATCAATCCAGTTTCCAACACTAGCAGTCGCACTTTAGATCTACTGCTAACTAATGCATGTAAATATTTTGAAGTATCTAAGAGTTCATTTCCTTTGGTTGAATTAGATGGCCACCACCCGGCATTGGATATTGTAATGAAACTCAATCATCATAAACTACAAAAGTTTAACAACGTCACATATCTAAAAAAATTAAGGCCAATTAATCGGCTATCCAGGAAGAATTAGCCGCCATCAATTGGACCGACTGTTTCAATTCAGGTGATTCTGTTGATAAAAATATCGACACTTTATACAATATTTTGATACCCATTGTCAACAAACATACGCCGTTAAGCAAAAGATGTCATCGGTCTCGGTGATGGCTCAGTCGAGCATTGATTAGGAGCCTTAAAGAAAAATCCGTTACCACAACAGATTCAAAAAGTATTCCAATCCCAGAGACTATATAACTTCTAGAATGTTGCGTGATCGCTGTGACAAAATGCTAATGCTAACTTGTAAACAAACAAAATTCAGGGATCATCTCAAAGACCCATATTAAAAATAATCCTAAGTACTTTTGGAAATTTGTCAACAATTTTAGAGGCAATAGTAGTGAAATACCTGACGAAATGTATCTTCAAAGTAACAATGTCCAAGGTAGCCAAGATATAAGTAACTTACTCTCAGAATATTTCCACTCAATTTATGATAACAATAATATCTCGTATAATATAATAATATATCCCGCTATCCAACGAATTAAGTACTGTTCATGGGTCTCTTGGCGCTTTTGTAATCTCTGAATCTAAAATTCTTAAATTACTTCAAACAATTAACAGCAACAAGGGCCCCGGGCCAGATTCAATTTCACCTTTATTTCATAGAATGTGCGTTACTCAACTAGTTACCCCCCTTTATATAATATTTAATCAATCCCTCACGAACGGGTGCTTCCCGGAGAAGTGGAAAATAGCTTATATCATTCCGATTCATAAAGAAAGAGACCTAAGTGACATAACCAACTATAGACTGATTTCAATCTTATCAGCTATTGGTAAATTATTCGAATCCTTAGTTAAAAAAAACCCTGCTCTTTCATCTCAAGCCGGTGCTAAACGCCCAGCAACATGGATTTCTTCCAGGTAGATCAACCACATCGAACCTTCTCGTCTATGTCGATGACATACAGTAAGCATTTGCGAGAAAAAAGGAAGGCCATGCGATTTACATTGACTTCTCAAAGGCATTCGATGTGGTGGACCACGATATTCTTTTAAGCAAGCTGGGCCATGCGGGAATATCTTTGTTACGATGGTGCGAATCATATCTTCGTATCCGTTCCCAGCTTGTCATGGTTCGTGGTTTTAAATCCAATCTCAAGTCCGTTCCTTCGGGTGTTCCCCAAGGATCTCATCTCGGGCCTCTTTTCCATTGACAAATCAAAGTCGTTGTTATTTGAATCCTTGCCATCAGTGCAACATAAACCGGTGAGAAAGGGGCACGGAAAGGAAAATCGTGTGTTGATCGATATAATAAGTGTGTTCAAAGTGACTGATCCAGATGTCATGCCTGTGTTTGTGGCCCGGGATTTAGAAAAGCCTACCACATCACATTTGATCACTTGGATGTCTCAAAACTGCTGAAAGATATAACACTTGTGCAGAATGAGATACACAATATCAAAGCATCTTATGCTACCATAAACCACCTAGAAGAGTTCAAGAAAGATTTTCTTAAGAATTCTAAAATATCGTCACCACCTTCATCTTCCTGCAACGTTAACATGAAAAGAGGTGCCTATCGAGAGAGTGAATCTATACGACTATCACATCTTAACAAACCCATGATAGACGAGATATCCAATATTCCCTCTTATTCATTAGTAGCGTTGAGTGATTTTATTCAAGGCCACGGGGCGATGCAACAGGGATAGGCATGGTAATAAAACTAAAAACTTAGTTGTTAATGCGAATTTTTCATATGTATATAACTCAGTTCATACTGATGTTAGGTTATATCATCACATAAGAACTTTTGCTTATTTATATTATTTTGCATTAAATTGCCAAGTTTGATTAATGGCCGCGGAAAAAAGTTCAAGGTCGATTTGCGCCAATTTTGGTCATTGGCTTTTACTAACGTTGTTGTTAGCATATCACGGCTATGTAACCTCGGTTTTGCGTTATGGCCTTATACTGTAGGGTAATTCCACAGACGCTCAATGTTTTAATAAGT
Organism: Diloba caeruleocephala; assembly: GCA_947459985.1. Classification (NCBI taxonomy): domain Eukaryota; kingdom Metazoa; phylum Arthropoda; class Insecta; order Lepidoptera; family Noctuidae; genus Diloba; species Diloba caeruleocephala. Next base: position 21,846,846 of record OX381625.1, read on the forward strand.
TGCCTCTGGACATACAACAACTACCCAGGGTACAATTTAAAAAGAAATTGAAGTATAAGAAGTATACTCTTTGATGAGTGGCTCCAGTAATATTTAATTTGGAAGGATTATAAATTTAATTAATAATTGCAATGTAAGTAATTTTTAAAATGGTGCTTACAATTAAGTGACATGATGTATACATATTTTTTTATGTTGCTAACATTCACATGCTACTTAATAGATTATAAGTACTCACTATGTAAAATGAGATCTATATAAACTCTGTTGCTTGTGAATAAATTGACTATGACACATATCAGTCAAAGGACGTCCACTGCTGCAAAGGCCTCTCTCATAGATTTCCTGAATTGTGTCGTGATTTTGATGGAAATTTTACAGTACTCAACACGCTTGGCAGGCGGGTTGGTGAGCATAATACGGCTACATTTCCACAGAAGGGACACTAATGCCCATTCCTCTGGCTTGGAGTTCTTAGTCGCCTATTACGAGAGCCACGGGAAGCGATGGAGTGGTGCTATATTCTTAATCCGGTCACCACACGGCCGGTTATCTTATCTAGTAATATTTTATGGTCAATATGACGAAAGCCTTAGATCTATATAAAGCGTGCAATTGTTATTAATGTTAGTATGTATTAATTACGCAGGTATGATAATGTTTTCATTGTTCACGTAATAAGTACGTAGCATGCCCTACGACAATGTCAATACACAAATAGTGTAAATGGGTATCTATATCGTTGAGATTCGATTGCGTGTTATCTTATCGGACGGTGCCAATGAACTAGTGGGTCGGGTGACGGTGGCACTCACTTGTGGTAGGGTATGGCGGCGTGGTGCAGCACCACGACCAGCAGCAGGCACAGCACGGGCGCGCACTTGGCGGCCACGGCGCCCGGCGACGGCGCGTCGCCCCCCGCGCCCAGCGCCACGAAGTACACGCACACGCACTTGAAGAACGGCACCAGCCGCCCGCGCACGCTCATGCGCTTCACCTGCGCATACCGAACGGTAAGGTGGCTGACACCTAACGGTATACCTGTTATGACTCTTAATTCTCTCCGACAAAGAATAAGGCGATAATTATATTATGCTCATTGTCATCGACTCTACTTATCCATCATCAGACATACTTTTCATTGACGGTCTTATTCGACATCTCCGAATGAGAGGACGGGTGGCCTATATTTATCTGGGCATGACTGTCCTGCAGGTTGAAGTCAACTTTTAGGTGCGATTCAAAGTAAGCAGCCATAAGCGTCGTCGGTGCAGGAAACAAAGTTGACTAAAGTGAATAGACTCCCTAGTTCGGAGTTAGGGCGGTACCGCGCAAGAGTGGACTGGAGCGTGTGGGTATATTATAGTCCTTGTATTTATATGCATGTACACGACATCAGGTCGCAAACACCTGACCAGTGAGCATTGCTTGTAACCTGGCTGCCTATAAACAGGGCTGTATTATGATATCTATCAGTGGCTAGGCTAACTGTGCTTCTCGCTTATATAATAGACGACACACGTACGACAGGGTTGTAAAGTGTTGGTAAACAATACTGGTCTATAGTATCACATGAAAATAATATATTCATTTCACAGTCATCGAAATTACCAATCAATTGTAAGTAGGGAGGTGATAGGTAGCAGTGCGCACGCATGGCGTGGTGCGCGACTCGTGGGTTAGCTCGCATTATCATGACATGCCGATAACGTACCTGTATGAGTACTTGTTAAACACTGCTGCGACACTCAACATCTCACGGTGATCACAGCGGCTCGAGACCACTACGTGCTGCTATTATCTCTGGGGCCGCCTGATGGACGCCCAGAGCCCCGACTCTGAGCGCCCGCGACCCCAAAATCCCGCTAGACAACAAGGGATTGCTATTTATTGTAGTTCACGGCAATGCACAGGGCTGGGCGCCCAGACGATTGGCTCGTCGGCGACTCATCCCCGAGCAGAACCGGCCCACTCCGGACCACTTGGCGGCCCCCTTCTGAACCTTGACGGTCTAGCAGGAGGAGGCCACTGTCCTCCTTGAAATGGTACAATAGATATGTAATCATGGCAAACAACCCCATTCGACCATTTAATAGTACCTACACCCAGTGTTATCAGCAGTGGACCGAAAAGCAAGCAGAACGAATCTAAACTGTCACGTTTGAAAGGTCTCCCGATCCGACAATCAGAAAGCAAATCGAAAATGTAAGCCCGACGTTAGAGATACTGGATTCAATCGGTGCTAGCAGTCAGTAGGAACCTGTATAGGCGGACACTGCTGCCGATCCCTTGGACGTGATCTCTTTGTCACCTTTTAAGAAACCTGTTAGTAGTTATAGGGGTTGACCACACCACCACAGATTTTAAATTATAATATAAAATCTACAAGTTTGCGTCGACAAAAAGGCCATTTGATAATAATTTAATATACGCATAGTTTATACGATAATCATAAGCTAAAGATGTTTCTAAACTGAGTTTGCACATTTGAAGGCCAGCTTGTTTACGTTGACCACAATACCAAATATATTTCAACAGCTTTGCCCTACCTTGGGGACGAATTCAAAATATCGAAGTCTGCTTCATACACCCAATTAATATTAAGTATTTAAATCATAATTTAGGGCAGGCCGATTGTTATTGTAATAACAAATTTCCACACTTTATGCAGTTTTTGCGTGAAATTGAGTAGTGAATTATTCTGACAAAGAGATGTTTATTTTGAACAACTCAACTCCATATTGCAAGTGATTAAAAACTATGAACAAGTTATCGTTAAGTATTGGTTATATCCATAATAATATAATACCCAGCTTTTAACCAGTTTTAAACATTAAAAATAGAAGTTTAAAACGTGGAAGACCTTGGCTCAGATTGCTTTCTGCTTAGGTACATACCAATAAACTAGGTATCTAGTTTATATTTTGCATAAAATGCATATCGTAGTATACCGTGTATATTGCATAGAGGCGTAACGTAATAATTAGAATGGTCGTCGAACGCGCGATATACAAGAAACTTATTGATCCGTTTCTAAAAAGGTAAATAGTTTCCCAAAAATAACAATACAAGCATAGTACTAACCAGGTCGACGGGAGAAATCATAGTACCTATCTGCGTAGAATGCGTAGCGTCCGACTGCGTTCTTAAAACTCTATGTATAAAGTAACTTCGCACACCGCACTACTAACAATGCGAGTCACTGAGACATTAACAAATGAAGTATTGTATAGTGAACGAAGCGAACATTGCCCCGCAAGGAGACACGAAGGGATACGAGAGTAAAAATAATGATTGTTTTGATTTGATTCGTGTTTTGTTATCACTACAATGATATACATATGTTGTAAATCCATATAATGTTATTAAGTTAAAAACAATATCGTTTAGTTAAATTATTGACTACGGTTCTTCATCTCTATTTGGTAGTATTATAACTAACGTGTAGAAATAAGCACAGTTTTAAAGCTTTGTTTATTTATGATAAATTGAGATTTTCAAGACTGATCATTTTAATTTAGCTTTAAAATAACTATGAAAATATAATACTTACTGATGCGAAGTCATTTCATAATTTACCCAGCATATTTTAACGATTACCTAGTTCCTGTAACTCATACATATTTATCATAATTTTCAAACGAATCATGACGAACACTCACATTACATTTTACGCAGTAAGTATTATTATGATAATTAAGACCATATAACAAGTTCTTATCTATCATAAACACATATGTATAAAACCATACACATATTTATCTAAAGTTTAATTATCATATTTTGTAGATTTTTTAAGTATCTAAGGAAATTATATTCCTATATTTGTTTAAATTCAAAGTTCTTCTAAATCATCTGTATCGGTCTAGGAACGCAAATGTCAACCTAGTTTGTGTCAAATCAAATAATGTGACGAATGTGACAGTCACAATATAAAGTATAGCTATCTTCACCTGCACCGAACTCAAGTCATATGATATTTCCAGCAATATTTAATTATTTTTATGTAACCTGAGCTGAACTACAATAACAATGCCTAAGAAGAAGACAGGTCAGCGTAAGAAGGCAGAAAAGCAGAAGCTGCGGCAGAAGGAGATCCGTAATGCTCGAGAAAACGTGGACCTGGCAGCGCATCCATGCAATGTGCCCATGGATTGCGATAAGTGCTTGAAGTAACTCATAAACTGTTGATATTCATATCATATTTACAGGATTTTAACATCACGATACGAAATCGTAGTCGGTTGTGTATCCTCTAGCAAGTTACACTATTAGTTGACTGCCACGTCAAATTGGTGGGTCCTCGGCCGTTTTATTGTTACCCGCACATTTTCCAACGTTTCTTACAAAGACGTCGGCTTCGATTAAAATACCATGTTACTGTGTGTCATATACAAAGATAATTTTAACAGGAAACAGAAGAACCGTGCGTTCTGCTACTTCTGCCAGGCAGTGCAGCGGCTACCGACGTGCGCGCACTGCGGCAAGATCAAGTGCATGCTGAAGTCTGGTGACTGTGTGGTCAGGCACCCCGGCGTGTACACTACAGGGCTTGGAATGGTGGTAAGATATTGCTTATTAATATTATTTCATTGTAATGACAGGCTAACCAGAGAATATACTAACAAACAACACACTATTAGGTGACTTGTGCCTGGTTTATATGATAATATTCATAAAACAAGAGTTCTAATTAAACTAGTACAAACTAATTTTGTTTTGTCTATTATAGGCATGTGAAATTTGGTGTAGGAATTCCATTTAGAATATACTGTGATATTTAACTTACTTATTATAACTACCACCATGTATCCTTTACTGTTATATCTCTAGTACTTATACTATCTGTGCCTGTTCTCTGTCAGTGTACTGCCCGTACTGTATATGTATGCTCACTTAAATGTCTTGCTGGTGATGTCATTATGTATTGAATTAGATTTACAAATATGTAGTATAAATCAATTGTTATGTCACATATTATGCTGACTGTATTCAACTTTAAAGGCATAGGTATGTATTGCTGTCCATGCCTTTATGTTGGGCAACGAGGTGCCAAGTAAGTCTATTGAAAAGAGAAGATCCTCTGTCTACGTGATAATGTGCATGTAGGTCCAAAGCTTAGTGGTTGATGTCAACCGACTGTGTATGTTGAGGACATGGTTTGGAGTGTCCAGCTTGGGCAACGCGGTGCCTTGATCTCGTTGGGGTGACCTCTCGCTTCAAGCCGTGGTTCAATCCATCATCTGGAGCGAGAGCGCGTGTGGGTGGAGGTCGACGGGATGCAAGCAAAGTGGTGGCAGACCTCTGATCCCCGCCGCAGAAAACAGCACAGGATACAGATATCTTATAGAGTGACACTAAAAGTTATTAGAACACCAAAATCAGAATGATGTAGCAACCTGTTAATATTTTTCTTGTTTTTCAAAGAAGTATCCATTTCTTTTAAGCACCGTTGTATGAGATGCAACCACTGATTGAAGCAGTGAGCCCACTCTTCTTTAGGGATCTCCGGATCTCTACCACATTTTTTTTTAACGCAGCCACATAATATTTGGGGTTCATATTCTTCTTTTTCTCCAGAAGCTGTGTAGAAATGGTTTCTATAACATTAGAGACTATATGGCTTATAATGATATTCCTGGTTATATATTTAAAATACCATTACCTTTATTATTATCTTGACGTTCAATAAATTATGTTATAATTTCTTACCATGGATTATATTAATTCGTAACGTATACGTTTGTTTATATTCATGTATATATATACTACACTTATGGCAAAATAAATAGTCACCTATTTAATATCATACATTTATTCCGAGATAGATAGCTGCTGATGAGTGAGAGTGGGCAGCAGCGTCCTTCGAGTACATTAAAAACTCAACTGCGATCGCCAATCCGTCTGCCAAGCGTGGCGATTATGCTAAGACCCCCCAATGAGCACACAACACACCCATATCAGTCGTTGTAGTGATCTTTGGGGGAGGCCTGTGTCCAGCAGTGGACTTCATTGGGCCGAAATGATGAGTGAGAGTTCATAGTTTAAATAATTTTACGCGTAAAATATTGTAGTTATGAATTAGGTAGCTACGCCTTTTTTTTTGTTGCGGGGTGACAAGCGCGAGTCTTAATTATTATTTAAATATAATAGTCATCATATCAGCCATTTATGTCCACTGCTGAAAAAAGGCCTCCCCCATAGATTTCCACAACTGTGTCATCATTTTGGCGGGTACTTGCCAATACTCACCACGCTTGGCAGGCGGGTTCGTGAGCGCAGTATGGCTACCGTTACTCAAAAGGGACGCTGCTACCCATCCCTCTGATTTAGATTCCCTTAGTCGCCTCTTACGACATCCGCGGGAGGAGATGAAGTGGTGCTATATTCTTAATCCGGACACCACACGGACGTAATATAATAGTAATTTATACTAAACAAATGTATTTTTCTCTATCACACAACATAAAATTCATTAAAATATAACATTACTGAGGTCAGGTGTCACTTTCTGCAATAAAGCTAGTACTAGCGGTGGCTTCTTCGTCATCTGCGATACCACTTCTATTAGTATCGGATACAATTTTAATACCAACCATTACAAAGTTTTTTGAAAAAGAAATGAATAATCTTCATCTCTACAGATTTCCTCATTGTCCCCTCCGGGCGTGCCCGACTTGCCAGCTAAATCCACCACGGTGTACCTCAACCTTACGCTGGGGGTGCGGGATTCACTCGCGCATTCTCCACACTTCCGGCAGATCTCGACCAGCCGCTCTTACTCATTTTGGCGAGCTCTGTTCCCCTGTGCGGCCCGAGCGGCTACAAATTCCGCTATTAAGATGCTCGGAACACGCCGCGGCGCTGTTTCGGGTCTGTCCTTGATTTTGGCGCTGTCCGCCTGTCCTAAGTCCGTCGCCCGCAGACTGCAATTCATCAAGGCTGGAGAACGACAAGCGTTCTCAGGCACGAGCTGTGCCTGCTGCGGGAGGGGAGTGATGTGGTCGCGACCCGTTCCCTTTCCACCGCCTCCTTTTGTACGCCCCGGCTAAGGAGGCGACATCTTCTCAGGCGCTCTCGGTCCGTACCGTGCACAGATTCACGCCCCGAAGCGACAGGACATCACCTTCGACCGTCGTGATGAGGCCGCCAGTTCAGCCAGGGCTCCATAAAGGGCCTATGTGCCCTAAGCCAGTTGTTACAGGTTATATTTCGACTTACTTAAGCCATGATTTATTATAAACAAATGAAAAGTAAATAAAGTAACTTATTAAAAATCTGTAACGACGCCTGTCACCTTAGTCATCCTGCGACCACGAATGCTGCAAAGTATTCGAAACGTCAGGAAAAACAAAAATCTAGAATATACGCGATCTAATCCGTTTAAAATTGTTTTATTATAATGAAAAGTAAAGGGTTTAATAATGTTTTGGTAACTTAGTGATAATATTACATTAATAATAACAAGGTTCGCACCAACAGTGACCACGCCGTGTTGTGTTGCAGGGCGCTATCTGCGACTTCTGCGAGGCGTGGGTGTGCCACGGCCGCAAGTGCCTCACGGCGCACGCGTGCTCCTGCCCGCTCATGGACGCCGTGTGCCTGGAGTGCGAGCGAGGTACTGTACACCGGCGGCGGGCTGACTCATCATAGGTTACGCTACGCGTTTCATATAGTAAACACCTGGACTGATACTGTGATCGACGCTAGCCCGGAGCGCGGAATTCGAACGTTTTACAGTTAGTTGCCTGCGCTTTAAATAATAATAAAAATAAATAATATTCATAAAGTAAGTCATAGCTCCCCGTATATGTTATGTTTGAATGTGCGCGATTTTTAACTTAACTTTTGTGATTCTTTCACTGCGGTGATCTATAATACTTATGGAAAGGAATGTTATATAATAATAATAATAAGTAATTTATTTTCTCTTCACAAATTTACATAATATGATGCTTAGTACTAATGTTCCACAGGTCTAATACAGGTAAATAATAGTTTTAGGTACCATTCTTATGTACAGACTTATTAATTATTATAGATATAACAATTGTGTTATTTTTTTCTCAAGCTTTTACTGTTTATGTAAACCTTGCGGAAGTTACTGTAATATGGGTTTGTTTTTCAATAGTGTTGAGATTTGACTATAGTTCAATGAATACACGACCATTTACAATATGCCTTACGGTCGGGCCGTGCCTTAAGTGCCCTTCGTGCGGGGTTCAAAAATAGGGTAAGCGTGACATATTTCTTTTGGGTTAAATCAGAAACAAATTGACTGTGTGGTTCCCGGCAAAGAATAGACCACCCCTGTCTACCCGTGCGTGCCGTAAAGGCGGCTAAGGGTTGATATCAAAAGGGCCCGTCAATAGGATTTCTCCTGTGTCGTGGGTGCGTTAACAGACATGAATTTCACATATACCCAGACCCGGAACAACTACCTGCAGATCATACAAATATTTGTTCCGTGCGGGAATCGAACCCACGACCCGGAGCGCAGCAGTCGACTGTACCACTGCACCAACCGTGCCGTCTGATACTGGTTGATTTTGTCCTTTATAACCCGGCTATCATCTTGCACCCAAATGAATGCCCACTTACGCTGCAGACAACATCCTGATATAACAATAAACTCGCTGATCTAATAAAATCTGTATATTATGGCTTTGATACATTGCGAATATTGGCGATTTATCAAAATGCATTTTCAATTTTTCATATCTTTGTTTTGCTTTGACACTTAGCCGGTAAGTGACGCCCCAGAAACATGACAGACTGTCCACTTTCCTAATTAAATTGTGTGCTTTTAAACTATCTCAGCCGGGCACCTATCAGGCAAGCTTGCAACTCCATCCGTGATATATTTTGCGCCTTAAAATTCTACTTGAACGACGGTCGACGGCAAGTGTATGGTAATGGTGCCAATATGGTGGGAATCAACACAGGTGTCGATACCAGACTTCTAAAACAATATCCATGGCTGGCGTAGGTTGTATTTATTAGTAGCAAATGTCACGGAAACAAGTGAATTGGGTTTCTATGGGGAGTTATATTACACCATTGCTTCTAGAGGCGTCAAATAGTTCTGGAACTACCACAAACAAAAGAATAGAAATGGTGCAGTCATTATCGTGTAGTCTGTTGGTAGAAGCTCACACCATGTATACCACCACCAGGATGTAGGTTGCATATGGAGAAGAACGAACAAGAAATTCCATGGTTACTCTTTTTAAATCATAATGTTACATTATTTTTTGACGACATTATTTTCGAAATGAAGGTAATGTGAGGACAATGCAGGAAAGAGTTTAAAAAGTCTCCTTAGTGTAACCCGCAAACTGCAGGGGGTGAGAGCTTGGGTCAATACCTACCAAAAAAACATAATATATGTTCAGCAAAATCTTTACAGTAGTAAAGTAAAAGTAAAAGTTAAGCGATAAGAAAATTGTACTGCGAAAATTTATATAAAAATTGTAGTTCTTGAAAACATTTTAGTTTTTAATAGAGTAAAGACTTACAATGAGTAAAGTAACTATTCACAAATAATTTGAGGTAAAAAATAAACTAGAAAAGGAATTTTTCATTACGTGATGCTTAAAAATCTTGTGTCGTGAAATGGTGTAAAAATAACTCTACATCGCAAAAAAAGTGTCAAGGAATAACTTATCACAGGTAAGACACTAATTTATATATAATTTTTGATATTCTTGGAGATTTAAATTATCGTTACTATTCGGAACACAAAACCTCAACTACACGTGCCTGTGTTGTTAGAAAATAAATGGGTAATTTTCCCGAAAAAACGGGTAATATGGTTTTTATTGAAGTGAAACTTCTTTAGCAACGTTGTGATTAGAAAATTAGGTGGAACGAAAAAGTGACAAACATTCATATATAGGATTTAGCCTGCGAGAGAATGAGATCGAATACAAGTATACAGTGTTATAATCCTATAATCCTGTAATGTTATAGTCCTATAATCTTCGTCTCCTCTTTGTTCGGGGTGTCGTAGTCGCCCCACAAACTTGAATGAACTAGACTGAGCTACTCTGTTTACCACCTCCATAATGTATTCATCTCATTCTCTTACAAATTAACTAAAATGGAAAATTTCACTTCGAAGTATTCGTCTGGATATCTTCATACACTACTTATGTTAATAAAAAATAACGAAGAATATGATTAAATATTTCGAATAAATATTTGTGTTTTTATCTTTATTTTAGTTGACAGCTATCTAATTATTTTCCACACACCTTGATACGCACGTCTCATTCCACAATAAATTTAATTAGTTACCAACTATTGGACAATTTACTTACTATCTTTGATGAAAGTATTATTACTATATGCAATATTACTATTCCATTTATTGCCTTTTTATACATATACATTTTTAAATATGACATAAAAAACAGATTATACACATTTAAAAATATAAAACATAGTGACCAACCGGCATCGGGCACAGGGTCCAAGCCGCCGGTGGTTAGGGTTCCAGAGAAAGGAACTTCCTCACAATGCGTGCCGTGTCGAGGATAACTGCTTTCTGCATCAAGCCCTTGATCCAGCCACCTAACGAGAGCCTCTTTAGATGTTGGTCGAGGCTCTTGGCAATGAGGCCATTGGCTGTCACAACTATCGGTACGATGATTGCAGAGTCCACATCCCACATGTCGACAATCTCGTCTGGCAAGTCCAGATACTTAATTTGTTTATCTTTCTCGGCTTTCACGAGATTCTCGTCATGTGGGATTGTAATATCAACAATCATCGCACGGCGCTCTAATCGATCTATCACCACTATGTCAGGCTTATTGGCAACAATAGTCCTATCAGTGATGATAGACCGATCCCAGTACAACGTGACATGACCATTTTCAAGAACTGGGTCGGGCACATACCTGTAATACGGTACCTCAGAATCCACAAGGTTGTACTTTAGAGCAAGTTGCTGGTGAATGATCCTGGCTACTTGGTTATGTCTGTGCAAATACTCGCCGTTAGCAAGACGAGAACAACCAGAAATAATATGTCTAAGGGATTCGCCCGGATGGTGACATGCCCGACATATGTCAACCGTGCCATCCTTAACAATATATTTCCGGTAATTGTTCGTCATGATAACTTCATCCATAATTGCACAAACAAAACCTTCGGTTTCCCCGAAAAGGTCACCGAACCGTAGCCAGGACACGGACGCTAGAAAGTCAACATCGGGGCTGTAAAGCGCCCGATAAAAACGTCCATGTAGCTCCTTGCTCTGCCATACCTCCTTGCGGTCGTTAGTACTTAATACGGCAGGTTTGCGCCAGTTCTCTTTAGCCAAACTGAGCGGGGTTAATCCTTTATCTACTGCGACAACATCTCGGTGCACCCCGCCTTCGGCATGGAGGAAATACTCCCTGAGGCTGCACACCTCGCGGTTGTGGAGAGTCTTAGCATTTAAAAAGCCTCGACCTCCACACTTCCGCGGGATGTACAGTCTCATTACTGAAGAACGAGGGTGATGCATCCGATTTGTTGTCAGCAGTGTACGGACTTTCCTATCCAGGGCGTCAAGTTCTGTCTGAGTCCACTTGAGTATGCCAAAGGAGTACATCAAAACTGGCATAACCCAACCGTTGAAGGCGCGCACCTTATTGCCACCTGACAAAAGACTTTTAAGTACTTTCTTCAGGCGGCCAAAGAAACGCTCCTTCAACGATTGTTTCATGTCAGTCTCTTTGATGCCCAAAGCCTCCGACATACCCAAGTATTTATATGATTCCGTTGCGGAGAGTGATCTAAGGTAAATAGAATCCGAGAACTCCCTCGGATTCCATAATCTCGCCTCGTTTCACATGCATGACCGCACATTTATCCATACCAAATTCCATCCTAATAAAATTACTGAAAGTTTCAGTTACTTTCAGTAACTTTATTAGTTGCAATTTGCTAGGGGCAAACAGTTTCAGGTCATCCATGTAAAACAGGTGGGATATTACCTTACTTCCTCTCCGCAGCGGGAAGCCTAGCCTTGACCCCTCTAGCAATGTGCTGAGAGGGTTCAAGGCCAGACAACCACAGGGGGCTCAGACTGTAGCCCTGAAATATTCCCCGCTCAATTTTTATCGTTTCACCGTTCCCCTGAATCTGGCGACATCCTGGATATCGAAGGACCGTCCTCCATTGCCCCATACATGACAACAAGAAAGTGCGTAAAGTTGTATTTATTTTATACAACTCTAGCACTCTCATGAGCCATGTATGTGGCACCGAGTCATAGGCCTTCTTATAATCTATCCAACATGTCGACAGATTCTTTTGGGAACGACGAACCTGTTGGCTAATGGTCATGTCAATGAGGAGCAGCTCCTTAGTGCCGCGGGACCCATTCCTACATCCATTTTGAGAGGCAGACATGATCCCGTTCTTGTCAATATGAACAATAATTTTCTCTCTCAAAATGGATGTAAGAAGTTTATAGACCGTCGGTAGACATGTGATCGGCCTATAATTCTTGGGCTCCGCTGCACTACCAGATTTGTGGAGCAGGTGGGTAACTCCAGTTGTACAGAACTGTGGAAGCGACCCAGACTCTAAGACTGACTGAAATTGGGATGCCAAGCGAGAGTGTGAACTACGTAACCATTTAATCCAAAAGTTGTGCAGTCCGTCCGGTCCTGGGGATTTCCAATGCGGCATCGGACGGACTGCACTGGCTACGTCTTGGGGAGAAATCACAATTTCTCCCATCTCTTGTATGTGTTCACACTCTCGCTCGACGTCCCGCAACCAGTTGCCCTCGGTGTGACTGACGGGCATCGACCAGATGCTGCGCCAGAATTTACTCATGGCGTCATCATCCGGTCGACACACGTCACCCACACCCTGGTCAAGTCGCTCCCAAGATCTGAACACCCGCCTTTGATCGCTCTGGAACATGCGGTTCTGGACAAATCGGTCCACTCGTCGCTTATACCGCCGAATACGGCTTGCCCATGCATAAACCTTCTGCTTCAGGAAGTCAATGCGCTCTGTGACACAGGACATATAATCTCGAGGACTGGTCTCAGTCCCCAAGAATGCCTGTCTCACAAAGCGCATTACTCTTGGTCGAGTGTTGCCTTCCCTGAAGCAGATTAACTTACCGATGAGTACCCTGACCGCGTCGATACGCCGCTCAATCCTGCACTGCCAAGCTGGTACGGCTGATTTTGGTCGTGTGGCTTTGTCATTAGACGGGAATTTCACATGAGCTATACGACATGCCGCAACAGCTGCACAGTACAGGATTGAGTGAGTATCTCTGAGATCTTCGCTGCCTTCAAAATAAGTCAAAAGTAGCGAATCCAGGGCACTCACCAATGCCCTATTTTTATTATGCATGGGCAAACGTGGTAGTCTTGGTCTAAGTTCAGCGGGAGTGTCACGATAGTCCCGAATCGCATCCTCCATTGCGCTCCTCAATTGATAATTGTACTGGTTACTTACAGTTATAGACGTGTCATCCGTTTCCTCTTGGATGCAGTCGGAACGCGATGTGACTTCAATGGTAACTTGCGATTGTATCGCAGTCCGACAGCGGGAAGAAATGACACGACTGTTCTGTACTTCCGAGCGTAGCCGACCACGCGCAGCGTCATCCAACCTGTGATTACGTTGAATGACCCGCACCTGATCCGATAATCGTTGAGCCGAGACGTTGATGGCTGGCTCAAGCTCCTGAAACAGAGTAAGCATCCTACTACGGTACGCGGTGAGGTTAGTTCCCCCCTCTGTGGACCCATAATATGCGCGCATGACGTTCTCATTTATTTCTTGAGTCCATTTCATGCGCTGCACATAACCACCGGCAGCGGGAACCCGGATCGGGGCCGATTGGTCCCTAGGTCCCAAGCAGGTCGGTGGCCGACCTCTCCCCTGCCGACGTACAGGTGCTGGCGACGTCGGCGGGGAGAAGAACTCGTCGCTTGAGCTCGACGCTGCCGCAGCCGCCGACGTCACTGTTGATACAGGATCCGGCGGCTGCGAGGCGGAGCTGGGCGACGAGTCCGGGGGTGGTGGGTGTACTCCTCTGGATCGAAATCTAGTCAACATTTATACTTATCATCTTATACATTCCATTTCCAATAATAAAATCAGTTTATGTATTTTCTTCATTATTGATGACATGACAGATTTTGACAAGTGTCATGTTCAAACAAATTTTTCTGTAATTCTTCTTTAATGGTATTCATTTTATGTTTTGGTTATTGAACGAGGTCCAGGTGATATTTGGTTGTTTATTTATATGGTTTACCGGGTTATTTTTACGTTGATATGGTATTTATTGATTTTAAAATATGAGTCAGAAAAATGCCGACATTTGATTTCACTGTTGCCCAGTAGTTTATTACTATTATTATTAAAAAATGTGGGAAAATTTAATTCCGTCTGGTATCCCTAAAAATCACGCACACATGTTCGATACGTGCTTCACTTTCGATATCAGTGGCGCGGAGTCCATCTTTTTTTTCTAGTCCGTGTGTCAAGGTAGAGATTTTTCGATATTTCGGAAAATGTTGTACTACTGTAAATCCGTAAGATTTTGCTGAACATATATTGTGTTTTTTTTGGTCGGTATTGACCCAAGCTCTCACCCCCTGCGGTATGTCGTGCTGTTTACTGGACAATCTGTATAATGTTTTGCGGGTAAATTAATTTGGTAAAAATTACTGTCATTTCTAATCTCTTGTTTATAGGACCATTTAGGTCGTACTCCGTATAGCCTTTGGTTACAAAAGTAAAAATATTTTTTTCGTGTCTCGTGTGTGTGGTCTTTGTTATGTAACTATTAGATCTAAGTTCTTAAATCGTCAAACGGATTCTTGGTTTTACTAGTTTCACCAGGCAGATGATATTATGTTCGACGACCTCCGCAGGCGTGTGGGAGCACGGAGGGCGCGTGTTCCGCTGCTGCTTCTGTCAGGGCTTCCTGTGCGAGGACGACCAGTTCGAGCACCAGGCGTCCTGCCAGGTCCTGGAGTCCGAGACGTACAAGTGTTAGTATCGCGCGGCCGCCTCGCTCGCGGCGAGCGGACGCGCGCTGACCGTGTGGTGTTGCAGGCCAGTCGTGCAACCGCCTGGGGCAGTACTCGTGCCTGCGCTGCAAGACGTGCTTCTGCGACGAGCACGTGCGGCGCCGCGGGGCGCGCCCCGACCGCCGCGCCGCGCCGCCCTGCCCGCGCTGCGCCTACCCCACGCACGTCACGGCCGACCTCAGCATGTCCAGTACGTATACGAGTTAGTGGCCGCCTGCGGCAGTACTCGTGCCTGCGAATTTGTGAATATAGTATATCATTTTTCATAATTAAAATATACATGTGTTTAGAATACTTAAAAAAAAACACCCCCAAAACGCCCGTACATCACCACTACCTAGTGTTCTTTCATCATCTTGACATTACACACATGTAAATAATTATGAAAATGAATATATGTAAAATTCTTAAAAAACAAAAAAGTTTTGGTTATGACGGCATTTCAACGAAAGTCATAAAATTTGTTTCCAACTGTATAGCTGCTCTTTTAGCACATATTATTAACGTAAGCATATACGCTGGATTATTTCCTGAAAGCCTTAAAACCATAATAGTAAAACCACTTTTCAAAAAGTACTGTAAATAAGACATGTCAAACTACAGACCAATAGGTAATTCCTGTATTTTCACAACATATAGAAAAAATTATATATGCATCAATTTACAATTTCTTGACAAAATATAATATATTATGTGATGAACATAAGGGCTTTAGAAAAAATAAAAACATTAATATGGCTATATACGATTTCCTTGTTAAAATAATGCCAAATGTAGACGCGAGAATACCTATATGCGCTATATACGCAGATATATCAAAAGCCTTCGATTGTGTTAATCATGAAACGCTTTTAAATATACTTATGGTATTCGAGGTAACGCCATAATTTAATAAAAATCCTTTTTAAATGGTCGTAAACAATAAACAGAGATATCAAGAGTGTGCTTAAAAACTAAACATGAATTAAAATACAAGTCAAGTCTTCGTATAAATAAATTAAATATGGTGTTCCGCAGGGTAGCGTCCTGAGACCATTACTATTTTTATTAAATATAAATGACCTACCACGTCAAACGCCCCATCTAATGGTATTATTTGCGGATGACATCACCTCGCTCATTAAATGTCTCAAAAAAATCTGATGAAAACGATATTAACAATGCACTTAGAACTTTAGTAAACTGAATAATGAAATAATCATAACAATTTAATTATTAATCTTCAAAAAACTTCCATCATACATTTTTACCAACGGATAGCCGCTGAGGAAATGAATATAAATCACAATGATCAAACTGCAGACAAAGTTAATACAGCAAAATTTTTAGGAATTACAATTGACAGTCAACTGACTAGGAAGGCTCAAGCAGAGGATATTTGTAAAAGAATCAGAACATCGGCATATATTAGTTGCCTATCATGGCCTAGTCGTTTCCGCTTTAAGATTTGTAATATTTTGGTGCGATTGTAGTGAAAAAGAAAGCATTTTTACAGCCCAAAAACGCTGCCTCAGAGCTATGTTTAGTCTCAAAGTAACAGACAGTTGCCTACCTATATTTATTAAAATGAATAAAAACATTTTCGCCACCTTAAACTATACTAGAAAACGATCTACAAATATGAGATCACAATATCAGAACTTATTGTGCACAGGAGCGTACAAAACAACTTTATTAAAAAAAAAATTATTTGTATGGCACCTATAATTTTTAACAAAATACCAAATAGTATAAAATGCCAGCCTTTGAGACTATTTAAGAAACACATAACAGCATTATTATTAGAAAAAAGTTATTATACAGTGCATGAGTTCTTAGCCGTTATAATTAATAGATTACTTAAGTAAGTTTATTCATTACTAAATGTGCATGCTATATTAAGGCAGAATGTACAAGGATTCGTTAAAAATTGTAACACCTAACTTTTGTACCTACATTCATTGCAAATAAACTTTTCTATTCTATGTCCGTATGTGTACGTACTACATACACTATATATGTTTATTTAATGTGTACAAGTGAATTTTATTCGCTACTACATATTTTTTGTATCATTTTTTGGTCGTCATTGTTCGTTTAATGTTATTCAGAAAAACGAAAAATGGTACACGTATAATTGTATCAGAGAAGCGAAAAACGATATATTAAATAGTTTGACTTGTACACATTGTATATGTATATTGTATATATATATATATATATATATGACGACCAAAAACTTATACAAAAAATATGTAGTAGCGAATAAAATTCGGTCAGTAATTCCGGTGTGACGCCACGATGGCCGCCCGATGTTTGGCTTCATTCGACTAACGGTGAGCTGTCCGCAGCGCGCTCGCACCGCTACGGGCGGCAGGGCGCGGCGCAGCCCGACGACGACGACTACGGCGACGCCGGCTATGGAGACGCAGGTACTGCGACCGGCACGCTCTTAGCGCTTTGTCAACAATAGTGGACAAAACACATTGCCAGTAGACTTTAAAATAATGAAGCGGGCAGTAACACTGGTTTGTGTTGCAGGCGAGAGCTACGGAGGCGCAGACGGCGCCTCGTACTCGTCGTACTCTTCGTCCGAAGACTCGTCGTCCGAGCAGTCCGACGGCGAGGCCGAGCCCGGCGCCGGCGCCAGCGCGTGAGCTGCGCGTGCGCAGCCGACCCGCTGCGACCCGTCTGGCTGCTGGTTCACAATATACAACCGACTACCATATTGTTGCAGTTTTATTGTACTCTAGATTAACCTAAAACACGAAAACAACATTCATCACTAGACGGGGGAGAAGTATATTGTACTCTTCCACTAAAAGGAGACTGCCAATCGTCCGTACACCGCTAGGCCCCGGATTGTATTGGTACGGTTACACATATGAAATTGGTATGGTATGATAGATACTTCATAGATATTTATATCATTTTTATTTTTTTATTCTCAATTGCGGTAAAATCCTCAATTTTGTGACACAGTAATATCGGATCATACAGGTGATCCGATATTACAAACAAGGGCCAGTCGCGCGATCTATTATACGAGTATATGATAATATGGGCCCTCCCAATTCTGCCCAATGGATGTTTTTATTTTACTTGAGCCCCTTAGAACAAGGGGTCCGAGTCTGATCCGAGAACTTTTTTGGTCTACCTTTACGGTAGGTTTTAAAGAACAGACCCAACCGTTTGGACAGTTTCTACAAACCTAGCATTTAAATCGTCCACAGATACGCAATGTTCTATGCACTCGAAGCGGTTTTGGAGTTCGAGTTAAAAAGCTCTCGGGGTTTTGGATATGAGCACTAGAGGGCCGGAGCGTAGACCTCATCAGACCAGACCTCTAAACTTTGAGATTAATATTCAATGTGCCTCTTACCATTCGTTGATCACTACCGGTTTTCACCCTATGGATCACAGAGACATCATTGAATATTTGTCTTTTATTGGTCATGATGAAGTCAATATCATTCTTTGAACCATCGGGACTCATCCAGGGCCACTTCCAGTGAGGCGGCTTTTGGAAAAAGGAGTTCATCACGAAGAGTCCCTCCTCCCCTGGGGTTCCGTTACCCAAATCCAAATTGCCCCACTCTCAACTCACCATCGCATCGAGTGCCCAGCTTTGCGTTGAAGTCCCCGATCACAACAGTGAAGTGTGTCTTCAAGGTATGTATGGCCCTACTTACGTCCTCATACATACTTCATCATCTGGGTGTGTTGAGGTCGGTGCGTAGACCTGTATGACCTTCAACGCATACCTCTTGGATATTCTGAGTATAAGGTACGCTACCCTGCTCGACACACTTTCGATGGCCACTATGCTGTTAACGAGGGGCCTGCGGACAAGAAACCCGACACCACCTTGAGACAGATGTTCGCCTTCCCGGTAGTAGAATAAGTTGCCGGATTTCAGGGTTATCGTGTCCTCCGCCTCTTTTCGGACTTCTGGTAGACCCATGATATCCCAGTGCAACTTATCTATTTCTTCTTCCAGCTCAACAATATTTTCGTCTGCCCTCAGTGTTCGTGTGTTATACGTTACCAGGGCCAGTTTTCGTTTGGGGTGGTAGCTGGATCCCATCTGAAGATTCTTAGCAGCCCCTGCCCCGCCGTTACCATGGCCGCTACCATGACCAGGAATCGCGGGGCTGCCGGGAACAGGGGGCCGGTGGTTATATTGTGTTGTCATTTTGGGAGGAATTTGCCGATACTCACCACGCTTGATAAGCGGGTTGGTGAGCGTAGAATTGCTACTGCTCAGCAAAAGGGACGCTGCTGCCCATCCCTCTGGTTAAGAGTCCCTTAGTCGACTTTTACGACCTCCAGAGGAGGAAATGTGCTATATTCTTAATCCGGACACCACACGGAAAAAGACACGGCCAACTGATGACTCACAAACATTTGTAACTGCATAAAGTTAGCCTCAAACATCCTAGAGTGCAAGTATGTACGCTCCATGCCTCATCCCATTGTACTCATATATCAGGGTGAAGGATGCCAATATGAATGCACCATACCAAATCAAAAAGAGGTAGTAGAAGTTGGTGCAGTGGCTGATACAGAAGCGGGCAGTGGGAACGGAGCGGCTCGGGTACATATCGATCACCTATATTTGTTAGACGTAAATTTTGCGCTTCAGCAGCTTAAGCCGAAAAAAGCTGCTGGACCGGACGGCATTCCGCCATACATCTTTAAAGATTGTCGGTCGGTGCTAGCAAAACCGCTTCAATACATTTATAATAAATGCTTGAAGGCTGCGGTGTTTCCGGAGAAGTGGAAGATTACCCGCGTCGTTCCGGTCCCAAAGGGAGGCTTAGGGACGACGGTGGAGGGTTATATGCCGGTCGCAGTGCTATCGACTCCAGCAAAAGTTTGTTAGGTACGTGTACTCGCGGCTGTATGGTGTATATCCATCGTATCCATTATTGTACCTAACATTATTTATTTTGGGCATGGTTGGATATAACGAACTGAGGGTCAGGAGGGATCTCGCACTCATTTTGTACATGTTCAAAATATTTAGAGGGAAGGTGTATAATGCCGACATCCTGGGGCAGATAGGTTTGTGTGTTCCGGACGGGTACGTGTGGCGACGACGACAGCCACGGCTGCTGGTGGAGCCGCGTGGCCGAACCAACCTCTTAAGTGAGGTGCCACTGACGCGAGCACTCCGCACTCTCAACCTATTATCTAGTGAGACTGACGTATTCCACTTTACTCTGAGTGATTTCACAATGGTAGCACTGTTTATTATTTGTTACAAGAGTAATTAAGAAGACAAGTAGATGAAAATATTGTACGCTACACTATCGCATTAGGTATAAAAAAAACCTGTAATGATAGTGGTAAGTTTGAGGAATAAAAAACTATAGTGGTGTTAAGCTCTTGTGCCACATTATGAAGCTGTTGAATGAAAGCCTGCACGAGATTAGGATGGCCTTGAAATAGCTTAAAAATAACAGGGCGCTGGGCGGTGAC
The DNA here is from genome assembly GCA_947459985.1 of Diloba caeruleocephala. Taxonomy (NCBI): domain Eukaryota; kingdom Metazoa; phylum Arthropoda; class Insecta; order Lepidoptera; family Noctuidae; genus Diloba; species Diloba caeruleocephala. Next base: position 21,867,374 of record OX381625.1, read on the forward strand.
GGAATTACGACAGAGCTTCTAAAATCAGGTGGAACACCGGTACTTAAATTGCTTCAGAAGCTGTTCAATTCCGTCTTACTTGAGGGCACAACGCCGGAGTGTTCTCAATCTCGCAATCACTGTGGCTATGTTTGCTTTTAGCACGATTAGTGAGGAATATCACGCTAAACACCTGCCATGGCTCCCTGAGCATGGTTTTGCCCTTGGATCCGTGGTGCATACGGCAATAAGTGTAACTAACCAGACCAATAGCAGTCACGGAAGGAGTGCACCAAGGTCTGCCTGAAGCCCTTTCTCAATTTGCTATGTACTCGATGCATACTTGCCGTATATGCGCAGAATAAAGCTTCGTGGACGTTAATGATGTTACCTTCTGCACGGAAGTCAGGTTTTGTCCCAAAATACTCTTCGGGCATTGAAAAGTCAGCTACATTCAGGTGGCCTAGTACAGTACCAAATGTAATCTTTATAATATACCTGGGTGATATATATTATGCATGGTTCTGATGCTGATATATTATGCTGATCTGATTCATGGATCTAGAGCACAACATTCACAGAATACAACAACTAACACAGAGTAGCGGCCGCTTGGCTGAAATGGTGCGAAGTGACTGGTGTAACATGCGACGCAAGGGTGCCTATTATGCTCTAAGGATTCGTATGCTACAGTATTGTAAGACAGTCTTGATATATGGAATAAAACTTAGGCGTGCACGCAAAAACATTTCCATGTCATCCAAGTTGCTGAAATTAAACTGCTCAGGTGATACAGTGTTATTAGACGCGATAAAATACACAATAATTACTTCAGAGGCAGACTTCTACGCAACATCGTAATTTTCTGCAGCTTGTTGGCGATGTCGCGAGCCTAATGGCTGCGGTGGTATAGGCATCTAAAAACGAGACCACTGATTTTCGACGGTAACCTGGCACTGCTCTAGTATAATCGTGAATGGATCTGGAGCCCCCTTCGATGCCGAAGAAGACCGCTGCAGTAATGTTAACTGGTAAGAGTCCGGCATGCCCCTTTACCCTTTCCTGGAGCGGCGGAAGATCACGATGAATTTCAATGGTCGCCACCAATAAAAAAAGACAACATGGCCCAACAACTGTTCACCCCTTGTAAGAGACCAGTGAGAGAGTGGAGGAATGAAATAAGGCAGGCTGACTCTGATTAGCTAAACATAGTGACAGCAGATGCGACAGCAGCTATCGCGCACCCAAAAATCCACTTGTGGCCAATCGCCTGAAATTGAAACGTGAGGATGCAATTTTTTGTTTATTGATCATCCGACAGAGTGTGCGTCAAAGATTGTCGCCTGTAAATACGTAATACCAAAATGACGATAGACAGTGGCGTCTGTGCAATTTACACCTACCGCAAACCGTCTGCAACATAAGTAATCAACCCACCGACCACCATGTGGGAACAGTTGGAAATAGAGAGTGTTTGTAGAAAGTTCTGGCTCACGTCAATTTAAACAAAATTATTATGATATTTACTGATTCTCCATAAAGTTACAATATTACTATAACAAAAGTATATGGCAACATTTTAGTTTAGTTTGACACTTTGGTTTTTAGTTTAGTTTGACAATTTGACAGCTACGCAGCAATCGGTCAGTCTGAGCGACAGATAGTATCGTAGTTTTAATTCGTTTTGTTCAATAGTGTAGTCTTAATATAACGTGTTCAGTTTATTCTGATCGCAAGCGTATCCGTCCAAGTAGTGGTGTGTGCGGGGTGGATGGTCGCGATGCTTACGCCGAAGCGCACTCGGTGAAAGTGCATGGTGTTGTGACCGTGAGTGATCGAAGCGCGAGCGCGAGTGGGTGACGATGGGCGTAGGCCTGCAGCCGCTTGAGTTCACTGAGTGCCTCGCGGACAGCCCCCAATTTCGGGAGAATCTGCAGAGGCACGAGAAGGAGTTGGAGCGCACCAGTCAGCAGATTAAGCGCCTCATCAAGGAAGTTAAGGATGTCGTGCAGGCCGCAAAGCGTAAGTTTTCCCCTTCACCGCGAATTAATGTCTTGCTCCGCACGGACCTTAGCAAGGTCGCTCAGTGTTATTAATCATCACACAAAGGTAGCTCACTCAGATTAGACTTGTGTGGCTGTGGAGATTGTGACGTGCAATATATTGTGTAGGTAAACACTTATCAGTAATTAGTACAGTATTATCAAAGACCTGTTGCAGCCACTGATAACCATATGATGTAATTACGCAAAACTGAGCTTGTCCCACTCATCAGCCTGCACTGTGCATGCTATGACCAGCAGTGTTAGTTGACATGTTTCATACTCACCCCGTGAGAATGTTAAGATAATATTGGATACTAGTAACAAGCTAGGTGCTAAATTATGTCTGATACAGTAATATAATTGATAATAATGTTAAGTGTGTTCCATGGGTGCAGTGCTCTTGATGTCAACACAGTTGTCTGCAGCTGTTGTCAGTACACAAACTCATTAACAAATACGCACAACCATTAACAAATACACACAACTGACCACCCATGCAGCATCTAGATTCAACTTGTTTAGTTGTGTATATTTACATTCTGACACTAATTTATTGTTTGTTTTATTTGTTGTATTCTAGTTGACAGATTGACTCTACTCTGTGTTTTATTAGTTGTAAAATAACTTCAAATGAATTTGTGAGTTTCCTTAACAATAATGTTTTCAAGTGTCCTACAGGTACAATAAATAGTTGAACCTTAAAATTAATTTAATACTGTAATGTTATCCTATACTTAATAGTAGAGTGTGATCTGTGCTGAAGTGAAGCTACAGTGATTCATGCCTGTTGCTGCATGTGGGTCAATGCCTTTGTTAATTAGTGTGACTTTACTCACTGTTTGTGAAGCACATACATGTATCTACAACATATATATTCGTATCTATGTTTAGGGTGTACTGTATTTAACAATTAACTAGTATACTAATATGCCAAGAGGATACCCATCTTCTTAAGTGTCAAGCAAGTCTCAGAGTACATGATACAGCAACTAATAATTTGGTGCGCAGTTGGTATCTGTTTCAATGTGGTGATTATGGCAAATTTGGCAAATTCTCCCGAAAATTGCATTACATAGCTTAATATATAGCTTATAAGAAAGCTAGAATCCATCCAGTTTATAAGAGCGGTGACAGAGGCTGTGTTAACAATTACAGACCTATTTCTATACTCCCTACTCTATCCAAAATCCTAGAGCGTATTATGAATAATAGACTAGTTAAATATTTAGAAGCCAATAATCTAATATCACAGGCACAGTATGGCTTTAGATCAAAGAAATCTACAACTGATGCTGTCCATGAGTTAACCAATTTTGTAGTTAAAAATACTGATAATAAAAAGAAAACAATTGGGATATTTTTAGATCTAGCCAAAGCGTTTGACACAGTCTCTGTCCCATTGTTAATAAGTAAACTGGAACATCTTGGTATAAGAGATATTCAGTTAAAATTGTTTCAAAATTATTTATGTCAGCGAACACAACGTGTTAATATTGAAAATATGTCCAGTGATGAAGTTCCAGTCCAGTTTGGTGTTCCACAAGGAAGCATTTTGGGCCCAACCTTATTCCTTGTCTACATTAATGACCTGTGTCAATTGAAATTTCCCAATGCCAAAATTTTAACATTTGCTGACGACACAGTTCTGCTTTTTAGTGGAAGTACATGGGATGAAGTATTCTTGAATGCCCAAATGGGTTACAACATAGTGACTAAGTGGTTATATAACAATATCTTGACTCTAAACGTAGTTAAAACAAAGTACATCACATTTTCATTGAAAAACACAGATACAGTGGGTTCTTTACTTGATTTAATATCTCATTCCTGCTCTGATTTCGATGATTCCACCTGCACATGTCCCAGGCTTCAGAAAACTACCTCAGTCAGATATTTGGGCGTCATGATTGACAGTAAATTGAACTTTAAGAGCCACATTGACATGCTTGCTGCAAGGACGCGAAAACAAATAGTAATTTTCAAAAATTTGCGTCATGTGGCGGATAAAAAGGTAATCAAATCTGTCTATCTTGCACTTTGCCAATCACAACTGATATATTGTATCACTTCTTGGGGAGGTTCTTCCAAAACAAACCTTTTAAAACTTGAAAGAGCGCAAAGGGCTGTTTTAAAAGTAAGTTTCTTTCTACCGTATTTTCACCCTACTAGCGACCTTTATAAGCAATGGGATGTTCTGACGGTTCGACAGCTTTTTATCCTACATACAGTTATTAAACAACATTCATCGCTCGTATATGAGCCTAATACAATTAATACATTGCGCAGAAAAGACAGAGTCTGTACCAAGCAAGGTTTTAAGACAAGCTTTTCACATCGTTTCTTCTGCTACCAAGGGGGAAATCTCTATAACAAAATAAACAGAGTCTTATCAATCTACTCACTTTCAAAAATAAACTGCAAGTCTGTGGTAAAAGATTGGTTGCAAAGGATTGAGTATACTCCTACCGAAAACCTACTTCACTAATAAGAACTTATTGGGTCGTTTTCCTTGACCTGGGAATCACACAAACACACTCCACTCAAACTCCCACTCACCGAATCACATATATACGCCCAAATGTAGTCACATACACTTGCGCATGCACACACATACTTGCACATGCACACACACCCAGTTTCATTTTTACTAATTTAGTTTTATTTAGGCAAATTGCATGAATGTCTTTTCCGTTTATTATTTTTACTCTTCTTACAACAATTAATACGCTAAATTATTTAAATAGTCATATAAAACTGTAAAATCCATGTATACACTTTGGTTTCATCGGGTGAGGTCCTGGTGATCTGTAATACAGGTTCATGCCTACATCAGACACCAGCTCCTCACATATATCAGACTGTAACAAAATCCATATAAATTGTAAAATATATATCATATAGTCTGTTTGTGAGGAGAAATAAACGATATATTATATACATATGGAAATCAATGGAGGCCTTTGTTCAGCAGTGGTTGTCAATATTTACATGATTAATTTTTAAAGATTTATTAATTAATTTCGTCAAATTATTACTATGATGTTGTTACAAAAATCTGTCATCATATCAGCCATTTATACCTCCACTGCTGAACAAGGCCTCCCCCATCGATTTCCACAATTGTATCGTCGTTTTGGGGAGTTTTTGCCAGTTGGTGAGTGCAGTATGGCTGTTGTTCCACAGAAGGGACGCTGCTGCCCATCCCTCTGGTATAGAGTCCCTTAGTCGCCTATTACGACTTCCACGGGAGATGGAATGGCGCTATAATCTTAATCCGGACACCACACCAAGGATCAAATTACAAAAATCTTAAAAACTTTATCAAACATTTAAAAATGTCTGGCAAATTATTTGCTTTGCTGAATATACACTTTATACACAATTATTTGCCATTCGACGACTAATGGAAAAAAATTGCCGAATAATAGAGGTTAACCGCGGTATCTCTAATTTATTTAATAATTACACAGATATTATAATAGACTAGTGTAATTAGATACTAAACAGACACACACATACGTCATATTGAAACGGCAGAGGTTCGCTATGTGACAACATATAATATATTGTATGTAACGTGCACTAGATGCAACAAAGGTACATCAATACTAAATAGGTGGTAGTTAAAGATATGCACCTATTGTCTAGTAAAGTATTTACAACTCGAACTATTACTTTGTCTCGTCCCACTTTATCTAAATGCGAAAGTGTGGATGCTGAAGAGTCTCTGGCTGTGTCGTTATCACCTTTCGGTAAAAGGCGACATTATAAAGTTCGTGTCAACTGGATGAGAAGCAGCATCATGATCATGATCCCGGTGTGACGAACGTAGTGTTTTATGTTTGTTTGAGAGATACTGTGATAACCACCGACGTTACGACATCCTGGATCAGTCCATAGGATCTTGGAATACCCAGGACGCTCCTCATGCTGCCAGAGCCGTACACAATTGTCATCTTTTAACGAGTGTTTGTTTAATACGTGTATTACTTAAAAATGAAAGCATGAGCCAGCTGAGCGCCACGTGCCTTTGTCGCCCGATGGCGCGTGAGTCAGTTTCGGATGACGAGCCTGCCCACTGACCAGCGCCTTATGAGCGTCGCCCACTCCGCAACGCTCATCGGAGCGCACTCTATATGGACGCTTCGTCCGCGTCGCTAGATGTTACATCGTATCTTACTTGTGGCGTCCTCACTGTAACACCCGACTGAGCTACGTGGTCGACATGGTGCCTGTCTGAGCGCAGCTATTTCCCGCAAGTTGCCGTGCGGCGTCGACGCTCTCGCGATAAGACGCGTGTTGATAACGCGCGCCTGTCCGCGATCGCAGATATCGTAACATCGTGATACTGGACAACTTACACTCACTATCTACACGTTTCTTAATCTCGTCCTTGAGCGGCCGTCCCCTCCGCACGCGCGCCGCACTACGCAACTCAATCAGATATAACGACGTCATTAACAACATTTTTTTATACAATTAGCTCATGATTTCCTTAACACCAAGTATTTAGTAATTGTCGTGAATCGTTACCATTGACATTTCCATATAATGTATGAGAGAATAGCGATCGTTGTGATGAGTCACGCGGCGAGATGTGTTTACCCGCTTATACAATGAGCGCTACTTACACGACACAAAAAGTGACCTTGCAATGTGTAATGATCAGTCAGTATGAATGTGATGAACGCGACAACTGCTGCTCGAGTGCCTTCTCCCTAATATGGGTATTTTAAATACAATGACGTGGATCGACATGTTTGGCTCTCGGGAATGTTATTTAAGGAGATTTATAACACGCAGGTCGGCAGTGGACCGGCTTCGCGGTTGTGTATGTACGGGAGCGCCACACTGAAAGTGGATTTGCTGTTGTCCCTGTCCCCCACCCGCTCTCGGTGTGACTTGGCTCATACTTTTCTATACATAAGCCGCGAGCCCGCTTGGGAACCTCCACGTCTTATCCTTATTAAATATCACACCGTTTTACGTCGAATGGAAGACATTCTTATGGAAGTCTGTTATAAACTGATAGCGCCCTTATGGATGGCGGCGGTCTACTGTTGGGAGCTAGCTGGACGGCCGCGTGCTGATATGATGACAGATGCAGCACCGGGACGCCTTTTAAAAAAATACCTTTTGACACAGCCGATAGTTCGACATCAATCAAACCATCATAGTGTTCACTGTGTCTGCTACGAGCTCTTCTATTTTATAACTAGCTGTGTCCGTGACCTCGTCCGCGTGGAATTTACGCATAATATACAAATGAAATGAATTTTATGTACCTATAAAATGAAAAGGAAACTTACCGCAGGCTCACCACGCTCCCATTTTCATTTTTCACTTGATTTAAAGCGTCCCCATGTTATAATTGTTTCGCTTAGTCCCCTTAGAAAGTGAAAGTACTATCGAAATTCGCCGAGTTCTTGCGTAATGTGATACCAGACGGACAGACGTCCATATAAATATGTATATAACAAATTTACAAGGCTCAATACCGTGTGGTGCCGGCTACGAATTGCACCAACCCAACTCATCCCATGGGTATCGTAAAAGGCGACTATGAAATTAGCGGCAGGATGGGCAGCAGCGTCCTTCAAATAAAACCCCCAATGAGCACCCAGCACACCCAGACCGGTCGTTGTGGCAATCTTTGGGGGAGGTCTGTCTGTGTCCAGCAGTGGACTGTAGTCGGCTGAAATGATGCTGCTTATAATATATCCTTATACCTACTATATAGTGGGTAAGGATATATAAGCAACGTCTTGACACGATTTCGTGTTTTTTGTCCTATTAATATTAAGTAAATATATCTATGGAAATTGATTAGGTAAACAGTTTTCCTATATCTAGACTAACGAAGTGCCGCTGCTTTTGTATTATTAGACATTGTATTTATTTATTTTATTGGATGATATTTTATTTTATTAACGTAATGTTAATGTCAGCACATTAAAAACTGGCCAAGGGCGTGAGGATCACGCACAGGGTCAGTTCCGTAGTCAGTACGGCTACCTATACAGATCTAAAGACATCTTTTCAGCCCAAACTCGCACAAATATATTAAACTCTTCATTTGACGGAATATTTTGAATTGCAGTTTTCACTACAAAAGATTATGGTTATAATTTTTGTTTGCGGTTATATGCCATAGAACTTAAATTAAACGAATTATAAATAAGAACAGCTGATCAAAAACGGGCCGACTTAGGACGATGGTAACTGTGTGAAGACTTATAAAAACCAAAAGAAAGAGTTTGAATACGTTATTATACATCATCATTTCGGCCGAATGAAGTCCACTGCTGGACACAGGCCTCCCCCAAAGATCACCACAACGACCGATATGGGTGTGTTGTGGGCTCATTGGAGGGTTTTGCCATAATCGCCACGCTTGGCAGACGGGTTGGCGATCGCAGTTGATTTGTTAATGTAATCGAAGGAAGCTGCTGCCCATCCTCCGGCTAATCCCATAATCCCATAGTCGACTTTTACAACACCCACGGGAGGAAATGGGGTGGTGGTATTCTGAACCGGCACCACACGGCATTTCACGTTATTATACATACTAATACTGTATTGTTTTATACACCATACACAATTAAAATAAATGTAAGTACAAACATCGGCACAGTGCTTACAATTGGACAGTGATTACAGTCTTATCGCTTGTTCGTCGCGGTTTTTCTAAGAGCTTTTTATCTTATTGTTTATTTATTTGCATAAACATAGTGATGTTAACAAAGTACAAGGTGTCACTGGTTCGCCCACGTTATACACACTTTGTTAGTTTACAGAAGGCCTATCAAACTCTAACTGCTAAGATTGCCGTCTAACCACAATTCATACATATTATGTCAATCTAATAAGCAAATTCTCAAAAAATAAATGTTGGTATAATTATTTCATACTGCATAATTGAGGTATGATTTAAATGAGTAATTATCAAAAAAGTCTAATAAACAAATAATACATTTTTAAACATTTTAGCCGTGTGGTGCCGGTTCAGAATACCACCACCCCATTTCCTCCCGTGGGTGTCGTAAAAGTCGACTATGGGATTAGCCGGAGGATGGGCAGCAGCTTCCTTCGATTACATTAACAAATCAACTGCGATCGCCAACCCGTCTGCCAAGCGTGGCGATTATGGCAAAACCCCCCAATGAGCCCACAACATACCCATATCGGTCGTTGTGGTGATCTTTGGGGGAGGCCTGTGTCCAGCAGTGGACTTCATTCGGCCGAAATGATGAATGATGACATTTTTAAATACAACATTTATTTTGGAGCTCATTTATGAAGTTCTGTCAACTTTTTAGACTCAACTGCGTGGTTCAGTCGGTCAACCATTAGTCGTAAACATGACAAGCCTACCCATCCGTGATAGTTTTCCTTTTAAAATCGTTATATTTGCTAATATGCTAAATACATTTTAAAGTGCTCAGCATCAGTGGCTTATCCTGTATGTGGACACGTAACTCTAACAAAAATGCAAAAATGACCACTTGAAACCTTAACATTTCGTAAACGGAACACTGAATTAAAAAGATTTAAAAGACAACCGCTTATACTTTTTAATATCTACTCACGAAACGAAAAAAACACTCCCACTTTACATGAAGCATGGCATTTAAAAACACTATTTTTAAGATTTAAAAAAACAATTTGTCGGCATCAATCTGTTGCATAACCTCGCCAAATGTCAACTCCATAGCACCAGCAGTCTGCGAGTAGAACTGATGTAACAGAGAGTCGTGTCTTGTGTCGATAAGGGTTGTTCGACTACGGAACCCTATCGTGTGAAAATCCTTATTGACTTCCTCCGCCTTGGGAAGGGCGGAGGGGCTTGCCGGACTCAAAACGCACGGTGTCCTTCTCCCTTGATCCCTCTTATTATAATATATACCTGTTTCTGTTTTTCCAGCATTAAATAAGGTTTTCGAAAATATTATGATTAATACTAACGAGGTTTTGCATGTTTGCACGGTGGCTTGACTTCACGAGGGGTAGATCGGCTGATCGCCCGCGAAGGCTCGAAACCGGTCACTCATATTATAGAAGCCTGGGAGGGCTCACGGAATGTTGTTGGTATATTTTGTGACCTTTCCAAGGCTTTGGATTGCGTTGATCACAATACGCTCGTTTGTAATGATAATGCAGTGGCTGATACAGTCGGCTGCTGCGCTCCGGGTCGTGGGTTCGATTCCCGCACGGAACAAATATTTGTACGATCTGCAGGTAGTTGTTCCGGGTCTGGGTGTATTGTATGTGGAATTCATGTCTGTAAACGCGCCCACGACACATGAGAAATCCTAGTGTGGGGCAATGTTTAAAAGACCTCTTTGGAGCAGTCGTTATCAAATCGAATGACGAAGGACACTGCTGCCCATCCTCCCGCGAATCCCATAGTCGAGTTTTACAACACCCACGGAATTAGATGGGGTGGTGCTATTCTTAGCCGGCACCAAATGGTGATATTATAGTGTTACAGCAAAACAAGACCTTGCCTCCTGTTGGTAACTATACATCTCTTTACTATGTTTTTTTTTTATAAATTGTGTTGAACACGCAGGCCACTGTATGCCTTCTGCGTATATTTGACCAACAGATTGCAGGTTTAAAATGACTGGCAGGAAGCACTAAAGAGCATAATTGTTACTTGCTGACGGATGAAGGATCAGCATATATATTACATCGGACAGCCAGCGCCCTGCGTTCTCTCTCTAGGTCTAGATTATATCCTTCAGGTCATCGGTGACCGAGTGACTAAGGTACTTAATTGTGTTGTTAGAGGAGTATCGCACGTTGTGACTTGTGGCACGCTGGAGTAACATTTGGTGCCTGCCTTAAACGCAAATGATGTACTGCATAACTTACACAGATTTGCAGAAGCCGCATGAGAGCGCCGATAGAAGTGCCCAGCAACACCATGTCGTCAGTATAACTGATATTATTAACTCAAACACTATAAATGAGTGTTGCTGAGCTCAACGATCAGCCTATTGATGTACAGATTAAACAGCCGAGACGAAGTAATTCGATAGTTTGTGAATTGGGTCACTACGAAATTCGTGGAACAACTCTTGATCTTTCGTACCTTGCTAAAATACCTAAAAGAAGGTATACATGCGTGCCACAGGGTTTAATTCTGGGCCCTATTCTGTTCCTAGCCTATATTAATGGTTTTCCTTATGTGATGTCGGCATTATCTGAAATAGTTTTATTTGTTGGTGACACCTCGCTTATTTTTAATATCAACAGGAAAGTCAGTTGCACACGTTAATTATAGTTTATCTGTCTAAATGTTTTACTGCAATTATTTTATTATTAAAATCTAATATAAGAATGCAATGTCCCTTTTCTGTGGAACAGTGACCATAGTGGCTCACCAACCCGCCTGCTAAGCGTGGTAAGTACTGGCAAATTCCCCTCAAATGACGACACTATTGTGAAAATCTATGGGGGAGGCCTTTGTTCAGCAGTGGACGTCCTTTTGTTGATATGATCATAACAACATTTTCGTTGCTAAACGTCGGATTAGAAATAATTCTTGAAGGCAACAAACTAAGAGTTCTGAGTGAAGTGCGGACAGTCAACTAAATTGTGAATGGAACCGTATTTCTAGGTTATCCATTGAATCTAAATGACAATCGGGTGCTCATTAAAGGCTTTTCAAGTAGGTGAAGTTTTGCCCCTTTTGCATTCAGAAAAATTAGGCATCTAACTGACGTATCTACGGCCGGACTAATAAATTTCGCATATTTGTACAGCATTATGTCATGGCATTATGGTGTGGCCTTTCTCATCGTGAGAAAAGACCCGTGCCCAGCAGTGGGATAGTAATGGGCTGATTATGTATGTATGTATTATGGTGCCCCAACGGGAGGAAGGAGCAACGACTGGTGTAGATTCAGTATTTATGAGGTCTTTATCTATGAAGTTGCCGTTTTATACGAAATAAAGTATACTAATTTATCATACTAAACACCCGGGAAACAGCGAGTGCTTCCCCGTGTTTCTCGATGGCCTCGCTCCAGGTGTAAGTGGCATACGCAAGAAGGTCGCCGGTAAAACGGTTTCGGTGGAAGCCGTATTGCTGATCACTGAGGTCATTCGCTACTAGGTATGCCAGGAGCCCGCAATTCAGTACACATCCTATAGTCTCGTAGAGAGGATTGGCGACAAACTGACAGACAGGCAAACACTTTTTTAAGCTCTATGGCTGGAATACCATCCAGCTTTGTTTACGTCCAGATTACGTAGCGTTTTGCGAGCCCCCATCTGGCAGATGCGAAATGACAGGTTTCGAATACAAACTTTCGCCACCTATTTTACCCCCTCAACATCAGTCAACAATCTAAATATTATATCTATATATGTAAAAATTAATGTTTGTGTGTATGTCCTCTATAGAATCGTAAACTATGCATTTGATCATGTCATGATCTTCAGCAAAGTGTTGTGCATGAGCCAACAAAGGTTTCTGAGTTGGTACGACCAATCTTTGACAGATGGCGCCACAATCATTCCAATGATTTTCATTTCTATACATAAAATTAAACGGCGGGTGAAACCGCGGGTCCCAGCTAGTATAACATAAATGAGCCATCGGCGCAGTATATAATATGGGTCCTTACGAATTCAGTATAGACATCTTTAAAGATATTATGCTAGGCTTGTCCTTGCTTTTCATCATTTTAGCCGATTAAAGTCCACTGTTGGACACATGCCTCCCCAAAGATCGCCACAACGACACCTCTGGGTTTGTTGTGAGCTACTTCAGGGGTTTTGCCATAATCGCCAAGCTTGGGAGGCGGGTCACCTATCGCAATTGAGTTGTTTATGTACACGAAGGACGCTGCTGCCATTCTCAGACTAATCCCACAGTCGACTTATACGACACCCACGGGATGAGATGGGTTGGTACTGTTCGTAGCTGGCACCGCACAGCCTTCACTTTACAGTTTTTAAAATATAATAGGCCCAAAACACCTGAAATGTTCAATGTAAAAAGCGACATTGTACATTTAAATTATTAATAAACATGAAACAGTAGTAAATTAAAAGCCAATAATTCTTAGGTAACTGTTATTAACATCGGTAACTAAAGCGATTACTGAGATGATACTGAATTCACAGTTGGGAGGTTTGAATCACACGTCAAATAAAGTCACATAAAAAACATATATATATACAGAGCATGTCGACGATAGAGACTAATGGTTCTGCCGAAAGCATATGTGACTTCTCTGGAAACTAGGGAATTAGGTATATCTGAAGTATTGTATTATTGCTCTATATTTATTTTTCATCAATGTATAGATAACTGTTTTAATAACTTGCATAGAACACGTTTGTGAGACGTTTAAAATAAAGATAACGAATAATGCCCAAAACAGAGTTCCTGAGTTTCTTTCAGCATCTCTTCTCGGAGGTTATCTATCATGTAGCGAAATGCACTCCGCTGTTTCAATATGATGTGTAATAGTGTAATGACTGAGTAAATGATTCAGCTGTATGTTGGTATGACGCCGGTTGCGGGTTGTGTTTGTGCAGGCGAGCAGTAACTAGGGCGTGTGGTGTGCAGGTCTGGGCGCGGCGCAGCAGGCGCTCGCCACGAGCATGGAGCAGTTCGAGTTCGCGTGCATCGGAGCCTCCATGACGGAGGACGAGCGCGTCATCAGCCGCTCGCTGCACCACTTCGCCACGCTCATCCGCACCATCGAGGACGAGCGGGACCGCATGGTCAGTACACGCACCTCCGCCGAACACTTCACACAGGCGCGCACGTATGCAACGCCATTTGAAGAAGCAGTTGGGACACTTGCACAATTTGAAGTTTAAATTTATTGGCATGTTGGTTCAGACACAGGACTGCGTTAGCGAGCTTTGTGTACCTGTGTGTGCGTCGGCTGACGAATGTAGTTATTGAAGTACTAACTTTTAAGATGGGTTGGTATTTTACCTTTCGGAATTCCTGATAATGTTAATAAAATTACAATACAAAGTTATGAACACCAAAACATCAAGCGACGAGCGCTTCCCAAATTAAATCCAGAAAGAAAGGTAATGTATCCATCCGTCTCTAACCTTTATTATCAACATTTTGGGCATATTACTTTTTTTTAAGAAGATCTCGTAATTTTGTAGGTTATGCGCCATGAATTTTAATATTAGTAAATAGTTATTGATAATATTTACAGTAAGATATTAATCACCAGTCAACCACTGCTGGACTAATAACCACATCTCACATGTTGCGCCAAAATTCGGCTTTTGTTTGCACCTGACCCGCAGCTATTCAGCTGAGATCGGGCGCGGACGCGGCTTGGCAACAGTTTTCTGAACCACCGCACATCATGTACTGTAGTATGTTACGTTTTCTCGAACTTGGTTAGCATCTCAGAGCGGCCGCGTGCGGTTACGCTCGTGTGCGCGTCGTGCTGGACATCGAGTTTCTAAGCTTAGCGGACAGCGGAAGATATATTTGACGCTAGATTTGATCGACAACGTTCCAATGTCAAGGAAAACCGGTGTCATTATTAGTTTGGGTCAGTTCGATATGTGTGACGTCGCGGGGAGCGCGTGCGAGCCCCGAGCCGGCTTGTTAGTAAACAAACGCGGACGACCTTCAAGAATCACTTTCGTTCCGTTAACGAGCACTTAGCGGCGGCGCTGGCCCCGCGGGGTGCATGCTGATGAGGCCGATGACATGATTGGGTGCCCGGCGTGTGAGGCCACGCGTCGCCGGACACGGCACGTGCCGAGCGGTCCGACGTCACTCACAACGCACGCCGCTGTCATATTGCCCATCAATTAGCTTGGAACGCTTTCACTGCAATGCCTCACATATTGAATTCGCCGTGTCCTGTCCCGGTTTCAATCACAACCAGACGTAGTCAGCCGGCTGCACCATACTAGCTGCCACGTGGCGAGTCGGGCGCGGGCAGGTCAGCGGCCCCGGCGGTCCTCGCAGCTTTGATTAAATGATACCTACTAGAAGTTACATGAATGGTGTCAAGCGTGGATCGAATAAAGACTCCGTCGTGGAGTCGCCGCGGCGAAAGTGCTCCTAATGACTTACTTTGTGTTCACACAATTTTATTACGTTATCTAACCTGTATTTGCTTTCGTTTTTGAATATCAAACTTGTTGTGCGTTGACCTCCTTCAATTAATATGTTAATTAAGTAATATATAAAATTCTCGTTATCTATAACGGTGTCCAACCGCTTGTATTAGAAAAGTAAACGTAAATCTAAATCAACTTCAAAATCTAAATGCTACACTTAGATCCTGCTGCTTGCCTACACAAGTTAGGCGGCCATGTATAGTTCGTCCCTTATTTAGAACCAATAAAAAACATACATGAGCGCCAACCGCCATTTTAGTTTCACTTATGTATTCTTGTAACTTTCATAATAATTTCTAAGGATCTATTTATTTTTTATTATCACTAGTTTCTGAAGTTGTTATTGGTCTTGCTGAATCCTTCATCCTTCTCCAGAATTTCGTGCGTCTAATATTTTTTTCAAGCTCATATATTGGTTCATATTCAAATACTGCAATAATTGCATGCGTGAGCCGGATGGTTTGACCGTAGTGACATGTTCTCCAGCGCACCTCCGAAGTCCATACTATCTGCTAGCGGAAGCAGCGTTGCCGGGTGATACTACGCATATGGTACGTACGATTCTCCGGAATAGTAGGTACACAAAACTATAGCTGGGTTCACAAAAGTATTTCTCTTCATCATTTAGAAGGTACATAACACAGACTGCATAGATACGTAAGAAGGCCCTCAGAAAATTGAGCTTCAGGAAAAAGAAAAAACCGCGATAATAGACAACAACAAAACTACCTTTTCCCAAGAAAAAGGATGTCGATTATTGTTATGTGTTAGTTTTTTTTTTTAATAAAACATTGTCCCACACTAGGATTTCTCCTGTGTCGTGTCGTTCTCAATTCGATGTGTATTTTTATTTCCTTTTTATGTATGTACACCGAATACTCCGAGATTTGTAGACCGATTTGAGCAATTGTTGTGCAGAATGCTTTCGAGTTGGTCCCGTATAAATTTCATTACATTTGAGTAGTTTTTAACCAGCTTCAATAAACAGATTAATTTTACTGCGCTTATCTAGATGATGTCTTAA
Source organism: Diloba caeruleocephala (assembly GCA_947459985.1). Lineage (NCBI taxonomy): Eukaryota > Metazoa > Arthropoda > Insecta > Lepidoptera > Noctuidae > Diloba > Diloba caeruleocephala. The sequence goes on from OX381625.1 coordinate 21,883,553, forward strand.
TAGTTTCGATTCCTTTCAGATCAGTGAACCAATTAAAAAGAAAAAGTCAATTATTTTTGTTGATAAAATGTTTTATTATGATTAATTGATTTCGTCGAAATGAGCCATGTAATAGAAGTACGAATCCACAGTTTCCCTGGGGGTCGCACTAGGCGGACCACTGTGGCAGTCCACACGCGGCCCCTTCCCAGCCCATCGGCTCCCGCGGCGGCGGGTGATGCGTGTTCCACTGCCGTGTGGTTTTGCTCTCCGTTCGTCATCACCTTCGTTTATTTCGCAGTTCATTCTCCAGATACTCTGTATTGAGGTCGCGATAATATTTATTTCACCTAATTGTGAGCACTCTGTAGTCGGATCGTTTCCGCACAGTCATACATTCCAAGCATGTACTAAATATGTTCATTTTAGTCGACAATTTTCCGCTGCTGGACAAAAGTCTCTCCGAAAGATCGCCACAACGACCGGCTTAGGTTTGAGTTGTGTGTTCATTGGAGGGTTTTGCCATAATCGCCGCGCTTGGCAGGTGGGTTGGCGTTCGCATTTCAGTTGTAAATGTGCTTGAAAGACGCTGCTCATCCTCCGGCATATTAATTATGTATTTCTTTATATCAACTGTTCGCGACACAATGCGTCAGCACATGCGAAACACCATAACTAAATAACAGTAAATACAATAGAATCATAATCGTAAGTTTCATTCAATTAACTTAGAATTTTTGATATTTCATGTGTTTCCTTACCAACCATATGAGCGGTCATAATTTCGGCCGAATGAAGTCCACTGCTGGACACAGGCCTCCCCCAAAGATCACCACAACCACCGATATGGATGTGTTGTGGGTTCATTGGGGGGATTTGAGTTGTTAATGTACTCGAAGGACGCTGCTGCCCATCCTCCGGCTAATCCCTTAGTCGACTTTTACGACACCCACGGGAGGAGATGGGGTGGTGGTATTCTGAGCCGGCACCACACGGCACAATTCAATTATTTAATGCGGCTCTTTATAAAGTTGGTAATAGTTGAGCAAGCACACGATTTTACGACACACTGATGTCGTAGAATGAGGGCTACAAGAGTAGTTCGTACGTTATTTCTTCATCAACAAAATACCATGTGCATTATTACATAAACAAAACTGCAGCTGAAGTCGCCACTCGTATGAGCAAATGTTACATCAAATAACGACGACTCACAGCTGGCTTGCGTCAACTCGTCGAGGTTTCCTATGCACCACCTCGTGCCTCCTTGGGTTAAATATTTTCTCGTTCCGCAGCCAGGGGCAATCATCATCAGGTTTTGAATTTATGTATGACAACTCGGGCAATATCCCTTTCCAAATAAACATCATTATCATATCGATGGCATGGTTGGTGCAGTAGCTGATACAGTCGGCTGCTGCGCTCCGGGTCGCGGGTTCGATTCTCGCACAGAACAAATATTTGTACGATGTACAGGTAGTTGTTCCGGGTCTGGGTGTATGTGTGTGAAGTGTCAGTAAACGCACCAACAACACAGAACTTTTTTCAAATATACATCTCCATCATCATTTCGGCCTAATGAAGTCCACTGTTGGACACAGGCCTCCCCCAAAGATCATCACAACCACCGATATGGATATGTTTTGAGCTCATTGGGGGGTTTTGCCATAATCGCCACGCTTGGCAGGCGGGTTGGCGATCGCAGTTGAGTTGTTAATGTACTCGAAGGACGCTGCTGCCCATCCTCCGACTAATCCCTTAGTCGACTTTTACGACACCCATGAGAGGAGATGGGGTGGTGGCATTCTGAGCCGGCACCACACGGCATCTCCATAGTGCCCTGTTACATACCGTGTGCCGTCATGGGAATTCGCCAGTGCTTACCACACTTGGCAGGCGGATTGGTGAGCGCAGTATTCCACAGAAGGGACGCTACTGCACTACCCTCTTGTTCCCTTGGTCGTCAGTTTAATTCGAGTTATTGCAAACATTTCAGCATCACGATGCATTATTTACCAATTTTCCTCCAAAAACACTAAACAATAGAAAATATTTGTTTAAACACCAGTTGGTGGCTCGTCCGTCGACTACGGCCGCGCGCACCTACACAGTGCCGAACCAGCGCGTACGAAGCATTTACAAAAAATGGAAGTGTCAGCTTTCCTCTTTAGTAATGGCTAGTGTGCGGATTCAGTGGTATTCTTAAATACATGAACACGATAGTGAATTTATAATGTCTGAAAAGCGCTGGCGATGTTGTAAATAATGTAATTGTTGACTATACATACTATACTATACATATAAATTATTATTATTTACTAGCTGGGACCCGCGGTTTCACCCGCGTTTAATTTAAAAGAAATTTAGAGTACTTCGACATAGACACTCCACATAGAATATATATGTTGGATTTCAAGGGTTTTATTGTTTTCGCGCGGAACCCTAATTATTTTTCTAAAATCAAAGTAGCCTAAGTTATTCCTTATAACATCAGCTATCTGCCAGTGAAAGTCCCGTCAAAATAGGTCTAGCCGTTTCGGAGATTACCCGGAACAAACAGACAGACAGACAGACATACAGACAAAACATTTAAAAATTGTTTTTTTTGTTATAGGTACCGTATATACTTTCGTATGCATTTAGTAAAAGATGTTATTTTGATATTACAAACAGACACTTCAATTTTATTTATTTGTATAGATTATTTTAATTCGGATACTCTTTCTTTTTTTTTTTTAAACTTTGCCCTACTCTTAAATTTCTCCTGTGTCTTGGATGCCTTTGCAGACACAAATTTTACATACAATAAATCCGAACCCGGAACAACTACCTGCATATCATACAAATATTTGTTTCGTGCGGGAATCGAACCCGCGACCCGGAGCGCAGCAGCCGGCTGTATCAGCCATTGCACCAACCGTGCTGTCAGTCATTCAGTCTACTATGATATAGTAAAGCAGCTAGTATCGCTTGCGTGTTGCAGCTGGGGCGCGCGCACGAGCAGATCATCCAGCCGCTGGAGCGCTTCCGCAAGGAGCACATCGGCGCCGTCAAGGTAACACATAGTGCCCACGTTACTAACTACCCACCACTAGAGTATACCCTGCTTCTCGGGGAATATTATAGAGTTTTGTATACATGTTGGTGACGAGATTTTAGACAAGTCATTTGCGTGGTGGTGACGTCACTCCTGCCTTTGATAATCATAATGCTATCCGGGGACAGTCCTGCGTGGCGCCACACGTCGCTCGTCACCTCGACACATTCGTTACTTAGTCTGTTATGGTTAGTAATGTCACTAGCTACAGTGCCCTTCTGACTGGAACATAGTAATGTGTACAGTTTAACCACTACTGCTTGGCTAATATCTGGCACTGCGGTGGTACCTACATTGCTGGCCTGTCGTGAAAGAGATACCCACTAGTAGTAGTCTAGAGGGTCCCAATAACGTGTTAGTGCGACGCCTACATGTGGTAACTTTCACACACAGTCTCTCGGGCTGATGTTAGGGCGCAAGCCAAAAGTGCCAAAACAATTGTCGCCTATGAGGTGCGTGAGCTGTGATTTTGTGTAATATATACGGATTGAACAAACATACTTACGCTCGCCACAAAGTTTTGTAAATATAGGTCTTAGAGCTTAAAAAAGAAAAAAAAAGGTCTTACGTAGTATGGCCATCACTTTTGTTGGTCCAGTGCACCATGCGCACGCCGTCTGCTGCTGCTGTTTACTGTTACCAAAGAATTGAGTGGGTTAGTGATGGTGACGTCTCCAACAGAACACCCGTGACGAGATGCTATGACCTCCGCCGTGACGCTCCACACTCACACATGCACACGTTGCGGCAGCTGCAGAGGCTCCTGTACACCCACGTCGTGTATTACGTGTGATATTTATGCTATATGTTACTGTTACAGGAAGGGAAAAAAAAGTTCGATAAAAAGACTGCCAAGTTCTGCCAGAGTCAGGAGCGCACACTGTCACTGTCCACCAAGAAGCCGGAGGCAGTGTTCCAGGAGGTAAGTGTACTAATAACATGATCGTATATGATGAGCATCACAGTTACTGGCGCCGGGAGCGGCGTGCAGTACACGTAGATCCTATAACTTAATAATATGACCACCTCCACCTCGTACAATGGATGTTGTAACGGACGACTAAAGTACTCTAAACCAGAGGGATGGGCAGCGGCGTCCTTCCTGTAGAACATCAGCCATACTGCGCTCGCCAACCCGCCTGCCAAGCGTGGTGAATACTGGAAAATTGTCGTGTGGTGCCTGCGAATAGCACAAACCCGTCTCATCCCATGGGTGTCGTAAAAGGTGACTGTGGGGTTAAATCAGCAGCGTCCTTCGAGTGCATTAACAACACAACTGCGATCGCCAACCCGCCTGCCTAGCGGGGCGATTATGGCAAACCCCCCAATGAACACACTACATACCCATATCGGTCGTGGTGGCGATCTTTGGGGGAGGTCTGTGTCCAACAGTGGACTTTATTCGCTGAATTGATGAACGATTACCTAGTCTGGCGTCATGCATGTAGTTTCATGAGTTTTTTTGAGCTGTACGAGTGGCAATTGTGTTGTAGCTATGAGTACAATGTTGACGTAACTAGTACGGCTGTACGTGTGGCGTTGTCGTGCGGAGCTCTGCTAACGTGTGTCCCGCACCGGCAGGCGGACGCCGCCATGGACATGGCGGAGCGCGACTTCTGCCAGGCGTCGCTGGAGTACGTGTTCCAGCTGCAAGCGGTGCAGGAGCGCAAGAAGTTCGAGCTGGTGGAGACGCTTCTGGGCTTCGTGTTCGGCTGGTGGACGTTCCACCACACGGCGCACGACGTGCACGCCGACGCCGAGCCGCGCGTGCGCGACCTGCAGCTGCGCATCCAGCGGGTGGGTCGGCCGGCCTCGCTCTGGCCGCTCTTTGAACTACGTGCAGATTTAAACAACGATTCCCTGGTCTGTAGTCTCGACGCCGCTCGCGCTGCTGCTGCGCCGGCGCCCAGCACACGGCGCGACTGCGCTGCGACCATGTGTAAACAGTGTATGAATGGCCGGCTGTCCCTCGCGGTGGGCTGCGCGATCTCCACGTCTCTAGGTGCTGCGTTTGCTCGGCTCCCCCTCCGTAACACCACTAATGAATGTTTCGCTTCTGAGTGGTTTGAGTCAGCCATTACATTCACATTGCGTTAACTTAGTTCTGCCTCATCCGACATCCATCTAACTGTAGCGTGTACACGGTCGGCCGTGCCCCTCACCGTGCATGTCCTCGCTGTGTGTGCCGCGTGCGGGAGTGCCGTCCTTACGAGAAGCATGAGCGTGAGTGTTAGAGTGCGTGTGAGTTAACGCTGGCGCCACAGATAACCATACAGATACTCTGCGCACGCACACTTACGCGACACTACATGTTTACACAGAGCAATACGCGAATAACTGTGTGTTAGTGAACGTTGCGTATGTGTGCGGCGACACGTGTATAAGTTGAGTATCGGCGTCGTATGTCATCTGCTTGTGTACTAACTGGTTGGCGGTTGCAGACGCGGAGCAACTTTGAAGAGATGAGCAAGCAGACCGAGTCGCTCATGAAGAAGATGATGGAGGTGCGCCAGATGGTGAGTGGAAGTTGAAATGAGTGAGTGGCGTCACTCGTGTGTGTGTGTGTGTGTGTAACGCGCGCATTGTGTGCACAGAACAAGGAGGAGGAGCTGGCGGAGGAGGCGGGGGGCGGCTCGCGCGCCGGCTACCTGTTCCTCATGGAGAAGAGTGAGTAAAAAAGGGAAAAAAGAAAGAATCTTAAAGAGTAATGTAATACATTACTGTTAATTATCCGTCGCCGAGCAACATGTAATAATAGTTAAAGCTAGCAAGGTAGGGTTGTTTTGTGATATCTTCTTTCGAAATAAAGTTATATTTTCGTGGTTATTAAAACTAACTAGCATGTTAGCAATGACATAACTGTCTGGTAACTATTAAATAATATTGCTAAAAGCAAAAACAAACTACGCGAACTAGCTAATGAAATCACAGTTCATCGTAATACCATAGGGAATATTCTCATCTGTAACGAACTTTCAACACAATCACTTTCACTAAAAACTCCTAAATCATACGAAATATGCAGTTGGTATGAGGATATCAGAGACTATAGTAGAGAAAACATGGGCAAGTTCTATCGTTGCATTTCGTCTCTTACTTTTTCAAACGTATACATAAAAAAATATTTACAGGAAGCGTTTGCTGAATTTCATGGTCTATTTAAATTATTTTTTGATCTATGCTTTCCAATAAATACAACAAAGAGGTCAACGAAAAAAGGGAACCATAAATGGTTGACGAAGGGTATAAGAAGATCCTGTATAAGAAAAAGGTATCTCTATCTTAGCCAACAACACGATAGAACAAATGCAAGTTAAATAAAAAATATAAATAATACAGTTACATACTCAAAAAGTGCATATATAAATCTAGACAGCTGCGGGGTAAAAAATATATTGATAATAATAAAAATAAATGTAAAGCCACATGGGCGGTGATTAATGAAAACATTGATGACCAAAACACAAATTGACAGAATATTTAATAAAAATAATCGGACATATGAAGATTCTAAGGTGACATATAGCATGACTATTATATACAATTGACAAGTAGCAATGATTTTAAATATAAGGTTGACGAGGTAAACAAAGCTACCGCTACTAATCATGAACATACAATATTCCTTAAACCTACTGATACTATTCAAATATTTCGAATAATTCAAAATCTGAATAACACACACGCAGCAGGATTAGATGACATAACAACTAGTTAGATTAAACTATGTGCACCATACATATGTCATCCGCTGTGTTATTTAATAAACTTGTCTTTTGAAGATGGTAAATTCCCAAATATATTGAAAAAAACAATAGTTAGGCCGTTATTTAAAAAAGGCGAACCATCTGACGTGAATAACTATAAGCCAGTTACACTGATACCAATCATTGCAAAAGTCTTCGAAAAAAGTATTGCTGGGAAGGCTAAAAAAAATTACAATTAGTCACCATATACTAAAAGAGCATCGATTTGGGTTTAGACAGAATAGTACCACTTCATTGGCATGTTTCAATTTGATCAAAATGGTCACCCAGGCTATAAATGATGGCTTACCAGTTGCGGCGATCTTCCTAGACATGAGCAAAGCATTCGATTTTGTGGACCACGAATTGCTCCTATATAAGTTAGAAAAGTATGGATAGTAATGTAAAGTAATAAGAGGTAAAACGAACGACTGGTTGAGAGACTACCTAAATGACAGACATAAATGTGTAGAAATCTCTAAAATTAATAAAGACAAAAAGGTGTTATACAGGAGCAACTACCAGCAGAATAGTTTTGGAGTGCCACAGGGCAGTGTCTTGGAACCATTCTTATTCCTCATGTACATTTACAGTTTCTATACAATACATACCAATACTCGTAAACAAAGTTCCCAGTTTCCCAGGCTACCAGGGCTTCACTTACATCTTGAATCATATCTTTACATATTAGAACACATAATTATATGACTAAGTAATTGTATCGTCTTCCTAAGTGCGGTTATGCAACATAAAAAAGAAGTTCCGTATACAGATCTACTATTTATAAAAACAAATTCCTTCAAAAAAAGATTTTCAGCGGATCATTTGTTTGAAGGTTAATTTATTTTGTTTTAGTTGAATATAACAAACAGTATAGTAACGGCTCGTTTGTCAACAGAGGCGTTCGGCACGACAACGTGGAGCAAGCACTACTGTACGTACGAGAAGAGTTCGCGCCAGCTTGCGCTCACGCCCTATAATCAGATCAACGTCAAGACGGTGAGTGACTACTGTACATGCTACTCGGGTATTTTGTTTGTCGTGTCTGTAGCATACCGCCGCGCACACACAGCAGCTAGTAAACGTTTACTGCTTGACGGGCCCCCAAATGGTCTCTACAGTAAAGAGGTTATGGTGATATTGTCATAATCACCTCGCTTGGCAGGCAGTGATCGCAGTATATTGTTAGTAACACACTTGTGCAGCTGCCTGTCTTTTTGAATTCAACCAATTGTTGCCTTTTACGACACCCATTGGTCGGGAGGGGTGTTCTATTTTTGGCCGGGAACCACACGGAACGGTCGCTGGCAGCCGTGCAGCTCTCGTTTATATGTAATTATGAGGGAAGCTAAGGGAGTAATCGTTCAGCGGCTAAATGGTCTGACGCACGGCTGCGCCAGTCATGAGTCTGTAGACCGGTGCTCGTGCGCAGGTGAGCGGGCCGGAGAGCCTGTGCGTGTGCGGCGCGCGCCTGTGCGGCGAGGCCGAGCGCCGCTTCTGCTGGGAGTGCGTGCCGGCCGAGCGCGAGCGCGCGCCGCTCACGCTGCAGGCGCTGGGCGAGCGCGACCGCGCCGCCTGGCTGCGCGCGCTCACGGCGCTGCCGCCCGGCCCCGCCGGCCCGGCCGCGCCCGGCCCGCCCGCGCCCGGCCCGCCCGCGCCCGGGCCGGCCTGCGCGCTGGACGACGCGGGCTTCGCCTTCGCGCGCCGCGTGGTGGCGGCGCTGGAGGCGCGCGGCCTGGAGGAGCAGGGCCTGTACCGCGTGGCGGGCGTGGCGTCCAAGGTGGCGCGCCTGGTGGCCAGCGCCGCCGCGGCCGCGCCCGCGCCCGCGCCGCTGGACGACCCGCTGGAGTGGGAGACCAAGACGCTGACGTCGGCGCTCAAGGGCTACCTGCGCGCGCTGCCCGACCCGCTGCTCACGCGCGCGCTGCACGACCGGTTCATCGCCGTCGCCAGTGCGTACCCTCGCTCACTACTATCGCGCGACTTACACCTCGCTGCCCATCGCTGGCCTCGGATATTTAACCTAGCTCATTGGATCCCGCCGCCACCTATCGCTCATCAAATTTTTGTTAATCAGAGACCCGCCTGACGTATACATTGTGTGTGGAGTTTCTTCGTCCTTCGTCTCCATAGGGAATCTACATCTTGGAACGCGGCAACTAAAGTCTAACTATTCTTAAGTGCTAGTAAATGGTTTAAATGAATATAAATAATATATCTAAACGGATAAAGAAAGGCAAGGTGATGTTATTGACACAGATCACAGCAAAGTATTTCACCGAGTACATCATCGCACACTATTATCCAAGCCGTAAAGTAGGGATACGTGGTAACTTACTCAGTTGGTTTTCATCACATATAGAAAATAGGTCGTCGTTGTTCATTGTTGTTTCATTTCTAAAAGCTAGCTTCGAGTCCCCAGCGGACTCCCTTAGGGAGCGTTATTGGGACCCTTGCTTTTTGAAATCCGTGGAAACGATATCAACGAATGCCATTACTCTTCTTACCTGTTCCGTTGAAGTCATGAACATTTTCAGTACGATTTCATCATGTACACTCTCCGTCATTACCAACCTAGACCACAGGAAAAACGCTTAACAGTGTTGCTTGATCTAGCAAAGGCATTCGACACAGTCACTATCCTGCATCTACCCAAAAGTTAGAAGGAATTGCTGTAAGAGGCTTGCTGTATTTTCCCTTAGAATTAATGCAGGACTACCTTACAGAAAGAAAACAGAACTCGGGTTGACCATAAGTTGAGTGATCTGATATATTTCGAATACGGTGCGCCTCAGGGCAGCATACTCAGCCCAATGATGTTCTTGGTGTATATTAACAATCTATGGCAACTCCCAACTCCACAATGGCAAAATGCTGAAAACCTTCGCTGATGATCGTGCCCTATTTTTTTTGTAGACGGAGATGGGAGGTCTTTGATACTGCTTAAATGGGTCTGTTCAATTTCTCCCTCCCCGAAAAAATGTTTCAACAAATTTTAGGCGACATAGTTACGTAGTGCGTGCTAGCAGATGTTTCAATGATTTATGTAAACAGCATGATATCGATTTCTTTATAACTAGTGCGATATTTGGCAAACGTCTATCTTGTGTAATCTACATAATTTATAGTGCTGTTGCTGTGCTTGCCCACAAAAAGTTTCTAAGGTCCAGTTCAGATTAAGTGGATAACTGCTCGAGCATTTTCCCACTGAAAATTAAACATCGTCCTTATTCAATTCAAATACGAATTGTAAATATTTTGCAAGAGGTAGTTTGCTCTAGCGGACACTAGCATGTGCTCGAGCACGCTCCTCCCTTTGATGTACTTCAGGATTGAGAACATGTTGGAGCACGTGCGAGCAGTTCTCTGCTGTATAATCTGTGGTGACCCTTAGTCTGTATCTATAAAAACCTGTAATTAGCTTTCAGATGACTAAGCTTGTGTTATACTTAAGGTTCATGCATTAAATAAATACTAAAAAACAAGCATCGAATTGATGCGTGCGTGTAAAAGTGGTCGGTGCGGCAGCCATGTGTGACCGTGGCCTGCTGCCCCGTACCGCCCGTAGCACCCAATGGCCAGTGGCGCTGTCCACAGAGTGCGAGCGGCGCGCCGAGCGCGCGGCGGGGCTGGCGCGCCTGGTGCGCGCGCTGCCGCCGCGCAACCGCGACATGCTCACGCTCGTCGTGCGCCACCTGCGCAAGTACGTACGCCGCACGCACACCACACGCCGCACGCACACCACGCGCCGCACGCACCACACGCCGCACGCACACCACGCGCCGCACGCACCACACGCCGCACGCACCACACGCCGCACGCACACCACGCGCCGCACGCACACCACGCGCCGCACACGAACCACACGCCGCACGCACACCACGCGCCGCACGCACCACACGCCGCACGCACCACACGCCGCACGCACACCACGCGCCGCACGCACACCACGCGCCGCACACGAACCACACGCCGCACGCACACCACGCGCCGCACGCACCACACGCCGCACGCACCACACGCCGCACGCACACCACGCGCCGCACGCACACCACGCGCCGCACACGAACCACACGCCGCACGCACACCACGCGCCGCACGCACCACACGCCGCACGCACCACACGCCGCACGCACACCACGCGCCGCACGCACCACACGCCGCACGCACCACACGGCGCACGCACACCACGCGCCGCACGCACACCACGCGCCGCACACGAACCACACGCCGCACACGAACCACACGCCGCACGCACACCACGCGCCGCACGCACCACACGCCGCACGCACCACACGCCGCACGCACACCACGCGCCGCACGCACCACACGCCGCACGCACCACACGCCGCACGCACACCACGCGCCGCACGCACACCACGCGCCGCACACGAACCACACGCCGCACACGCCGCACACACACCACACATCACGTGTACACAATGTGTTATAATAGTTGCTGCATTTTGTAGCGACTTTGTTTTAAACCCTCGAGGGACCTTAATAACGCAATGAAACGTACACTTCATCGTCACCACTTTAGTCAAAGGATACCCATTGCTGAACAAAGGCTTCTCCCATTTCATTCATTTCCAAAATTGCGTAGTCATCTTGGGAGGAATTTACTTCCTTCCTTCGCTTGCGAGCGGATTGGTGAGTGCAGTATGGCTACATTTTCACAGATGAGACCCAGCTGTCCATTCCTCTTGTTTAGAGTCCGTTAGTCATCTTTTACGACAACCACGGGAGGAGATGGAATGGTGCTATATTCTTAATCCGGGCACAATACGTATACTATAATATCCTATTCCAGGACATGATCTACCTCTATGCTTGTCATTAGAATCCGCTAAGCCGTTAGAGCGTGATGAAGCCTTGAACATTCAAACATATGTCGAGGACACATGTTAAGCACTCTGCACCTGGTGCCGATGGAATTTCTTACTCTTTCATGTCTAATCTAAGAGATCATATTGTTTCCTACTTTATGATACTTATCAATTCTATTATGATTACTGGCAATTCACCTTTCTTTCTTGAAAATCAGAATAGTTCTTCCAATTTGTTAACCTAGTAATAGAATGACGCACAGAATAAACTAACTTTCCTCAGTGTTGCTTATGCTGCAGGGATTAAAAATGGGTTATGGAATGGATGTGGAAAATGGATGGGAATGGTATTTAGAAAATAGTAAATTAGTAAGAGTCGGTGTGGGTTCAGGGCATGGAATAGAACGGGAAAGGACCTTAGACAAGTATTTTTGTAACTGATATCAGGTTAGTCATTTCTGATGTCAATTGTTTGAGCCTTTCTGGATATCATTTCAGCTTATGATAACGTCGTTATATCGACTTTAAAAATTGACCTATGATGGTAAAATTCTCTTATAACACTATTCAACTTTATTTTAAACACCTGAAAGGTGTATTAGTGTATTATCTTTAACTAAAAGATTCTAGTTATAAATCTAGATAAGTATAGAAGTCTACCGCAAGGGTCGGTGTTTAGCCTTTTATTATACAGCATACATTTATACACACAACCTTGAATTCCCTTTTGACAGTGAAAAGTAGTAGTGTAGCGGAGTTCTTTAATATGCTGATGATCTTTTATACTGTCCTCACTAATATATTTTATCAGCGTGCTCATCACTGTCTAAATCTTTAAAAAAAACCGGCTTTAACGTACTGGATTCGAACTGTCTACCTCTAAAAGTACTGAAGCATTCTTTTCTAGAAATCGCTTTCCCCTGGTACTTTAATACATTGTAACGGTAATCTTATTTCTACAAGAATTTTAGAGTTTTAGGGTATTTTTAGATTATGTTACTACGGGAATTCTCAAAAGGGTTTTTTGCGTTTCTTTGTTTGCTTGACTATATTCAGTCCATATCATTGAGAATAATATCGGGAGCTATGAAGTCTACTCCGACTAAGGTCGAACCAACTTCAATGTGTGAATCAAACGATGCATGTATGATGGATACAGTTAACAGATATAAATTTCACGTGCACACACCCAGACCCGAAACAACTCTTTGTGGATCTCATAAATATTTGTTTCGTGCGGGAACCGAACCCGCTACACGTAGCGCGGAGAGCTAATATCAATGGAAACAATAAAAAAGATGTGTGTGCGTCAGTGTGGCGGCGCGCAGCGACAAGAACCTGATGTCGTCGTCGAACCTGGCCGTGTGCTTCGGGCCCACGCTGCTGCGGCCGGAGCGCGAGACCGTGGCCTCCATCCTGGACCTGAAGTTCTACAACGTGCTGGTGGAGACGCTGCTGGAGCACTACGACGAGGTGTTCGAGGCGGGCCCCCCCGCGCCACCCCCGCCCCCGCTGTCTCACTTGTCGCACGGCCCGTACAACGGAACGCTCAGGTACGTACGCACACGAATCACCAACACCAGCCAGGCAACTAGACGAGATACACAACAGTAATCGAATGTGGACTGTTTAAGAGGTTCAGACATCAGGTAAGGAGGTTTTATTTATGGAAACATTTTGGATAAATAAGATACGTGCGGAGGCGCCTTGCTATAGCTAGCCGCGCCGCCACTCGAGCGGACCATAGTCTTCGAGCGCCTGTTTACTAAATACGGCCAACCAGAAGCGATACCAAATGTAAACAAAGGCAGTGCAAGATCACTTGATAATGCAAGGTTCTTAATTAATTCTTTATTGTATACATATCTTCAATGTATAAACAAACAAAAAAAAATTGACGTACATAGGCGAGCTTAACTCAATATTGAGTTCTCTAACAGCAAACCTTTGAGCGATAGAGTTATATGAGGAGAGAATCAAGTGTACAACACGAATAAAGTATGATTTATTATTAATAAATATAATAGGGATAAACTTAACATAAATTAGCTATATAAATAACTCACTCACTCATTTCGGCCGAATGAAGTCCACTGCTGGACACAGGCCTCCCCCAAATATGTCCACAACGACCGATATGGATGTGTTGTGGGCTCATTGGGGGGTTTTTGCCATAATCGCCACGCTTGACAGACGGGTTGGCGATCGCAGTTGAGTTGTTAATGTACTCAAAGGACGCTGCTGCCCATCCTCCGGCTAATCCCTTAGTCGACTTTTACGACACCCATGGGAGGAGATAGGGTGGTGGCATTCTGAGCCGGCACCACACGGTATAAATATCACATGGATATAAATATATAATACAAGATATTACGTATGTAATAAATAAATAGAATATATATATATATTTATTTACAACAATAATAATACATACTATATACATACTATTAATTTATACTGAGAGGAAATGATCCTTAATTCTTCTCTTGAAAGCTTTCAAGGAAGGGCTATCACGCAACGAATGTGGAAGCGAATTCCAAAGGTTCGGTAACTTATGAGAGTACTATATTTTATTATTTATAGTTTTAAAATAGCAGTGGCTGATACAGTTGGCTGCTGCGCTCCGGGTCGTGGGTTCGATTCCCACACGGAACAAATATTTGTATGATCTGCAGGTAGTTGTTCCGGGTCTGGGTGTATTGTATGTGGAATTCATGTTTGTAAACGCACCCAGGAGAAATGCTAGTGTGAGGCAAAGCATTTAAAAAAAAAAAAAAAATATCTGGCTGATAAAATTTAGTTGTAATTATGAATTTATAAAGCTGACAATTACTGTTAATAATATTAAAATATTTGTGTATGGGCGTAGACACATATAGAATATTGAAATAATTAAATGACAAAAATAAATAATAGTTCTGCAACAAACAACAACAGCAAATAACTCAATTCAAACATAACCCAAAAATATAGTATCACCACGAGCGCTTTGTGAAACGGAATGAGCCACGAATTCATAAAATGACCGCCCGAGGGTCAGCGGGCCCGGCGGTGAACGACGACCTGCGAACATCATTTATTACTTGAGTACGCGGCGTTCACAACATAAGAACAGATAGATGATAGGATTTTCGGTTCCACATTCGTGTTTTATAGTAGACAAATGAACTTTCGTATCGCTTCTCGTTGGCATTGCTTAAGGTACCGTCATCAGCCAGCTTTACAACAACTGATATTTGTCATATTTTATAAGTTATGTGTAACCCTCTATATTGGGACTTACGCGCTGGGAGGAGTTGCATTGCCACAGCTGGTGGCACGGTTGTTCTGGCGTAATGTTTTGTGCTATCTATAAACACTGCTCGAGATATTAATTTTGTGATAAGTTTTACAACAAAAGTTATTCATTGTCATGAGTACTAGAAATCCCTCACGGCTTAATACCCGCTGTCGACTACCCCCGGTAAGCATTCGGTCGAATTTCTGGCGTGACAGCCCTCGATATTAGTACGAGTGAGATGGGTGTGGTCCTGGAGCACAGTGTTCACTTCTGTTCCGAAGCTCTTCGCTCTGCGCGACCGGCGTAGTGCCGTCACCTGGGTGCTCTTAACGCGTGAAAACGTCCCATGTCGAGAACGTCCCCACAGAGCCGACGATGAAACTAATCTTTATTCGTTGTTACAAATATCGCGCATTAGTTTACAAAAGGAAACTACCGTTATAAGAATGAGAATGTATATTTGCAAGAATATGAGTCCATCATATTCTAATAATAATAGGTGTGGTAAACATTGAAAATATGATATAAATCGCCAAGGTAATGGAACAAATAAATATGCTTGGGTACAGCAGGCCCACATTAATTAATTAAAATCTCACTCTGAGTCACTTCCAATTATTAGTCATTATAAATTTCATTTAAATCGAATTGTTAAATGCCAATAAAAATACAGCATGGGTATAGTTATTATTAATACAAATGAAACAGAAATGTCAGCACCATATATTATGATTATTACAATGATAACCAAATGTAGTGATGCAATTATTATTACAGTGACGATTTCGGTAATGAATAATCTGTTATACTATAAAAACATTTGATAGCTAGATACACTCTTTGTTTTTTTTTTATATATTAATAACAGTGACATTTGATATCCCGTGGTAAGTGGTTATACGGGGTGTCCAGTAAATAGCACAACATACTGCAGGGGGTGAGAGCTTGGGTCAACACCTTCCAAAAAAACACAATATATGTTCAGAAAAATCTTACGGATTTACAGTAGTACAAACTTTTCCGAAATATCGAAAAATCTCTACCTTGACACAGATTTTTAAGCATCTCGTAATAAAAAATTCCTTTTCTGGTTTTTTTTTTACCTCAAATTATTTGTAAATATGTAGTTACTTTATCCATTGATGTCTTTATTCTATTAAAAACTAAAATGTTTTCAATAAATACAATTTTTATTTAAATTTTCACAATACAATTTTCTTATAGCTTAACTTTAACTTACAGTGGTGAAAAAAAAAATCCGCAAGATTTTGCTGAACATATATTGTGTTTTTTTTGGTAGGTTTGACCCAAGCTCTCACCCCCTGCAGTATGTCGTGCTATTTACTGGACACCCTGTATATAAAATTGTGGAGTTATGATGATGTTTATATTTCTTTGTACAAGTACCACTTTTATTAACATTTTTTTTTTACTGGACAACCCGTATAACCGCTCACCACGGGAATTCAAATGTCACTGTAATTAATATATAAAAAAAAACAAAGAGTATATCTAGCTATCAAATGTTTTTATAGTGGTGTCATACCGAATACATTTTTAGGCATTAATGCTGTATGAGATGATCTCACACACAATCTGTCTTTATCACGCCGATTACGATTATTAACATTAATAATTTGTCACGAACACAGCAGCTCCAGTATGTGAGAAGTGATCGGTCAATATTTTTTTTTTTTTTTAAGTAGGGATTTGCATGAATCTTTTGTGTTTAATCCAAACATGGCTCTTATGCATCTCTTTTGCGATCTGAATATAATTTCTGTGGGTTATGGATGATAAACTTTTTAAATGTGTTTTTAAACTTTCTGGGATAAATGTGTCGGTTGTTCCACACTCATGCACAATCTTTTCTCTAAGAATAAAATAACGATATGGCCTAAAAGAAATAAAAATAAATAATGGATATTACAAATAAACTTGTACTACCGACGACGATAACAGAACAGCCATTCTGCGCATACTAACCCATCATGGGTTAGTATGATAAATAATAATTAATATGTTAGTTTTAATTGATAAATGAATTTGTTTACTTAAACGTCGAAAGGAAGATGCTTGGGTAAATAATTACCCCCGTGTCTCACCCCGCAGTCCAACATGTACACATTAGAGCAAGAGCCTAGCCACTTTACACTATTTCGTTGTCTACTGTACCAGTACTTAAAGATGGATGTAATATCATGGGGTAAAGTAGTTTCAAGCTCTAATTTGTGCCATAATACGTCATAATTTACAAGTTCAAATGCCGTTGACAAGTCCAAAAAACAGGTAAATACAGGCGTTTTTCTGTCTGTATAGTATTGAACAGTCTGCTTGAGGCACAAGATAGCGCTCTCGGTTGACAGCCCAGGCCTAAAGCCGAATTGGGCGTCATGCAGCTCAATGTGTTTAGCTAATTGTTTATCAAGCAGACTGTCCAATACCTTGGCTATGACAATTGTCAAAGATATGGGCCTGTTATTGAAAATGTCAGAGGGATCCCCCGTTTTATTTTTCACAGTAGGCACTACCATGGTATACATCAGATCGTCAGGTATGTAACAATGACTAATGCATAAGTTAAAAAACATAGCGAGCACTCGTGGTGGGTGTACCCCGGCGTACTTCAGATGCTCGATGCTGCGGCCATCGTGGCCTGACTTTCCTCTCTTCATCTGCATTATTATTATTACGGATGCAACTTCCTTCGCAATACCCTAACACTAATGTCTCCAGGAATTAACCCTGCATCGAACACCTGAGTCGAATTAGTAAGAGGCGGGTCGACCTTCAAATACATTAGCTATATCTGTTGGATCATGCATGGCATGCAGAGCCACGGGAATTTTAAATAGATCATCAAAAAAAACAACAACATCGAACTTCCGCTTTACACCACTGAACCTTCACACACTTTGTTTTTTTGACTAATTATGGCCATTTAACATTAATTTAAAATCATAAAAATCAGTAGGCTTCATCTCCATAGCTATATCGGCTTTGCTGTCTTGCTTTGCCCATCTTACTAAACTAAACAATTCAAGTGGATTATAGACCACTATGTTTTTGGAAAACGTTGTAATACGTGGATACAGTGGCCGTCGGCCTATGTATACACCGTTTCTAAGAAACTACGATTATTCGTGATATTAGGGTATTTGTGTAACGCAAATACGTTTCACAAAACAAACCTACATGCGATGCAAATACTACGCGATTCCGATTCTGATCGGTACAAATATTCAACCGGAGTCGGAGATGGCATGCCATCCCTCTTCATAGTTTTTGGTAATGAAATTTAATAAGCAACTTGTGGTTTCGCTTCACCTTCACCTTCGTGCCACAAGTTACACAACCATGACATTTTTGATAAATCAAAATGTCCAATTATACACATATCGTGATAATGGGGTACTCAACTGAGAGAATATGACAATTCAGAAAATGTATTAAACGAAAGGTGTGACAAAGCCTTTAATATAATTAAATTGTTCTTTTATTGTATATACCTAATAACGACAGAAATGTATACATACAGTCATAATGTAGGTGATTAATTCTGCGATCCGGTAAAGGATATTTCCGTAGTATGTCCCGTATGATTTTTTGGATTCATGGCTCGAGTTGTCTGTAGCAAAACTTGATAATCAATTTTATCAAACACTTATTTTAATAATTATGAGTACTATATTACTCTATCCTGTAATTAATAAAAACGATCACATAATTACCTGAGTAGTTTATGTTTACTAGCATTCCATTCGTTTGTTCATTTGATGTAAAGCATGATATGCGTTGGGTCCTGTATTTTCAGGACCAGTTATATCCAAAAAAGATAGAAGGGTCAGAAGGGCATAGAATAATTAAAATCTGTTATAAGTTCTCATTAATAAAATACAATACGCACACTAAACACTTGTAAAAGAAGGGTAGGGTTCTCCTTTCCATTTGAAAAAATCTAATTTTTACCTTGACTACCCGTAGATGTGAAAATATCACCTTCTATTATATAAGCCAAATCATTTACACTAACAATCACTTCTGAATTGTATAGGCTCCGAACACAATAGTGAGCTGCTTTTCAAAGGAACACTCAGTAGGGAATTAAGAGCGCGTTTATTACCACACGAGGTGTAATTTGTAATAAACAAAGCACCATCTTATTCCTACACCGCACACAATTGAAGAACACGGGTTACAGTAATATAATCGTGTTATTATTGTTGGTTCAAATAGTAATCTATATAATAGGTCTTTACCTATGAAATTGCCGGTCTGCAGTATTGACTATTTCAAATAAAAATATTTTTTTGTTTGTCTATGAATTTTATTTCATATTTATCTTATTTAATAAACCTTGTTTTCATTATCCAAACACAGTCTTATGTGTGTTGTTTTCATCGCGTATCTTTTTAGTCGTCATGGATACGTTGAAAATTCGAGTAATTGAAATTGAATATGGATACCGTCGTGGCAGCAACGCGGCACAAGCGGCATGCAACATAACGACGTATACGGAGCGAACACTACAAACGAACGCACAACCCGTTATTAGTTTGCCCGCTTCCGTTCTGGAAATTTCGATCTGAAAAATGAACCCCGTGGTCGTCCGAAAACTCCTCCTAGGTCAACAATGACGAATTAACGGCGAATGTGGAAGCAGCCGACGTGATTCATCACAGCTTCTTACCAAACGGGATGAGCATTACTGCAGATGCGTCGGTACTTTTAAGAATTGAACACTATGATGGAGAAGCTTTGATCTATCGCTCGTCTCCGTTGCTGCTGCACGATAACGCGCGACAACCTCGTACTGCAAACAGACGGTCTCCAAGCTACAAGAGCTGGGGTTGGAAGCTCTCAGTCATCCGCCGTAATCACCAGACCTTGCGTCTACAGACTTTTACAAAATTTGGATAACTTTTTGGCAGGAAAAGACTTCAATCCCCGAGAGGCAGTACAAAATGCCTTTGAAGAGTTTGTCGCCTCTCGTCCATCTGGTTTCTTCATGAAGGGTACCGATAAACTGTCACTGCGTTGGCAAAGATGCATCGATTCCATCGGTGTTTAAAATAAATTGGAAAAAATGTACTATACTTTATTTCGCACAAAACGGAAATTTCATGGGTAAAGACCTCATATACAAAAGGAGGAACTGATTGACTGACTGATATACCATTGCACAGCCTGAACCACTGAGGCTAGAAACTTGAAATTTTGACAGTAGATACCTTATTCTAACTTAGTCGTCCACTAAGGACTGCATCTTAGAAATGGTGGTAAAATATGCGTTGCGTGCGACAAGAGAGAGAGTAAGATGGCGGGCCGGGTGACGATTGTCACAAAAGGAAAAGATGGCGTTAAAAGTAAATATTAATTAAATATTTAAGTTTAACGCCATCTAGCACGCACGAATCAAACTAACAAGGCAATTCATTGACCAGTTACTAAATTTTGAACATAGTTTATACCAAAGAAAACAGATTGTAGTGACAACTTTATGATAATAGATGGCAATATTGTCCACAATTCTCTATCTACGTGAGTTTCCCGATGACTATTAATAAGTTCTCCATATCCTCCTGTGGATGTCTTAAAAGGTGACTAAGGGACTCTAGTTCAAAGGGATGGGCAGCATCGTCTCTTCTGTGGAACAGTATCCTTACTCCACTCATCAACCCACCATCCAAGCGTGGTGAGTACCACGACCTCTAAATTCCCTCAAATGATAACACAATTGTTGAAATCTATTGGGGAAGCCTTTGTTTAGCAGTGGTCGTTCTTTGGCCGATATGATGATGATGATTAATATCAAAGTTGCAAGATCAAACTTTTAAATTCGCTAGAGTTGACTTGAGACAAGACTGTTTCTCCCATGGTCAGTGTTATGTGGCGTGCTCATGTGTTAGCTCACCCCGTCATCAAATTGTTGTGGTGCCACCTACAAATGTTAATAAAAGTGGTACTTGTACAATTAAATATAAACATCATCATAACTCCACAATTTTATATATATATATATATATATATATATATACAGAATGTCCAGTAAATAGCACGACATACTGCAGGGGGTGAGAGCTTGGGTCAATACCTACCAAAAACACATAATATATGTTCAGCAAAATCTTACGGATTTACAGTAGTACAAAATTTTCGATAAGAAAGTTGTACTGTGAAATTTTTTAATAAAAATAGTATTTGTTGATAACTTTTTTGTTTTTAATGGAATAAAGACTTATCAATGAGTAAAGTAACTATTCACAAATAATTTGAGGTAAAAAAAAATAGAAAAGGAATTTTACATTACGAGATGCTTAAAACTCTGTGTCAAGGTAGAGATTTTTCGTTATTTCGGAAAATTTTGTACTACTGTAGATCCGTAAGATTTTGCTGAACATATATTGTGTTTTTTTGGTAGATATTGACCCAAGCTCTCACCCCCTGCAGTATGTCGTGCTATTTACTGGACACCCCGTATATATATATAGGTCGAGTCCCATTTCTCTGTCTTAGTACTTGTTGCCCCACATATAATATTGCGCTGATGTCGTCATCCGTCCCATGTCTAAGCCTACTTATTGCAATCTAATGGACATTTCCAAATTCCGGGTCATTACTGATACTTTTCTTACAGGAAAATGTCGCTGGGAGTCGTTGGATGAGAGCGGCATGTGACCGCTCGTTGTGGAAATCTAAGGGGGAGGACTTTGTTCAGCAGTGGACGTCCTGTGGCTGATATAATGATGATGATGAACAGTAAATTGAACCCCGAAGCTCAGCCCATCTTGAGCAGTTTTGCTGTATCATTGGATTTGCTCATTTATACCAATATTATAGCGAGTTGCACT
The DNA here is from genome assembly GCA_947459985.1 of Diloba caeruleocephala. Lineage (NCBI taxonomy): Eukaryota > Metazoa > Arthropoda > Insecta > Lepidoptera > Noctuidae > Diloba > Diloba caeruleocephala. Next base: position 21,905,335 of record OX381625.1, read on the forward strand.
CACTGATTGGTAAACGATCGGTGAGGTTAAGCAATGCTTGGCTCGGTCAGTCTGTGAATGGGAGACCGCATTGTGGTATTTGAACTAAGCGTCTCCGTGCTTCGTTGGGCACGTAAAATCGTCGGTCCTGGTTGTTATTATTAGACGACAATCGTTGAGCCGAGATGAAGGTCTTTGGGCGGCTTGTACAAGACAACAAAGAAAGAACAAGAGGTTTTGTTCGCATGTAGATGGATCATGGAGAATCTTTGGAACTACTAAAAAGATTCCTAAATTTCTTTGTCAAATAGAAACCTACACTATGCCTGAGGGATATAGGCTATGTTTATATCTATGTTGATAAAAATAAATGCGCGAGTGAAACCGCGGGCAACAGCTGGTACCTATATTCATAAAATAAAGAAATACAAAATGTAAATTACTACTTATTATTTACTACCACCTCTGCTACTATCTTATAAACGAATATCGTAATGATGGCTTAGATAATATTGTGGGGCTCGTAACTAAGTTATAGCCGAGAGGGTTGAAAGATATGTATACTTACCGCCGGGACATTCCTCAGATGGGTGACCATTCCTAACACATCGAGACCCCTCCGTGCCTTGAAAAGCACGTTAAGCTGTTGGTCCCTGTTGTCATATCGTACATCTATGACAGTCGTTACTGGTCGTCAGAAACACAATAGTCGTCGCGTCTGGTTAGACTAGAAGCCGACCGCAACATACTTGGGCTCCGAGGATGAATGACAGCTTAGATAATATTAAATAACAATGTGATATGTCATATGTTCTCTATGACCACGTTGTTTTAGTTAAAAAATGAGATATAATTGACACGTAGGTCATAACTATTGCCGACCCTCAGACGGTCACACTGTGATGAACGGCAATAATTTAGTAACTAGATTTTGACCTGCGGCTTATTTGACCGCCATATTTATGTAAACAATTAACATTTAAATAGTATTGTCAACATAATTACTTGCTTATGTAAATATGTTGTAATAAGTTGATGACATACTTGTAGTAGTGACTGGTTCGTGTTAGTGACCAGTGAGCGAACGAATACTACTTTTATGAATACGAACACGTGTTCTGATTATTCTATTCAGTGAATACGAATAATCGAACAAATACAAGTCCTATAATAATCAAAATTATAAATTTGTAAATTGTTTTCTCTGATTTTATATTACCATCCAGGTGTTTACCAGCCTTTCAAAATAGCCTTTCTGAGGCCTTAGTAGGTTTGTTTTTTGGGATAGCGGCCGAATAAAATTCAAACCAAAAAGGTCAAGCAAATAAATGCTCGTACGTATACATGGACCGTAGCTCTACTAAGTATATACGGATGCATTCGTTTTACTAAAGTACCAATTTTTTACAAATGCCATCATGATATTCGGTGAATACTAATATTCGTATTCGTGGCATCACTAATTACTATATCAAAGTAGTTAATAAGCTACTTAGATTGTACGAAACTGCAGAAATATTGACATTGTTACATTTAGTTAGTAAATGTCCAGACTGCGAGTGTACACGCGAGGCGCGGATGAGTCGCTTTCCATACGTGTGTTATATAAGTAGTTCGTATTGCAGGCCGCGGGGCATTCGGTAATACCTTCGTCTCCCGTGCTTCGCATTTGTTTTTATCAAACAATAGACTTCCTTAACGATGTCAGTTCTCATAGAACCGGAAGCGAAACGCGTCACTCGACTCTAATGATTACAATATAATAAAGTAAAGGATGGGAGAGTGAATACAGCTTCCCAAATGTCCATAACCACCCATCGTACTGGAATACTCCGGGGACGCGCTACGCTCCGCGCCGCTGCCGGAGCGCCAGCTTTGCGCTCCGCGAGCTGTCCCATCACGAGCAAACTGTTCCGCCTGCCAAGCGTGGCTATTATTGCAAAACAACATTGAGCACACACATAAACCCAGAGCGGTCGTGGCCGTGTCCAGCGGTGGACGTATAATGATCATTACAGTGGCGGTATATTGTACTGAATGGCGTGTCTCATATACCCTTTAACTTCCACTATTCGTTGCACCGCTAGGCTTTATTCCAAACGTTTATTTATCTTAAAATACGGTGCACGCGTTAAGTCACTTCGGCCAAATGAAGTCCACAGCTGGACACAGGCCTCCCCAAAGATCACCACAACGACCGACATGGGTGTGTTGTGGGCTCACTGGGGGGTTGTGCCATAATCGCCACGCTTGGCAGGCAGGCGGGTTGGCGATCACAGTTTTTTTTTTTATATTTAAAAAAAACGTTGCCCCACACTAGGATTTCTCCTGTGTCGTGGGTGCGTTTACAGACATGAATTCCACATACAATACACCCAGACCCGGAACAACTACCTGCAGATCATACAAATATTTGTTCCGTGCGGGAATCGAACCCACGACCCGGAGCGCAGCAGCCGACTGTATCAGCCACTGCACCAACCGTGCCGTCACAGTTGAGTTGTTAATGTACTCGAAGCACGCTGCTGCTCATCCTCCGGCTAATCCCTTAGTCGACTTTTACGACACCCATGGGAGGAGATGGGGTGGTGGCATTCTGAGCCGGCGCCACACGGCACAACGCGTTAAGTAGGTGCATTAAATAATAATAAAACATTTTGGTCCCAGTGGAAATTCATTTTGGTCTTCCTCCGCCCAGGGAAGGACGAAAGGGCTGCTGGAGGAGTCCTCCTTGGCTAAAACCACTGGGGCGGTTATCTTCGGCACTTAAGGGGAGCTCGAGATCCTCTAAATAATAATACCTACTGATCGGATTTTTTTATCTTGATAATATTGACATACGGCCGAAATGAATAATCGATCTCCACGGACTAGAAAAAAAGATGGACTCCGCGCCACTCATATCGAAAGTGAAGCACCCTAAATATGCCGATTCGCTTGTTTGTACACACGTGCCTTACGCACACACATGCATCATAGTATGCCGGTCGGCCGCCATTACGCGGCACGACAGCGGCAGTGTAGTTATCCCACAATTCTAGCACACATGTTCGATACCGTGCTTCACTTTCGTAATGAATGGCGCGGAGTCCATCTTTTTTTTCTAGTCCGTGGACTATACATAGGTACATATGGAGGCACGGGTCACAGCTCCTCCCGGATGCTTGGCGGCACCGTAATAATAACAACACTTACTCGAGAGCGCCTGCGCCGGTCCGCTCGCTCACTCCTTAGGGATACCTGCAGATTTTTATTTTTTAAGATAGACGTTTAATTTTAAAATGTGATAATTTTGCAACCGTTGAGTACACGCCGTATGAAAACATACCATTACATACGCCGGTCGCCTGTACCGTAAACGGGTTGTAGCGAGTGCGACTAATGTCCGACGAACGGTACCCTAATTAGTCAGAAACAGCCACCGCAGGTGCGACAGCAGCTATCGCGCAGCTAACAAACTGAGGCGAGCATGCAAGTTTCAGTTATTTGATCGTCCGATAGTGTGCGTCACAGATCTTCGCCTGTTTAATCGCTATCGGCAATTATGCAATACCAAAATGATGTGTGACTGCGGCGTCTGCGCGATTTTCACCTGTCGCGAACCGTCTGCGACACACGTAATCAGCCCGCGGTATGATTCGTGTGTGTCCTCAACCAGAACTAGATTTTCCGTGCTTAGCTGATAAAAACCGATCTGCGATCAATATACAATATCTCAATCGAGGTAGAAACTTTGTCAATCGAAAATTAAATTGCAGAAGACGATAGGCTTCGATGCCTTAATAAGAGAGTTTGCCGATAGAAAGGCTAGATTTTTTTTTTTAATGAATAAGTAAAGAAATAAACGTTTGTTTTTAATTTTGGACCCCTGGATTTAAACAAATTTTCACTTGTTTTACACGCACAAAGACCCAGAGATGTTGGGATCGAACCCGCACCACGTAGCGCAGAAAGGCAATAGCTTAATCACTGTGCCAATATAATGATGTGTCGGGCGCCCAGCTCAGCGGGCACGGGCTATTAAAAGACTAGCGCTGTCGGCAGGGGGCGCGGGGCGGGGCGGGGCGCGCGGAGGCTGCGCACGGCAGCTGTTCGCGACAAAAACACAAAAAGAAACCTCGCCTGATTATCTTTCACCCTGCGCCCCCGCCCCCGCCCCCGCCCCCGCCCGGCCGCCGCATCACCTGTGCGCCCTCCGTACACATTGACTAGTTTTTGCGACTCAGTGCGCGTTTTGTTTTTGTTCGTGTGGTGTATGTTCGGGGTGGTGCTTATGTGGATATGGACTTGTGCTGTATTCAAATTCGGTTTTTTGGTCCGCGCCACCTGATTGATATTCGCGCTCTTGATCGCTGTGTTCTTGGGCATACCAAGTCTGAGCCAAACACATGCGTTGATAATCATACGAAACTGAATTTAGAATGGATTAACTCAAACCACTAATTAGTTCTTAGGTTCAGTTTGTTGCTTCAAAAGTTAACCGATCTAAAGGAATTACTGAACACAAATGAGAAGTTTACAATCGCACTTTAAAGATGCCTATCAGGGCGAAGCCTTCATAGATTTCATAGGCTTACACGTCGTCATAGGCAATGACGACAGCGACGTACTAGGGCGCTTGTTCGTTGCTCCTCCGTCCGTTGTTTCATTGACATGTATCTGTTAAGATCTAGGTAATCTATTATGTATTCACTTTTTCCCCAATTCCACTTAAGCGGAGCAGTGGACCAAAGATATTTCAACAACTTGTAATATTAATTAATATTAACCATCACGCTATATTTAAAAGAGCAAAGCAGCAGAATTATAACATTCGGAACGCCTATAATTTCGTATACATATGAAATAAGTTACGTAGCTTAACGAATATGAATTCTTTTCACGTTAAAAGCTTTCATAACTGGAGAAACAAATATTTATTATGAATACATAATAATACTTTATAATTAACTTATTACAGAAGAATAAACATTGTTGAGTTCTATTAAACTCGCATCCAATGAATTAGCGAATGAAGCTCTAACACTATTAAAAAGCGGTGAAGGGTAGGCTTATATGGGTGCTGTCTAATGTTTACATTCAAGATAAGCAATATTTTTAACACGCTTTTATTAGCTTGGTATGATATATCTATGTAACAGATTTTTTTAACTCGATTTTCATCCCCTTCAAAACGTCGGATTGATTTGAAACTTCGCACACTTCATCAAACACCGATGACAATGCAATAATTTAAATAGTTTGTCCCATTATCCTTGCCAGGATCCTCAGGTTTAGTGACTTTTTCGTCTCTGATACCCGGAAAACATGATAAATTCATCGACACACACGAACTTGCACAAAAAATAATACCTCCATAAGATGTTGATTCAATTTTCCGCGGCAAGAGTGCGATGAGACCCGAATAGTGTCTCATTCTTCAGATGATTTTATCCGTAATGGAGGGAGAATTTGTTTACTAAACGTCAAAAGGAACATGCGTGGGTAAATAATTACCACCCGGAGTTATTGAGACTATGGAGTGGCAACATGGACATTCAGCCATGCGCAAAACAAAAAAAATAGATTTTTTGTAGATATGCGACTATCTTATTGAAAACTATTTTCTACTTTTTAGTTCGGTTATCTACAAAAGCATGTTTTTAGTATTTTAAGCTATACTTTTTTTATCAATTTTGAATTAATGATCAATTCATTTCATTTGATTGAACTTTATTTTTTATTTCCAGTAATACATTTTGGCATTCGATTTTACTGAGACCCCCAATTGGATTTTGTTTTTTCACCAAGAAAAGATCCAAACTTTTATTATTTTCAATCTAAAACAATAAAAATAAAACTTGACAAATTATAACTTTACGATGTGCCGTTTGTCGGGAGTATTTGTATTTTTTCGAAAGTCTGGATAATATAATATAAATAAGTCATAGTATAAATGACGAGAGAAACATTACGATTGTATTGTTCGTAGAGACGTCTTTTCAGAGGAACGTTCTTTTTTACGATATCCTTGTATATAATTGTGATCGCGCGGCAGATGTCGACGAAGCAAAAAAAACATAAGCAGCTGCCATACAATGCGCACGCGGCCGCGCGCCGTGCTGCGCCGACACTCGTACGTCTTGAAGATTATACTTTTCGAATGCTCCTCTTTTGACGAAAAGGATACGGTTACGTAAATTGAATCTGCACAAGTCGAGCATAGTCAACATGTATAGTGACGACGACGTAGTACGGGGTGCGCAGACACGGGGCGGGGAGGGGTGCGCAGACACGGGGCGGGGAGGGATGCGCCAGGTGTCCGAAACCTTTCGACAGAGATAAGAATGCAGGGCGGCGAGCGCGCGGCAGCTGCGCGTGCGCGGAATGCACACCTGCCGCCTGCTGCGCCTGAAGACGCTGACCTCGCTGGTGCGCCTCCTTACTTCCCGATTTATTGTGTTATTGCAATTATTGTATGTAATCGCGTAGACACTTGACCGCCCACATTAATCAGCATGGGCTGCTGATTGCATGCCGCACATTCTGTACGCTCTCTCGCCACCCTTTGTGTGGTATCGCTCTCAAAGTTATCTCGCCAGCGACTGTTGGAGGCACTATTGCACGTCTTATTTAAGATCGACTTAACTTTTTGTTTAAAAGCAGAGTTTATAGAATGTGTAGGTAGGCGCAGTGGCAGCGCGCGGCCTGGCTGCGCTCCAGGCGTCGTAATCGATATGCAATTATATCGATGTGTACTATAACTAGCCACAACCTGCTCGTTTCCGTGGGCGTAAATATTTTTAGTGATAATTGTTTCTTTTGTGATCCAAATAAAGTGTGTCTATATCGTATCCCACGCCACAATCTACTGAAAATGCATTAGAATCCGTTTTTCAGCCGTTTGGGCGTAATACCGCCTCAAACATAACCCGCAACCCGCCTACCAAGTGTGGCGATTATGGCGAAACCCTCCAATGAGCACACAACACACCGATATCTCTCGTTGTGGTGATCTTCGAGGGAGGCCTGTGTTCAGCAGTGGACTTTCATTTGGCCGAAATTATGAATTAATGATGAATCAAATAAAATATTTTTTACCTCAGAAGTTATTTTTTTGTTCAAAAATCGAAGAGGTTTTTTTCTTTCGTGGGTATAGCTTACAGACTTAAACCAGAGGGCCCATTCTCGTAAGTAATTTAAACTGTGACTGAAAGTTGATCGAACTGAGATTAAATTATGAATTGCAAAAAAAATTGTATTCTGCTCTTCATAAAGCTCAGTCAGATTGCACTGTGATCTCCTTCTTCTCCTAGATTATGGCTTCTGTAGAGTATCTTCCACAATTTCGCCAATGTCAAGTATAAGGCAACGTTGTACGGTGTTTAGATTAATAAATAATTTTTACATAACCATAAAATATTTCACAAAACTGAAAAATATCCAAATAATATGTCGGCAATGTCGTACGGTTCAATTCCACTATGATCTCAATATAGTCTCATTTCAATGTTAATTTTGATTTTTTTAACGACAATTTCGGAGGTAAATCCAAAATGTTAGAAAAATACCGTATTGGCTTCGAAAGATTTTCGATCTCATCACAATATAAGTCCACGTTTGACGTTATTTGTTAGTTTAGGAGAATACCTTTTGTGACATTTACGACATTGAGACTAAGTAGATCGAAATTCTATTTTGAACGTTTTTAAATTACGAGAATTTACCCTCAAATATATACAAGCATTCGGAACCGGAACTACTATCTCTAGACCGTACAAATATCGGTTGCGTTCGTGGATCGAACCCGAGACACGTAGCACAGAAAGCCATTCGCTTGTAGCCAGGCTCGGCGGCGGCAGGTGCGCCCGTGCTGCGCCGTATATAGCGCGCGGCGCGGCCGGCCGGCCAGTCGCGTGCTGGCTGGTGCTGGCGCCCCACGAGAGTCCGCGCGGCTGCAGTCTCCGAGTTGTGTTGTGTTGTTGCCGTTCTGTGTGCACCATGATCATCTGCCTGTCGGGCTTCGTGATTGCCGGGTTCGTGTTATTTGTTTTATTCAACTTACTGTTACTGTAGAGTCACTTCGCGACTGTTGACTGACAAATGTACCGGTCAGCTGTTTAGCTCTCAGGTGTGAGAGTACGCCGCGACGTCTAAAGATCACCGATCGATCCCAATTAATTCAATAGGGTATATAGAGGGAATTTGGTTTGAATTTAATCATAACTAGAGCTAAAAATGGCTAGTTACATTCTTATCGAAAGATCGCAGAGTTAAAACTCACAAGAATATAATCACTGTTGACTATTAAAGCTGAAACTTGCACCATATTCACGATACAAAAATAACATTATACATCGTTAAATAAATTTACCAGAAAGTATAAAATGAAAGCGGCATAAAGCTGTGTAATAATATTTCACGTTTTATACAATACAAGCTTAATCATCTTACTATGCATCATCTGTGCATACCTGACTCAATGTTTGGCCAACATACACCCCTTGACATAACACTGTCTGTGGAGGCAGGTCACTGCCAGCGCCAATTTATCAAAACTATAATATATAATATAAATAAGATATTATAGTAACTTGTCATACACAGTATCCGTGACCGAAGCCATGCTGCGGTGCGGAAACTTGCACAACACCACCTACTAAACTTCGCAGTAATTTTATATTAAATCAGTAAAGGGCGTGGGCGATCTTGAGCCTGACCTGTTACAGAAAAAAATCAACTTAACCATAAATAAGTGTATATTTTTATATTTTGTTTCACTATCTATTTTTGAGATTTACAATTAAAATAAAAAGTGCAAACTTGAATAAACCAGTACATTAATGAAACGCATACTATTGGCTACGACCTTGTGGCAAATATGTAACAACGTTCTATTGGATACCGATTTGTCTGGAATATTGCATGTATCGATATAATACGTACCTATAGTTATTATTTATGTAATAAAATAAACAATGGCAGCTATTGGATCATACCTCCATATACTCACTGTCACAGTAACGAAGATTTAACTTAACCGCAATTGAGAATAAAAAATATACATAATTAAATACTCGTGAAATACGCTATCATTCCAGACCAATTTCATAAACGTACCGAAATCTCAATCTGGGACCTAGCGTTGTATAGGCGATTGCCAGTCTCCTTTAAATTACTCATAACTTTTCGTACAACTCTCTGTTATGTTTTTGTTATTATTATTTACAATCCAATCGGTCACTCCGTCCCCTTTGACTTATCCTTGAATGTTCCATTTAATTTAAGCTCTATCAAAGAAGTAATAAATGTTTATGTATGACAACATCAAAATGTTTCGTCCTGGCACAGCAGGCCGCCCGTCATGGTCACTAAAGTGTATCAGGTTCCGGCAAAATACATAGGTGGACACTTCTCCACGTGGACTTTTGGTTAACTCAAGTTTTAATTGTAAATACTCTTGTAAATTCATCGAGACCAGGATGTTCTTGGACAACAAGCGAGCGATTCGAAACCGAACGCTGCGGTCGGCCGCAGTCCCGGCCTATGTCCAACGGTGGACGTCTTGCGGTTAATATCCAGGTGGCATCACTTGTCTTGTAAATATCGAATTGTGATTTTTGGTTAAACATCCAGATTACAGTAATCGTTCTTCGTCATTACTCTAGGGTCCAAATGATACCGATAGCATTTATAGAGAACTAGAAAACAATAGTTTTGAGACTGCAAATAACGATATTAGTAAATGTTAATAATGTCAAATTAATAATATTTTCATTATTATTAGATTAGTAACAAGAGATCATAATGGTTAAACATAAAAGCATTTTCTCGTAATTCTTCGATATTTTTCGTATTTTATACAAATTTTGATTATACACCGACTCGTTCTCTATATCTACTCACTTTGACAACATTTAGCAACAGGTTTTTTAAGATTTGGAGATCTGTAGCTCCATGAAGTATGAAATATGAATGCTTATTATACTGCGATACACCTCGGGGAGCTCAAAAACTCATTAGACTTTCATATCGACGGCACGGTTGGTGCAGTGGCTGATACATTCGACTGCTGTGCTCCGGGTCGTGGGTTCGATTCCCGCACGGAACAAATATTTGTATGATCTGCAGGTAGTTGTTCCGAGTCCGGGTGTATTGTATGTGGAATACATGTCTATAATCGCACCCACGACACAGGAGAAATCGTAGGGAGGGGTAATGATTTAAAAAAAAATCTCTAGCACTAACGCTACAGAGTATACCCATTGATGTTGCGTACACGCAATGCGAATGTTTAATATTGTAATTGTAATAAAATAAGATGTAAAGCGACGGGCACGGAACTAAAGCGCTCAGTCAAAGCGTGGGGTTTGCGCACTGTGCGTTACTGGGTGTTATTCCTAAATACATTTCTGTTTGACAGTTTTTTTTTTCATATTACTTTATCTTAGATATAATTTAATTTATATCAAAAAGACATTACAGCACATACAACATAACATTACTGAAATCTTATTCCTTCAGCTAAATCACTTCCTGCAATAAAGCAAGTACTGGCGGTAGCTTCGTCGCCATCTTTGTCATGCGCGATGTCATCTCTATCACTATCGGATATTATTTTGAAATGAATTACTAACTATTTAAAAAAGAAGTCAATAAATAATATACCTCCACTCCATCTCCTCCCATAGATGTTGTAGAAAGCAACTAAGAGACTAAACCCAAGGGTTCGGGAACAGCATCCCTTCTGCGCTCACCGACCCGCCAGCGTCGCGCGGCGAGTACGGGCGCATTCCGCCCGATATGATGAGTAATGATGACACAATTGTGGAAGCCCTCGCCCTCGAGCGTTCCCTCATAGCGCCAAACGGACCTAATACTTCTGCGCTGGTCTAGTCAGCGCTCGTGGTCGGTCCTTAAGTAGAATGTAATGTGTTGTCACTTATGAGGAATATTATTTGTTGCAGAACTTCGCCGACGTCGGTGCCGCTCTCCGCGCGCAATGATATGGTGAGTATTGCGTCACATATTATGAATGTGTAAATATTTTATTTTATTCTCTATATATCGGCGGCGCAGTGGCGCTATAACATGGGCGATCGCCGGCTGCGGTGAAGGATGAGGGAATCATTATTTATGTAAATCGTGCTTCAAGGCCCATACAAAACTACAATTAAACCTTAAACAATACAATATAAAACTTTCATCTACAAAAATGTTATTTATCCATAAAAAATAAAAATACAAATTCACACGATGAATCGGCTTACGAAAATAAAGGATTTTTTAAAACTAATTTGTTGTTATATTGGATGAGAGAATCGCAAGATCGCCTAATGGCGTGAAATCGGAAAAGCCTATGTCCAGCACTGGACTTCTATAGTGAAGATGATGATTGCGACAGAGGCAGTAGCAGCGTAGGAACAATTTCGAGTGTCATAACCTGTACTGGAGCTGAGGGACACACGGCGGCGGAACGCGATGCACCGCCCGCTATATCGACAGCCGATAACGAACTACAAAGCATTTGTGCTGGTGTCGCAATATGATATTAAGTAATGCACAGAAGTAGGTCACATACCCCCCTCTTGAACGTCGTATCCAAATATGTCATGAACAATTTACATGAACCTTTTATTAGTTTGTGCTCGTCGTAAGTGTTCTGTTATTATGTTCAGGGCGTGGTAGAACGCATGGGCGTGAGCGTGGGCGGCTGCGAGCGCATGGTGGGCGTGGGCGCGCTGGGCGGCGCGCGCTACTCGCCGCACCACCACCAGCTGCTGCAGCACTTCGCGGCGCCGGGCGCGGGGGGGGCGGCGGGGGGCGCGGGCCGCTCCAGCAGCTCGTCGGCCGAGTCCGTGTCGTCGCACAGCGCGTCGCCCCCCCCCGCGCAGCTGGCGGCGCGGCGGCCCGTGCGCGTGCGCACGCTGTACGCGTGCCTGGGCGAGAGCGACGGCGAGCTGTCGTTCGAGCCCAACCAGATCATCACCAACGTGGCGGCGTCGGGCGAGCCCGGCTGGCTGCGCGGCACGCTCAACGGCAAGAGCGGCCTCGTGCCCGAGAACTACGTGGAGCCGCTGCCGTGACCGACCGAGCGAGCGAGCGAGCGACCGACCGACCGACCGACCGACCGACCGACCGGACCCCCACACACCAAATATCATATCGTAGGTTATGTTGTTGATTCTTTTGTACGTATTTGTATATTTTGTACATTGTAAATAAGAGTTTGTTGATATTTTAACTATTTATATTATACTTTGTTGTGAATTTTGTACCAAATATACTATGTATGGCGTATTATTATGCGGTATCCATTCGTGGATTTTAATGATAAAGATAAAGACTAATTTGAATGAAAATCGTTTTTTATTTATTCCCAGTTTATCAGTTACATGCAATAGTAGAATATACAATGGTCGTCAATTATACGTTTGTTGCCTAAACATACGAGAAGCGTTACATCGGTGTGCGTAGCGATACATATCAAAGACGAGACTAACTAAACATTACAAGCGAGCCACCTCACACTCCGGCGTCACTCGCGAGCACTCACAATGTATCTCAACACATCAACGTGTCAACGGAACTCATGGATCACAATCACTTTTATTCGTATCGGGTTCGTTCGTCTTTGGTGAATGGTAATCATCTCGGATAGAGAACGTCGAATGCAGAAATGTCACGCATCAAACACTTCGTATTCCCCGCACAAGTCTACCGGCGGCGCCGCGCAGACGTCTTCGACGGTCCTCGTCCGCCGCGCGAGCGATCCGCGTCGTCAGCGAGTCCCCCGGGGGCGCGCCGCCCCCGCCCCCCCCGCAGCGAATTAGCTGCGCGCGTCGGCGCCGCCCCCCGCGGCCGCCAGGCGCTCCAGCTGGCGCGCCTCGGCCGCCCGCACCACGCGCAGCAGCGCCGAGTACTTGTCGCGCAGCGCGCGCAGGCGGGCCGCGCCCTCCTCGGCGGCGAGGCGCGAGGCGCGCTTGAGCTCGGCCACGGCCGCGTCGCGCGCCGCCAGCGCCGCCTCCAGCTCGTGCGCGCGCGCCGCCGCCGCGTCGGCGCGGCCCGCGGCGGCCTCCGCCTCGGCCTCGGCGCGCGCCAGCGCCGCCCGCAGCGCGCGCTCGTCGGGCGCGCCGCCGGCCCGCGCGCCGCGCCGCGCCGCCGCGCCCAGGCGCGCCTCGCGCTCGGCCAGCACCAGCAGCTCGCGGCGCAGGCGGCGCACGTGCTCGGCGCGCCGCTCGGCTGCCAGCGCGCCGCGCGCCAGCGCCTCCACGTGGCGCGCGGCCTCGAACGACTCGCCGCGCGAGCGCTGCAGCTCGGCCGCGTCCTGCGCGCGCCGCGCCTCCGCCTCGCACAGCGCGGCCTCGGCGCGCAGGCGCGCGGCCCGCTCGGCGGCCAGCGCGGCGTCGAGGCCGGCCTCGCGCTCGGCCTCGCGCTCGGCGCGCGGCGCGGGCGCGGCCGGCGCGCGCGGCGGCTCGCGCTGCAGGCGCGCGCGCAGCTCGTCGCGCTCGCGCTGCGCGGCGCGCACGCGCTCCAGCAGCGCGGCGTTCTGCAGCTCGAGCGCGCGCATCTGCCGGCAGCGGCCCAGCAGGCGGCGGTTGCGCTCGGCGTGGGCGTCGCGGCGCCAGCGCTCGTACATGAGCTGCGCGTGCGCGAGCGCCAGCTGCTCCGCCAGCTCGGCCCCGCCGCAGCGCGCCGCGCGGCCCGCGTACAGTTCGGTCATGTACGAGTCCAGCAGCTCGCACGGTTGACTCGATTCGCAAGACTAGAAGAAGTTTCAATTTAATACTTAAAATATAACTCGTATCTATTGGAATCTGCAGAACCGGCATCGAAATAAATGTCGCCCGTTAAAATAAATTATTAATCATTTATTTATTGTTATATTTAATTTCATGTCAGACATACAGCTAAACAAATAACTATAATGATACATTAGATTTAGTCAACCAATAATAAATCCTTATAAGAACTCTAAATGGAGATTATTGAGTTCCTAGAGCCCCCTTCGGTGCCTAAGCACTCAGCACTCCGGTGGTTTTACCCGGTAAGGGTCCGGCATGCCCCTTCGCCCTTTCCCGAGGCTAAAGCAGTACATGAAACATTTCCATCGGATCAATAAAGAAAGGTCCTTAAAGAACTTATATGGTTATAGATGTGCAAAATTACAAAAACACGGTAGTCACAAATACACACCTTCGAAGTAAAGTCTTGATAAGTATGCGTTACGTATCTATGCTTTACAAAAAAAAAAAACGAAGCCGCCGTGCTGCTGTGGCACAAAAAGGATCTAAGTCGTTACATATATTATTGAATTGTTTGCTAGCTGTATATATGAATTCAAACGGTAATTAGTTGACACTTTAAGAAGTATTCAATCTTATAAACTTGCTTGGGACATTAAAACTAATTCTGCCTAATAGTTCGGGACAGTGAGAACCACTGAAATCACCGTTTTAGAAAAATGAACTGTTTGCAATTTTACGAGTTCTAACGAGTGGTAGAAGATGAAACATTTTGCAGAGCGCGAAATAGTTCTCAGAGCGATATGATATCTTCAGACGAAAACACAAATACTTAAGAAAACGTAAGTATTCTAAATTGGGTTCCAAACATGTGAAGCGTATTCTAATCGACTTCAAACGAATGTATAATATAAAAAATTTAAGGTTTTAATTTAGCTGAAATTCTTTGATAATTACATGATAAAGCCTAGAGATATTGCAATAATGGCGTTAATGTGAGTGTCGAACATTAACTTGCTATCATGTCAACTCCTAAATCACGGATATGAGTGTCTTTTAGCAGCGTTGGACTACATAAGGTAAGTCGTGAGTTTTCGAGAAAAGGTTACGACCAAGCATTTTGAGGAGCTAAGGTCGAGTTTATGAACTCCACAGTAAGTATACCTCTAGACTTTCAAACGCCTTCACATCGTCTACAGATGAAAAAGTAGGGTATAGATTAAAAGCGTTCGTTGATGTCATTTACATAGATTTCAAAAAGTAAGGGTCCCTGTAGCGATCCCTGAGGACTCACTCAGCTACAAAATATAGTTATAGAGGACATCCGATTGCGACCTCTTTTCTATGAATGATGAAAACCATCTGAGTAGGTCAACACGTATACTATACTTTCCAGTTTGGAAAATAATGTGCGATAGTCCATTCGATGGAATGCTTTACTGTAATCTGAGTTGACAACATCAACGTGTACGGGGGGAGCGGGGGCCCTTTCGCCCGCCCGCACCAGCAAGCCACATAACCTCAGCATTACTGTGGCGGGTTTCGTACCGTATACATTTCTTTGTACCCTGTACTGCTGACGCAGAGATTCCTCTTAAATCTTTTGAAAAAAAATTGTTTATCAGCGGCATCTTCAATTAACATTAAAAATGGACTTTTGCAACATTAGAGGACTTCAAGCCAACATCAATGCAGTTCACCAGCACCTGGAAACTGCACAGCCGACCCTTCTGTTTCTTACGGAGACGCAAATGCCATGTCCGGATACATCATATTTGCATTACCCAGGCTACAAATTGGAGCTCAATTTTGTGCGCCGTGCATGTGGAGTATGCATGTACGTCCGGGAGGATATTTGATGCCGCTGTCTTTACGGCTTCGAGTACAGGGATCTGTCTATGTCGTGGGTGCGCGTGGATCATGGTGGCCACACCAGGATATATGTGTGCCTTTGCAGGTCTCATAGTGGTGACATGGACACAGCAAGACTTTGAGTGCCAACCTTAATGCTGATGAGATGTTTTCAAATATTATCATGAGACACTGGCTAACACAGCTTAAACATTGATTGTTATTATGTAACAATAACAAATAACTAATAAATAAATAGTTTTAAGTTATTTCTGTAAACTAACATATTTATATTATATATATTTGATCCACAAATGATCTGAAATAAATGAATTATTATTATTATTAAAAATGTAAGTAGCATGGTTCATGAAATGGTTTATTCCTCTATTTTCAACATGGAATACTAACCAGATGCGGCTGAATATATATATTTTATTTGGAACGACTGCCATTAGACTGCCTAGATACTAGGTAATATCGAAATTCTTATGTTAGATCAAGATAATTGTTATTGTAATTATATTGGATCTATGAAATTGTCGTTAGTACGAAATAAAGCTTTTTTTTTCAATCTTTTCTATTTATTTTAATCTAAGTAATCACCTGATTAACCGAACCTCGATAATCGATGTATCTTTGCCAAAGCAGTGGTAGTTTATCGATGCCCTTTTTGAGGAAACCAGATGGACGAGAGGCGACAAACTCTTCAAAGGCATTTTGTACTGCCTCTCAGATATTGTTTTTTTTCTACCAAAAGTTCACCAAATTCTGGAAAATGTCTGTAGGCGTAATGTCTGGTGAGTACGGCGGATGACGAAGACCTTCCAACCCTAGATCTTGTAGCTTGGAGACCGTCTGTTGTGAAGTATGGGTTAGGTTAGGTTAGGTTAGTCTGCCGTCCGCATTGCACGGCTCTTGGAGTTGCGGCGATGTCTTAAAACATCGCCATAGGTTTAGGTAGGCACACACATGGGCCAACAGCCGATGGGCCGCGAAAGTAATACATACGCAGTACTCGCGGTCCATCAAAAGGCGGACGCAGGTGAAACGGCGGAGTTTTTAGTGGGTGCAAACCCCACATAACCACGCCATGCCCCCGGATGGCGTGGTATGCGTCAGGCATTTTCTCCGCCGAAAAAAAAAAAAAAAAAAAAAAAAGGCGGACGTTTCGAGACCAAATCAGGGACGTCTTGAAAAAAGGCCAGGTCAAGAGTACCCTAAACCGAAGAGCATGTATGAAGGGAATAATGAAAGTGGACGAAGCGAAACAAGTATGTAACGATCGTAGCAAGTGGAAAGAAGTGGTCTCTGCCTTCCCCTACGGGAGAGAGGCGTGATTATATGTATGTATGTACGTAAAGATCTAATAAAATTACAATAACAATTCTCTTTATCATGATCTAAACTACGAATTTCAATATTACCTAGTATCTAAGTTGTGGAGTATAGTAGGTAAAGAAAAAATAACACTTGATTTTTGCATGCCGATTGTACGGTGAGACATCTATACCAATTCACGAGATCTATACCAATTGATGTATCATCTCTGAAACCATGTTTCTAGCAAATAAATGATCTATGTTCTAACAAAGTGGTTATCCATTTCTATAATAAAATCGTAGAGAGACAAAAACTGTACAATGAATAATTTTTGAAAAAAAAAATCACTGCCCCGTGCTCCAGGAACGAGACTGATGCCAAAACTGCCATTTTTAGAATTTCTGTCTGTTTCTATGTTGGATGTTACCGCTAAAACTACAGTATAGAATTCGTTGAAATTTGGCAAAATGTCCATTACTATCCAAGGATTAATCTAGAATACAAATCATCACGCTTTTGTACGTGGGAGGTGAGTAGTATAACAATATGTTTACAAAGTTTTGTTTTACAGCGAATATTATGAAACAATCGCATAAGTGAACACATTCGTTATTAGTACGTACTAAGAATAATTTTAAAAAAAACATTACTATCACGCTATATCTAAAGGGAGCTATGCGACAGATTTAAAAAATCAGAAATATTATTTCGTAACTTTTCGCAACTGGTTACGTAGCCTGCTAAACTAACACGCGGATCTCGGGATCAAACCTACCTCTAAAATCTTACTTTTCGGATTTTGTTTTGCATTAATTTTATTCTCTTGCAGTCATTTCGATATCGAATATTCTGTCTGGTCCGTAGTTGATATTTTATTACATGTTATTGTGTATTATGAGACGGCTGCAAACAATAAATCACGGGTTCAAGGCAACAGATGATGAGAGATTTTCATTTGTATTTCGCATAAATTGTCATCATGAAATGGACTTAGTTTAACAATTTGTTTGTCTATTTATTAGTGAAAAACTATTGACTTCGGTGCCAAAAGTACATTTTCGTAACTGCTGTATTCCCTAAGCCAAAAAGCGTGATAAATTAGTTGTGTATTTTTGTAATTTTAAATAAAGGATAATATGTTCTATTGATTGTGATGTTTCTGGGTTACTTAGTTTTATAATTATTAAATTTATAATAGATAGATGGTGTTACTGTCGAATTACACATACATTTGTGTGCACCATAAACTACCCAATATCTTTGTCCAGTAATTTTTTTTCCATCCTAAGGTTGCCTGGAAGAAATCGCCGTGTGCGATAAGGCTAAGTGTTACTTTTTATTGTACTTTTTAATAACTGGTGTACAATAAAGAATATAATAAATAAATAAACGTGCATACGAAATTACCGGACAGGAAATGGAATCAGTCGAAGAAAGTCTAAATTAACTATCCAAAATTGTTTAATTCACAAAGCCACACGGGAACCGTAACACGTAAGTATATAAATTGACTCATTATTTAACGCTTGAAATGTTAAGATAAAATATCTAACAAAATCTAAACACACCTACATGTTTATCTTAGGAGCCAACTATAATTTAAAATCTAAATCAACAATGAACATAATATAGGGTGTCGAGCTTGACGTGTAGCCGTGTGTACTAATTTAAAAGGCATAATTATATCGGCATATTTTAGGCGTAAAGAAACTTAATCTACACTCGTATGCAGCTCTTTACATTTATTATTATAAACGATAGTTGAAACAGAATTATTTTTTGAATGCGTTCTATTTTATTTGAGTGTACATTATAACTAGGATTCCATACTGGACTACAATATTCAAGGATACTACGGAGTAAACAGTTATAATAAAATAAAATAAAATATAGGCAATATTAAACTAACATCTTTAAAACATTTGGTTTGTCTCGAGATGAAACCAGATAACTTTGATGCTCTGCTGATCATAGTGACTTCTAAAACTTAGCGCGCTCTCTATAATCATTATATTATATATCTAATCATAATAATTATATATATAAATTATGCCTAAGTCACGAATACAGGTCACCTCTTCTAAAGATGTATTATTCAGAGAATACGAAGCATTCGTTATAGTTAAGTCATTTATAACACCAAGAAGAAAAGAGGTCCCAAATGCAACCCCTGTGGCACACCTGAGGGAATTATTTTAGGTTGATAAGTCATTCATCATCATCATACCGGCCATACAAAGTCCACTACTGAACAAAGACCTCCCCCAAAGATTTCCACAATTGTGTCATCATATTGGGGGGAATTTGCCAGTACTCACCACGGTTTGCAGGCGGGTTGGTGAGCGCAGAATGGATACTGTTCCACAGAAGGGTCTGTTTAGTCCCTTGGTCGCCTTTTGTGACATCCACGGGAGAAGATGAAGTGGTGTTGTATTTTTAAACCCGACATTTATAGTATAGCTATCAGTCATGACCAACTGAGATAAAAAAAAAGAACCTACCATCGCAACAGAGACCCAGCCATGTATACCCATTTTTGAGATATTTTCCAATAATATATCGTGGTCAATAAGATCAAAGGCTTTACTGAAGTCCGTTTACATAGCATGCACTACAAACTTCCTATAAATGTACTGGCCGCTGACGACATACACAAATATCTACGTATAAAAAAAAGGGATTCATTCACCTGTGGACGAGTATCGTCTGGGCGAGAGCGGAAGAAATCAGCGATGAGGAACTCGTAGGGCTCCGGCCACACGTCCACCGTCTGCACCGCCACCGAGGTGCGGCTTCCGGCAGGCAGCCGCGCGGCGCACGAGGCGGCGCGGCGCGGGGGGCCCTCGGGGGTCACGCCCGCCCGTCGCGGGGGGCCAGCGGGGGCCGCACCCGCGCGCCGCGGGTCGCGCACGCGCGCGCGCTCGCGCCCCGCGCCCGGGCGCTCCGCCCACTCGTCGTGCGCGCGCGCGCGCGCCGTGAGCTCCAGCACCTCGCGGTCCTCCACGTCGAGCGGCTCGGGCGCGGGCCGGCTGGGCTCCGGCCGCGCCACGGCGCCGGCGGGCGGCGGCGCGCCCGCGATGGGCACGGGCGACGCCGCCGCGCGCCGCTCCAGCGCCACGCGCGCCAGGCGCGCCGCGCACGCGTCGGCCGCGCCCGGCGACGCCTCCGCGCGCCGCCCGATGGCGCGCACGGCGCCCGACTCGGCCGGGAAGCGGAACTGCGCGCGCGTCTCGCGCGCCGGCGTGTTCTCCGGGGTCGCCTCCACGGCGGCCTCCGGCGGCTCGGCCGCGTCCGCGTCGGCCGGCAGCGGCGTGTGCGGCGCGGAGTCGGCGCCGCAGCGGTCGCTCAGCGCGAACCACGGCTCGGCGCCGGGCCGCAGCGCCGCCGCCGCGCGCGCCGCGTGCGCCCCCGAGCCGGGCGCGGGGGGCGCGGGGGACGCGCGCGCGGCGGGCGGCGCCGGCGCGGCCCCGGGCGCCGCGGGGGGCGCCGGCGAGGGCGCGGCGTCCTCGGGCTGCGCGTGCAGCGACAGGCGCCGGCACTCGGCCACCACGTCGTGGTACTCGAGGCGCGCCCAGCGGGCCGGGTCGGCCTCGCGCAGGCGCGAGCCGGTCACGAGCGCGGGGTGCAGGCGCACGCCGTCGGCCAGCGCGCCCACGCCGCGCTCCCAGGCGTCGCGCGCGGCGCTGGCGGGCAGCTCGGCGCCGTGCGCGCGCAGCGCCTCCACCAGCGTGCAGGGGTGCGTGGCGTACAGCGCGTGGAACAGGGCCAGCTGCGCCAGCTGCAGGTGCGCGCGGGTGGCGGGCGCGGGCGGCGGCTCCAGCGCCGCGGGCCGCAGCAGCGCGTCGGCCAGGTCCGCGGGGTGCGCGGAGGCCAGCGCGGGCGCGGCCGGGAGCAGCGCCGCCAGCGCCAGGAGCGCGTGCAGCAGCGGCAGCGGGTCGCGCTCGACGCGCGCGGCCCGCAGCACGTCGCGCGCCAGCGGGTGCGCGGGCAGGCGGTGCAGCCAGGGCGGGCGCCGCGCCACGAGCGGCGCGAAGGCGGCCAGGGCCTGGTGGCGATGCGCGCGCTCGCCGCGCAGCTGCTCCTGCAGCGCGTCCAGCAGGTGGCGCGCGTGCAGCTCGGGCGCGCGCGCCAGCAGGTCCAGCGCGCGCGCGGAGCCGGTGCGCGCGTAGTAGGCCAGCAGCGCGCGCGTGAGCCAGGGCTCGCGCACGCCGCAGTACAGCGCGGCCAGCGCGTCGGCCGCGTCGCGCGCGCCGGCCGCGCCGCCCTCCAGCAGCGCGAACACCTCGCCCGCCTCGCACGCCGCCAACATCTCCGACCGCCTGCCGCCCACGAACGAACATTACTTACTGAAGTAAGACATCCAGAAGCGATAGGAAAGGTCATTCAACTAAAACAGGACTATGGAGCGAACAATCTAGTGTCTATCTCTTTAGATATAGTTTATTTGACATAATACCGCGTGCTCAAATCAGGCTGTAGGCATAATCCCTCTAATTATAGACCTGTTTCTGTGCTTCGACATTGAGTAAAGTTTTTGAAAAAATTATGCTTGATCAGATGATGGTTCATTTTATTAAAAACGAGATTTTGCATGATCGGCAGTTTGGCTTCACGAAGGATCGATCGACTACGGACGCGGGCGCGAAACTAATCACTCATATAATAGAAGCCTGGGAGGACTCACAGGATGCGCTTGGTATCTTCTGTGATCTTTCCAAGGCTTTTGATTGCGTTGATCACAATACGCTCGTTTGTAAATTGGGTCACTACGGAATTCGTGGACCAGCTCTTGACCTTGTATTATCATACCGAGCTGCTCTGATACGCGTATCTATATTTTAATCCACTTAGGCTAAAATAACAACTGGTTGCAATAAGTATAAAATAAAACATTTTAACTTTAGTATTGCTAAAATCTATTTTTTCTCGTTTATACTCTTCTCAATGCCGCGGACGGGAGCTGAGTGTAAACTGGTCAAAGCCCCTGCCTGCAGGGCCATATATGCAGCTTTTTTTATTTTGTTGGGCTTCTCGCATACATTTCTGGGAAAAATGGATGCTTAACCAGTCATTTCTGGGAAAAATGGATGCTTAACCGGTCATTTCTGGCAAAGCCAAAAGAGGCCTCCAGCCAGGCTTAAAATTAATATTAAAGACTAAGCAACTTTCGCTAAGAGCGCCCCTTCAGGACACGGACCTCGGCTTAGGGCGTTGCTGGGGATAGCAAGCTATTGTTTTGGGGACAGCTGGATCGGTATTATTTATAACTAGCTGGGACCCGCGGTTTCACCCGCGTTTTGTTTAAAAGAAACTTAGAGTACTTCGAAATACACTTGACATAGAATGTATATATTGGATTTCAAGGGTTTTATTTTTTTTGTGCGGAACCCTAATGATTTTTCTAAAATAAAAGTAGCCTAAGTTATTCCTTATAACATCAGCTATCTGCCAGTGAAAATCCCGTCAAATGCGGTCCAGCCGTTTCGGAGATTACCCGGAACAAACAGACAGACGGACAAAAAATTTAAAAATGGTTGTTATAGGTACCGTATATACTTTCATATGCATTTAGTAAAAAGCTGTTATTTTGACATTACAAACAGACACTTCAATTTTATTTATTTGTATAGATGTATTAAGGGACATTTAAAACTACAGGCTCGGCACGCGCCGGCGCGACCAAGAGACGGGAGGGAGAAGTACTAACTTGAACGGGAGGTTGACGCGGCGATAGGCCGGCGACGTCAGTGAGACTGGCATCCTCGGCGGCGAGGCCGGTAAAACGGTCGGGAGTTTGGAATGAGACAGCGCGAGTCTCTTTGTGTGATCTAACGTGATTTTATCGTCTGGATCGACCAGAACGTTCCTCGGGCGGCGTACTCTACTGATACGGGAGGGTTGGTAATCGGCGGCTGATACCACAAGGGGATTTGGGTAGGACAGGGCAGAATCGAGATAGCGTTTAAACGCTTGTTTCATAAATTGCCTGATGGTCGGCAAGTTAAGATCGAAATGGAGTTGATCATTTCGCATGTACCAAGGCGCTCCGGTGGCCTTGCGCATGAAACGGGTTTGGAGGGTTCAGAATTTACGGAGTGAGCCGGATTCAGCGTGTGCGCTGGCATAGTTCATGATACGTCGAATGCATGTGGTGTAAATTCTCACCTTATTTCTAAGGGATAATTTACTACGAGCGTTCAGGATATAGTAAAGGCGACCGAGCACAAAGGCGTAGTCAGTTTTTTGTCTGGAGTGACTCCAAGATACTTGGCATGCGGTGCCCAGGGAACCGATTGGCCTAGCATCGAGATTTCCCTGAACCGTGGGTGGTCGTTGCCTAATTTGCAAAAGATGACGGCTTTACTTTTGATGGGGTTAACTTCGATCCGCCATTTCCTAAACCCATTCCCGTAGGCGTTGCTGTGGCTTGGAGGATCTTAGTTATGCTATCGGGAACGTAACCGGAGTAGAAAATGACCGTGTCATCGGCAAAGAGTGCTAATTGGGTCGTAATAGCAGGTCGTTTGGGGATGTCACTGGTGTACATTGTGAACAATAATGGGGTTAGCACGGAGCCTTGTGGGACTCCAGCTGTAATGGGGTGGGGGACGAGAAAGCGCCCGTGATTCGATATCGGAAACTGCGATTTGACAAGAAGTCTCGTATGATGAGAACGAGACGGTCGGGCACTCCGAGTTAATACAACTTATATAATAAGCCGTTGTGCCAGAATTTGTCAAATGCTTTCGCAACATCGAAAAAGAGGACTCCCGTAATCATGCCGCTTGAGAATCCGAACGTGATGTGTTCAACTAGTCGGTGGACTTGTTGTACATACACACGAGTGTTTGGTTCTAAAACCAAACTGTTCGTCGGGAATGTGTTTTTTGGATTCGGCAAAATCCTTTAGTCGGGAATAAATAATCCACTCATAAATCTTCGAGGGAATGGAGAAGGCTTATGGGGCGATAGCTAGAGGGCTCGCACTTGGGCTTACCGGGTTTATGGATATACTTTCATAGAAATAGGTAAACATTTCAAAAATCCGTTGAATAAGAGTCGCAATCAATGATGGTTACGTTAGGTTTACGACGTTGCCAGATCGTATAGATCGGTTTTGGTCATGCAATAAATCTGGCAACGTCGCTTACCAACTTATTACATTATATTACAACTTACCAATACGGGCCAAAGAGCCTGCGATTGGTCCATTTGAACCTTCTAATAACAATTTTTCATTGGACTGAATGGTACTGAACCGTTCATATTGGCTACAAAATGACCCTGGAGCCACATACAACAAAAGCGGTCCAGATCAACAAAGTGCTCATGGGACACCGCATCTGATTAACAAATTATGGGAAGAGATCTCTCTGTCTCTCTCTCTCTCTCTATAGTGGACTGTCTAGTTTGGTAGGTCCAACTTCGAGAAAGAGGTCAATCGTCGAATCCGACTCGGCTGGGCAGCGTTCGGGAAACTTCGCAACGTCTTCGTTTTCGTCAACAATACCGCAATGCCTCAAGACGCAAGTCTTTAACCAGTGTGTGTTGCCAGTGATGACATATGGAACAGACAGGTGGACACTCACAATAGGTCTCATAAGAAAGCTCAAGGTCACTCAGCGAGCTATGGAGATAGCTATGCTTGGTATTTCTCTATGAGAAGGATTAGTAAACTGAAGTGACAATGGGCAGGGCACATTGCTCGTAGAACTGGTGGCCGTTGGGGCACAAAGGTTCTCGAATGGAGACCGCGCACCGGAAAACGTAGCGCGGGACGACCTCCAACGAGGTGGACAGACGACCTGGTGAAGGTCGCTGGGTGTCATTGGATTAGGGTGGCATGTAAACGCTCGTTGTGGAAATCTAAGGGGGAGGCCTTTGTTCAGCAGTTGTTTAGGTACATTTTTCGATGTATTTCGTTTTTAACCCAAAGTTTGCCATATGGCATTAAGTCCACCTTGTGTATGACCATTGTGCATAAAAGTATAAATAAATAGTAGTTAAGGGGCGTGTTCTGGAATTGTGGCGCTATACCAAATGGGTTTTTTGTAGCGGTGACTTGTGTCTTGGTAGGATTAAAGTGGAATAAGTTTAGTCGTCCCCAAATCTATTAAGAGTACCCTTGATTTCAGACACAAGCTGTCTGTGGCTTTCCCTCTCTACTAGATGAGGGTTGTTAGCAAGGCCGTGTCCCCTTTACTCTCGTCTGCTAAACAATGAATACTAGACAACATATCACGGACATGCTGTAAGTAGAATATCGGCGACAGCACGGCGCCATGCGGAATGCCAGCGTTATGTCCATGCTATCGAACGAATTGCCATCGACAGTGGCTTTAATGCTTCTGTTGTATAGAACGCAGGTAATCCAGTTGCACAATCCCTCCGATAGTCCGTATGATGGTAACTTCGATAGAAAACCGTGGTGCCGGACCCGATCAATCGCCTTTGCTACATCAAGGCTATCAATTTCACATTGACTGTCAATAGCATGAGCCCAACAGTGAGTGAGTGAACTAATATTTGTATGATCTGCAGATAGTTGTTCCAGGTCTAGGTGTATTGTGTGTGGAATTTGTGTCTGTAAACGCACCTTCGACACAGGAGAAATTCTACTGTGGGGCAATTTAAAAAAAGTTCTCCACTTGTTGCTCTAAAACAGGCATGGCTTATGTTTGTGACATTACCTGCAAAATAGGTTCTGTCATAGACAGCTTTCTCTGCCGCACTGGTAGAGAGATGAACTGTAACACAGTGCAGCTCACTTTTGAAGGCAGCATAGAATGAGTGAGTTATCACCAAGCCTTGATGACTGGGGTCGGAAGAGACTTCTCACTGCTTGCCATAGCCCAGTAGATTGTCAAAAGAGTAGTGACAGTTTATGTAGCACAGTGGTCTCCTTTTGCGGGGCAGTCATCTCGCAGTAGGTTGCGAAGAGAATAGGGAGACCTAATATCACTCTCACAACATACATACATAGCAGACACACTGGCACTTGAAGACAGGATGACAAAGGGCTCTTATGTAAAGAGCTCTTTGTCTTTTATTTGTTTGTGAGGTTATCCTCTAACAAGAAAAATGGTATACAACCACTCTTTGTTCATCGCCTTTACAGCAACATTAATTAATAATATAATTGCTACTCCAGAATATCCTTGATACTTCTGATCACCCACAAAACTACACTCTGTTCCTTTCAAGATAGTACCCTTATAAATAGTTAAGTAATTAACACCAGCATATAACTTTTTTGCCATTTTGCTTAAGTTTATAGAGATTTCAACTGAAATAATTCATTATTGTTTTTTAATATCACTGGCAATATTGTAAAGCTAATAAACCAAATTGTTTTGATAATTAATGAATCACTAAGTTACTTAGAGTATTACATGTGATGATTGAAACAGTTGTGTTCATACAGAACTCAATATTAAAATCTGCCATTTTATTATATGACTACATTTTGCTATAATTTCGGCCGAATGATGTCCACTGCTGGACACAGGCCCCGTAGATCACCACAAAGACCGATACGAGTGTGCTGTGGGCTCATTGGGGGGTTTTGCCATGATCGCCACGCTTGGGAGACGGGTTGGCGATCGCAGTTGAGCTGTTAATGTACTCGAAGGACGCTGCTGCCCATCCTCCAGCTAATCCCTTAGTCGACTTTTACGACACTGACGGGAGGAGATGGGGTGGTGGTATTCTGCTAACTTTAGACAAACAAGTTGTATAACTATTTACATCAACTCAATGTACTGGCCTGTAACTGTGGCTCACATTACATGTGATGGACACTCTACTTAAAATAGGTATTATGATTTTATTTGCTTCAATGTTTGCAATTTGCTATCTAGCACAGTGTGGGAGAACTTAGTGCATCTAAGTTCTATGATAATTATAGCTACTCCATGTTAGATGACATATTCTACATAAAATTACTAGTTCTATTAGAATATTAATAATTTGCTTCAGTTTAGCCAAAATAAGGCTCTTTAAAGTCCTATTTTAATCACAGCTCGAAAGTACCTAACTACCTACCTATACATTCAAACTTCTATAATTCCAATAAAGACACCAAATAGTTTATTTGAGTATGCTATGAGCTTCACGTAGCTATGCAATCACTAGAAGCAATACTATATCAGATTGTTTTTATATATGTGGATAATTGGTCAAAACAATATACTAATTGACTCCTTAGATCATTTTTATAAGGCTTTTTATAAGACCTGATGTTCTTCCACCTAAAATCATGTCATCCATCCGATCCCTTGATACCATTCGAGTAATAATAACTACCTAAGTATGTACCTCTTCACGCATACGTACCAATCAGCAGTTCGGAGAGAAGATCCCTGAGTCACTGACGCAGGAGGAATTTTGATTTGTTTCACTTCAACCAGTGTCAACTTAAAACTATATATCTAAAATGATGATTTACAGATATTCAAAATACTTGCAGCGACGTTAAAATCTCAATTTTCTACGTTATCACTTTATTTATTACAACTACAGTCTGCAGCACCACCAGAATTCATTTGTTATTTATTTGACACTGACACTTGAACTGTGAACAGTTGACACTTGACAGTGTCAATGATAGTGTTTCGAAAAGCCAATGGAAACGTTAAATTCAACCCAAAGATATTTAGGCATTGATTTAATTCAATTCAATTTTTGAAGACGGCAACAGTGCCGGTGTCGACAATTCTGCCAATGTCAGCAGTGTAATTGAAGAGCGTGTGTAGTAATCTTTTTTTTCAATATATTTCTGTCTTATTTATCTTGGTTTTTTTTAAGAACCGTGCGCCGTTGCCTGTAAGTTTTTATAGATTTTATCATTTTAGAGAAACATTTTATAAATATATATAGATCGATTAATCTGAACACCGTACAACGTTGCCTAATACTTGACATTGGCGAAATTGTGGAAGATACTCTACAGAAGCCTTAATCTAAGGGAAGAAGAAGAAGAATCATTTATTAACATAAAACTAATTGATTAAAACGTGACTTAATGTACAGACTTTATTAAATATTTTAGGCATGTCATTACTACATGAAATAGTTAGTACAAACATCAAATAGTCCAGTCAATTAAGCTTAAATTAGGTAAGAATCTCGGAATTCGAGATACCCAGCTGTAAGTCTGTAAATACTTGTACATTGACACCCTAAAAGTTGTCTCAAAACCTACATATGGTAGGGTGTAAGCAACTATTAAATTTCAAGGTCAAAGGTCACAAAAATTGTTGGTTGGTTTTTTGCGCTTTTTTTTGGAAATATCTCATTTCCTATGGGTTTTTTGCTATTTGTATTTATTATCAATATTGTAGAATACAAAATTCTCTACAAATTTTGTTTAAAAATTTTATTTTTATTTTTGTGACCTTTGACTTTGAAATTTAATAGTTGCTTACACCCTACCATATGTAGGTTTTGAGACAACTTTTAGGGTGTCAATATACAAGTATTTACAGACTTACAGCTGGGTATCTCGAATTCCGAGGTGAACTTACTATAATGACTGGACTAAAAGTGTCTAAAAGCTCAAGAGAAGAATTTGTCAGTAAAGAAGAAAAAAATATTGATATAGGGATTTTTAATTTAGGAAGATGTCTATATAAATCCAGAAATGGATCATTTTTGGGACATTTAAAAAATAAATGGTTTAAAGTACCATCTTCCAACCCACATTCGCGAGAGATGAATCTCTACCATGAATTTTATGTAAAAAGACAGGAGAACTACAATGACCTACACGAAATCTACAAAGGACAGATATAACTGTTTTAGATACCTTCTCATACCGATAAAACCATGGTTTTGGTGATATGCTGGGTTGAATTGCATAATATAAACGACCCTTGTTTTTACCTGTGTTATTCCATTGAACTTGCCACGAAGCCTGCAAATATCTTTTTGGAAGGTTTAGCAAATAACTATAATGTTTGAGAACAGCAGATTCAGATGTGACAGCGTTTTTTACGAATGCGTCCACGCATTCATTTCCCTTGATACCAGAATGACCCGGTATCCAAACCAATTGAATAATTTGTACAAGAGAAAAGACATTTTTTTTATTTGAAAAAGAAGAGGACCGTTTAATTTACTCTTAAAAGGTTTGCTTCAAAGCTTGAAGACAACTCAAGGAATCCGTGAAAATAACACCTATATTAATATTGTGTGATTCTATAAAAAGGCATGCTTTCCATACCCGTGAAGACAGAAGCCTCCTTGGGGCATTTGAAATTAAAAACTATTCTTGAGTTTTGTTAGTATACCGCAGCTCCTGTGCAACTGGAATCGGTCAATTTGGATGCATCTGTAAAAATATTTCGAAACCATTCCAACGTTCACTAATCAGCGAATTAAAGATCGAATTCGCTGTAGTAGACTTTTTAGAAATACCAATATCGAAAAGGACGTCTGTCAGTGTGTGAAACCAGACACCCTGGTTTGAAACATCAAATATTTGATATTATTTAGTTATGAACTTTGAAGTTATTAAGTATTTTAGTTTAGTGTTAATAAAATTAACTTGTTTAGGTTGTTATTTACGTAAATAAGAGTTACATTAAATCAAAATGTCTCGAAGAGGACAAATGTGGAATTATTTCTCTGTTGTGGATCGCGACGGTAACAAAACCGCGGCGCTCGACGAATAATTAAATATCATACTAATATATTTATTAAAACGCAAAAAGTAGTTGATGGTATTTAAATCACGCATCGTTATAACGCGTTATCAATATATAGCCGTTACGGACATGTCTAATTTAAGTATTTTGCGGGGATTCTGAAAATTGTCACTGGCAGAACTGATAATGTTAGTCAGAAGCAGTGACAGGTGACTTAACCTAGCGACGTTTTTAATACAAATATTTCACAACAATTTTTACTGCTTCAAAAATGTATGGAAATGAGTTTATAGATTATAATTGAATCTGCCACTATCAGACTAATAATATAGTTACAAGAAAATTTAATTTTTTGTCTGAAGTGAAACATCATTTAGTAATGCTTAGAGCCGTATCTGCAATTTACATCGAGAGTCAAGGGCTCGAATTACTCTCATTGGTGAGGAGAGATGTGTACAAGCTCTTTCGTGAGTCTATTTTACGTCTATTTACGTATTTATTGATATCAGGAGTATTCCCAGTCTTCTCATAAATATTAACTCTTATAACCTATATATATATTTTCTTCTTTCGTTCTGTGCTTGTTCTCAGCAGCTGCCTTTAACATGCGAGCTTTGAATTGCCTACAGTATGTTAGGTTAAATGTGTATTATTAATGAAAAATGCCTTAGTTCCATTGTTATCTCAATGCAAATAAAAGTTCAGCAGTGAATCTCTCAGCATGGAAGTTTTTATTTATTGATGGCCACATTTTCAGGGAGGCTAAGTGTCGCGAGACTGCACCGCTGCAACCCTGCTACCAATTCGCTTTCTGTGTGGCAAATCCAGTGTAAACTGAAAAATTCTAAATATTTACTAAATTATTTGCCATGTGATATAATGAGGTTGTAATTAGTTACATTCATAGCCTCATACCCAGATCCACATAATTTAATTATAATGCTCTCTTTGTTGTATTTTGCTTAAATTTTTATATAAATTCAGTGAATATGATTCAACAAAATTTAGCCCCTTATACACCTTATGTAAAACCTACATTATTAAATCCATTTCACTAATAAGCTAATACAGCTGTTTTGCTGCATCAGATCTAAGGACAAACAAAGCAATTAAAATGTCCTAAAATGAATATATTAATGTTAAATCTATTTCTAAAAGATTCATTATGATATTCACTGTTAACAATCCACAATAAAGGGTAAACGTAAATTGGAATATAATAAAAAGTTGTTGGAAGACAATACCTACTACCCTTATCCAGTATGTACATAAACAATATGAGAACTTCACTGACTTATTTGTGCTTGGAGGATTGAGTCTGGATGACTCACTGATCATCCCAAGGGTGTCTTAATCTTTTGTCTGTTTGTAATGTTTTCATTGGTTTACTGGATTAGCTTAGTAGTAAAGTAGATCAGCTTAGTTGTATGCACCTAACCCTTGCTTTGATAACGTCTTCTGGAATTGGTCACCACAACTGGTCTAGAATGTTATTGTGTACTGTAGGGACAGTTGTGTGATTATTATAGTGTATATTTATTATACACATGTATTTGATTTGTTTTCACATACCTAACTAACTAGTTGCAATGCACTAATTAAAATAATGACTAGTTTTTAATAATCTTTATTTGGACTGTTCTCAACCAAGCGCCTTAATACTAAATAAATAAATAAATACTAGCCTTGTATTAAACCTATCTTAGCCTATTACATAATATATAAAGTTTTTAATACATATTCAGGCCTTAGTATTTTTTCTTGGGGAAAACATCATGGACCCTGTGGCCCTGGGGTCTGCAGGAATGTTACCAGCTAAAACCAGAAAATCTTTTTATGGGAACTAAAATGTATTCTTACCTTTTGTTTCTATTACATTTATTTAATTTAAGTAATAAATGCAGTAGATTAAATTATAGCATCATAATCTTTCCTGCAACAGATAATTGGTAAAACTGTATTTAATAAATTAGTTTGGACAATACTCTGGCCACTACCTCTAGAGATTAAGTACAATGTTCTAGCTAGTTATTTATCAGTTAATTATGAAATGTATACTGATCATCAAATCAATGATCAAAAAATGTGCACCGTTCTTGAGAGCTGACCTTGGCCGTCTCACCTACCTGTGAAAATTGCAGGAGAGATTTTTTGGGTCTGTTTGGCAGCTTGCAAAAGCGTATACCGATCCTCACTCTTTATGTGCATGTATGAACATAGTTGTAGATAGCTCATTTAAAATGGACAGTTATTTTATCTTGCTCATTCCTAGTATCCCTGACAGGTTTTAGTGCAAATATTTTGAACGAAAACTATTGGTAAGGGCTTCTTTCCCTTTCATCTGTATACTTGCAACATGTTACAGGCACCAGGTCACAGTCCACGCAGGCGCCCTCTTCACAGGTAACTTAAGTTGCACATTACAATACAAGTTTTGTTCACTTTATAATCCAATCTTTATGCTTACAATACAGAGTAACCAATTTAAAATCGTTTGTTACTTTCAAGCTTTCAAGGAAAATAAAGAGTTATAGAACGGTAGGTAATACATTTTATTTAAGTTTTAATAGACCAATACATAAAGCCCTTTAAAAGGCTCGGCTGCAACAGAATTTTACAAAAAAACAAATATACAAAAGCGAGCTATTGAGCTTATCCCAAGAACAAACTTAACATAGTAGTTGAAAAATATGTTTTCTCATACATTTCAAACGTAAACGTAAGTTTGTACCCACAATATCTAAAGATTTACCCTTTGCCGTGTGGTGCCGGCTCAGAATGCCACCACCCCATTTCGTCCCATGGGTGTCGTACAAGTCGACTAAGGGATTAGCCGGAGGATGGGCAGCAGCGTCCTTCGAGTACATTAACAACTCAACTGCGATCGCCAACTCGCCTGCCAAGCGTGGCGATTATGGCAAAACCCCCCCAATGTGCTCACAACACATCCATATCGGTGGTTGTGGTGATCTTTGGGGGAGGCCTGTGTCCAGCAGTGGACTTCATTCGGCCGAAATGATTACCCTTTAAAACCATAGACTTCTTATATATAGGTTTTCCTGTAATCTATAGGTAAATAGCTATTACATATATTTATTTCTAATTTTTTGGCTCCGTAGTGTCGGAGATAAGGAGGGGGAGGGGGGAATGGTCAATTTTCGTCTATTTTCTAAAATAACTTTAAAATGATAAAATAAATACATTTAAGACCCTTACATCAAGCCCGTCCATTTCATATGTCGCAACTGTAGTTTGCAAAACTTTATTCTTTAATTTTCTATATTGCCCCCCAAAGTGACCCCATATTCAAAATTCTTTAATTTACGTTACACTTACGTGTTTGAGTTGCAGAAATCCATTGTACCAAATTTCAAGTTATTCGGTCCAGTAGATTAAGAGTAAATTGCCTGTGACAGACAGACAGACAGACACACACACGAGTGATACTATTCGGAACCCTAAAAGTCAATGAATAATGTTAGATAACGTAACTTTTCATGAAAACTAGAATGAGTTCGAACAAGGAAGACGTACTTGATGTTCCAGGTTATTTTTTTACCAAAATGGTTTACCAAAATCTTTGGATTCTGGGTTAAGGATTTGTCTATTTTTGTGTTAAATGTGATCTTAACACAAAAACAAATGAAGTTCAAAATCTTAAATCTAAAGATTTTGGACTAGTTTTTTTTTTTTTTTTTTTATTTATTTGAAAAACAACATCACCAACTTTACAGGCTTACCCAATGCGTTAGCGTGGTCCTTATAGATTGATTATTAATGTCGGCCGTATATCTACAACAACGTATAATTTCGATAAACAAAACAATGTGTTCGCCAAAAATGTGCACAAATATTCCTAGTTGTTTGATAACTGCAACGAGGGTTTTTATGTTTTTACGAGGGCGGTTTGATAAGTAAATGACTTTGGAAAGAAGAAACACTCTTTTTACAAATACATTTTTTTATTTTTCTACATAATCTCCGTTCATCTCTACGCACTTAGTCCAGCGATGTTCCAACCTCTTCAACCCATCAAAAAAATATTTTTTGTCAAACCCTGAAAAATAGGCCTCAGTTTCGGCTACCACCTCTTCGTTTGACGAAAATCTTTGCCCGCCAAGCCATTTCTTCATGTTTGGGAAGAGGAAAAGTCACAGGGGGCTAAATCTGGCGAATACGGAGGTTGTGGCAATAATTCGTATCTTAATTCGACAATTTTTGATGTCGCGATTGCAGACGGTTGACGGCTGGTGCATTATCCTGATAAAATAGAATTTTTTCTTTGCTAAATGCGGTCGTTTCTTGATCAACTTTTTATTGTATCTATCTAACAATGCAGCATAGTAACCTCCGGTTATTGTCTTGCCTTTATCCAAAAAGTCGATGTAAATAACCCCTTGGCTGTCCCAAAAGACTGTGGCCATCACTTTACCAGCCGAGCAAACAGTTTTTGCCTTCTTTGGGGCACGTTCCCCGGGAGAAGTCCATTGCTTGGACTGTTGTTTAGTCTCTGGTGTATAATGATGGACCCACGTTTCGTCAACTGTTATGTACCGACGCATAAACTCACTCGGATTGCGATTATACATGGCTAGGTATTCCTCAGAAGCTGTTACACGATTTCGTTTCTGGTCGACTGTTAGTAAACGCGGCACCCATCTTGCAGAGAGCTTTTTCATGCCCAGAATATCATGCAAAATATAAAAAACTCGTTCAGTCGAGATGTGCACAGCATCACTTATTTCGCGTATCTTCACTCGACGGTCTGCCAAAACAATATCATGTATTTTATTAAGCATGCCCTCCGTAGTGACCTCAATCGGCCTTCCTGGGCGCTCCGCGTCATTAGTGGTAGTACGTCCACAACGAAATTCAGTGAACCACTTATGTACCATCCCATGAGAAGGCGCAGAATCACCATAATACTTTTTCAATTTGTCTTCGGTCTGCTTAACAGTTTTACCACGTAAAAAATAGTGTTTAATTAGCACTCGAAACTTGCTTTTCTCCATTTTCAAACAATACTTAGAAGTCGCCTAACTTTATTGTTTCTAAAAAGCTTGTTTTCGTGCCAAAAATGAACGGCATGCGCTTCGTAGTGAGTTTCCAAATATGAGACAAAAAAATATATTAAAAAAGTTTTTATTCAACCTTAAAGTCATTGAGTTGCCAAACTGCCCTCGTATGTATAACATAATATACTCTCGATTAAGTCACCACGGCAATGCAATGTGTGTACTTAATAGACGGTGCTGACGTCGTCTGGAGCCGAGAGCGCGGCGCCGTCCCGCTCTCCGTCGCCCCCGCCCCAACCGGTTGCGCCGCCGCCCCGCTCTCCGTCGCCCCCGCCCCAACCGGTTGCGCCGCCGCCCCACACGCCGCCGCCCCCGCCGCCTCCGCCGCGCCGCGCCTGGCCCGTAGCCGCCACCGTGCTCGCCGTTACTGCGTCTCTTGGCGGGGTCAGTACTCGCACACACACGCACACACACGCGTATGCGCTTGCGTATTTATGTTACGTATGCGCAAGCACACAACTCAAATACGCGTGTGTACACACACATATACGTGCGCCAACGCACACACGCATTTACTTGAATATAAACACAAACCACTCCAACATGTGCACACTGACACACTACATACACAGCCATACGCTCGCTCACGTCCCGTCGAGCGCTCCTTTAAGTTTAGAAGTGTCCCTCGTTGTTACCAGGTATACTTTTATCGCAAATTAAACGACGACAGTAAAGTAGCAGTCGAACTTACCGATGCGGCCGAGAGCGGCGACGCGGTCACGTCGGACGAGCCCGCGCCGATCCCGAGCTCGGGCGCGGACTTCCCGAAGCGCGTGCAGTACCTGCTGGTGGGCGCCGGCACGGCGTCGTTCGCGGCCATGCGCGCCATCCGCTCGGCGCGGCCCGACGCGCAGGTGCTGATGGTGGGCGACGAGCCCGAGCTGCCGTACATGCGGCCGCCGCTCAGCAAGGAGCTGTGGCGCGAGCCCGACCTGGCGGCCCGCGCGCCGCACCTGGACGCGCTGACCTTCCGCCAGTGGAACGGGCGCCGCCGCACCGTGGCCTACGAGCCGCCCGCCTTCTACACGGCCGTGGAGCGCCTGGCGGGTGGCGGCGGCGCGGCCGTGGCGCGCGGCTGGCGCGTGGCGCGCGTGGACGCGGCGCGGCGCGAGGCCGAGCTGCGCGCGCCGGGCCGCGCGCCCGTGCTGCTGCACTTCGACAAGTGCCTGCTGGCCACGGGCGTGCGAGCGCGCCGAGCCGCCGCGCTTCGGCCCGCGGCGGCGGCCGGGCGCGCGCTGGCGCTGCGCGGCGTGCGCGACGCGGCGCGCCTGGCGCGGGCGCTGGAGCGGCCCGGCGCGCGGCGCGTGGCCGTGCTGGGCGGCGGCTTCCTGGCGTCCGAGCTCAGCGCCGCGCTGGCCGAGCGACGTGAGTGTGGTGCGGGCGCGGGGCCGGGCCGCCCGCGCGCGGCCCCCGCTCACGCGCGCTGTGTTGCAGTGGCGGCGGAGGGGCGCGCCGTGCTGCAGCTGTTCCGCGAGCCCGCGCCGCTGGCGGCCGTGCTGCCGCCCTACCTGGCGGCGGAGGCGGCGCGGCGGCTGCGCGACTCCGGCGTCACGCTTCTGCCCGGCGGTGAGTCCGACGCTGGCGTGCGAACGAAGCCGACGGGTGCGACGTTCGCAGCCGTTCACTTTTTATTTGTTATTTATTACTATGGTCACATATATTATAATACAGTAGTACAGATCCCAATCCCATACAAAGAAATGCACCTCCCGAACTCTGGCTAGCGAACTGGCAAGCTTTTTTTAAACAGATGGCAGGTCTTACAACGCCATCTATGAGTTCGCTTAGGTACTAGACGGAATCTGTACTACTAGATGGCGCTGTTTTAACTACCTCGCATATTAACTACCTGTACTTTCCACTTTGATATCACATCGAGCATTCAAGTCGTTACCGAAAATAGTATTTTTTATATTTATAGCTTCCGAGTATGTCATCGAGGATTATCTACTGTTTGATTTGTTGTGTGTGTTTTTTTTTTGTATTTGAATGGAAAAAGTGCTTGTGTCGGTCGGCCTGTCTGTGCGTCCCTTGTGAGGTATTGCGATGATGTTACTGCGATTTTAGCTCTCTTTGTCTATATCTTCTATATGCACAACGGTTTTCTCAACTCTCGCTGGACTCGACCTCTGCATCCACTACGATTGACCCAGCTTGTAATATAGATTTGATAACGAATGCTATTACAATTATGGCTTGTGATATGGGCTCGATGACTTATGCTATCACAATTGACCCGGCTGGGTGATATGGACTCTATGACTAATACATCTTTACTGACGGATTAGGGCGCCTACATGATAGCGCCTCCCAAAACCGAGGCACTATGGTTTCACAAACTGCCTTAGAGCAGATAACCACCCAGTCATAGATACGCGTGGTGACGTACAAATCAGGTTGGACAGGTGCATCAAGTACCTGGACTCACCCTGGACAGTCGCTGAAGCTTCAAGGGGCGCTTCGAGTCAAGGAGTGTCTTGCACCCGAGACGATCAGCATACCGCACAGCACACGCTCGGGCTGCCGAGGGATTCAGGTCGGATTGGGCAAGATCTTTCTCTGCTACCTCGCAGTAGTGTGGCTAAGGCCGAGCATGAAAATCTTTTACGTTGTCATAGGTGCGTTGAAAATTCGAGTAAATATGGAATATGGATGCCGTCGTGGCAGCAACGCGGCACAAGCGGCATGCAACATCAACGACGTTTACAGAGCGAACACTACAAACAGACGCACAACCCGTTATTAGTTTGCTCGCTTCCGTTCTGGAAATTACGATTTGAGAAATGAACCCCGTGGTTGTCTGAAAACTTTGGTAGACAATGACGGCGAAGGCTATTGTGGTAGCTGATACTCAATCTAAAGCAAGGTAAACAAGCTTGACAAATGGGTGCCATACGAACTTAACGTGCGCGGCGAGGCCAGCCTTGCGCTTTTCAACAGGCACACAAACGAGGAAAGTTTGAGTCAAAATGTTAGCTGTGACGAAAAATGGATTCTGTTTGACAATTGCAAGCGTTCAGCAAGGTGGTTATCTGGTTCCTTCAAAAAGGGCATCGACTAACCGCCACTGCGTTGGCAAACATACATCGACTATGCAATGGAGGTTCGGTTACTCGGACGATTACTTGGATTAAAATAAAAAAATTAAGAAATAAAATTGCTATGCTTTATTTCATACAAACGGCAATTTCATAGATCTAATATAATTACAATAACAATTATCTTTATCTAACCTAAGAATTTCAATATTACCTAGTATTTAGGCTGTGGAGTCTGATGACAGTCGTTCCATGTAAAATATTTATACTCAGCCGCATCTAGTTAGTATTCCATATTGAAGATAGAGGAATAAACCTTTTCATGAACCATGCTACCTACATTTTTTATAATAACACTGTAATTATTTTTTTATAAATTTGAGTCTTGGTTACAATAAATGTTGCATAAAACCACCCACAACGTGACGTCAGAAGCGATACATAATACAAAAGTACCCAAGCGGCGCAATGATGCACCTTATGTATCATGGGCCGAGACTGCGTTTTGTTTGTACTGCGCCGTGGCGTATTGTAAGTCGCCTGACCGCCCCGCAGTGAAAGGGTTAAACGATTGGCAAGGTTCACAATCCGATATTGAATCTCAAAATCTGATTTAGATACGATTCTCATAAAAAGCGACATTGAAACATTGATTAATTAATTTGACTAGTATTTTTGTTTTTTTTATTTATTTATTTATTTATATTTAGGAAAACCGACAGCTATAAAACTTATAATAGGTGGTTACAGTGGGTGCCATAAAGCCAATTATAGGTTTCCACGAATAACATCAGAAATTAAAACATAGTCTTAAGGAACACTAATGCAATGCAACTACAAGTAATATTAGATTGTATACTATGAAATATATACACACATGTGATTGTCAGGTAGAATGGAAAAACTTAAGGTTAAGCTTCCTTCTTGCCGTGTTACTATTAGTAACAAATGGGTCAAGTGAAATTTCTTTGCAAATCCGATTAAGATTATTGCTTGCTCGCACAATATATGAGTTTTGCCTGTAATTGGAAGAACAGGAAGGAATAGATATAGGGGGATTATATCTAATGCATTTATACGGAACATTAAAATTGAGCTTATGTAGGAGATCAGGACTGTCAATTTCATTTGAGATTATTTTTAATAAGAACGAACAGTCAGCTAATTGGCGACGATTTGAAAGTGGCAGAATGTGAAGTTTTTTACATATACTTGGATAATTTTCGGAGCAATAGGGAATTTGCAATCGACAGCATAAAAACCTAATAAAACGTTTCTGTACCTTTTCTATACGGTTAATGTATTTATCATAACATGGATTCCAGATTTGTGACCCATATTCCAGGTGGCTTCTAACATATGAGCAGTATAGTATCTTCAATGTTTTAGCCTGTTTAAAACACTTGGAGAGTCTCATAATAAACCCTAGTGCCTTAGATGCCTTCGCAACTATTTCGTCAATGTGTACGTTAAAATGAAGTTTGCTATCATGATAGATGCCCAAATCCCGTACTACATCACACCTCGGTAGCGGTTGCCCTTTGAGTTGGTAAAATGTTGGAAGTGTAAAGCGTTTGCGGCTGTAAGAGACAACAGAGCATTTGAAGGGGTTGAGATCTAATTTATTATGTTGGCAATATTCATCCAAGCGCTTCAAATCTGATTGAAGGGCCTCCATGTCATTGATTGATGATATAGAAGAAAAGATTTTCATGTCGTCCGCAAAGCACAGTAGGTGTGAGGTATGGAAGCAAGATTCGATGTCATTCATAAAAATTATAAAAAGCAAAGGGCCCATCAAGGAGCCCTGTGGGACCCCACTGGGAACAGGGACCCAACTGGAAATATAATTACTGATTACGACAGCTTGTGACCTGTTTTCAAGGTATGAGGAAAACCATCTCAGTAGGTCTCCCCTAATACCGGTGTTAAAAAGTTTTGATGTGAGGATATTGTGATCAATTCGATCAAAGGCTTTACAATAATCAGTATAGATGAGATCGACCTGTGCTCCATTATCCATGCTATGGGTTATGAAGTCATTCAGAAGTGTTAGGTTTGTAGCTGTCGACCGGCCTTTTATGAAGCCATGCTGTGAGGAGCTGAATGAATTCTTAACTGCTGCATAAACTTGATCATACACTACCCTTTCAAAGACTTTGGCCAATATGCAGAGTTTAGATATTGGCCTATAGTTTGTTATTTCAGATTTAGGACCTTTTTTGTGTACTGGAGTAATATAAGCAGACTTCCAAATTTGGGGAACCGTGCATAAAGATAGTGATTTTTTGAATAAAATAGAAACTGGAAGGGCTACAGTCTTAGCACATCCAATTAGAAATTTAGATGATAAAAGGTCAGGTCCAGCAGATTTAAATGGATCAAGCTTA
Organism: Diloba caeruleocephala; assembly: GCA_947459985.1. Lineage (NCBI taxonomy): Eukaryota > Metazoa > Arthropoda > Insecta > Lepidoptera > Noctuidae > Diloba > Diloba caeruleocephala. The sequence continues at coordinate 21,945,362 of OX381625.1, forward strand.
GTTAGTAATCCCTCAATTGTTTCTACGCGTATTTCAATTGCATGAATGTCCGAAACTGTAGAAACGCATGCAGAAGTTGGGCATGCATGGCTAGTAGATGGTTGGTCATTAATCGGGTTACGGAAAGTTGAGGAAAAGTGTGATGAGAAGGCATTGCAAATAGACTCTGCAGAGGAAACAGTAGTTTCACCGTATTTAAGAAAGCTAGGCATAGTATTGCATTTGGATCGATGTTTAACAAAGCTCCAAAAACATTTAGGATTTTTCTCAATGGCTGCTTCCGTGCTAGCTAAGTAGGTATTATAACATTCAGTTTCAAGATTTTTAGCTCTATTGCGTAACAGTTTAAAAGTTGCCTCATCTGATAGCCTGCCATACAATTTAAATTTACGGTGATATTTGAATTTTTCTTTGACTAATCTTTTGAGGGATGAGGAGTACCAAATTGGGTAGGAGTTGTGTGAAACCCGTCTGGTGGGAATAAATCTGTTCTGAATATCAGATAAAGTATTATAAAAGTAGCTAACCGCGTCACTAAGTGATTTAGTATCTAATTGATTCATCCAGTCAATAGACGATATCTCATTATTAATAGAGGTGAAGTCACCTTTGGTAAACATATACTGAGTACGCGGCGCGGGTGTCAAATAAGTGGAATCAATGAAGTTAGCAACAATACTAAGGGCAGGGTGAAAGCTATCAATAGGTGCTAAGGGATCCAAACATTCACGCACGGATACTGCCTCATTGCATAAAACTAAATCTAACAGCTTACCGTATTTATTTAAAACTCCGTTATATTGGTTAAGGTCAAAAACGTGCATGCCATCAGTTAACATATACTCATCGCTACTACAAATGTTGTTTGGGGAGAATGACTCATTAGTTAAGTGCCATATTATTCCGCTCATGTTAAAATCGCCAATAATTAGGAATTTATCAGATGGGTTGCTTAGTATCGTTTCACTTAATTTCCGGAGGAAATTGGACAACTGGACAGAAAAAGAACATCCACGGTTTTGTTTACACAAGTAAATGACGCAAATATTTAGTTTTATATAAGTCTTAGTGACTGGCTGGCGAAAACTAATAGTTAACCACAGGTCCTCGGCCGAGGAATGAAATAATGGTTGAGGAACAGCACTTAACCCCTTACGAACAGCCATTAATACGCCTCCTCCGCGAGTCTGACCAGTAAGTTGATAATCCCGGTCGCGACGCCACACAATATATTGGTCACCAAATAATTCACAATCATAAATACCATCGACCAACCATGTTTCAGTTAAGATAATTATATCAAACGAATTGAGACAGAGTTTACGGTAAAAAGCTTCTGTCTTAGTACGAAGCCCGCGAACATTCTGATAATAAACATGTAATTTACTACTAGCACTGTTAGCCATTAATGAGGATATAAATTATAGATACGGACATAACACCAGTGCAAAAATATACACAACAATGTTCCAAGAACCCTAAGTTAGCGATTAACGAAATATCTCCTATAAACATACTAGTAAGCAGAATGCGTAATATATTAATAAAATAGTGCAATAAAATTAAAGGCGGGTAATTAGTAGCGGGTTTACGAGTAATCGTATGAGGGTGAAAGCAATACTTCAATATGCATATATGTGCGAGCAAGACAACCATATTTAGTGGTAGCATTATGGTTAGAACAGCGTGATAAGCAAAACAAAAGATGCACTGGTTAATACAATAGCGAGGTGTCGAAGCTTCTAGGAAGGCAGAGGTGCTTAACCTTTTACAAAAATATACAATGTTCACAACAACAAGTAATATAATACAATTTAAATGTATTTTAAAAGCAAGAGTAAAACGTACACGCAACGTAAACTTAAAGAAAAGCATTAATTTCCGATATATACAATAGATTACGATAGTTTGTTTAAATCACTTTCCTTAGTTATAATAAATACATTAGATCCATCCAATTTACGAACATGAATTTTGCCGTGCTTTACCCAAACATGTTTGAATTCTTTCTCTTTCGCTATTATCCTGGTTTTGTTCAGCAGTTTTTTTGAGTATGAATTGAGGTGATCATTAATATAGATTCTATTTGAGGGGCCCTCGATTCCCAGGTCCTGAGTAGAAAAGCTCTTGAAAGAGCGTGCAGCCGCAATGAAGTCTTCCTTAACATACCTATTAAGGAAACTTACCACGATCGATTTCTCCTTGGTGTTAAATAATGGTATTCTAGATATGTAGTTTATCTGGGTTATAGGGAATACGTAATTTACCTTCTGACTGATAGTTTCTAAAACTGAGAACAAATTTTCGTCTTTCTTTAGTGGAATAATTTGCTATAGATGTATAACTTGACACGACATATAAGCGTTTGGTTTTATATTAACTGTAAGCTTATTGTTGTGGAAATAAATAAATGACCCAGGCCTAGGGGGATACTTAAAAAACGCCATCTATTGCAAATACCTTAAAGCAAAATGGTGGCTACCTATCATTGAAATGGGTTCGAATTGAACCAAAAAGCTTAATTTCTGTAAATAGTAAAATATACATTAAATAAAGAAATTTGTATGTTTACGAATCTTACTTCAGCCAATATCTGCCGTATAATGCTTTTTAGTGATTGATAATTTTATAATAGGCATCTATTAATTTTTGTAGTCTGTTTATATTATGTTCCGAGTTGAGACCCCATGCCACGCTATACCGACAAACTTCCTGCGATTACATTATATAAATATACTCCCTATATTTACGTTAAAAACACTCACTTGGCAAGTCAAAGAAATGAGAAAATTCACACGTAGGTAACGTGGTTAACAGATGGGATGCTAGGATTGTCTGATCATGAAACGGTGCAAAGGATATCCATTCCAACAAGCAACAAAATACTACTTAAATGTTTCCGCACTATAAACAAACTTGACTTTGGCACCCTGAACAAAACATAAAAGTTTTACAACTGCTTATATAATATATAAATGCTCACAGAGCTTTTGATAGCTTTCACGATATTTTTACATTATTTTTTAATTTATGCTTTCCAAAAATTACTCTACTGATAAAGAAAACATACGCAACTATTTAAATTACAATAAATTATTAAGTGCCTAAAAAAGGCTCAAACACTTCATAACGCTACATACGTACAGCCCAGCTTATGTACATAGCTAAAAATAAATGCAAAGTTTCATGGGACCTAATAAAATAAAATATGAATAAACATCAAATTAATAAGACACCAATTAAAGAACTAGAGACCGAAAATGCATGGTTCCGGTACTAGTTGATACCAAGCCGGGATAGAGATACAGAGCGGGCGTATACTTTATAATTGTTCAGTTTCACGTGAATTGAGATACGGGAGGTTGGCACTGGGCGTAGGATGCGATGATAGCGGGCAACCTTAACCTGTGCGACCGTGTTTTATAGACGTGTTGCGTCATCTTTAATTTGCGGTCTATGGTGATACCGCGATAGGTGGCCGAGGTTGTCCACTCGACCTCTGTCCCAAATATTTTGAGGGGGGGCGCGGACTTTATGGCCCGGCCTGTGTCCATAATTGCCTGTGTTTTAGTCGCGTTCACCGACAATCTCCACTTGCTGGGCCAGTCGGGGAGATCGCAGAGCGCGTCCTGCTTTTTGGTGGCATCATGGGCGACCGACATAGAAGTGGTTATGTATGCGGCTTCATCCACATACAGCGCGAGCGTTGAATCGTGCGTGGCGGGGATGTCGTCGGTGTACCGCGAGTGTAACACAGGCAAGAGACGACTTCTCTGCGGAACTCCGGCGTTCGCTTTCTAAAACTTTCCAGGCTATGTGGTACCGCTATTAGACATCAGATGGCACCACATAGAACATTCCCGAACGTTCTGGTAGTTACTACAAGCCGTAGTACAGCTACTATTCTAGATTTTTGTTTACAACCCAGCAATTCAAGACACCATCCAGATCTAGTTGGAGCTTTCACGTAGTGACAGAGGAAGTTCTTTCATGAGCTAATTATCAAAAGTACAAGAAGAGGGTGAACTAGTGCGAATACATTAAGCATAACGTGTTGCGGATCTACATGACGTTAGATTTGAAAACCAGTAATTTTAATTTCGGTTTCGCTTTAAAGCCACTGCTGATGCTCTACTGAATGTGATAGGCTAACTGTAACCAATGTCTCAGAATGGGTTTATGTGCTTCTTTTTTGGTTTTTAGCTGAAGTAGTGGAGGGTATCCCAGATGCGGAGGGCGTGAAGTTGCAGCTGAAGTCGGGCGATGTGGTGGAGGCCGACCTGGTGGTGGAGTGCGTGGGCAGCGAGGTGGACGACGAGCTGCCGCGCGCCTCGAACCTCGAGACGCACCCCGTGCTGGGCGGGCTGCTGGTCAACGCCGAGCTGCAGGTGGGCACCGTCGGGCCGCGGCCGGGCCGCACGGCTCCAGCGGGCCGCACGGCTCCAGCGGGCCGCACGGCTCCAGCGGGCCGCACGGCTCCAGCGGGCCGCACGGCGCCAGCGGGCCGCCGTGACCCATTTGTGTGCGCAGGCGCGGTCGGACGTGTACGCGGCCGGTGACGTGGCGTGCTTCTACGACGTCGTGCTGGGCCGCCGCCGCGTGGAGCACCACGACCACGCCGTGGTGTCGGGCCGCCTCGCCGGCGAGAACATGGCCGCCGTCGGGCCGCCCAAGCACTACACGCACCAGAGCATGTTCTGGAGCGACCTCGGCCCGCAGCTCGGCTACGAGGTGCGCTACCGGCCCCCGACGCCAGTCGTCCGCCTCGCCCCGCCTAATTGATCGTCTCGCTTCCTCTCAGGCTATAGGTATAATCGATTCCCGCTTGCCGACCGTCGGCGTGTTCTCCGCGGACGCGGTGACGGAAAGCTCCACGCCGGCCGAGGCCGCAGCGACGGCAGCCGTGGGGGCTGCGGCGGCTGCGGCGGCTCCGGCTGCGGCGGCTCCGGCTGCGGCGGCTCCGGCTGCGGCGGCTCCGGCGGACGAGCAGCTGCGGCGCCAGCTGACGACGCCGCACGGCGACGCCGACGCGGCGCGGCGCTACGAGAGCGGCGTGGTGTTCTACCTGCGCGACAAGCGCGTGGTGGGCGTGCTGCTGTGGAACCTCTTCAACCGCATGCACATCGCCAGACAGGTACGTGTCACCGCCGACGCTGGCGCGCGAGTGTTCCTCCAGCTCACGGCTCGCTTGTGCACAGGTGCTGGCCCAGGGCGACTTCGACGACCTGTTCGAGGTCGCCAAGCTGTTCTCGTTGCACGAAGAAGAATAGTATTAGGTGGAGACGGCGATACAAGTAAAGCATTTATCTGTTATACCTTTGTAAATAACTATTATAAAAGAATAAAACTGATCTAGTTACTATCTGCGGACTTTTATTCTGACCCACAACACACGTGCTAGTAGTATAAATTATGTGTAGCGTTAAAATATTAAGCGCAGAGGTCTGTTCTCTGCTCCTCTTTGTAGAACCTCTACGACGCGCTCCTACGTGTCATTCGGACTTCCTGGTGCCAGCTTATTCCGCTGACGAAAGTCTTGTGTTGGCCAGCGGAGGATCTTTCGAGGGAACCATCTGGCCTGCCGAGCAAGCAAGCAGCAATCGTGATGGCTGAAATCCACACCCTGAGTCTGGATAACGCTTCACAAAATCGAGGCGCTATGTTTGCGCACTCCGCAGAAGACACACCGGGCGTGGGCGCCGGGGTAGGGTGCTGGACGATCTCCGGCCACCATGAGGAGCGGCCTACGGGCGACGAACCGTCGCCCGAACAGAAACAGGCCCGAGATGGCGGCGCGAGTGTTCCGCGCGCGCCTTTACGAAGGATAGGTGCGGCCAAAGGCCAAAAAGCGTACAACTCACCCCCGGCTAGAGGTAAGAAGAAGGACACCGTGGGGTTTTAGCCGGTTTGATCCCGGTATGCCCCTTCGCCCTTCCCAAGGCGGAGGAAGTCCAAGAGGATTTCCACACGTTAAAAAAAAAAGGTTCCAGCTAGTATATAATATTAATATACTTATTATATCTACGTATTCAACATATACGCATACATACATTAATTATAAATTCAAATTCAAAATATTTTTATTCATACAAACCATTTACGGGCGCTTATGAATAGTCAGAATGTAGTTGCACGGTTCCAAGAAGTTGGTCCTATGGAGAAGAACCGGCAAGAAACTCCATAGTCACTCTTTTAAAATAATTTTAAAATGTTACATACATTGCATAAAGTTAGGTGAGAATAATGTACTGCCAGTGTGAAATAGATGAAGTAAAACAATAATAAAACAGGTGAAGTAAAATCATTTCATTAAACAAGATTACATGGCAGTAAGGACTGACCAGTCCCACATGACGGCACCCGTTCACGAGCTTGACGCATGCATCGGCGTCGCTCAGGTCAACCTTATTTCAGGGAACTTAACGGCCCGATACACGACGCCACCATCAGCAAGACATTTTAGTGAGTATGACAGACCAATACAGCCAGGCAAAAGACAATCAATATTAGTACTAAAAATAACATCAATGACTACATGATTCTCACACATTTACAGTTTCGTATGAATATTATAATATAATGTTACAAGAACAATTAATATTTAATTTATTTAATGTTAATACAATAACTAATAGTCAATGTCATAATATTAAATATAAGAAACTAACATTATTAGAAATGAAATTTTAAATGAATTTGTTCAAGATAATGTCAAGTTATTACAAAAAATATGTAATTTCAACTGAGTCGAGTCAAATGTCAAGGTATATAATGTCAATGTCAATGGTTAGGTTAGGTTAGGTTAGGCTAGGTTTTTTTTTTTATGCTTATTCTATTTATCGTCATTATTAATTTTATGACGATTTAACCTTCTTTTTGTTTTTGAACTTATTATAATTTTGTTTTCTGGGTTTTGTTTACATGTAAAAACATACATTTCTGTATAACTTTATGTATAATTCATACACATATAAAATGATGTAGATTATACTACACACATTAATTGTACTTTCTATATTAGAATCAGACACAATATATCTAATTGTTTAAAATCAACCAGTAATTTTGCTTGTTGGTTAAATCAATAGAAATTATTTGCTTGAAAATCGACCAAATTCTTATATATTTATATATATATATTTTTTTTTATTATAGCTTCATCATTTATTTATTAATTTTAGTTGTTAAACGGCAGTGCTGCCGTTAGCTTTTGCCGCAATTTTTACGAGACGTTTTGCGTATTCTATAAACTCCCGAGAATGGTCCTTATTCTGAATTATTTGACTATAATTTGCAGAGCTTATTTGCATTTGGAGTTTAATGCTTATGTCTTGTCTTTGTGTTCCAAATCTAGGACATTCGTCTAATATGTGGGTAACTGTCTCAGGTGTATTTGTGTCGCAGATGCAGTTAGGTGTAGAGGCCAGCTTGAATCGGTGCAGATATTCCTTGAAGCCACCGTGCCCAGTGAACAATTGCGCTAAGACGTTTGACACCTTGGTCTGTTTAATATATTTTATATGAATCCTGTATATTGGGGAAGAAGAGTTTGGTGATTTTTCCGGTTTCCGCCTTCTCGTACCTTTGGTTCCAAGAGTCTATAGTGTTTTGTCTCAGACAGTATTTGAGGAAGGACACGGGGATTTCATCATACGCTGGACCGGTCTTTTTCCTCCGGGTGGCTTCCTTCGCTAACTCATCTGCTCTTTCATTGCCAGGCATACCCACATGTGCCTTGACCCAATAGAAGTTAACTGTTTTTTTCATTGTTCGCATTTCTTTTATTTTAGACTGGATCCCATAGACGATGGGATTTGTATGTTCGGGATTTTCTATGGATTCCAGTGCGGATCTGGAGTCACTTAGGATGTTGGCCATGTACGTGTCCTTACTCTTTAGGACCATTTCTACGGCGCGTAATAATGCCGCCAACTCAGCCTGATATACAGAGCAGTAAGGCGCTAATACAAAGTTGGTTTTACGCACCTCCGCTCCATTTTCCCACCAAGTGACTGCAGCACCAACCTTGCCATCCATTTTGCTGCCATCTGTGAAGAGTCTGGGCGCCGTGATGCCTATTTTGTTGACATCATCTTGTGTCTTAAGAAGCTCATGCCGAATCGGGACCCTCTCCGCAGGATGTGGCAGTTGGAACGGGCTGATTCTACGTTCCACTACTGACCCCAGTAGCTCTGAGTATGGCTTGCCATGTTTGAGTTCATATAGTTCAGCAGATTCCCTAACCTTGAGATCGAGTGGGAGAATCCCCGCCAGGCAGAGCACCGAAGTATGCGAGGCAGTTCTATGCGCTTTTGATGTTAAGATGGCGAATTTCCGTGATAGTTGATTTAGCCTCGCTCTCGCATACTTCTTGTCTATTATGGGCGCCCAGACGCTTGCCGCATATAGCACGATCGGTTCGACCACCGCTGTGTACAGCAACCTCGTTATCTCTGGACTAAGGCCCCAGTTTGCTCTAGTAGCCGACGACACAGCCCGGTAGATTGGAAACCGCCTTGTTGCAAACATTCTGGAGGTGAGATCTGAATATAAGCTTTGAGTCTATTGTGAGCCCCAAAACTTTCAGCTTGCTGGAGATGGTGATCGGGACTCCAGACATCTCAAAGCGGGGGGTGTCGAATTTTAGACGTTTAGTTACGATTATGGCCTGGGTCTTGTGGGCTGCAAAGCGCATTTTGCTGTCTAATCCCCAGTGGGCTACGCATGTTAAGGCTGCATTAATTTTATGGTTTAATTCGGCAGTTGTTGAAGCGGAGGCAATGACTAGGATGTCGTCAGCAAAGGCTTGAACATGAGCTTCCAATTGTTCGGTTTTATTTAATAGAGGTTCCAGCTGTAAGTTCCACATAAGTGGTCCACAAGTAGACCCCTGAATGCATCCCTTGTTTGTTGATCTGTCAATTTGTTCCCCTGCATACTGTACTCTGACTGATCTTTCCGATAGATAACTATCAACCAGCAGAAGAACGTCCAGGGGACATTTCTTAAGTATAAGTTGGCTTTTGATGAGAGGCCACCAGCCACCATCAAAGGCCCCTTCAATGTCCAACGAGACGACCGCAACGATTTTCTTCGCAGCCACTTCGCGTCGGATAAGGTCCACGGCGTCGTAAAGTGCGTCCTCTGTGCTCACCTGGGGCATGAACCCGTACTGACGTTTATTCAGAAGCCCTTGATTACCTAGATGCCACATTAGTCTATTTGTAAAGAGTTTTTCAAGCACTTTGCCAAAAACGGGCAGGAGTCCAATAGGTCTGTAGGACTTAGGCACCGAGTAGTCGTCTTTTAGTTTTTTCGGAATGATCCGGATAATTGCCTGTTTCCATATTGTAGGGAAGTAGCTCATGTCTAGGCACTTGTTAAGAATAGCGAGAAACAGGCCATTTGTGTTGGTGATGGCACGTAGCGAGGTGTCTGCGGTAAATCCATCTTCTCCAGGGGCCTTTGATGGACACCATTTTTCTTATAACATTAAGAAGTTCGTCGTTAGTGAAGGGGGTGGTGGGTTTGGAGGGGCTCGTTGCCTGTTTCTGCTTTAGCGTTGAGATGTGGGTCTGAGTGTCTTTTCGCAATTTAGCCTGATTTGGGTCATCCGTCGTTTGGTCATCTTCGGGATAAAATGTGTCCGCCAGTAATGATGCTGATTGTGATGGATCCAGTGGTTTCCCATTTTGGTCTTTCAATAGACAATCGCTTTTACGATTTGTTATAGTCAGTGCCTTATAGATTTTTTCCCACATGGTGTCCCTCTCCTGTCCAGTGCAATAATCCTTCCAGCTTGAGAGTCTAGTTTTGGTTATATTCTCTTTATATTGTTCTAGTGCTGTAAGATATTCACCCACAAGAAAAGGTCTCCTCTGAGGGTTTGCTTTACGAATCTTATTACGACGCCTTATCACATCCTGTTTCTGGTGCTGTAGCTCATTCGTCCACCAGTTTATTTTCTTGGGCTTTGTACTACCAATGGGAGGTATGGTTTGATCACAGACGGTAGTGACGATTTTTGTGAACGTGGCAACCAGGCTGTTGAGACCCTCTGGAGAACGTATTAGGTTACATGTTTCCACAGTAATAATCTGGTTTGATAGCTCTTGCTTCATACGATCTCCGAAGGCCGACCAGTCTGCCGCCTTCGTCTTGTACTTCCTCGTTGTTTGCCTTGGTGCTATTTCGGTTTGTGGGTCTGGATGAAGTTCAAATGTTATGGATCTATGATCCGACGTCGTGACAGGGTTCGTATCTAGTTTCCAGTTTCTGATCCTGGGTAAGACAGCATTAGTGCATGCAGTCACATCGACAATGCTCTCATATGTCCTGCTGTTGCGGAAAGTGCTGAAGGTAGGTGATGATCCTGAGTTCAGAATAGACATGTCCAGTTGGGCCAGCAGTTCCATATACGCAGTACCCCTGGTGTCTTCCTCGCGTTCTCCCCACCAGCAACTTTTAGCATTGACATCGCCAGCCAGAATTACATGTGGCGTGCCCATATGTTGGATGGCTCTTTGGATATGCTGCAGGTATGGTTCCATATATTCTGTTCCCTCCAGATACACCGAGACAATGCCCACGCTAATTTTACCGAGTCTTAAAACCACGCAAGCGACGTTCTGACTACATATTTCAGGATGTTCAGTTATAATGAGCCTGTCGTTAACAATGACGATCGCTGATTTGAATGGTTTGTCCCTGCAAGAGGATTGAATTATTTTGTGAGAGCCCAATTTGGCATACCCACGATTCCCAATGTATGGTTCTTGCAGGAGCATGATTGAGTACTTGTGGTCTAGTGCCTCATTGAGACACTCTTGGGTTGCAGCGAGGCCTCTGCCAAGATTCGCTTGCAGGATTTTTAACGGAGTACTGTTTATTATCAAATTGCCTGTATTGTTTATTTCGGTGCCCGATTCGTTAACAGTAGCTTATTATTGATCGGGACAACCGGTCATATTTACGCCACTCTGGGCACTGCTCACTGTAAGCTGGATGCATCTGATCCGTCCCCGGTTTGCAGTTCACGCACTTGGGTGGTGTCTGACGTGGGCAGTTCCTGGTGTCGTGGGTTTCAGCACAGTATCCGCATTTCTGATGGTCTTGTGTACAGTTTCTGGCCTCATGGCCGAAACCCAAGCACTTAAAGCACTGTTTAATCGGGGACTGATCTATAACTCCAACTATTTGGAAGCCGACTCTAACTCTCGTATTCCTGAGGGCTTGCCATATTCTTGGACTGGCTTCCACAACCACGTTGCAAAGACACGAATTCCTGTGCTTTGTTCTTCTGAGCACCTTGAGGGTGTCGTTTGCCGATTCTCCGAGGATGCTAGCGTTCTGTTGCCTTATATTATTGACGAGATTTTCATCAGTGAAATCGTTCGTCACTCCGATTAGCCTAAGCTGTGGATGTCTAAGGTTTGGCTCTGTCACAGTATATTCCTGGTTGCATTGTTTAATAGCTTTGCTCATTGTAGCTCTATCTGTGTCTGATTCCATTGTGATAATAACCTTGTTGTTTCTCCCCTTTCGGAGTCCGCTGACAGCAATTCCTAATTCCACCACATCTACTCCTTTCTTGATATCTGATATGATGTCTTCGCTTGTTTTCCGTGGGTCGATAGATTCGATGATCACTGCGCGTCGGGGTTTCATTGCCATGTCAGCGTAAGAGGGCTTTCTAGTAGCAGCGCTTTCTGGTCCGTATAATCTGTTTGTAGAGTGGGAAGAGTCCGTAGGTTGATCCCGGATGTTGGCTCTCAGTGTCTCGACAGCTGTCCTTATCGGACCTGCCGTCTCCACCACTGTCTGGAGCGCATCCCTAACCTCGGTTTTGAGTTCCCTCACTTCAGACAAAACTCGGTCGGCGCCGTGAACATCCGTACCTATGGGCAAAGCGCCCGCACTGGAGGTCAGCTGTTCTAATCGTGTTGCGAGGGATTTAATTTCTACTAGGACCTCGTCTACCGATACGCCAACGCTTGTGTTTTTAGTTTCTGCTAAAGCCGTAGTATATAGTATAGTTGTTTAGCATGCTCAGTCTCTCGCTGTAGAAGATCTTCCTGTCTCTGAAGCTTGGTTTTTTCCAACAGAAGTAAAAGGTTTTTATTCTCGAGGTTTTGGCGCAGGACGATATCGTATAAGCATGTCAAGCTATTGCTGACTACCGTTTTAATGCTGGCTTTCAGGTTCCCGGATAGTACCAGTTGAGCCTTGGCGTCGTTGAGGAGCTGGTTTGCCACATCTGTGGTGGACAGCTGCTGGTTTACGTAATCACTACATTCGGTGGGTTGGCTCTGTTCCAAGGAGACTACCGCTAGTTCGCTGCTGGCCACGCTTAGCTGACTTAAGTTTATGGAAGACATGACTTGATCTATGTAGACGATGTTATTATTAACTCCTACTATGAATATTATTATTAATTGACCCTTTTTCACGTGCTTAGACGACACAGGGTGCGCGGGAGGGGAATTTTTTGACTTTTGATGGTGTTAAACCCTACGTGCGATACGTCGTTGGATAGCTCTTGAAGAGGGCTATCCGATGGTGTAAAAAACTTGGTATGGACGGGAACAAATTTAAAAAGTTATGGTCTAAAAACTGGTTTTATTGTTATAAATTTGAACGAAATGAATGTTTTGCAGACGATTTATGACAATCTGCACCAGAAACGGACTACAGAGACCACTTGCCAAACGTACGAGCGTACAAAAGCTTGTGGGGCCCAGAGGGCTATGCAAAATACTGAAACTAATGAAATTTTTCAAAGTAAATCTGTTATACGGAAAATTTGGAAAATTTTTGGTATGTTCTTGCACTTTTGAGGGTCTATTGCCTAGCTATGGGTTTAATATAACTAAAAAGCCTGAAAACCGCGACCTAATACGCCTACTAGAAGCCAAGATATGTGATTGTATGTGAAAACTGCACTCACCACATCGACTCGGTTTAGGTATTTATGGTAAAATTTAAACTTTTATTAAGAATTTTTTTGACTTTTGATGGTGTTAAACCCCACGTGCGATACGTCGTTGGATAGCTCCTAATACGCCTACTAGAAGCCAAGATATGTGTGGTTAGGTTAGGTTAGGTTAGGTTAGGTTAGGTTAGGTTAGGTTAGGTTAGGTTAGGTTAGGTTAGGTTAGGTTTTTTTTTTTTTTTTTTTAAATGAGTATAAACTTCCACAGACTTATCGTCCGTGCTCTTTTTTGTTGGTTTTATTTGTGTGCTTTAATTAATTAAATTATGTGCCTCCAATGGGCAGAAGATGAAGTACATTTTTTACTTACAGTAAAAACTTAAGACTAGGAGTCCATCACTATATAAGTTTTATTATTATATTAATATGTATATATATATGTTTTTTTTTTTTTTTTTTTTTTTTTTTTTCCTAATTTTACACACATTGGAATACGTGATTTTATACAATACTATTATTATTATATGCTATGTTATTTTAAGACACTATATTATATTTTACTTTACGCACATTTATTTATTTAGTTACAAGAGTTGTAAATGGCAGTCTTAAGGCGACCTGTCCCGCCTGGCGGCACCCGTTCACGGGTATGACGCACGCATCAGCATCACTCGGCTCAACCGTATTGTGGGGAACCGAGCGACCCGACACGCGACGACACCGCCAGCTGGACATTTAAGTGAGCTTGACGCCCACAGACTGCCCCTTACCTCTCCTGCAGACATGTTTACACACTATTACATACTATGACATTAAGTTACTATTGTTAAAGTTTTACAGACAATGAATTTACTACAATTGGACTTTTTTTTTTTTAATTTTTTTTTTTTAATTTTTACAGTTATACATTTTAGTTGCGGCTTCCATTACGCTTTTTGCTGTTTATTAAAGCCTCCACGATCGCTACGTCTCGATGCTGCATGGCCACCCTAAGGTTGTAATCGGTGACCATGTTGGTTGTCGCCAGCATCGCATCCCTCGCGAGGCGTCCCGTGGCGTCGTCCTCGTCGTCGGTGTAATAGACGCAACTTGCGGTGTGCCTGGACACTGCCACTACCGCATGGGGGACGCTATCGTGGATTTGGAGATGTCTACCTGGTGTTTTGATGACTATGACTGACTCGTAGGTCAATCCCTGAGCTTCGTGTATAGTTAAGGTGCGCGAAGACGTACCTGACCCATATCCCTGGCTGGTGAGGGATGCCTTCAGTTCCTGTGTGTGTACCAGGAACAGAGTGTTAGGCTGGGTTGCAGGTATTTGCGCGCCTGTATACTTTTCCACCCTCAGGGAGTGAACCTGCGACTTGGAGGAGTATATTCCGATGTAAATTTCGCGCAGGGCGTAAGCGACATCCATAGGGTTTCGGTGCGTGCAGAGCAGCTCCTGAGTTATGGATGCTACCATATTTGGACGGAAGTACCTAAGTTCAAATAGGTTCTCTCTGTCCAAATATGGCAGTTGGTTTACGTCTCCGATGAGGACAACTTCACGCGCCCCCGACAGCCGAGCAGCCATTACTATGGCCCCAAAGTGATTCATGAGAGCCTCATCTACCGTTAAGCGGTAACATCTTTCTGACTCTCTGAATCCATTGGCTAAGATTGAGGCCATAGTGCGCACTTTGGTCTTGGCTCGGTTTCCCAAGCGGTGCGCCAGCTTTTCTCTCAAGTCTTTGGCTGCCTCTGTTGTGGTGGTGGCGACTACTTCCTTCTCCTCATCGAAGTTCTTAACCACCCAAGTCGTCTTTCCGCATCCCGGAACCCCATTTACCCATCGTATCTTTGGTACCGCCCAGCACTCTTGTGTGGCTGTGGTGTCAAAAGTCCCCTGAATGGTTTGAGCCATTCCGAGGGTTTTGTCCTCCAGCATGATCTTCGTGCATTTGGCGGTAACTACGATGGGGTCGCTCTCTGGCGTTTGGAATGTTATACACCCTGTGCGGTTTGTCTCCTCCTCGTCCAGGGCCACAAAGCCACTTGTTGCATTGTATGCCGCCATGTATGACCCTGACATTGTTCCCTTGATGATCTGGGAAGTGTCATTGTCATACACTGCGGCCTCTGCCTCCTCGAGTCTCACCCTTAACAGGCCTTCGTTTTCTCTGTGGAAGGCCTGCAGGATTTTTTCGCAGGTTGCGCGATGGACCTCCTTGGTCGCAATCACGGTTGCTTTGAACTCGAGGAAGGCATTTACAGCGTGGTCTAGGGGCCCCGTCGCGGGTCTAAGTCTTGGTGGTTTGACTTGACCCTTGTCAGCCCTAGTCAGGATGGGTTCCGGCGGTTTTGGCGTCCTCGGGGTTTCCCTCGTGAACGCCCTTACCGCCATTTCCTGTTTGGTGGCGTATTTCTCCGACCTGGATGTTTTTGGTCTTATTATGGAAGAGAGGAAATCGCTTAGTCTGTAAAAGCCTTGCTTTCTCTTTTCACTCTCTTCAGGACTGCCATGTTTTTGCAGCAGGGCTTTGGCTTTTTCTTGGGCTGCCTCTTGTTGGACTCGTTCTGAGCCGCTAATGGTGTTGGTGCTCGCTTGGGGGGTTCTTTGCGCTCTTTTTGCTGCTGCGGCTGCGACATCCTTGGGGACTTTGAGGAAGCTGAGATCTTCCCCTCTGTCCTCGTAGATGACGACCTCATGGTGTGCTGAGGCCTTTATGCAACCGTAGCGGTCCGCGACTTCCCCCCTCATGTACTCCAACACCATTGCGTCCACGCTTATTGTACAGGGTGAGCTGGCCTCCCTCCCCGCTGCCTCCCCAATCTCAGAAAGTACTGAGCATGCTTGCGCAAATGGCGTCTCCTCACCCCACTCGAATAATGCAATCGTTTTATTTTTGACGTGCATTAGACGGATCCGGTGCCTAGAGACTTCCATTGAGGGCAACACGGTGTATTTTGTGCCCTTCAAGCTAGTTCTCGAAGTACTTCCATTGATGAGGGCGGCTAGGCCTGGAGATATGGCGACCTTCTGCCCTGTTCCGACTCGGCAGAAGCTGATGCCCAGCCTTTCCTGTGCCCTGTTCATGAAGAGAGCTACCCCACGCACTCTCGTCCCCGGCTCTCCTCTCTCTCCATACGCCAGAAGCTGGTTGATCGGCGTTATGGTAAGAGTTGTCTGTTCCGGGAGATCAGAGTGATTGACGGTGTCAATGGGGTCTGTGGCTTGGCTTGTTTGGGGTGACTGTGTTGCTGTATGTGTTGCAATTGGTGGTGGCGTTGGTGTTAGTGTTGGTGCTGGTATTGGTGTTGTTGTTGCTGTTGGTGCAGGTACAAGTGTTGGTGTTTGATACTGCAGGGTGGTGTTTGACTTATTCCCTTTGGCTGCGACTCTGGCTGCTGTGCTTGCGAATGCCATGAATGCTGTTTTGCTGGCCTGATTCTCCAAGATGGTTTGGAGATTGGACTGTGTTACGGGAGTTTGGATTTGGAGCTCCAAATCCATCCTCTCCCGGGCCAGTCTTGGGCATTCGAACAGTACGTGCCATACTGTTTCATCGCAGCTAGGGTCACAAACACACGAAGGACTGCCTTTAAGATGGAAACGATGGAGATACGCCGCGAATCCCCCGTGACCAGTCAGGACTTGGACGTGGACTGGTGTTAGGGTTATGTCTTTAAGGATTCTTCTTGCCGCCTGAACGGTTGGGAAGAATACCTTAGTGACAGATCCTGTGCTAGAGGATTCGTAGCGCACCTGCCATGTTTTGACAGTCTCCTCCCGTATCTTTTTTCTGACAAACGATACGGGGACCCTGCTGTAGGCGGGTGCAGTCTTTTTGGTGAGCGCTGCTTTCTTTGCTAGCTCGTCTGCTCTTTCATTTCCGGGAGTTCCCACATGGGCTCTCAACCAAAAGAGTCTCACCGTTCTGCCCTCTTCTCTGGTTTCTTGTACATTCCTCTTGATTTCGAGGGCCAAGGGGTGCGAGACGGAAGGACTCCTCAACAGGTCAAGCGACGATCTTGAGTCGCTTAAGATGTTGATAGAGGCCTGCCTTGATTCTCTTGCCATCCCTACGGCTCTGAAGAGGGCGTACATCTCAGATTGGAAGACAGTATTGTGGGGCTCTAGGCGGAAGGTCTTGTACTTGGACTCCCTGCCGTCTTCCCACCATGTTAGGGCAGCTCCGACTTTCCCCTCAATCTTGCTGCCGTCGGTGTATATTTGGGGACCGACTATTTGGTGGGATTTCAGGGTTTCGGGGTCCAGGTCTTCTAGGCGCTCATACTCTGTTGTTGTGAGTAAGGATGGGTGGAGTTTGTTTAAGTAACCCACCGGGCGCTCTAGGTCTCTCCCTGGCGGTAGGAACTCCTCTGAGTGACCCTTTTTGATTTTAAAAAGGATTGCAGCCTCCTTTACCCGGAGGTCTAGGGGTAATTGGCCCGACAGGATGAGTGACGATGTCAGAGACACCGTGCGGTATGCTTTGCAGATTTTCTGCGTGAATCCTCTCTGCAGCGAGTCTAACTGATTTCGCGTCATCAGTTTCTCGGCTGCAGGGGCCCACGCGCTCGCGGCATACAGCACGATAGGCTCTATCACAGACACATATATGGTCCTTATTATTTCCCTGTTTAACCCCCACGTCACTTTTACCGCGCACGCGAGCTGCTTATAGATATTGGCAGCCTTTTTGCATGTTGCAGTTACGTGCGCGTTAAAAGTGAGCTTACAGTCTATAATAAGACCCAACAGCTTAACCTCTTCGACTAGGTTGAGTCGGACGCCTGACATGTGGATCACCGGGGCGTCATACTTAAGCTTTTTCGTTATTACCATCGCATTTGTCTTATGCGCGGCAAAACGTAGCTTGTTCT
Organism: Diloba caeruleocephala; assembly: GCA_947459985.1. Lineage (NCBI taxonomy): Eukaryota > Metazoa > Arthropoda > Insecta > Lepidoptera > Noctuidae > Diloba > Diloba caeruleocephala. The sequence goes on from OX381625.1 coordinate 21,963,162, forward strand.
GAACGCCCCACTCCGACACTATGTCAAGGGTGTTTTCGGCTGTTTGCTGTAGGGTGCTGACTGAATGGGCAGAGAATAACAGGACGACATCGTCCGCGAAGGCTTGACAATATACCCCTTTACTAGCCATTTTGTGTAGGAGCGAATCTAGGATAAGGTTCCAAAATGTCGGTCCGGCGATGGAGCCCTGGACACAACCCTTTGTGGTTTCCTTTTCACTAGATGCTCTGGCGTAGTTGACCTTGATCTTACGGTCTTCGAGGTAAGAGGCTACATGAGCATATAGATTTTTTGGGCAGCGCTTTTCTGCCATTTGGTGCTTGAGGGCTGGCCACCATGCGTTGTCAAAGGCCCCCTCTATGTCCAGTGAAATCAATAGCACGATCTTCTTGGCTTTGATTTCGGAACGTACGTGTTCCATTAGGGCATAGAGGGCGTCTTCGGTTCCGCGCTGCGGTGTAAACCCGTACTGTTGTTTGTTGAGTGTTTTTGAGAAATGCCATTGGAGTCTGCCGACCAGGAGTTTCTCGACGATCTTTCCCAAGACAGATAACAGACCTATTGGTCTGTAAGACTTCGGTTGGGTGTAGTCTTCTTTGCCCGGTTTGCGGAGGATGCACACGTGGGCTGCTTTCCACTGCTTGGGGAAGTGTGACAGCGACAGGCACTTGTTCGCCATCGCTAAGAACACCTCCCTGTTGCAGTTGATTGCAGCAGTGCATATGTCAGATGTCAATCCATCCGGACCAGGAGCTTTTTTCGGATTCTGCCCTTGAAGGACATCTTCCAGCTCCGCGGTTGTAAAGGGTGGATCGTCATCCGACAGGTTTGATGGCTCCGCTGGGCATTGCCGCCCCGTGAGTCTTCGAAGCGATGTGTGATGTTCCAGATCGGCGTCTGTAGAGTCATCTGGATAAAACGTCTTTGCCAGAAGATCCGCGGATTGTTCCGGGCTGAGTGTTTGGCCCTGCAGATCCCTGAGGAGCGTGTCCTCCTGTCTTCTGGCTGTTTTCCTTATGACTCTGTAGATGCCGTCCCACATGCTCTCTCTGTCTTGGGTCGAGCAAAACTCCTTCCAGCTCTCTGTGGCTGCCTCTGCAGCTTTGGTGGTGTAGGTTTCCTTTGCCTGTAAGTACTCTTGGATGACATGTACTCTTCGGCTCAGGGCTGCGTTCCGGATTCTCCTCTTTCTTCTTAGAACCTCTTTCTTTAGGAGGTTGAGGGAAGGAGACCACCACGGGGGTCTCGCGTCATCCTTTCTTGCAGACAGCTTTGGGATAGCATATTCGCACGAGCGGTGGATGCTATCCGTGTATCTGGTAAGCAGGGCTTCCAGCTCCTCTGGATTCGAAGCCTCCAACACTTTGCCGGGTGTTATGGCGTTTTCTGCTAGGTTTTCGGTGAAGTGTGTGATGAAGTCTGACCACTTTGCCTTCTTCGTGTTATAAATGCGTGTAGTGATGGGCCTCAATGGTTTGAGTGCCCTCTCCAGACGCATTTCGAAGGTGATTGCGTTGTGGTCTGAGGTTGTTAAACTTCGGTTTACACGCCACTCCTCCATTTTTCCTAGCAGTGACTGACTACAGGCGGTGACGTCGACTATGCTGGTGCACAGTTTGTCCCCCCTGTGTGTCTCAAATGTCGGAGTCTGACCCGTGTTTAGGATCTGGAAGTCCTGTTCATTCAAGAACGAATTATACGCCTCCCCGCGGTGGTCCTCGGAATTGCTTCCCCACCACTGGCTCCAGGCATTTACGTCGCCCCCCACCAAGATTTTTTGGGTGCGGAGCTGACTCATGAAATTTTTCGCTGTAAATAAATACGGATCCATTTCTTGATCCCCCTCAAAATAGACGGACAGAATCCCAAGCTTTAGCTGGCCTACCTTCAATAATACAGCGGCGACGTTTTCGGTCACAAGTTGGGGGTCATGTATGACCTCCACATTGCCACCGAAAACGACGATTGCTGCCTTAACTGGCTTTGCACGATTGAGAGTGCACTGGATGATTTGAGTGCCGGGGTTTTGCTTCATCACACCAGTCTTCCCTACGTAGGGTTCTTGGACTAGTGCTACTGAGACTCCCCTCTCTTGTGCTGCCTGATGAAGTTCTGCCGTTGCTAGCTTGGAACGTTGCAGGTTGGCTTGGATGAATTTCAACCTGCCTATCTGTTCTGTGGTGTTTTGAGATGGGATAGAGCTGTTACTTCCTGGGGTGCCCTTAGCAGTAAGAGATCCTTGATCTCGCTATGTTGTCCCACTTTTGTTTTTCCTGGCACTCGTCACTGAAGGCTACGTGTGCCAGGTCACTGGGCTCTCTGCGTGCATTGAGGCAATTTACGCACTTGGGGGGCGCGCCTTTTGCTTTCTGGGGGCAGTCTCCGCCATTATGCGCACCACTGCAGTAACTGCAGATGTGGTTTTCGGCCTTGCATAGGGTCTTTGTGTGACCGTATGCAAGGCACTTGGTGCATTGTACCAGCGGAGACTGGTCCGCTATTGGGCTTCGGCGTATCCCCAGATGCACTCTCTCTGCTTGAGTGAAGTTTTTCCAGAGCTGCGGGGAGAGCTCCAGTACTGGGTGGCACTCATGCGGATTTCTGGCTCTCTTGCGGTATCTTACTTTTATGGTTTGTCCAGCTAAATCTACGTCCTGCAGAAGATGTTTGTTCTGAGACTTAAGTAGATCCACGATTTCTTCGTTGGTGTAGCTGGACAAGACTCCTTTCACGCATGCTAAGGGGTTTCCAGGTTTAGGCTCCTGCACTTTAAGGCCCTTGTTGGACTGGACCTGACTTTTGACGAGGTTAAGGTCTTTTTGGCTCGCACAACTCATTACTATTTTCTGGTTGCGAGCCTTCCTCACCTTGTCAACTTTTGCCCCAGAGTTTTTGAGGTCTAGAGCGACTCGGACCCTCTCTATGATATTATCGCCTGTATGGCTTGGGTCTGTGGAGGATATTATTAGGGTGTGATTCGGAAGCTTTGGGGTTTTTGCCTTTGGCGTTTGGGCTACCTGCGCAAACGTTCTCGGGCCTTGCGCAGGTCTATCCGCCTTAAGCTCCGACACACCCCTCTCTATTGTCGCCAGACTTTTCTTCACTTCTGCCACCGCAAGTTCCGCATTTAGATCTGGCGCAGCTTGCGTAGGCACTGGTGGCTTCTTGTCGCGTATTACGCGAACGTCTGACGACACAATATCGAGCCGCTCTGACAGGGGTTTCAGGTGTTTAGTGAGGTCCAGTGGTGGTTGTGGTGGGGGGGGAGAGCTGGTTGGCCTGTCTACTAATGTTTGTGTTAGTGTTTTGATACTTTTTATGTCCTCTTCCAGTTTGGACAAACTCGAGGTGGCAAGGAACTCTGATGGTTGTTTGTGTGCTGCAGGGATCTCCGGCTTTGCCTCTACAGTCAGCTTGACCTTTTCGACCGTTTGTCGCAGAAGGTCAAGCTGGTTGGAGATGCTGGTTGAGCTTTTATCCAGCCTGGACAAAGACGACTCGACTACTCCCCATTTCGGGTCGCTGTCCGTCGTAATGTCCCTGCTGGATGACTTGCTTTCCTTGATTCCCTTCTCGAGATTCCGCAGCTGTTTTTGGAGCTCGGTTATTCCCTGGAAAGGCCCGATAGTTTCATATCCGAGCCAGTCCCGAATGCCCTTCGCTTCCTTGAGGGTCCCCTCGATGTCGGCGCGAGCGAGGCTCAATTCTGAGGCTAGGTGTTTTCTCATCTCGAGTAACTCCTTGTTGTGAGCTCTCTCTACACGCACAAGTTCTTGGGCGTGTCTAGATCGCTCCTTCTCGAGATTAAATTTGTGCCTCGCTCTGGAGTCTGCCAACGAGAGGACCGTCTCGTAAAGCCCCTGTAGGCACTCATGGGTGGTGTTTCTGAGCTCCTTCTTCATGTTTCCTGACGCCTCGAGCGCGTCCTTTCCTTTCTGGAGAAGGTCATTCGCCACTCTTGTTGCCAGGTCCATTTCCACTCCCGTCCCCCTGCGTGGTGTCCCATATATGTTAAACGACTATAAATAAAGGTATTGATTATGAGATTGTCAGTTGTGAAGGTGTGTGTTAGCGTGTGTTTATTAGACTACCCCCAAGTTATACTAGAATGGTAGTATATATATCGGGACATCTTGTTCAGAGGGCCATTCGTTCCGCAGCAGTCCAAGTGTAAAGTTGTCTCTGTGAGTATTTCAATTCGATTATACAATAAAGTGTGTAAAGTGAATAAACAATATCGTCAAAAGTATTGCATTGTTGTCATTCGACACGATTCTTATCGAAGTACGTTACATCTCAGAAGTGGGATACCGGAGCAATTGGTGCTGTCAATTGCCTCTTTACGCCCAAATCGCATCCAGACAAAAATGCCAAGAAGTAAAGATACGCAAACCAGCACTCCAGTGCTGACCGAGTCCACCAGGCGAGCCCGTCGTCGTGAAGAAACTCGACAACGGTCGAGCGGCTCTAGTAGCAGTGATGACGACCGAAGAACCCGGCATCGAAATGCGAAACGGCGACAACGGAGGAAGCGCCGGGAATCCAGCTCGGGCTCCAGCGAAACATTTGAACGTAGGACCAAACGTTCTCGAAGGTACGATAGTCAAAATAAGTTTTTAGAGCGGTTTGTTGATATGATGAAAAATGTTAATAACGTGAATCAACCCGATAAGTTTCCTGTACTCAATAATGTTGTACCCGCATTCGATCCAATGTTAAAAGAGCAGACGATGGATGTATGGATAAATAAGGTTGAGGAATGCGCACAAATATACGGCTGGAATGATAGACAATTGATCCACTACGCGTTGCCCAAATTAAGTGGAGTAGCAAAGTCCTGGTATGAAGGATTGCCTACAGTTATGTATTCTTGGTCCGAGTGGAAAAATAAGCTTAAAGAGTCCTTCCCAACACGGGAAAATTATGCTGATCTGCTAACTGATATGCTGAATAAGAGAGTTCGTTATGGGGAATCATTAGAATTGTACTATTATGCAAAAATGAATCTCTTAAACCGCTGTAAAATTACTGAGAAGCGTGCTGTAGATTGTTTGATAGCCGGTATTGATGATCGTGGTGTAAGATTAAGCGCTCAAGCAGTTGAATTTAATGAGCCAGAACAGGTACTGAAGTTTTTTAAAACTGTAAAGTTAAGTCAAGATAAAGTTTTTTCTGATAGTTTGAAAAATAAAGATAAGGATAGACGCGCTGTTACTCAAATTGCACAAAGTGTAACAGAGAACTCTAAAAATGCCCAATCAGGTCCCAAATTCAATCGCACAGTATGCTACAATTGCAAAGAAGTAGGTCATCCGTTTTTTAAATGTAATAAACCTAAAATTCAGTGCGCCAAATGTAACTTGTTAGGACATTTAGATAGAAATTGCCCAAAAGTAAATCAGGGTGACACTTCTGAAGCTCTTGCTAAAACTGTTATGCAAATAAATAGTACTAAAGGTTCAAATCAAAAATATAAAATGCCAATAAAACTGAATAATAATATTGTTGAATGTTATGTTGATCTTGGAAGTGATGGTACCCTAATTCGATACAGTGATGCTCTTAGGTTAGGATTAGCGTGGCAAACTGTACAAACACCATTACTTAAGGGTCTGGGGAACGTACCATATCAACCCTTAGGTTTAGCTTTTGTTACTATTGAGATCCAGGGTATCGTAGAACACGATGTAGAGGTACTTATAGTTAGCGACAGACTTATTAATGTTCCTGTATTACTGGGACATACATATACAGAAAGGCCATCTATAAGAATTGTTAAGACTGCTACTGATTTAATATTTCAAAAAGTAGACATTCCGACTAGTGAGTGCGTGAAGATCCCCCTCATTTGTGTTTCTGATATTAAAGTCGCAATAGGCGAACTTAAAGTGATTCCAATTAAGTACTTATACGGGTATACAGGTCAAGTCTATGTTAACGGTTCCATTAGAGGGTGCAAAGGCTTGGAACATTATCTGTTACCAGGCGAATATCCATTGCAAAAAGGTTTAGGCAACGTTCTTATACAAAATATCAGTAACAATGATTTAGTGATACACAAAGATGAGTTAGTAACACGCGGTTATAATCTGGACTGTTGCTTAAAAATAAATAGAGTACATGGAGTATATGAAGAGTCCTTGAGTAAATCACCGCTTAAGTATGGCGATAGTCTTTCATCCGAACAAAAGTTACATGCTTTTGAGCTCGAAACTCTTGCCGTTATATCCTATAACCCCCCCTATATAACTATAACTATTTATTTCTATATATTACTTTGCTTATTATCTTTGTACAGTAATTTATAAATTCTTTGCGCATATCTTTATTAATCAGTAATTCCTTCGCATGTTCACGATCTAATTTTATATTAAGCGTCTGCTCCGCACCGAATCTTTCGAGATCAAACACGGGACACACGAACAGAACGTGCTCGACGGTTTCATCAACTCCGGGCTCACAGATGCACGATGGGTCCTCCCTACGTTTGAATCTATTCAAGTATTGGGAGAACCCACCGTGCCCCGTCATAACCTGTGTCATGAGGCTGGTAGATTCCATCCTCCTTACTGTATTGTACGCTACCACGGCGTCCGGGAAAAACAATTTTGTTGTTGCAGCCGTCGTGCCTGACCTGTACCTCCGGTTCCATTCGTCGAGCGTTTCCTGACGGATCTGTCGCTTCACGAATGAAACCGGGCAAAGGTCATAGTTTGGTTTCTTTTTGGTGTTCAGGGCAGCTTCCTTGGCCAATTGGTCTGCTCGCTCGTTACCCTCCAGTCCTGCATGGGCTTTAATCCAGAACAAGGAGACTTCCTTATTTTGGACCCCTATTTCCCTTAGGTGTTCGCGGGTTTGCATCGCTAGAGGATGGGGGGAGCTTTGGTTTATGACCGTTTCCAAGGCTGCCCGTGAGTCGCTGTAGATTCCAAAACTTTGCTCAGTGCGCTTCACGATCTCCCTTGTGGCTTCGCGTATAGCCAGGAGTTCAGCCTGATACACCGTGCAGTAAGATGACAGCTTTAGTTTGAGGGCTTTAGACTCGGCTTGATCATGCCATATGGATAATGCAGCTCCAACTTTGCCCTCAATCCTGCTGCCATCGGTGTATATTCGTACTGCCTGGTTGCTGTGGTTATCCACGTCCTGTTGGTCTTTCAAGCTCATAAACTCCAAGCGTATATGTTCTGCCGGGTGCGGAGTCTTCGCATACGCAACCATTTTCTCTACCTCTCTGTCCCTTAGTTCCAGCCGGGGAACTCCCCTCTTTGCCTCGTACAGAGCGGCTGCTTCCTGTATTCTGAGGTCGAGGGGAAGTATCCCGGACAGTACCAATGCAGAGTTTAGGGAGACGGTGCGATATGCTCTGCACAGCTTCTGAGCAAAACCTCGCTGGACGGCGTTGAGGTGTTTTTGCACGCCCAGTTTTTTAGTTGCCGGTGCCCAGGCACCTGCGGCATACATTATCACGGGTTCCACCGTAGCCCTGTAGATCAGCCTTATAACTTCCGGGTGAAGACCCCAACTGATCCTGGCTGCTCTGGACAGCTGCTTGTAAATGTTTAGCGCTTTTTTGCAGACGTTTGCTATGTGACTGTTGAACGTCAATTTACTGTCCAATGTGAGCCCCAGGATTTTTATTTCGTTGGACAGGCCAATATCGACCCCGCCCATCCTCAGAAGTGGTGCGTCATATTTTAATTTCCTCGTGATGACCATTGCGTTGGTCTTGTGTGGCGCGAACTTCAGTTTGTTTTTGACGCCCCACTCCCGAACATAGGCGAGGGCGGCATTTGCCCGTCCTTGCACGTCCACTGCTGCGTCGCCATCGAAAACCAAGACCACGTCGTCGGCAAACGCCTGACAGTAATCACCTCTTTGTGCTAAGCCTTTAAGCAGTGGGTCCAGGAGGAGGTTCCAGAGGATGGGTCCCCCTATAGAGCCTTGGACACACCCCTTATTTGTGGCCTTGGAGAATTCCTCCCCCGCGTATCTCACACTAACTTTACGGTCGAGCAAGTAGCTACCGACTATTCTCCGTATATTTATGGGACAGTTTTCCTCAGCCAGTCGTACTTTAATAGCGGGCCACCACGCGCTATCGAAGGCTCCCTCTATGTCTAGTGATATCAAGGTCAGCAGTTTCTTCTGGCTTAATTTGCTTTTAATGTAATGTATCAGGTCATATAGGGAGTCTTCGGTACTTTTTTGGGGCATGAAGCCGTACTGGCGAGTACTCATCCTCGGGAGTAAGTGCCACTTTAGCCTTCCCACCATCAATTTCTCTAAGATCTTCCCCATGACAGGGAGAAGTCCTATAGGCCTGTATGATTTTGGGTTGGTGTAGTCCTCTTTGCCTGGCTTCCTCAAAACCACAACCGTGGCTTCTTTCCAGATGGTTGGGAAGTGACTTATTTCCAGGCACTTGTTGGCAATTGCAAGAAATAGCTGAGGATCTCGCGAGATCACCTGTCCGCAGATATCGGCTGTGAGACCGTCGGCTCCTGGGGCTTTTTTGGGGTTAAAGCTCGCCACAGTGACTCGCAGTTCTTCCAGCGTGAACAGCTTATCATGTTGTTCATCATGACTACTGTTAACTTTTTCGGCTGCTTCTCTGGTACGTTTGTGGTGATCATTGTCCTCTTTTGTCGAGTCCTCAGGGTAAAAGGTCTCGGCCAGCAGTTCTGCAGATTCTTTCGAGTCCATCACCTTCCCGGCCTTGGTCAAGGGGATATCCTCCTGTCTCTTGGCAGTCTTTCCTATGACCCTATAGATTCCCTCCCATAGCCCTTCCTTGTTTTGCTTTCCACAGAACCCCTTCCAACTTTCTATCTGTGCTTCCTTAGCTTTTTCCTCATATGTCTTTTTTGCTTGCAGGTACTCTTGCACGACCCTCGCTTTCCGGACTGGCGCTGCACATCTGATTCTACGCTTCCTGGTGACAACCTCTCTCTTCAGCTTGGCGAGTTCTTCGGACCACCATGGCAAAGTAAGTTGTTCATTACTTTTCTTTTTAGGTATAGTTTCCTTACATGTTTCTACTATTTCATTTATATATTTCTCTACTATCAGATCTAGGTGTTCTTTATTTGTGATATTATTTATGTTTGTTACGTTAATTTGGTCTTCTAGTTTTAATTGGGCTAATTTCTCATGAAATTGGGTCCAATTTGCCTTCTTTGTGTTAAATAGTCGCGTTGTTCTTGCTATTTTTAATCCCTTCGATTTATTAAATTTCATTTTGAATAGTATGCTGTTGTGGTCCGAGCTCGTTATTCCTTCGTCTACCGTCCAATCCTCCACCCGGTTTAGCATGTCCACAGAACAGGCGGTCACGTCTACACAGCTTGTGTACAGTTTGTTACCCCTGATTGTGCTGAATGTTGGGGCATCTCCTTGATTTAGCACTTGCAGACCCATCTCCTCAAGGGTACCTGCCATTTCTTCACCCCTATGGTCTATTTTCACGCTGCCCCACCAAGTACTTTTCGCATTACTGTCACCTCCCATTAATAACCTTGTAGGGCCGACTTGCGCTTCAACCTGCTTCAGTTGCTCCAGATATGGCTCAATGGGCTGGTCTGGCTCGAAGTAGAAGGACACCACTGTAATCGTCAAAGCACTAGACCTGATTCTCACCACAACGATGTTATTTGTGGTGAGTTTCGGGCACTGTATCACGTCTATACCATGATCGAAGACTGCTATTGCAGCCTTTACAGTCCCTTCACCTTGGTTAGTGCTCTGAAAAATCCTTACCCCTCGGTAGTCCTTCATTCTTCTTGCTCCACCCACGTACGGCTCCTGAAGCAGAGCAAAGGCAATGTTTCTTTTTCTGGCCTCTAACAGAAGTTCGTTTGTTGCTAACTGTTTTCGCTGGAGGTTAGCTTGGGCTATGAGGTACAGTCGTCCCTCAATCTGCACACTCGTTCTAGCTAGGGGATTAAGATCGTTCGTATCACCTGATACCACCTTAGCAATATGCTATTTTAGCTCGGGCTAGGGCTTCCCATTTCCTACGTACTATGCAGTCCTGACTGAATGCGCTGTGCTCTACCGATTCATGTTTTTCGCGGGTGCAGTTGCTGCAGGATGGTACTCCTCCAGCGATCCAATCCGTGCAATCAAACTTTAAGTGCGGTCCACCACAGTGGCTGCATTTTACGACCGTTTCATGGCAGTGTCGTCTACCATGTCCGTATCCTAGGCAGAGTGAACATTGTATAAGAGGTGATTGGTCTGCTACCTTTATTCTTTGTAGGTCTATATGGATCGCTTCTGCTTGCAGCATTCTCTTCCAGACAATGGGAGAGACTCTGACAACAATATGGCTGGTGAGTGGGTTTCTAGTTTTCTTCTTGTATCTGAATTCTATGGTCTTATCTTCTTCTTTTTCGAGGTTATCGAATATGTTTCCATTTTGATTCTTCAGGGCGTGGAGAATGTCTTCGTCAGTGTTGTAGTTAAGCACGTCCCTTAGGATCAAAAGAGGGTTTTTATTTTGAATTTCCTCGACGTTAAGGTGGTCTTCTGCTTTCTTGAGCCTCTCTTTTATTCTCTCCCTCTCTTCCATGGTTCCGCAGCCTACTATAACTTTTCGGTCCTTTGCTTTCCTGATTCTGTCCACCTTTATACCTCCATCCTTTGCGTTCACTACATTCCTGATTCTTGCTAGAACCTCTTCCCCCGTCTCAGTTTCGTCCTTAGATGTGACCACCACGGAGTGCAGCGCAGCCCGCTCAGGGGGCTGGTTTCTGGCACGGCCAGCTGCCACACTCGCGTAGGTGGTCACCTCCAATGACTCCTGCTGCCTTTCAAGGGCAAATTTTAACTTTTCTATTTTTTTATTACTATCGTTTATCAATTTAGTATGTTCTTCTAATTTCTGAAATAGTAAATTTTCCTCATTTTGCATTATTCTACTATTTTCCGGTTCTAGTAGAGTTTGTTGTGCCTTACTTGGTATGGTCTCCTTAGGTATTTCCATTTCCGCTTCCTTTACCAGGAAGTAGAGCCGTTCGACGGCTTGTGTGACCTCTGCTTTTATTTCTGTCTTTAGATTTCGCGAGTTGCTTAAGTGTGTCTTTGCTTTGTTCAAACAGGCCCTGGCTTCTGCCACTCTGTTTGCGAATTTTGGAATTTCGGGAATTGGTGGACTTCCCTCAGCTTGGACAGGAATACGGCGAGGTGGAACTTTTGTCTTCAAAGGAAGCATCGTTTGGGGTTTATTACCCTGGAGTTCAGTCGAGACGGGTTTTGGGGTGGTTTGCGATAATGGTCCTGAGTCGGTTTTTCCTGACTCCCACTCTCCAATGCTGCGCCTCACGTTTACGGTTGTCATCGTCTCTGACGTGTCCTTTTGACATGGTCCCATCATCTCTGTCAAGTTTGGAGATTTTTGGGGGTCGCTTTTACGAGTTGCCGTTGGCTTTTTGGTCGGTGTGCGAATGGCGAACATGTTTTGTCAGAGGACTAGTCGTTTATTAATAGTAAAAAATTAATTGTAGGAAGGTCTCTTAAATTAGCAATAAAAGCTTACGTAATGTTCCGCGTCAATGGTCTATATGTATCTTAAATAGAGTGATATTTTCGTCAATGTAAAGTAAAGTAAAAGTAAGGTCTACTTGGACGACGCTTTAATTTTCTCAAGAATAATCTAATTATTACTATTAAAATGACCTTTTTTCACGTGCTTAGACGACACACTGAATTTTTGACTTTTGATGGAGGTAAACCCCACGTGCGATACGTCGTTGGATAGCTCTTGAAGAGGGCTATCCGATGGTGTAAAAAACTTGGTATGGATGGGAACAAATTTAAAAAGTTATGGTCTAAAAACTGGTTTTATTGTTATAAATTTGGACAAAATGAATGTTTTGCAGACGATTTATGACAATCTGCACCAGAAACGGACTACTGAGACCACTTGCCAAACGTACGAGCGTACAAAAGCTTGTGGGGCCCAGAGGGCTATGCAAAATACTGAAACTAATGAAATTTTTCAAAGTAAATCTGTTATACGGAAAATTTGGAAAATTTTTGGTATTTTCTTGCACTTTTAAGGGTCTATTGCCTAGCTATGGGTTTAATATAACTAAAAAGGCTGAAAACCGCGTCCTAATACGCCTACTAGAAGCCAAGATATGTGATTGTATGTGAAAACTGCACTCACCACATCGACTCGGTTTAGGTATTTATGATAAAACTTAAAATTATATTAATGAATTTTTTGACTTTTGATGGAGGTAAACCCCACGTGCGATACGTCGTTGGATAGCTCTTGAAGAGGGCTATCCGATGGTGTAAAAAACTTGGTATGGATGGGAACAAATTTAAAAAGTTATGGTCTAAAAACTGGTTTTATTGTTATAAATTTGGACAAAATGAATGTTTTGCAGACGATTTATGACAATCTGCACCAGAAACGGACTACTGAGACCACTTGCCAAACGTACGAGCGTACAAAAGCTTGTGGGGCCCAGAGGGCTATGCAAAATACTGAAACTAATGAAATTTTTCAAAGTAAATCTGTTATACGGAAAATTTGGAAAATTTTTGGTATTTTCTTGCACTTTTAAGGGTCTATTGCCTAGCTATGGGTTTAATATAACTAAAAAGGCTGAAAACCGCGTCCTAATACGCTTACTAGAAGCCAAGATATGTGATTGTATGTGAAAACTGCACTCACCACATCGACTCGGTTTAGGTATTTATGATAAAACTTAAAATTATATTAATGAATTTTTTGACTTTTGATGGAGGTAAACCCCACGTGCGATACGTCGTTGGATAGCTCTTGAAGAGGGCTATCCGATGGTGTAAAAAACTTGGTATGGATGGGAACAAATTTAAAAAGTTATGGTCTAAAAACTGGTTTTATTGTTATAAATTTGGACAAAATGAATGTTTTGCAGACGATTTATGACAATCTGCACCAGAAACGGACTACTGAGACCACTTGCCAAACGTACGAGCGTACAAAAGCTTGTGGGGCCCAGAGGGCTATGCAAAATACTGAAACTAATGAAATTTTTCAAAGTAAATCTGTTATACGGAAAATTTGGAAAATTTTTGGTATTTTCTTGCACTTTTAAGGGTCTATTGCCTAGCTATGGGTTTAATATAACTAAAAAGGCTGAAAACCGCGTCCTAATACGCCTACTAGAAGCCAAGATATGTGGTTAGGTTAGGTTAGGTTAGGTTAGGTTTTTTTTTTTTTTTTTTTTTTAGTGTAGTAGTTATCGTCACTATTTATTTTGTGACGGTTTAACCTTTTTGTAATTTGTCTAGGCTTTAAATATTCTGGGTAGCTATTTACAATCATTGATCTTTATATAATTCTTCTTCTATTTATAATCACATTATACTTTAAATCTGTGTTACGATCATCTTTATGTGTTACGATTATCTTAATAAAAACTATTTATAAATACTGGTACAGAATCATTGGTGCAATTAGTTGAACTGTATTATTCAAGCTCTTTTTTTATTTTTTTATTATTTTATTTTTTTATTTATCGTGTGCTTTAATAAATTGTAACTAAATATTATGAATTAAAAACAATCAATCAGTCATTAATCAACTAAAAGTAAATCAATTTTAATAATTACACAGCGGTACTGCCGTTCATTTTTGCCGCAACTTTTACGACACGTTTTGCGAATTTTACGAAGTCACGACGATGGTCTTTGTTCTGGATAATTGTACTGTAATTTATAGAACTCATTTGTATTTGTAAATTAGTGCTTATATCCTGCCTGTGTGCTTCAAACCTAGGGCATTCATCTAGGATGTGGGTTACCGTTTCTGGTGTATCTGTGTCACATACACAACTTGAAGATGATGCCAGCTTGAAACGGTGCAGGTATTCTTTGAATCCTCCATGTCCAGTGAAAAGTTGTGCTAATGTGTTTGACATATGGATCTGTGTTACTATTGAGTGAGCTTCAGGTATGTTAGGGAAGAAAAGTTTGGTAATCTTGCCCGTTTCCGCCTCTTGGTATCTTTGGTTCCAAGTATCGATTGTCTTCTGTCTCAATGAGTATTTAAGGAAGGATACAGGGATACCATCATACACTGGGCTAGTCTTTTTCTTCATGGCAGCTTCCTTCGCCAGGTCGTCAGCTCTTTCATTTCCAAGCACTCCTGCGTGTGCCTTGATCCAGTAGAAGCAAACTGTCTTGTTTTTGGCTTTCATGTCTTTTATTCTTGTTTGGATCTCATGGACAATAGGACTTGTGTGTTCTGGGTTTGAGATGGATTCCAGGGCGGATCTAGAGTCACTTAATACATTGGCTAGGTTCGTTGTCTGGCTTTTGTTAATCATTTCGACGGCGCGTAACACAGCAGCCAATTCGGCTTGGTAAACGGAGCAGTGTGGGGCTAATATGAAGTTGGTTTTACGGACCTCCGCTCCAACCTCCCACCAAGTGACTGCAGCTCCGACCCTGCCATCCATTTTACTGCCATCCGTGAATAATTTGGGTGCTGTGTTATCTATTTCGTCGACATCCTCTTGTGTATTCAAAAGTCTGAACTGAATCGGGGTTCTTTCTGCAGGATGGGGCAGTTCGAATGGGCTAACTCTACGTTCCACATTGAATCCTGGTAGTTCTGGGTATGGTTTACCTCGTTTGAGCTCATAAAGTTCCGCTGATTCCTTTGCTCTAAGGTCGAGAGGCAGAATTCCAGCTAGACAGAGTACCGAAGTATGCGAGGCAGTTCTATGCGCCTTCGATATTAAAATGGCGAATTTACGTGACAGTTGGTTTAGCCTTACTCTCGCATACTTCTTTTCTATTATAGGCGCCCAGACACTAGCCGCGTACAACACTATCGGTTCAACCACCGCTGTATATAGTAATCTTGTTATTTCCGGACTAAGACCCCAGCTTGCTCTGGTGGCCGATGAAACAGCACGATATATTCCTACCGCCTTATTACAGACATTCTGGAGATGAGTTTTAAAGATGAGTTTTGAGTCTATTGTAAGACCCAAAACTTTTAACTCGTTGGAGATGGTGATCTGGACTCCAGTTATTTCAAAGCGGGGGGCGTCGAATTTGAGACGTTTTGTGACGACTATAGCCTGAGTTTTATGTGCTGCGAAGCGCATCTTACTATCTTTACCCCAGTCAGCAATGCATTTCAAGGCTGTGTTAATTTTGACGTTTAAATCAGTCGTTGTTGAGGCAGAAGCGACGACTAAGATATCGTCCGCAAACGCTTGAACATGAGCATCCAGTTCTTGCACTTTGTTCAGTAGGGGATCCAGCTGTATGTTCCACATAAGCGGTCCACAAGTAGATCCCTGTATGCATCCCTTATTGGTCGGTCTGGTGATCTGTTCTCCTGCATATTGCACTCGAACTGTTCTGTCCGATAAATAATTATCGACTAACAGTAGAAGATCTTCTGGACAATTTTTAGATATCAGCTGGCTTTTGATTAGGGGCCACCAAGCACTATCAAAGGCCCCCTCAATGTCCAGTGAGACGACCGCTACGATCTTCTTTTCAGCAACCTCACTGCGGATCAGGTTCACTGCTTTGTTAAGTGCGTCCTCAGTGCTCACTTGGGGCATGAACCCGTATTGGCTTTTATTCAATAGTCCATGATTTCCTAGGTGCCAGGTCAGTCTGTTGGTGAACAGCTTTTCCAGTATTTTGCCAAATACGGGTAGGAGTCCAATTGGTCTGTAGGACTTTGGCGCTGAATAATCTGCTTTCTGTGGTTTTGGGATAATCCTTATGATTGCCAGTTTCCATATTTTTGGAAAGTGACGCAGTTGCAGGCACTTGTTGAGGATAGAGAGAAACAGGCCGTCTGAGTTTGTAATGGTGCGTAGACAGATGTCTGCGGTAAATCCATCTTCACCAGGCGCTTTTGTTGGGCCGATTTTCCTTATGACGTTAAGAAGTTCGTCCTCATTGAATGGGGTGGTAAGGTTCGTCGATAAGTTCTGTTTCTCTCTTAATGCTATTATATGGTTTTCAGTGTGTTGTCGCAGTGTAACTTGATTGGGATTGTCCGTTGTTGGGTCGTCTTTGGAGTAAAAAGTGTCGGCCAGTAGTGTCGCTGATTGTGTTGGATCCAGTGGTTTCCCATTTTGGTCTCTCAACAAGCAATCACTTTGGCGATTAGTAATTGTCAGTGCCTTGTAGATTTGTTCCCACATGGTGCCCCGCTCCTGTCCAGTGCAATAGTCCTTCCAGCTTGAGAGTCTTGTTTTCGTTATGTTCTCTTTATAGTGTTCCAAAGCTGTTAGGTATTCTTCCACAAGAACAGGTCTCCTCCAAGGGTTTGCTTTTCGAATCTTGTTACGACGCCTTATCACATCCTGTTTCTGTTGTTTTAGCTCTTTTGACCACCACTTTATTTTATTGGATTTAGTTCCACTAACAGAAGGTATGGTTTGGCTACAAGCTGTAGTGACAATTTTTGTGAAGGTGTCAATCAGGTCATTCAGTTCCTCTGGTGACTGTATTTTATCACAAGTCTCTTTGTTAATATTCTGTTCTAATAGGTGGTGTTTAATACAATCTCCGAAGGCTGACCAGTCTGCTTTCTTCGTTTTGTATTTCCTGGTTGTTAACCTCGGTGCTGTTATAGTTTGTGGGTCTGGGTGTAGTTCAAATGTGATAGCTCTATGATCCGACGTCGTAACAAGATTCATATCTAGTTCCCAGTTCTTAATTCTGGGCAAAACTGCGTTGGTGCATGCAGTTACATCCACGATGCTTTCACAAGTCCTATTATTGCGGAAAACGCTGAAAGTAGGTGTTGATCCTGAGTTGAGAATAGCCATATCAAGATGGGCCAACAGTTCAGCATACGCAGTTCCTCTGGTGTCTTCCTCGTCTCCTCCCCACCAGCAACTTTTGGCATTGACGTCGCCAGCTAGAATAACGTGTGGCGTACCCATATGTTGGACGGTTTTTTGGATGTGCTGCAGGTATGGTTCTATATCTTCGGTACCCTCCAGATACACTGAGATAATGCCAACACAAATTTTGCCAAGCCTTAGAACCACGCAAGCGACGTTCTGAGTACACATTTCTGGGTGCTCTGTTACAATGAGCCTGTCGTTGAGAATTACGATCGCCGATTTAACTGGTTTGTCAGGGTGAGAGAACTGGATAACTTTATGGGACCCCAATTTAGTATGCCCGAGGTTCCCAACGTATGGTTCCTGTAAGAGCACAATTGAGTATTTGCGGTCTAGTGCCTCTTTGAGACACTCTTGTGTTGCGGTAAGCCCTCTACCGAGATTCACTTGTAAGATTTTCAATGCAGTCCTATTTGTTGTCGAAGCGCCTGTTGAGTTTATTTCGTTGCCCGTATCGTTAACAATAACTTATAACTGATCGGGACAACCGGTCATATTTGCGCCACTCTGGGCACTGCTCGCTGTAAGCGGGATGAGTCTGATCCATTGCTGGTTTGCAGTTTACGCACTTAGGTGGTGTTTGGCGTGGGCACGCCCTGGTGTCGTGGCTTTCGGAACAGTATCCGCACTTTTGTTCTTGTGTGCAGCTTTTCGCCTCATGACCGAAACCCAAGCACTTAAAACATTGTTTAATCGGGGACTGGTCAATAGCGCCAACAATTTGATAGGCGAGTCTGACTCTAGTGTCCCGAAGGGCTTGCCAAATTCTGGGACTGCTTTCGAGGACAACATTGCAGAGGCACTCATTCCTGTGCTTAGTTCTTCTGAGCACCTTCATAACGTCATTGACTGATTCCCCTAAGACGTTTGCGTTCTGACTTTTTATAGTGCTCACAAGCTGATCGTTGGTTAGGTCGTTCGTGACCCCAATCAACTTGAGCTGTGGAAGTCTAGCGCTTGGTTCTGTCACTGTGTACTCCTGGCTAAATTGCTTGATTGCCTTGCTCATGGCTTCCTGATCTTTATCAGACTCCATCGTGACGACTACTTTACTATTTCGCCCTTTTCGCAGTCCACTGACGGCAATACCTAATTCGACTACGTTAACTCCCTTTTTAATGTCTGACATGATGTCTTCACTGGTTTTTCGGGGGTCGATCGATTCAACTATAACTGCGCGACGAGGTTTCATTGCCATATCGGCGTAAGAGGGCCTTCGAGTGGCATCATTTTCTGTCCTAAAGAATGTATTTGGAAGGTGGGAAGAGTTCGTAGGATACTCCCGGATGTCGGCTCTCAATGTCTCGACCGCTGTCCTTATTGGACCTGCCGTCTCAACCACTGTCTGTAGCGCATCCCTTACCTCAGTTTTGAGCTCCCTCACTTCAACCAGAACCTGATCGGTGCTGTGAACATTGGTACCTATCGACAAAGCACTCGTATTGGACGTCAGCTGTTCTAGTCGCATAGCAAGTTTTTGAATTTCTGCTAGGACCTCGTCCGATGTGCTGTCTTTTGTCTGCTTTGATCCTACTAAAGCCGTAAGCTGTTTAGCGTGTTCTGTCTGCAGACGAAGAGCGTCTTCCTGTCTCTGTAGCTTGGCCCGCTCTAACAACAGTAGGAGGTTTTGTATCTCTGAGTTTTGACGGTGAATAATCTCATGTAAGCCCGACAAACTGTTATTCACAACGTTTTTAATGCTGGTTTTCAGGTTCCCCGATAGCTCCATTTGGGCTTTCGCATCCTGGAAAAGTTTGTTTGCCAAATCGGTGTTGGTCTGCTGGTATGTGTGTTCGCCGCAATCGACAAGTATGCTCGGCTCCAATGAGACTGCCGCTAGCTGGTCGCTGGCCAAGCTAAGCTGACTTAAATTAGTAGATGACATGACTAGATTTACTTAGATGATGTAATTATTTACTCTTATGTGAATATTATTATTAATTGGCCCTTTCTCACGTGCTTAGACGACACAGGGAGGGTGAGAGGGGAATTTTTGACTTTTGATGGTGTTAAACCCTACGTGCGATACGTCGTTGGATAGCTCTTGAAGAGGGCTATCCGATGGTGTAAAAAACTTGGTACGGATGGGAACAAATTTAAAAAGTTATGGTCTAAAAACTGGTTTTATTGTTATAAATTTGAACGAAATTAATGTTTTGCAGACGATTTATGACAATCTGCACCAGAAACGGACTACAGAGACCACTTGCCAAACGTACGAGCGTACAAAAGCTTGTGGGGCCCAGAGGGCTATGCAAAATACTGAAACTAATGAAATTTTTCAAAGTAAATCTGTTATACGGAAAATTTGGAAAATTTTTGGTATTTTCTTGCACTTTTGAGGGTCTATTGCCTAGCTATGGGTTTAATATAACTAAAAAGCCTGAAAACCGCGTCCTAATACGCCTACTAGAAGCCAAGATATGTGGTTAGGTTAGGTTAGGTTAGGTTAGGTTAGGTTAGGTTAGGTTAGGTTAGGTTAGGTTAGGTTAGGTTAGGTTAGGTTTTTTTTTTTTTAAATGAAACACTTTGTGTTTGGCATTAATAGTAGCGCTATTGGTTTACGCTTTCTATTAATATCATATGTGATTTCTTTGTTTTTTTTTTTTTTTTTCTTTATTTGAGATTATTGTTTTTATTAATTTTATTTATTTGTTGAGAGTGATAATAAAGACGTAAGGTTGAACTTAAAAGACTAGAGTGACAGTTCAATAGAGTCTAAAAAAACTTAGGCCGTAGGCCGGAGTAAATTGGTGAATGGTATATACAGCGAACTTGAATGTGATCTTAAATAAGTGGATAAAATTACAGAGCTAATGGTTTATGTCTATAGTGAGTCATCAGATAACAGATTAAATGAATAAAATCGAATGCTTATCTAATACTTATACTAGTGTAATTGTAGTAAAATTATACAGTAAGGCTTAATTTCTAAATAAGTTGATGGAATATACAGAAAAGTGGAATGGTGTCTTAGTATAATTTAGAAATAACTTAGTTCTAAGCTTATAGGCTATCTATCTATCTATCAGATCAAATCATGTTTAATTTTAGTCGTAGGCTAGAGTTATCGTAATAAAAGATAAAGCTTAATCAAATCCATGGTTCTCTTTTTTTTTTTTTTTTTTTTTTTTTTTTTTTTTTTTTCCATGGTGTATATAATATAAGACTGCTGCGAATGGAATAACTAGTTATTTAAATGAGTTATTACAGCTAAATATTTACAGTATTTACAGTGCACATAGAATTTACAGACATCAGACAGTATATATATATATAGAACAATATATAATATACAGAATATACAGAAAAGTGGAATGGTGTCTTAGTATAATATAGAAATAACTTAGTTCTAAGCTTATAGGCTATCTATCTATCTATCAGATCAAATCATGTTTAATTTTAGTCGTAGGCTAGAGTTATCGTAATAAAAGATAAAGCTTAATCAAATCCATGGTTCTCTTTTTTTTTTTTTTTTTTTTAAATTAAATTGTATATATATATATATATATATTTTTTTTTTTTTTTTTTTTTTTTTTTTTTTTTTTTTTTTTTTTTTCGTTTTTCCCATGTTGTATATAATATAAGACTGCTGCGAGTGGAATTAACTAGTTATTTACATGAGTTATTACAGCTAAATATTTACAGTATTTACAGTGCACATAGAATTTACAGACATCAGACAGTATTTACAGGAATATGAGTGAGTGTGTGGTTTATGTGCCATTGAAGTGCTTGAGTTCTTTGATGATGTGTGTCAGGTGACTTTTGAAGGTGTTGAGTATTTCGGGTTTGTCAGTGATTTTAGTTAATATTAGTGGGTCGTTTGGGGTGATCAGCTCGTTGTTACATGTGGTGTAGAAATCGAGTCGAGTGCTTGAGAATCGCACACAGTCATGAAGGAGGTGGTCGAAGGTCTGGGGGTCGGTGTTATTGCATGGGCAGATATTATTGTCGGTGATATGGAAGCGGTAAAGATATGATTTGTGAAAGGCATGATTGGTGAGGAATTGGGTGACCGGGAAGGTGGGTTTGGTAGTGGTGATGAAGTTGCAAAGGTCGCGGTAGGTAGGAAGGAGTTTCTTGGTGTGAAAGGAGCCAGAGGAGTTTTCATAGAAAGCCTGTGATGAGATAGTTAGTTGTTTTCGCTTTTTTGTTTTAAGGTAGGAGATGGGGGTGTGGTAGAATACAGGTTGAGTGTGCATAGAGGCCGCATCTTTGGCAGCCGAGTCGGCCATCTCATTCCCGGGGATGCCGACATGTGCTCTGACCCAAGTGAACTGGATATGTAGGTTTTTGTTTCTGGCGGTGTGTAGGGAGTGGAAGATATTAACAGCGAGGGTATTGTGGCTATATGGGTTTAGAAGTTCGGTGAGGGCGGATTTACTGTCGGAAAGGATGTGGAAGGAGTCGAAGGAGGGAGGGTTACTTCTGTCGTCAAGTTGTATTATCCACTGACAAGCCTTTGATATTGCTAGCATTTCGGCTTGGAAAACAGAGCATGTTGAGTGGAGTTTAAATTTCTTGGTGATGCAGTTACCATGTGGGTCGGTGGCGACGAATGCGGCCCCGACGACGTCGTCATGGCGGCTACCATCGGTGAATATGCGCCAGGAGTAGTGTGTGGGGAGGTCTTGGTATTCTTCTATTGTATCGACTTTGGTGAAGGAGATGGGTTGTCGGAGGGATGGGTGGAGTAGAGAAGACGGCGGCGCGGGTTTTTCGAGGGGGATGTCAGAGGGAAGGAGGTCAGAAAAGCCACGGAGCTTCGCCATTTCGATGTCGGCGACGGCCTTTATTTTGTCAGGGAGGGGAATTAGTCGGGCCAGAGATATGGAAGTGACGGTACTGCAGGTCCGGAAGCCATGGGTGATTTTAATGGCGAAGAGGCGCTGTAGGGAGAGGAGTTTTTTGACGACAAACTTATATCGGAGGGCATTGGACCAGACGCTAGCTGCGTACGTGATAATAGGTGTGATAACCTGTTCGAAAATTATGCGGATATTATCAGAGTGTATACCCCAAGTGGGTCTAGTAAATAGGAGAAGTTTATGAAAGAGTTTTCTTGATTTTTCAATGACTTGGATGGCGTGACTGGTGAATTTAAGTTTATTGTCGATAATAATCCCGAGATATTTAATTTCATTGGAGAATGGCAATTTGGTGTTGTCCATGAAGATATTGAGCTGGGAGGTTTTATTAGTGAATCCAGTGACCTTGGTTTTGTCAGGCCCGAAGAGTAATTTGACGTTGCTGCCCCAGGCGCTAATTTGGCTGAGGGCAGTGTTGGTGGTGCTTTCAAGAGTGGATAGCGAAGGAGAATGAAGAATGAGAAGAACATCGTCAGCATAGGCTTGGATGTGACAGTTAGAGGGGAGAGGAAGGTCCAGCAGCTCGTCCATGATCAGGTTCCACATGGTGGGTCCGCAGACGGAGCCCTGTATGCAGCCCCGGGACATGCTTCTGGTTAAGTTACAGTCAGAAAAGTTTAGTTCGACAGTTCTATCAGTGAAGTAGCTATGGAGAATTTGATAAATATTTCTAGGGCAGTTGTAGAAACGGAGTCTATTGAAGATAGCAGGCCACCAAGCATTGTCAAAAGCAGCTTTGATGTCAAGAGAGAGAGCAATCACATGTTCGCCTGCGGATTTTTTGGATCTGACAAGGTCCAGGGCAGTGAAAATGGCGTGTGTAGTGGATATCTGCTGTTTGAAGCCAAACTGGCGGGAATTGTGGAGGTTGTGGGAGTTGAGGTGGGAGTTGAGGCGGTCGATGATGAGTCTCTCTAGCAGTTTGCCAAAGACGTTAATTAGGCCTATGGGCCGGAAAGAAGAAAGGAGGGAGTAATTGGTTTTGCTGGGTTTGGGGATGATTTTGATGAGAGCGCGTTTCCACGCAGTGGGGAAGAAGAAGAGTTCGAGGCATCTATTGTAAAGTGTGGTGAGGAAGTTGGGAAATTGGTTGGCGAAGTGGAGGCAGATATCGGCGGTAAGGTGATCTACGCCGGGTGCCTTTTTGCAGCTCATATGCTTGAGACCATTAAGGATCTCTGTTGAGGTGAAGGGGGGTTCTGAAGGGGTGTCGATGGGCGTGGTGATTAGGCTTCTAATGGATTGTTGGGAGGGAGTGGAGTCAGGAGTATCAGGAGGGAAGAAGTTGTCAATGAGGGCGTTGGCAGTGTCAAGACTGTTGGTTGTATGACTGCCGTCATTGAGGAGGAGGGTGGAGGGGGGGTGTGAGAGGGGTTTGGTTTTAATGATTCGGTTGGTGACGGACCACACGTCTTCTTTCGTTTGTCGATTGCAAAATTCCTTAAAGTGTGTTGTAGAGGTGGAGCAGAAGACGTCAGAATATGCTCGTCTAGCATCGTTTCTCTCGGTAATTAGGTTATCGAGGGGCAGACCGCGTCGTTTGTAGCGTGCGAGTTTGTGATGGGTTTTGAGTACATTTCGTTTGAGTAGTTGCAGTTGTTCGTTCCAGAATGGTGGTTTGCTCGGTAATCCGCGGGCACGGGGGAGGAGTCGGTCGCAAGTGTATTGGATGGCGTTGGTAAAGTCGTTTACGATGGTGTCAATTTGGAGAGTGTCGGCTTCATTGATGCAGTCGATGTGGGGGAGTTTGTCCTTGATCATGTCAGTGAAATTATTAATGATGCTATTCCAGTTAATGAGTGATGTGTTGTATTTGAAGGTTGAGAGTTTTTTGTTTTTTGTGAAGTGAATGTTATGGAATGATATGTGGAAGGTGATGGAATTGTGATCGGAGCTGGGGGTGATGTTTGGGTCGACAGTCCAGTTTTGTATGTGAATGAATGGGCGGTTGCTGATGATGGTGAGGTCGATGATGGAGGAGCGAGGTGATCCGTGAGTGATGGTGTTAAATGTAGGTTCGTTTCCGGTATTACAAATGATCAGGTCGTTGGTCGTGGCGAAGTCGACGATTAGGTTGCCCCTGCGGTTGTCTGCGTTGGAGCCCCACATGCTGTGCCAGCCGTTGAAGTCGCCGCAGACAACGAAGGTGGAGTTACGATGATGATGAAGGAATAGTTGAAGTGAGTCGAGAGTGTTGTAAGTGTCCTTACGGGGTTCGATGTAGACGGAAATGAGGTAAATTCTGCGGTTGGTTAGATGGTCTTTAGTTTGTACGATACAAAGGTTAGAATTGGAGAAGTTGGATATGCCTAGTGTTGATGAGATGTCTTTTCTGATGGCGATGGCAGCGTGGGTGGGGCGTCCAGTGGGGAATTGGTAAAGGATGTAGTTAGTGTTGTCAAGTTTCATGTGGTCCTGGTTGCTGGTGTAGGGTTCGGTGATGAAGGCGAAGTCGGGATTGTGGTCATTGATGAAGATGGCTAATTCATGAAGTGCATTCCTGCTTCGTCCGAGGTTAATTTGGATGGTGTTTTGATTATGAGATGATGATAGAGGTGTGTGATGAGAATTGTGAATGCTATCTGATGAACAATTAAGGTCCATAATCAATCCTAGAGCGAGTACGGACGATCATGAATTGTTTCCTCGGACAGGAGTCGGATGTGGCGCTGTGATCAATTTTGTCACTGCTCCTTTTGCTCTTTTCATAAAATGTTTTGCAGTTGTGGCAAGTGACTTTGGAGGGGTCTTTGTTTACTGGGCAATCTTGGTATTCATGTCCAGATTCGGAGCAATGGGAGCAGTGAGTGTCATTGTTTTTGCAGAATTTGCGGGTGTGTCCATAACTGAGACATTTGTAGCATTGTAATAAGGGAGTGAATTCTTCAAAATGTACGCGCTGGTGGTCGATGTTGAGTTTTTCAGATTTTAGAATTATGCGCCATAGATATGGCGCAGTCATGAATACTGCGTTATACAGTTTTTCGTTCTTGTTGGGGCGTTTAAATTTAAAAATTAAGTCGTTCGGGTCGTTAATAGCATTTTGTATGGAGTCGTTTTGGTTTATTATAAGTGATTTAAGTTCGTCCGGTGAGATATCAGAATTCACTCCCTTGATTATAAACATTGGTTTGAGTTTCTTGGAGACTTCTGCGGAGATGTATGGGTTGGACTCACCGATCTTTTTCAGGGTGGCTTGCAGGTGTTCGTTATTGTCGAATTCGACGCGAAGTTTGTTGTTGGAGACAAACTGTACGCCGGCCGGGGTGAAGTTGGTGTCCTTGAAGGTCACGGATGACCTCCAAGAAGACAGTGTGTCCGCCGATGAGGAGCCTTCCTTTTTTGAGGCGATGATAAGTGCCGGCTTGGTGACCGGAGGCGTAGTCAGTGGTGATGGTGATGGTGGTGTCGAGGGCATGCGCGTAGCATGTGCGTAGGACAGGGGGTGTTGCCCCTGTTGCTGCTGGTTGATGGTGGTGGCGGTGTTCGTATGTCTCTTGAAAGTGGCCAGCTCCTGTCTGACGGCGCTGATGATGTCGTTCCTTAAGTCGACTGATGTTTGCTGTGAGGATTTAGGACCATGTTCGGTCTCGATGATTTTGGGGAGTATTTCAACAGCGCGCTTGATTTCCTCGGCTGCAGCGACGATTAGTTTCTTATTAGCGGCGGTGACGCTTCGGCCATCGTAAACAGTTTCCGATACAAATGTGGAAAGTCTATTGATGACATTTGCGAGAGATTCGATGTCGAATATCTTCGAGACGGTGCAGGGGAGAGAGGGGGCAGTGGGGGGGGGAGGAGCCCCTCCTTCTATATTAAGGGAATTCATGATGTATTTTAGGTTGGCACTTCGAGGGAAAAAGTTATTTCCCTCGAAGTGCAAAAACCTTCGAATTTGGAGACGCTTTTAGTATGGTTGGATGCGTAGACCCAATAAGAGTTTCAGATCAAACTGAACGAAAATTTGCTTGAAATTCATCTGCGACGCACCGTTTCGGAGTTATGAGGGTTACCACGTTACGCGGTGATGGCGTTTGGGGCCCTATTTCACTAAAAATGCAATCTGTTAAAAAGTTATTAATAGATATGGCTAAAAATTGGTGTCTCCATCCTTTAGAAGATGGAGCATCTATTGAGGGTTAAAAAAGAGGGGGTCTTGAATCTAGTTTTTGAGCCGCCGGGCCCTGAGGAAGGGGGAGTTTTGGAAAAATGTGAATATGTGAAAAAGTTTTAGGAAATACGGATCTGAAAATTATGTGTGATACCTCGTTTTAAAGGGCGAAGCAAGGCGGTTCAGGTGCAGTTTAAATAATTTAAAAAAGTGGAGTAATTTTGTTGTCAGGGAGGTGACGAAAAACTCCCAATTTTTTTTAAAAATCTGTTATTGGAAATCTATCCATTGGAAAATAGTAAAAATTGGTGTGGGCACTCTCAGATAGTTTAAGTATCTGCTGCTAATTTAAAACATGGGGGTCCTCGATCTCGTTTGCCAGCTGGTGCACCTTGAAGTTGAAGTCCCGACGCTTCTGTCAGAAAGTGGTGGATATCTCAGCAGCCACGGATCGCAGGATGACAAGCGATACGTCGTTTGAGAGGGCGTGAGACGGCGGTTCTTATGACGTTAAAATATAAAAAATCGGACAGGTATTTTAAAAGTTAGTTGCCATGCGGTTTTTGGAAAAAAAGTTATAAATCACTGAATTTACGTAGGAAAATTATGAAACTTTGCAGAAACGTGGGCAACACGAATGCACACAGAATAGCAGTTTTAGATTAACAGTTTCTCGGTGAAAATCGAGCACCAGATGCGAAAAACGGAAAAACTTTGCACGAAAACTAACCTAAAAGTTGATGTGCGGAGTCCAATTTCTCCAATCCTTGTTAAATAACAAAACTAACTTCACTCCCACTTAGCACTGATTGGTAACTTCACTTTGACACTTTTTTCCAGGCAGAAATCACGATTTAACCATTTTTTTATGAATTTTTAACGCGGAGAGACCGTTTTTTGCTGCGTACTCGAGGGAGGTTCGAGTGGAGACTGGTTAGGTTAGGTTAGGTTAGGTTAGGTTAGGTTAGGTTAGGTTAGGTTAGGTTAGGTTAGGTTAGGTTAGGTTAGGTTAGGTTAGGTTAGGTTAGGTTAGGTTAGGTTAGGTTAGGTTAGGTTAGGTTAGGTTAGGTTAGGTTAGGTTAGGTTAGGTTAGGTTAGGTTAGGTTAGGTTAGGTTAGGTTAGGTTAGGTTAGGTTAGGTTAGGTTAGGTTAGGTTAGGTTAGGTTAGGTTAGGTTAGGTTAGGTTAGGTTAGGTTAGGTTAGGTTAGGTTAGGTTAGGTTAGGTTAGGTTAGGTTAGGTTAGGTTAGGTTAGGTTAGGTTAGGTTAGGTTAGGTTAGGTTAGGTTAGGTTAGGTTAGGTTAGGTTAGGTTAGGTTAGGTTAGGTTAGGTTAGGTTAGGTTAGGTTAGGTTAGGTTAGGTTAGGTTAGGTTAGGTTAGGTTAGGTTAGGTTAGGTTAGGTTAGGTTAGGTTAGGTTAGGTTAGGTTAGGTTAGGTTAGGTTAGGTTAGGTTAGGTTAGGTTAGGTTAGGTTAGGTTAGGTTAGGTTAGGTTAGGTTAGGTTAGGTTAGGTTAGGTTAGGTTAGGTTAGGTTAGGTTAGGTTAGGTTAGGTTAGGTTAGGTTAGGTTAGGTTAGGTTAGGTTAGGTTAGGTTAGGTTAGGTTAGGTTAGGTTAGGTTAGGTTAGGTTAGGTTAGGTTAGGTTAGGTTAGGTTAGGTTAGGTTAGGTTAGGTTAGGTTAGGTTAGGTTAGGTTAGGTTAGGTTAGGTTAGGTTAGGTTAGGTTAGGTTAGGTTAGGTTAGGTTAGGTTAGGTTAGGTTAGGTTAGGTTAGGTTAGGTTAGGTTAGGTTAGGTTAGGTTAGGTTAGGTTAGGTTAGGTTAGGTTAGGTTAGGTTAGGTTAGGTTAGGTTAGGTTAGGTTAGGTTAGGTTAGGTTAGGTTAGGTTAGGTTAGGTTAGGTTAGGTTAGGTTAGGTTAGGTTAGGTTAGGTTAGGTTAGGTTAGGTTAGGTTAGGTTAGGTTAGGTTAGGTTAGGTTAGGTTAGGTTAGGTTAGGTTAGGTTAGGTTAGGTTAGGTTAGGTTAGGTTAGGTTAGGTTAGGTTAGGTTAGGTTAGGTTAGGTTAGGTTAGGTTAGGTTAGGTTAGGTTAGGTTAGGTTAGGTTAGGTTAGGTTAGGTTAGGTTAGGTTAGGTTAGGTTAGGTTAGGTTAGGTTAGGTTAGGTTAGGTTAGGTTAGGTTAGGTTAGGTTAGGTTAGGTTAGGTTAGGTTAGGTTAGGTTAGGTTAGGTTAGGTTAGGTTAGGTTAGGTTAGGTTAGGTTAGGTTAGGTTAGGTTAGGTTAGGTTAGGTTAGGTTAGGTTAGGTTAGGTTAGGTTAGGTTAGGTTAGGTTAGGTTAGGTTAGGTTAGGTTAGGTTAGGTTAGGTTAGGTTAGGTTAGGTTAGGTTAGGTTAGGTTAGGTTAGGTTAGGTTAGGTTAGGTTAGGTTAGGTTAGGTTAGGTTAGGTTAGGTTAGGTTAGGTTAGGTTAGGTTAGGTTAGGTTAGGTTAGGTTAGGTTAGGTTAGGTTAGGTTAGGTTAGGTTAGGTTAGGTTAGGTTAGGTTAGGTTAGGTTAGGTTAGGTTAGGTTAGGTTAGGTTAGGTTAGGTTAGGTTAGGTTAGGTTAGGTTAGGTTAGGTTAGG